>OU452169.1:7500-1257500 GCA_911728515.1 Peribatodes rhomboidaria | reverse complement strand
AAACGGTGTTTTTTGTTTCTTTTACTAAGGTTACATGTTTAATGGAACTAAAAAGTTTTTGTTACTTTAATGAAGGAAAAAATGTTGAATTCAGCTTATATCCGATAAATTTAACCTAGATATTAGTAACCAAAAACATTGTTGTTTCAAACTGTAACGTTTTGTTACTACTAACAAATATGTTCGCTTCGGATTATGATAGTTATATAGTTGATTTTATCAAAATTATTTCTTAGTTTTGACTGTACTCTATAGTTACTCTAACTATGTTTTTAGTTATTTTAACTAAATCTATTTGTTTGGTTAAACTAAAAAGAATTTTGATAATTTTTACTAAGAAAAATAGTTTTATTAACAAAAGAAAAATTAAACAATTTAGTTTTGTTACTTCAACATATAATTTTTTTCATTGTAACCACTAGGGAATAGTAAGAATAACAAAATGAGATTTGTTAGTTTGAACACGTATGTTTTAGTAAGCTTTTGTTAAATGAACAATTTCCTTGTAAATTTAAACAAAAAAAATTCAACCGAAATAATTTTGGTAAAATTAACCGATCTGTTTTTTCAGTGTACAGTATTAATTAATTATACGTAATAATATTTTTTTTCAATCATATTAATCTGAAACTTGTTACTTGGACCATATCTAGTGTAATTCCGCTTTAACGTCGCATTAAGTAACGCCTGATTCAATCAACTATATTAATCTGAGTCTTTTTTCGGCTGCTAAATTAACAAAGCTTTTTTTTGCAGCCGATGTGTCCCTATATTGTGTTGTTTTAGTTAATTTTATATTATTAGTTATTCTGTAAATGATAAATGACGTCGTCAAGTTTATATTATTATTAGTTATGCCTAAACCCCAAAATAAATAAGTAGAATTTAACTAAAGTATCTTTAGTCAATTGCACTCATATTCCTCACCTATTCTTGAGAACTGTGCCTCGCCTTTTGCTCTTGCGATATTACATCTCTATCTCTCTTATTTCAAAACTCATAAGAGTGAGAGCGATCAATATATTACGCGCTCAAATAGGCCCCTGTAGGTCAAAATGTCACATTCAAATATATTCCCGGTCAGTTTATCATCGATCAAACGCCCATCAAACGTGCCCGATAGCGGAGAGGCTATTGTGTATTCTGTGGCGATAGCATTCTGTTTGTTTTGTGCGTGTACGTGTTTGACGAATGTCTTTATCATGGCGTCTATTTATAAGCGTAACGTTACCAACCCATGCTATGGTGGTGTTTTTAGAATTATTAACCCCTGACGCAAAAACCGACGGAGTGTTATAAGTTTGACGTGTCTGTGTCTGTCTGTGTCCGTCTGTCTGTCTGTCTGTAGCATGGTAGCTAACGAATGTATGAAGCGATTTTGATTTTGTTTTTTTTTGTTTGAAAGGTGAATTAGTCGGGAGAGTTCTTTCCTGTTTAATGAAAATCGTTGATGGGGTTTAAAAAAAAATTAAATAATACATTAGGTAATACTATTTAATCTATTTACTTTATACATTACCGGTGGACATGCGGGTACTGGTGTCAAATCCCTATGGGTAATGTATAAATTACCTAGGCAAAGTATGTAATGGACAATAACATTTCATACATTGCCTGGATGCTCCAGGTATTAAAAACATTGCCTAGGTATTCTAAACAATACCTGAATTATACAGATTGCCGGTAACAGATACAATCATTAATAGTAAACATACATAAATAAAAAATGTTGATGTATGAATGAGGAAGATGAGTTTACGCCATTTTCGGTGAAAGGCAAACTGCTAAGGCTTCCGTCAAAAACTGCGACACAGATGACGTAATAGTTTCTTTGACCTGATTTTAAATTGAGTTGTTTTCCCACCCCCGCAAGATGTTGTAGGGCGGGCGGGGGAAATGGTGCTTATGTTTATGGATCAGCCTCTGTGGCTCAGTTGGTAATGAATCTGCCTTCCGAGCTTGGAGGCGTGGATTCTATTCCCACCTAGAGCAAACATTCGTGTGATGAACATTATTTTTTGTTTGTTCTGTCTGGGTGTTAAAATAATATTTAATCATCAGTCTCTGGCAGCCATAGTATAAGCTTTGCTTGGTTAAGGGTTAGACGACCGTATATGCAAAATTGTCCCGAATATGGCCCTAGGTGACTCAAAGTCAAAGTCAAATTGCAATACTTATTCATAATTCGGTAACTACGAGGAAGCTTCTCGGCGAAACACTTCCTAGAGAGTGGTTCTGGAATAACCAGTAACGAGAAAATAAGGAAGATCTTTCGATAAACGAATTCTGTCCTTGCGTTGTTGTTCGACCGGTTACAAGGTTACAAGTTCAATGTGTTTTTGTTGTAGGGAAGGAAAGGTCCTGACAACAACATCGTTATGTACTAATTTGTAGATATTGTACCCTGAATCCTTTTGTTAACGACTTTGTTTACCCGACTGCGCAAGGAGGAGGGTTATGTTTTTCCAGTGTAAGTGTGTGGGTATGTGCACAAATATGTATGTACATACATGTATGAGGTTACTTTGGCACGCCCTACAGCCTAAACAGCTTCATGGATTTCGACATATGAGGTGTCATTTGAATCGTCTTGATAGTGGAATTGACATAGGGTACAACATTTTGCAGCCGGGTTTTTTTTAAATGTTACTTGTTAATTTGGTAAAGTTGAGTACCTTGTACCTATCCAAAAGAAATTGCACGAAAGTACTTAGTTTATTTTGTGTTCTTGTGCTAAGCCCCCACGCACTTCTCTGCTTTGATTCTTTTTTATTTTTATTTTATTTTATTTTTATTTTTTTACCTTGGGAAAATCCTTTATGGATACCACCAACAGCCCGGGTGCGGGCACAGAGTGGTTATGTGGGAATCCATAACCACTCTGCTTTGAGCCTAGGTCATGGGGGTATGGGTTTAGCGGGTCTGGACGAACCCCCTTAGTTCCTTCTAATCCTTGCATATTTTGCTAGCTGATTTTTGTTGATTTGATCAGGATCACCCGCTGGGCTAATCTAAAGATTGCATAAAAATTTCATTAATATCGCTCCAACCTTTTTGGAGTCCATAGGCAACATACAAACATCGATTTGTACAGATAGGTATAGAAAGATTTAAAGGTACTTAAAGTAACTATTGTTTGCCCGCAGCTTCTCTTTGTGTTTCCGTAATTTGGTTGTAGGTACTCGTTAGCCGTCAACCTTCAGGCACAGCTACAGCCATAGTCTAGTAAAATCTAGTTTATTACAGAATATCGAAATTTGTACTATGTAAATTAACACATAAGTAGGTACAAAGTGTTTTTCATCGCATGTTTACAATGTTCTAATGTGCGAAACTCGTATTCAAACAACGGATCGTTTTATAAGGTTCTGTCTCTCTAGATTTGAGAATGATAGGCTCATAGAAGGAAGATATGGAAATGAAACAAGCGTTATACGAAACAATTCGTATCCATTTTGACTGGTAAATAATACGATCCATCACCTATAGAAATCTGGCAATAGATTTATAGATTTTTAAGGGATTCATATAACCGAGCAAAGCATGTCATGAGCAATCAATATTTTTCCCGCAACTCGAAACCTGGCCAGCGAGTCTACATACGTGATTCATATACGAGTATTCACACATTCGACTCGCCTCCGGTGACAGTGAGTCATCGCGTTTTGTAGTTTGTGGCAATCTGCACGCTTCCAACGTCACTTTGCATATCTATAACAACATTCTTATTTACAAAAATCCATAGTTTACGCTCAACTTTGTGATCGCTCTTGGAAGCTTTGGATTTGGATTGACTTACTGCTATCTCAGTTGAATTTCTTCTTGTTATATTATATAATAAGTTATAATAGGTCGTAATAAAGTTATAATAAGTTGAATTTCAACTTAATGGTACCTAAAGTAAAGGTAAATCTGGCTCTCTCCGCTGCCGGTCGCCGGTCTCTCTCCAGCGATTTACAAGGCACGAGTGATGAGGAACGTTATTGTTACCCGACTGCGCAAGGAGGGCTATGTTTCTTTGGCACGCTCTACAGCCTAAACAGCTTCATAGATTTCGACATGTGAGGTGTCATTTGAATCGTCTTGATAGTGCAAGTGGCATAGGGTACAACATTATGCAGCCGGGTTTTTGTTTTCCTTTTAATAATGTTACTTGTAAATTACCGTTTTAGAACGTTTTAAAATAGTCAATACCGAAACTGCAGTCTGAACACATTACTGAAATGTTATTCTGAATTATTATGCTTAGTTCAGAGCGCCTACTAAGTATGCCTCGTACCGTACTCTACTTATTTCTTTGCATTAGTTACGCTAGAGCTCTACATTGTTTCATTTGTGTTCTGCTCAAATATCCAATAACAAGGGGAGTCGGTCCACACGATGTTTTTCTGTAGATTAGATGTCGTTTGTCGGGCATTAACATTTACGTCTGTGTTTATTGTATAACTTGCGGAGAATTTCAACTCCCCAGCACGGCATTGCGATATTATTTTGTTTGCTCTTTTTATTCCGGAAAAACGGGATAGGCATATCGGCGTTCTAGGCAAACAAGCAAGTTTGTAAAGGTCGAGTGGCTAGCCCTCACGTCAGATTTTCTAAACCGCCAGGCCTCTGACATGGCTTGACGATTTTGGTTCTAGGTTTTGTCCCGTTGACGCTATGATATACGAGTAAGAGGCGGATAATAGTGGAGATTTCAACCGTGAGAGCGTGCTAGAGAAGTTTGCAAGACTCTGGGGTGTGTTTTAGAGGTCCCGGAGTACTCGGTCAAGCACCAAGGCCGGCCACCAAGAGGTTTTAGTAGGTACGATCTCAAAAGCGAAATTAAGAGTTTAAACAAATGTCTAGCAAAGTGATGTTATGCTTTTAATGTCCCCTATCTAATTAAACGGCTCAGCTCTTATCAGTAGCATATCAGTGGAGCTATATCTATCCAAGCGTGACATAGTTGATAAGTCACGACAGTAGGAAAGTATCTGTGGCCTTAGCGTGTACAAATCACGGCCTCGCCTCGACTGTTAGACTGCGAATAAACTTTTTAGATTTTTTGAGCTACTGCTAGTTGCTGTCATAGATTTTATTGTAAGTTGATTCAGAAAAAAATTTTCAAGGAAAGTAATAAAAACGAATAAATAAAATCGAACTTAAGAACAGGTTTACTACTGGAAGTATTTCTTACAAATAGATGATAAGACAACGGCATAGTTAATCTATTTCAGAACGCTCACGAGGCTGAAGAGACGTGAGAGTCTCAGCGCCAGATTCGCATAGAGATGAGAGTTACTTCACAGTTCACACCAATGGAAGCTCTCATAATAAAAAAAAGCTAATAGACTAGAACAGCGATGGCGAACCTTTATGGATCGACGTGCAATTTTTTTAAAGAACTGTTTGATGAGGCCATAGCAGTGCCGTCGTGTAACCGTTGCAACTAAAATGTAAACCGTTTCGATTGGTGGCGTACCCAACATTTTTTGTCGCGTGCCATTGGTGGCATACAATTTGGTTCTTGCTTAGGCCATTGGCTTGACACCCCTGGACTAGAAGTTGATAATTATTGTTCTAGGTCAGATTGCCATGGGGCAGTAAAGCACATTAAAAAAATCCACATCAGACTTACGTTTGAGCACTATCTCGTCAGAATGATGTGGTCTACGATACGTTTACTTTATCGCCAGCAATCCATCCGGAGCAATTTGTAGATACGAGTAGAAAAGAGAAAAGATTCACTGAGTTAGACATGACTTAGTCAGAATATATTAATATTATTTGGTAGGCGCATTTATTCCTCCATAGCTTGCCTATTACGAATCACATGCATCATAGATTAGGATCGTAGATTTTCCTCAGAGATAATCCAATTCACAATACGTGGAAGGACAAAAATAAAATGTCTGTACAAGAAATATTCGGAAAAATCGCTTCAAATGAATCTGTCTGAAATAAAGTAAGTAGGCTATAGCAACGCGTTACGTAAGTTCTTGGAAACGTCTCTAGCTGAGACGATCGATATGAAACGTTCGCACTTGAACCTCTCTTTAATAGTGACGGAATTAGTTATATCTGTAGTAAGTAAACCACAGAGTAGGGCAGGGCCTTTGGTTGCCTTCCAATCTGGCACGCTGGGCAAGGCTAGGCTGGGCTCGCAAGGCTAGGCTGGGCTCAAAAGGCTTAAGAGTCCGACGACCACTATAGACCAACTTCGCATTGGCTCAAGGTATTCTATAGCCATTTCGTCTACAAGAAGACTACGAGCGAAGAGAGCAAGTAATGATACTGACGAACCTCTAAAGTTACCTACAGAGTGACAGAGTACAATTTTTTTATGACTTTTGCACTTCTGTAATAATTCTTAAATAACTAAGAATTTCCCTTGTATTATGAATTCATTTTAAAGTTAATGATGTAAACAACCTCCCTATGTAAAGGGATTTTTGATTTGCTTTGTATATCTATTGAATAAATCAGTCAAAAGTGACCCTTTGAAAATGCGGATATTTTTCATAGCTCTATTTTCTCTTGAGGACGTTTTTTTAATAAAACCAAGAACATAGGGGCGGAGATATAGTTCATTTGATTGTACATGCTGAATTCCATCATAATCTGACAAATGGTTTCCAAGAAATTTGACAAGCGCGTTTGTATGGAAGTTTCAGAGCGTCGCGCGACCCTTAAAGACATAGAAATACATTTTTGTAGCTTCAAATCCAACCTGATTTTTCTGTCTGTGGGTGTGTGATTAAATCTCTTCTCTTCTCTAATAATACAAATTCGCTTCCCGCGTCTGTCTGTCCCTCTTCTTCAACTGTAAACATTCGCTAACTCCTAAAACGCATGGTTAAGGAGTTAATGGTTAGCGGATATTTATAACGGACTACGGATTTTGATGTTGTTTTCACCATCAGTTACATAATTTTTTTACGAAAGATTCCATGCGAAGCTGGGTTGGGACGCTAGAGTGTATTTTAGTACATTAAGTGTGGAACTTCTTCACGCTGAAAAGGCTCAATTGGTTTAAGTGAAATTTGGAATGAGGATAGCTTTTAACGTAATTCAACTCAGACTACTTTTATTGCCGGTAATAACAGTTACCATAAAATAGCGGGCTATATCAAAATTGTTAACTTTTTCCGTGAAACAATCGCACTATTGTTGTATGATAAAAATAACTAATTCTGATGGCATCGATCCCTACTGGCTGTTTAGGAATTCCTAAAAAAGGAAATAATTTGGACAACATTGGTAAAACAAGTTTTTGAAGAAATATGTCCCTTAGTTTCTTGCCTGTTCTTTTAGGTATATTTTTGTAACTTCGACGTTCATAAGTGTATGTTCGATACCCAATTGAATAGACAGTTTATATTTAGGAATTTTTTTAATCACTTACTTACCTACAGCAACATTGTTGACACTTCTGAGTCCTAACCAAAACCATGATATAATAATTTATACTTCGCCAGGTATACTCGTAGCATTCTGGTCACGTGGGCAACACGTAGTTACGTCAATCGATGCTTAAGCAACACCGAAATAAGTCGTCTACAAATAGTTTGAAAGAGACGGACGACGATGTAAAGTGACGTCATTACGTGTTTGCTCCCGGAATTCTAGACCTTGTTTTTTTGGATCATGACCAAAACTTACTTTCCAGACGTAACCCTGGCGTACATACTGCTGAACGTGCCGGCCAACGCGTCCGTGACCGAGGGCAGCTGCGACGCTACTGAGCAGTTCATCAAGCTCAGCTGGCCGGCTTCGGTGAACTCGACAAACAACCTGACCCTTACTTACGCCAAGAACGATACCATCAAGAGCTACAGCGTGTCGAGTCTGGAGTTCGAGCTCGCGAATGAACTCTTCGTCAATGCCTGTGAGTTGTTTCAAAGGATTTAAACTACCATTTTCTTTTGAAGGCCTGTAGGCCGAGCGGGACGAACCGCGCCTTCCCATCTGAAGGTCGTGAGTTCGATCCTGGCCTTACACCAATTTACTTTTTAAAAAGAAAATATGACACGCTCTCTGACAGTGAAGGAAAACATCATGAGGAAACCGACATGCTCTACAATGAATACTTCGAAAGACTTGTGACCTCCATCAACTCGCACTGAGCTAGCGTGGTGAATAACGGGTCACCCTCGATGTAGGGTGGGTTGGTGTCTCTGCAGTGGGATTTAAACTACCATTTAGCAATTAGGCTTATTTCTCATCCAAGGCAGACGTTTACAACGACATGGCCTTAATTTACACCAAGAATAACTTTACCAGGAACTACCGGGTGACAGCTGGACGGCTCCGTCGTTGCTCAGCAACTTGAATAGCAACACTTTAGCAATTACAGTTATTTCTCGCCTTGACCTTTACAACACTACTATTTGACCTACACTACTTAGTTTTGTTTGAGTACCTGTTTTTTGCTTTAGTTCTTTGATACCTAAAACGCCTGCTATACCCTCGACAACCACGTCTCCGACAGAGGTGTCCTTGGTCAGCGTCAGATGGAGCTGCTTCGAAATTGAACTGTAAAACGCAGCCCACACGGAATTAACTACCAAAGTGACTTCTGTCGGGAGGCAGTTGTCGATCGTGTAGCAGCTCCATAAGTATCTAAATCTGAACGACCTCAGGGAACGCCAGACGAAGGTGGCGCGACGAGCTAAACTCAGACGACAAATAGGCCATCAGAGCTGAAGGACGGAAAGCCTTGACAGCAGTGGATAAATTATTATTAGATTATTCTCAGCCTTTCTTCAGGCTGAGAATAATAGTCAATAATCTTTATGATATCCAGTAGACTATGTACAGTTCGCGCCATGTAAAAAGAACGCCGGAAGAAAGTGGACGGGGAGTGTTTGCGCATACGTACATTCCGCACGAAAATACAAGGCCTATTTTTTATTTTTGGAATGAGTCTTTCGCTCGTCGGCTTCGTATATTGGTTATTGGTAGGTTTCTCATACCACCAAATAGACCGATAAGTCGCCTAATGCTCAGCTTGACCGCCAGCGTTCTTTTTACATGACGCGACCTGTAAAAAGTCAAATAACTTTTGACTTTTCTGTATTAGTCAGACTTGTTACTATATTTTCAGCCTTCAAGACCGCCGTGACCCTGAAGCACGGCGAGCAGGTATGGCCGACCCCGCTGGCGACTTCGTACCGCTGCATGCCGGCCACGCGACTCAACATGACCGGCGACGCTGACAGCGGTGCGACGGCCTACCTCACCCTCACTAAACTGCAGGAAGAGGCCTTCAGGACTGTCAACAGCACCCAGTTCAGCGCTGGTGAGTCATTTGACGCAACGACTTGACGTGACGGTTCCATTGACCTGTCCGACTCAACGTGACCGATAATTCTGGTAGAGGCGCAGCTACCTTTCACTCAGTAAACTGCAGGAAAAAGCATTAAGGACTCAAAAGGACAGTCATGGTAATCCACCCGACTCAATTAGACGGTCACAGTGATCTCACTCGATATGACGCTCATGGTGACCGGTCTAGGTTTAAGGTTTAACTTAATGATGATGACCCATTTGACTCAATATGCCAGGCGTTACTGACAGCTACGCAAAGGCCTTGAAACAACAAGGATTACTTAAGGCCCGAAATATATATATAATATTATACGAAATCAACGAAAACAAGTACTTTGTTTGCGCCCAGTTTGATATCAAAAATTGTGATGATCAAGGTGCAAGGTTTTACAGCTGGTAGAAAAAAACAACCAAAATCAGTTTAACTGTAGTAGAATTTTTTAAATAATTCTCATTTTGAAAAAAGAAAACCATTTACGATTTTCAACTTTAAATGAAGCGGCCTAAGTGAACGTGTGTGTGGGTAGATAATTGTGGTATGACCGAGCCTTAAGTAGTTCGAGTTTATTGTCCACCAATTTTAATGATTATATTTAAATGTAACACGCGATGGTAAAGTTTATAGAAACATCGTCCAAACCAACATTATAATCGTGAGCAAAAAACGCTCGTCAGAAATAACTGGTTCTTGACCGAAATCAAAGAAAAAATACACAAAGAACCGTCCATGATATTTGCCTTTCCTTATCCATTTTAGGGTCAATACCGCATTTAAATGTGTGTGGAATAATTTTGAATTTTGGATTTTTGGATTTTTTTGAAAATTATACTTAGGACGACGATACGATTTTACCATAATGTATGAACTTAGTTACTAATTAGTGAATCACAGCTAATTTAATAATAAACGAAACCTAGTAATCATCGGATTAAGGTCCAAGTTCATAGTAAGCTGTCTCATCGGCGCATGACTCATCAAGACACATCCGAAGCTGGGGTCCTGTTCTGACGCATGCGATTACCTATCTGTCACTTTCTCTCTAGTAAGAAAAGTTAAATGACTGAGGGTGACTAAGATAAAGTCTCACGCGCCAGAATAGGGGTCAGGAATTGAGCGGCGAAATTCTTCAATATTAAAAAACTAGTAGTTTGCCTGTAACGGAAACCTTGAATATATCCACAACCATACACGTCGTCACGCCTTTTCCCCGAAGGGGCTGGCAGAGATTTCTTCGCCGGACGATATTCAGTCCCAAATGTACAGGAGGCGAGCCTGTCGCCATACACCGGGCTCCAGTTATGTAGCAGATGACATAAAATACGCGCAAATTTTCACACAATGAACAAATTGGTGTATGCCTTCAGCTGGTCCGAACCAGCTCCCTCTTGTTTGAGAGGCAAGTCTTCTCCTACTAGGTTATCATCGCATTTTATCTCCACAACCCCGTCTGATTACTTGAAACTCGTCTGATTTAGCTCATACACGATTCAATGTGCAAAATAAGTTCTTGAAATGTTCACACGTGCATGTGTCTACTAAAGTAAATACTCCTTTATCGCCAACAAACGTTTATAACATGACGAGGCGTCTGTATGATTCCAGCTGTATTTACAGAACTGATACTCAAGTTAGAATATTGCACTATATCGCTGCGACGTAGTTATACTTTAGGTATAAAAATGAAACCAAACAGGCAAGTATTGTGATAGGTTTATTACCTATCACGATTATTAACGAGTAACATTATTAAAAGAAAAACAAAAAACCCGAAATATTAAAATATTGCCCTATGTCACTTCCACTATCAAGACGATTCAATTGTCGCTATTATGTCGAAATCCATCAAGCCGTTTAGGCTGTAAGGCGTGCCAAAGAATCCTCATACATACATATAAGTACTCGAAAAACATGACCGTCCTTGCGCAGTCGGGTATATATTAAACCAAACATGCAGGGGGCCTACCATGACATCCTATTGCCATGATGGTTACGTTTTATTTTCGACGCTGCGCGACCATAGACCTTATTGCTCGGCAATATGATTCGGGAGGCCACCAGATAAGTATTATGATAGGTATAAATTATTAAAAAGACACACTTGTATAAATTTGTATGTTTAACTAGCTGCGCCCCGCGGTTTCACCTGCGGTTAAAAAGTATCCTATATGCTATTCTAGACTATAATCTGGCTCTGTGCCAGTTTTCATCCAGATCTATTCAGCCGTTTTGGCGTGAAAGAGTAACAAACATCCATCCATCCATTCTTACAAACTTTCGCGTTTATAATATTAGTAGGATTATCTGGTCGAAGCGAAGTCTTGGGCCTAGACAAGTTTTAATCGCTTCCAAGCGATTCTATTTCTAGAATCGGTAACATTCGCACGTCAGCTGCTGATTGGACGAAATACGAGCTCTAAAAATGTCACGTGATCATATTGTCAACTCGTCCAATCAGCAGCTAGCAGCGACGAGCGACAGCGAGTCTAGAATCAGACTAGCTTGGAAGGAATTGCAACTTGTCTATGGCCGAAGTGTCGCATTGTTTTTTTTTTTTCTTGTTTAGTTGGTTTTATTTTATTTCTTAATTTATTTTTACTCGACTGCGCAGGAAGGAGGGTTATGTTTTTTCGAGTGTATGGATGTATGTGGGTATGTATGTATGTATGAGGTTTCTTTGGCACGCCCTACATCCTAAACAGCTTGATGAAATTTGACAAGCCATTTGAATCGTCTCGATAGTGGAAATAACATAGGATACAACATTTTGCAGCCGGGTTTTTGTTTTTCTTTTAATAATGTTACTCGTGGATTGTATTTTTTTGTATTCTTAATAAATGAAATGTATATTTCATTGTAAGTCGGTCGTACTGCAAACAGCAATCTGGCGCATGCGCCGTGTCTCTACATCACGTCTGGCGCGCGCGCAGCTATCGGCGCTCGTTTGCGCGTTATCACACGAACGTGGTTTCTGCGCGCTCATTAATTACTTGGGTGTAGTCTATCATTTTTTTCTGATTTAATCTGTGTGTTAGCGCATGTTGTTTACGTAATGAATATCCTACTAATATTATAAACGCGAAAGTTTGTAAGAATGGATGTATGGATGTTTGTTACTCTTTCACGCCAGAACGGCTGAATGGATCTGGATGAAATTTGGCACAGAGATAGATTATAGTCTAGAATAGCACATAGGATACTCTTTAACAGCGGGTGAAACCGCGGGGCGCAGCTAGTTAGAAATAAAACATTTCTGTTCGTTGATTGAATCAGGCGTTACTTTGCGGAAGTTCATCTTCAAAACTGTTAATTGTGTTGATAGGGCCGCACATTGCAAAATAAACAAGAGACGGGCCGCTCTTGTTCAAAAAACTTACAATAGGTTTCTATCTATACATATTTTACCATAGGTATACATATATTTATGTAGGTATTATCTGATCTCTAAAAATCAATGTTTATCTGTCTCTGGCAGATATAGTAAAAGCCTTGCTTAGTTTGGGGCCAGACGACGTGGGAGCAAAATGTCCCCATTTTTTTATTTATTTACAAAACCCTCGCGGGCCGCAAGGAGGAGGGCCGAGGGCCGCATGTGGCCCGCGGGCCGCGGGTTGCCGACCGCTGGGTTAAAGGAACAGTTTTGATATCTCCGTTCGGCTATTCCTCTTAAGTGTCCGGCGACATAACTAACTTCGACCTAAGCGACCTAGACTAACTTCGCATTGGCTTAAGGTATTCTATAGCCATTTCGTCTAGAAGAAGAAGACGAGCGAAGAGAGCGAGTAATGACACTGACGAGCCTCTAAACTTACCTACAGAGTTACAAAGTGCAATTTCAATTTTTTTATGACTTTTGCACTTCTGTAATCATTCTTAAGTAACTAAGAGTTTCCCTTGTATTATAGATTCATTTAACAGCTAATGATGTAGACAACCTCCCTATGTAATGAAATTTATGATTTGCTTTGTCTATCTATTGAATAAATCCCCCTAAAAATGCGGATAATTTCATACCTCTATTTTCGCTTGAGAACGTTTTTTAAAAAAAAACTAAGAACATAGGGGCGGAGATATTGTTAATTTAATTGTACATTGCTACATTTTATCATACTCTGACAAATGGTTTTCAAGAAATTTGAGTAGCGCAAATTTCAGAGCGTCGCGGCCCTCTTAATAATAAACGTTGTAGAGCCTCGGAATACCTACAGTGTTTTACCTTTTTCTTTTTTTTTCCATTTTGAACTCGATTGAAAAGGACAAAACACTGTAATGGTTGTACGCCCCCCGCTCTACAATCTTACGCCGCTCTCGCATAAGCACTTTTGCTTATGCTTTGCGCTTACCTCTGTAAGCGAAACGTCAACTACCGACTGGTACGAAGGCGGTAAGCTTGCTGTGCCGCCTGCTAATATGCGTTGTCATTGTAAAGTATGTCTACAGAGGACGCCCTGAAGCTCGTATTTCAATGAACATTATTTTACTGTGTGGGAGCAGTGTTGTACGAGTATAAGTCGGCTACGACCTTAAGTAAAACTATCTAATCTTCGCTATTTTGAAGAAAATCCTAAAACTAACTCGTTAGGAAATGCGACCTGTGAAGACAGAGACAGAGATCCGGACAGAATTCGGACAAACGAAAGCATTTTTATCAAAGCTAAGTAAAGCAGAGACGCTTCGTTTGCTAACGGTCGCTCGGTCGATAATTTCATTGTAAAAGAACAGGATGCAATTACATTCGTATTTTGTAACGATAGGTAGTTTTAAAAATAGCGTGTTAACATATTTTATCTGCTGGCCGTTCCAATACCTACATTCAGTTTGTATTTAACTTGTAGGGATCTGAAAAAATGCGATAAGAAAATGTGTCAACGGTTGTCGGTTTTCGGTTTTAATTTTGCGTAGAAAATGTTAAATTGACTACCTAGGTAGGTACTTAGATTGGGCAAAATTACATTGTTACCGAGTCACACTGTTACTTTTTACGACGTGTTTTTCAGGAAGTTTCCATCGCGTAACATGCTGGGCGGTATTGTGACATAATGAGGAAAAAAACCCTACCAGTCATCCTACTAATATTATAAACGCGAAAGTTTGTAAGAATGGATGGATGGATGGATGTTTGTTACTCTTTCACGCCAGAACGGCTGAACAGATCTGGATGAAATTTGGCACAGAGATAGATTATAGACTAGAATAGCACTTAAGATACTTTTTTGCCGCGGGTGAAACCGCGGGGCGCAGCTAGTAGATTATAATTATGAGCCTTGATTCTTCGTTGTGATTGACTGCCAGTCCATATACTGTAAAGACTTATGGCTAAATATCCTTCTTAAGCGAAGTCTGTTTGAGTGTAGTAAGCGACTTGATTCTTCGTTACGTTGGCTGCCCATCCAACTTAGTTTGTATATACAAAGATTTAGGTATTTTTTTTAAAATGAAGCTTATTTAAGTGTATTGGAGCGATGATACCTTAGTTGAAGAAAGCTCGCCTCTCGAACAACAGAGAGCGGGTTTGGTACCAGCCGAAGGCACGCACAAATTGTTCATTGTGCATAATTATGTCCGTATTGTATGTCTTCTGCTACATAACTGGAGCCTGGTATATGGCTACAGGCTCGCCCCTCGTTACTTTTGGTACCGAATATCGTCAGGAGAAGTGTGGGTGTTGTAATACCTCTGCCAGCATCTTCGGTGGAAAGGCGTGACGATATGTTATGTTATTGGAGTGTGTGCTGACACTGTGTTGATCGTCCGCGGTGTGGTTGCAGCGCGCGAGTGCGGCGGCGACGTGCCGGACGCGGTGCCGATCGCCGTGGGCTGCGCGCTGGGCGGGCTGGTGCTGGTGGTGCTCGCCGCCTACCTCGTGGGCCGCCGCCGGAGCAGCGCGCGCGGGTACCTCTCCATGTAGGCAGGTGAGTACACACACGAAGTAACAACTAATACCGTTGCCTCTCCATGTAGGCAGGTGGGTACACACACGAAGTCACAACCGTTACCGTTACCGTTACTTCATGTATAGGCCGATGAGTACACGACACACACACACACTACGTCGCAAATAATACCGTAACTAGCCTTTTATGCACTTAGTGTACCTCTCCATCTTGGCAGATGGAGACACGACATACATACACACACACACACACTCACACCACGTCACAGTTAATACAATAAGGCTAGGCTCTGGCAGAACGAGAAAATCCTCACATATGCTTGAGCACGATTCACACTAAGGTCAGAAAGGGAGAATGATGGCTCGAGGATGGGCGCTTCTACTACAGCATGCGCGAGAAACTCCACCTAAGTTTGCTTTTTGCCAAAGTTCAAATTTGGTTGCCGCAGACGCGAGTGCGTTGTATCCTGCTCGAGTAGACTTGGGTATCCTCGGGCATTCACACGCGGTTTTTTTTATTCGTCTAAGTTTCAAAATCATACTAAAGTTTTTTTTATCCAATTCCAGGTAACGAGTCAGCAGAGGCGGTAGACAAACTATAAAATTCAAGCAACTGTTTTCATTCATTGTTGCCTCGTATTTTTCACTTAGTTTGCTCTAAGACTTCCATCGGCCATCTTAGACCATCACTCGCATTAACCCAACAAAACAGCGTAATTAAAGTTAATCAACCATCTTCATTATTAGATAATTATCGTTATTATATCTCGGGGACATTATTTATGAAGGTAGATAGGAAACAAATTGCTCAACGATTTTCGAAAGTTGGTAACACCATGACGCTGGTTCGATGTTTGAGTTTCGATTTGTAAATGTGGCCGAGACGCTTTGGATTGCCAGTTTTGAATTATTGTCCCTCAAAATTTGATTGCCAGATTTAAAAATTGTTTTTAAATTATATTTTAGTTTTTCAATGTAATTTTCAATTATTAATAATGTTATTTTGTAGTATCGACCATAATAAATAGAAGTTTATGATGATATAGTATCTAGTGTGTGATCGTTTGTAATTTTTAGTGAATTAAAGAATTACTACAGAATTTTGAGTCAAGATTTCAAGTGCAGTAATTAATTTGCAATATTTATAATATTATTTTTGTAATTGTAATTTTTTTAATGTGATTCGTTTTGTCCAAAGATATTATTCTGCATTATTAGGTCCGTTATAAGTATTTATAACGCGATTTTGATTATTCCATGTCATATTATATAGAACATCTATCCTAGTGTTGAATGTAAATGACGCCCGTAGTAAATAGTTAGCTCATATAAAAAGTGTCTTTAATATTATATTAGAGTGTAGTCTTATTATTTTCTACCAACTGTTTTGGCTATACATTAGAGTGAGATAAAAGATTGCATCGCTCTCACTCGCACTTGCAAGTCTAAGACTGCCTGTCCACAGGAGTGGAGCGGAGCTGTCTCAATATTAACCAATAGAATTGCTTGTGCAAAGAAAGCGGAGATATTATGCAATTCTATTAGGACACTCCGCTCCACTTTTCTAATAGGTTCATAGCCGCGTCGGTTCGTAGAAAATAATTCTACTACATAATAGAAGTCATGCCAATTTTTATGGCCGGTTTGAATTTTAATAAGTGCATTAACACGTCCCTGTTACTCCTAAATTGTTTTTATCTTGACGCCGCAAAGAGTCTTGATGTTTCAGATCGGCCAAAAAGTTGAGCGGTAAAAAACTATTGTAAGCGTAAAAGTCGTATTACAGTTTCATCGCTATAATTTTATTTTTATTTTTTTAACAATTATAGAAACTATTTCGATTCAAAAGCTATGTTTTTTTTAAATCTTGTCATCCTATAATGTCGTCATGTTGTCCTAAATGATATGGTACATGTAGATTATGGCAACCTGTAAATCGATGTTGCCAGAGAAAAATGAAATAAATAAAGGAAATCTGGCAATGAGTTCGCCAGTGATTCTTGCAGTTTCAAAAAAATATTTGTAGTTTTGGAGCAAAATTTTATGTCTATTGTTTATGTGGATATTTTTTTGGAAAACTGCAAGGCAATGGCTGTAAGGCTTGGCTCTAACTGACTAAACTGTGAGCGACTGGCTATTTGCGTCTAGGGTGCGTCATGACATCCTTTTGCCATGATGGCTACGTTTTGGTTTCGACGCTGCGCAACCGCGAATCGTATCGCCGCGCATTAAGGTCCATGATCGCGCAGCGTTGAAAACAGCGTAACCATGATGGCAATGAAATGTAATGTTAGGCCCCCAGTTCGCCTTCCTATATTTTGAATGCAGTGTCCGAACTGCGCGTACCTACTGAGTGCGTGCGCACTGAAACTGTAGGCAAACAGTCGGCCACAGTTGGACGTTGGTTTGGACGAAATCTAAGGAGTTTTAATTAGAGATGGGTGTGCATCCGTTGCACGACTACCTTGACCTCAACTTTTTTTAATTAATTTACTAAATTTTTTTTTTTAATATTAAAAGTAAGTTAGATTTCTCATCTCAATCTTAATATCTTCAGCATAGCCCGATAATAAGTGGATACAGGTTATCATAGCCCGTTTATTATATCATTGTCTACATAAATTTATTATCTTCCTCCTCTTTTCCTCTTATTGCGATTTGATGGAAACTTAATAACATAAAATATCGTCACGCCTTTTCCCCGAAGGGGCTGGCTGAGGTGTAATACAACACCCACACTTCGCTGGACGATAAAAACTGTATAAACTTAATGTTTTAATTTCTTACGTAGTAAAAGTACAAGAGCATTTCGAGTGAGTCGTGCAACGGATCGTTAGAATTGTTCCTTTTTAGTAAGACCAGAAAATGTGATACTCAAACCTTAGGGTCAATTCACATCGTGGTAGTGACCCTTCGATAAAATAAACAAAGTTGGATGGTAAGGCTTAATCCTAAGCAAACTGTAAGCGACTGTTTGCCTCCAGTTCGCCATCCTATTGCTGACTGCGCGTACTCAGTTCGCGTACGCTTTCCGGACACTCCTCGGACTTAAAGGGTGGCAAATTGGTCGCAGTCAGTCGCTCACAGTTTGCTTAGTAAGGACAAAATGTTGTGCAACATTTTGATACCTATTGTTTTTGAAGGCGGGTACAAGCACAGTTTGAATTGACGCTCATAATAACACCTAAAGTAGAAATTACAATATTCTCATAAACAGAAGGTAGTATCACATTTTTCGACCATGATGAAGTGTGACGTAAGAGAAATAAAAATAAATGTTTTTTATTGCCATTTAATATAGTTTTATTTTACAAAATTCAATTAAAATAAATACGTACATTATTATTTACAGTGACAGATCTTTGTACAAAATTATTATTCTACTGAACACGAGTTTACAAAATAAATTACTTTGTGACAGTATCAAGCTTGTTAACTATTAAAGCTCTAAACCTAGTTTTTATTTACAATCATATAAATATTTGTACGCGCTGCTGAGTTTAATTGAGTCTAAATCTATAGGCCTGCGCAGACGACTGATTTATCCGCAGACATTAAACATTCTTAAATGTCAAAAGTTAGTTTTGAAAACGTTGAAAATTTTATATTAAGTATCAATGTTTGATGAAATTAAAAGAATAGATTTAAAATTGAAGTTACACGACATAAGTTCAGTGACATCGGCTATCAGTCAAAATGACAAAATAACTGATCGTTTATTGATAGTGTGCAAGAATACGGACTGATTACGTTAATCTTTGTGTAACCAACCTATCTTATAACAATTTAGTAGCATTTGGAAGTATTCTTAGAACTTTTCTTCATATTTCATTATTTAGTTTTAAATGTTTTAGTCAGCGCGTACATTTCTAAGTCTACAAACTACTTTATGTAATTCTAGTGACTATTTAGGTAAATGCAGTTGTCTTGAAAAGAACGAAGATCTAATGTAAAAAAGAAATATAAATCAGATAATTTCAATGAACGAAGAACCATAAAGTTTCTATTTGAGGCAAAAAAGATAGTAGGTAAGATTTCCAGAGAGTGATCTTACACTGCAACATAGATTAACTATAACAACCTAAAGTCTACCATACACGATAAACCCAAATTAAATTGAACAGGCAAATCTAGGATACTTCACTAAGGTAAAAATTTCTCGTGTATGGTAGCCTTAATATCGTCACGCCTTTTCCCCAAAAGGGTTGGCAGAGGTGTATTATAAAACCCACTCTTCGCCAGACGATATTCAGTGCGGATAAAAGCGTAGGTGTTGAATGTGGTACACAGTGGAACTATAGCTTGCGTCCCGTTTTCTTTTTAAGAGTCAAAAAGAGAGGGAGACATAACAGCGCCACATAAATCTTATTCACATCATCATAGCTTGTTCCTATTTTTAAAGTATATTTCATAACAATCTTTCTCTTTGCAAGTAATTCTTATTTTAACAAACTCAGATACAAAAATACATTTATCTCTAGCGACTATTTACAAACTAAGTACAAATGACGAATACTGGTGTAGTTAAGTACTCTATTTACATGAGTATTAGCTTAGTAAAAATAATGTGATGCTATCTATTATATAAACTTATAAGTACATGTTTATATACATAGCCTCTGAGAATGCCTGGCAGTATGATATCAGTGATCTGCAGAATAGACTTATGATACTAACTACCATTAGTCTAAGTATGTCTGTAAGTATTGACATTTGAAACAAAAGTATTTTAAGTAAACTAGGTACTAACGCTGATTCCACTCAGATGCGTCGAACCGCGATAACAGCGGTACTTTGTTTCACCTCGCTCTATCTGTCTGATTTACGTATAACTGCATCACTGTCTGTTTAGTATCGCTACGTTACCGCGGTTCGCCGCGTCGGTGTGGGATCAGCGGAAGCAGCTGATAAAATGTAAAAGAAACTTGGCATATATAGTAATCAAAATGCTACATCTATATCATATAGCACTGCTATATTTTGTGATGGCTATAAAAGGCAAGAATAAGCTTTTCACAATATTGTTTGTACATCAAAATCCTTTAGGTAGGTAGGTACCTACTTTTACTTTTTTATAGTTCTAATAAAACTTCTATGTAAATATATTTCTATAATATTGTGCACTGCTTTTTTTAAGTTTATAGGTAAGTATCATGACTGTTTTCGGTTTTAATGGCACTATTTTGGTAATCATAACATTTAATAAGGCACAGTTTCTATTGTATAGGGGTAGTCTCATTTGCACATGGTGAAGTGTGCTAGACTCACTCGCGAAATGTGTCTTTAGCATAACTGGTCGGAAAATACGTAGTAAATTGTAAAGTAATGCGACAACGCTCGAAAGGCGGCGGGCGTGGATAGAAATTTATTTTTCACACATTTTTCTATTTATTATGCAAACAGGTATAACACTACGTATTTTTTTAAATGGTTATGCTAGATTTACAATTTTTAATTTAATTTAATTTAAACTTTTTATTCACAAATTACTGTAGGTACTTTTGGACAAGATTCCAGCAGTTCATTTCTTTTCTGTTATAAGCTCGTCACAAGTAGTCACATTACTGTATAGGACAGGAGTCTAGCAGTACATTGTGTAGCGAGTCCATGTGGATCCAGTCCTTTGAGTGTCCTCCCACGACCACGTCCCGGATGCAGCCCTTGAAGTACGTCCGCGCGCCGTCTGTCGCCTCCAACGCACCCTCTGGACAGATACGGGTAGGTTATACGAGCGCAGTCAACTGAGTAGTGGTTTATGATTGAGATCGGTAGATATCAACCATAAACCACAACTCAGAATCAGACAATATTTATGCTAGAAAGAGGATCGTATCATTAGGGCTAATTTTACCTTAATTGAGGTGGGGACGAACACTGAACCTGCAAAGATAGCTGCTCCATCAAAATGTCATCGACGGTCAACTTTGGAGTCTACACAACAAAGTCGATGACGCCCCCGCTGACACTTGCCGTCAGCGGTCACGTTTCAAAAGAAACCAAACTATACTCGTCATGTCGGCGGGCTGTTTCCTCCTCCTAACTTCTGCTTAAACTCCTGGTTCCATTACCTACATAGAAGCAACACAAGACGACAGCACAGCGCAGGCGCGGTGCTACTCCAAACTTTATTCATTCAAAGTCGCGTGAAAGCAACGCATCGCCGTCATGTACCATGCCTTGCGTCACTCCCACGAAACGATACTGACGTCCTCCCAGCTCATGTACCCGCTCACTCTGCGAATCCACTGTTGCGCCTGGTCAAAATGCAATCCTCCTCCAAGTCACCTGGCACGCCTCCGATGTAGAGCGGCGCGGCGTGTGCGGGCGCGGCGGCGGCGTCCTCCAGCAGCGTGCTGGGCGGCAGCTCCTTGAGCTCGGGCCCGTCGTCCAGCTGCAGCGAGAGCGAGGCGGCGCCGTGCAGGCGCGCGCGCACGCGGTGCCACGCGCCCGCGCACACGCCGCGCGCGCCGCGCGTCGCCACCGCCACGCGCGCGCCGCCCGCCGCCGGCTGCCGGGACAGCACCACCTGCGCCCGGGGCACTACGTCACGTACTTCAATCAATCTTTCACTATCACCCTTAAGGCTCATTTGTTTTTTTTATGATTTTTTATTGATTGGCCCACCAAAGCCAAAAACGGACAACTGGAAAGAGAACAGAGAGGCCCTTGCCCAACAATGGCACATACCGGGCTAATCTTTCTGATTTCTCTATATTTTTTAAGCTGTTCGTTTTCCATGAAATAAATAGTAATTGTACTTCGTCAAGAATAGCATTCCGAGTCGAAAATGGTCACGCGATCAACAGGCAGTGACGTCAATCGATGGGCGAGCAAGACCAAAATATGTCATTTAAAAGTTCGAAAGAGACGATGACGTCAGCAGGTGCTGGCTCCCGAAACCCTAGACCTGATTTCTGGGAACATGGTGACAAAAACTGTAAAATTGCTGACGGGAATGAAATGACGAGGCAGGTACAAGATGAAACTTTTTTTTTACTAACGTAGTGTTTAAGGTCTAATGACGTTATAATTTGCAGGCTGAGATCTTCGAAATAAAAAAAACTCTAGGTAAGCTAAAAAAAGTGTGGATATTTTGTAATAGAAATATCGGTTATGGAAAATACCTATTGAAATTAGAAAAATGTTTTAGATAAGTTCACAAATGTTTTAGATAAGTTTTGGAACGTATGACAGGTTAGTTTTATATATTTTTTGTTAAAAGTCATTAATGGTTCTGTGAGCTGTAAACCTCGCGGCCGGCATTCGTCCTTCTCTACAGATATGAGTGAGAGTATGATTTTTCTTGGAAAACATCTCCGTATACGTACCGCGCCCCCGCTGAGCTCTATCTGCAGGCCGGCGGCGGCGAGCAGCAGGCCGGCGGGCGCGGTGGTGCGGAACTGCAGCGACACCTCGCCCGCCGCCCCGCCCGCCACACGCCACGTCGCGTGCGCGTCGCCTGTACAGGTAAACGCACACATTATAAGTACACACACACTATACATTAATACTTAGTACTCTAAAAAAACGCTTCACAGTAATTAATTAAGACATGGTACACAACACACACACAAGACATGGACAACTAAAATTCAGACTCAGAAGTCAGAACAGGGCCCGTACCGTGACACCTTGTTGCGATGATTTTTAGGTTTGGCCGCCGACACTGCGCTCCCGCGAATCGCATTCCTATGCTATAAGGTTCATGGTCGCACAGCGTCAGCGTCTGAACCTAAAAATCATCGCAATTTGATGTCACGGTACGGGACCAGGTGTTCACCAGGTGTAACAAGGACCATCAGGTCCAGGACCAGGTCTTACAATGCATAAAGCGTGCAACTAAACTCGCTGATGCATAATTGAAGACTGTTTAGTTGAAGAATAAGTTAGCTAAAGTACACCACTGGTACAAAACTCAAATTTAAACATTTCGAACTTCTTTTCGCATCACAGAATATCAGTGTTCCGACTAGGGTGCCACCGGGGCTGGAAGCTTAACTGGGCAAAATAGTTTTCATCATCACCAAAAGCCTGTTTTATGCCATCAGCTGGTATCTCCTTTGTCAGATTATAATACCTATCCAACTCATTTTTTTGTAAGTACCTACCTAGTCAAAAACAGGAATTGACAGACGACTTGTTGCTGTCGGAATATGTAACGTAAAATCAGTAAAACTTGGCGGAAGATGTGAATTAATTAATTTTGTTAGGTATTCTTTATTAGGATTGCGTTTGACCGCCTTCCGCCTGAGTATCACCAGGATTTATCATCCAGAAGTTGTCTTTACTCTCCGACAGTCCCTCAGACCCCAGTCCCCCAGACCCCGGGCTCACCTCCAAAGTAGGCCCCCCGCTCGACGCTGGGGAAGCACTGGCCGACGCCGTGGTGCGCCTGCGCGTCTCGCACGAGGTCCTCGGCTCGTCCGTTCACCACCACGCGCCGCACGCAGCCGCGGTAGCTGCCTAGACGGATTATCTGGAACAAGTACACTATAGTGTCAACTGCGGCAAATGCGTCTTTCGAAACCCTTCACAAATTAGGCAACTAACGCAATCTTGTACAGACTGTTGCAACTAAAGATAGAAAAAATATGTACCTAGGTGGCGCCTAATATGTGAAGGGTTTGTCAGTAATTCTCGAAAGACGCAATTATCTCACAGACGTATTTTCCCCAGTTGATCGTACATGGATTTTTTGATATCTAAAGCTAATTAAATGAAACTTAACGAAACTAATTACAAAACTTTATACAATTTGATTAAAAAATTAAATACAATGAAAAATTATAAAATGAAGGAGAAAAAAAACCCTTATTCTTCGAGCACTTCGTCGACACGTGTTTCGCCTCTCCACGAGGCATCATCAGGACGTCATCTCATATCAGTAACCTTCGAAGGTTGCGAAGAGAACTAATCTTGACCGCATATGTTTGACCGCCCCTCAAGTCTCGCCGCCCTATTGTTTTGTATGAGGGCTTGATTTTTTTTTCTCGAAATTATCAAACTTGTGTTCTTAATGTTGTTTAGCACCACGCGCCCGCGGGACGCGCGCACTGACACCTGCGGGAGTTCAGTACTCACAGCTTGCGGTACATTGGGCAGGGTGGGCGGCGCGGGCATGCCCCCCACGTAGAGCCGCTGCGCGCGCGCGGCGGGCGGCGCGCGCGTGCTGTTGGCGGCGCCCGCGCTCCACAGCACCACGCGCCCGCGGGACGCGCGCACTGACACCTGCGGGAGTTCAGTACTCACAGCTTGCGGTACATTGGGCAGGGTGGGCGGCGCGGGCATGCCCCCCACGTAGAGCCGCTGCGCGCGCGCGGCGGGCGGCGCGCGCGTGCTGTTGGCGGCGCCCGCGCTCCACAGCACCACGCGCCCGCGGGACGCGCGCACTGACACCTGCGGGAGTGACGGATTACAGTACTGTAGTGTATACAGTATACAAGTACACTAGTGTATACAGGTTACAGTGTACACTAGTCACCGGTCAAATGGAACCTTTTAAATGGAAAGTCAATTAAGTGCGTGCGTGCGTGTGTGTGTGTGTGTGTAAAGGGTAGCCACTAATGAGTAGCTCTGTGAGCTAAAGGCCTCGCGAGCCAATTAAATTATTCAAAATGGCTGAAATAGGTTTTTAACGTTTACAACCCCCATATCTATGTAATTTTCCTATTAATACCAAAACTGCACTTGTAAAATCTCTCCTTTTCCTAATATTGGACTACGCAGACGCCTGCTATTTGAACTTCACCGAAGAGCAACTAGACAAATTTGAACGTCTTCAAAATTTTTGTATTCGGTTCATATTCGGTTTAAGGAAATATGATCATATTTCTGAATTCCGCCAAAACCTCAAGTGGTTACCAATTCGCCATCGCCGTACACCTCACATCCTTTCCAATCTTGTTTTGTCCAACTATCCCTCTGTATCTCAAGGAGCGCTTTGAATTTGTTCAAGGGCACTCCGGTTCTTTAAAATCTTCTCGTGACCTTAAACTTAAGCTCCACACATCATCCCACATCAATCTATGCTATAGTAAAGGGTTTACTGTGCAAGCTGTCCAGCTTTGGAATGAGCTGCCTGTTGGCATCAGACAGGCCCAATCACTGCCCAAGCCCATTCTTAAAAATTTTCGCTCCTTGCTAATTTTGTACGCATAATAATAAATTATACAGGGTGACTGGTTGAACACTTTAGATATTCTGGATTATCATAGTACTCATCATTATGAACAACTTTTATTATGGGACCAACGCGGAATTCGCGAAAAAAAAATCAGCTGTTCCATAGAAAAATGTCAATGACACTCGACAAAATGTATGGAACAGCTGTTTTTTTTTCGCGAAATCTGGGTTAGTCCCATAATAAAAGTTGTTCACAAAGATGAGTACTATGATAGCCTAGAATATCTAAAGTGTTCAACCAGTCACCCTGTATATTTGTATTGATATATTTTATATTTATTTTTGGTTATTTATTTTTGTACTTATTATTATGGCAGTTATTTATTTTCTTAGTTTTTAAATTTTTTATAACATAGAAAAGAACTAATATTATAAAAAACTTAAAAACTAGGGTGCCGCCGGAAGCGGGGCGAGGCCCAAGCTACTGGTGGTTAGGGCTGCAGAGTGAGGAACTTCCTGACAATACGGCAGGTGTCTAGGATCACTGTCTTTTGTATCTGGCCCTTGATCCAGTCGTCTCACGAGAGCCTCTTGAGATGTTGGTCGAGGCTTTACGCTATGAGACCGTTTACCGTGACGACTATCGGGACAATGATCGTCGAGTCAACATCCTACATGGTGGTTACCTCGTGCGTCAAGTCAAGGTACTTGCTGATTTTGTCCTTCTCGGCCTTCACGAGGTTCTCGTCATGTGGGATGGTGATATCGACGAGCACTGCCCGGCGCTGGGATCGGTCGACCAGCACGATATCAGGCTTATTGGCAACAATAGTCCTGTCCGTGATGATAGAGCGGTCCCAGTAGATCAAAGCACGGCCATTCTCGACAACTGACGCTGGTGCATACTTATAGTACGGCACCTCGGACTCGACAAGACCGTATTGAAGGGAAAGTTGCTGGTGGATGATCCTGGCTACTTGGTTGTGCCTGTGCAAGTACTCGCCGTTAGCAAGATGCGAATAACCAGAATGATATGCCTGAGTGACTCTCCGGGACGGTGGCATGCCCGACTAATGTCGACCGTACCGTCCTTCAGGATATATTTCCGATAGTTGTTCGTCTTGATAACTTAATCTGCAATCTCACAGGCAAAACCCTCGGTTTCCCCAAATTGGTCACCGAAGCGTAGCCAGTTCACCGACGCTAGGAGGTCTACATCGGGCTCTGTTAAGGTCCGATAGAACCTCCCATGCAGCTCCTTGCCCTTCCATACGTTCTTGCGGTCCTCGGTGCTCAGCACCGATGGTTGGCGCCAGTTCTCCTTTGCCAAGGAGAGCGGCGTCAGGCTCTCGATGTTATAGCTGTCAACTGCTATAACATCGCAATGCATTCGCGGTTGTGGATTAACATGCCACGACCTCCCCACTTCATTGTATCAAAACATTGTAATAAACTTACTGATCTCCAAACTCCGTCTGTGACGTTAGCAGCGAGAGAGAGTTCTTTCCTCTTCCTCCCTCTCACGACCAACCGTAGTCTTCCGTCCCGCACGAACAGTGCCGTGTAGTGCTTTGGTTTGTTTTTTGAACCCTACAAATAAACAAACTAGTTTAAAAAACGATCTACCTTTTTGGGCAGTAAGTAAAAAGTGTTGTAGCTGAAGCAGAGCTGATGCGATGGGTACTACATTTTTGAAAACAACCCTCCTTAGACCAACCTAAACAAAATAGTTAGGTAAGGATACATTGTTTTGTCTTTTTCTTTCTTTTAAATTTTGAACTCGAAAAAGACAAAATCCTGAATGCATTGTTGCATCGGTAAATGGTGTAATAAGCCATTGTACTCATCATTATGAATAGTTGTTCATAATGATGAGTACAATGAACCCCTTTTGGAGCCCCACTATGGAGCCAAGTAACCTTTTTTTTCGCCACAAACTAAATGTATGAACAAGCTGTTATTTTTTTTCTATTACATGAAAAGACCAGGATCAGGGTTGACCTCATAGTAAAAGTTGTTCATAATGATGAGTAGGTACAATGACTTCCTTTCGGCTTATTACACCCGTTACTGATAACCCTGTACAACTATTCCGAGGCTATACAACTTTCAGACCCCCTTTAAGGGGTCTATGTTTAGGTAAAAGTGTAGTAGACTAGAGTGTAATATTTGTAGAAACTTATTTTTTTTTAAATATTTATTAGGTACATAATTTTTTTTAAAAGAAAGTCCCGAATATTAGTACGTAGATGAATACTCACCGGGATAAGCATCAAGAGTCCGTCGTTAGCGTAGGTCCGTATCTGCAGCGTGACGGACAGGTCCCGCGTGCGTTTGGCCGTCTTCAGCGTGGCGTGACTCCACGGCTTGTCACCGAATTTCACCGCACCCGCTTCTACAGTGTATGATGACGTCTGATGATGAAATACAAATAAAATAAGTATCAATAACCCAAAAAAAAACAAAGAAATGAAAATAATAAAAAAACCATCATAATTAAAAACCCTACAGCTTTATCTAGGGGGCTGAGCTACCCACGTCCGTAGGAGTGCACTCTATTCTGATTCCCTACACGTGGTCCCCGGGTAGTGCTAACCGGGTAGCAAACTCTGGTGGGAGGCTTCGGCCGTGGCTTGTTACCACCCACCGGACCAAGCCATGCCATGAAATGACCAAGTTGTGTTTCGGGATGTAGTCCGGTGTAACCGTTCCGAAGACGGGTCTGAGCAGTAGCGCACTTGTAGCGCCTCACTCAACTGCCGTCTTTGTACTTCTTAACTCTACCAAACTTCAAGGCTAGAGTGAATAAGTACCTTATAGGTCGTCGTGCTCCATCTTACACCACAACGTCGCTTAATATCAGGCGAGTTGGTGGTCAAACGCCGACTTATTCTAAATAAATAAAATAAAAATACCTTAGTACAGCCCGAGGTGTCCTGCTGCGCGTGCAACGCTCTTGGCTCGGCGCGGTGCGGAGCCGTCGCAGTTATTTCGCCGCGCCCGAGCTGAGCCTTGTCCCACTTCACGGCCGTTTCTAGCCCGATCAACCTGTGATCAGAGAAGAAAAGACTCAATAAGACTATATTGGACCGGCCAATGTACATCATGCATGTAAGCATTTTCAAAAATGTATTAGGGGTAGTGCTCTTTCTGATGAAAATGGTCGTTTTAAGAATTGTCCCAATCGAAAAATGCTTGTTTTGGATCAATTAACATTTTAGGTAGTGCTCATTCAACCTAACTCTCGGACGAGAGACTCAAGAGTGAATAAAAACTGGTTTTAAATCGAGATTCATTAATGAATGTCGTTTTAAAATGCGGCTTTTACACAGTAGCTCTCGTAACCAGCATGATCTCCCCCTTCCCTAATCACTGAAGAGAATCAACAGGTATATCTCCAATTGTAACTACTCACTCCGAGTCCACGATGAGATCAGCCACAGTCCCCGTGAACCCCGCGAGCGGGAGCTGCCTCCTCTCCGCGCCCCCCCGCGCGCCCTCCCCCACTCCCCCTAGGTACAGCCCGCCCCCTCGCTGCGGGTACGCGTTCCCCGGGAGAGTGCCGCTTGTTATTTGTTCTTCGTCTACCCACATTTCTAGCTGGAACAATAAGTTAGAAATTAAAGTACGAGTTGGTGACATTACTATTCGAATGCCTTTTTTAACGAGCGAAGTGAGGTCTCAGAGTCTATTAGGACATCTCGGGATTAATTTCGTTGATCCAATCTTCATGAAATTTTGCAGGCAAGTAGTTCATGCAAATGCTAACAAAGTTTAAATTTATATATGGGAACGTACCCATACCACGTGACCCATTTCTCACAATTTTTAACCCCCTTCCCCCCCTCGGTGAACATCTGTACTCTATACTACTCTATTGTAAGACCCCCCTCCCTCCTACTCTAGTTTTACGTAGTAATTCAGTTTTAAATCGTTTTTTGCAAACAAAACATTAAAAAATCGTATCCCCCCCCTAAATGAGTCACGTAGTATGGGTACGTTCCCTAAAAGCGAAATCGATTAAGATGCTATGGGGATATCCGAGGTCTGCGTTCTACGTAGCTATGTTCTACTAGGTAGCTAGTTATAAAGTGAAAAATTAGCCATATCCATAAACTTTGTGAATCCTCATAGTAGCATCTAACCTGTTTATGGGCTCTCACAAGCCTGACAGTGTGAAGTCGCTCGTCGTCGAACCTGGTTCCGTTGGTTCTCAGTCGCAGTTCTGCCTTACCGGCCGCTGCGATGAGTTCTAGCTCACCTGGAAAAGGTAAGGGGTTTTTGAAAAGATTCGAAAGGTGGCAAAAATTAGAAGAACTTTTTAGCTTTTATGGCTTCCTAATTTTTACTCTAATGCTAATAAATAATAATAAGCTGCAAAATTATGTTTTTTTTCATCAGCATCTGCAAACTGCAGCTGCTGCATTATAATACATCTTTTATACTCTGTTTCTGGTAAATTATTGCATTCATTTAGATCCTGTCATCTTTCTAACATTGGATTACCCAATTTGAGCTGTACGACCCTCAGAGACAACTTTGGATATGAACTCAACTCCTGGATCAACTTCTTGATAGCCGTTTGCCCATCTACATTTCAGAAACAATGCTAACTTACCAGCGACCATCACCAGCGCTAAATAATGCTTATCGTCTCCATCATCGTCGTCAACTTCATTATCGTTGATGGGAGAAGGTGCCCGGTACAGCAGCAAGCCGTTGGGCGCTCCGGTTCGGAACGAGAGCCCTAGCGCTGCCTTGCGTCGGTACACGGGCGATGGAAGCTCGATGTAGCCTGCGCCTTCCAGAATAGCGGAGCGGAAAATCTGGGAACAATGGAGCAGAATAGTATATTGTCATAATCACACTCATAATCATTAATTAGCACAGTATTAGGTGTGCTTCTGTCATGTACCCAATATGATGTACTCAATTTTGGAATATGAAAGGTTAGTTTTACCTACTCTTAAACAATAAGTTTATGTCTATGTTCATTAGCTAAAATTTGAGTAGGTACCCCCTATTGGATTTTTTGTCTCTGGAGGTCTAAGACGATAATGCTTGCACTAGGTACAGACTGATTCAAACTTAACGGCGGCTGTGCGCTTGCGCCGCAAGCGACACTTTGCGGCGTCTTCCCTCTCACAAACCTGCGCATACCTTCGTTTTCGCTACTGCGCAGCGTTTCGCGCCTAACTTTACAGCCACCATTAAGTTGAAATCGATCTGTACTCAAAATACATCTGTATAAAAGAGAGATACCAACATTTTTACTCCACTAATTCTGAAAAAAAAAATCGTATAAATTACGAGGATATGAAAGAAACTCACCCTCCCCCCGCAGCCCGGCTCGATGCCGTGGCGGGTGGGCGTGTCCAGCAGGTCGTACCCCTCCCTGTCGACGGAGAGCGCGCCGAGGCAGCCCAGCAGCGCCGGCACGCGCGCCAGCGGGGCGGGCGGCGCGGCGCCGGGCGGCGCGCCGCCCACCGCGTACACGGCGCCCGACAGGTCGGGCAGCGCCGCCGCCGACTGCACGGGCGGGGACGGCGAGCCCAGCGTCTCCTCGCCGTTCACGCGCAGGCTGCCTGGGGACAGCGCGCTCAGGGATATTGGGCTAGGACTGAGTACTCGTAACGTAGGCAAATAATCATGCTACTGTTATAAAGGCGAAACTTTGGATGGATGTATGGATGTTTGTTACTCAATCACGCCAGAACGACTGAACGGAACCGGATTAACGACTAGGCTAGGAGGCTACGCTAAGCTAGGTCATTCGGACACAGTATCCCAAAATCTTGTATCCGAAGTGATACCAAGCCAAAGCCATAAAACATGTTTCACTAGCAACTACCCGCACTTCCACCTACAATTAAACAGTAACAGAAAATTCGATGGTGGCGCCTCCACAGTACCTTTCTCAAGCTTGTTGTGCGCGAAGACTCGTATGGCCTGCACGTGGGCCGCGCGCCCGTCGCAGTGCCGCCCGCCCGCCGCTATGCGCAGCACCGACCCAGAGTACTCCACCAGGAACTCCACGCGACAGTCTCGAAGGATCACAGATACTGAGCGGTTCTGGAATGAGAGCAAGCAGATTCAAAGTCAAAAGCTTTTAGGCAGTTGGTTGTCCAACTGCCAGCGCTAAATAAATTGAGTTGTTTATCTCGTCTCCCGTTTTTAGTCCGCCCCCACTGTTTGCTAAGAGGAATAAAACTTGCTTTGTAAAATACTAGCTCTGTGAGTTAGCGAGTATCGTCGAGCGAGTGTTTTACACACATTATTTAAATAAATAAATACGGGACATTTTCACATCGGTCGTCTGACCCCAAAGTAAGCAAAACTTGCACTATGGCTGCTGATACTAATATTCATTCATCCATATATATTTTTAAATACATACTTAAATCGATATTAACACCCAGACAGAACAAACACAAATGTTCATCACATAAATATTCGCCCTAGCTGAGATTCGAACCCACGCCCCCGGCTCAGACGGCAGGTTCACCATCAACTGAGCCATTGAGTCAGTCACATACAGTGACATATAGTCACACACAGTCACACAAGTCACACATCGCCACACACAGTCACATACAGTTATACACAGTCACATACAGTCATACACAGTCACATACAGTCACACACAGTCACATACAGTAAAACACAGTGAAACCCAGTGTATTCTCACGTTGGGCACGTCCCTCGCGGAGAAGAGCAGCGCGTGCGGGTCGCGGGTGCGGAAGGTGAAGGCGAGGCTGAGCTGGCGGCGGTCGGCCACGCGCCGGCGCGAGCGCCGCAGCGCCGCGTACCCGCGCCCGTTGAACCACGCCATGGAGCCCGACCCGCCCAGCGACACGCCGTACCACCTGCGGGGACACTGGCTTTACTACTCTCATCGCTTGGCTAAACTGAGACACGGTAGATAGAAAGAAATACATTTATTTTGAAACAAACGTATGCATATAATAGAAGTAATAAATGTAATGCAAATGTATATGCATTTGAAAACAAACGTAGGTGCGATCTTGACTCCAGGCGAGAACGACTGAGGAGCAAACCGCCTTCTAACATTGCCTACAATTACGTCAATAACGTCCTCACATGTTGCTTCTGTTCTCGAACATTTACTGCAAAAATTGGGTAAATCAGCCATCTGAGGACGCACAATCAGTAGCCTCCCAGTAACAGCAATTGGTCGCCGTAGCCGAAATCGGCTTGGACTGCATCAAAGTATATAGGGATGGAAGTATATAGGGATTAGGAAAGTGTGTAGTGTACTAAGCAGAAAGGGGTTTATTGTATTCATCATTATGAACAACTTTTACAATGAGGTCAACCCTGAAATCGAGTAAAAAACAACAGCTGTTCCATACATTCGACGATCAATGACCCCCTTTTGGCTTAGTACACCTTATACCGATAACCCTGTTTAAGTAATAAATAATTAATAATAACCTATTAAAAGTAAAAAATTAAAATATATGAGTAATTAATAAATAATTGGTTTCAAAAAAGGCTCCACCTAAACACATTATTATAATGCTGTTTATCAACAACGTGTTTACCAACAAATGTGACTCTCATTTGGAAATCGATCAAGCACCAAATTGTTTTAAAGTTTTCTTCAAGCTTATTACGTACCAGAGAACATTGCACACTAAGATTAATTACCTTTTTTCAAGAGGCGTAATCAAATGGGTCCTTAGACAAAATTTAAACTTCATAAGGTTTAGAAGCAAAAACTAAATGAAAAACGAATACACAAAAGTACACTAGATATTAATTACCTTTGTGTACATCCAGAACATTTCGCTTCCTTCGGCTGATGATGGAAGTTCCAGAGCCCCACAGTAAGGTCGTCGCTGTATAAGGCGTGAACGCAGCCCGGCAGCCCCACAGTACTGTGAGGCCAGCCGAGCCACAGCTGGGTGCTGAGGAGGCTCACGGCTGAGGTGGCTGTGCTGTTGGAGGCTGTGACTGCATTTCCACCAGCTCGCTCCACTTTGAGGTGCACTGAGTTCCATATCCTGGTAGATAGCGTTCACATAAAAAAATATAGTTATGCCTTTCCCCCGAAGGAGCTTGCAGTGGTGTATTACAACACCCACACTTCGACGGATGATATTCAGTCCCAAATGGGGGCGAGCCTTTCGCCATACCGGGCTCTAGTTATGTAGTAGATCACATTAAATACGTACACATGGTCACACAATACGTGCCTTATTCGGCTGTGAGCGAACCGCTCCCTCTAGCTTGAGAGGCAAGCCTTCCCCAACTAGGCTATCATCGATTCTCAATAAAATGAACATGAATATAAAACTAAATACCTAAATAAAAAAAATGAATTATCACCTTTCAATTTCAATTCTGTAAGACGTGTGATCTGCATCATCATGAGTGGGCAGTAACTCCTCGGGGTGAAATATCAGTCCTTCTCCAGCCCCGAGGTCCCACGACATGCGCAGGCGCTGGTTCTCTACTGACAGCTTCATGTAGCGCTCTTTCTCCTGAAGTAAGATAAATCTGCTGCTAACCTTTTCTAGTAATCCAGAGCAGTACTTGGTTTTTGGTGCGGTATATGGCCAACTAAATTGTTTATCTAGTGTAAGCAAGTGATAGTATTATGCCTAGTTCACTTGTAATAAGTTCCATTTGCCCTTTCGTCTTCCGAGTACAAAGTAAACTTGAGTGGTTGCAGATAATTTTGTGGTAGGTACGAGTATACTCTTTAAATATACCAGACAATACTAAATAATGAATGAGGTGAATAGGCACCTCATAGGCAAGCGTGCTCCATCCTAGACCGCATCGCCACTTTCCATCAGGTGTGTTGTGGTCAAACGTGGGCCCATTCAATCATAAAAAAAACTATACCCATGCTCATGACAGTTAAAAAACTTTAAACACCATCTCAAAAGCATTCTGTGAAAAATCTTAAAAGTACAAAGACAAACTGTTCCAGACTTCGACGAGCTACGTCACTCACCTGAGTGTCATCAAGCAGGTACAACAGCGGTCCGTCTCTCACGGAGTTCTCGAAGGAGACTGCGAGGGCCAGCCTCGTGACTGCACCGGAAGCGCTGGAGACGGAGTACGATCGAGAACAGCCCACTGGAGCACCTTCCATCGAGGTTACTGACACTGAGATCTGAACAATACAGAACATCATTTGAAATGAAACATCTACATCAATTACCTAAATTCTAATTATAATGTTTGGATCATTCAACAAGATCTTTCAAGAGCGATGAAAAGCAAAACGGCGATATTAATATGTAAGGGGAACAAGGTTTTTTTTACTTCGTGTGAGTATTTCTAAAAAGCCAGAAGATAAAAGAACCAGTTGCCGTGTCACTCTCTGACCGAGTGAGCGTTAGCGAGCGAATCGTCTATGCTTCAGCTTCGACAAAAATATGTAGATATGTCGTATGTCCGGATTTGTGATTGTCCGGTATGAACCGATTCTCTTAAGATTTGTGGGTAGGTTTGATAATTATATAGTGATTTTTGTCGAGTCAGTTTCTGAAATTTCCAAAAAAAAAACATAACTGTCCAATTAAAAAAAAAATCTAAAAGCTGACTTTACACAAAAAAGTAAAACTATCGAATCTGCCCTTCAGGTCACGGAGCAACTAGTGATAAACTCACCGAATCAGCAGCATGCTTCGCTCTTTGCACCTTATCCCTGAGCGCCTGTAGAGCTGGGCTGAGAGTGGAAGCTGCAGCCTCCTGCTGTCTCGCTCTGGCAGCAGCGGCAGTAGCCAGCGCTTCAGCTGTTTCAGCGCCGCGGACCGTGTTGCCTCGGATCTGGGACACTGACGGGTGTGGTCATTTGTAAACATTGGTCAATGGACTACTTGACAGCTACCGACATAATTATCTGCCTAATTAAGTAAAATTTAAGGGTTCTGACCGGGAGCTGTCAGTCAGACTTTAAAGAGAATGGGATACTGGCTTTCAACTCTACAAATAGCTCGAACCTATTCAACTAATCTTAAATGGAGTCGACTCCAAAGTAGTTCAAAAATAAAATATTAAAAGCAACTTCCTTCACGGTTATTTAGAAAATGGTATCCAATCTTCTTTGCGATAGACTACAACTAATTATGAAAAAATATTAAAATCCCATTTACCCGTGTAAAGCCTACAAACAGGCAGAGTCAATTCCTATTAAATTATTAGTGTGGATAGTCAAAGGACGTTACGTAAGTTTTAGAGGTAAATCCTAAACACTTACCGTGTTCTTGAGCGGCGCCGAGAGCAGTATCCCCATGGCGCTGCAGTTCTGCGAGCTGCCTGCGTAAGTTGTACCTGGAGAACAAAATATTGTATCAGTAGGTATCACTAGCATTATGCGTGTGAAGTATCCCGACTAGGATCACTGTATTACGTGTCTGTGTGCAGACACGTCATACAGCGATATTACGCGTCTGCACACTACAGCTATATACATGTTGGGGGGGCTTACCACGAGTTTTGATAGTTACCGTAAACGTTTTCGTTAGGAATCATAGTATAGGTATGATACATTTCACCTAGTTCTTTTCACTTAGATTTCGCTAGTTTCCTGGTGCACCTAGCGCCAGGTGCGCTAGATCCGAAGATTTATTACAAGAATTAAATTAATCTTAATGTACGATAACATTTTTCGAAAAAAAAGTAAAGAAAATTGTTTAATAAAAAATTGTTCTAATATGTAACAATAAGTAGGTACGTAATGATTTTGGATAGAGTAAAAAAGCGGCAGTGTATGGTGTGATATGTCCGTGTGTTTGTGTACGTGTGCACGCGCGTACTACGCCATAATCACCTGACTCGTCTCCTCAGTTCACTAGCTTCATCGTAGAGTGCTCGTGTGGTGGCGTACACCCGGTCCGCGCGCTGGTCCGCGGCCGCGAGCGCGTCGTGCGCGCGCGCGCGCGGCCGCGCCGCCAGCTCGCGCTCCTGCCAGCCGACCCCGCGCAGCACCACGCTCACCAAGTCCGCTCCGCGGCGCAGGTGCTCCACTTCACTGCGCAGTTCTGTACGAAGAACACCCATATTGACATACAATTTTTTAACAAAAATTTTTTTTTCTTTAGGTGTTAACTGGCTATAAGTATTTTGTCAGTGTGAAAAAAGGACATTCATCGATTAACCTCTGTGGTTTATATTACACATCGTTCTTGTGCAAATTACTTTTCAGTACCCATATTCATTATGTATAGTAATATATTACAGTACCAGTACCCCTGAACTTGTTCCTCTTGGCGATGTTTAAACAGAAAAGTGCAAATTTAAATCGAAGTCTTGGTGATGAAATGGACCACTTTGAGAGCATGAGAAATGATACCTTTTATTAATGTAGCAACAATAGTAGGAGAAAAAAATATAAGGAATAAAGACGTTCTTACTAAAAGAGAGAATTTAACATTGACTTCGGTTTTTTAACTATACCTTCAGCTTTAGCCAGCACCTCCGCCCCTCGTTTTCTGAGCTGCTCTGATGCTTTCATTCCCTTCATAGCAGTTCCGCCCATGGGCGCGGGTCCCCTGGCCAGGGCGGCGGCGGAGGCGGCGCTGCGGGCCGCGTCGTCCGCCAGCGCCTGCGCTTCACGGACTCCTGCGGCCACGTTGGCCCACGCTTGGGCGGCGGTGACTCCAAGAGACGCTGCAGCTCGAGTGCCAGCAAATAGGCTTTCGAAACCAAAATACTAATGTAATAATATAATAAGTAGCATGTATAATAGCATACTCCACCATTTATTTATTTATAGCGTTTCGAGTCAAAAATTGACACGTGGGCAACACGCAGTGACGTCAATCGATGCATAAGCGAGACCGAAATAAGTCATTTACAACAAGTTCGAAGGAGACGATGACGATCGACGTCATCAGGTGTTGACTCACGGGCCCTGTGTTTCTATCATCATAAGTAGCATGCAAAAAAGAGACGGTTATGCACAGCAGTGGGAAGTTAAGGGTTGATGATGATGATTTGACGAACATTTTAATATAATAGACCTTGCCACAGTTTAGATCATTTATTATGAAATGGGTGCCAGCTAGAGAAGACTATAGTGGAACTATCAAACTACCAAAAAATAAATATGTTAGTTTCTGGCCACATAGCAGAATTCTGCTTTACTAAGTTATGATTAGAAATACCTGAATCAGCCACATAAAAACACCTAAACATACCAAATTTTCTTACCTTTTATATTTCTTAGCCTTAACAGCGAGCTCCGCAACATGTTTTTCCACAGGCTCCAGATACTTCTCCTTATAAGCTGGTGTGAGGTTATACAGGATGCCCTCCTTCTCCTCAGCTGCCAGGGTCAGCACCTCCAGCTCAGCGGCTAGGGTCGGCAGACGGATGGAAAGCGTCTGGGCTCGGAGGAGGGAAGAAGAGATGTCGTCGGTGAGGTTGGGAGAGGAGAGGGAGGTTACGTCCTGGAAGGTGGAAGTGATTTTAGATTCAGAGCTACCAGTAGCTTTTATAGATAACCTATCAAAGCTTAACCTTTATGTAGTATGGCACCCGACTTGCATCTGAGCCTGAATATCGTCCGGTGAAGCGTGGGTGTAATACACCTCTGCCAGCCCCTTCAGGGGCTTACCACGACTATTGATCGTTAACGAAAACTGTTTTCGTGTTCGTTTGGCTCCACACATTTTACCTAGTTAGTTCGTTTACGTTTTCGCCAGGTGCGCTTCATTAAAATGCTTAGAGCCAAATGAAAACGAAAACAGTTTTCGTAACTATCAAAACTGGTGTTAAGCTCTCAGTAGGAGCTGGCAGAGGGTGCAGGGGAAAGACGTGACGTTATGTTATGTAGCAGTAGTTAAGTACCTCTAGCACAAGCCGGCAGCGAAGTCCTATATCTCTCACAGAAGCCAACCTAGGCTTCACCCTCCCTTGCAGGCCAGTGACTGCATCATCAGCGCTCCACACCGCTTGCGCCAGCTGCGGCAAGTCCGCTGCCTTTTGCTCCCAGCGGTCGAGGGTAGTGGTAAGCTTCCGCAGACGTCGGTACACGTCATCTATCCTGTAGTTGTATTCCTGCACTGCTGTTGATTGGACGTTTGCCTGGAGGAACAAGTTAATTAAAATTTAGATGATTTTAAGAGAGCTCTTTTGCCAAATCTCGATCTTGATCTTGCGATCTGCGGGCAGCGCAAGACCGGTCTTTGGTGAGATCATTGGTAACCGTCCAGCAGTGGACGTCTCCCGGGCTGACATGATGATGATGAAAAGTAAGGGAAAGATTTATAAATATATTATTGTTATGAAATTTGGGACTGGGTGATAGCGTAGGTGCTACTTCCGGGAAAAAGCTTTCTTGTCTATATTTTCTTCTAATCAGACATTTCACAAAAAAACTCGTTAGAATCAAAAAAGTCAAATGCTTACCGTATCAAAAACGTCATGTGCTCCAGTAACATAATCATCTACCCTCATCTCCTTTATGTGCTTCAGCAGCCGTCTCGCTTCCTTCAACGCCCTGTGAGCACTCAAATGCTTCTCTCCTCTCGCAAAATCATCCAACATTTCAACTTGCTCAGCCAATTTTCTCTTCTGTTTTAGAACATCTTCTAGCGCACTCATGCTTTCCAAACTAAGGTATCCAGCATCTTTGTCTCTTGACAATGCTTCTACTTTTAATCTATTCGCGTCGGTGAATACTCTATGCTCATTGGCTTCTAAGCTCCTTATCGCTTGGTCTAAGTTTCTGGAATATGCGAGGTTGTTCTTGATGTCGTGTAGTTGTGTGCGTAGAGTGGTGGTGTTGTGTGCGAACTCTCGGACGGCGGGGAAGGGTTTCGGTATTCGGCTAAGATCGGTCGGGTTTGCTCGGGTGTGGAGGTAGGATGTGAGGTGTTCGATTGATTCGAGAAGAGTTTGGGTGCAGTTGTCGCAGGCTGAAAAAAGTACCATCATAATTAAAACTATACTAGACGTTCCGAAGACGGGTCTGAGCGGTAGCGCACTTGTAGCGCCTCACTCAATTGCCGTCTTTGTACTTCTTCACTCTACAAACATCAAGGCTAGAGTGAATAAGTACCTTATAGGTCGTCGTGCTCCATCTTAGACCAGAACGTCGCTTAACATCAGGCGAGTTGGTGGTCAAACGCCGACCTATTCTACATTAAAAAAAAATACTAGCTGCGCCCCGCGGTTTCACCCAAGGTCCCACAGGAACTGTTATTTTTTCGAGATTTAAAGTACCATAAGTCGTTTTCTGTACCCGTGAAAACGTGTGTACAAAATTTCATGATGATCGATTGAGTAGTTGATGCGTGAAAGCATAACAAATAAACAAAATCACTTTCGCATTTATAATATTAGTTAGGATTAGGATTTAGCAGATAAAGAGATAGAAATTCCTCTACGTACCTATCCTTACGTAAAAATAATCATCCCGATACTTACACTTGCAGTTTTTTTATTAGCATAAACCCTGTATCATTTGCGCCAATGTTTATCGCAAAATAAAATAGGGAAGTAAGAAAAAAATATATTGTAATCGCAACATCTCACTGACTTTTCTACGACTACTGTCTCTAGTGTGCAAAACTTACGCCTGCACCCATCCCCGTCCAGATAGGTCCGGCGCGCGACACACATGTCGCACTTGTCGCCCGTGGCGTGCTCCCGGCACCGGCAGCGCCCCCCGGCGTCGCACCGCGGGGACAGCGCGCCGCCCGCGTCGCACGCGCACGCGGTGCAGGCGCCGGTGAGCGAGCGGTGGTAGCCGGCGGCGCAGGACTCGCATTCGAGCCCGGTGTAGCCTGGGGATAGTGGGGTTTGTCAACTTTTCTATGCTTTGGGTGCTTTTCTTCAAAAGGAAAATTCGTGACTAATGGAAACAGCTGGAAGAGACCTATGTGTCACAGGATACGCTGACTACTAAACTGGGACATTCAATGTGTTGGAATAAGTTAAAAACAAAATGTAGTGTTAACTGGGGCAAATGCGTCTGTGGGGCAATTGCGTCTTTCGAGAATTACCTTCACAAATTGGGCAGCTAACGCCATCTTGTACAGATTATTGCAACTAAAGATAAAAAAGATGTAGGTGGAGCCTCATTTGTGAAGGGTTTGTCAGTAATTCTCGAAAGACGCAACTGCCCCACAGATACATTTGCCCCAGTTGACCCTAATACTTTTAGTATACTTAATAATACTAAGTAGTATACTTAATAATAATAACGCTTTGGATGTTACAGTTGTCCTGGCCTATAGTCTAGTTCAGGTAATCTTGTTGAGTCACCTGCAAGGTGTGAGCTTGCGTAGCACAGCGCAAAAGCGTTGTTTGAAATCTAGTATCTGTATATTAAGATGGTAATGATACTGATTATCATAATACTGATTTTCATTACCATTTAATTTACTCACTTTTGAATAAAACATGTTTAAGAAAAATAATCCTGTCTATCACAAAATATTTGTAATCTCTTACCTGGTTTGCACAGACACTGCAGTCGGCCTCCGGAGCTGAGAGCACAAGCTGATGCGAAGTTCCTCGCTCGGGAAGGGCAGGGGCACGCCTGGCAGCCCCCCGGCCCTTCCGGGGTCCCGTGGTACCCCGGGGCACACACCTCGCACCGGGGTCCACTCGTGCCCATGGTGCAATTCTGGCAATAAAGGAAATGGGGTAAAAGAATTACGACTATTATTTATGTAAACGATAAAAGACCAATGCGTTAAAAAAGTTAAACGCATCAAATAAATGTGTTTTGGCTGCTCTTTCAACTTTAGCACTTAGCACAATAGATGCACTGTAACTTTTCTCTTTTTTTATGTAATTGTGACATACAAAACTATTCGGTCAGCAGGTTAGTATTGTTGTGATTGTTGTATGGCATCTACAAATGTCACTCGAGCTTAAAATTCCAAGTGTTTCCCTCGAAGTATTAAGTATTTTCTCTCTTAGAGAAAATAAGGAAGTGCAACTTACATTAATGGAAGTAAGAACCTGACGTTTATTTATTTAATTCTGACTACTTGAGAAAGACACACTTATTTGTTTTAAATTAAGTAAAATCCGAATTTGAGTGATTTATAAGTCGTTTTTGGGGCAACCAAACAAAGTAGCGTCATAATTATTTTCTAAAATTTGATGTTATACGTGGTGAAGAAACTTACCAGACAATCCCCCGTCTCGGGGTCACACCTCGTCGCTCTCCCGTTACAGTGGCACGGCTGAGCGTCCCCCTCCATGTGTATCACTATCGTCCCGGAGACGGTGGTCATGTGGAACTTGGGTGGAGGGATCCAGAAGCCAACAGCTGGTTCCTGGCAGGAGGAGGCCGCGTAGCCGCGGGGACAGTCGCAGAGCTCCACACCGAGCGCCGGCTCCGAGCGGCTGAGGCCGGGGATGGCTGTGTCCAGGGAGACGTTGAGTAGTCTGTAAGGTTATAACATAAAATGTTCAGGTAAATGGTATTTTTGTTGCTGTTATGTTTGTTAAATCCAAAGACTAGAGCGTGGTACAAACAGAATGCAGCACAGCGCAGCTTATGACGTTGTAATGTTCGAAATATACGATTAATGTATGTTCCTCACAGCGCGTGCACGTTGTCCACTTTAGTGGGTGCCCTTGTGGTGGCGCGCAGAAGGACGCGCTCGACGCGCTGCAGCGCCACCATGAGCGCGCCGCGGGACGACACCGCGTCGCTCCCGCGCACCTTCCACAGCGACTCGTGCAGCCGGACCGAGTGCGTGCCGTTCGTCGGAGGCACGTGCTAAGCAAAAACCGGAAAATTAAGCTTCATCAACGAAAATAAATTAAGGTGAAATTAAAAAAAGGTCTCGCTTAAATTCGCGAAATTTATGTTTCAATAGTTTTTTTTTGTTCTGCAGCTAGACTGGGTAAAATAAAGTAAAATAAATAAAACAAAAGTAAATAAAATATAATAAAATAAAAGTAAAATAAATTAGATAATAAAGAAATTTGCGGCCATAATTGATAAACCGTTGACATTTCGAGAACGTGACATTGTGCGCTGAGAAGGTTTGTTTATTGTATTCGTTATTTAACTGATACAATTATTTTAACAGATATGCACCTGACTAAATAGTCAATAGGTATATCGGTTAATTTGTTTATTGGACTATCTGGTGCACTGCTGTTTAATATCACAACAAAATATCGTAAGGGTAAATATAGTAAAATTATCAGATAACCGCAAATTCAATATCATGTAAATTAAATTAAATATGTATAATTAAAAATGTAAATAAATTAAATATCTGTTTAAAATTTAAATTTCGCATCTTGAGAGAAACGATAAGTCTTAAGTTAATAGGTAAGCGCTTTTGAGTTCCGAAAACTACGTAAAAATTTCAAAACTTACCTCATAATAATCCAGAACAATGTTCTTCCCATAAATTCTGACCAGCGGGAACTTAGCCATGACCTCCCTGGACAGTTCCGTTCCCCCTTCCTCCTCCACCCGGAACCGCAGCGACCCCCCGTATGACGTAACGCGGTCTCCCAGGAACCGCCGGTCTAACTCCATGTAGACAGGCACAGGGGGCCAGGGAAGGGTGATAGTGGCGTCTGATGCGTGTGTATGGATGGCTATCAAGGAGTCTTGGTCTACCTGGAAAGGCGGGACGAGAATTTATTTGTGATAACAATACAATATGACTTCTTGCACACCAAAAACTACAATGGAAAACCTCTAATAAACTTTTATTCGGCAGTACAAGAGAGACCTTATCGCTTAAAGCGATTTCTTCCAGGTAACTTTGGATGGACAGGAGAACATACATACATTGGTGTATTCTTACCTAGGCTGTTCGTTGATGGACACCTTGTACCAAGTTGTTCTCTTGCTTACATGGAGATTTACGTCCTAAAGTACGGGAGACCTTCCAAACATGATGAACTAGTCACCTACTAACTCACATTGGTGATGACCTCTCGTCCCGAGGGCCGTATCAGCGTCAGATGCGCGGGCGCAGCGGCGTGCAGCGCGGCTCGAGCTAGCGACGCCTGCTCGCACCGCGACACGCGCCCGAAGCAGAAACACGCCGTGCACCCGGACGGGTTGGACGCTGAGAGCCCGAAGGTACCCTCCAGGCATGATGAACATTTATCGCCTACTACGTTCTCCTAAAATTATTAGTAGTTATTAAAATCACAACCTTATGCAAAACGAAGTCAACAAAGAAACAATCAACAAAGAAGTCTCGAAAAACTGGTCATTGTTGGCAATACCGAAGGGAAAAGAGCACGAGGCCGGTCGGCAACACGATGGTCTGACCAAGTGAAAGAAGCTACGTCTTCAAGCAAATTCCAGCAGGTGGTGATGGCAACTTTGAACCGGAATCGATGGAGGCAGATTGTCCGCTTAAAGGGGTCCAGTGACCACGATCCTCAGTAATGAGGGAACGATTAAAGAAGAAGATGCAAAACATTTAAGATCCAATTTTTATACAGAAATATGTTTGCGCTGTGTGGTTTTGCCATCGTGAAAAACATTTTCATGACGAATTCTTTTTTCAAACTATTGGAACTACAGTTTTACCTTGCAAGGACAGCGGCCCCACTGGTCACATCCACAAGTAGTACTATTGCAGTCCCTAGTCCCGGCCGGCTCGCAGTGGCAGGGCTTGCAGCGAGGCCCGTAGTGCCCCACAGCGCAAATATCACAGGCTTCACCCGCCCAGCCTGAGCGGCAAGTGCACTGCCCCGTGCGAGGGTCACACACATCTGGAATAAAAAGTACCTGTAGGTAGCGTAGTTAACATGGGCGTACCCACACTTGCTTTAGAGGTGGGGCATATGTGCCTACTTTTTTTACTGCGAAACCTAATTTTTGAACTTGTAGTTAGGGTTCTGGATAGAGCAGATGCCCCAGATTGCTTCAACATTGTAGTTGACATGTTAGCAGCATTGCCATGCTGAATGGGAAATATATCAGCGTTTTTGGCCTGAACGCTTTGAACAAAGCTAAAGTAAATTTATGATAAATCAAGTGAGCTACTCATGTCGGATATAATTTGGTCATTTCGATTTTTAAACTTCTTTGTGCTCAAATTACGTAGCCTCAATAAACTTTTTGTGAATGTTGTGTCACTTTAATTTTTTTGTATGATTTCCATCACGTTTTTGTATAAGAAACCCTACAGATCTATAAACAAAAAAATGTACTCACTGGACACAGCTCCTTGTCCGCAAGAGCAAAGCGCGCAGCCCGACTCGCGCGCCGTGTAGCCTCGCGCGCACTGCCGGCACCCTACGCCCAGGGATCCTCCTGGACACGCGCATCTACCACTATGAGGTGAGCACACCTTCCCGTCCGTACAGGCTGGACAAGCTGGAGAAAGAGAAATAAGTCTTAATTGAAATGTGATAACACTTCAAGCGTAGCTTCGAAATGCTTAAGAATTTTTTTTTTTAGACGGGACGAGTATCAAGAGCACAAACCCAATTTTTTTTGCGTGATCAATAGTGAAACTCCTGGGAACATCGTTTTTACTAGAGTAATCTATAAAGAGCTTTCAGATTTCTGTCTATGTGATAGCAATACCCAGATCAGACAGGTTAACAATATTTCAGAAGGCAAACTTATTTGCAAAAAAACCACCAGAAGTTTGCCAAAGAACTTTATTTTCTTTGTTAGAAATTACTCACGTAAGCACCCCGCGGGTCCGAACCCGTAGTACCCCGGTAGGCAGCGGTCACACTGCGGGCCCCCGACGCCGGCCGCGCAGGCACACGCGCCGCTCACCGGATCGCAGGCGGCCGCGCCCGCGCCGCACTCGCACCGCCGGCACCCGCCTCGCTCCAAGCCCCAGTACCCTTCCTGTGGATCATATTGGTTGTTTACACTAGGTATTCTCGCTCGAAACTCCCCTGGCTAAGATTTACACTCAGTTCTTCCGCCCAGCAGCCTCTCAGCCAAAGTCGGGCAAGACATAGCACACTACAGCTCTCAAACTGAAGCATGAGATATTTTTACGATTTTGTTTCAAAAACAACAAAAAATAGTCAAAAAAAATAATCTTACAATCGTCACCTTATTTTGTGTTCAAATCTCAATATAGACTATATAGAATATGCCTATATTTCTCAATTTAGTCATGAAAATATTACGATGATCCGATTCAATCAGCCATGTACTTAATCTATCAAACGAAACTTTATTAAGGGAGTATTATAATAATCATTGTTCCTGCTCTTATTTCGTTACATTTACTCATTATAATAGTTAAAAGATATTATTATTGTAATTAAATTTTCCTCAACGATCCTCTAATCCCATTTGCGAGCCCTACATGGGCCCATTACAATTTCTCAGAAAGTGGCCCCACACCGCTGATTCAATTCACATAGCTTTTAAGCCGGGTGCTCACGAGGGAGCCGTAACTGTAACCGGTACAGGCATAGTAACCAGGCTCTCGCGTATACGCGACGGCAATGTAAACGTCTCAATAAATAAAATTAAACAGCTAGAGTTGCTCCTATGATGTAGTTATGAGAATGGGAATGAAGAAATGGGAAATGTGGGAAATATGGGAAAGAAAAATGGGAGCGCCCTTTTACAGCGGTAAAAACAGACAGTGACTCGCGGGCAGCTGACGAACTTTACTAGTGTGAAAATGTTATCGTTGCTTTGGAATTTGCAGAGCGTTAATAGAAGACCAAATACATATTTTGAAATTTTTACGATATTTTATACGTTATCAGAGTTACAGTCACGTACAACAGTTACAACGGCTCGCAAATGAGTACCTAGCTTTATTGGTGTTTAACATTGGTCTAATAGAGAAACTGTTTAGCAGCCTCGTATCTGAATAAATCATCTGGTTTAACAAGAATCAGATTAACTAGATGATTTCCGTTTGTCTGATTAATTCTTAGGAGGAGAATCGGAGACTTACATGGTGCAGTAGACTTACATTGTACGGTCGTGACATGTTTTGTGCAGATTTGAGTGTTTAATTAATATCAAACAATTCTGAATGACACTTAGTTTTTCGTATCAACTACTACCTAATATATTTATGTTTGATTTGCGTTAGGGTGCTATAGATAGGCCATATTTTTATTTACTGGCCGGGCAATTTTGCTACATTATTTTAAGGGTGGTTCGGCCATTTATTCACAGATTTCTAGCATGGCCGGGCCACAGTCGGTTGTATTGCCGGGCCTGTATTGCAGTATTAATGTGGCCCGTCTAGGAGCAGCCTTACTTAATTCTTTCCACTATTTTTGTACAACAAAACTATAGATCATTTAAGTCCCAGAAGGAGCTCAAAAGTATTTGCAGTACAATATACAAAAACGTTCAATTTGTCATAGCAGGAATATTTTTAATTTGTTTATACGAGTATACTCGTAGTATAGCACCGATAGCACGATGTATAGATTGTATAACTGTGATTGGTCTCGAATCTCGATCCCGATACTCCGACAGCGGCCTACATTTGCGAATGGTCGAATGACATTTAATTGAATAAACGCGGCCGCGGCTGTTCCCCAGGCCAATTATTATTGGTGTTATTATGGATGCGAAGTGGACGGACTCTGTGAAAGGGCACTGAAGATACCACGTACTCAATTTAAAAAAAATCATCCATTGACATATTTTATCCATTCATTTATTCATCTGAGACAACTCGGCATTTTATATGCATTTGTGTGTATGTATCCTAATCGTAGCTTATTCTTCATCCTTTATGCTACACATTTAAAAAAAATGCTCTTTCGTATGTCCGAATTCTGTCCGGATCTTTGTCTCCGTTTACAGGTCGCATTTCTTAACCGATTCTCTTGAATTTTATGAGCAGGTTTGATAATTTTAGATTATTTTTTGCCGAGTCAGTTTTTGGAAATGATTCATAATCGCGAAGATACGATTTAAAAAAAAAAGAATCTCTTAATGAATGCGACCTGTAGCAGAGGACAGACGCCGGTCGCGAGCCAGCTCACAGAGTCACTAATTTTTATGTTACAGTTTCTCGTACCCCTTTCAAAGCTCCCTAGCTCCGTACCCATTACACTACAGTGTGGTATAAACCCAGCTCATTTTATTTATCCGCTATTACTCCAGTTCCAAGTTTATTGCGTGGAAATGTCAATACGACATTTACTCGAATGTTATTCCAAGGGGTGTATAAAGACTACTTTGTTACGATGTTATGCTAATCGGTTTCAGGTGCCGCTCTACATTTCATTCGCTTCAGCTAAAGGTCAGACAGTAATATGAATTCGTAAGCTTGACTTTACAAAGGAGATATTTTTTTTTAGTATTGATTGAAATGGTATAATTTTTTTTGTATGAAATTTAAGCTTTTTTCATTTCGTAGTAAAAAAAGTCTTTTCCGTTTAGTTTTCATAAACTTGTCTGTAATATTTTATTTTTGTTTTTATGTAAGTTTGTCTTGTTGTGAAATAAAGTATTTTTGAATGAAACAAGTAACATTATTTAAAGAAAAACAATAACCCGGCTGTAAAATGTTGTACTCTATGTCACTTCCACTAACAAGGTGATTCAAATGACACATCACATGTCGAAACTCATTAAGCTGTTTAGGCTGTAGGGCGTCCCAAAGAAACCTCATACATACATAGATACATACATCCACTCGAAAAACATAACCCTCCTTCTTGCGCAGTCGGGTAAAAATTAAACCATATAGGATTATGAAGAATTTTGTGAATTTTATGAACAATTGGGTGTTGTAATACACCTCTGCCAGCCCCTGTGGGGAAAGGCGTGACGATGTGTATGTATTTGTATTGTACAACTTTATGCTCAGAGTAAGCTTTCCGTTGACAATTATTATTTTATTTGTTTTTATATTGTACCTTTCTGTAGCTGCTTTCTTTCATGCCATCGTGTAAACATACTAAAAAGTAACAAACTTACATATATAGCACACTAAACTGAACACATAACCTTTCAGAAGGGCACTCTTGTGGTCGTGGTCGAGCTGCAATCTGTTTGAGCGGTTTTATTACGGAAACTGCTGTAGTTTGTGGTTGACGCTAAAGTCGGAAGTATCCGGTTTTATTAAACGTTAGTAGCAAAACCAATAAAAGACAAAAGAAAATGTTATTTTCCTGTTTTCAATGAGCGTATTTAATGTAATCTGCTATTTAACTGGAGCCCGAATTACGGCGACAGGTTCGCCCCCTATGTGACATTTGGGACTGAATATCGTGAGTGTCGAAATACAACTCTGCTAGTGCCTTCGGGGAAAGGCATGTTTCCTGCTGTTTGAATCAATGTTGACCATTGATTGTCGTTATGAAAAGTTTTCTGTTAGAAAATTATTCAGCACACCACCGGAAAGGAATAAAAGGGTGTCGCGCTAAAGACGAAATTTTATACGCAGTTGGGGGAGGAAAATGTCTGATGATGAATGAACTAATATTTTACATGTGAAAGCAAGTTTGTTCGTTAATTTGTTTATTTATTACGCTTTCACGCCTAACTGATTATCACGAAACTTTGCCTACACGGTGTCAGGGATACAGAAAAGGACATAGGGTACTTTTATTTCGAAAAAGTTAACGGTTCCTGTGGGCTCGTCAGTGGAACCACGTGACGCAGCTGGTTGATGACGTCACAGCTACATTACAGACAGACAGCACGTTACCTCGCAAGTGTCGCAGGCCCGGCCGGTGACGTGCAGCCGGCAGCGACACTGCCCCGTGCGGATGTCACACACGTTGCTCTCCGACCCCACTGTAGAGCAGTTGCACCCTAGAACAAAAGAATAGGACATGATAATCTGGCTTTTGCATGCGAGAATGAGAGAAATGCTAGATGCTGTATTGAAGTTGGTTGCACCACGTTTTTAAGGATAATCTTGAACTTAATTAAACATTCGATCTAGCTACTCTTTAATTTTTTTAAATCGCGAATTAGGCGTCTTTCATACTGACGCGGCCTGCGGTGGCGGCCAATGAACTTTGGCATTGGCAGCCACTGGCAGCCCATTGGCGGTCACCGCAGGCCGCGTCTGTCTGAAGATGCCTTAGCCCGCGTTTGACCACCAACTCGTCTGTTGGCAAGCGAAGAAATCCTCAACATGTCGATGAATATCCTTATATCAACAGCTTCCCGGCCTAAACCAAACTATTCCCGTATTGGAGCCATTTGGTACATTAACAAGCTCCTGGCTACATTAAAACCAAGATACACATACTAATGATTATACCTAGTCCTATGTACATAGTGCGCTAAGTGCAGAAACTAGTAAAATCTCGCGACCGCGTTCATTACCTACGTGCTCACTGGCTAATTTGTGAACCTAATTTGCGCCAAACTTCCGTGTTGAACTATTTATGGAGCTAGTGAGAAATCAGAAAATTATTTTCGTGCTAATCATAGGAGAAATACGAAATTTATGTATGAGAAAGCAGTTTTAAGCAAGCATTGCTTGTTTTAACTGACTGTTCCGTATTGGAGGGATAGGATGTCACAGAATTGAATAGATTTCTAGTGACTCACAAGTAATAAAATTATAAATACATTTAATTGTTATTTTTTTTAATTTATAAGTATATTATAAGTATAATAATTACTTATTAATTGTAAGTATAAAAAATGCCTAGATCAAAAGTGAGCAAAAAAGTAAATTGGCGCGTTCACCAGCGTTTACCTACAGAGCTCAGGATTTGACCTGGTAAACTTTTGAAAGCACCTATTTTCATTATGATATACAAACATAATAAAATTGTTTTCAGGCGATTTTCATTAAGGAAAAATAAGTAGCATATGGAAGCGTATGGCGTGTGGAAGGGCGCATTCCATAGAGCGCCTGATTTAGTAAGTAATTCTAAATTCTGAGTGGCAGAATTCTATACCTTATCTAGCACTGAAAATAAACTGCAACAGACAAATTGCAAACCTAGAGTTATAAAATAACCTGTAGTGTCTGCATACAAACTCATGAGACAGACAAACAGACACGGCTCTCTCATAAACTTAAGCAATCTCCCACAATCCGAATTCAGCATCGTTAACTACTGTTTATCTCTCGTTTAGCTGCTTTACCAACTGTTTATCTCTCGTTTAATGCAAGAACAAGCAATCGTCCGGTTTATTGAGTAGCCGATCGATTGAGCGCGCGGAATTATGCGCAACGATAATGTGACGATTAGGGTAAGTGCCTAGGGCTACCATAATGTTTAAAAGAGAAACCTTTAAAAACTTCGATCAAACAAGAATATTTATGGGCAAAAGTTGGCAAAAAGTTGTTGCAAAAATACTGGAAATAATGTTAGGAAAACTTTAATAGTCGAACAAAAAGTCTCAAATAAAACCATTAACAACTCAAAAAGTCAGCCAATACACGATGTTTGACAACCCTAATCTTGAATTGAAAGCTTTTAGTTAATTTCAATCAGTTCCTTATTTAATCGGATGGTTTGTAATTAGCTGATACTTAAACATGATGTTAAATCGTATTTATGGTAAGTAGAGTAATTTTTTGTTCTTTTTTGTCATAACAGCAGGGCAAGTGCGGTACTTTATCGATTGACAAATATGAAATTTACTGTCGACAAAACTGATTTTGTCGACTGTAAAATGTAAATGTCAAAAAGGGTATTTTCGTCGAAAAAAAAAACAATTTCGTCGATTTTAAATGGATTTTTGCCATAAACTCTGATCACACTAATATTATAGGTTAATGCGAATGTTTGGATGAGTAGATTGATAGATTTGTCAATCACGCTAGAACGGTTAATAAGATCTGGATGACTGCCTCGGTGGCTCAGTTGGAAGTGAACCTGCCTTCTGAGCTTGAGGGCGTGGGTTCGATTCCCACCTAGGACAAACATTTATGTAATGAACATTTGTGTTTGTTCTATGTCTGGGTGTATATATCTATTTAAGTATGTATTATAAATATCTAAATATGTATATCAGTCTCTGGCAGCCATAGTGCAAGCTTTGCTTAGTTTGGGGTCAGGCGACCGTGTGTGGAAGTGTCCCGAATTTATTTATTATTTATTTATGTTATTTGCCACGGACATTGTCGGGAATAGCACGTAGGCTGCTTTTTAAGCGTGGGTAATACCACCAGCAATTTTTTTTATAATACTTAACCTAATTAGGTAGAGCATTTTCTACACTACTAAGTGTCTATTCACGAATCTACGAATTATAGTAAATATATACGAATATAGTTAGCGCATCAAAATCTGATTAAAACCTCCAACACATTTCTAACCGACTACAATCAAATTCCAAGACATGTACAGCTAAAATGGAGCTGACGAATGAAATGAAATTGAGTTCCTATTGGCGAGCAATAGAGCGATCAAGTCCGATTCTATTGAACAAGCACGACTCGACGGAAATCTGAATACAGATCAGCAGCACAATGGTACAGTAAAACAATGGCGGAAACAAACACTGGCTGCTTACAATAACTTGTGTTTAGCTTCAGAGTGCAGCAAACTGGTATAACACACTAAAATAAATGTGAAATGTCAAAATGATCGAGTTTACTGTTGGAAAATCAGACTGCACAAAATGTGATAAACCAAAATTATTTTCATTGTACCTACTAAGATGGTGCGGATGATATTAGACAATTTACCTTTGAAAGTTACTGCGATTATGACATAAACATATTGTCACGCCTTTCCCCGCAGGGGGCTGGCAGAGGTGTACAACACCCACACTTCGCCGGACGATATTCAGTCCCAAATGTGACCGGGGCGAGCCTGTCGCCATACATCGGGATCCAATATGACATAAAAGCACCCTAAATATCACTACACCAATAAAATATAGAATCATCAAACACTGTAGTCAATTATGCAATAAACGCAGGTAAAATAAATAAATGCGACATAAGTCACAGTGGCACCAGTAAAGAGTGTATAATGCAGCATACAGACCAAAGGCAACGAAGGCCAACGATATGCTGGGTCTCGTTTTATTTTATTGAAACGAAACGGGACGCAGCGCATTCTTTGGCATTCGTTGGCTTGGTGTGGACGCAGCATAAGATAAATGTAAAGTGTGATCGTTTATAGTTTTTAAATCAAACTCTATAAAATGTCAGTCCCGTGTAATTGGAACAAAATGTTATAATCAAACCCCAGATAGTTTTCAGAGGAAAATAAATGTATAAATTTGTGAGCTGTGCCTCACGCTGGTTGCTTCTTCACGCTGAAACGGATGGAGATTTGAGTCAAATTATGAATAGCTTGTGACCACCTCCTAGCCTAATTCGAGTGCTTTAGAAACAGGTGGTCCCTGGTTCGATTCCCGGACAGGAAGATGTTTAAATGATGAGTTTTAAAATCTGAACAGATTTTGGGTGTGGGTGTTGGTTGTCTACGTCTTTGTGAGTGTTCCATGACATCCCTGACACAGGGAAACCTAGTGAGGAGCAAGAATAAACCTTTTTTTTTTGGACCCAGTGACGTAGGCTAACTGTTAGTCCGTTTGCTTATATATAAAGTAGCCTCTCAAACGAGAGTACAGTGAGTAATTTAATTATACCAACTACTAAGGGCGACTGCTAAAACTCACGCGGGCGCGCTCGCCCGCGTGCCCGCACTGAATAATCTTTTGAAATAAAGTAAACCTACTTCTCGTCATCCCGGATTTTGAAAAGATGGAACTCTAGTATTAGTGCTGGTAGTTTTACTAAAGTATGAAAAATGTTTCCAAAGCGGTTTATAACTAAGTTATGCGTTAACAAACATAAAAAAACAATAGAATGGAAAACCTACTTTTTTATGTCGGCTAAAAATAGGAGCGGAGTAGACTGGCAAACGCGTGCAAAGGATGAGCTGTAACACATCAAATTTAGGTACAGTCCGTTCCATGTGAGTGCTGCCAGTTGGTCGTTGTCAACCAGTCCGCGCGTCATGCAGCTACTGTTTTGGACTGGAGCGTTGGTGCGGAACAGAACTTTTGGTGTGACGTCTTTAATCGAATTTCATACTTTACTGATCCTCACAAGCCGGACTGGAAAACACACGGACTGCACCTACATTCTGTGTGCTCCAGCCTCCTTCGTACGCACGCGCAACGTGCGATGGAAGTGTGCAAGCACGCGTGGCACGCCGTGTTCGCACGCGACATGCGTCAGCACGAGATTTAGCGTACGCCCTAAAACTTTAAGTATTCCGAGTGCTCCACTTCTACAAACGGCGCCGTAACAATTTCGTAACGTTGCTATAAAACACAAAATTATCTACGATTCGTGAACCGATCGAAACGTGTTCACCTTTATCTGTATCTTTGATTAAATAATTTTTACCACTAGTAAAATAATCATAAACATTTGTGAAATAATCGTTAAACAGTGTAGAACTATCGTAAAATATTTTATCGACGTTTTTCCGTCATAATGGAAGTGGACAGTAAAATTTCAAAACGATTTAAAATGGCTAAAGGGTTTTATGATATTTGAATGATACAATTTTATGGATTTCTGGTAAGTTTAATATTTAAATCATTTCATCAGCGGCTAGAAATTAGAATGAGTGTAAGAATTCATAAATATTTATGGTTAAGAAAATTCCGTAGACAATATTAGAAAAAGTAATTTTAATTGCAAGTTAAAATAATAGGTAGTTAATCTTGAGTAGATAACATTTTTTAAGTCTTTCATTTAAAAGTATTTAGCTTTTATCAAAAAAGCGATGGCAGCCTAGTTGGGAGAAGGTCCGCCTCTCAAGCCAGAGGGAGCGGGTTCGAACCCAGCCGACGGCACGCACCAATTTGTTCATTGTGTGAACATATGTGCGTATTGTATGTCATCTGCTACATGACTGGAGCCCGGTGTATGTCGACAGGCTCGCCCCCTTTCACATTTGGGACTGAATGTCGTCCGGCGAAATGTGGGTGTTGTACGTATTACACCTCTGCCAGCTCCCTCGGGGGAAAGGCGTGACGATATGTTATGTTAACAAAACTGCCTACATAGATTTCTCTCAACTTACTCTCAGGGTTCAATAAGCCGCTCGTGACGTAAGACACTGCTCTCTATACTTAACTCCCTCGGTGCATAATCTACTATTCTTTTATATTGATATTTAAAACGACACTAAAATAACCATTATATACCGTTAGTGTGTAACTAATTATTTAAGGCTCCTGCGAACACTTAGAACTATCTTTGGGTTGGCTATTGGTTTTCCATTGTTATTTCATCTAGAAGACGACGACGAGGATAAGACTGGTGAGCTTCTAAAGTTATGTACAGAGCGACAAATTTCAATTTCAATTTTTTTATGACATTCGCACTTTCCTTAATTTTTATTCTTAAGTACCTGTTATGGATTAATTTAGAAGCTAATGATGTCGGCAATTATGCTAGAGAAACGAATTCTTGGTTTACTTTGCCTATCTATCAAATAAAGTGACCGTATAATCAATACGGATATTTTTCATAGGTCCATTTTCCCATGTTGTTTAAAAAAAATGAGATATTTCGGAAAGAGATTTAGATTAGATTAAGGCCACATAATTGCACATACTGAATTTCACCACAATTTGACAAGCGCGTTTGTATGGAAATTTCAGAATACCGGGCAACCTGTAAGATTGCCAATGTTCCTATCAAAAACAATAAATGTAGTCAAAAATGAACTCTACTAAATCATTTGAAAATGTATTTTATTAAAATAAGTATTTACATACGTACTTATAACTTACCAAACTTAACTTCAATCTACTTAGCAAGGGCGTGGTTAGAAAGTGACTGTCATTCTCCAAAAGGCAAAGCAAAGTGAAGTGTTAGAATGTTAGGTTAATTAACAAAGGCTGGCTAAAAGCGCGCGAGCTAAACCCGTTCTAGGCTTAAAGCCGCCGTCTAGCTGCCTAGTGCTCGGCTAAATATGCTGAGGAAGAGAATTGCTCAATTTGCAGTAAAATCACGCGGATTTTTGAATTACATGCTTGGAATGCAGAGGCTGGAGAGTCGGTACTTATGTCGCTACTTAGGTATTACAACTTAAGTACTAGATAGGTACTAACTTCTAAGGTAGTGCAGGTAGGTAGGTTTCATTACTTTCAAGGTTTCAAGATTGATTCTGTAAATTTGAATTTTTACAGCAACCTCAAAGACCTCTTTATTTTTGAGTTTAAATTACAATACGGTTCATTAGCAACAAAAAAAACTTAGTTTTGAGTACCCACTTCGGTATTAATTATTTCGCAAAGTTTCAAACTTCGACGACATTTAGAAATCCATCTAAAATTTGATAACTTTTGAGAAGACTGAAATTTTCGGGAAAACTACGAATAAGTTATATTTTAATACGTATTCCTAAATACATATTCAAGTAAGCACAACACAACAACAAGCCAACAACAAAGGACAACAAAAGGCCAACAACACGGGACTTCCGTAAATATCACAGGTATACTTATACCTACGCAAGTCCCGTGTTGCTAAACTGATAGTGACATAAAATTATTCATCCAAATAGTAAGTTGGGTAAGAGAAAGCAGTAACCCAATAGGTTCTAACATTTAATACTATTTAAATACCTACCTAGGATTAGGAACGTGCTCAGTAACAAAAACCATCGTCCGCAGCTTTTATCAAACAGCTGCGTGCGCGCATTCTCCCGCAGCAATTATCGCGCAGCGGGCATTCTTTGGATGCACTAAATGCAGCTTCGCATTCTGAAGCTCTAGGCACATCTATAGAGTTGAACGGGGAAACCACTGTAGATTTATTATATTTATTGCTATAATATTAACAACTAACATTTACCCGCGACTACGTTTGCGTTTATTCAGAAAATAGCATCCAAAAACATTCCTCTTAATATACTGTAACTAATTTTTAAATTTCATCAAAATCCGTTCAGCCGTTTAGCCGTGCAAAGCCTGCAATCAGACTGACACACATACAAAGTTACTTTCGATTTTATAATATTACCGAGTTCGTTTAATAATGTAATGACGATAGCGGCTATGAAAAGACTCATGGAAGTGGCAGGTTCCAGTAAGAAAACTTTGAACTCTTTATCGATTTAAATACAGTAAAAGCTCCTTTTTCGCGTTTCCTTAATTGACTTTTTCACTATTCGCGGATTTAAAAAATGCGACCCAATTCCTATATTCGCGGCGAAAAATTTTATTATTCGCGGATCTAAACGGTATGTCGGTACATACACGGTACGGTATCCTTTGTAAATGCGTCGGCTAATGGACGTAGCTCCTAGCTAGATTACTTCCATCCTTTGGCAAGAGCTTTGCGTGTTTTATTGTTTCATCTTTCCATTCGTTATAAAAATTGTGATCGAGTAACTTCAAAATGTACCTACTTCAATATAGGCAGCAAACTCTGAAGTTAGTCTATACATAAGTGGGTACTGGGTAAGTCTATAAGTCTCTATAAGCCGATTGCTCCAAACGAAAATAGAACTGAAACTTACCATGATGCGGAAGTAGGGTTTAATCAATGAATCATTCTATGAAATGGGAAAGTAGGTGTAACTCTATCTGTCTCTCTGCCTAACATTAAGTATATCTGTTCTGTTAGATTCTTAACAAGCTACCCAAGCGAATACATACTTTCGACTAAATACTAGATCCTTAGGCTATGATAGCCTAGTTGGAGAAGTTGGAAAAGGCACGCACTAATTTGTTCATTGTGTGAACATACTCGTAAATACGTGCGTATTTAATGTCACCTGCTACATAACTGGGACCCGGTGGCGACAGGCTCATCCCCTGTCACATTTGGGACTGAATATCGTCCAGCGAAATGTGGGTGTTGCAATACGCCTCTGCCAGCCCCTTCGAGGAAGAGACTCGACGATATATGTTATATCCCTTTCGGACCCTGTACTCAATTTTGTGAGTGTGACTTTACGATTTTTTAAACGCCTACTCAAGATAGGTAAAAGCACGGGGGCGAGCTCGCGCGATTGTGCGGTTAGTCTTTTATACCTACATAATTTTTCGCGGCGTGTTATTGCATGTCTGTCGGTTCAGTGTGCGTCCGAGGTCACGCGGGGTGGACGTGTCGCGACCTGTCACTGTGTTAGCTGCTCTTTTCATTCTGGTAAGCATTTTAATTGTTTGTTTTTGAATTATTGTGTTAAGAATGAGTAGAAAATAGCCTTTAAACCTAAAATAGTGAATTACTAATTAAGTTCCATGGATTCTGGTGCCGCGAAAATAAACCTTACGATTGTGAGGGCTCGGTTTGAACTTTAAAATTTGTAAGTATTTTCATACAAAAAAAAACTGTTTCTAGCTTTTTTTTAGGTATTGTTTCAACGTGAAACAATTACTATAAGTAGACGAAATTTGCCATTAGACGACAATGCTGTTTTGGAAGCAATTAACGATTCGGACTTCGGTAGCGACTCCGATGACCATGAAAACTGGATGCCCCCAGGGGAAGAGCCCGACGGCCCTACAGATGATGATCAGGAGGAAGACGACAGGGCCTCTGTTGTGGCAGCACCAGCTGCTAGAAATACCTGGACCAGACGGATGTTTCGTGGGAAACCTACGCCTTCAGTTACTTCTGTTGTGGAAGAGGTACAGTCGCCTGCTGAATACTTTGAGAAGTATTTCACGGAAGAGTTGTTCGAAAAATTCGCACTGTACACCAATATATACTACCAAACAACTAAAAACGAAGTGCTGAAACAACCGATCCTTGCAGGTGATGTAAAGAAGTTCTTTGGTATTACTGGTATTCTTGGCTGTGTAAAATATCCCAGGATCAAAATGGCGTGGCTGCAGCGATTTAGGTTGCGGTATATTGCAGACGCACTGACGAGGGATAGGTTCTTTCTGATTAGGACCAATTTACACATCATTGACAAGGCAGCTGTTACAGCTCAAGAGAAAACTCAAAATCGGCGGTGTCCGATTTTTTGCTTGGTGGAACAACCAGAAAGAGGCAGCGTAAGCCCACTGATGATTTGGCTAAAATGCCTGAATCCGCTACTTACAGACCAGCCACGATTCCTACAGTAGACAAAAGACTAGATGGCTATAATCACTGGCCTATAGTCGACACGATAAAAGCGCCACGATGCTGTAGGCGGTCGAGCTGCAGCAGTCGCTCGAAACTCAGGTGCACCAAGTGCAATGTTTATCTTTGTAATACCAGAGATAATCACTGTTTTTATGTATTTCATAATGAAAAATAAGGTCCTTATTGTTCATTATGAAATAGTACGTAAAACCAGTGGTTAGAAGATTAAACTGATTAAAAATTGGTTGAGGTTGTGTCCAAAAGGAAAATTACAATTAAGACTGAAAAAATGTTCCTAAGTAATAATAATTTTGTTGATTAAGTCTAAGTCAAATAAGTGATACTCGTAATTTTATGATAATTTTGTGTTTTTATGCTGGTTAAAGTTTAATTTCATGTACTAATGGCCTTATTTATTTGTGTGTGTCTATTTTATTTGTTCACTCACGATTGTGAGTGTACCAAGACTTGGCCCGATCCCTCACAATCGTGAGTATACTGAAAAATCGATTTTCAGTTTCCCTAGATTTTTTTCAGAACCATTTTATTTTTCAGTGACCCTAAATTAGCTAGAAACAGAAACTTTCATTTTTAAATACCTTGCCGTTTAGCGTCAGGTCTGAAAGGGATATTATAACGCTCTGTTGCGAAAGTGAAAACACACTGACGAAAGGTGTGGGTTTTAGCGATAACTAGCTCATGACATGTGTCGACGGCTTCTTTCGCTATTCATAGGCCCATGACACTTAGTTATTGTGCAGCTTTCTGTTAGCAAAAGGATTTTTAAAACAGGACTAGTGGTTCCGGTAATTATAATAAGTACCTACATACATCGAAACTAGTTCGCCTCGAACGGAGACCTCACATGTCTCCGTTACCCCTCCTTTGATTCCAATCATATTTGAACACAAAAACTATACTTTCATGAACTTCTTGCATGTGAACTTACAAGAAGATCGAATCAACGATAGGTACATAAGATTTCGCTGGACTCTTTCTGTATTAAGACTTTCTGAGCGATGGATTAACAAATGGCGAGAAGTCCCAGTAGAGACTGAGATGTCGCTTCGCATGGTCAATTAGTATACATAGATCACATTAAAGAAAATCCATGTCCTCATCTCAGTAATTTTTTTTCTTATAAAGAATAGGTCAACATTTGACCACCAACTCGCCTGATGTGAAGCGACATTGTGGCCTAAGATGAAGCACGAAGACCTAGTAGGTACTAATTCACTCTGGCCTTGAATATACCTAGGCTGTAGTTAGTCGGAAAAACAGATGGTGGCAAACGATTCCAGTAGTCCTAGCCGTTCGTATTAAGAAGGTGGAGGCGAGGCTATTAAGGAGTAGGTACATTACTAGAAATTACTAGTGACAATAATCGCAGACTATTGAAATCTTAATAATCAGTATCTTGTCCGTATCCCGCGATAGGGCGGGGACAAACCGGCCCGGCCACTTAGCCGTATCGTATGCTCGGCACGCACTACGGTACAACACTAATCTACCTACTAGATATTGCTTGTCCGAATATTACAAAGTGAACTAGTTTTTGGTCAGTTTTAGTCAGACCTGTATTCATATCTAGGTTTTTAGCTAAAAATCACGGTTAAATTAAAATTTCATGCAATTGTTCTAAATTAAAATTGTAATCTGACTTAGCAAAATATTGGATGAACTTAAGAATGATTTGTCTAATTTAATTTCACGTTAAAATTCTAATAATTAATTTCATAGTTTCAAAATATTTATTAGCCCTGCTAAAAATACTGAAAGCCAAAAAAGTAGTACTATATACTGTACCCCTGACAGCACAGTTACTGGCAAAAAGCAAATCTAAATCACCTTTATAAAATAGGAAAATAGAGTAGGAAGTAGCTAAGAAATAACGCATCGACTGTAATCCCATACAATCAATAACAGGCTCTCATAGATCCAACTTTGCCAACCTCAATGGAAATCTCAGCACAATATTGTGCTAAATCGAGTTCCATCGACATTAATATCGATTTGATACACTTTCGAGTATCGTCTAGTTTGTATTCGAGTCGCACCTGGCGCTATTTATCTCTTTAATGCGACAGTAGTCGGCCTGTCGCTGGAACTAATGCAGATTAGGCGATTTTAACACCGCTCCGTGTCACAAGACGCGAATGTTCGCGGGACCGCAGCTACGCAAATAGAGAGGTGTCTTTGTTTAAAATAAGACTTGATCGTGAGTGGAGACTTATCTAACTGATGGTAAAAACCGCATCAAAATCTGTTGCGTGGTTTAGAAGGAGTTAGCAGATACATCCACAGAGAGAAAGAGGGCCAGACGCAGAAAGCGAGGTTGTTTTATACTATGTAGAGTAGAGATATAGAGATGAAACATGGTTTTTTCATCTCTATATCTCTAATGGTCAAAGGTATTTTTAATTTGTACCTGGTAATCTTGTAGGTATTGTTGTTTTTAAGTAAATCTCAGTTTGGATCGAAAACGCGTAATACCACACTAACAACGTCTCTCCGCGCGAGAATTGGTCCGTCCCGCGAACCAACCGTACAGTCCCGCGTACCAGCCGTATAGTCCCACGTACCAACCGTACAATCCCGCGTACCAGCCGTACAATCCCGCGTAACGTCCCACGTACCGTGTCGCGTGGCGCGAGCACGAGCAGTCTGAGAACCGCCACACATTGCTACTATGTTTCTATTTTTAAATAGCTTAAGACTGACATAAATTAAAATTTAATACTCTGCGATGAAGTGTATTTCATAAACATACTACAGATCGCTCGCGTGGCTATTACCCGACGGCACCAGAAAGAGGATTATGTTTTACACTTTAAATTTTTCATTAGATGATAGAAGCTTGTATCCTATTAGACAGACTCCAACCGCGTGATAGAAAACAGAATATTATAATTATGACCATATGTAACTTAGATCATAAAATATAGCTGCAATGATTAAAATTTGTATTTATGATCGAAGATAAGTAAGTTTTCCCATTAAAAGATATATGTTAGGTACATGCCACTCCATTAATTATTTCACTATTATTATAAATTCGTAAGTTACTACTAGTATTGTGTTAGTCTGTTACCTCTTCACTCTCAAACGAATGGACGTATTTTACGTAACCCGCTTTATTTAGAGTTGATCAATCATTTGATTGTAAAATGAGAACGGCGCCTAGAAATATTTTTTTTGCCGTTTTTATTGGCATTAATCGTAATAGGGGCACAAATAAGAATAAGTTGCTCGGTCACACTTTCAAGAACCAATCTGGCTATTTAATAATCGAAAAAAGATGTGGTGTAACCGCTGAAAATGTAGAGAACTTGGTTCCAATAGTTTTGAAGATACTTTTTGTGTTTTTTTTTTTGTTCAAAATGAGAACGTATTTAAAAATTGTACTTCGGTTAAACTTAAGTTGGGTTTTTTCTTCTACCAGCTGTATTTTTTTGCAACTGATCATCATAATTCTTCATATCAAACTAGGCGCAAACAAAATACTTGTTTTTGGTGATTTCGTGTAATACGGGGCCTTAATAGGTGATAAGTAGTTTATGTATTTTATGCGCGTATGTTTATTTATTTATTTTACTACTTTCTTTTTCTATCTTTTTTAACAGTCCTGTGCGTCTCCGAAGGTTAGTGCTGAAAACCAGCGCTGCTAAGAAATTAGCAGCACCATGCTGAACACTGACCTTTTTTGTCGCATTGGACATTGCAGCGACAACTGAAACTTTAATTGTATTAATATTTGTTTCATGTCTTTATGTAAATATTTAATTTATTATATTATTGTCTGTTACTGTTTTATTATGTATTCGGTTTTTTGTTGTTGTAATGTTTTGTGCGATTAAATAAATAAATAAATAAATTGTGTCTTTCTATATTCTGGAATAACACATCTTTTTAATAGGCATATAATTTCAAATCTTTCAAATGTGTTGAGTCGTTAGCCGACTTGACCGCGAAAAACTTGGCTGCACGGTCGAGACACCACCTTTCATACATTTTTATAGTAGTGAACTCAACCGCTAGCGGAAATTAGTAGATACAGTCAGAAAACAAAGCATTTCAAAAATATAATGTATTGATTATAACATGAAACAAAATGAAAAATTACAGAGATTACCTAACATACACCCAAATAACAACACCTTCCTTCCAGATCTAGACAGTTGGGTAATAATTCAATATCTCATTTCTCATGAATGGAGAGGATACGACAAATGAGTATTTGTCGTATCCTCTCCATACTAAGGTTGCCGGAAGAGATCGCTTTTAGTGATAAGGCCGCCAGTTGTTACACTATATAATAAGTTTTATTATATTTTTTCTCTTGTTGTTTTGTGGTGTGAACAACAAAGAGTTTATCTATCTATCTATGTCTTTCAAGTTTTGCAATCAACATCAACAGCTGTGCTAAATAGAAGGCTAAATTATAGTAAAGTGGATGCTAATACGGCGGAACAGCAGACGTTGATCCCTGCATGATGTTGGAGTGTTTGTGTTGACGCCCACGACCGCTTCAATACAGACTGAGTACTGTAATCTGTGCGAAGACGCTTTTTACATTGCGCTGTTGGATTTATGTTGGTATAAGCATTGATAGAATTACGAGCAGGTAAATTTGCTAATGCGTGTTGCATTTATGAGGCAAGAGGTCTCGGGTTCGATTCCCGGCTGGGCAGGTGTGTGAACGGTTTAGGTCATAGCATTATAAAACCGATAGCTTAGTTGGAGAAGGCTCGCCTCTCAAGTTAGAGGGAGCGGGTTCGATCCAAGCCGACGGCACGCGCCAATTTGTTAATTGTGTCAGATGTGCTTATTCTATGTCATCATCATGTGCTATATAACTGAAGCCTGGCGTATGGCGACAGACTGGCACATTTGGGACTGAATATCGTCAGGCGATGTGTGAGTAACGTATTACACCTCTGCTAGCTCTTTCGAAAAAAAAACGTGACGATATGTTTATGTTTATTATAGCGTTAGAATAACAATGTTGAGCGCTTCCCATCCCGCTCATGCCAAGTTACTCGGGTCATACGAGCGTGAGACAAAGCACATGATTACAAACATGCTTACAATAAGGCACCTTTTGTGCTTATCTGAATCATAGTTAGGATCGATCAGTGTCTTTTGTACTCCAAAATATTTTTTACCCGAGCGCGATATCCTATCTTCCCACCTTACCGCTAAGATCTCCGCTTGCCCATAGGTGTGTCTTGAAGTTGATAGATTTTATACGTTGTAAACCTATAAAAACTAAAAACACTAAGCTAGAAATTTGCGAAATAAAATTATCAATATGTTAAACGGAAATTTGTAGATACAAACGTTGTTCCCACTTTCTCCTAAGTATATGTTGTGAATGTGCCTTAGCTAAGTTAACTTTATTATCTTAAGCACTAAGTAAAAGCTCTGGGCGTGTTCCGTGATTGTGGCTTCATGGAAAGTGCGACACAGTTATTAATGGGTGTGGGAAGCTGCTGCTGATGGGACGCAAGAATCTTCATCAAAATTAATGAGCGTTGCTGTTGTCGGTGAAGTAACATCCAGAAAGCGGGCTTTTGTGCTTTACCTCGTAGTGCGACATGAGTTTAGACTTCGCAGTCTTTGTTAGTGGTTACTTCCTTATACAACATGGCCATCTGCCTTTTCTTTACTCCGTTATTTACAAAAACGTGTGTCAATAGTTTCTCATTATAACAAGAGAGAAGAGATTAGACAATCTTAAAAACAAAGCTTTTAAATTCTGACCATTTGAGATCTAGGCAACTTGAAATTCTAGACTGTAATCTCCCTTTCCGTTATTTTACATTTGCTACTAGAGCATTTTGTGAATTCGGTTTTGATACATCCCCAGCTTTAACCACGTCTAATACAAGCGCTGTCGCAGTGTACAACCACTTAGCGGATTACGTGGCGGTTTATCTGCGCGAACCAACCCAATCCCCTTACTGAGACGGCTCACGACTACACCTGGGTGGGACAGCAATTTATACTTCTGCTAGTGGGATAAGATTATGACTTCATTTATTAGCGCTCGTAGAGTAAGTAGCTCGACTAGGCGTTCGGAAACGATCATTGATGTTAAGTGTCAATCAATGGACGGTCAGTGTAAGGATCGGCAGCAGGATTTGCAACTGAAGGGGGTTTTCCACCGAAAGCAGACGTTACGGAAAGCAGAAATTACGAAGTTAAATTCTTAAATGCAGGGCTAATTTATTCTGTGTTAAAATATTTTACTCAAATTTCACTCTAAGATTGGTTATATCAAGGTTAGCTTTTGGCTCTTAGTGATGTAAGAAGATTTATGAGCTTAACTTCTGATGAGCAATTAACTCCGAGAACAAAAAAAAAATGAATTAAAGAGTATAGAAATTGTTTACAGTTTGCTGCTGATAGTCCAACGGAATCCAAATTAAATTAAAAATCATTTATTTCAGAACCAGATGGAATCGGAATGGATGACACACGACATTGATAATGTACTTGTAATCTGATTCTTAGAATGGATATTTTGTATTAATTTGCACGTCTAACGGCTGTTGGATGGATACTTGAGACCATGTACCACTAACATGCAAACAAAGATTTTGACTTTGACATTGTAGGCGCCGGTGAATTGTTCTACAACAACCACCAAGCCAGTCACTAATCAGTGGCTTCTGTGTATTCTTTAAACTGATACCAACGCTTTTAGTCACCCAAAACATCTACTAAAATAGTCGACTAAATATTACCTTTATCACGTGTACATAAGTTAACTTTGCTCTACTTATAAAACCACGGTACCTCGATTAAGCCAATTGAGATAAAACAATCTCAACTTTTCCGTTCAGCTATCTGTTTACTTAGCTCAGTATCGGCCGCATTCAATTCGCGATAGAAGCTGTATTTACCGGCATTTAACCACATTCCAGTCTAACCTCCGCTTAGTAGAGCAAGACACTAAATAAATAACGTCAACTCTTGATTTACGACGTCGGGATAGAGTTGCTCTACCGAAAGGGCAGATTGTATCATTATGCCTTGTTTAGCAGACTAGAGTGGAACCTTTGCTAAGGGTGGCTACACACTCGTGTCACGGGCCGGCGCAACCCGAAATATGGGAGCTCAACGCAGTGGGTTAGACCGGCGCCGGTGGTGGCTTAACAAGGTTGCAAGATGGGTAATCTTCCTTGTGGTTCGGGGATCGTGTGATAAACAGCATATGTGGTTGCGTGATGGTGGGCCCCAACGTATTACAGGGAGGTAGAACACGCGGGTGAGTTCCGTTAGCATGGTTGATTTATTTAAATCAGGTTAGCCTCTGGGGCGTAGCGTGGCGTGACGCAGCAGCCGCCCGTCTGCGCCGCCGGACTTACGTGTGTAAACACCTTAAAGTGTCGGAAGCAAGCTCGACTGTGAGAACAAATCTCCAACGCCTTATTCGTCTTTTGCAAATAACTCGAGTTAAGTTACATGAGCACGAACAGTAGGGATATTATATCTTTTAGGTTTTTTACCGACTCACAACATCATTTATTTTAACAGAAAAATAATACTTTACCACTTACAAGTCAATAATAAAACAGAACCTAAAGGCATACTTAGAGAAATCTCCTTAACAAAGCCATTTCAAGCCATCATCTCTCGAAAACACTTTTGGGATCACGACCATAAGGCTTCGTTCTGACGAAGCGAAACGTGAGCGGCTGACTGTCCGCTGACTCACTCTAAGTCGCGAATTGGAGACTTATTGTTGAGTAAGCGGTGAATTATAAGATAGGTGAGTCACTAAGAAGGAGTCAGCAAGCAATACGCCGCTAACTGCGTACAGTACGCGCTGTTCGAACACTTCATTCTAAATAATTAATTTTAAACTTAAAAATATGATGACTGCACATCAGCAACGGCAGGAGACTCTTAAACACGACACGAGTGCTATATAAGCAATACTGTCCACTAAGTGGCAATCTAATTGCAATATTTTTTGCAAATTACCTTTAGTGTCCATTGAATTTTTGTAGTTTATTTTGTGTTATTATTATTATTGTTGTAGTTTATTGATAGTTTTTGTTATTATCTTTATGTATTTTAGTTATTATTATTTTGTAGTGTGTACTGTGTATGTGCTTGTACCGTGACATCACCAAGCGGTTCCAACGAAAGACCAGCGCCGGTTAACAGCCGGCATTATGCTGAGTTGGGGCCGTTTTGTGACCTTGTAAATTGTAAAATTCCCTTAATGTTTTTAATTTAAATAGGTCACAAATAAACTTTTTTTCTTTCTTTCTTTCTTTCAAATATTACTTATATAGAGTGGCTAACAGGAGCTCTACCATGACATCCAATTTCCACGATAGTTACGTTTTGTTTTCGACGCCGCGCTACCATGAACCTTATCGCGCGGCGATACAACTCGCAATCGCGCAGCGTCGAAAACAAAACGCAACTATAATGGCAATAGGATGTTATAGTAGGCCTCCTGGAGGCAAACAGTCAGTCGCTCAGGTTGCTTAGTAAGAACGAAGCCTAAGTGAAGTGTAGCCGTGCAGTGCAAATCAAAACAATCTTAACAGTTGAACATGTACATTGCAAGTACAGTGCCGGCACAGTGCCGTACAGTGCCGGCCACAGTTCTGTGTAAATAGTACGAAAGGGTATTTCCGTTGGCGGAGTCACGACTCAGCTGCGTCTGGAGCTTTCTAGCTGAAGTAACTGCAAATAAGATCTATCATTTACCATATTAGTTGGGACACAACCCGATGGAAACACTGTACCTACTCACTAATAAACACTAATATTCTAACAAGTATAAATCTAAAATTAAAAAAAAAACTCTCGACACTGTTTTTCATCAAACAGAGCTTAGGACACTCCCGACTTACTCACCTTACAAAAAAAAAAAAAACAATCAAATTCGGTTCATCCATTCGGGAGTTACGATACCACAGACAGACACAGACTGGTCAAACTTATAGCATCCTGTCATTTTTGCGTCGGGGTTTAAAAGGAAAGATTTGAATTTTTGTATTTTTGTAACGAATAAACTCAAAAAGTTAAGGTTAGATTTCAAAAATTCGTTTACATCATCCCTGAAAGCCACATCATCCCTGAGTGATATTAGCTATGAAACGCGAGACAAGTCGCGGGTAAAAGAGCTAGTAAATAATATAGAAACAAATTATAAAAAAAACTGGCTTGCCATCATGGGAACTAGACAAAACAAGACTAATCTGAAAGAAAAAAAATCCACCTTTCAATAAATAAGAAAAGATTTTTCCAAATCTTAAACTTAAGAAAAATTAATTCTAAACTCCGTCATTTTCATAAATGACGAAGTTTAGAATTAATTTTCTTCGTTAGTTCAGAGTTATTTTTTCTTAAATCCAACCGAATTGAGAAACTTCCTTTTTTGAGGACGGTTAAGTTTTTGTGAAGTGTGGGTGTTGTAATACACCTTTTTAAGGGGAAATGCGTGATGATAATTAGGTGTGTATGTATGTATAATTTTTTTTTGTTTTCAACTAAGTTTTTGTTACTGTCTTTTTTGCTATTTTTAAGTTCAACATAGTCTAACATCTGATAAAACTATCTTTAGAATTACGAACTTGAAAACAACAATAAGATAAAAGTAGGCGTAAGATACGCTACAGTAATATTTCATAAATAACAATGACTTAATTGAATAGATAAATAACGAACCGAAACAGTCTCGTGTCATTAAAATTGATAGTTGCAATTAATTCGCGGAAACAACGAAATGGAGATTGACATGGGTTCCGTACAAATTACACTACAAATAGATTTAAATATACATATAAGTTCTTTGGCGAAAGGCTGAAATAGGTATTAATATTATCGGTGTGAATCCTACTCATATTTTATAGGCGAAATTTTGTGTGTTGTCTGTTACTTCTTCACGCTCAAACGGAAGGACGGATTTTGATAAAGCTTATAGATGTAGCTTGTATCCTGTATTAGCAAATGTGCTTCTTTTTATCCGCAGGTTAAAAGTAAGCTAAATAAATAAATGACTGGACAAAGGAGGCTTTTGACCAGTAGGGGGATTTTTCATGCTGAATATAATTCTACTAATATTATAAACGCGAAAGTTTGTAAAAATTTATGTTTGTTACTCTTTCACGTCAGAACGGCTGAACAGATCTGGTTAAAATTTGGCACAGAGATAGATTATAGTCTAGAAGCACATAGGATACTTTTTAACCGCGGGTGAAACCGCGGGGAGCAGCTTGTACATAAATAATAACGGCTAGATAGAACTGTAGAAAACTTTCGCATAGTAAAATGGTTTTAAAATTAAAGAAAAATTTAAAAACATGCCAAGTTTTATTTGATTAACGGAACTCTCACTGAACCCAAACCCGTCAGAATATGTAGCCATAGTAACATTAGTAACCAACTCGTTCTATGCGCACGCGCAGATGTTATCACTGCATTCTGTGGACTGAATGGACCGCTGTTACTATGGACTGCGTGCGTAGGTAAAACACGCAAAAATACTTTTTTAACATAAGAAAACCCCGACAACGATTTTTTTTTTATTAACAGCGATTTTTATCAAACATAGCAAGGAGACTCCCGACTAATTCAAATAAATAAATATATAAATATTCGGGACACTTGAACCCTGACCCCAAACTAAGCAAAGCTTGTACTATGGCGGCCAGAGACTGATATACATACACATATGCTTTTAAATAGATACTTAAATAGATATTAACACCCAGACATAGAACAAACACAAATGTTCATCACATGAATGTTTGCCCTAGGTGGGAATCGAATTCACCTTTCAAACAAAAAAAAACAAAGTCAAAATCTGTTGATCTGGGGGGCTATTCCTGCGCGTGAGATGAGATGAGATTTTATCTTGGTCACTCTCACATATATGACGTTTCGAACGAGAGCAACAAGGACAAAAACAGGTGAGATGAAAATCTCAAATCTCCGAATAGGGCCACTGTTCCGGAACTATGTAGCCATAGACAGACAAACACACACGCACACTCACACACAGACACGTCATACTTATAACACCCAGTCGTTTTTGCGTCGGGGGTTAAAACTGAAAACTGAAAACCGCGATCAAGTTACCTTCCATTTTTTTTAAATCTAAAATCGGTTTATCCGTTTTGGAGTTACGATGCCACACAGATACAACCCCTCTATTCTGCGTCGGGGCTTAATTATGTGGTATTATCCTAATACTTGTTAAGATATGTAACTGAATAGGTTTCTATGCGGAGGACAACAGTTGCAATTACGATCACAATCAACAAAAAAAAAAAAAAAAAAAAAAATGTTCCCAGGAACTTTACTAGCTACCGCCACTCAGGGTATCCTACCGCGGTGGCTAGTGACCCTAATTAAAATTTCCTTTTTATTTGTAATTTTTTTTTTAAATGATTGTAATGTGTATTCAATGTAGCCAGAAATAAATTATCTTATTAATCGCGTTCATGTTTATTGTTAGAATTAACTAACTATTAGAGGCATGAGATAAAATTAATGAGACTTTTTCAGCCACTTCTGTTTTGTGGTAACATTCTTTTATGTTATCTGGTAAGCAAGAGATTTTTTTGCTGAAGAGAAAGATTAAATTTTATTGCTCACACCAGAAATAACAAATTATAAGAAGAGTAATATAATCTCACTTATTCTATAGTGTAACAACTGGCGCCCTTATCACTAAAAGCGATCTCTTCCAGACAACCATTAAATTCTTTCTGTTTTGAACTAGATTTTAAAGCCATCATTAAAGGTTCTTTATTTGCCAACTTTAACTTACAGTATTCTAAAAGAAACTTACATATCCTAATGGAGACTTATATTTTTGCAGTCCAGAAATAGTCTACTTCAGAAAGCTACTTCAAGAACTCGTTAAAATATGTATAAGCCACCATGTTCGGCAGTTTACGACCATGTGAAGAATCTAAAGCACGCGACCCACGAAAATAAATAACGCCTAAGAATGTAGCCGAGTATCTAAGAGAGCTCATATTTTTTCTTGCTAATAAGCCGTAATAACAAGTTGTATTTCCTGCCATCGACCTTGTTACAATGTGTCTAATGAGCCATAGTGGCCTCCTAATATCACGGCAAAAAAAACATCTCAAAAAATCGCCTAGGCCAGCTTTAAAGCTAATTATGGCCGGATGATGTCAACTAGTCGAATAGTGCCTTTACAAGCCTTATAAGGCAATGAAATCTGATAGTTATGCAGTGTTGATGGCATGATACGTAGAATTACATGAATGTTCAGGACAATTTTTAGGCATATGGTTATCTGACCCCAAACTAAGCAAAGCTTGTAGTTTCTATGAGTGCCAGAGACCGATATTTTGTTGAATGCAAACTTAAATAGATATTTATGTCTAACATAGAACAAACACAAATTTCAAAATCTTTATTAGCTTAAAATTATATAATTAGTACAAATGCCAGTGTTTAGACAATCCTTAGTAGTACATGAACAATGGGTTCTTTAGTCCGTTTTTCAAGTAGGTACATTTACTCGTATAAAACATCTATAGGAAAAAATCAGAAACAAAATAATAAACATAAGCGATACTTAATTATAATACGATTATTCATTCGGAAAACCTAACATTGCAATCAATACATTATGTAAGCGTTTATAAGATTGGCATTACATTTATTAAAGTGATCTTGTTATTTATTTTCATTTTTCATTTTTCACTGTTCATCACACAAATGTTTGCCTTTATGTATAGGAATTGAACGCACGCCCCAAGCTCAGGGGGGCTATTCCTGCGCGTGAGATGAGATGAGATTTTATCTTGGTCACTCTCACACCTATGACGTTTCAAACAAGAGCAACAAGGACGAAAAAAAATGAGATGAAAATCTCAAATCTCCGAATAGGGCCACAGAAGGCATGTTCACTACCAACTGAGCCACCGAGGCATTCAAAAGATTACCAATTGAAAATAGCGATGTATCTATCTCCGATTTCCAATCAATCCAATGCAATAAAGTCATTTAAAACGGGAAAGTTGTTATAGCAAGATGCCAATACTCGGCTATTAATAAAATATGAGTATGATATGAATAAAGATGAAATAAAAGCGAACAAGTAACATTACTAAAGAAAAAATCCGGCTGCGAAATGTTGTAGGTTTCTAAGTCACTTCCACTATCAAGACAATTCAAATGACACCTCACAAGACGAAATCTATCAGGTTGTTTAGGCTGTAGGGCGTGCCAAAGATACCTCATACATACATACCTTTCTCATTCTTATACAGCCGGTAAAAAAAGATTGCGAGAATTACTAAGAACAAAGGCTGCATCCTAATCTTAAAATAATATTATAAATGCGAATATGAGTTTATTCGTTCGGTGGTTCGTTTGTTTGTTTGTGACGCTTTCACGCTTTAACTGCTCAACCGATAATCATGAAATTTTGCATAGACTTTTTCAGGGGTAAGGACAAAAGGTACATTTTATCCCGAAATAATTAACGGTTTTTGTGGGAGCGCGGGTGAAACCGCAGGGTGCTGCAAGTAAAGAAAAATTTAGATAGATCCATTCTTGAAGACACTTTTCATGTAGAACTGACTTAGCAATGAGGAATTAATGCATAGCTCTCATCACGTTCCGTTTTTTTTGGAGCTTGATATTTGATTGACAGCTCAAACAAATCTAATTTTATTGCCATTGGAATTAAACTTTTTGCAACACTAATTTTGATGGATGAATTTCATGGGAAGGCAAAAGGAGTGTATGAACCGTGGTCATAAATTGTGGTGGGGGATACGAATATTACTTTGAAGAGTGTTCTACTTTCTACTACTTCGGTATATGTGTTTGTGTACTCTTCCACTTATGTGAAGTACTGAGCTGTTGGTAGGTAGGTACCTACTTCCTTACTTAATTACTTACTAACTGTAAGTGCTTGAGAACCTAAGCTTCTACTGAGCTATTATGATTTACTAGCTGCGCTTCACGATGTTACCCGAGGTTAAAAAGTAGCCTATATACGCTATTCTAGGCTATATTCTATCTCTGTTTCAAATTTCATTCAGATCCGTTTAGCAGTTCTGGCGTGATTGAGTAACAAACGCCCATGCATCCATCCATCTATCCAAACTTTTGCATTTATAATATAATATTACACAGGCTGTGCTCCGCGGTTAAAAAGTATCCTATGTGCTATTCTAGACTATAATCTATCTCTTTGCCAAATTTCATCCAGATCTGTTCAGCCGTTCTGGCGTGAAAGAGTAACAAACATCCATCCGTCCATTCTTACAAACTTTCGCGTTTTTTATATTTGTGGTTGTGAAGTGTGACTACCATTTACAAAATACGAGACTGGTCCTCATACCAGACATCAGTCTGTCATATTTTTTTTACAGAAACCTTTACACTGATACTTCGATCATATTATTTGAATATTACTTTTACTTACTTACTCTAAAGATCAGTAGCCGTTTTGAAATTTTTATATTAGTATCAAAATCATTTGCACCAACACTTTGATAGTAAATACCTACAAATAGGCAGAAAGTGGTTACTTTGAAGTGAGTTTATGAATGGCTCGAGAGGCCAGACGGATTTCAAAGAACCTCGGCTGTTGCTTACAAGAAGCGATGGTGAGTCGGAGCTTACAACCGATTTGTGGTTACGAGATGTACACGTTTGTTGAAGATACTTTACATTTATGAGCTTGGCTTCTGGTTGGATCATTTTCAATGAAAAAGTGATAGTAATCTAGTACAGATTACGAACTTAGGAAGTAAACAACTTCAGAAATGGAACGTTAGGAAGTGGACCAAGCCGACCTTATGAACAGATTATTTCGATTCGCCGATTTTTCGAATTGACATTTCCATTTCTAAGGAAAGTTAAATCTTATCTAATGAGATTACGTTTCATTTTAAATACCTTTTCTAAGTTATACGAGTATTCCAAGAACGAGCCCTCAAAGATTCTACTCACGTAAATATTTGAGTAAAATATTTAAAAGTTTCATCCAGCGGATTGTTTTTTAAATCAGATAAAAATATCCTAAAACATCACATCGTATAGGGTTTGCATGATTGTATCTACACAAGTTCTCGTAAGGTGAATGAAAGGCCTGAATGACAAGCACCAGCCTCCAGGTAACCACTGTAGGCAAGCTAGACCGTGCAGACTGGCAGTCGACACAGCGTGGGCTGTCTCCTCTCCCACGCGTGGCCGCTGATTCAACCGTCTCGGAGCGGCAGGTTTGTGAATTGTTGCTAGTAATATGAATGAAACAGGTATCGTAGAAGCATCTACATGTAGCTACTATAGCGTCCATAAATGTACCTTGGCACGTATCTTCTGTAAGCTTTAGTTGTAAACGTCAAAATGAAATGCTATTTAATTTAGCCATTTAAATGAGCAATTCTTGTATATATATATATATATATATATATATATATATATAATTGGAATCTCGGAATCGGCTCCAACGATTTTCATACAAATTAGTATATAGGGGGTTTCGGGGGCGATAAATCGATCTAGCTAGGAATCATTTTTAGAAAATATCATTTTATTCGTGTTTTATCGATAATCAATCTCAACTGAAAAATATGACTCTTCCTGACATCTATTGGCGAATAATAATACTACTATTTTTTGTGAGCAACTAATTGCTTTAACGACACAACAGCAGATGGCGTTGTTAAGTAACACGAAGTCAATGAGTGTTTGCTTTGAGGTTAGACTAAAATCAATTGTTTATTATCCAAAAAAAAACAATTAAAAAATAAAAAAAAATACCGAGCAAAGCTCGGCCATCCAGGTACTGCTATTTAATTTAGCCACTTATTGACTCGCCGAGAGAGCATCGGGAAAAACTGCTATTGGCAGAATATGACTACTTACTGATTATTAGAGCAGATGTGGCAGTTACATTCGATTTCACGACGAGCTAGCAGGATCAAAATTAATTTATTATATAGATAGATATTTTAAAAAATCGTTTGCATTTTTTTTTCAAATAAGTATGACGCTCAAGGCATAAACCACCTCGCCCTTCAAATTTCATCACGAAAATAAGACTAAAGGTAGCATACGAACAGAAAAACATACGCTCTAAAAACTCACTAAACTATTCGCCTTATTTCGTAGCAGTTAGGAGAAAAATTTACAGTCAACCATAATACCATATTTCTCGAACTAAGCTTCTTTCCCCACTAAATACCTAATACAATTAAAAAGGCTTTCGTAAACGAACTGGACTCGCAGCTCTGTTTGAGTTAAGACTGCATAAGCCATGAAACGCAGTGGAATGCCAGCCAGCCCACGCTTGCAATAGATTCAAACAGCCAATAAAGTCAAGTTTACGTTTGCGTTCAATAAGGTTTGCTGAAGCTAATAACAGTGTATTGACAGAAGTGCAAGCAAGCGCTTGCTTGTCATGTACACTGGCTGGTCAGCGGTTATGTTAACTGCAGATCGATTGAGGAACCTGTAACTGAAAAGAAACTGAGGTTTTAGCTCTCAATTAGCTTAATAAGGCAGCTACCCTGTGGACATGTGTGGAATTACAAAATGGTAATTTGACATGTAATATGCAAATGACAATGAAAATGAAAATGTGACAAAAAAGATCGACTTCTTGAACAGTCTATTTTTCAAACGCACACACTCTGAAAAACCACTTGATCGGGAAGGAATATGAATGACTGGAGCAAACAGGCGATACTAACGTTCTACAATAGAACTAGGTCTAGGTGCCCTAAGTAACTGAGAGCTAGGTACCCTAGACCGCCGACAGGGCGCGTGGGATGCTGCCCACGCGTGGACCTTTGAGTAGGAAGTCAAGTCTATGGATGCAGGTGGGGAGTATTTCATTGAAGAGAAAATTTAGTTTAGGCCAGGTACATTTATCCATGTTAGGTACATTTTGAGTATTTTGTCATATGTCAGATATAGCAAATCATGTTATTGACTGTTTTTAGATCTACTGGCTTTTCTTTTTGGTACGGAACTCCGAAGTTCGGAACTTAGAATCGCCAAATCAACTTATAGGAGTTAAAAATATCTACAATAATGTACATATCGTATATGTAGTTCTAAAATTTAATTAATGGTCATTTGAAAGATAAAAACACAACCAATTGAGTTTCTAGTTGTTTCATCTTGAAAAAATATGATATACTTACTTAGGTACTTAATATTTCGATGAAAATTACAAATCGGAGCAAAGAAACTCCTTACTTACCATACAACATTCACAATTTAATATAGACACCGTGTTCAAAAAACGAACGGTTCAATATGTAGACAATTTTACTTTTTGTAGCACTGATTAAAAAGCAGTTAAACCAGTAATAAATATCTAATAAATAGCAGAATCAATACGAGAAACAACCACAGCAATTAATCAATAAGTACAGTAAGTGAATCAATAATTCATGGACGCTCATAAATATTATGAAAGCAGCGGAGGCAGTACAAGCTTCGACATACATTTTATACAAAAATATTGATAAAAACAATTTTCTTGATTGCGCTGGTTTCTTGCATTTTAAAAACACATTCATCATTTGGTAAAAAAATATTTTTTTTTGTCGTAAAATTGTCATATCAAAAAGTAGGCAAGTTTCACCTATATCTTTTTGGCAGGCTTTTCTTCGTATCCCGCGGCTTCGCGTTGATTTAACGTTAGGTCTAACTTGGCTTCAATTTAAGATGGCTAATATCGAACCTTAATATTGAATGACACATTGACTTCAATATCAATTTTGTGTCCAAAAACTGACACACACATCGATGTCTTGGCCCCAAGGTCTAAACACCAAGGTCTAAACCAATCTAGCAAATATGCCCAACGTGTGGCTGCAGCAGTAGATTTCCGTAGAGAGTTACACACTACTTGTACATAAATGTACATATAATGTATACCGTGAATGTTCTAAATAAAGATTTAAAAATACCGTACTCACAATTTATTTTTGTATCGTCAAATAAAAAAATAGAAAAGACTACTCAATCGGAAGAGATTGTCACAAAACTGTCTAGCGTTTGTATTTGCTGTCACATCAGATGTTATCTGCGTGGTGGTGACCGCGACCACTAGCGATACCATCTGACGGCGACGGTATCGTGCGACCGTGGTGAGATCCGTGGTGAGATACCAAAACATAGCTGGGCTTTACCTTAAGGTGCATCGTTTTTTTTCCCGTACCGTACCTCCGTTTCGTATTAGCGCAGCGATCCAAAAAAAAACTAGTCTGGACGTCGTTTGGTACGGTATGGCGGTACGGCGTCTTGATACGGGGACAAGTACGACCTAATCCATCTCGAGAACGGATAGAAACGAAATGGAAAAGGTAAAAGACAATGTCGACGCACCTTTATAGCTCATTCCTACGTTTTTTAAAAATAGATGGGAAAGTGTACAAAAAACAAAGGTTTACATAGTTTTGAAACGTGGAAATTATGAAATCCAAAATCATCTAAATGACGTGTTATGTTATCTGACAAATCTCACATAGGGCGTGGCAAATGTCAAGTTAAGATGGATAAGTTACGCATGAGGAAAACTTGTCAAAGCTCGTCTCACTTCTGGTATGGCATACCTCGATGGGTTTCGGATCTGTTATAATATAGCGGAATATGAACATCCTTCTAGGTAAAATAATGATTCAGATGCGGTTATCTCAAGATGTTCTGAAGACCTTTTTAGCAATTAAGTGGAAAATAAAATAGGCTAGCGCATACATTATTTTAACCTGCACAACTAAACAGACAAAAATCTGTAAACACAATTATAATCTTGCGAATACGTAAACAAGATCATAATTATCTCAGCCAATAAAAAAAAAAAATCCAAAAGCTGACTCGACAAAAAAAACTTATCATTCATCAAAGTTTGTCACCAATTTCACGAGAATCGGGTGAGAAATGCGACCTGTAAAGGAAGACAGCCAGACAGGCGCCGGCCGGACGGGCATACAAAAGTATTGTGACCGAAGTAGAAGCAGAGACACTTCGCTGACGCTCGCTCGGTCATTTATATACCTGTGTAAGTGTAATAACCACACGATACGAGAGTCAGTTTTATCTACCACCATCGTTTTATCTAAACATCTCGGGGCTCAGATAAAGTCTCAAGTTACTGGAGCGACTCGTTTCTATTACTCGGTAAATTACGGACAGTTTTCCGACAATGCCACTTACGGCATTGTTTACTTGACACGTTTATAGTAAACTTTACGAAATTGCGTTCGGTCCACGCAATTTTGTACAGTTTACCGTTAAAAGCTTTGGATACTATGAGCTGTGCACCATTTTGATACTGGTTTGATTGCAAAACTTTGGATAAGTCTGGACTGGAACAACACTAATTTACGAGGTAACGACCTGTGTGGTAATGTTAGTACTTCATTCCACTCCAACTCTCTTACTAATAAACGTTGTATAGCCTCGGAATAGTAATACAGTGTTGAGGATTTTTCTTTCTTCTAAACATTTAACTCAATTGAAAAAGAAAAAACACTGTATAACTATGATTTTTTATTTTATTTTTGTGTTTGTTTTATTTTGTAATTTTGGGCTGCAATAAAGATGTTCCTATTGCATAGTATTGTAACAATTCCGAGGCTATAATTTTTACGTTTATTAATAAGAGGGCGAGAAATTTTGAAACGAGACTACGTTAAATATTGTCAATATAAATAAATGAATGGGCTTTTTTCGTCTGTCGACTTGGAGATCACACCAAAAAGGAATGTCGAATTGGAAAGAACATTGCAGGACAATCTAACTACGATATAGCATATCGTCATGCCGTTCCCCTGAGGGGTCTGGCAGAGGTGTAATACCACACACACTTCGGCGGACGACATTCAGTCCCAAATGTGGCAGGGGGTGAGCCTGTCGCCATACATCGGGCTCCAGTCATGTAGCAGATGATATACAATACGCACCTATGTTCACACAATGAACGAATTGGTGCGTGCCATCGGCCACGTTTGAATCAGCTCCCTCTGGCTTGTGAGGCGGGCCTTATAACCATGATCCATTTTTATAAATAACACAGCGAAGAGACTTGAAATTGACAACACAGAAAACCATGTTTAAAACTTTGCTTTTTGATGTAGTAATTTTATCCATGCGACGTGATTGTTGTTCCTGAATTTATCAGGAAGAATTAATCATTAAATCGATATCATTTATTGCCTAATGACCGTAACAAGACAGTGCTTTTAGTTTAAAACTATTCAAAAAAAAAACTTCCACAAATTCAACTTCGTGTAACGACGGAGCATCAGAACACTTTTTGTCCTTAAGACCATCGTCTCAAGCCCCATAGAAAGAGCTGCAATCAAAATAAACTAGCACAATTAGATAGCGGTAAAAAACTAATTTGATCAACATTTCTTCCGAAATGGAATGTCTGTTTTTTATTTTTACCATTCGGATGTTTTTTCCTACCATTGCTGTTGATTCTCAAGGGTTCCTGATTGATGTGGCCATCAGACAGACCGAATTATTTTTATTTATAGACACGCAACCGTGCGTCCACGCAGCTACATCGTCGACCCTGCTATGATTACTTTTGATTAAGCACAGGACATTGAAATATTTCATTGCTTGATTGTTAATTGATGGGCCATACTTACGTGGGCTATATTTAGATAATCTATAGGTATCCTGAAAATTCCAAGTATATACAACCTGTCTTATTTATTTATTTATTAAGGAATACCAACAGTATACATATTAAACAATTTAAGTTTTCTTACAGCTAATAGGAACAGTTCTGATGTGTATACCCGTAATAGGTATTCACAACATTCGCAATGAGGAAGGTGGTGAGTATTTTTATTTCTATCTTAACATCATAATTATCTTTGAAAATAAACAAATTCTTTAATCACAGACAGGTCAGCAAGAGAAAAAAAGAAATAAAATATTAATACATTTTACATAAATAATTATACATAAATACACACTAGCAAGAATACAACAAAAGCTGTCAATATAGTGTAAATACAGCTGTCTTGAGAAAACTAATTTTTACCGAACTTCAGCAGGGCGATTCACAACCATTCGGAAACGTTTCCGTTCGGATTTAAAAAATGTTAAACCCAAATTATTCGAATCTCAATAAATAGGTATTCATAAGTTTTTGAACGTGATTAGTTCTTCCGATCGGATTTATTCTTGATTCCCTATTCCAAAATGTATAAAAGTAGACTGAGATTCGAACAATATAAGTTTGAAATTAATGGGATCCGATCGGAAACGTTTCCGAATGATTGTGAATAGCAGGTGAATGAGTACCGAACTTATCTCAAGTTCGGTAAAAATTAGAGTACAATGTGGGGGCAATTAACGGTATCCTGTCTGATCCTAGTTCAAAGCTAACAGGAATGGTTTACGGACTGGTGAATACCTTCCTCCAGGCTCTAAATGATCCCAGCTTGACCAGCCTACCTAGTTGGCTAATTGTAAATCCTAATCCTAACTAATATTATAAATGCGAAAGAGAGTTTGTTCATTTTTGTTTGTAACGCTTTTACGCCCTAACTAATCAACCAATCATCATGAAATTTTTCATACATGTTGTCTGGGGTACAGAAAAGGACATACTTTTTATCTCGGAAAAATCAACGGTTCCTGTGGGACCGCGGGTGAAACCGCGGGGCGCAGCTAGTTAATTATAAACGTAATTATTATATTAGTTTAGTATTAAAATATGTAAGGTTACGATGGGGCTGACGTAGACCTGTGGAATAAAGGGCCCTAAAAATAAATAGAAAGAAAAGGTAGGCAAAAGATGACCAACACCCAAATAAAGTTCTCACGCCTTCGCAAAGCCTTGTAAAAATACTGCAAAATAAGTAGGTACCAAATATTTGACAGTAATTGATTAACAGTCGGAAAGCAGTTAAAGGCAATCACAACTAATTGTCAATTACGTCATCAGTGTCATATCGACTAGTATCGAGACATGCGAGTCTAATCGAATCCTCGACACGAGTCGATTGCGCACTTCGCCATTTATGGCACAACATGGCCCTTCACTAGTTTTCAAATCCCTACATTTATTTGAAACTCAACTTTATTTACTGTGACATTAGATTCAAAGCGCTAATAAAGCTTAACATTCGAAGATGGCGTATCTAATTGCCATCAGAGGGTAATTATAGGGATTAGAAATTGACAAGTTGCTTGGATTAAAATCAATATGGGATTAAAATGTACATCGCATTTAAGCCAATATATTCACGACAATGTTAGAATTAGGTGTGGCATGGCATTAATTGGTTGTTACTAAATGATACGAAATATATTACCTACAGGCGAGTAGCATTGGGTAAGTAATAAAATAACTAAAGCTTACATGGGGAAAAAAATGGTTTCGCGTTTATAATAACTATCCGAAAGAGGAAGCAGAATACAAATTGTATCAAAAAAATGTTTCAAAATTTGACTGCCTCGGTGGGTCATTTGGTAGAGAATCTGCCTTCTGAGCTTGGGAACGTGGGTTCGATTCCCACCTAGGGCAAACATTTATGTGATGAACATTTGTGTTTGTTCTATGTCTGGGTGTTAATTTCTATTTAAGTATGTATTTAAAAATATAAATGAATGTATGTATATCAGGACCTGGCCGCCTTAGTACAAGGTTTGCTTAGTTTGGGGTCAGATTCTAACTAGGTATCTAAAACAGTTTTTAATGTCATAGCTCTCCTAAATAGGTTTCCTTGTGTCGAGGATGTCATGGAACACACACAAGATAGAAACAATTAACGCCCAGAACCCATTTTTAAATTCAACATTCAAACATTTTGCCCGGCCCGGAATTGAACCCGTGACTCTGCTGCTTATAAAGCAATTAAACTCCGACTAGGCCACGTTCGTCAAATGTCTTGGTTTTACTAAACTAATGCCTTGATAATCTACCGTATGGGTCAGATAACTAGGTCTATCTAGGAAAGCTTATTCAAATTATTCCATGGTATACATTAAAATTCTACATTGATAGTACATTTTTCGATAAGTACAGTTTATCTTTTAAGTTCATGAACCAGACGAGGCGACGGCTCAAAAAGTGACACACATTTTTGGAATCCCCACTTCTTGTACCAAGCCAAAAATCTAATTTCAAATTAAATAATTCACCAGCTCCCACTCTTATTGTACATAGCGATACAGACCGGAAGGCACTCTATCAAAATTTAATTCCCAATTCGAGAGGTCATAACATTTTTAAATGTGACACAATCTCAACGAATAACTTGAATATCTTCAAACCAGTCGAGTTCATTCATAAAACTACCGTTTCCGTACAAGCTCAGTGTATTACTAATAGATCAGAATGACACAGACTATTCAAAATGACAGATGGAAAACTTTACTTTTGGGGTACCACTTTCTCGCCAACCGCAGAAGGCAGCAGCAGACGACGTGTCGTCGCGACACTACTGGTTTGTATGTATTTGTATGGGATACGTTCCGCAGCGAGCGACATGTGTCTTCTGCAGCTGCAGCTGGCTTCATATCACTCGCTATCACTCAGCGTCTATCAAGTGCCTTGGAACTTTTATATAAATGAACTCCATTCTATTTGATTGACCGAACTAGCATAAAGCGCGAGCAAGACGTCTTGGTTTCAGATTAGGTAAAATGCTGGGCTTGGGCTCTCATATGACTGGATGTCCGGCGGATTTCCGGCTGTTCTCCTCTGCAGATCACATTTCTCAGCTGATTCTTGTAAAATCTTGTGAGCAGGTTTGATAATTAAACTTAAGGTTTTTTGGGGATTCAGGTTTAAGAAATTTTTCAAAATGAACTGAGATATGGGGGTTGAGAACGTAAAAATAACGTATTTCAGCCAATTCCAAAAATGAAAGAAAGGCTCCCAAGGTCTTCAGCTCAGATAACCACTAGGCTTACATAATGAAGTTCACGTATTGCTCCTCCCTAAACCTACTCGTACCTTGTTTACCTTTGTAACTATATTTGTGGATCAAAGTCAAAGTCAAAATGTTTTCACTCAGTTGGGTATCGAAGATATACTTATGAACGTCAAAGTTTTTTAATGGACTCAACCGCCTTGTTCGGAAAAATATATCGGATGATACCAATGCTTTCCACATTTGCAACATTTACAGAACTCCAATAGTTCCACAATGTCCGTGAATTTTTTCGTCTGTAAGTTAAATAGAATCACTTTACATTACTAAACTAAAAAATACCTCCTCTATGAGTCACTTTTGACTATTTCGAGCTGTCTTCTGTGAATATTTATTGCATCATTGATAGCTACGAGCATTTAATTTAATTCTTAGAGATTTATAGCGAGTTTATTTACTTAATGGTGTCAATAACAGAGACTGAGCTTTTATTAGTTGTAAAGACATATTTGATTGTTTAAGTAGATTGTAGACCGGATATTTCACACTTAAATTATTTAACTTTAAATTGGCAACGCCTAAAACGACAACGTTCAGTTATAGAAATGATCTCAATTGATTAAAATTGTCTACTTTGACACTCCTGGCATACAAAAAGTGTACATTTAAAGCAATTCATTATCAATTTACAAACAATTGTTTAGTAGAATCGAGAGTGTGGTCCATTTTTCATGACTGCCATTACGAGGCGGTTGAACGCTGAGCTTGCAGGTGTGCGGACACCCTATACAAGCTAAATAGAAGTTCAACTCATTCTCATTGATATTTTGGACAGGGAACACTTAAGAGCACTATTCGGTGCGCATTATCATACATTTTTATCGCCCAATTAAATGTTTAAGATAAACATTTCACTGCCCACACGTTATTTAGAAGCGGGATCGCTGAGCACAGTTAGCGTACACTGATTTGAATGGCTTTTACTTTGTTTGCGTACGAGTAGCTTTGCTTTCTCATAGAGATAAATGAGGAAGAAGATATTTTTTGAATATAATACGACTGGTGGCTGTGAGCTGGAGACCTCGCGACCGGCGACATATTATTCTTATTATATGACAGAGGACAGACGTCCTACCGTCCAATTTTTCAAATGATCAGCATAAACACAGACTCATTCGGAAACTACACCAGTTAGTGTGCTGGCAGACCTTTAGTTAAGACCTTCGAAGCAAAGACAACCCGTAGTAGGTTTTGTCTTCCTAATACTAAAGCAGCTTCTTCTATTGACTTCGTCTATTTTTGCTAAATACTGCTTATAAGATCAGACAGACATAATTATAAATTTCATCTCCTAGCTCATCTACCTGATCTTTATTGACAGAAAATCTCTTCACTTGTCGTTTGTAATCTTCTAACAGGCTTGAACTTAATTGTTGTATTTTTCCCTTACTGATTAAGTAGGTTTGAAATTTGATAGAATGTCAGCAATATAGTTCACACATTTTACACGAAGATTCATATGGAATAAGCAATGATAGCTTCGTATTTAATGTCATCTGCTACATGACTGGAGCCCGGTGTACATAAGGCGATTGGCTCGCTACTTTTTACATTTTGGACTGAATGTCGTCCGGCGAAGTGAGGGTGTTGTAATACACCTCTTAGGGTAAAGGCGTGACGTTTTACCTACTATACGTAGCTACTACCGTTATCTAGATCTGTGCCAAATTCCAAGTTGCTGGCTATTACAATTTCCAAGATAATCAGCTCACAGACATACAGACAGACAGACATCGGAGTTTCATGATAAGGTTCCTTTCACCATTTTAGTACGGAACCTTAAGAATGATAACAGCGTCGTTTGTAGTGGGTTAATAACTTTCTCAACAAAGTTTTCGGAGTAAAAAGAAGCCCTATTAGGCTCAGTCGGTGGATGATGATGATGATGATTATGGAAAAACTGTGATACACGTGTCTCATAATTTTAATTGAAGAGTATTTGTACCAATTTTTGAGTCAATCGACCCAGAAAATAAAAAGTTTCATAGAAATTTGAACCCCCCATTTCCCCCCTTAGGGGTAGTATTTCGAAAAACCCTTTCTTAGTGGATGCCTACACTGCACAAAGAACATACCCTCCAAATTTCATGGTTCTAGGACCAGCGGTTTAGGCTGTGCGTTGATATATAAGTCAGTCAGTCAGTCAGTCAGTCAGGACTTTGAATTTTATATATATAGATGAAGAAAAGACGCTTCGCTCGCTACCGCTCAATCGGTCGATAAGTAACTTTTTATTGTACTTACAACAAAACATTGTTCAACATATTTACACAAGTAAATATGTTGAAAAATTATAGTAAGATCAATAATTCATCGGGTTTTAATTTTACTTCAAAATTGGTGACAACTGGGGTCTCAAAGTTAAAGTCAAAATGTTTTTTTTTTTCAATTCGGGTATCAAAGTTACACTTATGAACGTCAAAGTTTTATAATAGACTTGACCGCCTTGTTCGGATAAAGAGCCACTACTCAGAAGAACAGGCAATAAACTAAAAGGCATTATTTTTTTCAAAAAAATAAATTACTGTCTCACAAATTTTTGCTTACAACTATGTAATATCTATTGTTCTAGTATAGCCACTTGGCTTAAAAGATTTTTATGAAATTTTATATGCATATTCAGTAGGTCTGAGAACCGGCTAATATCTATTTTTCATACCCCTAAGCGATAAGGGTTGTCCACCAATAACATTTATTATTTTTATTTTTTGACCAACATTTTATTTATTATTTATTTATAATGTGACATTAAAAAATACATCCAACCCTAAATTATCACAATTCTATCACCAACCCCAATTTTTAATAGTCATTTTAGTAATTTAATAATTTTTCATCCCGCTCGACCAGTGAATAATAAAAACGATGAAATAGCGCTCTACCAAATTGGGCTGCTTGGCGTATGTTTGGTTTTCCTAATCATGAACGGGATCTAGAAAAATTACTCAGGTGAGCTTAATAGAAATCGGAACTATAGTTCTTGACGTACTTTATGCAACGTTGGAGCGAAAATACGCTAGATATTTTATATGGACACCAGTATTGAAGATGAACTTCCCCAAACTACCGCCTGATTTAATAAACTAACAAAAAAAATCTAGATTAAAATACTGTGAGTCATGGCCACCCATTTTGCAGAAAATAGGCCAATTAGTTGCTCTCACATTTGAGAGAAAGTGCAACACGGAACCCGATACATTTTGGTCGGAACCAAATGAAGCGTCCAGATCGGCCTGATTTCATCCCGTGCTTTATAAAGCCATGTTTACACTATGTGCAACATAAAACATAGCAATGCAAACGTGACGTTTTCTATGCAATTTGAATATTCTTTTGTTTACGAATACGGTGGATAGATTACCTACCATGACATCTTATTACCATGATGGGTACGTTTTGTTTTCGACGCTGAGTGACCGCGAATCGTATCGCAGCGCAATAAGGTTCATGCTCGTTCAGGTTCATGGTTTGGGAGCTGAGCTACCCACGTACGTAGCAGTGTACTCTATTCTGATTCCCTACGCGTGGTCCCCGGGTAGTGCTAACCGGGTAGCAAACTCTGGTGGGAGGCTTCGACCATGGCTAGTTACCACCCACCGGACCAAGCCATGTCGTGAAATGACCTAGTCGTGTTTCGGAATGTAGTCCGGTGTAACCGTTCCGAAGACGGGTGTGAGCAGGAGCGCACTTGTAGCGCCTCACTCAACTGCCGTCTTTATACTTCTTCACTTTACAAAACTTCAAGGCTAGAGTGAAGAAGTACCTTACAGGTCGTCGTGCTCCATCTTAGACCACAACGTCGCTTAACATCAGGCGAGTTGGTGGTCAAAAACGACCTATTCTACAAAAAAAAAAAAAAATTACGATGTCATGGTAGGCACCCTGTTATGCAAATACAAATCATGTTGTATTTTAACTTTGTGTATATAATCTTGAAATCAAAAGATCCCACAATACGTGCCATTTTAGCTTAAGTAACGTTTGCTAAACCTTCTGGACCTATTCTTGACGCGCGAGATGTTTTTTGGTCACACTCACTCCTATAAGGTTTGAAACGAGAGAAACCATGACAAAAAATATCTCGCCTTGTAAGAATAGCCTTCCTGCTGCAACACCATCTTTGTGATACGACTTAATTTCTTCCTACTTTCATTAAACACCTTCATAGGTGGATTTCTTTTTTACTTTTCTTGCTTGCTTTTTTAGCTTCGTAGCTGAAGCGTTTACTATAGCCAAAACCGATATATTGCTGCACGTTGTGTTGCACATAATGTGTACACGGCTTTAAAGTTTCAACGTATCTGTTTTATATAAACTGCCTGTTTTGAATTCAAACACGCGTTTTAACTGCCAGCAGAGAGATTACTGGTCTTTAAACCGATTTATGGGGCAGTTATCTTTTTGTGCTTTATGAAAGTATATGAGCGATGCATAGTTAATGTCACTGGAATAATTTGCATTCGGAAATTATTATGCTAATTTATTTTAAAATAGTTTTTTTTTCGTGATTCACAAAAAGGATTTCTTAAGATACCTAGCAGTCTATACACATATTATTCTTTTGTTTGTGTTTTGATTTGTAATTAGAGCGTATAATTATGCACAATAGTTTTAAGCGACACTCCCCACCCCCTTCTTTCCTCGAGATGTTACTCCAGCGCTAAGTGTGATGTTTCCAATCAGTGTGTTTCAAAAGACATTTTTGTAAAATACTTTGTACAAAACTCGTCCTCAAATATTTTTAAATTTCTTTACCATTATCAGTTTGCCACGGACCCAGAGCCTACCACTTAGCTTTATCACCGCAGTTTTTTCAATTTTTAAAAGCAATCGCAAATTAAGTGGCCATCGGCGAGGCCTTAAGTAGAGACCGCATCTGACCCTTAGGGCTCTAAGGTCACTGAATGAGTGCCTGGAGCAGCCCCCGGCCTAACGGTCTTGTACATTGTACTTTGCACAGGGGCGTCGCCAGGTCATTGGACAAGGGGGGCCAGATGATGATTCAAAAAAGGCTACTTTATTAGAGAAATATTACAGTAATTTTATAAAGGTAAAATAAAAGTATTTTATTTAACCTTTTTTGGCGTAAATAACAGATTTTACACCAAAAAAAAAAACAGAAAAACAGAATCACGTGCGCAAGAAGTGTAAATCTAAAAAAAAGAAATTTGAATTTACTTTAAAAAAAAAACAAATCCAGTTTCCCCCATTGCCACTCCCTTGGCGACGCCCCTGGGCTTGTATTATGATATTCGCGTACAGCATTATTATAGTCATTTACTAATAGTCTCCCTTCATTCATTAGCGTGGGCTGGTCACACCCACTGCTTGATGGGACGTGTGACGGTGTGACGGTGACAGCGTTACGGTACTCATGTCGAAATCCCCGGCTTGACTTATCGATGAGCTTACAAATATCAACTTACGCGTCGTCATTTCAACATCATAATCGTAATCAAAAGTCAATTGGCATTAAAATTTAATAACAAGAATTTTAATTAATGACCTCTGCTTGTTTTATGGCACTGTCTATTTTTGATGGAACATAGAAAAAGAGAAGCCTACTCGTCATAAGAACGGATTAAATCCCTGACATCATCATAGGAACTTTTAAGTTGTGTGATTTTTATAATGTGGGTGAGGTAAAGGTGAGCTGAGATGATCGCGGTGTGTTTAGATGAGTAAAGTTTGTACATCGTAAAAGTGTTCCGTTTACAACGTGCTGGTTTTGGGAGTATTGTTGTACTACCTACCCGTCAAAGTGAACAACTTGTAGATTTGTTCTGAAATTGGTTTTAAAATATAAACGAAGATGAATCGAGACTCCATACAAAATTATTAATACCGTGATTTTTTTTTTCTCGAATTTTGCAAACTTGGTTGTTTAAAGTTGTTCACTTTCACGGGTAGAGGTACATAAAGGTTATTCCTTTAAGTACTACTACAACCTAAACAAGCACGCTGTATTCTATATCACGTTGCTGTTTTGCTTCAGTATACATACATGTTACATTAAATACTCATATTAGTTAATTATAGAGTACGAAGATACTCATAAATTGGAACACAAACAAGACGAATGGGCACAATAAGATTCCCCTTGATCACTCATCAAAGGAACGTTCAATTGTAGCTTTTCACTCAGTGACGTGACGTGACGTAAGCGAAGTGACGGAATCGGGTCGAAATTTTAATAAAGCAAATAAATCGACGTACGGCAGGAGCAGCACCGTGTTCGGGCAGGGACCGTTGCTTCAAGGAAACTTGGCACTTGGCCCCCGGCCATGGGACAGTCAGAAAGGTGATCCACTGGCCATAATGTGCCAAATCGACACATTTATCCGAGTCATATTTTTTAACGAGTGTCGTACTTATTAACATAAAATTTTACAATTTTTGAGAGGATGGGAGTCTTCTCCTGATAAGTATTAGCTGCGTGTTCAACCATCGATCTTTAGGACCGGACACTTATAAATGAAAATGTGATCAACAAACTGATCACCATTATAATTTTACTGATATTTATGTATGTATCTATAGCATATGCACTTTCCTAACAGAAACGAGTCACACTAGGGTCTGCTTGGGACAACTGATAACTCTGCTCACAACGCGATGTAACCTCAAAACTGCTAAAGCTAGTGTCTCTACGGTTACAATATTCAATTTTTTAATTGTGATGATGACTAAAATCCTAAAAAATAAAGGCAGATATTAATTATTCTTATTGAACCTATTCTCAAAGATGCTATCAGTTGTCATCTTATTTACTTCTCAATAATTATTTTTGTTTCCCAAAAAGAAGGTAGGTAGGTACTTAAAATGAACGCAGTCACATCGAATCAATTCTCGTGAAACATAGCAATGAGGCATAATGAAGTCTAAACGCATTGCAATTTGTCAAATGGGCCAGGCGAGTTGCTGTTGACGCTTCAATGTAATTAAATACTGCTGCTTCGTGATGACCTTTTCATTCAATGGGAGCTTGTAGTTTCAAAGGTTAGAGAATTACGTAGGCGCAAATAAGAGAGCTGAACTATGTTGCCACTATCTAATACATACTCACCTATGTATCTGGGTAAGATTGACCGTTTACCAATTCTAAAATGAAAGTAACTGGAGCCCGGCCGGTATGGCAACAGCCTCGCCTACTGTCACAAGTGGGACTGAATACCGTCCTGCAAAGTGTGGGTGTTGTAAATTGTAATACACTTTTACTAAACCCTTTGGGAGAAAAGGTGTGACTATATGTTATAATGTGTTAAGATAAAAGTCTTCGATGAAAATATTAAAAAAATGTTTTTTTTTCACATACAACATTTCTCCTAAATCCATCATATTGTAACAAAAAAGATCTACATCAATAAATAGATATAAGTCTGCATCTGCAGATCTAAAGTAATCTTATATACCTATTAAGACTTTTGGATTTCATTGAAACTAATAAGTAAATTATTAATAACCGCATCGGTAATCGTGTGGAAATCGAACTATTCGTACTTAATCTTGTTTCAGAAAAATGTGGATAAACTTTAAAAACATGTAAGTGAGGCCGCGTAGTCACTAATCCAATATTCCTGTAAATAAAATCAATATTTTAGACTGAACATTTCGTTTAGAATACATGGAAGCAGCTAGCCGGTTGATTGACGCCTCATCAGCGCAACTGGGGAGGTCCCCGCGGGATTGGCGACTCACGTTCTTATTTCGCTTAGGTAGAGATATGATTTGATCATAATTATGGTCAAATTTACTTAGGGGCGACTACTTTAGACTAACTTCGCATTGGCTAACGGTTTTCTATTGCCATTTCGTCTAGAAGAAGACGACGAGTAAAGAGAGTAAGTAAAGATACTGACGAGTCTCTACAAAGTGACAATGTGCAATTTTATGACTTTTGCACTTCTAAAATAATTCTTAAATAACAAAAAAAGGCCCTTGTTTTATGGATTAATTTAAAAGCTAATGATGTAAACAACCTCCATATTTAAAGGGATTTTTGATTTGCTTTGTCTATCTATTAAATAAATCAGTCAAAAGTAACCCTTTGCAAATGCGGATATTTTTCATACCTCTAGCTAGCTCTATTTTCCCTTGAGGACGTTTTTTTTTAAAAAAAACATAGGGGCGAATATATAGTTCATTTAATTTCACATGCCAAATTTCATTATAATCTGACAAATGGTTTCTAAGAAATTTGACAAGTTTGTATGAAAAATTCAGAGCGTCGCGTAACCCTTAAATTAAAAACCATAATCTATCGCGTTTGAAAATCTTAATATATATAAATCTCGTGTCACAATGTTTGTCCTCAATGTACTCCTAAACCACTTAACCGCGATTATAATAAAATTCGCACACCATGTGCAGTTCGATCCAACTTGAGAGATAGGATACTTTTTAACCGCGTGTGAAACCGCGGAGCGCAGCTAGTATCTATATATGTTTAATGTACGTATGTTTGTATGTATGTGCTGTAGCACGCCCTACAGCCTAAACAGCTTGATGGATTTCATCATGTGAGATGTCATTTGAATCGTTTTGATAGCAGAAGTGACATATGGGTTTTTTGTTTTTCTTTTAATAATCTTGTTACTTGTCTTCAAAAGAATTTCGAACAAGACAATGAATTACTACTTTGATGGATTTTCATGCATGTACACAGCAAAGTACCTAGGTAGGTCTAATTTATTGAATTGGCACTAATGAACATTCGATCGTAACTCTTAATAGTTTCTCAACTCGTTATTAAGAACCTTATACATATACCTACTCATCAATCGCACGAACATAAACTGGGATAAAAGCTTTAAAAGCTTGTGAAACGAACGCATTAAGACTGTTTGCAATGGCTATTAACGTGCGAGTTCGCAATCAACTGATAGAATCTCGTTAATATCGTGATGATTAAGTGCCTTGAGATAGCTTCAATTATCGCCTTCTAATGAATATGCAGTCACTTTGATTGGATAACAATAAAAAGTGTTTAATAGTGAGCTGGGTGCTTAATAACGTACAGTCTATACGTTCAGTATTCAGTAGGTATATTCATGTTTAGGTATTAGAAAATGGTAACAATTTATTAATACCTACAAAAAGCAAAGCATAAAAAATCGACTTCACGTCATCCATGTAAACAATTTTTTGACATTAGAGTCATATAAAAGCAAAGGCAGCAACATCCCATATGAAAATATGGGATGAAATGGGATGTTGCTGCCTTTGCTTTTATATGACTCATTTGTTGAAATTTTAAAAACTGCTTGACTGATTTTGATAAAGCTTATTTGGGACCATGTAACATATGACCAAGTATGATTTACCAAACAAAAAAAGAATCATTAAAATCGATTCACAACTGGCGGAGTGATCGCGTAACATACATTAAAAAAAAGACATACAGTTGACTTGAGAACCTCCTCCCTTTTGGAAGTCGGTTAAAAATAGTTCGCCTCGAACGGAGACCTCTCATTATCTTCACAACCCGTCATCCGATTAAGCTCGTAATTATTCGAATTTAAAAATGATGTAAAGGTAAAATGCAACATTTCATAGAGTTTGGATCAACGAAACTGAAGTTACCGTTGAACAAACTAATGCTGAGATTTCCTATTCCCACTGAGACCTTCTTCACTCGATTAACTACAGTCAGCTTTCCGTAACAAGTCATAGTCTTTAGTATTAGTACTACGAAACTACGACATTCAATATTGGTTACACATATCAGAAGGGCGAAGTTTGATTGTCAGAATTTTACAACGCCTACGGACGAAACACCGAAGTTCTAAATTCCGAAAGGTTGTTGATAAACCTTGTTTCAAAATCTCTAAAGGACTAGGTTCAACTGAGGCCAATGCATCTATGAGGCAATTGCGTCTTTCGAGAATTACTGACAAACCCTTCACTAATTAGGCACCACCTAAGCTGAGCTAAGCTTGGGGGCTGAGCTACCCACGTCCGTAGGAGTTTACTCGATTCTGATTCCCTACACGTGGTCCCCGGGTAGTGCTAACCGGGTAGCAAACTCTGGTGGGAAGCTTCGGCCGTGGCTAGTTACCACCCACCGGACCAAGCCATGCCGTGAAATGACCTAGTCGTGTTTCGGGATGTAGTCCGGTGTAACCGTTCCGAAGACGGGTCTGAGCAGTAGCGCACTTGTAGCGCCTCACTCAACTGCCGTCTTTGTGCTTCTTTCCTCTACAAATATTTAAGGCTAGAGTGAATGAGTACTTTATAGGTCGTCGTGCTCCATCTTAGACCACAACGTCGCTTAACATCAGGCGAGTTGGTGGTCAAACGCCGACCTATTTATTCTACATAAAAAAAACCTACATCTTTTTTCTATCTTTAGTTGCAAAAATCTGTACACGATGGCGTTATTTGCCTAATTTGTGAAGGGTTTGTCAGTAACTCTCGAAAGACACAATTGTCACACAGACGCATTTGCCCCATTTGACCCTATAGGCTTTATGGACGATTGGACTATGGTTATATATCTTTAATATTACGTATTGAACTAATATAGGTAACTTCTTACTTAGGTACCTACCTACTTGTTATTTCTCTTATGTTAGAATCTCAGATTAATACATAGGTACATGTGTCGCTGAAATAATAAACTGTGAACAGTTAAACGAGTCAATAGGGACATCACATTAGACACCATCTTCCGTACAAATTAATTTCACGGTGTAACTGATCATTTACGTTTCCCATGGATCACGGCAATAACTTAAAACTGTGGAATCAAAAAGTGCGCAGTATAAAATCTACCCATAGAAAGCATGAAATGTTCTGCGGTCAAGAATTAAAAAAAACAGGCAGTCGAGATACTAACTTTTATGGAAAATGTCCATATTTAGCTGGGAAGCAATAACAGGGTTTGTTTTAAAATAACTTTAAAAAAGTTCGGGACTCTTGTACACACGGTCGTCTGACCCCAAACTAAGCAAAGCTTGTCCTATGCCGGCCAGAGACTGATGTACATACATATTTATTTTTAAATACATACTTAAATAGATAATTAACACCCAGACATAGAACAAACACAAGTAGTTTATCACATGAATGTTTGCCCTAGGTGGTAATAGAACCCACGCCTCCTAGCTCAGAAGGCAGGTTCACTACCAACTGAGCCACCGAGGCAGTCGGTGGTCTTTTTAAAAAGCTAATTAAAAGTACAATTTTAAGCCGTAAGCAGCAAGTAAACGTTTTTGTAGTTAGTATATAAAGATTGCGATGCACTTACGTTTGTAAAACAAATTGTTTTCATACAGCTTCACTTAAAAACACCATCGTTATTTTGCGACGTTAGTCACGTGCCATCTTTAACCCATTCTTATCATAAAATTATGCCATTTTGAGCTTTAAACCTTTGCGTTATGATCCGCAAGGGGCCATTCAAGAGAACAAATGACACGCGATTGTATGGGCTCTGTATGGGACATTGTATGGGCAACAATGAGGCGCCAAGCTGTTGAGTAACTAAGCACGTTACAAACGAGCTCGGATTTGGTATGCTATTTCGTAATTTCGCTGGAGGAGATGGTTATCTGCTCAACTGGAGATAAATGATGATTTGTGTCGTGAATTTTTCAAAAATCTGTCAGTCACAGGAACAACCAAATGTTTAGGCAAGGTCTTGCTTATTCGGGCACAGCGAAGTGCCGTTGTCTTGAAAGATTTTTTTAAATATAGTCCATAGTGTAAGTAGGAATTTTAGAAAAACCCGGCCAAGTGAAAGTCGGACTTGCACACGAAGGGTTCCGTACAATTATCTGTAAAAGTTATAATTGAGAAGCCAAAATAAATAAAGAAAAAATTAAAAAAAATCACGATTGTTGTATGGGAGCCCCCTTATATATTTATTTTATAGTTTTTCAGTATTTGTCGTTAAAGCGGCAACAGAAATACATCATCTGTGAAAATATTAACTGTCTAACTATCACGTTCATGAGAGATAGACGGACAAACAGATAGACGCAGGGACAGCGGAGTCTTAGTAATAGGGTTCCGTTTTACCCTTTTGCGTACGGAACCCTAAAAATGTAGTCAAACCCGTGGAGTTATACATAATTAAACTACTTATAAAATCTGTCTCAGCTTTATGATAAGCATTGGATTTGAACAAATTATTGCTCAATAAACTGATTAAATTATCGTACAAATTTACATTAGAGAATATCGTTTCGAAAGATAATAAAATCATTAAAATAGGTGACGGCGACTTATTTAGGTGACATAAGTTATTATCTACTTTCAATGGATATGAACAATCTAAAATTATGCCATAAATTTCAGTGCAACAAATACTTGCAATTGATATTACTGAAATTAAACCCTAACCTCATTATTGGTAAACGTTGTATTGCCTCGGAATAGCTACACATTCTTTTATTTCTTTCGATCGAGTTCAAAAATTTAAAAGAAAGAAAAAAACAAAACACTGTAAAACTTTCGAGGCTTTATTGTTGTTTATTGTTTATTGATTAAAATCAACATAGTACAGTAAACATGCTTAATTTAACTTAAACTTATTACAGAAATTTATATTTAAGTAAAATAATAAATAAATTTATATAATTTTGAAAGTTTTATAAAAAACAACGTTTATGGCTGAGGGGGACATTGTTTTGTCGTTTTCAGTCGAGATAAAAAAAAAAACAAAAAGAAAAGACGAGACAAATAAATATATATTTTTTTATTAACGGGGTAAAAGTGCAGCTTTAAATTTAAATAACCACTCACTCACTTGTTTCACGCATATCGAGTTACAAAGTGTTCAATAAATAAATCGATTTTTAACTTAACAAACTGGAATTAGTGATTCACGCCGCAAATATCCGAAATCGATTGAATAATAAATCGATCAATCAAGTCAGGAAATCGATACTGGAGATGGTGTGATGGGCGGGATGGGCGAGGAATTATTCATGAGGTAAAATACGCCATTGTATCTTATCATTTGGAGAATAAGAGAAATGTTTACATTGTTGCCTCACGAATAGTTTAAATAACTTGATTGCTCGATGTGTTGTAACAGAATCGTGACTGGAAGTGGCTTGCGGCCTACAGCTCTACAACTCGCGGTGCGAATAAGACAATGGACAAAAAACACGAATTTCAATTAATGACTTCATAACATTATTTGATTATAATTCAATTTGCCGATACAAATCGGCGGCGAGCTCGTGTTCGATTATACAGAGTTACGTCACCACAGAACCTGCCAGCCTGCCACGTCTAGCGCGGCCTCGCTCCTGCGAGCGTTGACCTCACGGCAGGAGGTGGTCCTGTCAAAACGGATCCACTCCTCATTTTTTTCCGCTTATCTACACGATCAGAACGCTTTGTTGTGTAATTACCGAGGAAATTACCGAATGATTCTGTGGATAGGAATGACCCGCAGGTCGCGGTTCACCGGACCGACTCAAAGACCGCGTGGCTCTACACTATCTCAGCACTGGGAGTCGGGCCTCGGATCCGGACTCGATTGAGCTATCAGCACAGCGCTGGCTTGTGTTCGCGCGTGACCATGACACAACCATCTCCGAACAAAATAAAGCAGAACGGACCATCCTATTTGAATTAGTGTAACGAACGTAACAGAACAATGATGAATGGTCGGTGCCGAGCCGCCGGCGCGCTATTGACCACTCACTGATGCACGTCGACATGAATGAATCGACGCGTGATTTATCGACACCGCTCCGCACTAGCTCGCCGATTGAGACAATGCATCAATAGTGATGCGGTGCATCGATAATAGGTCCCGTTGAGTGATTCAGCCGGGTCAGCCAGTGACAGCGACCGGTCCGGTCCGGTTCCGGCGTAATGGCGGACTCCGGCTCCGTAAATATAGGTGGAGTGATTGATAAATGCGTGCGGTTGATTGAGACTTTAATTCCAAAGCTGTTATTACGGTGTTATCGAGTTACGGTAACGTGATGACAATATTATGCGCGTCATTAGTGATGCTAGATTATCGTTTGATATTGAAATAAAATATGCGTCCTGTGAGGTTGATTACACCTTTACTAATGCGGTAGCTGTGAACTTCGTCGCTCTAAGTATCATTTGCAAGGCTGTAAGAAGTACTGCTGCGGCAGTAATTGTTGTGACATATTATGCGGAAAAGGCAAACTTTTAAAAGTTCATTATTGCAATAGAACTTAAAATAATTTAAATGTAAAAAAATAAAAGCTTTGGTAAGCAGAAAGCAAGCAGTACCAAATGTCGTTGATATTTTGTTTAAAACTATAACACGTTAATACAGGCTTATTATTGCTTTGTCAAGAATTATATAAAACGGGACGTTACCTATCTCGGGAAGTACCGAGTCCCGTTGCTTGACACGACGGGGACACGTCTCATTGTTCGATGGATTTGCATCGCGCAATCGAGATGGATAGCCGCGTTCGAGTGATAGATCGAGCCATCGACTCGTCTAGTCCGGCGACTCTAGATCCGGAGTAACGAGTGTATAGACAAGAACATGAACATGTCAAATTAAAATAAAATACGTTTACGTTTTGTTTTATAAGCATCATTTTCGTTTTTATGAGACTTAGTTTAGGTTGTGTAGTCACATTGGTGATCATACTATCAATAAAATACAAAACCCTTTATTGACGCCAAATAAAATATAAAACTAAACGTTCAAATATGGGCGCAATAATGGGCGGTTTTATCGCCAACGTATACGTACGTTGGCAATGTACGATTTTTGACGCCCTAACCATGTTTAATTAATTATAAGTGACCCAAAAGTGCCCCTTGAGGAACGCCGCAAAAAATAGCAAAAGTGTTGACACTATTTCTAATCTAATCCACTCCCACTAGCCAACGTAACGTGACGCATTGTAAAAAGCTTATCTATAAATCCGTTCCGCTGACCCAAAAACGAAGGAAGTCCAGCTAACAGCCAGTGCAATCTTATCAATAGCTTTTCAGAGATTTGGCAACACGGTCGTCGAACCAAGCGACGTCCGATTCACTGGGAGCCGATAACCTGCAGGTCAAGGCGGCTGTAAACTCGTGAATGAAATTTTCGTAATCAACTGACGTATCGCAAGCAATAAATTGTTCTGGGAACTGGAAATAACGATAGAGGTTCAGGTTCTAAATACTGATACAACGAATGTTGTTTTTGGCAAAATACTGAATCATTTTAGAGCATTAAAGTGTTTAGTTAGCTGTGAAATTCGTGAAGCACTATGATGGGTAAAACCCCAATGAGTATAGTATAGTATGACGTATAACACATTAAAATTTAGGTGTGCTGTTATTAGAATATTTACACAAAATTTCGCAAAACTGACGCACGAAGATGAAGCCGGCCCTAATGCGATCTATTTTGCTATGACTCCATTATGAACCATCAATCATGGCTCAGATGATAAATGGACCGATGGAATGAAATTGATTTTATATTTCAAAGGGCAGGTATTTTATGGCACCAAAAGTAGTTTAAATGGGCTGCTTTACTCTCATAAGTGCTTTCGTAGCCTCTTAAACTCGTTCATTTTAATGAACAAATGACTGCGCCCTTTCAACGTAACCCGACTCTCCAGCCAAGGTAGTGAGGCCGTGGTCGGGAAGTAGCCGGAAGCAGCGACCCCGATCCAAAGGTCGCGATCTGGATCGCGCCTGGCCCGCGGTCTCTTAACATTTGCATAAAATTGCTTGTTGATAATAAACCCTGTTTGCAGAGGTGCGGAATGGGCGCAGTCAGGTATATTGGAAGGTACGATGCGAGTAAACACTAATTTCCGATAAGCCGTGTAATTTTAAGACTTTCAAGAACAGTTATGAATTTTTGGACGAGTTTAAGGTGGTCGAAAGGTCGTTTGACTTCTTGGAACACTTATCTCAATACGTGTATGTATGCGAATTGGAAATAAGGTCGTTAGTTTGATTGGTAATTCGTACCGTATTTCAATCCCCACCAGGTTTTGTGGTAGGGCTGATATTTTCTGGTAGGGGTGGGCCTGGGTCTTCGCTGCGGTGGGGTAGCGCAGGCAGGAGCACAGCACAGGAGGAAGTACCTCTTGTCCCTGATCTTTTCTGCCGCCTTGAGACGCTCTCGGGCGAGGCGACCGGAGCACCTCCGCGGCCCGGTGGGGCCGGTGGTGGCGGTGGCGGCCACTGTCGTCACCACCGCCAACCATACCACCACACTCCAACGCATCACTAGTTCATCAGGTAACTTTACTGTTTGTCTGTTGTAGTGGATGTAACATTTTTAGGGTTCCGCTTTTTACTTTTGGGAAAACTCACATTTTCACTTTGCAATATTTAACTAACAATACTATTTCGACTTTTACAATACTGTTTCTACAAAAATTATAAAAAGTATTTTTTTTTCTTTTTGAAGTTGCAAGTCAAACAGTTAAAAGGCTAATTGATTGACTAATGATTATAAAACACTTCAACCAAAACAAAAAACCCAACCTCCAAAATAGCCAAAAGTTTACATTTTCCCAGTTACAGAAGAAAATCTACACAGCACAGCAATCCAAGATCCACTATCAGCTATCAGGCGTTCACCTCACGAGGATGAGAATCGAGATGATATTACGAGAGGCACAGGTGGAGGCGAGAGGTTGGAGACAAGGCGTGTGGTCACGCCGGCGCAGACGCGACGACTGCCCGAGACCGCTAGCCCGAGTCTATAGTCTGTCTGTCTGTAGTCTGTAGGCTCCACGCGCTCCTGAACTTTGGGATTTGATTAAGAGTACAATTTGATTGTCATTAAAAATTTCATGGTGAATGATAGGCGTAGCAGAAAAAGGTGATTTAGTGGCAAAGCCGGTTTGTTGCAGCCCAATCATACAATATTTTGCTGTCACGCATGAAAAGAATACACATTACACTATCTATGGCTATCATAAAAAAAAAAGTTATTTTTCGTAGTGATACCGATCAGTTGCCTTCTAAAAAGCACTAAACTCGATGCCATTGTCAAAACATACTATTTTAATTCACCATACCATCAACGCAATCAACACAAAAATCTTCGAAAAACACTTGCACGAAACAAGTACCTATTCCTTAACTAAGCTTAATAATTCTTATCTAAGCTTCCTGTAATAAACTCGTAGCTGTATAAATTCTCGGTTGCGTCTTACCTGTTGGGCGAGTGGCACGCGAGGCCACTAATTAGGCCACTAGAGGCCTCGAGATGGCCTCAGATACGCGTGATAACGCGCGGGTGGTCGCAACGCTTCCGCGCCTCCCTCCTCTCCTTCTCTACCAGTTTTGCCACCTTCCTGTCAGCTAAGTCTACAATCTTCGTAGCGTAGTTGGGTCGATGTTGAAACCTTTTTATGAGATTCACTATCGCTTATTGCAGCTTCGCTTGAATGGCACTTTGGGAAAGAGTACTTTAAATCATAATTTCAAATAACGCCTATCTTTCCGTTCTTATTGTCTTATTTTGTAAGTTTAATTTTCACTGAGATCATTTTACGCTTTCCGAAAGTTGTGGATGATTTGGTTTAATTATTCTAAAAATTTTAAGCGGTTTTATTTAACTTTACTCGATTGTTTATTACCTAGTTAAGTGCTAGTTATTCCATGTTTAACCTTCTGTTTTTTTTAAATTTAAAATTGTACCCCAAAATTGACTGTAAATAAAAAATGAATATCATTTTATAACCCTAATTATAACTCTACAGTCTTTATCCAAATAATCAGACTTCCCGTTCCCAGTCCTGCACACGGCAAGGCTTCCTAGGAACCTGTCGCATCCATCACTCGGCTGCAGCATCACCTCATTAGCATATTGTTACTGCCTACAGCTGTTGCAATTACTGATTTTTATCGATCTGATTACAATATCAAATTGTTGACTGTTCTATTTGATGCTTAGATAGATATCATAGATACAGCTAAACAATTTACAGACCTATAGGTATAACAAAAAAAATTGAATTTGATTTTTTTATGATTGACTGATTTAAATGTATTTTGTTTTGCTTACTAAATAGGTTAAGCGATTGACCACAGTTTATATTTTGGTTTAGTAACGGTTTGATTGAAAATGGGAAACTTGGCATTGTAGAAACAAATACTTAGTCTAAAATAAGAACTGGCTCTCTAGTAGGTATCGCGTTTTACAACGGATTATAATATTAGCAACAAGCAAGTAGGACCTATCAAAATATGCCAGCATGCTTTAGACTATTGAAAAAAAAAAAACAATGAAAACGACGTGAACTTTTCTGCGAGCAGCATTATAAATGCCTTCCTTAATATACAGTCAGTAGTAATTAAAAGTTCAATTAATTACATGGAAAAAATTAAATTTTAATTCAAAGAGTTTAATTTACTGAGTGATAATCTGTCAAATAAATCTGTCTAACTGTGGATAACACAACGCTAAAAATGAGGTTATTCTGTTGTCCAGATTTTAATCCTATTACCAATATAATATTACCAATTTATAGTACTGATTTAATAACAATACTAATGTAATTGTACAAGTAAATAAATAATTTAAAACAAAATTGAATTTAACTAAAACAAGTTAGACAATGGGCGCGTGATACGGTCTCCATGTGCGATGGGATGTAAACAAAACTAGATATGTCGCCGCTCAATATGAGTTGTTTAGTCAAACACTTTCTTCGACTAAACAACATAATCAAGGCTCAATCAATTAACAGAATCAATATCAGGCACGCGGTCATGAATCCGTTTGACTCTCCTTTCCATTTGCGCATAGGTAATTAACGCCTCGCCTACGGGATTGCCATTGCCATTGCGATGACATTAATGCATATTCAACGATTTTGATATACCTACCTACCTAGTATGCTATTATCTATTTTACTTATGTCTCCTCATGTATTTTATGCATTCATATTTTCTTTAAAGGTTTACCAGAACGACAGATATAAAAGAAATGATAGCCTATTCGGAGAAGGCTCCTCTCAAGCCAGAGGGAGGGGGTTCGATCCTCGGCGAAGGTACCAATTTGTTCATTTGTGAACATACGTGCGTACTTTAAGTCTTCTGCTACATAACTGGAGCCCGGTGAAAGGCGACATGCTCGCCCTCTGTCACATGTGGGACTAAATATTGTCCGGCGAAGTGTGAGTGCTACACACCTACGGCAGCTCCTTCTAGGGAAATACCTCAGGATATGTGTTCTATTTTCTCTAAGGGTTTAGTAGAATGTTTTAAAAATACTGTACCTCATACATATTTTCGGATATATTTGTTTGTATTTATTTTACCTCGTGTGTACTAAACGGTTTTACAGGTTTAGGGTGCAGAGTATTGTTAGATTTCTCTTTAAGTCTAGAGTGGCACAGGTCACATTAATTTGGCAAAAAAAAAATGAGCTTAATTGTGCCTATGCCATGAATATCATTGTATAAGTATGTCTTGTCTTTTTATCCACACATAAATTAACTGTACCGATTTGTCGAACATCATCTCTTCTGACTTTATCTTTATTGGTGTCTACTTTACATACTATGTGAGATTTAAAAGAATGCTATTCGTAGATGTGATACAAGTTTTTAAACATACAAGTTTTGGTTGAATGCATCTGCTCTTCCAAAAACATGTCTTTTGTAGAGTAGGTAAATAGAGTATTATTTCCTACTAGCTGCTACTCGCGACCTCGTTCGTGTTTATTCAGAAAATAGTATTCAAAACCTTCCTCGTGGTTATACTAATTATCAAATTTCAACAAGATCTATTCAGCTGTAATGTCGTGAAAAATTTACAGACAGAGTTACTTTCGGTTTCATAATATTAGTGTGGATGCTAATGCCACTACTATACTGGTATTTCAAAGTTCAGATTTGCAATATTAAAAGCTTTTCTTTTCTTTTCAAATGTTGTAATATCAAATATTAGTTACACTTCACTTTCTCAATTCATAAATAATATTAGTACACGTCCGACTATTTCTTGTTTTGTAATTATTTCGCACAGCTGTTCCAATCTAGTCCCATTTGAATCGGCTTTCTCCTCTTTTTCATTTATTTTCGATTCAGCAAGTTAACTCCTTTGCATTGACTTCTTGTTTTACTTTTGACTCTGTTTGGTGGGAAGAGAGTGTATATTTGAATGGGTGTGAAGTAGTTGATAGATGAAGGTACGGCGCGATTTCGTCGAGCCGACATGAAATGCTTTAGTTAGTAGAGATAAAAGCGGAGTCTGGGGTTCTTAGAATATTTTGATTAGAGAGATAAATTGGAATCATTTCAAACAGATAGACACGAGTACCGTTAATCCTAACTAATATTATAAATGTATGTTCGTTCGTTTGTTACCCGACTGTTTGTTTATTTGTCTGTCTGTTTGTTACGCCCTCACGCCTTAGCTACTGAACTGATTATCATACAATTTTGCCATATACGTTGTCAGGGGTACAGAAGAGGACATATTTTTTATCCCAAAGAAGTTAACAATTTCTGTGGGGCCGTTGGTGGAAACCGCTGGGCGTAGCTAGTACTTTTAATAGTGCAAGATCATTTTGTAAACATTATTTGAAATTATTTATGTGAAAATTGGAAAGCACATACCTATGCCTATGTGTATCCTAATTATCTATCTATACTAGGGTGATCTAAAGCTAATAATGTTTTAGGAAGTGGACCAAACGGACCGAAGGGATAAGAATGAAAGTACAAACGTAAGCATATGATAATAATACCTAATAAATTTAATAGGCAGGATATTAAAATTAAACTCAAAAATATTTTACCTACCCTTTTCGTATTTCTGTAAGTTCCTGTCCATCCAAAGGTTATCTGGAAGAAATCGCTTTAGGCGATAAGGTCGCCCTTGTACTGCCGAAAAATGTATTATAGTTTTTTAAGATTTTCATGTAGTTTTTTGGTGTGCAATAAAGGTATATTGTATTGTATCGTATCGTATTGTATTTTATATATGAAAAAAAAAAACATTTTTTTCAGCAACAATACAAAAAAATGCTGGATAGGTAATATACGAGGAAGAACCATGACCAAAAACGATTATAATATAACCACCTAGCAAATCTATTTTTAAACCGATCGTGAGTCTTCATTCATATCAGAAATAAGACAAAAATCGTCGTAGAACATAGTAACTGGCGCTTTTATCACTAAAAGTAAAGTTTCCCAGGCAACCTTCAGCGCAGACATACAGAACGAGCAGAGCTTAATTCACGTTCAGGAGACTTCAGATTAGATAAGCCAGCATAGACTAGACAGACCTAGTGATAGGGACTATTTATACGAGTACCTACCTATCTACACTAGCTGCAGTAGACAGGACTTCGTACGAATAGTAAACTGATAAATCCCGTTTCATTCCCACATTAATTTTGTGGAACTCCGCAAGAAATTCATACAAATTTCCAAAACCGACAATAACTTAGTGCCTATTTTCAATCTCAACATAACATATCGTCACACCTTTCCCCGAAGATACTGGCACAGGTGTACAACACCCACACTTCGCCGGACGATATTCCAAATGTGACAGGGGGCGAGTCTGTCTCTAAACACCGGGTTCCAGTGGCCCTATTCGGAGATTTGAGATTCTCATCTCACCTTTTTTCGTCTTTGTTGCTCTCGTTTGAAACGTCATATAGGTGTGAGAGTGACCAAGATAAAATCTCATCTCATCTCACGCGCAGGAATAGCCCCCCTGGTATGTAGCAGATGAACAAATTGTTGCGTGTCTTCAGCTGGGTCCCACCCGCTCGCTGCCTTTGGCTTGAGAGGCTTGATTTTCAATCTAAACGTCCAGAAATAGGTATTTAGTACTGGTTTGCATGTAAACGATGATGGCCTAGTTGAAGAAGGCTCACCTCGCCTATCAAGCCACAGGGAGCGGGTTCCATCCCAGCCGAAGGCACGTACCAATTTGTTCGAGTACCAAGGCTAGAACAAATCGGTTTCTTGGCTTCGTCCTCTATGAGCGGCTGACTGTTTGCTCCCAGTTCACCACCCTTCTTATTTAGGTAAATGAGAGTTTCGGAATAGCGCGTATTCGGTACGCGCGTACTCCGTATGCGGCGAATTATTTGCTTTCGTGCTCTTGATTCGCATTTTGTTTGCTACATTACAGTTAGCTGACTGCTGAACATTTTTTTCACCCAATACGCAACACAGAGTCAGCCAGCGGACAGTCAGCCACCCACAGTACGTTCAAGACAAAGCAGACAATCATGATGCATCGTTGGCCGCATCATGCTTAAACATAAAGCATGATGGCGTTCAAACGCAAGCCTATTAAAGAATATCAATAATCATGTGCCAATTAAATTTCGAACATCGTCTGCAAATTAGGCAGGAGAGCCTAATTACCGTCCACGGCCGCCCCCGTTTCGTACCGTTGTTAATTTCACAGATACCTCTACGTCAAATTGCATCGCGCGATCCAATCATTACCTCCAATGCCGACTTACTGCTGCTAACTGCCCTGGATTTCTTTTAACAGGTTATTTTTGAACCATGATTGGTTGCCAGTTGGTTATGCTTGTTGGAGAGAGACCTTATTAGATACAAGGTTTACCTAATTTTATGGAATTTTAGAAGAAATATTCTCATTCTAAGTATTTCAGAGGATCTGAAGGTTGTAGGAACAAGGTGTTGGTATTGGGTGTAGTAATACTTATGGGTGTTGTTCTACCTGTTAGAATACAAATTTTCAAATTCTAGAAAAAAATATCATGTCTTCATGCAAAATTGAGACTTTTTGAGTGGAGTAAGTACAATTTTTTTTTTCGAATTTTTTCAATTTTTTTTTCCGAAAATTGTGCACTATGCCGCGTAGAATATCACCCTCGAGTATTACCACATACAAAACCATCACCTTGTAGGTACATTATTTCTACAGTGCTTTGTAAAGATTTTGCTTGGCTCGGTCGAAAACACTCAATAGGGTCAATAATTTATCATCAGATGGAACGAGTCCATCGGTAATTTAATCAACAATATTCATTGGGAGTTGTTTGAACTTAAAATCGATTGTTAGTTGAGTGCTTTATGGATGGTGTCAATTGTTCGAGAATTATATAACGGCAGATAAAATTTGAAATTGATAACACTATAAATATTTTCTCTGTTTGAAATCGTACAAAAATGCGATTTTATGTCAGTATTTAAGGCGCATCAGAATTGGGAGAGACATTGCCATTTTTTTTACCTGAGCTTACACTGCCTTGTTTAGTCATGCCCCAAAGATCTAAGCTTACTTTATTCAACTGGACTGATCTACACAAACAAGTAAAGGAGACCTGCCAAGGCCAGCTTTACTAAAGCGGCGCTTAGAAAAGAGAACAGTTAAGTCGAAGTCACTGTAGAACAATAGGAAAGTAACGTTGGTGGTATTAATAACCTACCTACACTAATAGGCGGCTTACGTACAATGAACGTGGTCAAAAGTGGAGCCGTGACCGGCATCTAATGTAGAAAGACAGCTATGGTTCGACTGGTACACATCACACTGATACATAGCGAAAGTTTGTGTATATGTGTGTTTGTTATTCTTCACGCTCAAACAGATGGACAGATGTGAATTAAATTCAGAATGGAGATAATTGGATTACCACATAGGCTACTTTTTAACCTCGAGTATTACCGCGGCCGCATCTAGTAATATTATTATAATGAATGCGCTATAGTCTGTTACTTCGTCACGCTTATAGATTTTGATGAAAATTGGTATGGAAGTATACTGAATTAACTCAGACTACTTTTTATCCCGAAAAATAAGGGTTCATGTAGGACAACAGGCAAAACCGCTGGGCTCAGCTAGTTCATTATAAACCGTCTCACAGTATAGTAGTAGTCTCACTCTGTGTGGCAGCTCGCGCCCGTGCGTCTGGCCTGGCAACGTGCCGTCTGTCCGGAATTCCGGATCCGTGCAATGCGACCGGAATAGTCACGCAACAAGAATATGAATGTCGGTTGCGTTACTTGTTTTGTTGTCAGTGTAAGCTGTTAAATTCGGCTTTCGGAATGAGTTCGTATTTACTGTAAAGGCTGATTTACATTGATTGATAGTCTCTAAATCTAGAGACTTGAGATTGAATCTAGAGACGCTGAACTAAATCGTTATTTGACAAATATAGACACATTTTAATCCAGTCCTAATTCAGTCTCAGCGCTGAACTGAAGAAGAAAAGAAGCTCCAGTTGCTTATTGCTCCAATAGTCACTATATTCCATCGCTGCTGGATAGAAACACTGTATGTACCAATGCAAATAACCCTGTGATTCGAAGAAATCGAAAGGACAATGATCCTTGAATACCCAACTCAAAGATCGTTGGGCAAGTGACTGTGCCTTGGAGAAGGCCTACATCCGTGGAATGATGTGGGCTGATGATGACAGACACAGATAATGAAGATAATTATGTTACCACATCACTGTCATTCCTAAATTGTAATAATAACCGACAGTCAAACATCTACTACGTGGGTCTTAATTATCATCAAAATCACTCAACAATTTTCTACCCACTGTTGAGTTTACGGTATACCTACCCAACGGGGTAGAAAAAAGATCATTAGATCACTTACAACTTTCTTACCTAACTTTGCTTTCAGTAAAATGAAGTATGCTAATATCCAAATTGCAACTACAACTAAAAACATTAAAAAAAAAAACAAACTGAGAACATCGTTCCCCAGCAATGGATACAACCTGGGTCTGTTCAAGACAAGAGTGAATAGGCACCTCATGGGCAAGCGTGCTCCATCTTAGACCGCATCCTCACTTTCCATCAGGTGTGTTGCGGTCAAACGTAGGCCCATTCAATCATAAAGAAAAAAAAAAAAAATCGTCTTTTTTCGGCAGTCAGTTAATGAAAAAAGCATAAAACTTTTTATGATCACCAGCGAACCCAGAAATCGTTTTTCGATTTCAACGAGTTCGCCGGCAGTACAAACAAACAGGACGTGCGATAATCCAGCTCAACCGCGGTGTTTACCTGCACCACATGCTATCACATGCATCATCAAAGGCGGCTACCTGCGCAAGCGCATCACTTGCGCAATGTACACCTCTGCCGGAATATTGGTTTTACAAGCAGTAAAATACAGGAATAACGTATTCCCGTAATAGCAGTTAGATCAGTTTTAACGTGCTAGGTCCGAAGCATCACCTGCTACAGATATTTACATTTATGAAAACAGGTTATTATAAGGTTATGAATTATTTAGAAGATAAAGATGTCTGGAGCCTTCCACTTCCGCCAAGTAGCCACTAGTATGTATAGATATTACTTAGTTGTAAGCCAAAATTTGTGAGATAGTAATTTATTTATTCTTTGAAAAAAGAACGCCCCTCAGTTTCTTGCCTGTTCTTCTGAGTAGAGGCTCTTTATCCGAAAAAAAGCGGTCGAATCCATATAAAAAAACTTTGAAATTCATATGTGCATAATTTGAATAAAAACATTTTGACTTTGACTTTGACTTTTACTTTCTATTTCCGGTGCCTAAACTTTTTATGGGTCGATACGCTAGAGTAGTAAGGCCCAAAACGTTAAGGGCCCGGTGACCACTTTAGACTAACTTTGCATTGGCTTCGCATTAAAGATTTTTGCTATTAACATTTCGTCTAGAAGAATACGACGAGCGAAGAGAGCAAGTTAAGATACTGACGAGCCTCTGAATTTATCTAGAGAGTGCCAAAGTGCAATTCCAATAATTTTTATGACTTTTGCACTTCTCTAATCATTCTTAAACAACCAAACATTTTCCTTGTATTATGGATGTATTTAAAAGATAATGATGTAGGCAATCTCCCTATGTAAAAGGAATTTTGATTTGCTTTATCTATTTTTTAAATAAATCAGTCAAAAGTGACCCCTTACAAATACCGTTTTTCATAGCTATTTTCTTTTGAGGACGTTTTTAAAAAAAAAATAACATAGAGGCGGATATATTTCATTTAATTGAACATGCAAAATTTCATCCTAAGAAATTCGACGGTGTCGCGGAACTCTTAATTATTTTCTTTGAAATGGATAATGCCACAAACTTATATAGTTAATAGTACTTAAAGTTAGTTTTAGTTGCTTTGTTATGACTTTATGTATAGTCCATACTTCCATGACCCGACACGAGGAATTCTAGTGGGGGGAATATGAGTGTGAAGCGTTCTTTATTTACTATATAAGTAGCTGCGCCACGCGATTAAAAAGTAGCCTATACACTACTCTAGACAATAATCTGTGCCTGTGCCAAATTTCATCCAGATCCGTTCAGCCGTTCTGGGGGGCTATTCCTGCTCGTGAGATGAGATGAGATTTTATCTTGGTCACTCTCATACCTATGACGTTTCAAACGAGAGCAACAAGGACGAGAAAATGTGAGATGAAAATCTCAGATCTCCGAATAGGGCCACTGGCATGGTTCTGGCGTGATTGAGTAAAAAAACATGACTCCATCCAAACTTTTGCATTTATAATACCAGTAGGATGAGCTCCTGGAGAACTATTACTAGACAACACTAGGGATAAACACTACTAGATATTTTTTACGTAAAAACAATATCATTAAATGTACACTGATACCTACCCAACATTGATGGTAGATGTGGGTAGTGTACAGAGAGATGGTCGTGAACTCTACATTGCCGCGCCGCGAGCTACGCGCTCAGCAAACATGTGCACTTGTAGTACGTACTCAGAGGAGCTCGCTCCACAATTTGCGTAATGTATGATGGGCCCTAATTCGAGCACTCTGCAGGCCTGTAACGCAGGGCTGTCAGAACACAAGTGCAGTTGTTTAATAATAACTAAGTACATTGTAAAAGACATTACCAATCGAAAATAGATCCTTATCTTGAAACAGGAAATGCGTGAAACGTATTTTAGTAAATTTTAATTTTAATCCACCGAGCGAGCTTCAACAAGCGAAGCGTCTATGCTTCAGCTTCGACAGGTCGCATTTCTTAACCGATTCTCTAGCAGTTTTTCGACAGATTTTTCTCCGCCATTTTACAGAAGTACAATTATCGAATCAGCTCACAAAATTTCACCAGAATCGGTTGAGGAATGCGACCTTTAGAGGAGGACAAAGATCGGCCGCTTTTTAGATTAATTTATGATTTTATTACAACAAAACTGCAGTCTTTCTTACCTTTGTTATTCAGGTAACACTTCAGGTGGCACTTCGTAACATTGCGTTGTATTGGAATTACATATAATTATATGTACATATAATACATATTCATTAATAAAGAGAGTATCACCCTAACAAATATTAACAAGTCAATGCGAAGTGAGTTTGTTTGTTTGTGTCACGCCTTATGTACTCAATCGATCGTCATGCAATTTTTCATCTGAATTATCAGGGATACATAAAAAGACATAGAGGATTTCAGGATATGAGGTAGGTAACTTTTGATCCGAAAAAAATTAACGGTTCCTGTGGGACCGCGAATGAAACCGCAGGGCGTAGCTAGTAAAAATAAAAAATTGACTGAAAACTTATTTCTTGGAGTCGACTTACAACAAACAACAAAATTGTAAGAGTCAGCCCTAGCCGACACGCAAGTCGTAGCCTGTAGCCATTCCGCATACATCGCTCGCCAGTTCAACAACTTACCCAACAAGGAACATTACAAACTAGCATTGTACGTCACACACATAAAATCCACCAATACATACCGTAGGGAGTGCATAATGTGCATATCATATGATGGGTTATTGTTCCAAAGTGAGGAGTTGAACTTGCAAAGCAATATGAAGCCGTTGGCTTCGCTAGCCCAGTTCATACAAGGTGTTGATTTTGGGTGTAGTAATACTTATGGGTATTGCTCTACCAGTAAAATCTAAAGTGAACCACTTTTAGAACACAAGCTTGCAAAATTGGGAAAAAAATCCAGTCTTCATAGAAAGATGATCACGTGACTAGCTGATCTTGTATGAAGCTAGACTATTTTCCTTCGAACTTTGAAAGTTTAGTTCTAAAAGTTGATAACTTTGACAGGTAGAGTAACACATTTACGTATTATAACACTCAAAACCAACATGTATACCCTCTGTGTACAACTGTACATGTAATCATTATGATAGTGTAATATTTGTTTTCGTGCTTTCAGGCACAATAAAAAGGTATTTTTTATGTAATACTAGCTGCGCCGCGCGGTTTCACCTGCGGTTAAAAGTACTCTATGTGCTATTCTAGACTATAATCTATCTCTGTGCCAAATTTCATCCAGATCTGTGCAGCCGTTCTGGCATGAAAGTGATACAAACGTCCATCCATCCATCCATCCATTCTTACAAACTTTCGCGTTTATAATATTAGTAGGATATGTTATAAGAAACTATTTTCCTGTCCTGGGTTATTTTCAAAAATGTAGGTAAATATAAATGTAGGTAGTCTCTCTAAGGACGCTCGATCCTAGACCGGCCATGTTTTTACTGCATTAACTGCGTTATTACGGCCGGAAATACTAGCCATATTGCCAACTGCATGCAGCCCGGCCTTCATCAGCCATGCTAGAAGTATATGTCTAAAATGGCCGGGCCACACAAAACATTGCCGGGCCTACTGACCTATTTTTTTTTAGATCTGTGGCCAGGTCAGCGTTGCAATGAAAGTTTGTCACGACTAGGAGCGAACCAAGGCACTCATTTATATCAAAACAAACTAATGATTGCATACTTAACGAAGCACAGGAAATAATAAAACATAACTTGGAAATGATTTAGACGACAACACCACGTCAAAGAAGCAGCATAGTGGGTTAAACCATGATCCAAAAAAACAAGGGCTAGCCTATGGCGATTCGATATAAATATATTTTATGACACAAAATATAACTTCGTTTTATTTTCAACCTTTTTGTTCTTGAAATGTAAAAAACTTAATCGATAAACTGACGCATCGATCTCCAAGTACACAATCATACTAACTACGGGAAGAAGGTTGTCTAAAACTGCGTTACAATATTACGCGCGGTAAACTTTCGGACATTAGATCGCGCGGCTACCGCGCGCTATGGGGATAAAGCAACCGCGCGCGATATGTCGAACATTGCCACGCTCGATCGTGCTTCGACTCACGAGGCGAATCAATCGTTGTCGATTTTTTAAATCGCATCAAAGGAGGTTTGGCATTCTTGTGCGTAGCGCGTAGCTCGTAGCGCGCACTTGGAACGATTGGCAATTTTGGCTCGCACGGCAACGGCAATACACAGAATGAACAACGAAAAGTGCAGTCTACTAAAACAATGGCGCTAAAAACTTGTTGTGGAATAGTAAATCCCCCTTAGTACCACAACACATTGCTGAGACATGATGCGTGGGCTGAAATAGGTAGAAAAAGTTGGATTTTCCTATTCCTGGCTTAAACTGTCTTGCCGCGCGCTGCAGCCGCGCTCTGCTAAATTCGTAACTATCCAGATTTTGGCTCGCGCATCGAATGAACGTCGAACATTGCCTCGCGCGGCCGCCGCGCGTAACTTAGCGCGCACCATAATTAAGACGAAATGCACCAATCATAAAGTTACAAAATCATTGTCGAAAACATTGCAATGACTATGATTGTGGACTAGGGTGTCAAATAGTAGAGGTCGGTAGAGCACGCAAAATTGGAATAGCCTACATGCGTCAAATTTGTAAATCCGCCAGTAAGTCCGAATAACAGACTTGATCGTACCTACTCGTATGTACGTAAGTAAGTAATTCCCGTATCATAAAATCATAATGTTTGAAAACCACGTTGTCACCAAGTTTCCATAGTGAAAAACAAGCTCTTTTAACCATCTCCCAATTTATTATAACAGTACCTGCAATAAACTTTAAAATATTTTGACCTATATCAGCATAAAATGGTACAAACAAACACGTCTACACAATCACAGACTTCGATGGATGATATACGTGAGTGTAATTTAAAACACCGCCATCTACTATCTCTCACTTGAACTATCTAGGCACTTACCTTTACAGCCAGTGATGTCGATGCCGTAGTGCAGTTCCAGACAGTTGTCGCAAGATGGCGGCGCCGCGCCCGCCGCGCACGCGCACTCGCCCGCAACGGGGTCGCATATGGACGAGATCGAACCGGCTCCGCAGCGGCAAGGTGGACAGCCGGCAGCCACACCTGATTCAAGATAATATTCAAGATTATATGTTGTGTAAAACTATAAACAATTAAAAAAGCTGGAAATAAAGTGCCAATAAGCAGTAATAAAAAGCAAATAAGGCCGCTCCTAGCCAGCCAATATTTATAAAAAAAAAAAAAAAAATTAAAATATTATTTATTGCATCAAATTACATATTTTTAACAAATTACTATTACACTAACTTATTACGATAATGGTGTTAATACATAAGTAGAATATTTCCGCTCAGGTTATATTACTGCAATACTGGCCCGGCAGGACCGGCAGTATTGCCGACTGCAGCCCGGCCATCATCAGCCATTTTAGAAATGTATGAATAAATCACTGGGCCACACTCAAAATATTATTGTCGGGCTCAGATCAATCTAGAGGAAAAGACGGAACACTGCGTTAAATCTCGCTGAAGCCACTTGCTTGTGCTAGTGCTAATATTGCCATTAAAACATTTACAATTGCACGAAAACTAATATTAATTCCCAAACTCTACGTTAGCCATTTCCGTTCCAAAATACAGCCTTAGGAGATTTAATATTTTAAAACTACACATATTTGTAAGAGTTTAATGTTACGGTTTTTCAAAATTGACTTGTAAAAAAACTGCACAGTTTTTAAAAAGAACCTCAAAATGTAGTACTGGCCACACTTTTATAATGCACTAAGTATGTATATTTAAGTACGCTAAATAATAACATAAACCAATGCACATTGTGTCGAGGTAAGAATAAGCGAGTAGCATAGTTTTTTTGCGTCAATGAGTGAGTGTTGTTTACCTATACGACAATAGCGTAGTTTTTGGATGGTTTTTGGCATCACTTATTCCCTAGGTCCATCTTATTCTCTAGGTTGATCTGAGGCATATGACCCATTGCCAGTATTGGATTTGGCTCATGGGCAGTTTTGCATTTGGCCCGTGTAGGAGGACCCAAAGTAAAATAAAAATATAAGGCATTAAGTAGGTAAGCAAAAGAACCTGCAGTGTAGTACGAGAGAATAATATTTTTTTACAAATGAATATAAATAATATGTAGGCATGTAAGCTCGACAGTATTTTTGCTATCATCGCGTAACCAACCAGCGTTAGAGACAACGCGAGACGAGAGGGAATGATTTGTCACCCGCACAATCGTATAATGACCGACCTAGTAAGTACTCACCTCCAAACACACACACCCATGCATAACTTTTATATCTATACTTATGTAAATACTTATATTGTAAACTCTAAATAAGGTTTAGTAACTATTATAATGTCTACCTACAGCTCAGCTAAACTAAGTAGCATATGATGGGAAAGGACTGAGTTCCACAGCACAGGACGTCCTAGTGAGGGACTCAGGGTTCACATTTGAGCTCTGCAATTATTTTTACTCATTTAAAGTTATTATTATTATTAAAGTTATTATTACCTCCAAACCCTTGCCTGCAGCTGTCGCACGCGCGGCCAGTCCAGCCCTCGCGGCATGCGCACTGCCCAGTCTTGGCGTCGCATGCGTTGGACAAGGCGCCCGCACCGCACGCGCATGGCACGCACCCAGCGCCCGACCAGCCCCCTGGACCAAACCAGAACCCTTCCTGAAAGGTGCAAGGGGATTTAGGAAGATGAAATGGAATCGACCTAGAATAGGATTCTTTAATAGGATCAGTAGCTAGTTCATGTATTCTAAAAGAGGCTGAAAAGCTTGTACCTGTTTATTTTTTTTAATCGTTTTTATGTTAATCTTTTTTGTCCTACTGTTGCGCAAAGGTCTTTCTTAATGTCTTTTTTTTTTATCTGTCTTGTGCTAGCAATGAATTATTACAAAGCATTTTAAGGCAATTGAAGAGTAATTTAGAGGGGCAGGGCGTTCCTATGCACAGACCATATTTTTTCGTTTCTATGTCATTAAACAATTTTATTTGATTTCATAATTTTACTACAATACTGATAGGGACTGGGCTGCAGTCGGCAAAGTTACCAGTACTGCTGGGCCTGTTTTGCATGGATAATATGGCCCGTCTAGGAACACCCATAGGAAACACGATCTTAAAATTTTCATCAGCTTTTAATCATTGAATCATAACAGAAACTCCAAAAAAACCATCGACACGAAGAAGAAGAAGAAAAACAGAAAGTCCAATAACATTGTACCTTGCATAGATCGCACCTTGCACCCTCGGCGTTGGCGGGGCAGGTGAGGCACATCCCCGTGGTGGGGTGGCACGGCGAGCCGCCGCACTCGCACGGCTTGCACGAGCTGCCGGGGGTGGTGGGGGAACCCCAGTAGCCGAAGTCACAACTGCAACAAACAAAAATCAGCGTTTAGAATTTAATAACTAGCTTACAGAGCAGCTCCTCTGTGACCTCTACAGGTCGCGTTTCTCAACCGAACAGGTTCAATATTAACATGTACAATTTTTTTGTTGTCGGTTAAATTTTTAGGTTTTTTTATACTTAATGGCGGAAATGTGTTTTTTACGTTAAAAAAAATTAATCCCTGTCTGAAATAAATTATTATTATTTTTATTAAAAACTATTCATATTTTCGGTTTCAGCGAACTAACGCAAATTATAAGCTACTAGTGCATTCCGCAATTTTACCCGCCGTTAAAAAGTGTCCTATGTGCTAGTCCAGACTATAATCTATCGCTGTGCTTTTCATACCGATCCGTTCAGCCATTCTGGCGTAATTGAGTCACAAATATTCGCTTTTTTATTATTAGTGTGAAGTGTACAGTGTCATGTGAAAGTGTGATTCTTACTTCTCGCAATGCTCCCCGCTGTACCCATCGGGGCACTGAGTGCAGACGTACTCGTCACCCTCCGAGGTGGCCATCATGCAGTTCGGGCTGAAGTTGTTGCTAGCTTCGAACAGAGGACAAGCGCAGGGCTTGCATGCACCCTGGAAACAAAGAAAAAATATGTACCTACGTATGTCTGTGAGTTGACGACACGATTTTAAAAGTAAAGAGTGTTTTAGTCAATGGGCTCCATATTATGATGGTAAGCGCTGCCTATATGCATCTGCAACACCATCACCCGTTTACCCCTTTTACTTTGAATATAAGAACTGCCTAAGTTCTCGTTTAAACTGGTATAATCTACTCCTAACGAACTAATCGCTTATCAGGCACACAAAGTTAGGAGCCTTCAAAAGAATAACTTAAGGTTCGTACAAGAAAGTTTAGGCAGGAGTAGTATAAACTAGTTAAGCAAGACAACCAACAACAACAACTCTTTATTAAAAACATTTAATAATTACAATGGTACTATATAGGTATATATAGGTAATGGTACAAAGGCTTAACTAAGTTTTTAATGGGCGGCCTTATCGCTCAAAGCGATCTCTTAACTTAGGCAAGGAATTAAGCAATTCATATATCCAGTACAAACGCGCATAAGGCAATAATGATACGTTATGTTTATTCCTGAATTTTGGGGAAGATAAATCAAGCCTTTTACCTGCACAGGGTTCCCGTAGTGTCCCGGCAGACACCGCTCGCAGGTGGGTCCCGTCGTGTTGTGCCGGCACGGCCCGCACGGACCGTCTACTGTAAAACAAATACGACTTTTAACATCTCTTATCTCACGACATACATAACATATCGTCACGCCCGCGAAAGGGGTTGGCAGAGGTGTACAACACACACAATTCGCCGAAAGATATTCAGTCCCAAATGTGACAGAGGCGAGCCTGACGCCATACACCGGGCTTCAGGTATGTAGCAGATGATTTTAAATCCGCACATATTTATGCTCATAAATGAACCAATTGGTGCGTGCCTTCGGCTGGGATCGAACGCGCTCCTTATTATCTCTACATTTTTCAATTTTTTTTTATACTATTTCTTGAATTCGCTTCTTCTTGTACTTTCATGTTTCACACTGGCTATTTCTGTAATAAGTCCAACCTTTTACTTAGCTTTAGCTAACCTTACTTTACCTTTTTCAGCTTTAGGGAGTCAGAGAGCATTTAGGGACATATTTATTTTGTTAAGGCTACTATAATCGACACATGTTGACAATGAAGAAAATAATTCGGCAGAGTGGCCTGTTTCTACAGACTGACCTGCATCGCAGCTGGCATGGTCATTACAGCCGCACGGCACGCACTCGACGCGCGGCGCGTGGGCCACGCGTGCGTGGGACCACGCGCACCGCGAGCACTGCGCGCCGGCGTACCCGCGCGGACACATGCACTGCTCGGAGAGGGGCTCCGCTGGGCTGATAAACTCGACGTTCTCGAGACGTACCTGAACAAAATTATATCTTACAATATCAATAAGTACCTGGATGACCGAGCTTTGCTCGGTATTTTTTTTTTTTTATTTTGTTTTTTAGAAAATAAACAATTGATTTTAGTCTAACCTCAAAGCAAACACGCATTGACTTCGTGTTACTTAACAACGCCATCTGCTGTTGTGTCGTTAAAGCAATTAGTTGCTCACAAAAAATTGTATTATTATTCGCCAATAGATGTCAGGAAGAGTCATATTTTTCAGTTGAGACTACTCAAACGCCTCCTTTTTGTTATTTTTCTTCCAAGTTTATGTTTAAGTTGATTATCGATAAAACACGAATAAAATGACATTTTCTAAAAATGATTCCTAGCTAGATCGATTTATCGCCCCCGAAACTCCCTATATACTAAATTGTATGAAAATCGTTGGAGCCGATTCCGAGATTCCATAATAATATATATACAAGAATTGCTCATTTAAAGATATAAGATAATGAAGATGAAAGGCTATTTTAAAATTTTGAGGTTTTCCCGGTCCGTCAGGTTGGCAGTGACTTGTTGGCAAATTATTTTTTCACTTGTTGCAGTCTTGCAGTACATAAATGCTTATTGCTTTGTGAAACAGACAGAACATAACATGTTACAAAACTATCTTAAAAGTATAAATTTACAATTTTACAAAAAAAAAAAATCTAAATGTATATTTTTAGAATATAAAAAATGACATAGCCCTCAAAATTATTTGTACTTATGAAAGATAATTTGCATTACTTACCTTATTATTTTCAAGTCAACCAGCACCGCTCTATATTATTTATTTGAAACCGGTTCAAAACTAGCAACCGTTTGGAAAATTCGTTAAAAACTACTCAAGAGTCCGGCGACCACTTTAGACTAACTTCGCATTGGCTTAACCATAACCATTTCGTCTAGAAGAAGATGACGAGCGAAGAGAGCAAGTAAAAATACTGACGAGCCTTTAAAGTTACCTACAGAGTGACAAAGTGGTTTTTTATTTTTATGGCTTTTGCACTTCTCGAATCATTCTTAAATAACTAAGACGGTCCCTTGTATTATGAATTCATTTAAAAGCTAATGATGTAGACAACTTCCCTATGTAAAGAGATTTTTTATTTGCTTGGGCTATCTATTGAATAAATCAGTCAAAAATGACCCCTTACAAATGCGGAAATTTTTCATAGCTCTATTTTAGCTTGAAAACTTTTTTTTAAAAACCAAGAACATAGGGGTGGAGATATTGTTAATTTAATTGTACATGCTAAATTTCATCATAATCTGACAAATGGTTTTAAGAAATTTGAGAAGCGCATTTGTATGGAAATTTCAGAGCATCGCGGCCCTCTTAAACATAAAATGCATTTTGAATTGATTACTAACCTCATCCTGATCAAAATGATAATGTGCCTTGATCATGATTCCTCTCACGTCGCTAAGCAAGTCCATGAGTTGTATTCTCGTTGCCAGCTCTGGTTCTTCGTCCGTCGTATACCAGCTGCCTTCTATGATGGGGACCGTAATGTTTAGGAGCCCTGGTGTCTCGTGGCTTGTGTTTACACACGCGAGCTTTGACCCATCTAAAAAGGATTTTTTTTTGTGATAGAATTACAAATTAAGTATTACGCATTCACAAAATGGATTCTTTAGTTAATACAATCTGTAAATTTTACTCAGCTGTGTAAGGTTTATATGCTTGATTATGGTGTTCTTTAGGATTAAAGTCGAACTCAAGGCTTACCAGCTCCAATAAGTATCACATCGGGCCCAAGTGTAGGGTTCCCTCCAGTGTCTCCCCTCACGATGCCCCAAAACAGGCTAGCTCTAATTTCTCCTCCGTAGGCTTGGAATTGCTCTCCGCTGAATGAGGACGTCAGCCAATAGAAGTGTTCCCAGCCTTCTACCTGGGGATAGAAATACAAATACAAAATGGGACGAAAAGTGAAGTGGATCAAAATAATTAACGGCAAGAAAAAACAGAAAAGAAAAAGATACAATTTCAAAAACACGGTAAAGCAATCAACAAATTTTTACTCAACAGGCTCATAAAAACTCAGCGAGTAAGTTGAAGAAGTGGAAAACTCTGCGTTGGTTAAAGCGAGAGGCAGAATCGTTGATCTGAAGTCTCACCTCGAAACTGATGACGAACGGCTTCCCTTGGTCGTCGATGGATGGTTCAACGGTCTCATTGCCTCGGGAGTCTGCCACCAACCACGCTTCACCAAGTGGCAGAGGAATCTGCAAACAATACAAAATGTAGGTATTTAAACGAAACAAACTGTGTCCTTCGTCATGGAATCAAAGGAAGTTCATAGCAATAAGTCAGCTCTCAGTAAAGAAGCTGCAGAAATTATCGTCACAGCATCAATTAACTCACATCACGAAAGGTAGTTTCCTCCGCCAGCACACAGGAGTCAGTGATGTGCGAGCAGTAGCACGGGCGGCAGCCAATAGACAGTTCCGCACTTAGGCCGTAGTGCCCAGGGGCACACGCGTCACATTTCTCTCCCACCACGTTAGCCTACAACGGAATTAAGTTAAAAAGGTTGAGTAAAAAACTATTAGAAGTACGAAAATAATTCAAACTACACAACCGGACTGGTCGGTATTTTTTTTCGTTTAAATTTTACTATAAATATATTTTTGAAATTATAAATAATTCTATAAGAGCTCTCCCAAACGGACGCGGCCTGTGTTGGTGCCCAATGAGTCGCCAGTGGACTTCGCATTGGCGGCCCATTGGCTCTCACCGCAGGTCGCGTCTGTAAGTGAAACCTTTTACTAAGGAAGGATCTTTCAAAAGATATTTTTACCTCCAAAGCCTAAATATGTGTATTTATTATAATCAAACGAGAACAACTAACTTTACAATTGCATTGGTCATCGCAAGCCCGCGTGGGGTCTACTATACCCCGCGGGTCACACTTGCACGTCTGGGCCTGGCAGCTCGGGAAAGTTAGGGAGGTATCTTCGCACACATCGCAGAGGTGGCCCGAGACGCCGGGGTAGCAGTTGCATTGGACACGGTGGTGCTTTCGGTCCCATTTGCAGGAACCTAAAATTGAATGACTAAATTGGGCATACAGGTCACGTAAGTACACATTCAGAAAAAATACGTAATAATCGAAGTAGGTTTATTTTATAGGTGACAAACTAGCCGTTTGACGGTGTTGTTGAAGATGGTAAACACGCCCAGTTCGGAATGAAAACTTGATCTCAAGTAAAGCTGCCATAACAAACCGTTAGTTGCTTGGTGACAGATTTTTTTACTTACTTATGGAGCTTACAGTTTATTTAAATTATTTACCATCAGAACCTTCAGGATCACAGTCGCAGGGAAGGCAAGGGCCGTCAGATATTGCATTGAAGAACCCAATCAGGCAGTGGTCGCAAAGCGGCCCTGCTCGGTTTTCCTGAAATAGATAGAGTTCGAAATTTGATTAGAAAAAACTACTTGTTCCGATCCGAAGAGTGGTATAGAGCGACACGTGCAACGATCCATTGATACGTCTAGATAAGACGCAATAACGTGTAATCTTGTGGGAGGTGCAATCGATAATAACATACAATGGCATGGCCGAAGTGGCGTGATTATCACTACAATTGGCTTAGCAAACTTTGTCACTAGCAGATATTTCAATAATTAATTATTGGATACCTCCACGCGACCGCGTAATCAAATTGAAAAAGCCAAAACTGACGGAAGTTTCAGCGTTGCGGGATACTGAGCATTTAAGTATCAAGTGTGGAGGGGATATGTACCAACCGTACAGTTAACACAGAGCTCGGCGCCAGTGTGGTCGAAGACACACTCCCCCCGCGCTCCGCAGCCGCATCCCTCCTCGCAGGCCCTGTGCGGGGCCCAGCGACCTCCTCCACAGCACCTGTGGCAGTGCGCGCCGCACGTGCCGTGCTGGCATTCACATTTGGCACCCTGGAAATTAATCACTATCACATAAGTCTCTTATCTTTGAGGGGTCTATGAAGGTTGAGAAGAAGAAGAATGATATCCGTGGTAAAATTCTTGTAAATTACAAATATTACAATGTAGTATTTGTACTGGGTCAGCTATAAGGACATTGGGAGATCGTTAAAAGTTGTTCTGATCCAAATGTGCTTTGTTAAAACGAAATTTGTTCAATGCAGGATCTGTTCTATCGTCATTACTTGGTATTTCCTGACAAAGAGACAGAGTAGATAACTATTACCAACAGTATCTTTCAGAGCTTTTGTCACTCTGTTGTTGTACACCTGTTGTGTGCTGGTGTTGGAAGCATACTTACTTCAGTGTCAACATTGCAGCTGGTAGCGTGTCCATGACACAGACACCTCGCTGCTAGGGTGAGCGCGCGGACCGAGTAGTACTGCTGGCGTTGTGCCGACGCGTGAGCAGCGCGGAACGACATGCGCACTCGTCGCGCTGTTACACCCTCGCCGATCGCTACGTGCATCTGAAATGGGAAAAATAACTTTTAATCTCATGTACCTACCTAAGTCTCGGAGCCATGCAAGTTCGTCCTATCATGTATCATCGTCAGTGTCTAAATCAATCTCAAACACTGAAAGAATGTTGGCCATTCGAGCAGTTCCTGTAAACGCTGCGACTCCAGGTTAAAAGGTTTCACTACGACCTGCTCAGGTAACGATAACGAACAGTTCCTCGTTAAGTAAGAAGCACTTGCCAGTGGCTTTATTATAACAACCTATCTTGGTTTTGTAATACTGCAGCACAAATTGGGTTTTTTGCTTATTGTCTCTACAGCTGTAATTCTGTAGACGGGTGTGACGTTTTATACATAAGAACAGAAATAAATAAAAATAGACCGATGCTCACCTCCCCATTCTCCAACGGCCTCGGACTAGCAAACTGCGTGGAGCAAGTCAGTTTTTCAGCCCTACTAGTCCTTTTCACACCCCTGGCTTTCCTCCTTCTCCTTTCCGGCCTCAGGTCCCAGACCTTCCTGCAGTGGTCTCTGTCTCCGAAGGCTCTGATCATGCGCCAGTCGTCGCCACTGTCGGTAGAGGACACTTCAAGAGACCACGCCAGAGGGCGCGGCGAGGGACCCGACTTGATGATGACGTGGAGGAGTTCCATTTTCTGCAAATAAAGATAAGAAAGTTAATAAAAGACATTGAAGAAATAAACATATTTGAAGAGGAAGTAACGAAAATTGTGGTTATAGAGATTCGTAGTAAGGCTTCTTAGCGGTTCTCAAAAGGTTTATTGCACCATCCTACAGCAAAAATGAAATTTAGCATGTATGCATCATGCCTAGTGTAGCTTTTGTATGTGTATTTCAATTCCGAAGTAGAAACACATCAAGAAATTATTGTTATTCTTCACGTGCCCTAATTTGTGACATTGTAGATGGTACAATTGCCATAATGTTTTTAATTTTAAATGTATTGTTCATAAATAAACTTTATTTCTTTTCTTTTCTTATTCTCCAATATATCGATAGGAAATATCTAGAGGGCAGAAAATGCATAAAAATTATTTGCTGCATTTTCGACTACATTGTTTTTTATCAGGGTTTAGCATGCCAATTAAGTTTTCTTCTGTTTAATACTAGGACAGAAGGATCTAGAATCTCTTAAAGAAACAACACGAAAAATCCTCAAAAAAAGTTATCTTATCTGAAAATTTATCTTGTATGTGTAGACATTTGGGACATTACTTACTTACTCTCTTCTTAAAAAGTAAAGATAAGATTGAAGATCGTTCAGTGTATTTCCCAAGAGTATTAGATAAATCTGAGGTTAAGGAAAACAACTATAATAGCGTCGGTAATTCGGGACAGTTTGTCTGTTTATTTTAAACTAGCATGGTATTTTTAACAGACTTCAAAAAAGTGGGGGTTCTGAATTGTTCTTATTCTGAGTGTTAAAGTGTAATAATGGTGGATTATTAACGTTTGCCGGTTCGTCAACGTGCACGAGTGTGGGCAAATGATACAAACAAATGATGCGAAAGGCGACTTTTTGTGTTCTCTGCAAAACTACACTTTTTTTTTTTATGTACATTAGGTCGGCGTTTGACCACTAACTCGCCTGATGTTAAGCGACGTTGTGGTCTAAGATGGAGCACGACGATCTAAAAGGTACTTATTCACTCTAGCCTTGCAGCTTTGTAGAGTGAAAAAGTACAAAGACGGCAGTTGAGTGAGGAGCTACAAGTGCGCTACTGCTCAGGCCCGTCTTCGGAACGGTTACACCGGACTACATCCCGAAACACGACTAGGTCTTTTCACGGCATGGCTCGGTCCGGTGGGTGGTAACTAGCCACGGCCGAAGCCTCCCACCAGAGTAAACTTAAACTTAAAGTTTTAGTAAAGTATCCGTAACTTTACTGAAATGGGGAAAGGGGAGGGATTCATCATCTTTATCATTACCTCATCATCATCATCCCATCATCTGTGAAAACGAATGGTTAGTACTTGACACTGGCAAATGCACATGACGTGCGACAGAAAAAAAGGGTATACTTCCCAGAATGAACCCATTTCGGTTGTGGATTTCAAAAAAAAATCTAAAATTAGTTTACAAAATCCAATTCGTAGAACGGGAAGTCGGTTTTTTTTTTAAAGAATAAGCAATGAGAGCCTTGGTTTTCCTCACTGGTGACTATAATCGGTAGCAGACAGTAGTAGTAACAGACATTAGATATAATTTAACTGCGTCTTAAAGCAATAGAGCAGTAGGCAGGCAACTCCAGATTATCATGCCAACTCAGTGAGTAAAGAAATGAAAAGCGCTTATCTGCGATTAGCTGTGCTTTTGTCCGGTGGCGGGAATTGTTTAAAAAACTTATACAAAATACATGAACGGGATAAAAAGTAGCATTATGTGCCTATTCAAGGTAATAAATAAATACGATTTCCGTACTGTATTTAAATCTGTAATGGTTTTACGAAATTAGACAGGTGTGAACATTTTCACACTTGTATTAACACAATGACATTTAATATTGTACGTAACTGACGGTCCTAAGGCTCCATTTTAGACTAATTTCGCATTGTCTATTGCCATTTCTTCTAGAAGGAGACGACAACCTAAAAGAGCAAGCCCAGATACTAATGCCTCGGTGGCTCAATTGGTAGTGAACCTGCCTTCTGAGCTTGAGGCGTGGGTTCGATTCCCATCCAGGGCAAACATTAATGTAATGAACATTTGTTTGTTCTATGTCTGGGTATATCTATTAAGGTATGTATTTAAAAACACAGTACCTGGATGACCGAGCTTTGCTCGGTATTTTTTTTTTTAATTGTGTTTTTTGGAAAATAAACAATTGATTTTAGTTTAACCTCAAAGCAAACACTCATTGACTTCGTGTTACTTAACAACGCCATCTGCTGTTGTGTCGTTAAAGCAATTAGTTGCTCACAAAAAATAGTATTATTATTCGCCAATAGATGTCAGGAAGAGTCATATTTTTCAGTTGAGACTACTCAAACGCCTCCTTTTTGTTATTTTTCTTCCAAGTTTATGTTTAAGTTGATTATCGATAAAACACGAATAAAATGACATTTTCTAAAAATGATTCCTAGCTAGATCGATTTATCGCCCCCGAAACTCCCTATATACTAAATTGTATGAAAATCGTTGGAGCCGATTCCGAGATTCCAATTATATATACATATTTAAACAAGAATTGCTCATTTAAAGATATAAGATATGTATGTATATCAGTCTCTGGCAGCCATAGTACAAGCTTTGCTTAGTTTGGGGTCAGGCGACCGTGTGTGAAAAATTTCCCGAAATTATTTATATAATGAGCCTCAAAACCTAAAGTTATTTACAGACCAACCAACAGGACAATTGCATTTTCAATAATTTTTAATCACTTCTGCACTTGTCTTATCATTCTGAAGTAACTAGGAATTTCCCTTGTATAATGGAATAATTTAAAAGCTACTAATATAAGAAACCTCCCTACGGGATTTATTGATTTACTTTTTCTATCTAATCTATTAAATAAATCAATCCAAACTGACTCGTAATCCAGATGTGGAAATTATTCATGGTTTATTTTCTCTTGATGACATTTTTAATAAAAGCCAAAACAAGAAGTACAGGATCTGACGAATATTATCCAAGAAATTCAAAAGCGCTTTTGAATAGAAAATTCAGCGCTGAATTTTCAGACATTTAAGTGGAAAGAAAATCTTCCTCTCGTTTTTGATTTTATTACTAAGAATTTAATTTTATCATACTTACCTACTTTACTTTATTTTTGAGTAGCTACTTTACCCCCGGAGACTCTGTTCTGTTTATTATGTTTATGTTGTTTTATGTATTTATGTTGTTGTGTACCTAACGATAAAGAAAATTACTAAGAATACCTAGGTGTTTGCCTTCTATGTATTCTTAGCTCATTTCGTCAGAACGCTGCAGAGAAATCAAGATAGAGTTTATCGTCAAATTGACGCTAGATAAGCCTTTCTGTAATAAACAAACAGAAGTTGAATAAACATTTTCTTAGGTTACATTATTTTGCGTTCCGCGGCTTAGCCGGCAAATTTTTAGATTCACAAAATATTTGCAACAAGTATCATTATAAAAAAAAAAAAAAACCCGACTGTAAAATATGGTACCCTATGTCACTTCTGCTATCAAGACGATTCAAATGATACCTCGCATGTCGAAATCCATCAAGCTGTTTAGGCTGTAGGTCATGCCAAAAAAACCTCATACATACATACATATGTACATACGAGTACGAGTACATTCATACATATGAAAACAAACCTCTTGGGTAAAAAGAAAAGTTTTTGTAAAAGTATACCTCTTTGTGAATTGTAAATACATATATACTAAATACTTTCCTGACAAATTTCATTTAGATTTACCCATTTACAACACAGACGTAGAAAATGTCCAAATAGAGAGAGAGAGAGAGAGACAGAGAGAGAGAGATGTTCTCGAAACCATATATAGTGGGTGTGATAAAGGTGGGTACCTATAACCAACTAACGTTAACCAAGCGTTATAAGTAGTTCGTAAACATTATAAATAGTTATTCAAAACTCTTGAAAGAAATATTATGTACCTCCTTTAACGTATATATTTCAACTACTTACTCATTTCAATAGCGTAGATAAAAGCCGGAAACCAGTACATTTTTTCAGTTATTTCGTCACGAGATTTCATAATATAGATTTTCGCACGTAGCGACTAATGTGCAACTGATTAATATAAATTAGGTAAGTACCTACATTGATAAAAGTAATAAGGGTTTACAGGAGCCAAAGAAAAGGCAAGGGGAGCATCGGTCGTTCTTAACTCACCATCATGGGTCTTTTTAATTTAAACCCGAATAGCACAGGAACAGGGGCCCTAGTCGGAGATTTGAGATTTTCATCTCACTTTTTTTCGTCCTTGTTGCTCTCGTTTGAAACGTCATAGGTGTGAGAGTGACCAAGATAAAATCTCATCTCATCTCACGCGTAGGAATAGCCCCACAGGATGTTAGCGATTCTAGAAACAAAGTCGTCAAAAGTCCCAGGACTGAAGCATATGCCATAAAAAGAGGGAAAGCAGCAGTGGAATATAAATAGTTGTACCTGTTTTATCCCATCTTAAGCTTTATCTCAGCTTTGATGGACACCGGACCTCTAATCTCTATAAACATTGCACTGCTATTAGGATAATCGAAACAGCAGTCGACTGCAGTTTAAAACGGTCCTCATCTCATTAGAGAAAGTTACGGTCCTATTGTTCCATTACTTATGCATTATGGAGAGGTCCTACCGCACCTACCTACTGACGAATTGTCGTTGGCATACGAAACAGAAACTTTTTAAGAAGAGACAAAGGCTAAGTTTGTTAATGTAATATTAAGCTATATGAGGAGGCTCTTATTGCATTTTTCTTAACGATTATAATTGTAATCCAACCATCTAAATTAAACGAAACCAAACAGAAAACATAAACAATTTGTTGTGTATTGTTTCACCAGCTTCTATACAGGAACTAATATTTTTCTTGGGATAAAAAGTAGCCTAGTATAGTTATTCAGGATTCGAATTGATTCCATAAAGTCAACTCCCATGACACCGCTGCACGCTTCGCGCAGTGTCCCGGCACACCACTCGTCGCTTTCTACGTTAACCACGTCGCTCCTTCAAGCATATCCATACCAAATTTCATGCAAATCCCTCCAGTCGTTTTTGCATAATGTAACAAACATTTAGAAACACATTTTTTTCATTAAATACATATTAGTAGGATTAAAAATTACATCACGAGTAAGTATCAACATTACGCACGAGTACTCCCGAGAATTACTACAGCAGTAGTTAATTGTGTTAAATGAGGTCCTAGGGGTCCAAATATGGCGCGCGGACCATGGTCCAAGCGCCTGCTTCCAAATATGGCGCGTCTAATGAGCCAGGGACGCAATGAAACACGCTTGGAAACGGTTTTTATCATTCATCATTACCGTTTTTACCATTGTTTGACCCTTTCTGTCGAGTAATGAGGCCTATTTGTAGGAAGCTGTATGTTCTGAGTGATTGGTTAATACTGCGGTACGAGGTTATGTTTTAGACGTTTGCTACCTGTAGATCTTTCGCATCTAAGTGTTCTATGGTCTTACCCGTTGCATCTTGTTTTTTCTGTACTCCGACTACTGATAGAACTACACTACAGCATTAGCAACGATAGGATAGTGATGGACTAGTGAAATGGATGTTAGGAATAGGACCAGTCTATCTTTTAAAATTTGGAATAGAGAAACAGTGATTTAATGTTGGGGCTTAGGATTGGTATTGAGTGTAATGGTATGGTACTGATCAATTTTATTTTTGTTTGGTTTTGTAGTTTAGTCAGATTTTCAGCAGTATCCTGCAGGATTCATGTTTGTGCTCCTGAGTTTTCCATCGATATTGACCCTAAAATTTAATCACTAGTGTTGTGATTAATTTATGTTGGCAAAGAACAAAAGTATCAAAATATTAACGTGAGCTTGATTGATGTGGATTGTGGACAAACAAAAACTGTGAAGGAAGCTGATGCAACCCAATCTTTTTTTTTTTTTATGTATAATAGGTCGGCGTTTGACCACCAACTCGCCTGATGTTAAGCGACGTTGTGGTCTAAGATGGAGCACGACGACCTAGAAGGTACTTATTCACTCTAGCCTTGAAGTTTACTAGAGTAAAGAAGTACAAAGACGGCAGTTGAGTGAGGCGCTACAAGTGCGCCACTGCTCAGACCCGTCTTCGGAACGGTTACACCGGACTACATCCCGAAACACGACTAGGTCATTTCACGGCATGGCTTGGTCCGGTGGGTGGTAACTAGCCACAATCTAAATCATAATTTACATCACAGATAAACCATTGACATTCTGAATTGAAAATAGCAGCGACCATAAAATAAAACCACCTAACAATAATATCGAACCTGGCGCTTATCAGATAGCGTTATCACTACCGATAACAGAAGGATGTGCCTTAGTTATACGAACTACACAGCCATGATCGGTCTAGTATGATGTCTAAGGCACGCGAGCCAAGTCTGACCGAAGTGAAAGTGGAGGGAAAGAGGCCAGGGAAGAATGGAAAAATGTCGACTCAGAGGGAGAGTGAGTTTGTGTACGTGAACTCTGCGTATGTGGGCAGTGTCACTAACGTGAACAATGTGAACAATGTGAATAATGTGAACAATGTAAACAATTTGAATAATGTGAGTGAAAGCCGAAGGACTTGCAGGACACCTGCTGCGCCTGCGACGCCCATCACTGAGTTAGTGTCATCTTATTCTTTATTAAAAAGTAACATAAAACTCAGGCTATAGTTTACTAAAATTTGACAAAGTGATTAAATTTTACCCAACTGTTTTTGACTAAAAAAAATAACTTACTCCGACAATTTAGAAAAATAAGAGAACAATTTTGGTTTAAAAAATTGTTGCATTGCTGATTGCTGATGTTTACGTCAGCTGACTTTAGTGACGTTTACAACAGCAATCAGCAATGGATTTACCGAAAACATAGTTGTGTTAAATTTTGATGAGCCTAGGCTTTATTGGTAAGATAAATTTTACTGAAATCGGTCACGCATTTTTTTAAAATATCAACAAAAATCTAAAAATTGTTTACGTGGATAACCTGACGGGAATTTGGTTTCTAAGCTGTGCTTATTATTATTATAAGGTAATCTTTGCGAAAATCGCAGAGACATTCAACATTCTATTCATTCCATCTCTACCTCTTCAGCCCGTACCAGACCAATGCCGCGAACGCCCGCGAAAGTGTTTCTATTGGTTGCTGATAGCTTTTTGACCTATAGGATCGGCGTACCTGCAGCTGTACCTGTAACGTACCGTACAGCGCTTTCGCGGTCTTTCGCGGCATCTGCATCGGGCGTATCTCTAAAGACGCGACAAATGGAGCGCGGTTGCTTTCGGCCTCTTCCACAGCGAATGCCGCACAAAAGACATGTGCGCCAATTTACTTATCTAGACAATCTCGTTCAATACACGAAATTTAATTTAATCAGTGGATAGCATAATCTTAGATTTATTTACGTGCAGTTAGGATTTTTCGTTTTGAATGAAGTAGGTATAATTAAGGATCCAGCGACCACTATATACTAACTTCGCATTGGCTAAAGGCTTTCTATAGCCGTTTCGTTTAGAAGAAGAAGACTAGCGAAGAGAGCAAGTAAAGGATACTGACGAGCCTCTAAAGTTATCTACAGAGTGACAAAGTAAAATTTCAAATTTTTTTTATGGCTTTTGCTCTTCTCTAATCATTCTTTAGTAACTAAAAAAAATCCTTTTATTTTGGATTTATTTAAAAGCTAATGATGTAAACAACCTCGCTATATAGTGGGATTTTTGAAATGCGTTTTAGATCTATTAAATAAATCATCCAAAAGTGATCCCTTTCAAATACCGTTATTCTTCCTAGTTCTAATTTCTTTTGAGGACGTTTTTTAAAAAATCAAGAATTTAATTAACCAAGTTTATTTAATTGTAAATGCCTAATTTCATCGTAATCTGACGAATAGTTTCCAAGAAATTTGACAAGCGCGTTTGTATGGAAAGTTCAGAGCGTCGCGGAACCCTTAAGTTCTTTAACTTGAGTTGATGAATGAATAAATCGGCTATTGTACAATAAAAGAAGCGATTTCTTGGTCATAGATTGACAACGTTTTGGGAGTGTAATTTGAAATTGGAAATTGGAATCATCCAGGGAACCAATCCCTGGATAATTCCACCTGATTTTAAACTAATTTTTGTTATTTCTGGTATGAACAATAAACCTATCTATCTGTCTGATTTTCAAAATTTTAAGAGCACTAATTTTAACCAACTGTTCAGCGACTTATATATATTTATATTTGTACAACAGACTAGGCTTGCGTTTGACCACTGACTCGCCTGATGGGAAGCGTCGACGTGATCCTTCGATCACGTCGGTGTAACACGCTGGCCTAGGAGATACCTATTCACTTTACTCATAAACACCCCCGGATTGTATTTAGTAGTAGTGTAGTTGTTTTTAGATTGCATTTTTGGTACATTTTCTTTGGTAGTAACAACAAACAGTAGGTAACTCTTATCAGCTACTCAGTGACACTAAAGTTTACATCATGGAGACCTATCTAGTTAGGTTTCCCCCGCAGTGCTTGATTAGCTCATTTACGTACCTATGTACTCATATTTAATTAGGTAATCATTCACTCGCAATGCAATGTAGGGGCACAGTATTATGTTATCTTCTAAACTGCGGTAGAAGGTAGGCATGCCATTATGGCCTTTTCACATTTGGCGACTGAGCTGCAGCAGCAAGCTATTGTGGTTGCAGCGTCTGAATCATCTACCTCTTACCTCTTACTGCATAAGATGTTGTATGGCCTCGAAATAGTTTTACTTATACCCCCTTAGCAATAATCGCTGGATAGCCTTAGCCTCAAAATAATAATACAATGTAATGTCTTTTGAGATCTACCAACCGCTCGAGGCGAACCGGTGGGTGTCGGGTCCCGAGTGACTATAATGAATCATAACCTTTATTGGTAACAGGGATAGTGTTGTATCTTTTTCGATCGAGTTCAAAACAAAAAATTAAAATACTACGGCTACATTAGTGGCCTTCGGCGATAATTCTGGCTATCGCGGCAAGTGTAACCAGTTAGTTCGTCACTTGGCGATTTTTCGGGTGAATTATGGCCCACATCAACTCCGCAGAATGGCGACGAGTTGGCCTCTAAAGAAGACAAGAATATCGCCGATAACCGATAACGCGAAATGATTTTAGCGCGACAACGCGACACGAATTATCGCGCGAATGTAGCTGTAGCATAAGAAGGAAAAGACAAAACACTGTATTGCTATTCTGAGGCTATATACCATACTATAAGACGTTTATTGGTAAGAGGGCTAATGTGAAAGCGCTTGTACGCTGGCTGTCTTCTGCTAGTGTTTCCACTTCCTTGTACGATATTTCAATAGCCTTTTCTTTTATTTAATAATAATAATAAATTCGGGACACTTCCACACACGGTCGCCTGACCCCAAACTAAGCAAAGCTTGTACTATGGCTGCCAGAGACTGATATACATACTTAGATATTTTTAAATACATACTTATATATATATTAACACCCAGACATAGAACAAACACAAATGTCCATCACATAAATGTTTGCCCTAGGTGGGAATCGAACCCACGCCCCCAAGCTCAGAAGGCAGGTTCACTACCAACTGAGCCACCGAGGCAGTCATTTGGTCTGTGAATGTTCTTCTTGCACCTCCCGTCCTCACTTCCTTTTTAACTTATTTAGCTAAGGATTAGTCGTCAAATAGTACACCCTGATTTTACGTAAGTTGATAACGAGTACGTGAAAAAAGTAGATAAGAAGCATAAAAGTTGATCTACATAATTTCACAAAGTAGGTGTGGCATTGTCTTTGTACCTAATAGATAAGTAGGTACGAGTACCTATCGAAAGAATGTAATTTTCTAAGAATTTTAATAACTAGATAGATATTTATAGCTCATTTTGTACGTTCATACAAAATAAGCTACAAAGTATGTGTAGAGATAACCACAAAGATATTGATCTCTAATTAAAAAGAAAAACATGATAAAATTACTTTCAGGGTGTGTACACGGTTTAGAATATAGGTACATTGTGTATCTAGGTGTCTACCTACTACGGCAAACGGTATACTATAAATATACTAAGGGCGTTTTCACATCAGGCGACAACGTGGCAACAACGCTGCTGGTGCAGCAGATGCCTCTACCTTCGAGCCGTTATTGCGTCTGCAGCGGGACTGTTACCCTGTCATGTTTTGTATGGTCGCCAGTCCGACAGGGCCCGCGAGAGTATTCCATGATAGGGGGGACAAACTTCGTAGGTTACGACTACCTTCATTTAATCTCCGGCCTCAGCTTAATAGGTACCATTTGTTATGTACCTACTGTATGTACCTACTATGCTAGTACGCTATGTAGTAAAATAGGAGGGGGCCCGGCCCTCCTCTTGATTTTATCTTTCCGGGTTAGGTCTGAATGATGAGGAGCATTTTTCCCCTTTTGCCCCCCATTTCCTCGGCCATTGCAGTCCAGTCCACATCTTAAAGTTACAAATGTTTTAGGCAAGATTTAACACAATGTCTCAATCATAATTTCTTATTACCAGGGTGTACCGAGAGCAGTACTGGGCGTGTTCCAAATGGCCGTACACCCAGCGAGTGCTGGCCATCACCGTGGGCGTCCTCCTGGGAGCCCTCATCGGCCTCATCATATCGCTGCTCCTGAGAGACAAAGACGACCCTAACCTCATCGGACCCATCTTCACTAGACAACACATCGCGCCCGACTAACACGATGAAACATACTTTAATAAAAGTCGGTCTAATGTGACAAGTGGTATATTTGAGAAACTATTGGGTTTTGTCAAGTCTTGAGAACCTGATAAACCTGAGCTTGAAATTAATATTAAAATAGCCAATTTATAGTTATTTCTAGAAGTAAAACGCTTCCATAATAGTTAAAAGCATTTCGTACAGGTAGTGGGCAGTGCTGGCGCGGGCCCATGTCCCACGTACGAACAAGAGGGTAGTGTTGGTTTGCCTAAAGGAGATCGCGCTCGACGACTTTTTGAAGCAATGTAGACGCAAAACAGCCGCTAATCCGAAATGAAACTGTTCAATGAAAAAGTAGCTATAAAAATGCAGCACAGAGCGTTCGCAAAACGTGATTCGAGAAGTAGTCGTGGGCGATCTCCCTTAGTTGCTCTGATTACGCGGTGGTTTGGTACTATCAGCGCTTGTTTACTTTTAATAGTACCATGTCTTATTATTTGTTGTCAGACGGTAGCTGGTATACCGTACTTAGCTTTCTTGATAATAATTACTTAGACTCGAGATTCAGTAGGCATCGGACTGAAAAAGAATCGTTCTAGGTTGACGCTTGTAGCATTTGTAACTCATTCTAAGGCCTATCCCATGTTCACCGAACTTTAATCGGGTGATTATTAATTTAACTGTCCATTGTTTGTTGATTTAACTTATTGAAGATCTGTCAAAAACAGTCGGTTAAAAATGTAATCACTTGCTTAAGTTTTCGTGCACTTTGGCCTAAATATGTCCATATCCTATATATATATATCCAACACTGATTCTGAGGACAGCGTATTCTTTTCAGTTCATCATAGTTGGCAATTATTTATCATATTTTTCGTTACATTTATGAGAAACAAAACGTCAAATGTTTGGACGTGCAATCGATGTAGATAGATCGCATGTACTTAGATAGGTTGATGTATTTAGAACTAAACGGAACTGAGTTAGGACTGAATAGTGTGGTGTTCTTTGGCTCTATAGACTTCTCATAGCGATAGTAAACGTAGACATACGTTTTAGTATTGTAAATAACGTATTAGTCTACTAGGTAAATTGTGTATAACTTAGGTGACAGATTTTTGATCAAAGCTCTGTATGATAGAGTGTGTAATATAATCCATTTAGCCTAAATAAATTGTCTAGGTAGGTACATGATTATATGTAATATAATTATGTTAGCTATAAGCTCATTTAGTTAACGTTTTTAGGAAGTAATTTAATAATTTGAACAAATAATTATTGATATAGTTTTAATTGGTCCAACTTCACAATGAGCAGTGCTATTTTGAAATCAACAAAGCTTTTGGTAAAAACTTTAGAAAAAGTAAGTACCTACTAAAATGGGGCACTAGATCTAGATACCTACCCAAATTACCCATGAAGTAAATGTAGTCTGGGTTACACCATAACCATCTTTAACGATAACCAGAGCGTAACCAGCCGTAAAATCTCTGTTAAAGTCATTGAGAGAAAAAAAATTGAGCTGCTATCGCGCTAGGCCGAGGCAGGGAATAAGTTCGCATGTTTTTTTTTTTCGAGAATTGTGTTTTAAGTGTCGTCTTTTATAATTTTTTTGGATGACGCAATATTGAACACAAAGCGCGTGTTGTCTTTTCGAGTGCATTACCACTTGTGAGTGTAGTGGCTAGCATCCTCGCGGTGTACTATTATGCCAGTTCGAGATGTTCAACATATCATGTCTATGGGACACGTGCGCTTGTGGTAGTGTGTTTTACGATAATCAACTGTTTTTAGCTGGTTACGTTTTGGTTATAGTTAAGCTGAGCCTTAGTCCTAGATTTTGTTGTAGTCTACGTTCTTTAAACTGCTTATAAAATGTTTGCAAAACTCAAATTCACCTGAAATCGATCGTTGAGATATAGCTAGATAAGATAGAACAGTGTATCAAACACAAAAACAACACGTCACACCCACACGTCTATAGCCAGCTGCGCTTGTCTTGTACCTGCTGTAATCTGAACTTTCAGACCTAGGACATAGAGTTGATAGTAGACTCTATTCTGCATTTTATTTCATTTGGACAAAGTGAAAAAAAAATTTAAGTAAGCAATCTAGGTGAATTTGATTATTGAAAATTTGTTGGTAAGCATTAACATTTACAAAAATATACTCGTATTATTTTATTTAAATGTATCTACCGATTAATAACATACTTACATGTGTTATAAAATTTAGCATTTTAAAATTATACAATAATTCATTTTATCGTTAGCTTTTATTTAGAGTCGTCGGGTTATGATCGTAATGCTCAAGCCCTCTATTCTTGAAGCGTGATATGTTTTTGTCACTCTCACTCCTATGATTTAAAACCAAAGAGACACTGACAAAAAAATATCTCGACTTGTAAGAATAGCCCTCCAGGTTGCAAAATGTCCAACTAGTCAAATAATGGATTAGCGAAACGTCCCTAAATCCCACTTTGTAAAGTGGGATGTGTGTAACGTGGAAAGCACTTTATAAAGTGGATAGCACACAAAATAAATCCTATTCCCAGTCAAATTAAGAATTGAATTAAACTACCACAAAAAAAACTTAGTTCAGTTATAGATTGTACTGTCAAAAATCTGTGATCATTGTTGCTAAGACCAAGACCACTAATTAATATCAGTGAGATTTACATATTTATTAATTATTTTATTTGTGACACTGATATCAAAATTAATTAGTATGAACGATAATTGTGGCAGCCGTATCAGGTTAATCTCTTCTTTGCTTTCAATAAACTAAGATTGTAGATAATTACATCGCGTATTTCAAAATAATTAATGTGGAATTCTTGGATGAAGAAAGAAACATGGACAACGTTTCGAGGATCACATAATGATGACCATATACTACTCGTACATAGAGAGCCAATCGTCTGCTATGCGTGTGACTCTACATATTTATTTGTTAGGCTTGTAACTAAGTTTAGTAGTAAGTTGTCAGTTTCAAAATTTGCTAACCATTTTGCAACCACAATGCTGATATCCAATTGAGCTGTTTGTCATACTCATGTATGTTCGGTAACAATGCAATAAATTGTGGTAATTTTGAGCTGATCTGATTATGCTGATATTGTAATAACAAGATTTCGAAAATATTCGGGACACTTGTACACACGGTCGTCTGACCCCAAACTAAGCTAAGCTTGTACTTTGGCTGCTAGAGACTGATATACAAACATAATGATAAAATACATGATTCAAAAGCTTGTTTTGATTGTTTTTTTTCCCTTTTTTTTAATAAAACCGAAAAAAAGAGAACAGATAACAGTACAGCTCAGTTCGTGTTGAACCGAAACCCAGTCCATAATTCTTTCTATAATCAAGATTAATATTTGTACTAATTATTAGCTTCTATAATTGCACAAATAAACGACACATTCAATGTTTTAAGATTTTATGATTGTACAAATGTGGGTGGGTGTGTATGTGGGATAATAAAGTATAATATTTTTTAAATACTTTTTTTTTTTTTTTTAACATTTAAATAGGAATAGGAATTTGAATCGTACGTGAGTAATTCCCGTGTTTTAAATCATAATGTGTGAAAACCACGTCAGTTTCCATAATAAAATTTAAATAGGGTTTTTAAGAACATTTAAATTTTCGGTCAGAGAATTAGCATTGCTATTCAACGAGGTAACGTTTCCAGACTTACCAGCCTTTTCTGTACTTTACCTGCGGACACTTACTTGAGCTCTGTTTATTATTTGCTATTTATGTTTAAGTATGCTAACTTTGTCTTTCTAATAAATTTTGCAAATTCTCATATGCTTGAATATACATAGATGTCCAGTCTCAATAGCAATAATGGCACCTTGAAAACAAGGCTTAGATCAAGTGTAAGCCTTGTTTCGCTGTCAGTCGCTCTGTGATCGCGTTGGTTTCACGAATGTTTATTGCTAAAAACATTTTAACAAATGTCATCAACGTTATTGCGGCACGATACGGCTTAGATTCAAATGAAGTTAAATGCATTTGATTATTTTAATTAGAACTCTAAGTGTCGATGCGGTGCCACTATAAAGGCTGATTTTTAATGAGACAGGATATTTAATAATAATAATAATAATAATAAAATTCGGGACACTTCCACACACGGTCGCCTGACCCCAAACTAAGCAAAGCTTGTACTATGGCTGCCAGAGACTGATATACATACTTAGATATTTTAAATACATACTTAAATACATATTAACACCCAGACATAGAACAAACACAAATGTTCATCGCATAAATGTTTGCCCTAGGTGGGAATCGAACCCACGCCCCCAAGCTCAGAAGGCAGGTTCACTACCAACTGAGCCACCGAGGCAGTCATTTATGAAAACCTATGTGATTGAAGCTTGTAATAAGCGTGTTTCTTGTTTCATTTACTTTTTTTTTTCAACTTCACAGAGCCGAACCACGCGTTCATTTCTACTAGCCAATAAAACCACAACCAATAAAAACCCAATAAACATATCTCGCGTAGTGGCAGCCTCACGCTTTTGTAATTAAAGTACTGACAGCCCTGTATTAATGTGCAGTATACTAAAATATAGACAGTGACTAAAAAGCATTTTCTTTACTGACGCTCGAAACGGGGTCCATATTATACTGAGAATTGGAGATGACTAAAAGATGCACTTTTCAGTTTAAACTGCGCCAAGAGGTTTAGATGAGTACTGTCATATGTATATAAGGGTGCGCTTAGACGGGCCATATTTTAACTGCATAACTGGCCCTCCAATCTATATAATCAAATCTCCAATACTGGCAATTTTGCCGACTGTAGCCCGGCTATCATCAGATATGCTGGAAATGTATGACCAATTTTATTATGGCAAACTACTATTACTCAAAATTTAATATTGTCGCATTTTTGTCAGCTTTTTTTTAGCAGTTGTCTAGTACTTTACAAATATATTTGATATGTAATTCTAACAATATGGTAAGTACAGTAATATTTATTAATAGCCCTTGAGTCATCATCATCATCATCATGTCATCCCGAAAGATGTTTACTGCCAGACAAAAACCTCCCTCAATGATCTTCACAACGACCTGTCTCGCACTGGCCGCATCCAGCGGCTTCCCACTTCCCTCAATGATCTCCACAAGGACTGGTCTTGCGCTGCCCGCAACTAGCGACTTCCCGCGACCCTCACCAGATCGTCAGTCCATCATGTGGCCAGTCAGCCTTTGAGTGATGAAAAATAATTTTACGCAATTTTAAAATCTTCGATTTGTGCAACTGTGTTGTTTTGCATAGTCAGGCCATATTACAAGGTATACGAGTAAATTTATGCAGGTACCTATCTAAAATATATTGTGTTATCTAAAATATTGATTATAGAATCTACACATTTAGTAGTGTCTCATAGAACTTCGATGGCACTTTCCTTCGTATAGATAGGCTAAGTGCCTAAGCGCCACTCTAGGCTTAAGACTGTCGTCTATTCTGAACTATTTGAAAAATTAAATAAAACCGGCAAGTCAAAAACTGAACTGAAGCTTAAAACTGTAGTCACCCTTTCTCTCTTTTTCTTTTTCTGGAAGAGATCGCTCTTAGTGATAAGGCCGCCAGTAGTTACAATACAGTTTAAGATTTTTCTGTTCTTTTGTTTTTGTCATTTCTGGTGTGAACAATAAAGTGTTTATCTATCTATCTATCTCTTATAAATAGAAATGCAAATAAGCAATATCAAAATAAAATATTGACGTCATTTTCAGACCAAGTATTTAGGGTTTCTTATCCAAGTAAAGACCACTCACATTCCTTACTATCGATTAAAGTGGAAAAGCAATTCGATTAGCCAACTTATTGAATTAAAACCCGCAAATATTTTAAGTCTTATCGTTATGTCTACATTGATTACTGCGAAAAGAGCGAGGCGGCCAATTTATACTGTTTGGATCCAATTAATTTTGGTTATAACCGGTCTGTCATCAATCACGACGATAATATCCCAAAAATTAAATAAAACACATACAGTTCAAAATGAAAAAATAAATACGTTTTGGTGCAGGGTCGAACGAAGAGGAGATGAGTATGAATGAAGTCCGTTTAAAATTGTGAACTTGGCTTCACCGGGAGTTTTGCAATTTTGACTTATCTCCAATTATTATGTGACTATTGTGCTAAATGCCTTAGTTACTCCTCTTGTATGTGTACTATGGAGTCCCTGGTAAAACAAAGAAAAAACACTAGGTATTATCAGTGCGCTTTGCACACTGTACAGTACGCCTAATTTTTCGGAAAACTTCAGCATATCTATGAAAGTGTTACAATTTTATTACATTCCAAAACTCTAACAAGTAACAATATAAAAGGAAAAAAAACCCGGCTGCAAAATCTGGTACCCCATGTCACTTCCACTATCAAGACGATTCAAACGACACCTCACATATCGAAATCCATTAAGCTGTTTAGGCTGTAGGACGTGCCAAAGGAACCTCATACATACACACAAATCTACAGACAAACACACATTCATACTTACATTCATTCACATTAGAAAAACAAAACCCTCCTTCTTGTGCATTCGGATAAAAACAAAGTAGAGCCATTATTAGTCTATGCGCCACAGAAAAAAATTTTTCCCGCTCTGGCAGCAAGTGATGTCAAATGACATACAGAAACAATGATATTTTATCAAGGGAAACGTTATAGTGAACGGACTATAATAACGCACAGCTTCACGTACTGTATTTCCAACCTATATTAAACCTATATAGCTGACCTACAGGTCAGCTACGGGGAACAAAAAATAAATACTTGCCTACATAAGTACTTTCATTAATTTATTTTAGGTTCGAATTTTACTTAAATAAGTGAAATAACATAACAACATATCATCACGCCTTTCCCCCCAAAAGGCTGGCAGAGGTATACAACACCCACATTTCATCGGACGATATTCAGTCCCATGTGACAGGGGGCGAGCCTGTCGCCATTCACTAGGCTCCAGTTACATAGCAGATTACATGAAATACGCGCATGATGCGTGCCTTAGGGCGGGTCCGAACCCGCTTCCTCTGGCTTGAGAGGCGAGATTTCTCCGACTAGGTTTCTTATTCGTATGTAAAATAGACTATAGATTATCTAGTCGTCTCAAAACCAAGAGGCGCCTCATAAATCAAATAAGGGGTGACCACCGACTGCGTTTTGGACGGGAACCAGGATAGTATAAAGATAAGAATACAGATTCCTTTTTAGAAAGTATTTGCTCAATAAATCAAAGTACTTAAATTACTTAGTAGGAACAATTTTTAGATGTTACTGTGATAAGTAAGAAGTAAAAACACTTCTTACTTTTGAGTAGGTATAGATGTTTTCTTTATTTGTATTTGTTGTAAAAAAAATCTTCTTGTTTGTTTTGAATTTAATTCCAATTTGACATGTTTGTACGATTTATTGTTCAAAAATAACATTATGTGAATTTAATTGTTTAAACCATACAGCGTGATTCCTAGCAGTGGTACAAGCGTAGTAAAATTAAATAGTTTAAAATATTAATTATAGAAATAAAACAGCCTTCTAGTAAAGTAATGCAAAGTTTTGCTTTTCTTAACTTATAAGCAGGTCTGTGGTCAGGTTCGGAATCATACAAAAATATACTTTTTTTTTTTATGAATGACTCTATGCTATTAGCCACTGAGACCTCAACAGCGTACCGGGCATTAGGCAAGCGCAGATGGCGCAGGGACAAAAATATACGGTATCAGTGGCGAATGTACACATAACTCGCATCGTGAAAATATGGTGGTTGTGAGAGTATTGCTGCTTATTGTTAGTGATTTTCTGATCCAGCCATCGCCGTTCTTTTATAATTGTACCAGGCGCACCAGTAAAAGACACCCTCTTATGGTGTAATTTCCGCTAAAACGCACTAAGCGTTTCAAGTCAACTTTTCTTGGAAGAACTGCAGAGGTGTAGAACTCGTTGCCTGTGTCTGTCTTTCCACCTAAATACAATCCGGGTGTGTTTAAGAGTAAAGTGAATAGGTATCTCCTAGGCAAGCGTGTTACACCTATCACGTCGACGCTTCCCATCAGGCGAGTCAGTGGTCAAACGCATGCCTAGTCTGTTATAAAAAAAAAAAAACCGTATGGCAGATAAGATGCCACACACACGCACACAGACTCGTCAAAGTTATAAACACCCCGTCGCCTTTGCGTTGGGGATTAAAAATAAATATAGAGAATAAAACATATAAATAATACAGGCTGCTTGCAAAAGTAGGGCATCGTTTTGTTTTGACGGCGACATCGGCGGTGAGTCATGGAGACTCCGAGGCCTCGCAGACGCCCACGGGGGCAAGGCCGTCGGGTCAGAGACGAGACTTGTCTCTGCCTTGTCACGAAAGCTTTATGCAGATGAAACACTGACACATTTCGTTTGTGAGCCTACTTTGAATTACGCTAAATGGTAGCAGTCATGAATGTATGGTAAGAAGTACGTACGCAGTTAGGTAGGCTCTTAGGTTTGGCCCATTAAGTAATTTATGTTGCTTTTATGCTTCGATGAGATTTACATAGATGTCGTGTTAAATTAACAATCTGACCTCTTAAGTAGCACCGCATCGACACTTAACGTTCTATTCAAAATAATCAAATACATATATTAAATAAAATAAATAAATAAATAAATTCGGGACATTTCCACACACGGTCGCCTGACCCCAAACTAAGCAAAGCTTGTACTATGGCTGCCAGAGACTGATATACATACTTAGATATTTTTTAAAATACATACTTAAATACATATTAACACCCAGACATAGAGCAAACACAAATGTTCATCACATAAATGTTTGCCCTAGGTGGGAATCGAACCCACGCCCCCAAGCTCAGAAGGCAGGTTCACTACCAACTGAGCCACAGAGGCAGTCAATTATTAATCTAAGACTTATTATTCCGGTGTTTCTAGCACATTTAGACGTCGTAAAACCAACGCGATCGCAGAGCGACTGACAGCAAAACAGGGCTCACACTTGATCTAAGCTTAGTTTTTATGGTGCCATTTTCGTATTGAGACTTGATATCTATCTATATCAGATAGAAGCTTTTATGGCACTTTGGCAGAGTAAAAGTTTTCCTTTCCTTTTTTTTATCTATGTCCAATACGACTTTATTCATTAGTAACCAACATTAATTGAATTAAAAAAAAAGCTCACTACATAACTTTTAAAAAGATCCATTGATCGATATGAAAACAAAATGGGCTCATGGGGTGAACGACGGTAAAAAATGACAAAAACATTTTATTTTATTTTAAAAAAATACAGATCCTAGCTTGTATTGTGTGAGGTATTGAGGTTTCAACGTAACAAACTCACTTTCACATTTATAATATTAGTTACGAATATTTCCACAACGTTTCCAGCGATAACTATATAAATTGCATTGGCTGTTATCAATCAAGAGGCTCGACGCATACAACTCTAATACAATTAACTCAATTGCCTGACACTACATTACATCTAACAAAAGTAGGATAGATATAATATTTACATTTGTAGGACAAGCTCACATTGTTCTGTAGATTTTTTTTAATAATAGACTTCTTGAAATTTTGAGGCTTCGTCATATCTGTACCAACTGTAAGCGGCTGACTGTTTGCACCCAGTTTGCCGACATATAAGGATAAATCTATGTTAAATGGAGTATCCGAATAGTGCGTACTGAGTACGCACGTAGTTAGTTTGCCGACATATTAGGATAAATCTATGTTAAATGGAGTGTCCGAATAGTGCGTACTGAGTACGCCATATATGTATTACCATGATGCTGACGTTCTGTTTTCGACGCTGCGCGAAAACAGAACGTCACCATCTGCTGCGCTCATTGCGCGGCGATACGACTCGCAGTCACGCAACGTTGAAAGCAAAATGTAACAATCGTGGCAATAAGATATCAGGGTAGGCCACCAGCTCACCGCTTGCTCTACATTGAGTTTGCTGAACACGCGACACAGAGTCAGTCAGCGGACAGTCACCCGCTCACAGTTTGCTTAATCAGGACGAAGCCTTAAACTTTCAAAAGACTACATTTCAACTACATTTACAACTCAAAAGAGTTCATGGCATTCTACTTTTTTGAATCAATACCAAAGAAAGAAGGTAAATATGTAAGAAAAAACTATTCAGACACCCATTTGTGTTTCTTAAAATTAAATCTTTTGTGGATATAAAAAACAACGAGAAAACACACGACCTACCCACATAAAGCTCAAGGTATGCGCTTGCTCACAATAGAGTGTAATTTATTAACTACCCCATCCCCATTATCGGAGGCAACCTGCTATCGATACGGCAACTGGAGCTTTGTTAAACCGGCCAAGTGTGACTGGGACTCGCGCAACGAGGGTTCTGAACCTATTGCCGCTACTGACCACTATTATTTGTATAATTATGTTCTTTGTTTTAACTCAGTGCGCAAACATTGTTTGTCTTTTATTTTCTTCAGGATTTCCAATGTCAGCACAAGTCTCTTTGTCTGATTTGATTTACTTACTTTTTGCTCTACATGCCTCCCAGACAGACGCGGCCTGCGGCCACCGCAGGCCGCGCCTGCGTCGCCTTACAGTTTGTGTTTTGTCACACTTTATCTTTTATAACCTTTTCTTGTAGAACAATCACTTTAAGTTTCATCTTCTGAGCATCGACTATCTACCGTCTGCTACCTACCACTACCTACAACACCTACGGTTCAAAACAACGTGCGGAAGGACAGTGGGTTTACTCTATTACTAAACCTATATCCGTCCTTTCGCACGTTGTTTTCGTCTCGATGGTATCCTTCAGGTACTGAACCCTAAAAACTTGGCCATTTATGTCGTAGAATGGTCAATATGGCTGGTCAGGGTGACCAATAGATTGTTAAACATTGTGAGAGTTATTTTTTTGTCCATGAATAAACAGGCTAGGAATCACGGAAGTACTAAAGGTAATTGAATAAACATCTGAAATTATTTCAACAACTACATAATTTTATAGACATGAAAACTAGACAACACCAATAGATATAGCTTTAAACACCACAATCATCATCATATCATCAAATCATATCGTCACGCCTTTCCTCCGAGGGGGCTGGCAGAGGTGTAATACAACACCCACAATTCGCCGGATGATATTTAGTCCCAAATGAGACAGGAGGCGAACCTGTCGCCATACACCGGGCTCCAGTCACGTAGCAGATGACATACGATACGCACATATGTTCACACAATGAACAAATTGTTGCGTGCCGTCGGCTGGATTTGAACACGCTCTATCTGGCCACCACAATAGATATTATAATAATTTTAGTAGGTCACAAGACAAAGATCTGCATGACTGTGAGAGAACTAAGGAAATTTGCCGTCAAAAAAATCCTATATATCTGTTGTGACGTGGTAACCCTAAGCGTAAGTTGGGAACGGGAATTAAGCCTTGAATATTCGCCAAATGCGTCTATTCAACTCGTAATAGTGAAGAAGCTACGGACCCTACCGATATGAAAAAAATATCACCAATAAGATCATTCTGTTACCTATTAATTAGTCTAATTAAAATATTATATTACTTACTAGATTGCGAGTAAAAAAATATTAAATGAACGTTGTTTTCGTTCTCATGGCGTGCAATACCGTGCTTACGGAGATTACGTTACTATATATTTTTACACCTTCGGATAGGAAATTAAAAATATGATTGATCGTTCTTTTACCATATTTTTAGAGCTAAAATTGAGTTAGTTTAGTAATATTTTGTGTTATTTTGAAGTATTTCGTCAGATCACGTGACCACTGACACCCGCGAGCTCCTTTGCGGGGGACGGGCCAGTCGGCGCCAGCGCCTCACGAAGGAAGGACGTACTCGCCTTGCCGAAAAATATTTTCGCATTTTTTTTCTATTTGTACGTAAATCATCAATTAAACAGTGCTTAATTATCCAGAGCCAATCAAAAAAAGTAGTTTTTCAAGACATTTGATAAGTTTTTAGTGACTTTACTACTAGTGAAAATATTTGGACAATAATTGATCGCGTTGTGAGTAGAGGGTACAGAAGGTTGATCCGATGAAAATGGGAGATGTCACCAAGGCAGCTAGGCGTAACAAAAAAATTGGACTCCAACTAGGTAGCTAAGTGGTAAGTACCTACCTACCTATTAATATTTAATTACCACATAAATATTTTTACCCGTTTGTTCTTATTGTGTAGACTGAAGTGACTAACCCTAGTGTCTGAGTTTTTAGTGGCATATGATTCGGTCTGACGTTTGTTTTCCTGATAAAAATACTTAATAGAAAACTACAGACGTGTCCTCCGACCTATGTTAACTCTCAGGGCTTCACCGTCCATTACACCTTATTGCGATGATTGTTGGATTTACCCGCCGACGCTGTGCGACCATGAACCTAAGCTTATTTTGCTGTGATACGAGCCGCGGTCGCGCAGCGTCGTGCTGTACTACAATCATCACGCCACGGCACGGGCCCCATTGTACATGTTGCTCATGATAATTATCCAAGTGCAAGACTTGTCAGAACTGTGTTTTTTTTCTTGTTATGTACAAATGTACCTATATGTGTCATATTAGTACATTGCACAGGGTTATCGGTATAGGGTGTACTAAGCCAAACGGGGGTCATTGTACTCTTCATTATAAACAACGATTACTTTTTAAACTTTTTTATTTGTAATATAAATCGGGGAAAAAAGCATCTGCTTACATTTTGTCGACGATCGATGAGCTTTTTGTATGAAACAGCTGTTTTTTTTCTCGTGATTTCATTTGATTCAATTATTCACAAAAATTATACTAAGGTCAATATACCTAAGCCATTTCAAATTGAAGCTATGGCATACTTGCTGATGCCCCAACACCTAGTTAATAACATAGAAATGGGGAGTATTCTATAGTTAATAATAATAAATAATCCTTCTTGAACAATCGGGTAAAAATAAAATAATGATAATTATTATGTGTACTTACGATGTCAATATCGGAAAGCGGTCGTTGCGTGCGAACTGCGAACGGTGTAAATGACTAATACTAATTTTTGGTTTTTGGTATAGCACATTTCCTAAACTAACCTACCTAAACTAGAAACAATCACATTTTTATGTTATAGATGACCAACCACGGTCCGCAATACATTATTATTTTTAGCAGTGTAGTGAGCATATTTTTCTAACTTATCCTGGTTTGTTAACCGACTTCAAAAATTAGGACGCACTCAATTACATTGTATAAATTTTACGAAATGTTTGTTGCAGCATAACTTCGTCATTTATTTTTTATTTGAAAGAATATGCTTACTAACACTCTGATCAGTCACTTTGATCAAAATAAAGTATTTTTTTGTAAAAAATAGTATTTAATACAAAAATTCAAGCATTTGCATTCAGAAAGTAGTGTTCCGAGTTATGGCCATTGAATTCGAAAGAAAAGTTATTACATTTTCTTACAACAATAACCGAGCGAGAGATCGTTAGCGAGCGAAGCGTCTATGCTTCAGATTCGACGAAAATGCTTTCGTATTTCCGAATTCCGTCTGGATTTCTGTCCGGATCTTTGCCCAGACCTGTCTTAATCTACAGGTCGCATTTCTTAACCTATTCTCTTGAAACTTTGTGAGTAAGTCCGATATTTAAAAAGAATTTTCTTGTCTAGGCGGTTATTGGAAATTTTTCAATATGGCAGAGATGTGATTTAAAAAAGGATATATCTGCATAATTGGAAAATTTCCAAAAAACTTTTTGATCCGAGTCAAAACAAAAATTTATATAATTGTCAAACCTGCTCACAAAATTTCACGAGAATCGGTTGAGGAGTGTGACCTGTAGAGGAGGACAAATACAAATACAAATAATTTATTTGGGTATAAAATACATGTGACAATTTCAAATCGGACAGACATCGGTCACGAGATCTCCAGCTCACAGAGTCACTATTGTATGTATTGTTATTTATTTATATTTATTAAATACAACAATTTCTTTGGTAACTGATACCAACCTGCATCTAGTCTTAATAGTTATTTTAATCTAGTCTCTATTGCATGACTAGAATAATAATATATTTTAAACTGGGATTATAGATTGGTAATTGTTTTATATTTTATGGTATCATGGAAAGAGACAAACGAGACGCTTTGAGTATTACGAATATTGTGTAATTAATATCTTTAAATTGCTCTATTTCATTTTTTCAGAAACAGAGATCAACGAAATTATCAAAGTTTAAACACAAGCGTTCAGCCAACAACAAATGCGAGTACTGAACTAAGGTGAGCTAAAAGACATTTAACATCTTATATTATTAGGGTGACAAGCATAGTGCATAGTCAGAGCTATGCCAAATGGAAATGCTATTGTTGAAGTTATCGTATGTCCGGCGTCCAGCGTCTGATTGCACGGATGTCCGATTGTTTTCCTCTACAGATCGCATTTCTCAACCGATATTTGTGAAATTTTGTAAATTTAGGTTTTATTTAAAATAGCGGAGATATGTAATTTGTGAGACGTTGCTCATAGAGCCACTACTTATAATCAGAGTGGCGCTGAACTGCTATGGGCATGCGTGACATTCACTTAGCGAGCGCGAAGCGCGAGTGCAGAACTTCCGTTTCAGTACTAAAAACTTATCCTATATTTTTATCTACAGATGCCTAGTCCAAAATCATCCGAAGGTTATCAGAGCATCCGAGGAACAGGGACTTTTTCACCTTCGAATAAACTGGTAATCATTTTTTTTTGTGTACACAATGTACATAAATAAATTATTGATACGAGCGTTGGGACTTAGTATGGTTGCAAATTAATTATTATTTAATATTGTTTTTAGGAACAACAATATCAGTCTTCATTGCCGAATCTCATCGTCGAAGAAGAAGCAGAACAAGAACAGAAAGACAAAAGTTATTGGCGTATTATAACATTAGCTTCTTCTTCGTAAAATTTAAGGAAATATCAAGACACAATGGATTTGGTTGCGCCAAACAATCGATAGACTTGATTGGAGAAAAGCAAACAGGTCTTGCTTCTAAATTCACCTTTTTGTGAATAAAGAGTAACAATAGTAAATTATGTACCGAGGGCACAAAGCAGTGCCTTACGTCGCGGGCGGCTTATTGTACCTTGAGCGTAACGAGGGAATCTAGAGTTAACTCCCGAGCGCAGCAAGGGAAGATGAGTCCTGAGGGCAGCGAGGGGTTCAAGCCGCCCAAGACAAAAACACTGCTTTATCCTAGAAGCGAATCCTCTTCTAAAAATACTGTCTAATATTATACTCTCTCATAACTAATAAAAAGGTACTAGTAAGGTACAGTCTTTTATTTTAAATTTCGTGCAGCTCGTGGAGCACGTGCTCGTATTTTTTTCTTGGTAGCTAGTTCAATTTTCAAATAAACTCTTCTTACAGTGCTTATTTTGAGTTTTCATTCAATGTTAATCTCTTTGCTTGGAAACTCCCAACTGCAAGCTTCGCTCGAATTTATGTTTCATCTATAAAACCAACATTTGATTTTCATGTGTTAGATTAAGGATGTGTTAATCTGAGCGATTACTGCCTTCAAAGCATTTGATTTATTGATATTTTTTGATTCTCGGTTTATTTTGATTATTTTTTTGGTGTTTGCTAAAATCTAAGCACTATACATGTATTTCAGCTACAAAAGGTTTTTCAATATCCAATCTAAGACCCCTTTAGTCCAGCTAGAGAGGATTTTTTTACTATATTAACTACTAGCTGTTGCTCACGATTTCGTACGCGTAGATAAAAAAAAGCTCGTTCCGTTAGTTTCTTGTATTTGTCATTCACAGGTCCCACTTCGAACCTGCCCCCTTCTCTCTACCATCATCATATTGCCAGACCATGGTACGGGCAACAGTTATCTAGTTGGCATTGGCAATTGTCTTTATACTGGGTTTGGCTGGCACTGTCCGATTAAAACGTCACGCTCAGACAGGTGACTCGGCCTCCAAGCTAAATCTAATAGGTAGCCAAGTCTAATATGGAGTAGATAGTTACAATTTGTGTAGTAAGTAGGTTATATACTTGTTGGTAATAGGTAGAAGTACTAGGAGTTACTCGTACTATGCCAAATATTTCAGTCTGAATGTTTAGTAGGAATTACCTACTACTCGGAACCAGCCAAGCCAAGTAGGTAGTATATAGATACTATTTATATGTAGTAATTATGTAGATCCATTGTAAGTAGTATCCATCTTCTTCTACCTATAGGACTTGGCTGGCACCGACTTCAAATAGATGGGTAGCGCTTATAATAATTATATTAATTAATATTAGTGCTTATTTGTGGTTTGGAAGTCGCTTTAATTTTGTTACAATGATCACTTAAAACATCTTCTAACTTGACTTTTATTGAAAATCAGTTTACTAAAAAAATTAAGTAAACAAAATTAAGTCAAAGTGTAGTTTTTTATATCGTAAATTATGACACTTTTGTGCTAAGATCATTACACTCGAGGCGGTATTATAGCGCGAGCCGTATGCGAGCACACTAATGGAGCCAATAGTGTAAATTATTAACGCACACGCGTTTCATGTGACGTTTTTCATCACACATGCGAGGGGAAAAAACACAGACTTGCATTAGTCAATACATTTTTCTGAAAATGTATGCGCATTTTGCTGCTTTTCCACTTATCAAAATTTTACTAGGCATAATAATAAAGCGAGTACTTTGTTTAAATTATCATACCTAATTAATTGTCAATATTTTGATAAAAAAAATAATGTTTATTTACTGTTATTACGTAGTTATGATACTTTAAATCAAGAATTTAAGAAAAGTAAAAAAAAACTCTTGTTGATTTATTTTAAAAAAAGTCTAGTTTAGTTACTAGTGCGATAATGGTAAAGTAACAGCACACGTGCTTAATAGCTCGGATTATGAGCTAAAACTGATGTAATAAAGTCCTTTTTACGAGTGAAAGTGATGAAAAAGATATTAAACACAAACGCGTTTTTAACTTCGAGTAGGAACATAATTATCAGCAAAATCAGGCAAGAAACTATCGAGATAATAATGAGGTTGTAAGTTCTAGGTCCACTATGTTTTCAATCATTTTAGTCATTTTTATACTACCTGCTGATTATGTAAAACAGATTAGTACTACCAACTCGTAGAATACATTTTTTAAGCGGGCCGTCGATTGAACAGCTCTGCTAGTCCTAGTAAATATGTTTTTTGTTATGAGATTTTTGAAATGTTGTAAGCATTGGTTTAGGATAGGTTGAGTAATTTATCCCTGGTACCGGAGTTCTTAGGATGCCCATCAGGAGCCCTATTCTTACGAAAGATATTTTCTGATCAATGTCTCTCTCGTTTTAAAAATCATAGTGAGAGTGACCAAGAAACATCTCACGCGTCAAGAATAGCCCTCCAGGGCCATTCTTACGATATTATATTATTTCCCCTATTCCTACGCACGAGATATTTTTTGGTCAATGTCTCTCTCGTTTGAAAAATCATAAAAGTGAGAGGGACCAAGATAATATCTCACACTTCAGAGAGTCCGTGGTCTACGATTGTTTTTTTTAGATTTTACACGCACGACCAAAGGGAATCAAAACCTTTAGATGCGGGATATTTGTGAGTACATACTTAATCTACCTATACTTATAAACAAACTACCGCGCTCATGCTGCTTATAAGGCTCAACTTTAAAACGCCGTTGGCTTCAAATAATTTAGTAAAAAAACATTACAATAAAGCATAACATCACAGAGGGCTTTCATTTTTAGGCAAAAATATTTTTTTCACGGTGTTTCGTCTGAATTTGTTTGTCTTTGAGAAATGCTAGCTCAATGTTCAAAAGCTTCGAGCGTTGATCACTAGAGGCGCTAAAACCAGCTGAGCGCCGAATGCCAAATGTCATTGGCGCATCTTAATCCCTTAACTGCTCTAGATAAGGGCATCAACAAAGTAGGCCCGTACCCATTAACTAAATATCGCATAGCTCATCAATAGACCGGTATCTTACTGGCAGCTAGATCGCATAGCTCTATAATAAAGCTGACTTTCCACCGTGAGCACAGCTATATAACCGCTGTATCATGGTTTATGATCGTCAAGTCATAAAGGCCATGTTCACCAAACCCCCGAAATGTTACATTTTCCTAATTGAAGAGCTGTCAACAACACTCGGTTAAAAATTTAACCGTGTATTTAATTTTTGGTGAACTTTGGCCTAAGGCATCTTTATGTTTATGCGGTATTCGATTTTTACCCACAGAATACGCCCTATTACATAGGTCTATGTCTATGTATATTCCTTTATGTCTATGTTCTTACCAAACTTTATCAAATTCCGTTCAGTCATGACGAAGTTGAATGGGAAAAACACACAAAAACGAACACACAGTTTGTTTCATTTATTTATAGTGTGAAAAGAATCAAAGGTTATTATCGGAAACCTAAAATACTAAGATATTTTGGGAACAAACATTTTACAAAGGGTACACCAACGAGACGGTTCGACTTTTCCATGACTCTACTAAAGTCAGTCAGTCAATTATAAAACAATAGGCAAATTGTTCATTCTGAGACTGAGAATGAATAAACTTGACAAGGTAATACGAATACTATGTTTGATCGGGATGGCTAAATACAGTACAGAGATGTAAATGTATTTTTTCCTCTCTGTCATTTTAAGTACGCATATTTTTCGTTTGTTCTGCATAAAGTCAGTCTACGTTTGTGTACAACAAACGCGTCGTTTATGTGGAGTACGTCGACTATAGCTATTTTATTTGCATACGCTATTGATGACTTGTCCATTTGTTTATTCTCAGTCTATGACGTAGGCAAAGAATTTAGTCTATGGAAAAGATAATAATCGCAGATGGAGAATGAATAATAATTTAATCTATGTCACACGTCAAAATTCCCGTAAAGCGTAAACAAAAATAAAAAAACTAAAAAAAGAGCTAAAAACATGCGTCGAACAAAAAACCAAGCAGATCCGAAACCAAAAAATAAGACACACGATGGAGGCAGCACGAGTTCCAGTGACCAAGCTACCGTGTACGCACACCAGGAGCACGCCAGGCCACGCCCCAAAGTTGATCACATATTATCTCCGTCTACTTCGGACACGAGCACTTCAACCTCTAAGCAATCATTAAGCTCTTCCATAAGCAGATTCCGCAGTGATTTCGATGAATTGAAATGCAAAATGAAAATATTCGGTGAATCCTTGAACTTGTGCCGCTGCATCGCACAAGACTTTAAGGTTAAACTGGTCACTATGGAGAAACGGTTGGAGCAGCTAGAGAAAAGGCAGGTGGTGTGGCGCAGTCAGAGCAACTACTCGGCAATAATCCAGAAGAACAAGAAACTCTCAAACAAAACTCAAGCAGATGCTAAGAGACTCCTAATGTGCAAGACGGAGGATGAAAGACGCGAAGTTGCCGGCAGAATCTGTAGAAACTATTTACACGGCGCGTGGAAAACTGTGGACCACGAGTCGCTGTCATTTCGAAGAATAAGCGGTGGCCTATCAAACTTTATTTACTACGTAGCGTTACCAGACAATAACAACAAGCTAACAAACGAAACTCAAGAAAATTTATCGAACACAGAAATGAATCGCCATCCTTCGAACTATGCGCAACGATCTTGCTCCTTCTTGGCTGTTGAGGAACCGAAAAATGTCTTGCTGAGGATATACGGCCAAGTGCACGGCGAGCGCGCCATGGACTCCATAGTGACAGAATCTGTAATATTCACACTTCTCTCGGAGAGACGGCTAGGACCCAAACTACACGGAGTGTTTAGCGGAGGGAGAATTGAAGAGTATATACCGGCCAGGTGTCTCTTAACAAGAGAACTAGGCGATCCAGCTCTCTCATTGAAAATAGCTGAAAAAATGGCCGCCATACATTCAATGAACGTACCACTGAGCAAGGAACCCACCTGGCTTTGGAAAAACTTGGGAAAATGGATGAAAATCGTGAAAGAAGAGAGGCTCTCAGGGACCTATCAGCCTAAAAACAACGAAGAGAAACGTATAATCAAGGAACTTATCGACGTTAACTTCGCAAAAGAAGTAGAGTGGCTTAAGAAATATTTAGAAAAGTTCGCTTCGGTGGTCGTATTCTGTCACAACGACTTGCAAGAGGGCAATATCCTAATTCTAGAGGACACCCCTATAAATACAAATACAGCGCCCATCGAAGATGACGTCATGTCTTTATCCGTGAACCAATCTTCCATGTATGTGCAGACGTATGATGACGCCAGGGAGCTGTCGAGCGACGAACTCCACATTTGCGACAGTCTTATCTTAGACAGGAGCGAGGCGGGCGAGCCACGTCTATTTCTGATAGACTTTGAGTACTGCGCGTACAACTACCGAGGGTTCGACATCGCGAACCACTTCCAAGAATGGATGTTCGACTACACTAACCCGGATTACCCTTTCTACTTTGTGCTGGAGAATAACTCACCTACAGTCGACCAGAAGGAATTATACATAAGGGAGTATTTAACGCACTACACGGCAAACGTCTCAGACGAATGCAACCCTCATCCTCCGACGCAAGACGCCGTTAACCGACTGCGAGACGTAGTGGACGCGTTCACTCTCGCAAGCCACCTGTTCTGGAGTCTCTGGTCGTTTGTCAATGCCAGTAAAAGTAAGATACCATTTGGGTACTGGGAGTATGGTTTCACGCGTTACGAATATTACAAGAAACTAAAAGTTGAAGCGGTTGAAAAGGAGAATTCTGGTTCGCGAAAAATTTAAAAAACTAAGTGAACATTTTTGAGAAAGTGCGTTCTCTCCTCAGTGGCCTGTACTCTTCCCGCAATTAGTGATTTTTTTTTTCAGTACAACTGTCGATGGTCTTTCTAAAGAATGTGCGACTATTCTTTTTTAATTTTTGTTTTTTACAGAAAGAGTAGTTAAGGAAATCATACTCATGACTCTATCGCCATGGCTATAACCGTGAGATTTTGAAAATATGTTAATAAAAATACTAAGAACTTAATATAAAAATAATGAAAGATATTATGATTTAAAACACGGGAATTACTCACGTACGATTCAGTCGATTATTCCGACTATAGTTTCAACCGCATGTGCTATGCGAGACGCAGCCGCGCGCGAACACTCGCCCTGACGAAGACCGCCGAATGCGGTTGAAACTATAGTCGGAATAATCGACTGAATCGTACGTGAGTAATGCCCGTGTTTTAAATCATAATGTGTGAAAACCACGTCAGTTTCCATAATAAAATAATGAAAGATGCGTAAAAACTCTAGATTTTGCTTAGTAAATACCTAACGTAACAATACCTCAATTTTTTTTTGTTCACTAATAAGAGAGTTATGGGGTCAACTGGGGATAATGCATCTGTGGGGCAATTACGTCTTTCGAGAATGACTGACAAACCCTTCACAAATTAGGCAACTAACGCCATATTGTACAGATAATTGCAAATAAAGATAGAAAAAAAAAAGTAGATGGCGCCTAATTTGTGGAGTGTTTGTCAATAATTCTCGAATGACGTAATTGCCCCAGTTGACCCTAATGTTCAATTGCCGGTAGTTGCCCCACTGGATTTTGTCAGTGGCGCTACTGGCGCTATATTATGTTCCCGTGGTCAAAAGTTCATTTTATCCGCTAGCGTGGAAAGAATATACCTAAATGAAAAAAAAACACATTTTTCCTCGCTATAGTGAAGTGAAAAGTTATATGTTTCGGTCAGCAGCAAAGTTATTCGGCGGCTCGTACTTTTAAAACCTCAAAACTCTTAAACTTGCGCCAAAAAACAAGTATGCGGCCTTGCATAACAAAATAATATTTCCGACATCATTTCAACCGATAGCGAGCGAAGCGTCTATGCTTAAGATTCCACAAAAATTTCCGATTTCTGTCCGAATCTCCGTACGGATCTCTGTCCGATTCTTTGTCTTCCTCTACAGGTCTCATTTCTAAACCTATTTAGGTACCTATATAGAGTTTTTGCGGAGATTTTTTTTAAACAAATCTCCGCCATTTTGACAAAAAAAAACAAAAACTTTTTACCTTTGACAGATTTTTTTTATCCAATTATCGAACCTACTCACAAAATTCCTCGAGAATCGGTTCAGCAACGCGACCTGTACAGGAAGACAAACGGCAGCCGCGAGCTCTACAGCTCAGCAGAGCCATTACTTTTATTCAGAGATCTCATCGCTCTCCCTATTAGTAGATGGTAGGCCTTTGGCCAGTATCGCACTGGCTATTAAAACGATACGGGGCGCTTCCAACGGGCGGCCTTATCGCTGGGAAGGCGATAAATTCCCTTGAAGACCGAAGGGCATGATGAAGTAGGGTGAGCATAATACTTTCAAAATTATAAAATGTATTCACAATTAACTTATAGCTTCTAACTAGATTTCCCTGTGCACGGTGCTTTAGACTAACTTCGCATTGGCTTAAGGTATTCTATAGCCATTTCGTCTAGAAGAAGAAGACAAGCGAAGACAGCGAGTAATAATACTGACGAGCCTCTAAAGTTACCTACAGAGTGACAAAATGCAATTTCATTTTTTTTTTATGACTTTTGCACTTCTGTAATAATTCTTAAATAACTAAGAATTTCCCTTGTATTATAGATTCAGGACCTGGATGACCGAGCTTTGCTCGGTATTTTTTTTTTTTTAATTTTTTTTTGGAAAATAATCAATTGATTTTAGTCTAACCTCAAAGCAAACACTCATTGACTTCGTGTTACTTAACAACGCCATCTGCTGTTGTGTCGTTAAAGCAATTAGTTGCTCACAAAAAATTGTATTATAATTCGCCAATAGATGTCAGGAAACGCCTCCTTTTTGTTATTTTTCTTCCAAGTTTATGTTTAAGTTTATTATCGATAAAACACGAATAAAATGACATTTTCTAAAAATGATTCCTAGCTAGATCGATTTATCGCCCCCGAAACCCCCTATATACTAAATTGTATGAAAATCGTTGGAGCCGATTCCGAGATTCCAATTATATATAATTATATATATATACAAGAATTGCTCATTTAAAGATATAAGATAAAACAGTTAATGATTAAGACAACCTCCCTATGCAATGGAATTTTTGATTTGCTTTGTCTATCTATTGAATAAATCAGTCAAAGCCCTTAAAAATGCGGATATTTTTCATAGCTCTATTTTCGCTTGAGAACGTTTAATTAAAACCAAGAACATAGGGGCGGAGATATTGTTAATTTAATTGTACATGCAAAATTTCATCATAATTTGACAAATGGTTTTCAAGAAATTTGAGTAGCGCGTTTGTATGGAAATTTCAGAGCGTCGCGGCCCTCTTAATCACACACAAACTTACAATGGCACAGACAAAGACAACTACAAAATCAAGCCTAAGGCAGATATAATATACTTATGTAATTAAATAATTATGGATATTACAGTAGATGCGCCCCGCGGTGTTGCCTGTTGTTAAAAGTAAGTAGCTAATAAATGTGGTACCTACTCCATATTATTAGCTATTACCTGCACCATATTTAATTCAGATCCGGTTGCCGTTCTGGCGTGATTCAATATCCATCCATATTTTCGCATATATTATACTAGTGAGATTTAAACTCAACAAACGTCGGCATATACTTTTTATAGAAAATTCTGAAAAACCGTCATACTTACAAACAGAGCATGGGAGATAGCTGGTAGAAAGCTTAAAGTAGGTAAAAACAAGTAAATGTGTTAATTGTGTTATTTTTCGATTTTATCATTTAATCAATGTGTATTTGATACCCAGTATCTAAGCCTATTTTATAAATGTACTTAGACTGAATTTTGCGATTTCGTCTTAGCAAGTAACGGTGACTAGACCAAATTTGACTCACTCATTGTTATAAGGTATAATGTAAATAGATAATAATTATCATTATTAATACAAGCATATAATGGAAAGTAATTATTTAATTGAACATCAAAAAGAGCCTCTCTTTACCTAATCGTGTAGCTCGTTCGTCCGAAAACCAAGTAGCATTTACATTAGAACAGGAGCCCTATTCCTACCAGTCGAGATTTATTTGGTCATTGTCTATCTCGTTTAAAAAGTCATAGGAGAGAGAGAACCAAGAAACATCTCGAGCGTCAAGGATAGGCGGGTCTATCAAGGGGGCCTGAGCGCTATCTTAAGTCAAATGAACTACAAAAAACTACATAATGCTTATATTTCAAATTCAGATAGAGTTTACTCAGGTAGATTGAAAATCGTCTGACAAGAACGAAGCAAGGCGAAGTTATAATAGGCCAGATTTCTTTTTACCCGACTGCGTATAAAAGAGGATTATGTTTTCCGAATGTATGTATGAATTTGGGTATGTATGTGTGAGGTTCCTTTGGCACGCCCTACAGCCTAAACAGCTTGATGGATTTCGACATGTGAGGTGTCATTTGAATCGTCTTTATAGTGGAAGTGACATAGGGTACAACATTTTGCAGTCGGGTTTTTTTGTTTTTATATTAATAATATTACTTGTTTACATAAATGCCATTGAATTTGATGGAAGTACATGATTATTTTTTGATGAGCAATTCCATTATTTGTTGAAACATTTAAATATAAGAAGATATTTAGATGTGCGGTTAAATAACACCCCTATATCGAACTTTGCTTTTTATTTTGAGCCCTTTATAACCGTATATTTCATGACCGTAATCAAATTGCCATTTTGTAGCGTTTAAAATCTCATAAATAGTCGATAAACACCGGGTTTCACGTGTGCAGTTATGTTACACTGCCATTAATAACCATTAATAATGAAGTGGGAAAGAGCTGCTTTCAAACAATCGGGGCGTAGAAGCGAGTATGGGAGATGCAGTAAGTTTAATGCAGACGTGTTAATAATCCTATCCTACTCCTACTAATATTATAAACGCGAAAGTTTGTAAGAATGGATGTTTGTTACTCTTTCACGCCAGAACGGCTGAACAGATCTGGATGAAATTTGGCACAGAGATAGATTATAGTCTAGAATAGCACATAGGATACTTTTTAACCGCGGGTGAAACCGCGGAGCGCAGCTAGTTTATCAATAAATAACTTTGACTATAACTTTGCACCAAGCTCTATAAGCACATATTTTTGCAAATACTTTATTCTAATTCAATTTTATTTTTCATATTTCAAATGAACTTTCAATCGTTTGGTCTCAATTACTTCTCATTTTAATCTATTTATAATTTTAATATTAATGTATTTTACAAAGTAATTTCCGGTTTATTAGTTTCTATAGCAGTAGGTAGGTTTTATTTTTTCGTGGTCGAATAACTAAATCCATGACATTTTGACGAAAGACCAAGTCAAGAGTATGCCCGTAACGGACGAGCATGAATGCAAAGACTCATGGCTAGAAGAAACGAAAGATGTGTGCTAGGATCGTAGCATTGGATAGAAGTAGTTTCTGCCTATCTATGTGAACAAGTAACAATATTTAAAAAAAAAAAAAACCCGGCTACAAAATCTTGTACTCTATGTCACTTTCACTATCAAGGCGATTCAAATGACACCTCACATGTCGAAATCCATCAAGCTGTTTAGGATGTAAGGCGTGTCAAAGAAACCTCATACTTACAAAACACTCAAAAAACATAACCCTCCTTCTTGCGCAGCCGGGAAAAAGGGCGTGACTGTATGTATACATGGATACCTAAGGTATTAATTTTGGATGACTAGTTACTGAGTGGCACGAGTATAAGCTGATAAATGGTTGATATCCAGTGAGTCATGATACTTAGGTAACGCAATTTATCATGCTCTCAATGATCGATAATAAATAATTATTATCTCAATATCGCAGCGATAAACAAATATGAATCACACCTATAAATTTACATAAGCACAAACTTAATTTATTATTAGAAAGATTTAAAACCAAAGAAATAAAAAAATTGCCATTTTGGAAATCTGGATTTTGATGGCACCATGCGCCACCTGGTGTCGAGTAGCGCAAGTAGTCAAAATAGATGTAGCAAGACTACCAGTCTAAGAATTAAAAATAAATTACCCATAACGCATTCAGGTGTAGGCAATTAAAGCTACTATTGCTAATTTTAGGATAATTGAGAAAACTCTTCGGCAATCGGCCACAATACCTTGTCAACACACACAAAGTCAAAGTCAAAGTCAAAGTCAAAATGTTTTTATTCAATTTAGGTATCAAAGATACACTTATGAACGTCAAAGTTAAACACACACAAAATGTCCAGACCAAATTTACTGACGTATCTCTAACTAACAAACAAACTGCTACCGGTCTCCCAGACTGCAGACTGGAGCCGTCATTACAAGCAGCCAGACCAGCGGAGCTGACAAGAAATCTTGAAGCCGTGAGTGATTGCTGTTGCAACATGGATTTATGGCGCGCCAGGGGGAAAGGTAAAAAGTAGACGAAGATTAACTCGTTAGGCTTGCACACTTACTGTAGAGCACTTTGTAAGAATGCAGTTATTGACCGAGGGAAGCGAAAGACTTAGTCCGGCTCCACACGTTGGCCGAATAGCATTGGCGCCGACGTTGGGGGCAACGTGTAGAGTTGGGGTTAGAGTTAATTCGGATAACTTGCCATTTGTTTACATGCTTACAATATTTGTAAGTCGATAAATTGCGTCTAATCCGATCCTAATGACATTTTGCGAGCAAGTAGTTCATTTTAATACAATTTTTAGTTCGAATATGACTAAAATCTGCCAAGGGGTTAGTAGATAATATGAGGTTCACGAGGTCTTAGTTCGAGGCGAATTTATTAATCAATTATGATTCACTAAATTCCGAATTATTTTAGTAACAAGAAACTTACAATAAGATACACAAAAGGTCTGCCACAATAAAGAATAGAATAGAAAATTTTTTACTAAGTGGCAGCATGCATCGATCCACTCCATATTATTACGACGCACCCAATGAAGATTGGCTGTGAGTGGTCGCAATCCTCAACTGTGAAGGAAGGAAGAAGAAGAACTTACGTCAGGCAGCACCGCCATCAGTTCGACGTGCTGGAACTCCCCCGCAGCCAGCGAGGGGCTCTGCCACCAGGTGGCGGTGTCTCCGTCCACGGCGTGCGAGGCGGGGTGTCTCCGGGAAGAGGAGCCGTCTGAACCCTCGCACACGTCGCACACCACGCCGCGTCTGAACAACAGAGAGAAGAACAGTCAGACTACTGTCATGTTGTCATAGTTCTACTCTTTCTGTACTTATCAAATTAAACACGAAATGCAAAGCAGGTACATACCTAAGTTCAAATAGCCCAAATGGCGCCATAACGCCTTTATCGCCGAAGGTCGCGCTCACGCTGAACTTGGTATGGGGAGGGACGTCGAGCGAAATGGCAGCAGGCTGCTGCTCGTTTCGCTCACCACGGATATTTTCGAGTTTCTTATTAGGACTTAATAAAGTTAGTGATTAAGCCAACTTACTTGCCCGGCGTTTCCCTGCAGTACTCCTCGGCGCCGTCATCGCCGCATGTTGCGTTTGCGCTGATCTTGGAGTAGGGAGCGACGTCGAGCGGAGCGGGCAGCAGGCTGCCGCTCGTCTCGCTCGCCACAGACACCTCGCTCAGGGTCGTGCTGCTCAGGCGGTCGAGGAGCGCTCGGCCTATAGGCAAACAGAGAAGTTGTCTTATTACTGAGAGGACTTGTATTGTACCAGCGTTTCCCATTAGCCACGTCGCGACCCGGTACCGGGTCATCAAAATAAAATACCGAGTCGCAACATTCCCGCCTTTTTTTTAAAGTAATACCTGCTATCGATACCTGCTGCAGTTTCATACTAGCTAGCTAGTTTATCGGCGCCGCTTAGTAAAATGGCTAGGCTGTTAATTGAACGGCTATACATACGGTGCATTTACACGGGAGTTAATGTACCTATACGTTTTATTGAGTCAGATACTCCTTTCTTCATTTATTTTCTCTTCATATTCTTGGGAGTGTTTACTTACCAGCTTACCACCCACTCCTGAACAACCTTTGTCAAATCTGCCGCTCGTGCCGCCATGAACCATAATTTATTGGAATTAGATACGATTTCACGTGGCTGCTGATAATAATGACTTTGAGAAAATTAAAATTAAATTTTGATTAGGGTTATTACTTATCTTTCTAATTTAAATAATAATAACGAATAGTCCAGCGTTTAGCTACTATTATTTATTACGCACCTGAGCTTTTAAATAAGTATTTGAGTCAAATAATGCTACCTAGTATAAACTTTACAGACGGTTAAAAATTTAATCACCTTGAAGTATGTACATCTTCTTGCTTGTAGCTGTAACTTTAGTCTACTGAATAAACAATAACTCTCTTTCTAATAAACGTTGTATCGCCTCGAAATGTTGTTCAGTGTTTTGTCTTTTTCTTCCTTTTATTGTTAGTTCGATCGAATAAGACAAAACACTGAATAACTATGGCAAAGTTGGAACGTTTATCAAAAGGGGGTAAGTATCTTATAGGTACAAGTTATAATAGTAGTTTAATATACAGGTAAATATGTCCAGTCTTACTGTGTGATTCATAGGCTGATAATTTAGATCCGATTAATACGTATGTTTATTCAAACATAGATTAGACAATGATAAAATTAAATAGTTATCATGTGCGTCATACTAGTTTTTTGGACTATATTTCATCCCGACTCGTTGAAAAACTTGAAAAAATAAAAATAATATGTTAAATAATATGTTATATAAATAATAGTAATTATGTTACAAACTTAATTTTGTCATATGCTATAGGTTTGTATGTATGTATGTATAACCGGAGTCCGGTGCATGGCGACAGGCTCGTCCCCTGTCACATTTGGGAATGAATATCGTCTGTCGAAGTGTGGATGTTAAAACACACCTCTGTCAACCCCTTCTTCGGGGAAATGCGTGACATGTTACAAATTAATGGAATTAGCACTTTCGAAAGATTTTTTAACTTAAATTTAATATTTGTACCTTTATTAATTTTAACCAACAAGACTAGTACTGACTATTTCTAATAGAATGGCACCAAGTCAAGCAAACGAGTCAACCAAGCTTATAAAATATCTAAATCTGAAAGCTGACTCCCTCGGCGTAGTGTAGACTTCACACTTCATAAGTGCTGGCACAAATAAACCGCGTACTTTATAGTCAGCTGTGGCGAATTATGAGAGAAGACGGCAGTGTCCGGACTTTATGGTAACAGTGGAGTTGAAACTTAGCGTCGTCAGGACTTAGGAGCTTAGTGCTGTTGCAATTTTGACATTTGATTTTCTCCTTTTAACCGCGGTCCTAAAGGATCCCTTATTTGCTCAATAAAATACCATCTATTGAGTTGGTGAGCAAATAAGGGATCCTTTAGAACCCTTTAGGTATTTATGGTTAACGGACTTTCTATGTACAAAATTAGCATTATAGAGTGAACGTTGAAACCTGTTAGCAGTCAACTCGGAGTTATTAGTTCCTTATATTATGATTAAACCTCGGCAAACCACATCACGCCCTAACAGCTACGATCACGTTACTTGTCAATTTACAATCGTAATCGCATCTTCTTAGCTGTGCCATCCGCATAAACGAGTTAGCACGATTGCGTGTGACAAGTGACATAAACAAGATTTTAATTGAAGCCTTATTATGTAAGCGTGGTAAAGATGGCAATCGTGCACCCTCCCACTTGTTCGTATGACGCTAGTAAGTTGGTGCGAGCAGGATGCCGCACACGATGACCATTGCCATTACGCTTACATGATCAGGCCTCAGGAGATGAAGCCGTGGTAATTAAGTGGTCGAGGTCGAGCATCGGTTGTCGGCGCCCGCGGCTCAGTCGACGAGTCGACAGCCTCTCAATCAGGCCCTGGACCACCTGGCTCAAGGAAATCGACCCTGATTACGGGTATTTGCTTCACTAATTATATGAGTTTGTTTAGGCCGGTTTCTGCGCACGTAAGATGCTCTAATTCAGGGTTTCTCAAACGAATAGTCCCGCTAACCCTAGTCAAATTTCTTGACCACTGCGAGCTTCTTAAAAAAGTCGTTTTTAGTATTCGAAGATTGGTTGTTTTTATTTCAATAAAAGCCTTACAAGATTTACAAAAATGTGACGTCTAATTTGATGGGTGGGCGGGCTTGGCTTTTGTTGCAATTTAACTCTATTTCTGAAGTAATTTTGGCCAATCTCAATTTTAATTCTGTCTGTTCTGTAGTCTTTTTATCATGACTAGTTGTGAAACCCCACTCTCTGAAAAGTAAGTTATAACGAAGGGCAAAAAGAAATTTACCGCTCTGCGCGAGATTTTGGGATTCATCAGACGCCACTAAGGTATATTTTGTCGCAAATGCCCGTTACGTCCACTTTGAGAAACGTAGCTCTAAATGATTTTTTTAGCGGGAACCGAAAATATAGCGATATAATTTTGTATTATTTTCTAAAACTTGTGATTTTCCGAGTGTTAAAATGTAATAATAGTGCACGAGTGTAGGCAAATGAAACAAACATTGCGAAACGCGACTTTTCGTGTTCTCTACAAAACTTCACTTAAAGTTTCAGTAAAGTATCCATAACTTTACTGAAATGGGGAAAGGGGAGGTACACATCGTCGTTATTATCACCTCATCATCATCATCACATCGTCTGTGAAAACTAATGATTAATTACTTGACACTGGCAAATGTACATGACGTGCGACGTCAAATTCCCCTGAATGGGGCAGAAAAAAAACGTAGCTCTAGATGGATGCAGGATGCGCAATACCGACTATAATGGAAATCCTTTCGGCTAAGATACGAGTGATGATAGTATTGATTTATATTTACATATCAAATATATAACAAATGGTCTGGGGATCAAATGCTTACTTTTTATACAAAGAGAATCCTCTGATAGAAACGTGGTGTTACAAAGCATCTACTAAACGAATACTTACCCAGAAAAGGAGTTTTTACTAAAGTTTTTAAAAATAATGGCTGTGTGGACTGAACACCACTGATGAATCATTTCCAAAATCTGATTAAACCTGCTCACATAATTTCATGAGGATTGGTTGAGATATGTGACCTGTACAGAAATACACCCCGAATTCTACCTAACATCCAAATACGATGTACGAAAGCATTTTTGCCGTCGCTGAAACGGCTTTCCTCGCGTTTTGCGCTTGCTCAGTCAAAAAGTCTTAGGTCTTATAAGTATACTTTTTGTATCAAATTACGTATTCACTGTTTTCAATTCACCAGATTACACTCTTAATCCGATAATAGGTTATCAACATTCATATCATAATCATGATACGAGTACATCGACCAGAATAGATTTGAGAAAGATAAACAAATAATAAAGTTACCTAATTTCCTGAGCGTACATTTTACCGTTTCCTGAGAAGTATTTCTTCACACAGCTGTCTCAGGTTTCGCCTGTAGTGGGAAGGAGACAGAGAACTAATAATACTTTATCAAAACAAATCAGAGAGTAGGTAACATTCTGTAGAAGTTGAAATGTGTAATTGCGTTAAACGGACACTCTCACGCTTGCCGAGACACAGAAAAATATTAACAGTTTCCAAACAAACATATAAAATTTCATTAAAAAAAACGATTCTTAAATGTATTTAGCTTATGACACTCGCGCAATGAACGCAAATCTAACGACATATCGTGTATAAAAAAAGGGTTCAGCCATTTAGTAATTTAGAGGAAACATAGATACTGACTAAATATGATAAACTCTTTGTTTAAGCCCCTGGGCTGAACGAATTGTAGGCAGATTTGAGTCCTGAAACTTATCTGACCTTACAAACTAGAAGTAGAGAGGTATTTTCAAAAAATCCGCACCTCTACATGTTCTCCCTTACTAATAAACGTTATATCCATCGAAAAAGACAAAACAGTGAATATTTATTCCGAGAATAACTTGGGAATAATTATTCACAGTTATTCAGTGTTTTCTATATATCGATGGAGTTAGTTTAGAAAAGTTTAGTTAGTTTAAAAGAAAGAACATATCTAAAACACTGTATCTATTTAACTATTCCGAGGCTATACAATGCTTATTAGTGATGGGGTTTACATCTACTTACTCCCTAGAGTTTAATTTTACTGTCACTACACCAGATTAACGAAATTACTAGTCATTTTTAAAAGATCACTAAATGAACTTTCAGAAATTAACGCCCTTCTCACAGTATCAGTTTTTTGATATTTCCCCACTGCATTGACTGTGGCTCACTCTGTCTCAGTAATAGCCACTTCATTATCAAATCCCAGTAGGGTCGGAATAAACGTTGAAGTGGAGACTCTGGTAGATGTAGGTATCTACAACTGCATATTTAATGAGATGCAATACTACTGTATGACTGGAGAAAAGAAATAGTAACCTAAACTGTTTTAGTAAATAAGAATAAGTATTATTTTTAAAAAACTCTATGAATTATTATGAAAAGAAAATCAATCTACCTATCCAACTTTAAAATACCAACTATGGTCTATGACACTTCTGATTTTCGTAAATTACCCCACACCTAACTTTTCAAAATTGTTTAATATGTTCCTGGGGCCTAGACAAGTTGCAATCGGTTCTGAGCGATAATATTCCTACAATCGCTAGCGCTCAAACGTCAGCTGCTCATAGAAAAATAATATGAATTTAGAACTCGACGCTGGCACCAAATAGTACCTTCTCTTTGGGCAGTCGGGTAAATTATCTATGTTTTTCTCTTAATTTGGACAGACATGGACATATATGTACAAACTAAATTGCTAGTCTTTGAGAGAGGCGATAATTGCGAGCAAAGTTGTTAATAACATACGGTAGAGGGTAGCACTTGCATGTTACTGCAACGAGGGTGCCACTTTGATCGGCTGTTAGTGGCCTGGTGTGAATGGATTTACGTGGAATTTAACATACTCGTCGGTTCTACAGCAGTCTTCTGTGTATAATTTTCTAATTGCAATGTCCTGACGGTAAGATATATAATTTTAACATTGCTAGAAGCACTGGCAGGTTTATTATATGCCTACTACAATTTCAAAAGCATCTTAGCGCTCTCTACATAGTATAAAACAAAGTCGTTTTCCGGGTAGATAGGTATGTCTTCTCCCTGTCTGTATATTCGCTAACTTTTAAACCACGCAACGAATTTTGATGCAGTTTTTACCATCAGTAGGATATTTCACGGAAGGTTTGTAGTTACCACGCGAAACCGCTGCGGGTTGCTAGTTCTGTATTTAATATAGTAAGGCTTGTGGCGTAGCCCGACTAGGTTTTCGTAGCCAAGGAACGGACTATACAGTCTGTCTACAAAGAAATAACGGCGGGTGCGATTGACAACTGTGCGCTACCGTGGCTCGGATGACACGTTTAATTACAGTAGAATTAGAATAGAATAGAATAGAATAGAATAGAATAGAATAGAATAGAATAGAATAGAATAGAATAGAATAGAATAGAATAGAATAGAATAGAATAGAATAGAATAGAATAGAATAGAATAGAATAGAATAGAATAGAATAGAATAGAATAGAATAGAATAGAATAGAATAGAATAGAATAGAATAGAATAGAATAGAATAGAATAGAATAGAATAGAATAGAATAGAATAGAATAGAATAGAATAGAATAGAATAGAATAGAATAGAATAGAATAGAATAGAATAGAATAGAATAGAATAGAATAGAATAGAATAGAATAGAATAGAATAGAATAGAATAGAATAGAATAGAATAGAATAGAATAGAATAGAATAGAATAGAATAGAATAGAATAGAATAGAATAGAATAGAATAGAATAGAATAGAATAGAATAGAATAGAATAGAATAGAAGAATAGAACAGAACAGAACAGAACAGAACAGAACAGAACAGAACAGAACAGAACAGAACAGAACAGAACAGAACAGAACAGAACAGAACAGAACAGAACAGAACAGAACAGAACAGAACAGAACAGAACAGAACAGAACAGAACAGAACAGAACAGAACAGAACAGAACAGAACAGAACAGAACAGAACAGAACAGAACAGAACAGAACAGAACAGAACAGAACAGAACAGAACAGAACAGAACAGAACAGAACAGAATAGAATAGAATAGAATAGAATAGAATATTTTTATTGCATAAACTGTGTAGGTACATAAAATGTTCTTAATTTAAGGTTCAGAGTTTCAACAGTTTGCCCATCGCGGGCGTGCAATATGAGGCTATACCTAACTATGTTTATTTTATTTAATAAAGAATATGGCATTGTTAACTTGACGAATAGAAATATTGTACTTATGTTTAGAGCGTAAGATTTCCGCACGACTTGAGCTTACATTAAAAAAGTAACTTTCGTTATTTCGAATAAATAAACACATTTCTAAAATAAATATTCCAGTTAGGGTTAGGAAGCCGTTTTCTCTAAATATACAACGCAGAGTATCCGTACTATTTAGATTAAATATAATACGAAGACATTTCTTCTGTAACAGAAAGGTCGACTCTACGTCCACAGAGTTCCCCCAAAAGGTTAGTTGTCATATCGTCGTACAACAACCATCAAGCCATTTGGATTTCAAGCGGCTTGAAAACTCTGGCACTAGAGCCAGCCACTCGGTCTATACAAACGTAGCTTTGTTGCCACAACGATCTAAACTTGGCCTAGAAAAGAGTGACGTTTCTTAGTATCCGCTAGGAAACGCCACTTTTTTTTAGTTTGAGCAAGTACATACCAGACTTCTACCATAAGTTCCCGAGGTCTTTAGCCACTTCATTTTCTACCTGGGGGGCTATTCTTGCTCGTGAGATGAGATGAGAATTTATCTTGGTCACTCTCACACCTATGACGTTTCAAATGAGAGCAATAAGGACGAAAAAATGAGAATCTCAAATCTCCGAATAGGGTCCCTGTACTTGAGACGGCTAACGGAGTTTCGAACTTTTCGCAATTCAATCATAATACAAATTTTCTTTTTTAAAGCACCTTTACTGTAACTCTCGCGCCTGTGGACCTTCGAGACATTAGGCCAATACATCACTAGCTCACCTTCCGCAGCACTCTTATGAACTCCCGCTAAAAATAGCTCAAACAATAGCCAGCATCAGGTGCTGGTGTAAACATCCCTCGAGTCGTCACGTCTCGCCACTTAGTGGCTTCCTTCTCTTGTTTACATCGCCATGCTTCCTGACTTTTGTGAGCTTCAGTTTTATGTTACAAGCTTACTTTCTAGGGCTACCGATTTTAGTTTTAGGGCTGCCAACGTTACTCTATGAGGTTGATCTTGTTTTTAAATTTTTACACATACCTACCTACTAAGCTGTTTTTTGCATATAAGCTTAGTATAGACTAGAGCTTACTCTGTTTAAGTGAATTTGACAGTAGACATAATCTATGTAGTATGTACTTTACGGTGACGATGACAGACATGGCTCTTGAGTGTGATGTGAGGTCGGCTGTTTACTCTTTTTTGTATGTTTGGCAGATTTGCCTCCAACACGGGTGTAGACATTAAATATAGCAAATATTTTTGCATCGTTTGCTTTGGGCAGTATGTGTTCTGTGTTCACACTTCCATGAATACACAGCCAGACCAAAATATTTTCTGAAGCCGCGCGAGGCAGGCCGTGAAGCTAGCAAGTGTCGCGACAGCGTCTAGAGAAGAAAAAAAGTGTCCAAGAAAGAGTGTAGAGCATTATTCTATCAAAGTCAAAGTCAAAATGTTTTTATTCGATTTAGGTATCAAAGATACACTTATGAACGTCAAAGTTATTTAAATAGACTCGACCGCCTTGTTCGGATAAAAAGCCTCTACTCAGAACAACAGGCAAGAAACTGAGGGGCATTATTTTTTCAAATAATAAATAAATTACAGTCTCACAAATTTTGGCTTACAACTAGGTAATATCTATAAATACTAGTGGCTACTTGGCGGAAGTGGAAGGCTCCAGACATCTTTATCTTCTAAATAATTCTTAACCTTATAATATCCTCTTTTCATGAATGTAGTTTTTACATGTGATTTGAATTTTCCCTCGGTGAGCCCTGTTATATTTTTCGGGATTTTATTGTAAAAACTAACGCAGTTGCCTAAAAATGACTTTTTTGACTTAGTCAGTCTAAATCTCGGTACAGCTATCCTATCCTTATTTCTAGTGTTATAATTGTGATAGTCACTGTTCAATTTAAATTTAATTTAATTTTTGCGAACGTGCATAATATTTTCAAAGATATACAAAGAAGGTAAAGTCAAGGATATTTATTTTATCATCAACTACTTCTGCCCCGCGGTTAAAAAGTATAGCCTATGCGCTATACCAGTTCCAGACTAAAATCTATCTCTGTGCTAAATTTCAATCAGATACGTTCTGACGTGATCAAGTGACAAACATCCATCTATCCAAACTTTCGCATTTCAAATACTACCTAGTGTGATTCACCTTTATTGTTAGCTCGTTTTTTTTTAAATTGTAAGTAAATAATATCTCTATAAACCAGGAACCAGGAACATCCACAATTTTCAAAGACAAGACTTTTACGCCTAGTTTCGGGCTCACCGGTAATAATTTTAAGGTACATGTTTCCTACAGTTAAACTGTGTTTTATAGTGTGTTTCATTGTAAATAAACACAGTTGTATTTATGATCTTCTCTATTGCCCAACCCGTACTAAAATTCTTTCTCGTGCGTACTCGTACTTATTTGTGAAAGGATCTCCATAAAAACGTAAACCCAATAATAGCCACTTTAACTGCTTACTTAAAATACTCTCTCACACCGCAGTAGGTAAGTTTCTTTCTACTTAGCGTCTGTTTACAATCTGCCGACGGTAATCGGACACTACCCGGAACAAGTGCCGATTGAAGGCTCCTGCCTGAGACGTGGTCACAGTATGTACCTTACTGGTGAGTGCACGTGTGTTACACATATTGCGTAACAAGTAACATTATTTCTTTTTTAAACCCAGCTCAAAATGTCGTACCTACCCTAAGCCACTTCCACTATTAAGACGATTCTAATGACACCTCACATGTCTAAATAACTATATATCGAGCTGTTTAGCCTGTAGGGCACGCCAAAGAATCCTTATACATACATACATACACGCATACATAACATACATACATACATACTCGAAAACCATAACCCTTCTTCTTGCGCAGTCGGGTAAATAGATAAGAGTCATGGTTAATTATTAGGGCTATTTTCAAAGTAGGTAGTCCATTCTTTTGTATAAAATGTATGGAGTATACTTCGCCAGGTTCAGTACATTCCCAGTCAAGAATGGTCACGTGGGCAACACGCAGTGACGTCACTCGATGCTTAAGCAAGATCGAAATATGTCATATTTACTTGACGATGACTATGATGAGTGACGTCATTACGTGTTAGCTGCCAGAAAGTTAGATCTTGTTTTTTTAGATCATGAATAGAGATGGATAGATGACCTTCATGATTTACGTTATAAGAAAACTTTTAAAAAATTGATTAGATTACAATTAACATTTTTATCTGATTGTACAATATATGTAAGTATTGCAGTCCGAATTATTAGTAAGAAAATACGTATAAACTAAGAATGTCAATTTGGACACGGTGCCCCTATTTATCTGTGTCAGCGACTCAAAGTATCGATACTTACATGAAATAAAAAATACAAACAGACTAGCACAGAACCTTCTTCATTTTTATAGTCGGTTAAAAAGAAAAATGTTTTGAGTCTAATTTTAGGGTAGCATAGTCACATAGTATAATTCTAAAGTGCCTAATGCGGAAATTACTAGCTGGTATTTTCCAAAAATCTTTAAACTATAAATACTAAACTTGTATTACAAAGCTCTACTTTTTTTTTTTTTTTTTTAATTACATAATAGGCTTGCGTTTGGCCGCCAACATGCCTGATGATAAGCAGTGATGTGGCCTACGATGGAGCACGCTTGCCTAGAAGAAACCGATTCACTCAAGACTTGAAGACAGCCAGATTATAAGTGTCAGGGAACACACAGTCTGGCAGAGTATTCCACACTCTAGCGGTCCGTATGAGAAATGAGGAACCAAAGCGTTTCGTGCGTGTTGTAGGTATGTCAACCATAAAACGATGCCGCTTTTTCGTACTCTTGGTTTTATAGAAGAACGGGCTAGGGAGAATAAGGTCATGCAAACCAGATGCACACTCCCCGAAATGTATCCGATAAAAAACCGATAGACTAGCAACCTTGCGCCGATGATCCAAACTTTGAAGTTTGGCCTGGACAAGGGAGTCGTTGCCAATGAGCTGCTTCGCACGTTTCTCGATGGACTCCAACGCCTCGAGCTGGTACTTGGCCGATCCATCCCAAAGGTGCGAACAGTACTCCATGCACGACCGAACCTGTGCCTTATATAATGAAAGCAACTGTTCCGGCGTGAAGTACCGTCGCACCTTCGAGAGGACACCCAGCTTTTTAGCAGCTAATTGAGCCTTAGCCTCAATATAGGAGCCGAAGTTGAGGGTGGAAGTCAAAGAAACTCCTAAAAGCTCAAGGTTGTTATGAATCGGAATCTACTTATAAAACAAGTATTATTACTAAAGAAGAAAAAACCCGGTTGCAAAATATTGTATCCTATGTCATTTCCACTATCAAGACGATTCAAATGACACCTCAGTACTCGAAATCCACGAAGCGTTCAGGCTGTAGGGCATGCCAAAGAAACCTCATACATACATACCCACATACATACATATGTACACTCGATCATATAACCCTCCTTCTTGCACAGTCTTGTAAAAAATATCGCCGCACACTTACATACGTTCAGACAATCTAAACAAAACTCTACCTAAGTACTAACAACATAAGCACCTATCTACCTGTCAAAGCAACCTAGACCATATTCCACGGAGTTCTCAAACAGAAATGTACAATCCTACTCGCAAAGTCAAAGGCAACGAGTCCTCAAATAGAAATACAACACTTCCTACAGAGTAAGGTCAAAGCCCCGTAGTCAGTAGTGTCTGCGGTCAAGGCCTGACCGCACGCAGCTCACCACAACTCGAAGAAACCACGATGTTGCACTTTTCCACAGAGATGCGTGAACAATATTGAAATTACAAAAGGATGAGTTTTTCGAAGTATTTGAGCATTTTGTTTATTGATAACTAGTTGCGTCCCGCTGTCTGTATATTTTACGGGTTAAAAAATAAGCCTATGTCATAATTAGGTGACAAACTATCTCCGTTCCAAATTATACTTCTTCACTTTCAAAGCGATCAATTTTGAACCAATTTGTTAATTTGTGAACATAATGTCTACTGCTATGGGGCCCGGTGTATGGCGACAGGCTCGCCCCCTTTTACATTTGGGACTGAATATCGTCCGGCGAAGTGTGGGCACTGTCTACCTCTGCCAGCCCTTTCGGGAGATATGGTGTGACGATACCTTATGTTATGTTTCATAGGGAAAGAAAAAAATTGAAAGTAAAAAAAGAAGTACTTAATAAATTAAAACAGAAAATTTTGCATGCTATAATATTTAGTGTGGTGTGGTGTGATAATAGCTTGCGATTGGTCGCCATCACGCTTGATGTCAAGCAATGATGCAGTCAACAACGGAGCACGCAAGTCTGAAAGAATGGATTCACGAAGACTTGAAGACACCCAGATCTAAGCAAAAAACGAAGTGGAAACTTTCTGCTTTCGTGCTTGTTTAATGAATATTATTATGTAGTTCGTATTTAGGAGCTGACTTGATGATGGTAGCCAGGAAGTTAAAAGCTTATTTCGTAGTTTTTCGTATTTTAAACTACCTTTATAAGTCACGCTTGTTTGGTGTTCATACACTGTTTTTGTTATTGCTTTATGAATTGTAATGTTTTGTTTTGTTTACTAAATTGTTTTTACCTAGGTATATTTAACATTTTGTGCGACGACGAACTACCTAAATTACTTAATACGATGTATTCTCATGTAAGTGATGTAATAATCTTTAATGAGAATAAATGTCTTTTAACCTTATTTAGCTTTTTGCTCAGATCAGCAGAACTAATTGTGAACATTCTTACATGTGTTCTGACAAAAATCTTCATAATTTCCAACTCTCACTAGAGCCTCACCAGTAATCCCTATCATCCAGTGTAATCGAATTTTACACTGAACTCGAATACATTTGAATGCAAATGAGGAGCAGCGTCGGTGAACGATGTGGATCATTCGAATAGTTGCCGCTGGACGCTGGTGTCGTGGAGTGAAATGCAATCAAATGGAATAAGAATTACGTTTGTAATAAAATGTGAAGAGAAAGATTATTGTATTCGTCAATAAATATAATAAAGTACTTATTTAGACGATACGAGAATTTCTGGCTTTGCCAAGCAGTTGTGCTATGGGGAAGTCACAAAATTCCTTTGAATATTATAAAAAAAATAAAAAGACTTTGCAAAAAGCATGAACATCATTTTTAATTTGTGTCACAGACTTAAGGCTCAATTCCGTCATAGACTCTACTGGTTCCTATTTCCTTTCAATTTGTGTGAAGATACATTCCTATTACGGCGACATTCATGCGGCAACACTGTCGCCAGCGACACTGGCGCGGTGACACTGAAGCTGCAGAATGTTAGCTTAATGACACAGATATAAATAATTGCTTAAACAATTAAACTTGTTTTAATCATTTCACAAGTTCTATTCACTTAAACATTTATCAACCGTCATGCCACGTTGAAGCCTTCAAACGATTAAAAACTCTTAACACCATGGTAAGACTGCTATTCCACCAGAAGATGAGCGGTATGAGCATCTGTAGCGAGAAGAAAATCTACCAATAGGATCAAAGGTGATAAATAAAGTTTTACTATTGGTAGATTTTGTTCTTGCTACACATCCTCGCACTGCTCATATCCTGGTGGACTACCAGCTTATCGCTTTAAATGTACTTACTTGTTTTAACCCCCGACGCAAAAACGACAGGGTGTTATAAGTTTGATGTGTCTGTGTGTGTGAGTCTGTCTGTGGCATCGAAGCTTCCGATTTAATTTTTTTTTAATTCTTAGCTGTGTTTGACGAAAATCGACGATGATAAAAATCAGTGTCGAGGGTTTTTTAAATATTTAATTTATTTGAAATACAAACGAAACATTCTACTCTGCTCTACACTAGGATTCACGTTGCTCTCATTCTATTCTCGCATTTCAATTATCACAGCATCTCTATGCAAATTTGAGCACAATCTCGACGCGCCAGGTGTTGGGCCGCCGCGGGTGGTCGCGGCTGCGTCGAGTGCTGCATGACAGGTCTGTGGCATGTGAGCTTTGAACTGGACGAGTGATTGCATTCCTTCAATTCGGAGAGAAGGTAGAAGCAAACCAATAACCATGGACAATATCGTTTTCTTTTTCCTGTATCTACGCGAAAGTAACACCTCATTTCTCAAAAATTGGTTGTGCTTAGGGTAAATCGTTTATTTTTAGCGTGTCAGTAATTCAAAAGCACTTAGGGGCACTAAGCAGGACACATCTATTCGGTGGCTCAGTTGGTAGTGAACCTATCTTCTAAGCCAGTGGGCCGGGGGTTCGATTTCCACTTAGGGTAAACATTCATGTGATAAACATCTGTGTTTGTTCTATGTCTGGGTGTAAAGTAAAAGTGTATGTATTCAAAATATATTTGTATGGATATCAGTCTCTGGCAGCCACAGTACAAGCTTAGCTTAGTTTGGGGTCAAACGACGGTATGTGTAATAATGTCCAAATCAAAATCAAATCAAATCATTTTATTTGCATGTCAATGGGTTAAATAAGAAATAAGGTTAAAATAATTAAAATTAATGTTGAGCCATTAACGACACTAGTCGTGCAAAATTTTTACAATATTATGATTCTAGTAGTATTCAAACAATATTAAATAATTTCAATATTAATGTCATTATAGTTAAGTCATTTGCAAGCCCAATTATAAAAATGTAAGCGACATTAAAAAATGTAAGCGATTTTATTTAAAAATTCATCGGTTTCATAGAAACATTCCTTCACTAACCACTTCTTCAGCTGTGAACAGAATCGTCTATAAGGGATGTTTATTAGCTCTTCCGGAAGAGAATTAAAAATCAAGGCAGCCATGTGAATATTTATTTTATTTATTTACTCCACAAAATACTCCGTATTACATGATTAACTCATTCAGAACATTTTTAAACCATTATTTCTAAGTTTTTCGTAGTATTTGGTTCCTAAGTCTAGCAGAAGATCGTCTTATAAAAATCAAAACAGAATTTGTTATTGAAAAAAAAAACATCAAAAATACAATGATCATACTGCAATACCCTCATTCACATATACTCGTACTATGCCATATCACGTCACACTAGTGTAAAACAGTAAAAAAAGCCAAAACTTCATAGCAAAATTGAAAAAAGTTGTGTTGAAATAATCTAGTTTAATAATCAGTTTTGTTGAGTAAATCAACAAATGCCCAATAAATCGCTCGGACACTGCTCACAATTCATACACCAGAAACCTGACCAACATTTTTACACATTTGGTCGAACGATGTTCTATCTACTTGCCAACAGAGGCTATCAGTTTGGTTTTGAAACAACGATGGTGGCTCCATCTTTCAATAATTCTACAGATTAGTTGTCCAGGCGGATTTCTATGGTCCACAAGAGCGTCAAAAAACTGTCACTGTCACCGTCACTCTTAAAGGGGAAGTATTCCTCCGTGAAATAAATAAATAAATAAAATAAATAAATTCGGGACACATCCACACACGGTCGCCTGACCCCAAACTAAGCAAAGCTTGTACTATGGCTGCCAGAGACTGATATCCATACATAATATTTTTTTAAATACATACTTAAATAGATATTAACATCCAGACATAGAGCAAACACAAATGTTCCTAACATAAATGTTTGCCCTAGGTGGGAATCGAACCCACGTCCCCCAGCTCAGAAGGCAGTCTCACTACCAACTGAGCCACCGAGGCAGTCAAATGACCCGATCCTTACGACGCGACATTGATGAAATCATCTCACTCGCAGAACTGCACAATATTCCTGATTCTTGTGGTAAAATATACATACATAACACGTTATTGGGCTTCCATACGTTATACCAGCAATAGCCAAGGTCCTTGGAGAAGGTCCTGAGTAAGGACAGTTTCGCAAAAAACTGGCGTACGTGGGAACGCGGGCCGAGCGGGATCTTTTAGCTCATTAGCCGTCGCCAAATATGGCGCAAGACGCGGTTTTTACAGTGGGCACCCTGCGAGGGAATGTTGTGATTGGATCGGAGTATGATGGTTGAGTCATAGAATAATAAATAAGGACCTGGATGACCGAGCTTTGCTCGGTATTTTTTTTTTTTAATTGTGTTTTTTTGGAAATTAAACAATTGATTTTAGTCTAACCTCAAAGCAAACACTCATTGACTTCGTGTTACTTAACAACGCCATCTGCTGTTGTGTCGTTAAAGCAATTAGTTGCTCACAAAAAATAGTATTATTATTCGCCAATAGATGTCAGGAAGAGTCATATTTTTCAGTTGAGACTACTCAAACGCCTCCTTTTTGTTATTTTTCTTCCAAGTTTATGTTTAAGTTGATTATCGATAAAACACGAATAAAATGACATTTTCTAAAAATGATTCCTAGCTAGATCGATTTATGGCCCCCGAAACCCGCTATATACTAAATTGTATGAAAATCGTTGGAGCCGATTCCGAGATTCCAATTATATATATGTATATATACAAGAATTGCTCATTTAAAGATATAAGATAAGATATTAATTTTTATATTCGGAAATATTTACTCGTATGGTTGTATTCTGCTTTCTCGTTCCCTGCTTGCTACTGCTGCATGAGGATCGCGACAACGTGTTCTACCTAGCTCGCATAGAAGCTAGCTAGGAGTACTTTAAAACTAGTTAAGCAAGGACTTAGACAATTCTTATATTTTTTAGTAGTCATGATTGTTCCTATCTCCATCGGGTGCGGTAGGGCGGTGCAAGTAGTAGTTTTATCACCGTAAAATTCACCTTGTTTCTGAGTTAGCATTTTGAAGCTGTTGTACGAAATAGATACGTATATATACGTTTTATAGATTCAGTGAAATAAGCTGTGATAATAAAAGATTTATTATTGTTTCAGTTTTATCAGGATTAGTTAAAAATTGGTAAAATCACTAGGTGCCAACTCGCCCGCACGCACGAGCTACGCGCGCGCGATTTCTGCGCACGCGTAGCGTGTTTACTACCTTAACCATTGTATTAGATTACGTAGAGTACACTTATCGAGTATTACTACCATATCCGTTGTATTAGATTAAATCATTACAGACTTTTGGTAATAGAAATATATATTATTTTAATATTTATTACTAAAAATTACTTAAACAATAGTTTAGGTACTTTTTTTTTAAATTTCAAGACGATTTCCCTTTAAACTAAAACTTGAAATTAATATAAATCTAATAAAAACTGACCTGTTAAACCAGTAGGCATCGATCCCAAAATGCCAGCCCCGTTTTCTTTAGGGATTGTTATACAATTTAATTTAGACAAAGTACCCACCAGCATTTTGGTCAAGAGATGCTGGCTGGTAACATTCTGTACTTGACAAGTTAAAAAAAAAAAGATGTAGAAGCGTGCGTCACCCCTACTCATGTAATCGCATTAGGGAGTGGCTAGGATCAACGACTGCGCTATCCTGACTGAGATCTAATTCCATACAAGTCTGATGCACTCCCATACACAAGTAGGATAACTGAACTGTATAGGTACAGACAGCATCAAAAACCATGAGAGATTTTATTTTTAAATACACTTACTTAATCTATCTTTTGCTTTACTTTTTAATACTTTTAACCCTGATTTATTTTCATCTTCTTGTAGGATATCTTCATTATATTAACCAACTTATTCACGGACTACGCCAAATCTTAAGCTATAATTTTATCATCGGGAGAACATCAGCTTTTTCAAAAACTACTGAGGAAGTAAACACGCTCAAAGATCTAAAAGGTAGAGATCTGTAAAATCATTAGTAGCTAACACTATAATAGGGGGGCAAATGAATTAAACTAGACTTTTGTAAAGACCAGGGGTGTCAAATTCGATTTTCTAAAGGACCATTTATAAAATAAGAGCGTGTTAGCGGGGGCTTAACATTATGTCTACTCTTGTACAGTTAGCGTCTACACCAGACATGTCAAAGCATGTTAGCGGGCCAGGCTTAAAATTAAAGTCAAAGTCAAAATGTTTTTATTCAATTTAGGTATCAAAGATACACTAATGAACGTCAAAGTTATTTAAATAGACTCGACCGCCTTGTTCGGACAAAAAGCCTCTACTCAGAAGAACAGGCAAGAAACTGAGGGGCATTATTTTTTCAAATAATAAATAAATTACAGTCTCACAAATTTTGGCTTACAACTAGGTAATATCTATAAATACTAGTGGCTACTTGGCGGAAGTGGAAGGCTCCAGACATCTTTATCTTCTAAATAATTCTTAACCTTATAATATCCTCTTTTCATTAATGTATTTTTTACATGTGATTTGAATTTTCCCTCGGTGAGCCCTGTTATATTTTTCGGGATTTTATTGTAAAAACTAACGCAGTTGCCTAAAAATGACTTTTTTGACTTAGTCAGTCTAAATTTCGGTACAGCTATCCTATCCTTATTTCTTATTTCTATTTAATTTCTATTTAAAAACTATAATACCACACTGTCAAATAGTTGACATGTCGGGTGTTCCCTTTATTGGTGCGTAGTGATGGTGGTGTGGTGTTATAGTCTTTAATTTTAAGCCTGGCCCGCTCACATGCTTTAACATGTCTGGTGTAGACGCTTACTGTACAAAGAGTAGAAATCCTACAACACTGTGTCGCACACCGGCGCGAGGACAGAATGCGATGTACTCACACGAGGACTACAAGCAAATAAAAAAATAATCACAAACTATTTTTATTGTTTCATTAATTCTTAAACTGGCTTGAGACCCTGCGACACATTCCGCGTTTGACATCCTAAAATTGCGCGTCAACCCTACTGGGTATAACACAATGTTCTACTCTTAAAAAAGTGTTCTTCCACCTATTTGTAAGTGGTGGTCAGAAACCCGAAATGGTCCCAACGGCGCCTACCTGCCCGGCGCTAACAATGCCGTGTGCGGCCGACCGGAGAGCGGGCGGGTAATTGAGCGTGACAAACAACGAGACGATCGAGATTGCTTCAACTAGAGGTGAACTATAATGTGGCTCTTGTATTGGCTATGGAATTATTTGTTGACTCTATGAAGTTCCGTTTGACTCTATGAAGTTTGTTGGATCGTAGTCGCCAGCCGGTAACACGCTTCATCAAATAGTCATAGTTGTTGATCGTCAATCAAACGTGTAACAATTGAACGTAATGCGTACACGTCTCAACTCTCGACGTGCAGACTCAACCTAACAAAAGTTATCTGCAAATAGGATATATAAAGTAAATGTATACAACAGACAGAACAAACACTAATGTTCATTACATAAATGTTTGCTCTAGGTGGGAATCGAACCCACGCCCCCAAGCTCAGAAAGAATCCTGAAATAGCACCGTACCGTCACTTTCCACTAATAGAAACATTTTTAAGCGATGATAGCCTAGTCGGAGAAGACTCGCTTCTCAAGCCAGAGGGAGCGGGTTCGAACCCAGTCGAAGGACCAATTTGTTCATTGTGTGAACATATTGCGTATTTTAATGTCATCTGTTCATCGAAATAATATAAGGCCTTTTATATGATCGAAGCATCTGCTACGGAACTGGAGCCCCGTGCATGCATGGCGACAAGCTCACCCCCTGTCACATTTGGGACATTGTCCGGCGAAATGTGGGTGTTGTACACCTCTGCCAACCCTTTCTGGGGAAAGACGTGATGATATGTAGGAACGTTTTCAGCTGGTATTTTTTTGGAACACACGGCCACATGTTAGTGTTTACGTGAATCACTTCAGTAGCTATAGGCTAAGCGCAGTGATGAGTAGAGTAGTCTCGTATGCTGCAAATGCATAGGCAGATGCATGTGCGGCAGTGAAGGTTAGGTGAATGGATGACAGGTTTTTCCTGAGTTCGCCACAAAAAGAAACACTGTTTTCGGTTGTCACTGTTCGTACGTATTTAATATTTAATTGTATTCACTATTTGGTCGTATACTAATAGGTAATTAATTTGGATATAATTTTATGGACACAATCGAGCGAGCTGAACCTGACCAGCGCAGAGCATAGAGAGGAAACGGGGAAGAATCATAGATAAAAGACATGTTGCTAATATCCGATAAGTAGTGATGAGACACATGACAATTATTATAGAGATGTAGGGCATAGACAACATATAATCGACTTCCAACACTCCTCCTTATGCTCTACATCTTTTAAAGATATAGGTGGATCCATAAAAATACATTATGGCCAGGTAATCCAAATACAGCAAACATACAGAGATTATACAACATTTTAGGTCACAGAAATAAACTTATCATACATATAAAAATAGCTGATAAACATGAAACCTTTTTGAATATACATATTCTACAACTCTACATGTTCACACATTTACTTTACACATTTCAAATGTAATCCCATTACAAAATTACAATGTTTTTGACTACATAATGGCTTAGTAAGTATATCTGCAAGCATTTTATTAGTTGGTAAGTATTTTACACATATTAAATTTTTGCCTACTAAGTCTTTTACAAAGTGGTATCGCAAGTCAATATGCTTGGTTCTTTTGTGACAATACTCTTTTACTGACAATAATTTCTGAGCACTTTGATTATCATTATACACTATGATATCAAATCTTTTGTTGATAATTTCCGACAAGAAATTCCTAACAAAACAAATGTCTTTACATACATCAGAGATTGCTAAGTACTCAGATTCTGTACTTGATAGAGCAGTACAACGCTGTTTCCTTGCTTCCCAATTTACAACACTGGATCCTAGCTTAATTACAAATCCTGTGTAAGACTTCCTGTCACATAAGTCATTTGCCCAATCTGCATCAGCATAGGCTTTAATATCAAAATTAGCATCTTTATAAAAATAAAGACCATAATTTTTGGTTCCTGCCAAGTAACGAAGTACACGTTTAGCAGCTTGCCAATGACTCATATCAAAGCAAGTACTATATTGGCTGAGTTGACTGCAAGCATATGCAATATCTGGACGAGTACACGCCGACAAATATAAAATTGATCCCAAAAGCTGTCTGTATTTGTAAATGTCATCATCTAAACATTTTTTATCTGATTTATCTAATTTACAATTTACAGGCAAAGGAGTTGAGACAGGCTTGCAATCACTCATGCCAAACTTAGCCAACAATCGCTCTATGTAGTCAGATTGGTCTAATATTATTACATTATTTTTCATAGTAACATTAATGCCTAAACAATTTTTAAGCTCTCCTAGGTGACGAATTTCAAAATTTTGCTGTAATAATAACAATACTTTATCAATGCAGTTATTGTGAAATATATAAAAATCGTCAACATAGAGAGCAACTATTACATATTCATTATTAGACCTTTTTACATATATGCAGGGTTCACATTTGCTCTGAACATATTCATTCTGAGACAAGAAATTATGAATTTTTATATTCCACATTCGACTTGATTGCTTCAAGCCATACAAACTCTTGTGGAGTCTACAAACTTTATTGTCATTTTTATTAAAACCTTCTGGCTGTTCCATAAAGATAACTTCATCTAATTCCCCATTTAGGAATGCAGTAGCTACATCTATATGGTCAATCTTTAAATCAAGTTGTAAGGCTATAGTAAATAGGATCCTTAAGGTAGAATGTCTAACCACAGGTGAAAAAGTATCAGAATAATCTATTCCCTGTTTTTGACTAAAGCCCCGAGCAACTAGTCTTGCTTTAAACTTATCAAACTTGCCTGAGGCATCAAACTTTTTCTTGAACACCCATTTACACTTTATAATATTTTTACCCATTGGCCTATCAACTAATTCCCATACATTGTTCTTTAATAAGGAATTATACTCACTTTCCATGGCTTTATGCCACTGAGATTTATCTGAGGAATGCATGGCCTCCTCGTAGGTAACAGGGTCGCCCGACAGACTTGCATCAGCCATTAATACAGATAAGTCGTAATCATTTAACTTACTTGGCAGTTTACCCCTAGTAGTACGGAGAGGTCGCGAGCGAGACGCGTCGGCGGTACCTACCGACGATGTCGGCTCTCCTCCTTGAGGTATAGACTCCGGCAGAGGAGACGAGACATCTGACATGATGTCATCTCCATCACCGTGATCACTTACTCCCTCATCTCCAGTACAATAGATGTCAGATGATGGCGACAACGCTGGCGACGTTAGTTCCGCATCTGAAACATCATGGGAAACACCATTAGACTTATCAGAAATTCTACAATTAGTACTATCACTATTACTAGTATCACAGTATTCAACTATACTATTATTTGAAGTTTTATTGTCATTGTTCAAAATTGTATTATCATTATTTATAATTGAATTGATAGTATCATTGTATAAAATTTCATTTACATTAGTGACTTCCTTCTCCTTAATGTCACTGTCAATAAAAATAAAATCATTGCTCACGCTTTCAGCGTTCAACCGATCTCCTTGCTTTTCTAAAAAATTATCCTCAAAAAATGTCACACAGCGTGAATAAATGACTTTCTGAGGACAAGATGGATCTATTAAACGGTAACCCTTGCAAGTTTCACCATATCCTACAAATATATAACGTTTCGCCTTTGCATCAAGCTTACGGCGTTTTTGATCAGGAACATGAGAATAGGCAACACAGCCAAAAATGCGCAAGTGACTAAGATCAATTGGAGATCCGGTCCATACATATTCTGGAATGCTGTCCGACAAAGCTGTGGTAGGGCTCCTATTTTTCAGATAGATTGCCGTCATGACGGCTTCCCCCCAAAAGCGGTCAGACAGACCAGATTCTTGCAGCATTGCACGTGCCTTCCCAAATAAAGTCTGATTCACACGTTCAGATATTCCATTTTGCTCTGGTGTAAATGGAACTGAGGTTTGGTGAACTATGCCTTCCTTTTTAAGAAAATCGCTTAATTTGTTATTGCAATATTCAGTTCCGTTATCTGTTCTTAAACATTTTATAGATAAACCTGTCTGTTTTTCTACTAAAGCTTTAAAAGAAATAAAATGGGAACTCACCTCAGATTTAGACTTCATAAGGTATCCAAATGTCTTCCTTGAAAAATCATCTGTGAATGTCAACAAGTAGCGGGCTCCGCCCCAAGTGCTTTCTTGCATCGGGCCGCATACATCGGAGTGGACCAGTTCAAGTAATTTGGCAGCACGCTTAGCACCATGCTTGGGAAAAGAAGACCTATGCATCTTTCCTGTAACACATGCCACACAACTGCCAGGTTCGCCGACTTTTCCCTGAAAAACGACACCAAGACACTGATTTCCACCACCCAGTATACTTACACTTCTGTGATTTAAATGGCCAAGACGCTTATGCCACACATCTATAGGTGCGCACACAGCAGCATGAGCACTCACTGTCTCCTGCCTAGGATGAAGGAGCATGGAGGTCTCAAGGGGTAAGGACCTACCTTGTTGTTTTTTATATTTATACAACCCATTAATTTTCTTAGCACATAGAACTTGATCACCAGATATCTGACAATTATCATAAATAGAACAACCATCTTTATGAAAAGCAACAACATAGCCTTTATCTGTAATCTGATTAACAGATATTAAGTTATTAGAAAGATTGGGTACCACTAACACATTATCGAGAGTTAAATTTGAAGAAAGAGATATTTTACCAACCATTTTACTGTCCAATTTCTGCCCATTGGCAACAGATATGATGCTGTTTTTGCTCTTGGTATCCGTAACGAGGTCATGGTGCATGCACATATGCACACTAGCTCCAGAGTCCAGAATGAATTCATCCGAGTTAGATGCAAACAAGGCAGATGCTAAAAAGGTGTGTTGATCTGATTTTTCAATACTTTGGTCTTGTTTTTGCTTCTTCTCACTGTCTCGGCGCTTCTTAAAGCATTTGCTAGCTACATGGCCCGTTTTCCGGCAGTAATTACATGTAATGTTACTCTTCTTCTTCTTGTAGGCCGCATAAACGGTAGATTGTCCCTCGTGTGTGCGTCTGTGGTCCTCTTGCAGCAATCTCATTCTCACCATCTCACTAGTTAGGGAACTTGTGATGCAGGCCGTCTCAAGACCAGACACCAAAACATCGAATTCTTGTGGTAACCCCAACAGCAAGATTTCTGCAACTTCCGCATCGTCTATTATTTTTCCAATATCCGCAAGTTGCTGCACTAGTTTCATTGTTGTTTCAATATATTCGGACATAGAAGAAAAATGTTGATACTCGATGCGGTGTAATTTTCGTAATAACAGCACTTTTCGATATAGCCCACGATCTTCGAACGTATCGGCAAGCTTTTTCCATGCGTCATTAGATGTTTTGCAGTTGCAAACGTATTGATAAAGATTCGGCTGCAGCGTCAAACATATACGAGCAAGTGCACGACTGTCGCGAGTCGGATCGCCGACGGCGTTCTCGTCGGTGCCATCTACACATTGCCATAATCCCTCAGACAATAGGATTAATTTAATAGCAAATTTCCACGTTGTATAGTTCGAGACGCCTTGTAATTTTTCTATTGAGGCTATTGAGTTGTGAGGAGTCGGTGCGCTCGTAAGTGTCATAGGCGTGACCGGCGACTCGCGCCGTCCGCGTGTATCTTGATCCATCATGAATAAAAATTACGTACCTCGTGGTATTTTTGAGCTTTTCCAATTTCACACAAAGCTGAGCACATAACCTGATGAGTAGAGTAGTCTCGTATGCTGCAAATGCATAGGCAGATGCATGTGCGGCAGTGAAGGTTAGGTGAATGGATGACAGGTTTTTCCTGAGTTCGCCACAAAAAGAAACACTGTTTTCGGTTGTCACTGTTCGTACGTATTTAATATTTAATTGTATTCACTATTTGGTCGTATACTAATAGGTAATTAATTTGGATATAATTTTATGGACACAATCGAGCGAGCTGAACCTGACCAGCGCAGAGCATAGAGAGGAAACGGGGAAGAATCATAGATAAAAGACATGTTGCTAATATCCGATAAGTAGTGATGAGACACATGACAATTATTATAGAGATGTAGGGCATAGACAACATATAATCGACTTCCAACACGCAGACTTCCAAAAAATAAATTTTAATGGATATCGTTTACAAAATGTAACTAACTACCACAATTTAGCAGACAGCTAAATAAAACACCTGTCACAACTGCGCCTGCGCAGGTATTGTGCAAGCCAGCCGCAGGCGCCGGCGCCGCCAGCAGCACTACACGTATCTATGGCTCTGAGAAAAAGAGCAAAGCTATTGTGGCATTTACACTAGCCAGAGGGTATCGAAGAGTATAATAGAGATTTTTATTGTAGCCAGATTTGGTGAGGGTGGCGTGACGAATCAGATTTTAATGATCAATATGAAAAGAATTAAGGCGTGTATGAATAGTTCCCCGAGCCTGCCACGGAGAATTTTTTTTTTGGTCCGACTTATATTGTTTTTGTGATTTAAAAAAAAACTTTGATATAACTTTATTATGTACTATGAAAATGACGTACTCTAGTGCTAAAAGTACTTACTACTAAGAATCACACAATATTACAAATGCGAAATTTGAATTGGATGTATGGAAATTTGTAACTGAATCACGGTAGAACTGCTGAAAGGAACTGGATGTGCCAAATTTCGCACAGAGATAAATTGTAGTCTGGAATAGCACATATGATACTTTGTACCCACGGGTGAAAGCTAGTAGATAATACAATAATGTGTCACCTTGGTCACTACGCCCAGTATAATACCTTAATTTGATGTTACAAAACTTAAAAAATATAATATGGTAAAGAAACTGAAACAAAAATTATCAAAAACAATGGCTCATCACTGCTCATGTAATAAGGTGACAGTAAAGCACTGTTAAGAAATGCAACAATCGCATCGTCTCCGCGTTTCCTTAGTCATTAGAAACACAATGCTTCCCAAAAGTACCTGCAAAAACCCTGCTGTGAGGGCGCTTAAGAGCCACCTCTAGAACCTTAACGGCCCCTTAACTGCCTTTTCATTAAGAATTTACGGCCGTTACTTGCTGCGGCCCTTTGACCGGCCGTCCTATGTTATAGCTCGTGACAAATGCCCAGTAAAACGGCCCAAACAACCGATTGATAAGAGATCGACGTCGGCGCCTTTTGATTCTAACTTATATGGGATGGCAACGCGTTGTAAAGTTACAAGGCGTTTATTGTTACGAGACCACACCGATTGGTATGAAATTCTGAGTATGCGGGCTTGCGGAGTTAAGTCTGTGTTTAAGTATGCAGGTGATGTCTAGTGGCGGGTCTAAGATTTTGGTTTCGGGCGAGGCTCTATTTACTTTATTAAGCTTTGCACAGCATGTTACAAAAATCCTGTTGTATAATTGAAGGGCATGTACACACACTTTTAGTATTCAGCAAAAATACCAAAAACAATGCACGTTAAAAATAGCAAGTGTTATGGCCGGTTTAAGAACCCAAGAAAAAAAGGAAATTTTACAGAAATGTTAATAAATCTATGTCATATGTTAGTAGTGGCTTTTATTCTAAGAAAGGAGTGGCACATGGCGAATAGTTTTCAAATAAAACCGACGCGATTATTAGCTGCGGTCACGCTTTTTGGAGGGCGGAGCGCGATGTGTGTTCAACATTTTTTGAGTCAATTAGTAGCATAATTGCATCCTCCAATCGATACCGGAAACGCACCTCCTAGATGCAACAGGGTTTTTGTAACACCCTGTGTAAGTAGGTATGAGTTTTGTTTCGGAGGCTTGACTTGGCTGAGTGTAACCTATAACTAAGTATTTACATAAATTTAAGCATACACAAAATAATTTTCGACCATAAACTGTAGAGCGTGAATTGGATACGGGGATAGGGGAAACTTAACCAACAACCCCTGAATTGCAGGAAATACATGTTGTGTGGACCTAGGCGCATGTTTCCTAAATTAAGGGCCCGTAAAAACGGGCATTAGCCCCCTGAATCCGCCAGTGGTGAACTCTTTTGATCGCACAGTAACACACAACTTTCTCATTTTGTGACATTTACAACTGAGCGCTACCGTGGTTCGAATGACATAACAAATTGAAGGCCCCGGTTATTTATCTTGAAACAACAACAGCGTGACATCAGGGTTACCAACTCAGCATCCTCCTCCTTTTTTTTTTTTTTTTTTTTTTTTCGCCTTGGGAAAATCCTTTATGGATACCACCAACAGCCCCGGGTGCGGGCACAGAGTGGTTATGTGGGAATCCCGCCACTGACGGCCTACCCACTAAAAACCCAAGGGTGTTCCACCTCGGCGCAAAATGTCGGGGCAACGGGTACGCTTCCGGACTCCTCCGCAGCCCCGACGGCGCCAGCCCCTTCGGGCACCACCTCGAGCTTGCGCTCTCTCCCTCTCGATGACGATGTGTCGAACACCAGACACATCGTCATCATCCACCTCCTCGGGGACCAATTTTGCCCGTGGGCACCAACCAGCACCCGTGCCTAGGCGCCCATGGTCCCCATGCGACGGGTCAGATGAGTGGCCCCGCCGCCTGCCACTTCGGCCGCAGAGGATAGGGAGAGCGGCAACGACACACCGACACGCCTCTTCCTCTGCGGCCCCACCGCGTCCGCCATCAAAACGGTGGCAACCCCGTTTGGGCCGCGGAAGGTAGGGAAAGTGGCAACGACACACCAACAGTCCTCTCCCGCCGCGGCCCCCAGCCTTCGGTTGCAGTGTCGCACACGCGACACTGCACCCCGCCTCAGTTGTGGGTCTGCCCATATAGACCCACACCCTACTTAGGCCGCTTCCATGTGGGCTTTGGGCTAAAAGCCCCAGGAAGCGGCCCCACCTCGGATTCCTCTTGGCTTCACCGTGGTTGCCGAAGCCACGGCTACTGAGCCCCCCCGCCACGACAAGGCGGGAACCCGCGGGGGAGCAGCATCCTCCTCCTGGCTTCGTGTCTCTCAATTCTGAGGGTTAGACGTGACCGCCTCCCACTACACATCTTCTCTTTCACTATGTTGCGCCATATTTTTTTTTTTTTTTTTTTTTTTTTTTTTTTTTTTTTTTATTACATAATAGGCTTGCGTTCGGCCGCCAACATGCCTGATGATAAGCAGTGATGCGGCCTACGATGGAGCACGCTTGCCTAGAAGAAACCGATTCACTCGAGACTTGAAGACACCCAGATTATAAGTGTCAGGGAATACACAGTCTGGCAGAGCATTCCACACTCTAGCGGTCCGTATGAGAAATGAGGAACCAAAGCGTTTCGTGCGTGTTGTAGGTATGTCAACCATAAAACGATGCCGCTTTTTCGTACTCTTGGTTGTTTTATAGAAGAACGGGCTAGGGAGAATAAGGTCATGCAAACCAGATGCACACTCCCCGAAATGTATCCGATAAAAAACCGATAGACTAGCAACCTTGCGCCGATGATCCAAACTTTGAAGTTTGGCCAGGACAAGGGAGTCGTTGCCAATGAGCTTCTTCGCACGTTTCTCGATGGACTCCAACGCCTCGAGCTGGTACTTGGCCGATCCATCCCAAAGGTGCGAACAGTACTCCATGCACGACCGAACCTGTGCCTTATATAATGAAAGCAACTGTTCCGGCGAGAAGTACCGTCGCACCTTCGACCATATGCTTCGATTAACGGCATCCTGCATAGCAGATGTAGGTGTCAAGTATAGTGCCCAACTCAATCAACCTAACGTATGCGAACTTTATTATGTCCTACGCTGCCCTACTCTAGACTCTCTACTTCACAGAATAGCAATCAGTATTAATATTATATATGCTACACAGATATTTGAATGAGTAAAAGCGACTAATTTAAGCTCACCCATGATGCGATGTTTCACACATCTCATCTCTCTTCACAGCACCATTCGAGCATTAACACCGAAGAGTAGCACATCTGTAGAGTTACTAGTACTTTCACAAGTGCAGCTTTTGTACGTTCTTACAAGATGAACGGGCGATGAACTAATAAACGAGTGACAGAGAGAGGAGAAATTGAAACCTGGAGTTTTGGCATCGACTAGGCAAACAATTACAGAATGGTTTTATTACCGCTCGGCTTTATGACGGCTCCGCAGCGGAAGGGTTATTATCTTTAATGCACAATAATGCAAAGTTATGTGGTAGAGAAGCATCTAATTGCTATTAAAAGACGCTATGTTAGTAACATTATAAAAAACGCCTAAAGCAAAACGACAAAATAAGCTTAGAAGCAACATACATCTCTGTACATTTGCTACTCAGTAGGTTAAGTTGCTCGTAAAATTAGTTCTCATGCCCACAACGATTCCGTATCGGCCACAGACTCATAAACCGATACATTGACGACATGTTTTGTCAAAGGCAATTGTTGCTTAATCATGAGTTATGGACAGAACGCCAGTTAAACTTAGGAATCGTAGTTAAATTGCGGTTAAACCTGTTTTAAATGAGCAGTATGGGATGATGGGAACTTTGTAATAAAATTAGACGATGAATTTGCTTAATATTCTTACGATTGATAGATGACGCACAGCTTAAACAGACACGACTTGACTACAAGCCTGTAATAAAAATTTTATCTGGGATTTTCCAGCCACCGTCTATTATCACACGCGTTGTGAGGTTGTGATAATCTCTAAGCAAAAGTTATGTATCTCCAGGAAATTAAAAAAATTACGTTTTCTGTTCTGGAGTAAAAATTTGACCTTTTGGGTAAGATTTAGGGTGTGTTTCTACTGCAGCAGAGATGAGCGCAGCAGTGAATGAATTGAATTGGTCAAATCATGTACCGCACCGCATGTCTCCGCTTTAGTAGAAACGCAGCCTTATATACACCCTGCACATCATCAGATAGGGTAGGAATCAGAATGTGGTCAAATACTAACCTATTTTTTTAAGGGTTTCGCGACGCTCTGTATTTTCCATACAATCGAATTTCTTGGAAACTACTCGTCAGATTGTGATGAACTTTGTCATCTAAACTTAAATAAACTATACCTACGTTCTAGATTTTCTAAAGAACGTCCTCAAGAGAAAATAGAGCCATTAGAAATATCCGCAATTTTAAGGTGTCTCTTTTGACTGTTTTTTTTTTTAATAGATAGACAAAGCAAATCAAAAGTTACTTCGCATGAGGAGATTGTCTACATTATTAGCTTTTAAACTAATTCATTATACAAGGAAAATTCTTAGTTAATTAAGAATGATTAGAGAAGTGCGAAAGTCATTAAAAAGTATTGAAATGGCAATTTGGCACTCTGTGGATAGAGAGATCCTTAGAGGCTTGTCAGTTTCTTCACTTTTTCTCTTCTTTCGTCGTCCTCTTCTAGACGAAATGGCAATAGAAAACCTTTAGCCAATGCGAAGTTAGTCTAAAGTGGTCACTGGACCCTTAATAAGAAAATATCTACCACCTACGAGTAACGAGAGATAAGTAGTTATAAGCATTATGCATAACAAACTATCAGTTTGTCTTTTTTGGTCAACAAGCCAGCCGATGTTCGAATCATCTCCAATAACGAGGGTATTGTGACGCACTCATTAGAAGCGTTTCTTGCGCCCGCGCAGCCCCTTCCTTATAAGGCGATGACTGCTGAGTTCAGAATGAATAACGCATTGGGCTTTGACATGGTAATGTTATTGTATTATTTCGTAAGTTCCTTTGAAGGATTGGAAAAAGATTAGATTATAAATCTTTCCAAGCTTCATAAGAGCGTCTTAAGATCGTAAGCTAGCTTTGGGTGGTCAAAGGTCTCTACACAACTTGACCAGTCATTCTATTAAAACGAACTGAAACTACTAAGTCCCACTATTAAACTAAATGTCTAGTAAAAGTAATGTGTTAATTAATTAATTAACTATTGGATTACTAGCTAATAAATTACTTAACCGTTGGAGCTTTTAATTAATTCTGATTTCTGATTGCTGGAAAAAAGCAGCAGTCTGTTCCAAATACCGCTCACGGTTACTCATAGAGTTACCTTAAAAAATCATTAATATAATAACACTTTATTAATACCACAAACACAGAAACATTTTAGGGATAGACACCAACCATCACCAAGAGCATTCTCTTTCATTAAGATATTGGACCTAAACAAATCTCTTCACAAAACCTCATGCTCCCAAAGATCCCGTTTACCCTACAAGATAATACAACGCTCCATCAGCACAAATGGTTGCACCGAAACGAGGATATAGGAAGCCAGCAAACTATCCCCAAGTTCAATAATTCAATACCCCAGCAGCCACAGTTGTACGTGTCCACATCTCGCCAGGTTTGGCTCTGGCTCCTCGTTAGACCTGCCATATTTGGCGCCGCCAGTGTCAGCTTTGGTCGCTTCGACGGCTTTGGCAAAAGTAATGAAAGGAAAGCATTCCGCGCATTGCTGGTTAGTTAGCTTCTTAATGGATGGGGGTTCGCTTGCGTTTCAACAGTTTCAATGTGTGTTGGTAAATATTATATTACCAGTCAGACCGCAGCTACAACACTTTCACACTACGTTAAGCTGATATTCTCTGCGAAGAAAAAAATAACTACCAACAACCTAGGTAGTAAAACTAAGTTCCAAAGAACAACAAGCAGGACTGATACCACTCTAATCACTTTTTTTTTTATCTATATAGAATAGGTCGGCGTTTGACCACCAACTCGCCTGATGTTAAGCGACGTTGTGGTCTAAGATGGAGCACGACGACCTATAAGGTCACTCTATTATTTATTCACTCTAGCCTTGAAGTTTTGTAGAGTGAAGAAGTACAAAGACGGCAGTTGAGTGAGGCGCTACAAGTGCGCTACTACTTAGACCCGTCTTCGTAATCTCTCTCTTCGTGATCACTCTAGTTATTATAAAGACTAAAGTTTGTGAGCGTGTATGTTTGTTACTTCTACATGCTCAAACGGCTGGACCAATTTTGATGAAATTTAGTATGGAGGTAGCTGATACCCTGGAATAACACATAGGCTTAACTTTGACCCCGAGAAGTGAAGTATTCTCGCGGGATTTTAAAACGCGGGTAAAACCGTGAGGCGCAGCTAGTCTTGTATAATAAATCTTAGGTTAATGATTTATCTAAAGTTTTTCGGTATCAAGACTCTTAGAGCCGTATGCTAAAACGACGCTCAGTCATGAATCTTGATTTAAAACTAGTTTTATGCATGGATAAACGAGTCTTAAATTGAGATTGACTGAACATCTACTTGGTCCCATTTCGGACACTGTGTCCAAAATGGGACATTTGAATTTTAATACTATTTCCACTCCTATTTCGGACACTGAATGGAAGTGCTATACTCATATGTATAATTATAATATATAACGGTCTAAATCTGAGAAACATTATCAAGTCTGGCGAGATATAGACACATGTGAAACTGTGGATACTGGGGTGACCTTTTTATTCTACTGTTTAGTAGTTTCTCATTGAGTTTATGCTCCCACATCAAATCACTTATCACTCATGGACGTCGTTCTACCAATCACTCCATTTCAAAACAAATAAGAACTCTCAACTCTCAAACTCATAGAATTCCCTTTAACGACACTAATGGCGTTTCATACTTTTTTTCCCAGACAAAAGGGCCGACTCACTAATGGCTTCCCTGCTCCCATAGCAGAGTAGAAAATGCATAAAGAAATATCTACAAACAGAGCAATGATAGCATAGTCGGAGAAGGTTTGCTTCTTAATCCAGAGGGAGCGGGTTCGATCCCTGCGGAAGGCACGCACCGATTTGTTCATTGTGTAATCATTATGTGCGTATTTATTGTCATCCGCTAAATAACTGCAGTCCGGTGTTCAGCGTCAGGCTCGCCCCTTTCACATTTGGTACTAAATATTGCCCGGGGAAGTGTGGGTGTTAAATACACCTCTTTCAGCCTTTTCGTGGGAAAGGCGTGATGATATGTTATATTAAAACAGAGCAATATCTTTTTTTCTGCAAAGAACGCAAGTCTGTAGGTAGGTAGGTTACGTTGCAATGTGCTGCGTACTGCGTTTGTACGTTGGTCATTAGCCGTTTTTCCACTAGCCGACACGGTCTGGCACGGCACAGCGGTCTTGGTCCCACCGGCACTGTGCCTTGCCGGGCCATGACGAGCCACAATACAGTAAAAACAATGTAGAAGGGGCCTAAAAACAGAGAAACGTAATTGCAACTAAGCGCGACGTCAATTCATGCAGCTCCTCATGTGACAGTTCTCAATTTAGGAGACGTCATTGACAGACTGCATAGTTAAATTCTGTTGATTTTCTACTCTGTGCCCAGACGTTTGTATGGAAGCCATTCATTTCTCTCACGATTATGATAAAACATAATAATCCAGACGCACAAATAGGGCTGCATTGAAAGGGGAATAACGTGCTTGTATGATTGATTTATAGGGCTCCGTGCTAAGATGGTAAAAAGGAACCTTTATGAAAAGTAATTCCAAGTTCCCTTATTCAGGAACCTTACTATTTTTGTCAGTCCGTCGGTATGTCACAGGTGATTTGCAGAAGAACTTTATTAGCTATCAAACTGGTTGTCACACTTAGATAAAGTCGGAAAACACTGCTCTATCAAAAAATAGCTGTCATGCCCGCGGTTCCGCTCGCGTTTCATATCCTATAGGACTCGGGGATAATGTAGCTTTCTACTAATGAAGGATTTTTTTTAATTGGTTCAGTTATTTGGAAGATTACCCCCAACAAACAAACTCACATATTTTACTTCTATATAATATTAGTAGGTGCTGTTTATCTTCTAAAGAAAATCGATATCTTCAATGTAACTCAACATTAAGCAAGTATTAAGTATCAGAAAACTTCCTAGCAATTATTCCGAGTCGTACATAACTTAGCTGCCGCCCAGATAGCGATCAGGAGCTAGCCTCCCGCGCCCGGCGCCACTCGCAACCAGTTCTTTACGTTACGACATACAACGTTAGAGTTTTTAATAAATTTTATGATTGCTGCAAGTATTTAAATTAGAGCCAAGTATGTTTTAATAACGTGTACTTGTCAAAAAGAAATGCTATAGGGATTTTTGTAAAAAAAAAAATTGCAATACAAAAAAAATGTTTGTGTGTGTGTGTTTCTTTCTATTCAACTCAAAATTAAATTAAGTAAATTTAGAATAATAGCTTGTACTGTTGTGTAAACGAGAAGAAAATATTTTTAAATATATACTCGTAAGATCGTCAATAAAAGTATCTTACGTTAACTTAAGTAACTTCGTATAGACCGAGACTGGCGTCTAGTCCGAGTCTGGGCGTCAGTTTCCAAGCAGCCTGAGGGCCTCTGGCATGGCCCACGACCCAAAACTACATTCAGAACACACTTAAACACTACATTAAGAAGTCCTGGTGTGATTTTCTCAAAAATTCTGAACAAAATATTTTAAATAACATATTTTTCGTATATTTTATTGCTATCACCACGTCTCCCGCTGCGTGATCATAAATTATCCGAAACACCAACCTAACCGCATAATTATACCGTCCCTTCTGCATCACAATCACGGTCTCTACTCTGAAATATGATTTTCGACATATCTTTCACACTTGTGGCTTTGTCAGCATCATCACCAACAGCCTTATTTATTCCACTCCTGGCTATAAGCCTCTCTCTTAGCCCTAAACTGTGCAGTAGGGCTATTCTTACGGAGTGAGATTCAATCTCACCATTTTTCGTCCTTGTTGCTCTCGTTTGAACCGACATAGGTGTGAGAGTGACCAAGATAAAATCTCATCTCATCTCACGCGCAGGAATAGCCCTCCAGGTCGGACGTAAGGTCGAACATGGATCCGATTAGCGTAGGATAGGAACAGAAAGCAGAGCAAGAAATGTACTCATATATTTTATGTAAAATGTGATGGAGAACAATATATCCCAGCAATGAGATGGAGAACATAACATATCGTCACACCTTTCCCTCGAAGGGGCTGGCAGAGGTGTAATTCAACACCCACACTTCGCCGAACGATATTCAGTACCAAATGTGGGCGAGCCTGTCGCCATATACCGGGCGGAGAGCTGGGGCTAATGATGATTTGTTTTAAACGATTCCATCGTGGCCTTTATGCCTGCGCCACATTTTAAACATATGTAATTAAATTTACTTCGTCATTTTACGTGATATAAAAAAAAATATTATTCAATTAACCGTTTGTGATTTCAGAGTAGACCCAAGATTTTGGTCAAAATCGTATGCCACGAGCCGAGGCGATAAGAAGCCACATGGAACAGGTAACGTGTTTTGATACAAGATAAATATTTAAAGGAACACACGGCGTAAATTGCATACTTATGTTTTTATGAAGTTATAAAGACGGGTGCATTTTATTGGTTGCATTTTAGCTGATTTTTCGAACGGTGTCTTTGGCTCGCGTTGATTGTCTTTTATATTTGCTTTTTTAGTACTTACTGACTTACCTGTTTTTGTTTGAGTAATTAGAGCATAATAAATATTATTACAGTTAACCGAACTTCCGAACATGATAACAAACAGATGGATCCGAATATCTTTACAAATCTTCTTGTTTTAATAATTCAATAGGCCCAATCTTAATCTTTACTTTACTACTTGCTATTTTACTAAAACATTAGAAATACGAAATTTTGGCTTGTTTGTATGTCAGACTTTCACGTTCTAACTGCTTAACCGATCATCATTAAATTTTGCAAATTCGCTGTAAAGAAAGTGTACTGGGGTACAGAAAAGGCCAGGGTACTTTCTATCTCAATTTTGATGTGACTTTGATTTAGTTGACAGATCCATGCTTACTATAACATACTCGTAGCTGTCTTTAAATAAACATTTTGCACATGCGGTCATCTGACTCCATACTGAGGAAAGCTTGTATTATGCCTGCTAGACTGACAGAGAGTCAGAGACAGAGTCAGACAGAGGTATTTTTTTAAGCTGCCAATTGGACAAGGGCATCAATAATTTCAGCACGTTTCTTTAGTCTAATTATTTTATCTATACATTGTTTACGTTTTTGAAGTTATACTTCTTTTGGCGCGATAGAGAAAAATGATGAGAGTGAGTTTTTACGATGCGCGCGCACACCGACACCTAAATTCTACATCGTGAGGTTAGTTCTAGGTGGCATGAAAATTGATAACTATGTTCAAGTTGTATATTCTAGTATTTTTATATTTAGAACACGTGTTTCGTAAGTACAATTAAACAGTGAATAAATAAATATTATTTTGGTGTTTTTATTACGTTAATAAAACCTTTTTCATATTGATAAAATCTTTTTGATTAATTTTAATATTTATCGTTAATCTCGATATCGATTTGTATTTAATTCCGAGTTATTCCAGACCATTCGTCCGTCAGTTAAGACTGTCTTTGATGACTTGAGAATCGCACTAAAAGAGAAAACCCTACCACCACAAAAACCGTATCTCTCTACTTCTCTTCTCTATGGGATCAAATTGCCATTCTCGTGGGTTTTGACCTTAAGCCCCCCATTAGCCTTTAATGAGCATATTTAAAACCTTTAGTCAGTCGCTGGGCTATACGACCACCTTTTATGGAGGAGTTACGACGGGACAACTCCCTAATGGTCGTCACTCGTAAACCGTTGAGGAATGATTGAATTTACAAAGGTTTTTTTGTGAACTACTGTAGCTACTGGCTTTAGATCACTGCTCAAGGATCACTGGATGTTCATTATTTTTCTGTTTTATTGACTGTGGGAGCGCGAAGCGCGAGTGTAGCGATTTCTGCTCAGCTTGGGCATAAATGCTTTCGTATGCTCGGATGTCCGGCTGTTCTCCTCTATAGGTAGCATGTCTGATATTTTTCGAGATTTCTTGTTTAGTTAGTGAATGTATGAATGAGTGACCTTTCGCTTTCGGTATAAATATAGATAGATTACATTAATGAAAGTCAAAGTCAAAATGTTTTTATTCAATTTAGGTATCAAAGATACACTTATGAACGTCAAAGTTATTTAAATAGACTCGACCGCCTTGTTCGGATAAAAAGCCTCTACTCAGAAGAACAGGCAAGAAACTGAGGGGCATTATTTTTTCAAATAATAAATAAATTAGTCTCACAAATTTTGGCTTACAACTAGGTAATATCTATAAATATTAGTGGCTACTTGGCGGAAGTGGAAGGCTCCAGACATCTTTATCTTCTAAATAATTCTTAACCTTATAATATCCTCTTTTCATTAATGTAGTTTTTACATGTGATTTGAATTTTCCCTCGGTGAGCCCTGTTATATTTTTCGGGATTTTATTGTAAAAACTAACGCAGTTGCCTAAAAATGACTTTCTTGACTTAGTCAGTCTAAATCTCTGTACAGCTATCCTATCCTTATTTCTAGTGTTATAATTGTGATAGTCACTGTTCAATTTAAATATATGTAGATTTTTGCGAACGTGCATAATATTTTCAAAGATATATAAAGAAGGTAAAGTTAAAATATTTATTTCTTTAAATAAATCTCTCAATGATTCACGGGGACCCATTCCGTAGATAGCGCGGACCGCTCGCTTTTGCAAAATAAAAATGGCCTCCACTTCAGCAGCTGATCCCCACAGTAAATGCCATATGACATTATGCTGTGGAAGTAAGCAAAGTAAACCATCCGAGCTGTAGCTATATCCGTCAGTTGCCTAATCTTGCGAACCGCATAAGCAGCAGAACTAAGTCTCCCAGACAGAGCACTAATATGTGGACCCCATTGCAGTTTGGAATCAATGCTTATACCCAGGAACACCGTCGCCTTGTCTATGTTAAGTTTATCGCCCTCAAGCATTACGTTTGGTTCTATATATCTAACATTAGGCATGGAAAACTTTAAACACTTAGTTTTTTTTGCATTTAGTAACAAATTGTTCGCAGCGAACCATCTCGAAATAATAGTCAGTACGTTGTTCACATGCACAAGTTCACTATCTTTCCTATCTGTTCTAAAAATAAGAGATGTATCATCAGCAAATAGAACTATGTCTGTAAGGTCCTTAACCATATACGGCAGATCATTTACATACGCCAAAAATAAGAACGGGCCTAAGATAGAACCTTGTGGTACTCCCATTGTAACTAAAGATCCGGAAGATGTGACGCCATTAATTCCCACTTTTTGTTGTCTATCAGTTAAATGTGACTCGACAAGATCTAGAGCGATTCCACGAATTCCGTAGTGGTGTAATTTACGGATCAAGGTGCGGTGTTCTACACAATCAAACGCTTTGGAAAGATCACAAAAGACACCGATGGCATCCTGTGAACTCTCCCAAGCTTCCATCACATGCGTAACTAATCGAACTCCCGCATCTGTTGTTGATCTACTTTTCGTGAAACCGAACTGATTTTCGTTTAATATACTGTGTATGTTAAAGTGACACAACAGTTGATTAAGTATAATCTTTTCAAATATTTTACTCAAAGCCGGAAGCACAGAGATGGGTCTGTAATTCGAGGGATCTGACTTACTACCCGATTTGAAGATAGGGGTAATTTTGCTGTTTTTCATTAAATCGGGAAATGTGCCTCTGTCAATACACATGTTAAATATGACCATGAGGTGTGGTGCAATAGTTTCTATTAAAGACTCTAACACTTTTACTGATAATCCCCATAAATCTTCACTAGATTTAACTCTTAAGCTTTTGAAAGTTTTGATAATTTCAGAGATGGAAGTGTATCTGAACCGAAAGTCTGGTATATCCCGCGAGAAGTGTTCTTTTAGAAAAGCACCTGCATCATCTGGAGACGAGTTAAGCGTTTTGGTGGCATCAAAGGGTATGCTAGAGAAGAAATGTTCAAAACAGTTGGCTACCGATTTTGCATCAGAAACCGGCTGATTCTCAACTACCAGCGTAAATTCTGAATCCCTCGACTTACTTTTTCCCGTCTCTGTGTTGATGGTCTTCCAGACAGCTTTTATTTTATTATCGGATTTTTGAATTTTATCTTTTATAAACAAAGCTTTAGCGCGAATGCAAACCGACTTAAAAGTTTACGAGTATTTTCTAACATAGTCATGAAAATCCTTACTAGATGTCAGAGATTTCTTGTTATATAAATCATACATAACATCTCTACTTTTTCGTATACCTCTGGTCGCCCAGTCACTAAACTGTATTTTTTGGTTGAATTGAATCTTCTTCTTTGGACAAATTTCATTAAATTCATTGCTAACTATTTTAAATAATTTTTCATAACTGTCATTAGGGTTATTGACAGAAAAATCAGTTAAAATAAGTTTCGACTCTATGCAATTATTTAGTCGTTTTAACCTACCTTTCGTTAATGGTCTACACTCAACTAAAGATGGTTTCTTTATTTTATCAATTTCAAATTTAATTGCAAGGCCCTTGTGATCTGACCTGACTCCGTTAAAAAGTGATAAATCTTTTGTTTTACAACTTGAGAAAATATTGTCTATGCAAGTAGATGAGGTCTCCGTTACTCTAGTTGGCTCGCAGAAAAGATAGTTTAAATTAAATGCTTTAAATAAAGAAATTAGATTAATTTTATCCGTAGAATTGACTAAAATATCTATATTGAAGTCTCCGCAAACCAAAATAGATCTATTTGATTTAGAAAGTTTCTTTAGTACGCACTCCATTGTTGACATAAAATGATTGAAGTTAGATGCTGGTGGTCGATAAACACATAATATTATGTGCCTGTCCATTTCCGCACAAGCAATTTCACAGACACGTTGAACAGAATAGCCCCTTATGTCAGAGCGTTCCTTATATTTCATGTTATTTTTAAAAAGAATAATACAGCCTCCTCCTTCAGCGGATACTCTGTTAAACGCACTGGCCACCTGAAAATTTGTAACATTAAATAGCATTTTATTTGATTTTAACCAAGTTTCAGTGAAACATAAAATATCAAAATTATACTTATCTAATAAAAGTTCTATTTCTAAAATTTTGCCAGAGAAGCGGTTTATGTTTTGATAAAAAAGTGAAATGTCCACACACTTCTCTGTTGTCTCACTTAAAAGTTTAAACTATTGGTCACAGTTATGTTATTAGTACATTTACTAAAAACTGTGACCTTATCTTTGTACTTCGTTATATTTCCTATAACTGAATCAATATTGTAGGCTAACAATGTAGCAATCAAGTGCCTGCATTTCTTAGGACAATACATGCTGTCCTGTGTTAACTTAAAATTATAAATAAATTGATTACTATCAAAAAATAGCAGCTTATCACTATGACGGGAAACTATGTTAAACATTAATGCATTCAAAGAATGGATGTGGTTATTTTGACTTCTAGTCAAAGAGTCTGAGTATGGAAATGCACATAACATTACTTTGAATGCATTTAATTTCAACAGACAAGTTATTCTTGCAATCACTTCTTTCCTGTCTGTACCTAAACTTTGCCCCAGGTAAACCACAACAATTGTACTACTATCTATTTTACAGCTTAATATTTTCTTTTCAATTTGAGCATATGATGCTCCTGGCATGCAGTGGTTTACCACAGAACAACTAACACTGTTGCTCAATAAGGAACCTAAGCCTACACCTATTCTGTCTGAAAAAACTAAGATTTGGTTAATACACTGTACCTCACTCTGCTCCGCCTCTAGGATTAATTTAGGTGAACTAGTAGAACTAGTAGTAAGGGTTGAGGTATCTTTTTGAGGGTGGTTAGAACCCGTCATGAGGTTGTTCTCAGAGTGTAGGGTCACACTCTCTACATTACTATTAACCAGGTCTACTAGCTCAATTGCAGTCTTGTAGTGCTCGCTTAGATGAATTTGAGCAGACTTGTATCCAGAAAAGATATCTTGTAATGTATTTTCTTTCTGGAGCAGGTCAGAGCGAAGTTGCAGTGTATCATTATCATATAATCGCCTAGTAATGTCTAGTTCTTCCATACAGTTTTTTAGTTGCTCTTCTAATGACAATTTATCTTTAGTTAAATCTACATTTTTACTGAAATAACACCTTTTTTTCAGTTGTTTTTGACATTTTTTTATGATTTTCTTAACTTTAATATATTTTTTAATTTTGTTGTGACTTTTTAAATGGGTGGTAGTATTATTCATACATTTTTCCTTAGTATGGTCAATGAGTTCTTACAATCCTCCTCTTCAAAAAACGCCGCCATTGCATACCTGAAGTTTAACGTCCCAAATGTACGTATTACAAAATATCGTGATATTCTCCTTAACCTAACGGTAATGACTGCACTTAACTCCCAAGAACGTTCCTAATTAATAAGAAATGCACGAATAAAGCGCGTTTTTTTATTTAACAAGAGAGTGGCCACACGGGCGTTAATTAGAGAGGGCCAGGCGTCGGGCAGTCACGGGACTGACTCCATTACACTGTGTTTGGACAGCAAACACTTGGCCTGGGTGCTGGACGGTAGAGGACGGGTGGTGCGGGGGATAAGAGAAATGCGCTTTTGCGCTCTGTAAAAATTGTTTTGTATTGGTTATTGCACTGAGTAACAACAGCCGCCGTCATCATGAGAGTCATCCGGCCATTTTTATAATAAAAAACTACTTGGAGAGAAAGAAAAATATCTCAAAGACAAATAAAATGTGTGTAGCATGTGAGTAGAGATTGTATATTCAGATTCATAATGTTTTCATGGGTTGAGTAACTTGAAGAATATGGAAGCACTTCTTTCGTCGAAAAATCTCACGTCACCGAGCTCGTAAGTAGGTACATATGCTATTATTAAAAACATAATTTCCCCAAAGTTAATAAAATCCGACTTCCTACTAATATTATAAACGCGAAAATTTGTAAGAATGGGTTGATGGATGGATGGATGTTTGTTACTCTTTCACGCCAGAACGGCTGAACAGATCTGGATGAAATTTGGCACAGAGATAGATTTTAGCCTAGAATAGCACATAGGATACTTTTTAGTATCTATCTAGTCTTTTTAGTGCAGTTTGTTTGCAGTGTGTTTTATTAGTAATCATAGAGTAGTAATCATAGAGCCGGCTTCTATAAATCAGGCTTTTAGAAGAAAACGAATAAAGTCAAATTTAAATAATAAATAATGCATCTGAATTTCCGATCACTACTTTTGACATCCGGGTACAAAAACGAATCTAAACGCCATAATTCAGTTCGTCAAGCTTAGGAATTGAATACAATTAGAGACACATATTTGAATATGTAACCCTCCTTTACCAGATGCATAAAATGCAAACAATCAATCATGTTTTCTGTTTTGGTTCTCACCGCCTGTCCCTTGCACCACCCCCTGTTTCGGTTTACCCACATACCAGCGTTGCCACCCGGCGTCTGTCGCCTGACCATTACCAATGTTCGTGAGAACTGGACTGCTTACGAAATACCTTATAACTATGTCACTTTCTTCCGATAAAGCTATCTTGGAAGGAATAGGGCAGCGAAGTACAATAGCGGACGCTCTACTCCTAAAATGGCATTACTTTCTATTTACCTTATTCTATGGCGCCAGTTTTACTAGAAATTGTATGTATTTTGGTGTTACCGTCTGCCACAGGGTGGGGACAGGCCGCGGGGGCAGACGGTAACAATCCTTTGGACCAGGAGCCCTAGACAAGTAGCAATTCCTTCCAAGCGCGATTATGTTTTAAGAATCGCTAAAGCTTAAAAGCTAGCTGCTGATTGGACGAAATACGAGCTTTAAAATGTCACGTGATCATTTTGTCAACTCGTCCAATCAGCAGCTAGCGTTCGAGCTCTAGCGATTCTAAAAAAAATCTCGGAAGCGATTGCAACTTAGCTAGGAGCTCTGCTATTTGAAATTATATAATTATGTTTTAGTGGCTCTGTGAGCTGTAGACCTCGCGGCCGTGGTCTGTCTCCTATACAGGTCGCATTCCTCAACCGATTCTCATTTTCAACAAGTTCATACATTGTGTTGTATGTATAATTATACAGATTTTTTTGTCGAGTCGGTTTTTCGAAACTTTTCGAAATACTGACTGTTTTGTTGTTGAGACCGAGATGTTTTTTTATCAGTCAAGAAATGCGACCTGTAGACGAAGACAAAGATCTGGAATTCTGACATTTGAAAGCATTTTGTCGAAGCTTTAGCATAAATGCTTTGTTTACTAACGAACGCTCGGTCGATAAAAACACCAGAATCTTAATGTTAATTTTGTTTTCAGCTAAACAAATCTATTGCTCGCCTTTAATATAATTTTGATTATACAATTAAGTTTATCATAATCAGTTACTTTTTGAGACATTTCATCTTAAAAGTACCCTAAAACCATAATTTCTCGATTCTGAACAACAAAATTTAAGCGAAAAACAAATAAATCATTCAAAACCATTTGCATTGTGTTACTTAATTAAGGTCCTATATCTAGGTATGCAGTGAAGCCGACAAAGGTCTCTGCTACTTTGAAAGCGTGGCTGCCCAATTAGCCGGCGGCGGTGGGGGGAGATGGGGGTAATTGGGCCGGGACCGGTTCCACCGAGTTCCACGCCGCGCGCCGGGGATGTGTGGCATAGCGAGGTTAGGAGCCTGAGGTACTTTGGAGACGTTTGAACTGTTTATACTAGCCAGCAGTTCAACTCGAACGGATGCGATTTCGTTCATTTTCACATATAACATTATCATACATACATATTGTCACGCCTTCTCTCCGAAGGGGCTGGTAGAGTTGTGCAAAATTTTAGGCGTGCCCAAAGAAACCTCGTAGAGACATACATACATACTCACATACATACTTAAAGAACATGCACTCGAAAAACATAACGCTCCTTGCGCAATCGGGTCAAAATTAAAAGATTTAAAAAAAATTGTTCGCATGAACTACTTGCCTACAAATTTTAATTAAGATTGGATAAACTATACTAAAGTTATCGTCGAACTAACAAATATCGAGATGTCCCATTAGACTTTGGGACCTCACTTCGCCTGGTCAAAAATATATTAATGTATTTTACTTCTATGATTTTTGGATATCATGCACATGAATAACAAAATAAAAAACGCTATGAATTAATTTAATGTTTCTGGAGGTATTTTTTATCAACCTACACTACTCCACTCTTGGGGCAAAGGACTCCATCTCAATCAGATCGTTTAAAGCTCCTACTATTCTGATTCCCTATACGTGGTCCCCGGGTAGTGCTAACCGGGTAGCAAACTCTGGTGGGAGGCTTCGGCCGTGGCTAGTTACCACCCACCGGACCAAGCCATGCCGTGAAATGACCTAGTCGTGTTTTGGGATGTAGTCCGGTGTAATCGTATCGATGACGGGTCTGAGCAGTAGCGCATTTGTAGCGCCTCACTCAACTGCCGTCTTTGTGCTTCTTCACTCTAGTAAACTCCAAGGCTAGAGTGAATAAGTACCTTATAGGTCGTCGTGCTCCATCTTAGACCACAACGTCGCTTAACATCAGGCGAGTTGGTGGTCAAACGCCGACCAATTACTTAAAAAATAGATAAAAAAATAACAGTTTTGACCAGTCTATCAAGAACGCGTCGAAATCATCACGCATAATACTAAAATACACCAACGGTCCTTTTTTTTTTTTTTTTTTTTTGGGAGGTGGAAAATCTGCAAGCAGACGCCCAAACGCGATTGAGGGTCGCGTTTGGGCAGTGTGGGGTTGCCTTGTTTGCGACCCACTAAAAACCACCTGGTGGCCAGCCTCGATGCATGTCAAGGGGTTCCGAGATCTCCACTGAACGCACCGGTACCCCTCTCGCATCGTGCTCAGAGCACTGTCCCGGGAATGGCACCCACAGCCACGCACCGGCACCCTCGCGTGCTACGGCGACACCTGCCAAAAGTGCCGCCGCCCTCCCGGGATCCGTAAACGACCAACCGGAGCCCTCACTCCAGCTGCCCACGGACCCAAAAGGTCCCCTGTTTGGCAGGGGATACCACTCGCCCCCTCACGGGGCAGGCGGTGCGGGGCGGCCGTTGTTCGCGCCCCGCCGCCGCCTCCTCCGAGCGGGATCGGCCCTCTCCCGATCACGCTCAGCTGCCTCTTTCTGAACCATAACGGTCTCGCAGAAAGAGGCTACGGCCTGCCACGCTGCCTCATCTGCCAGCATAGCCGCTACTACGCTCGGCAGAGAGAGATCCTGCCCGATCCTGTTGACCAGGATTCCGCGCTCCGCGCTCCACGCTGAGCATTGCTCGAGCGTGTGCTGCGCGGAATCCAAGTCCCACCCACAATGGTGGCATTGTGGTGTCGATTCGCGTCCGATCCTGCTCAGGTACTCACCGAAGCAACCGTGCCCGGTGAGTACCTGTGTGAGTCGATAGGTGACGTTACCGAACTCCCTCCCCAGCCAGGCTTCGAAGTTTGGCGCTATGGCGCAGACGATGCGTTGGCGCGAGCATCGTGGCTCCTCGAGCCGCTCGCGCCACATCCGGAGCGCACGTCGGCGCTCTTGCACCCGCACTTCAGCAGGCGTGGCTCCGCTCCCGTCATCCTGTCGGAGACGAACGTACACACGTGCGTCCATCCCCGCCAAGACGTCCAAGGGCGGGAACCGCGCCAGGATGGTCGCCGCCTCAAAGGATATCGTACGGTATCCACGCGCGATGCGGATGGCCATAGTGCGCTGTAGTCTATTGTATAACAACCTACAGCGACTAACACCCAGTCTAGCAGACCAGACGGGTGCTCCGTAGAGGGCCATCGACCGCACGACACCCGCATAAAGGTGGCGCACGCCCTCCCTGGGTCCCCCAAGATTGGGTAGCAGTCTGTGCAGAGCACCCACTACCCTCTGGATCCGGGGGACGGTGCGGCTGAAGTGTTCTCCGAAGTCCCAGCGCCCGTCCAGAGTGAGGCCGCCCTTACTACTTGAGGTACCGCCCCACCTGGACGTCAACGTCACCTACGCGAATCGACAAGCTGGGTGGTTCCCTTCCTCTCGGGAGTTTGTGGAACCATAACGCCTCGGTCTTATGAGGCGCTATCCGTAGACCCAGCTCGTGGATCTTGTCCACGACACATGCCACCCCAAGCTCGGCGAGCCCTTTGGTCCCGTCGAAGGAGTCCCCGCCGGCAAGCACAAGAGTGTCATCTGCATAGCAAACAACTCTCACGCCGGCGGGGAGATCGACGCGCAGGACCGCATCGTACGCGAGGTTCCACAGCAGGGGGCCTAACACGGACCCTTGCGGAACTCCGCAGCACACCTCTCTCTGATGCAAAGCACCGTCCCTGCCCACATACTGTACACATCTATCTCGCAGATAGGCGCCAACTATGCGCTGCAGGTAGAGGGGCACTCCGTGAAACACGAGTGCCTCCCTAATAGCCCTCCAGGGCAGAGAGTTAAAGGCGTTGACGATATCAAGTGATATTGCCAACACCCTCCCACCCCGGGACACTACCTGGTCCGCCAGCGTACGGACGCGAAGAATCGCGTCCACTGTCGAACGCGCCTGTCGGAAACCGAACTGGTCATCTGACAGGTTGGGACCTTCCTGCCATAGATGTGTGCAGAGACGGGCGGCTATTATTCTTTCGAACAACTTGCCAGCCTCGTCTAGCAGGCATATGGGACGGTACGCAGAGGGAGAATCTGCGGCCCTGCCGTCCTTCTTCAAGAGGACCAACCTTGCCTCCTTCCACTGTTTGGGGAACACACCAGCGCAGAGGCAGCTATTAAATAGCTGCCTCAATTTGTTCCCCAAGCCGGCGGATAGAGCCAGCACCCAGGCTCGACCGGGAATTCCGTCAGGCCCAGGCGCTGTGTTACGAGCCCTGAGGCGCTTCACCGCTCGGTCCAACTCCTGTTCCGTTACCCCCATTTCGTCGTCCCAGATGGTCTGGTCCGTCGAAGATACGGGGGTAGAGGGACTGTCCTGAACCCTCGGGAAGAGTGCATCAACCACTTTCCCTACGAACTTAAGGTCCAGGGTTTCCGTCAACGGAGGGACCCATGGCCGGAGCTTGCCCAGTACCATCTTGTACGGACGCCCCCATGGATCCCTGTTCAGTCCCTCAAGGAGTTCGTTCCAAGAACGAGCTTTGGCGTCGGCTATGGCACGTTGCAGCGCCACCGTAGCACCTCGGTATGCCTCATAAGCTCTATCCACCTCTTGGGCAAGGGCTCGCCTTCTTCTCCGGGCTCTGGTGTACTGGCGTCGGGAGCGTAAGCAGTTCTCGCGCAGCTGCGCTATCTCCTCTGACCACCAGTACACTGCCTTTCGCTTGATAGGCCTGCTCCGGGGCATCGATATGTCGCAGATCGATGTCATCGTTGCCCGGAACCAGGCCGCCTCCCTCGCAGGATCGGGAAGAATCTCTTCGGCGTGACTTTCCGGCCAGGCCGCGACGATGGCTGCAGCTTCGAGCATATTGCTGTTGAGCCGTTTGAGGGACCATCGTCGCGGAGGGCTGCTATTGCGGCGGGACGCACGGCCTGGGGGACGGAGGGCCACATTGAAGATGATGTGACGGTGGTCGGATAACGTGACCACCTCCTCCGCAACTCTCCACCCGGACACAAGGTGGGTGGCGGAAGGAGTCGACCATGTTAGGTCCACGATCGACTCGCCCTGCCACCGCACACACGTGCTTACAGATCCCCGGTTTTGCAACCGGAGGTCTATACCCGCCGCCCATTGCAACATGATCTCTCCTCTACGGTCATCCCGGCGGCCACCCCACTCACGAGAGTGAGCGTTGAAGTCACCCAGGACGAGTACGGGACGCGGCAGACACCTGCGAATGCAGGCACCCACCGCGTCCAAGTACGCCTCGAAAGCGGCGAGGGTACAATTAGGAGAGATATAGCAGCCTACAACGGCTAGATGACCCCATTCCGTAGCAACGAATCCCTGACCCTTCTCAAGAAGGGAACAGGGGGGGTCACCTTGGCTGCCGCCACCCCAGTAAATAGCGACGTCGCCCGACGCACCACCGAACCAGCGAGGATGATCCGGAATCCGGTATGGCTCCGCCACTACGGCAAGTGCAATAGACCACTGCGCGAGGGTTTGCAAGAATAGATCTTGCGCGGCTCGGCAGTGGTTCAAATTGCACTGGAGGACTCGTAAGGTATGATCCATTACGAAGCCTCCATGGTTTCCTGGGGTGGGTGGCGCTAACGGTCCTACAGAAACGGTTATTTTTTACTTAGAAATAAGGAAGCGATGATAGATGTTGGAGAAAGCCCCCATTCTCAAGCCAGAGGGAGCGGGTTCAAACCCAGCCGAAAACACGCACCAATTTGTTCATTGTGTGAACATAGTGCGTGTTGTATGTCATCTGCTACATGACTGGAGCCCGCACGGAAAAAAAAAATTTGCTGCTGTTACTAAATTTTAGTTGTAGTAGCAAATATCCTTTCAAACTATAGGGACAGCTAAGTTTTTTGTTAGCGTAGCAAATTGTTTTTAGCTGAACGAATTTAGCTGTTGCAGCTAAGAATCTTAACAATACTTAGCAGTAGTTGCTAACAATCTTAACAATTAGCAATAGCAGGTAAATATTTTATCCTAAAGTAGTTAAAATATTTTGCTCTGATAGCTAATTGAAACATTCGAATTTGTTTTGTTTATATAAATAACAAATTTAGTAAACTCAGTTAAGTAATTTGCAGTAACTGCAACTTGAGTGTGATTCTCCTAGCAAAATTTTATTTTGAATAGTAGCTAAGCAGTCTTCGTCGTAGTCAACAAAACTTTGCCAGTGTTTCGAAGATATTTGGTGCAGCAGCTAAGACATAGGCAGCAAAACAGATTTAGTTGCCACAGCTAAACCATTTTTTTCCGTGCGGTGTATGGCGACAGGCACGCCCCCTGACACATTTGGGACTGAATATCGTTCGGCGAAGTGTGGGTGTTGTATTACATCTCTGCCAGCCCCCTCGGGGGAAAGGCATGATGACATGTTTTGTAAAATATAAAAACAAATACGAAAAAAGAGTACGCATAATTATACAAAAAAATTGAAGATTTGATGCAACGTGTGGCAATGTGCCCATTACAACATCAACACTGTTAACAATTTCCTCGAGTTTAAATTAAAAACACTTATGAATAACGATCTGACAAAACTCTTGAACGAAACGTTAATAAAAGCCGGAAATGAAGTCAAAACAGGAACTAATTGTATGGAGTGACGGGGCGTTAGGAAGAAGAGGATTAAAGAAGGGATTAAGATAAGATTGAGGTTTGGGTCTGAAAAGATACCCTTGAAAAACCCCATAGTTATTGTTTATTAACACAAAAAGGAAAAGTAACGGTTTGAGCGAGCGAGCGTTACCGAGCGAAGCGTCTAAGCTTCAGCTTCGACAAAAGTGGTTTCGTATGTCCGAATTCCACATTTTTGTCTTCCTCTACAGGTCGCATTTTTAACCAATTCTGTTAATACTTTGCGAATAGGTTTAATAATTACGAGTACATATTTTTTTTTCTTTTTGTTGCGGCGGTTTTTGGAAAATTTTCATAAATAATTAAATATTCTGGTCATTTTTGCAATAACACGGTCATCTGACCCCAAGCTAACCAGAGCTTGTACTCTCGTACTATGGTTGCCAGAGACTGATATACGTTCATACATGCTATGTTTTTTATGCATATTTAAGACAAAGAACAAACATAAATGTTCGTCTTAAGAAAGCTAGATCTTAGGTGGGAATCGAACCCACGCCCCTATGCTAAAAAGGACCTGCCTCCACCAACTAAGCCACCAAGGCAGTCACTTCAAAGCTATCATAGTCTTCAACTTGTATAACCCCTATATAGCATTTTTTTCTTAAAAACCTGTAAGTTTGAGTTGACATTACATATTTTGTTCCATATCTGGGTGTTAATTTCTACATAGGTGTGTTATCAAAAATATATTATGTGTTCCAATATTTACTGTATTCTATAAATGTTCCATAAAGCCATAGCCTGACATCGTATGAATGTTCTGCCCAATTTAGATGTCATAGTCAAAAACCCAAATATCATTATTGTTTGTAGCGCGAAGTAGAGAGTATTGCTATCAATATAACATTTATTCCTATACATCTTTCCTAATCTAATATAGATATAGATGCTGCAACTAACCTTTTTATTACTTTTTTTTATTAGGAATAAATGTTATATTGATAGCAATTCATTTTGATAGGAAAGATGGAAAGGAATACATGTTATATTGCTATCAATATAACATTTATTCCTTTCCATCTTTCCTAATCTCTATATAGGCAATTCTATATTGTCTTATCACGTAAAACGAATGTACAACAATAAATACAGCAGCACTGTACTATATAAAGATTTGGTATAAATGCTCAAACTTCTGGTATTACAACTACCCCGCGAAATGAATACTGGCAGCGGAGATTATGAAAATGAAATGAAATGAAATTGTTTTTTGAAATGAAATTGTTTTTATTCCGGATTGTTACACCCATATTGAATACAAAATAAATAAAGTAACTAAGATAATTAATAAATAAAATAGAAATATAATGATAATAAATTAGGTTATGGGCTTGTGGTACGTCCTCCACATCCGGTGTAGGGGACTGGAGTCCCAGTCGCGCACTGCTTCCACCAGTGCATTGTCGGAGCGGTGCAGGGCGGAGCGGCGGCCGACCGGCTCCGCAGCAGCGCCGCCAGCAGGGCGCGCGCCCCGCGGATTATGCTGATTGTCGCTTTTAGGAGCTTATAACTGAAGGCTGGATCACCAAAGATCCTCAGGTGAAGGTACGTAACAAATGTATGTATATCTGGCAATGTATTTCTTTATGTATCTCTGGCAGACAAAGTAGCCATAGCTTTGCTTAGTTTGGGGTCAGCCGACTGTGTGTGAAAATGTCCCGAATTTATTTATTCACATAAAGTTGTCTTTGTCATGTTATAGCTGTCTATTAGACAAGGATATCAAAAATTTTACTAAATTTAGATAAGTTTTTAGATTTTAGATACTTATGTACCTTGTTACGTAGAATTAAGTAGGAAGTATAATATTCTAATGGAACCATATTTGCGAGCTACAAATTACTTATCGATGTTGATGAACAAGATTAATATTGGCAAATGATTGCAAGAATCTAGTTAAGCCTTCTAAATGGCAAATCAAGTTTAGGTACGTGCTGGAGCTACTAGACTCGTGTAGTGGTGCTAGTTAATAAACATTTTCAACAATTATAGTCCATTATGAACAGCCATAAAAGGACTAACAAGAAGGTAAACGCGACGCTGGACTAACCGCTGCTGGTTGCTTAATTTCCAGTTAAGCTGTAGCCATGACAACAAACTATAATTATATTATGTAGATAGGTAACCTATACCTATTTAAACTCTGTCACCTCTTGGTCACTAATATTAGAATCACGAGAAAATATTTAATTAACGTCATCATCACGCCTTTTTACCCGACTGCGCAAGAAGGATGGTTTTGTTTTTCTAGTGTACGTATGTGTGTATGTATGAGGGTATGGTGTGTATGAGGTTTCCTTGGTACGCTCTACAGCCTAAACAGCTTGATAGATTGACATGTGAGGTGTCATTTGAATCGTCTTGATAGCGGAAGTGACAAAGGGTACAATAGTTTTCAAACTGGTTTTTTTAAATAATGTTATTCGTTCCCCGAATTGGTTGGAAGAGGTGTATTACAACACCCACACTTCAGTACCAAATGTGATAGGTCTTGTGAGCCTGTCGCCATATTAAAATATAGTGCAAAGTAAAATTTAGTAACTGAGCACAATGATACAGCAAATGGCAAGCACATAATTTTCACAAATGAACAAATTGGTGCGTGCCTTTGGCTGTTTAGCCATTCTCCGGCTTGATAGACGAACCTTTTTAACTAGGCTATAATAATATTAACGAAGGTTTTTTTTCAAAGAGGTGTTTTAATTTTAAGCCAAGCAGCTGAGTTTGAAGTGTGAGATAATCATAATTATTCCGCAGAAAACGTAAATTTGTCCTAACCCAATAGTTAAGTGTGAGGGAACTAACTATTATTATGCTATTAATATTTTTAAAGTCGTAATGTAATCCTTTGTTATAATACTCATAAAATGCTTCCGATGCTCTTTGGTCATGAAGGCAACATAACCCATAAAATGTAATTTTCAAATAATGTACTTAAGATGATAAAGAGGGTATTCCAACTAATTCAAAAACCGAATCGAAAGGTTTTCGGTTTTTAATTAACTTCAGTTCAAGAGTACGAGTACCTTCATCAAACCAAAATCTACTTTTTATGGCCCTTCCCGAAATCCCGTGATACTTTAATTGCGTTCGGTTTTGAATATAGTCATAAATAGTCGTATAAACGTTAAGCTGACACATAATTACTATTCTTGTACGATTATTACTGTTCTATTTGTCACTCTGTAGTAGGTTTGTATAAATATTTTAAACGAAAATGAAATTTAAAATTATGTAGGTTTTTTCTTGTCATCTCGACAGATTTATTAACTTTTAAGAATTTTAATTATTACGGTTAGTCGACTTTCACCTTTAGAGTATTTTTGAGCAGAATTATTTTAATCGGCAATCTTTACTACATTCTTGATCCTTACTTCACCTTTAGCTTCTTCTTCTTAATCTTCTTCTATTGTCAAAGTTCATTTTATTTCCATAAACAAGTGCTTACTTCCGTTTTTCACCTGTTTCCCATAAATTTCCTCCTCAATATCCCAAACCCCGCGTATTTAAATCAGGGTGCACTTAGTCATTAGTGAGTGAGTCACCGACACCGTCGCGTGTTCCGATTCCGAGTGCTCTATTATTAGGCCTGTCTCGGAGGAACAATACTCTACATCGTAGAGTAGGCGGGAGATGCTGCAACTAACTTTTTTTATCACTCACGACGGAACGGAGACGGTATATGATATGCGTTTGGGATGCAAAGATGTTTGTTTGTTTGTGCAAATCCATGTTGCCATTTTTCTCCAAAACTACTAGCCCGATTTTGATGCAGTTTTCAGTTATGGGTTCGGGTTTGATTGGTGCATGTCCTTAGGTAAGTGTTACGGTGACAAATCACCAGGGGACGCTGCAGCAAACATTGTTTGTGAAAATCCATGTTGCTATTTTTCTCCAAAACTACTAGTCTGATCCTTTTTTAATTATTTTTTAACCATCGGGTTTTTTTCAGTAAAAATATTTTAATCTTATCAAAAACTATAGATATTTATCGATAAAGTTTGAGTGATCGAGAAAAACTTGTTGTCTCACTTATATACCGATCTAAGGGTGCTAGACCTAGACGGATAATAGTTTTACTGCAATACTAGACCGGCAAAACTGGCAATATTGCCGACTGTAGCCCGGCCATCATCAGCCATGTTAGAAATGTTTGACTATGACCGGGCCACACTCAAAACGTTGTCGTTACTTTGCCGGGCAAGTGTCGCAGTAAAAATATGAATCGTCCACGTCTCGTCTCGTTTCCACTTGCTAAAACACCTGCTGGAATTGTCTAACATCCTTCCCGAGAGCAGTTTGCAATCGTAAACTCCGTATTAAGTGCTGTTGCGACATCATTTGCTGCTGTCGAACAGGCTGTCGGACATTTCTTTCTGGAGTTACCTTGCAGGTGGAAACGCAACCGTACAAACCACTACCAGTAGATATAGTACACAAAATGCGGTTCGTATTGTCGCGATGAATTGCTTATTCTTTGGACAAGGTACCGATACTTTGTCTGCATTTTGGTCACAAAGTTTTTTGCCGATTGGTGTTAGCAAGTTGTAAAGGTTTCAAATATCCAGTACATTTATGTATATTGTTTCAGAATGCCCCACTACATCAATGCTGCGACATCAGCTGGCAACTGACCCGCGCTTACAATTTTATTGATACTTTTGATGACAATAAACCTATTTGCTTTGTATTTTTGAGCAAATGTCGTCGTAAATCCCGGTTTGTTTTACATTAGTACCTACTGGTAGTTATGATGATAAGATTAGATCTTGTATTGAAGTAGCAATTAGTTGTCATTCTGTTAGTACTTCAGTGTGTCACCAGCCAGAGAACGAGCTTTTTCTGTGTTTGTGTGTGTACTTGTTGCATTACATAAGTAAGCGTGAAGATGGTTTCATATTTTGTATTTTTTTTTCTAAAGTAATGCTCCAACTCTCATTACTTGTAATATTCAAATAGACTTAGTATTTTAGAACACAGCACCTATAAGATTGCGGATGGAGCGATTCCCTAAGAAGCAAAAAGATAAGCCAATGACATGATATAAGGCAGGGCATGACGTTGATGAGATTGACTGAGGCCCTGAAAGAAGCTTTGTTTGAACTATTATCTAATTTATTACTGTCCTAAGCATGACAACTGCTGGTATTATAACAGTGAATGGCAAAAAGATGGTAAACGCGCACAACTGATTCAGTATTCTCTATAACCAGCGCTTTCTTCCTTATCATTTGTCTCAGTGACTCATATTTTAGTAAAGTCGTATAATATATTCACCTACCCATTTCTCCACTTTAAAAATTAAATATAATCGAAGTTTATAACCGAGCTATCGACATCAAAGTGCCATCTGCAGTAAATCAGTTCACTATCTCATTAAAACAAATAAAATCGGAATCATTTTCCAACGGGTAAGTGACCGGTGATTCATTATCCAATATCAGCATATCTCCTTTAGAAAACGTAAATAAATTGGCACTCTAAAATAATTAGCATAAAGCTGGGAGTCGTTTGACGTGGATGATGGATAGAGTAGCCACGACAAAGGCGTAGTCTATATTTAATGCCGCTCCCCTCTTCCCCCTTTCTCGGTGCTTTCACAGTTCGTAAATAGTAGTAGAAAAACTATGAAAGTGTGTTTCAATGGCACTCGCATATTGTTAGCAATAATTAACATTTGAATCGAGATAGTTTAAAATATTGTTATTCACACCAGAAATTAGAAACAGAAGGATAATAATGCTCAAAACGTCAATAAGTAACTAATAAAGCAACAATTAGAAAAAACATTAATATAAAAAAAGGAAAATGGAAGTTGCTTTATGTACATCTGTAACTTATGCATCGCATCACTAAGAACCACTTGCAGAAGCTCGGTTTATCCTTTTAATTCGGAGATAACTGCTCATCAGAGTTTAAACTGATAAATCATCTTGCGCCACCAAGAGTTAGAAGCCAACCTAGAGTTATCAAAATACTAGACTTCCATATTTTAAAGCATTTTAATAACTCTGAATTAATAATTAGCCCTGCGTTTAAAGATTTTAAACGTATTTTATTGTATTTTATTATTATTATTATTTTTTTTTTTAATTAAATTGATTCCTGTAGTAATTTTTAACTCAACAAAAGACTTTAATATTAATTATTATAAAAAAAAACTATGTCAAAGGACACTCTAGATTAATAAACATGGAACCGAGGAGCTTCGGAAGAGGAACAGTTGCACCGTCTTTTGTCTTTATCGATCAAGCTTAAAATTTAAAGAGAGACAAGAGATGAAGATGTGAAGAGATACCCTATATCACTTCCACTATCGAGACTATTCAAATGACACCTCACATGTCGAGATCCATAAAGTTGTTGATACTGTATTTAGGGCGTGCCTAAGAAACCTCATACATATACACACATACATAGACTCAAAAACATAACTCTCCTTCTTGCGCAGTCGGGTAAAAAAGATATAAGAACATAATCCAAGGCTTAACCATGCCTTAACGAATGAGGGGTTACTGCTTAACAAAATATTCTGTGACATTTTCATGCTGTACATTCCCCTATTAGCGGACCATTGAGCAAAACGCGGCTACCTACGGGGGAAATCATAACTCTCCGCTCGAGATACGTCTGGTGTACTTCCGGTAGCTCCACTGGGCACAGATTATAAAACTTTACCTTGGGGGAACACAGGTGACTGACGACTGGCAGATGCTCGGAGTCAGAAATGTCTGAATGCTTTACATACAAGTAGTACGTCTTGAACAGAGGCACATATCACCACCCTTCATCTCATATACGAACTTAAAATTGTGACGATATAAGTCAAAGTCAAATTTTTTTTATTCTATTTAGGTATCAAAGATACACTTATGAACGTCAAAGTTATTTAAATAGACTCTACCGCCTTGTTCGGATAAAGAGCCTCTACTCAGAAGAACAGGCAAGAAACTGAGGGGCATTATTTTTTCAAATAATAAATAAATTACAGTCTCACAAATTTTGGCTTACAACTAGGTAATATCTATAAATACTAGTGGCTACTTGGCGGAAGTGGAGGCGTATAGACATGCTTGCTAAATTTCATGACAGTCGGTTCAGATCAACCTAGATGAAAAGATGGCATACTGCGTTATATCTCGCTTAAGCCACTTCTTTTTAATCTTGTGCGCGTGGTATTGTTGCCATGAAAAACATTTACAATTGCACGAAAACTAATATTAATTCCCAAACTCTACCTTAGCCATTTCCGTTCCAATATACAACCTTAGTAGATTTAATATTCTAAAACTACAGTTTTTAAATAGAACCTCAAAATGTAGTCCTGGCCACACTTTTATAATGCACTAAGTATATTTATGCGTATGAAATTATACCATAAACTAATACACATAATGTCGAGGTAAGAATCACCAAGCGAGTAGCATAGTTTTTTTGAGTCAATGTGTGAGTGTTATGTACATAGCGTAGCACAGTAGCGTAGTTTTTGAATGGTTTTTGGCTTCACCTATATCATACGCCGTGCGTCATCTTATTCTGTAGGTTGATCTGAGGAAGGTTGGATTAACAGTACAGATACAGACTCAAATTATCGTCGAACAAACAAATGCCAAGATGTCCCAGTAGACTCTGCGACAGTTACAACCAAATACTTGAAGTTAATTCTCAATTCAAATTCAGTAACAAAGCTGTGTTATGTCTTTTCTAGGGCTCCGTACCCAAAGGGTAAAACGGGACCCTATTACTAAGACTCCGCTGTCCGTCTTTTACCAGGCTGTATCTCATGAACCGAGTAAGTTACGGTTAAAATTTTCACAGATTATGTGTTTCTGTTGCCGCACAATAACAAATACTAACAAAAAGAATAAAAATATTTAAGGGGCTCCCATCCAAGAAACGTGATTTCTTTGCTGTTTTTAAAGATAGTACGGAATCCTTCGCGTGCGAGTCCGACTCAAACTTCGCCAGTTTTTTTATTCTAAATTACGGTTTTGGTTGCAATACTGTCTTTCAAAACGTGATCATCATTAGCATAATCGTCAGCCGGGAAACGCGTACTGCTGAGTTTTACTCCTTTTTTATTTTTCTAAGTACGCTTATCCCGGTCCTATGTCAATCTCGTCCAAGTTTGGCCAGCAACAGCTTCAATACCGTCAAGCTAACAGTTGATCAAACCATAATAATGTTTAAAAAAACGAACAGAAATTAAAAACGTAGTGTCAGCTTCGCGCCATTTCACTCCATTACCAGCGTGTCTGTCTGTCACATGGATGTAATTTACCTCCATGGTCTGTCACAGAGCTTACTATTGTGACAGCCGTTTGACAGCCGATTGACAGTTGCACTCACGTGTTGCAAGTCAAGGTCTGAGTGAATTAAAGCGAATATTATGTACTCGTATTTTTATTATTATAATTTGAATGGCTGTGGAATCATAGACCTAAATAAGTTTAGAATGAATATATTTGTTTGAAGTTTTGATGGTTTTGGCACTAGGAAGGTATGTCATCTCTTCCCTTCTGAAGAGAGGCCTGTGCCCAGCAGTAGGACAAATTAAACTAAAAATAAAATAAACAACTATAGTTAGATTGATGTACTACGTACTATAGGAGCCGAACCGAAACAAAAAAAATACCTAACTTAATGAAGCCTACCCATCGTGGGCTGACCGCAGGCTTGCTGCAGTCAACGCTGCAGCAACTGAATTGCTAATCTGTCCATCCAGGTTCACACTTTGATTTCATTAAATTAGCGCAGCTCCGTACACAACCACACTGCACGCGTGTAGGGACCACACTAATGCAAGGTGCAAGGATTTCAGCGCACTGAAGTGGACGAAAGTTTGTGCTTGAATGATAAAATCTAGTACGTAGGTACTTAATACGTAGTATTTAATGACATCGATAAAATAAATAATAAAATATTGCCATTACGATAAGTGATTATACGTTACTCTCAGGATTATAAAAAAATATCTACGTCCCACGGTTTCATCAGCGGTCCCACAAGTACCGTCAATTTTTTCAAGGTAAAAGGTACCCTGTTCTGTCTCTTTCCGTACCCCCGACAACGTCTACCTTGTGAGTACATTGTCTCGAGAGAGTTCCGTATTGTTTATGAACGAAAAGTGACAGGCCAACTTTTTATACTAGTGACAGGTACGTCTTTTACTAGGGTTGCGTCATACATTTTGTTCATTTAGAACCTAATAGTGGGCTGTTATAATTTTTTTTTGGCCTGTGCAATGTTTTTTCAGTCCATCTAGATATTTCGATTTATTAAAACTAACAAACTGTCAAATGTAAGCTATTTTTTATGAAGGTCGGTTGAGTGGATGAGAATGTACCTAAACTAACTTTTCCTAAAAAAACTAACTAAATCTTATATCTTTAAATTAGCAATTCTTGTATATATATATATAATTGGAATCTCGGGATCGGCTCCAACGATTTTCATAAAATTTAAGATATAGGGGGTTTCGGGGGCGATAAATCGATCTAGCTAGGAATCATTTTTAGAAAATGTCATTTTATTCGTGTTTTATAGATAATCAACTTAAACATAAACTTGGAAGAAAAATAACAAAAAGGAGGCGTTTGAGTAGTCTCAACTGAAAAATATGACTCTTCCTGACATCTATTGGCGAATAATAATACTATTTTTTGTGAGCAACTAATTGCTTGAACGACACAACAGCAGATGGCGTTGTTAAGTAACACGAAGTCAATGAGTGTTTGCTTTGAGGTTAGACTTAAATCAAAGGTACTACATACGAGTTTAATATGAAAAAGTGAGTCTTTGTTCATTTTCTTTGTTTCTTTGTAACGCTTTCACGTCTGAACTACTCAACCGATCGTCTTAAAATTTTGCATACATGTTGTTTAGGGTACAGAAAAGGACATAGGGTACTTTTTATCCCGGAAAAATCAACGGTCCCTGTGGGACCGTGGGTGAAACCACGGGTCGCAGCTAGTTAACCTTATATCAGTTAAGATTAGGATTACGGTTTGTTGGCTATGTTTTGCTCTAAAAAAATCTCATTTCTCATTCGGACCGCTAGAGTGTGGAATACTCTGCCAGAGTGTGTGTTCCCTGACACCTATAATCTGGGTGTCTTCAAGTCTCGAGTGAATCGGTTTCTTCTAGGCAAGCGTGCTCCATCGTATCACTGCTTATCATCAGGCATGTTGGCGGCCAAACGCAAGCCTATCAAGTAATAAAAAATACTTAAACTAAGCCTAGGTATTCCCCTTAAATAATAATTAAGATTTATGTTAACAAAGGTCACGGTCCGCGGAGTCCGTGGAGTGTTATTTTTAAATAAAAAAAAAAAGTGTAAAAACAAAACTAAGCCTAGGTTAAAAGAGTTCGTATAGACCTTTGCAGGCTTAAAGATAATTCTAATGCTTGTTACTTTGGCATTTATATGAGCGATGATAGCCTAGTTGGAGAAGGTTCGCTTTTCAAACCAGAGGGAGCGGGTTCGATCTCAGCTGAAGGTACGCTCTAGTTTTTTCATAACTAGAGCCTGGTGTTTGCCGACAAGCTCGCCCTCTGTCACATTTGGGTCTGAATATCGTCCGGTGAAGTGTGGATGTTGTAATACATCTTTGCCGGGGAAAGGCGGATAAAGGCGTGACGATGTGTTATGTTATTTTTATGAGTATCTTCTTAAACTAGATTGGAAGTGCACTTGTAGAGCCGAAAGAGTGAAAGAGAGTGAAAGCTTGAAAGCGATAAAAATGCTCTCGAGTGCTTGAGGTTCTTTCTCTTGTATTTTTTTATATTTCTTAGTCATCTTCCCCTTGCTAATAAACGTTGTACAGTCTCGGAATAGTAATGCTTACAATGTTTTGTCTTTTTCTTTCTTTTCAATTTTTACTCGATAGCCCGGTCAAGTTAGCCCAAAAATAGGGTCAAAGTTACAATAATTCGTATGAAGCTGGAAATTGGTGCGAATGTTGAACAGGCAAAACACTGTATGACTATTCCGTGGCTATACAACGTTCATTAGTAAAGGGTCTCGTGTGCAACATTTCTGAGGGGAACAGAGGTTGGCGGAGACGGGGTACTATACCATCGAAATAATATAATATTAGATACCCAGATAATAAATATGTATAGGGAACTAGCTGTGCCACGCGGTTTCACCCGCGGTCCCACAGGAACCGGTAATTTTTCAGGATAAAAAGTGCCCGATGTCCTATTCTGTATCCCAGACAACGAGTATGCAAAATTACATGAAGATCGGTTGAGTTGTTAGGGCGTGAAATCGTTATAAACAAACTAACAAACGAAAAAAGCATTTGTAATATTAGTTAGGATTAGGATCAGTTAGAATTAGGATAAGTTAGGATAATATCCTAACTATATAATTACTAGCTGTCACCCCGCGACTTCGTTCGCGTTTTGAGCTATCCTATCTCTCAAGTTGGATCGAACTGCACATGGTGTGCGAATTTTATTATAATTGGTTAAGTGGTTTAGGAGTTCATTGAGGACAAACATTGTGACACGAGATTTATATATACTAAGATAGCGGAGGTGAATTTATACTTTGTAGCCAAGAAGGCGTTCCTACTAATTGCGAGTAAAAATCAATAAATATCTACATTGTCCTTGCCCTATCTCACTAAGAACGCTTACAAGAGGTTACCAAAAAGCTTGTTAATTCCACAGGTTGTACTGCCCCGGTCACAGAATAGACATTACTAGCCAGGGTAATCGTATGAAACAATGCTACTTCGGGGAAGTGCCTACCTGCCACCTGCCCTGACGTGTAGCTATTGTTTAAACTGTGCCTACCGCCACCCTGAGACGCCAAGTCACACAATGCTTGTAGCCGCACAAGCCAGAGTTGCGTGGAGATGCCGACTCATGGGGGTTGGAGAGGGCAAGCTATTGAGAAAAACTTGTTTGGTTATTCTTGTGGTAATGATGTGTTAGAGTTCACGCGTGGATTTGGAAACGAGCTGAGGTATTTTGAGTTGATGGGTGTTTAATTAAAAGAAATCGTGGCTCTACATTTTTGAACGTCAGCGAGTAAAACAAAGGCTGTATAGCTTCTATCGAATCCAATTCAATCAAGCATAATGCTTGATAGGATTTTTGTCACACGGGTACTTTTATTACCATTTCTGTTTACTTTGTTCTTATTTCTGCTTATATTTTAACGGCGAAAGTGTGTGTGTGTGAAAGTTTGTTACTTCTACACGTTCAAGTGGAAGTGCGGATTTTGATGAAATTTATTATGGAGGTAGCGTATACTGTGGATTAATACATATGATGATACAGAAAAAATACTTCTAGTTTTAAAATAAAACTAATTTTCACTGCATATATAAAAAGAAACACACACACACACACACTGACGCACTCACAGTTTGCACACACATAGTACATACGCCTACACTTTGTAAAAAATGAAGGAATGTAGTCACCTACAGCACAAGAACTACAAGACAATGACATAGGTGCTACAAGACAAATTTACAAATGTTACCCCTATATTTTTAAGGTTTACTTATCTGTAAGTAAAATTTGTAAGCTTTTCATAATAATAAATAAATTTGAATTTGAATTTGGCTATTTTTTAAACGCGAGCGAAACTGTGGGACGCAGCTAGGTTTAATATTTTGCCTATTTTTTATGGTCTCTGAAATCATCATCGGATAGTATACGAGATATTTTGGTAAGGCAGACTGCTTTCCTTATTAATTTATTTTTCAAAGGTACTTTCTTGCCGAATCTTTGTACAAGACATCATTATGTATATAGGTAGATGGTTGTAGCTATCACAGTACAGTAGCCCAGCAATCAGTCATCGTCACGTTGTCAGTGACACTATCTCCCGCGCGTCGCTATAAATATGCGAGTCGGATGCGGCGCGCAGCTGGTCTACTTGCGCCTTGCGCTATTTACATACGATATGGGTGAACTCTCGCACTGGTCTTTAGATTCACCAACGACGGTGGAAACTATGAGAACCTTAAAGACAACGCTTCGCACACTCGTAGTTCCTTACTAAGGTTCCTTGTCACCAAAGACCATCCCGACTATTTCATAAAACGCAGTAAACTTATAAAAAAAAGGCCAAGGTTCACAATCGATTATATCAACCTCCTACCAGTAAAAATCTACACACACGCAAAGTACATAATGTGTGTGTTACAATTTAAAATAAAGAACCAAATCATTTAAAAATGTTATATGGAAACAAATTTAAAAATTCATAGACAAGGAAGGACAAGGACCTGACTGCGCAAGAAGGAGGGTTACGTTTTTCGAGTTTAAGTAGGTATGTATGTATGTATTTATGAGGTTTCTTTGGCACGCCCTACAGCCTAAACAGCTTGATAGATTTTGACATGTGAGGTGTCATTTGAATCGTCTTGATAGTGGAAGTGACATAGGGTACCAGATTTTGCAGTCGGGCTTTTTGTTTATTAACTTTTTGTGCTAATAATGTTGCTTTTTTAGTTCAACGTTTAAACATCTGCCCAGCTGGGAATCGAACTCCTTGACCCTTGGGACCCTTGATGATAAAGTAGTCGCGATACTAACTTGGCTACAGGGATATGTTAGCCTTTGTGTAAATGTTACAACTCAGTGTTGTCAGTCGATCAGCTGTACAATTATTATTTTTCAACCAAAAGATGCACCGTACTTTGGGCGTAGTGAAAGTGCATGTTGAATTCGGAAAAAGTATCACTTACAACAAGTTCGACTATACAAACAGTAACGAAAACGAACGAATGGTACAACATACGACTGTAGATAAGTACTTAAAACTTCTCCGGGCAATAAAATCTTTGAATTTAAACAATAGCGAATATCATAACAATAATTTCTGGCACCTCGATCTACTCGTCTATACAATACAATACAATACAAAAACTCTTTATTGACACCAAATACAAAATAAATCTAAACTAAACATTCAAAAATATAGGCGCAATGGGCGGTCTTATCGCTTAGGAGCGATCTCTTCCAGACAACCTTATCTATTTTTCTATTTAAATTTGAACCTTATTGCAACGTTTAATATCACAAATTTTTGGTAGCATTATCCTGACTCACCTAGCATTGTCCTTCCTCACTTGAAAGGTTGTTGGCACAGTACATTTCTGAAAACCAGTCCTGTGTTAATTTTTGAAAGTCCCTAATGTTGTTGACTAGTGTAAATATGAATCCTAAATAGTCCTTGTGTCGTTGTGGTGTCGTTGGGACCAGCAATATGACTATCTAAGACAGACCAGTAAGAATAACTTCATTTTAGTAATGAAATGTTACCTCAGTCAGGCTTTGGGGTAACATTTAAGAAAAGTGAAAAGGATGACAAATAATGATCATCACTTGTATTCAAGTCCTTTATTTTAAGCCCTAACTTTCTCCATAATTGACAATAAGTTGGATGCAAAAACTTGTAAAATCTAGGACTTCGATTTAGCATAACAAGCCCTTGCCAAACCAAAATCCTACGCTCAACTGTGTCAGGGCCTGCTTTCAAAGTAAACACTAAAAATCATGCTTAATCGTAAAGTTTTTATTCCATCCAAAGGTTGTCTGGAAGAGATCGCTCTTAAGCGATAAGATCACCCATTGCGCCTAAGTTTTAGAGTGTTTGTTTAGATTTATGTTGTATTTGGTGTCGAAAAAGCGTTTTTGTGTTGTATTGCATTGTAGGGCACTCAACAATTTGGCCAATTGTACATTTAGAAAAGGGGGAATTGAGCCCTTGAAACCCTTCTTGTATTCGCTACTGGATGCACAGACCCCGGGGTCACACGGCACCCGGCAGTGACCCGTCCGGAATGCTGCATCGTGACGCGGTCACCGGACACCCCGGATACGGATTCATTATCCACATCGCGCACGAATCTCTAAAGTTCAGTTCATTAACGTAATTAGGATGGTCGAGGTGTAAGTTACAGCTTCTAGAAAGATTATATACGAAGGGAAAGGTGAATACAAGCAGTAAACGAGTAATGGAGATGATTCGGAACGAAAGTTAATTGAAAGAAATTGATATCGGTGAATTAATTTAAGCTAAATTTTCGTCTACAAATGGCGACTTGACTTCCTACACTACAATATTTTTAAATTTATTCTAATAGATATCATTTGCGTTTATGAAGACGATAAAGAAAATTACACCAAATAAAGACCGTCAAATATATCTGAAAAAAAATTTTTGCTCTAAGGCCCACTTCCGGAAGATACGGAGTTAGATTCTTAAACGTGGGGTTAATTAACCCACTGTAAAATGATTTAAATGTCACTCTAAAATTAATTCTGAAAAACAAAAAAATTGTGTTAATTCAAGCTTTTCACGTTTACGGCGACACGATTTTGCCTCTATTGAGCAATTAAGTTAATAAGATAGTCCGAGCTTCTAGCTCTAAGTAATTAGAGCTTCTTAGATTTACGCAACCTTTGGGTCTACACTTACCTATTTAGGGAGCGAGCTTGCCATGCATGATGTATAATAATAGCTATACATAATATTAAACTATTTTTACTATACTTATCTGTATAATGACATTAATGAATTATTTTTATATTTGACATAATCATCAATTATTATTGTTCTGACATTCGTTTTCAATTATAAATATTCAACTGTGACGTGTAACTATAGGAGTTATCAATAAATTCTGATTTCTAATTTCTGTGAGTTTATTACCCCTAGTGGTGTCTGACTACCCCGAAAAGTACAATTTGAGATCTTCAACTCCAGTGTAAATAAGCTCTCTGTAATGTAAATAGGTAAGCCTAAGGATGCTCTGCCGACCATCATAGTCGTACAAACTCAGGCTTTAGTAATTCTATTAAAATAAATTGTAAACAAATTTTAAAACGGGGTTTTTTATGAAACATTGCTAAGAACACTCCCGACTAATCCACCTTTCAAACAAAAGAAACAAAATCAAAATCGGTTTATCCGTTCGTGAGCTACGATGGCACAGACAGACACACACACACACTCAAACACGTCAAACTTATAACACCCCGTTATTTTCGCGTCGGGGGTTAAAATACCATATTGATCGTATTATCTCCCTAAATTCGATAATAACCAAGGGGGCTGTTCCTGCGCGTGAGATGAGATGAGATTTTATCTTGGTCACTCTCACACCTATGACGTTTCAAACGAGAGCAACAAAGACGAAAAAAAGTGAGATGAAAATCTTAAATCTCCGAATAGGGCCCCAAATCTGTTGTACGAGTATGTTCCTTCGAGACATGGACATGTTACTTAGAAAGCTCTGGCTCATATCGTACATTAAACAGTTTATTGATGCACTTAGATACTATTCCTAGAACGCATTTGGATAGCCACAGACTACGTGACACTCTGACACTTCATAAGGAAGGGGCAGAGCTGAGTGTGAGGACGCTGGGATGGCGTTCAGGTGTGAGGCAGTAGTTACGACTCGTATCGAATGGTTAGCCGATGTGCTACTGGGAGCTTGGAAGCAATTTGGAAAGGATTTATGCTGGTAATTTAGAAATACGTAATGATCTGAGAAGTAGGATTTGATTTTCCGTGAATCTGGGTTTACTTACTTTGAAATTTAGTTGTTAGATAATTTTAGGATTCGGTCGTAGATTAGAATTATTTTTATAACGCCGATCTCGTTTTTTAATTTCAAATTCACAATCTCTATTTGCGAGCTAATTCTTCGCAAAAGCTGTTCTTAAGTATTTGAGTTTTATCATCTTCATCGTCATCTGTAATTTTTCTCCCACTTTTGAGTATTTACCACTTGAGCTCTTCTCTTTGCCGTACCATTTTTTTATATTTATAATTTTGTCCATGTGTGTTCTAACTTACCAGGTTTCTGATGCCGTGCCCGCTTCTTCCCCTGGACCATGACCAGCAGCGCTGCTAGGTAGAGCCACCACCGCATCCTGCTGCCACTTCACTGCACCATCACACTACACCACCTGGCCAGTCTAGGCTCCTAGCTACCTGATATGTTCTTCTACGCTACTGTCCTTCTCGAAGAGACAGTTTAATTGATGTGTCTAATCTAAGCACTTTTTTTAAGTACTTGTCTTTTTTCACTTATACTTACTTACTTTTTGAGTCACTTAGATATGTTCAATAAAATTCCCCTATCATTTTTCTGTTAAAGTAAACATACCTATAGTAACAATAAATCCAGATTTTCAACAATTAGGTATGACGAGTTAAAGTAGGTATAAGTAAATTGAAACTTTTCAATAAGTAATTACAAAGAATTCGAAATTTTTATTTCTCAGAATGAATATTTAGTTTTCTGACTAACAGGCCATATACGTAGTTAGTAAAGCACTAAAAGCCTCGTCTTAGTTGGTTCGTTTAAAATATGCCTAATTGCGGCTTACATCACTGAAAATAACTTCATATGACTCCGAAACCAATTAAAACCACAGAACTATTGTTAATTAGTATTGTTTCATTCACAATAAGCACATTGAAAGTTTCCGCACGGAAATAAGTTCGAGAGCAAAGCTTAAAAAGCTCAATACGCGACGTGAGTAAAGCGTGGTCCGCACGCGACTGACTGACTGAGTCAAGTACTATGTGAGTTCGAACTGACTGACGGACGGAGCCACCGGTCAAGCGACTTCGCCGGTCACCGGCCGGCAGAGTAAACAAATCTGAGTTCTTACGACGCTTACTTCGAAGAAAGCATTAGAATCTGTATTAAAATCCAAAGTTTGAGAGCATATTTTTTAGCAATAGATATTTATTTCATCTAAATTAAAAAGTTTTTAATTTATTTATAGGTAAAAGTATGTCTATTGTGGTTTAAGAACCGCGTAGAGTTCGTAGAACCATCGTAGAGCACAAGTAAATCTCTCTCGGAAGCTTACTGAGCGCGAGCTTTCATGTAACTCACGTAGTACAGCTACTCAGTGCTAGATGGCGTATTAGTAATTTTTACCAAGTAGATTAACAACATTTCTTGAATATTTTGTAGTTTTTTTTAACTATTGATTAATAAACTTGTTCAGTACTATTCGTGACAAATTCACACAGAGGCTTCAGAAAACATGAAGCTTGAGAGCTTTGGCGTCTAGGTTTTATTTTGCCTACTTAGTACAGCTACTTACTGCTAGATGGCGCTACAAGTATCTTATTGTGGCGAGAATTCTTTTGTTACGAGTATGAGAAGTCTTTTAGGTATTCGATATTAGGTAGGTATTCTTATATTGTCCGTTGGATCATTACTTAATAATGTATCAATATCTTGAAAGGTATGGTCAAGTCTTACTTCTTGGAAAAGTTATACATGTGGTGAAGTAGAACCACAGTACAGTACCTACCTAGAGCGTTTGTGTATCCTATCCTAATATAGTTTCTGGTCAGGCGCTGTGTTATGCAGATGCATCTTATTTCATCATCATCAGGTACGCTTTTACCATAGTTCACAACCCTTGTCGTTGCCTACTTATTCGAACAGTTGGGATGATGGGTACCTACTTAATCACACTAATTCAGTGTAGGTTTTGTCTTTATACCTACTTATTGAATTTTAGAAACTTAATATACAGGGATCGGATTTCATAAATGAAACCAATAACATACGAACAATAAGCCAAAAATGTTTAATGTTTATATCGATAAATTTACATTGCGTTTATCGTAACACCAAAAACTGGACACCCACGACACGCGTGCGGCGCGACGCGCCTTCCACTAAACGAGTAAAAATTCACCTAAAAAAATCCTCGCTAAACCAGGTAGGACATACATAGATATACGATCTTACTCAGAAACGTCCTATAGGTCTGTTTCAGCTGAAATGTGCTCTGTCTCGTTTCAGCGCTGGACTCTGACACTGATACCTACTTCCGACTGAAATCTGCGAGAAACGGACAGAGCACGTCGCAGCATAGATTATATTATAGCTTATGGAACGTTTGTGAATAGAGGAGATAGTGTATAGTCGTCCGCCGTGTACCGCGGCGGAGGGGGGCCGGTACGAAGGGGGCCCCCGCCCTGCGGGCCCGTCGGGCCGCCTCAGACGAACCACTCGTCCTTGTGCGGGGCCGCGCTCAGCGCGCCGCCCGCGCCCGGAGGCGGCCCGGGCGCGCCGCCGTGTACCCGCGCGGGCCCGCAGGGAGCTCCCAGTTTCCCGGCAGCGGCGTGGCCCCGACGCCGGCCGAACCACCGGCCGCGGCTCCCGCGCCGTTGCTGCTCGCCGCTCCCAGCTGCTGCACTGCAACACCACCCGCCACATCGTCACACTACACTGAATCACGACCAGATACTTAGACACACGGTATTCTAAGCTATAGGCTCTCAACGTTGGTGATAACGCCCCCTTTGGGCGTTTCAGACTTTCTGGGGGACAGTAAAATACCTTAAGAAAATTAGGGGCGTTGAGATGGGTGTGAGCAGGTTTAATAACTATGGTCTAAAAATAACAACACGCTGATCACGTTCTGAAGTAAACTTTAATATAGGTTCATTGTTGTTATTGTAGGTACGTATGTACAATTTTAATTAAAATATTTGTAAATATTTCTCAATATAATAAAGTAGCTATGTATTAATTATTCTCATTAAGTGTTATTCTTTAAGCTCAAAATGAGGACAAGGGTCACGAGGGTATCTTACGACTTTATAATAACTATACGGTTAAATATGATATAATCTTGGCAATGGCAGCTGTGCGGCGGGCAAAATAAGGTTGAGAACCTATGTTCTACTAAACGATGGCAAACGCTTAAAAAATTCTGCGTAATGAAACTACATTAAATTATCATGCACTGAGATTTACATTTTGGCGTACTTTGGACCCGTCAGCGTAAGACAAAGACCCTAGGTTTGAGGCAACTAAAGGAATATCCGGAGCCACACCACATCACCACATCACTCCACTACTCGACTCCAACGACTTCCTACCCAATAGACACTTGGTAAGAGCCATGGTATACTAATACACTCCGCCAGGTACAGCATTCCGGTCACGTGGGCAACACGTAGTGACGTCAATCGATGCCCAAGCAAGACCGAAATAAGTCATTTACAAATAGTTCGAAAGAGACGGATGACGATGATAAGTGATGTCAGTACGTGTTTGCTCCCGGAATGTTAGACTTTATTTACATCATGGTAAGAACGAACACTTTCAAAGTCAACACACAAGCACAAAACTGTCCACAAAATCCACCAATGGCTCGCCATCCTTGAGCGGAACGATCAGCGTTCAGTATTCCACCTTCAAGCACCTTAAGTAGTCATTAAATGGTTGTACAGCAAATAAAATTAAATACAGAGTGTTACAAAAACCCTGTTATATCTGCGATGTGCACATCCAGTGTCGACTGAAGGATGATTCTGATTCTGATGCAATTGCTAGTTTAAATTGAATAATGACTATAAAAACTTACAGCCACTAATCACGTTTGTTAAATTTATAAACTATTCGCGTCGTGCCGCTACTTTCTTAGAATATAACCCGCCGACACACGATACATATTTCTTCAACATTTTTGTAAAATTTCCTTTTTATTCTTGCGTTCTTAAACCAAACTAATCTATAAGTTATAAAAATGAATTGCTGTTCGTTAGTCTCACTAAAACTCGAGAACGGCTGAACGGATTTATCTTTAGTCTTGAAATGTTCGTGAAGGTCTAGGGAAGGTTTAAAATGCGAGAAAAAATCGAATAATTTCCGAGAAAACCCTAAAAACAGCCCTTTTCTATTTCCCATACAAACGTTTTCTAAATAAAATGAAGAGTCAATTTGAACTTTATTGCTATTCAATCACTGTTGTCTAAGCAATTTAGGTGTGTTCCTAACGTCATAGAGTCAATTTGTAAAGTTCAAATTCAATTAATCTATCAAAATAGTCTTCGCGTGCGCTTTGGAGGATCTAATGTCGCGTTCCGAAAATAAACAAAGAAAAAAAATATTCAATCATATCTATCAAAATAGACACTTTTTGACTGCGGGCGAAGCCGCGGGGCGCAGCTAGTAAATTAATAACTCTTGCTATTTTAACGTGCATTATTTTTTGATATTTATGCATGAATACTTTTAAGTGTGTGTACATGCCCTTCAATTATACAACAAGGTTTTTGTAACATGCTGTCTAAGTAATGTCTATAGGGTATAAAGTTGTGGACTCACCCCAACTAATCTAGCCTACTTGCACCGTTCCGCCAGAAATAGACGATCGGTACTGGAACATAAAGCTTGTGCAAGTGCAAGTGAGCTCATAATATTGCGTAACGCAGCATAACACCACCGCCTGCATTCACATGTCACAAAAGCTGAAGCTACGCTGGCAGACACTTGTTTGATGCCTAAAGCCTAGCGACTCGTCTGGCTACCCAATGCACCCTTACCATGAGATGTAATAGTTACGAAAACTTTTTTTGTTTTCGTTTAGTTCCATACATTTCAATAAACTGGTGGAAACGTTAAAGGTGTAACTAAAGGTGTTAATAGGTGAAATGTATGGAGCCAAACGAAAACGAAAAAAGTTTTCGTTATCTATCAAACCTCGTGGTAAGCCCCATGGACTACCCAGTCAGAGAACAAAATATTTTAAAATTCTCAAAAAAGATATTGATAAGAAAATCGAATCGACAAGCAATTCGCTAGACTCTGCAGTAAGCTAAACAAGCGTCTAGCCAGCAAAGTTTCGCTGGCGCGATGGCGCTGCGCTTCTCTCGGTGGCTCTATCATGAAAATCTTTATGGAACGGTTTTCGATCATATGTAGATGTCAAGTCTCAATACGAAAAATGGCACCTTGAAACCTAGGCTTAGATCAAGTGTAAGCCTTGTTTCGCTGTCACCCGCTTTGTGGTCGTGTCGGTATCATGACGCCTAAATGACATGTGCTAGAAGCACTTTAGTAAATGACATCAACGTTATTGCAGAACGTTAAGGGCTAGATTCAAATGAAGTTAGATGTATTTGTGGTTTTTTTTAATAGATCGCTAAGTGTCGATGCGGTGCCAGTGCCACTATAGAAGCCTGGTTTTTTAATGAGACATTACATCTATGTGTATCTGATCGAAGGGAACGGCAGGCTAAAATCGGAAAGTTAAATTGAATTGGATTGTACGAGTTATTTTTCGAAAGCTATTCTTGCTAGAGCCGCAGATTCGTGCATGAAGCAAAAACCGTGAATGGGTGGCGTCACCTTGCGCTACATGCTATTACATTCCTAAATCTAATGACTTTGCGAAATGCAAGTGCTTCAAATAATTCGAAATAGACAATTGTAAACCATACAGAAATCTTTAGTTCAAAAACATTTCTATCTCCATGATAAATGTCATAATTTTGGGAATAAAATGGATAAGTGTAAGTTACTATTCAATTTTGTGCTTGTAGCTAAAGCTACATGATGCTAACGCAACCATTTTATTAGTAACGTCACTTAACAAAACAAATTAATCGCAGTCGAACGTCTTAGTTCGCTGTATAATTAAGAATTGGTGGTAGGTTTAGTTAAATGCAAATTGTAACACGGTATTCATTTATTTATTTATTATTTTTCGGTTTACTGTACAAGTTAGCTACCTACCTAAACTGCATAGTGCTTTGATTGATCCTATCACGACTGACAAAAGTTTCTCAATACATTAAGTGTTAAATGGTGACGAGACTGACTGCAAAGGACTAATCTTGTAAGTACCAACAAGAACAGCTGCATCTGCGAAATGCATTTATTTATGATGACGCTTAAACTTTTGGCAGCCGTGCAGCAGATCAAATGGTCAGTAGAACCTACCATCAAGGCTCAATTTCATTTATCTAGAGCTCGGTCGTTAGCTCGCACGCGGAGGACTCCTCGAATGCGGGGTAACGACTAATGAAAGTTCATCATTTATACCTCGGTTCATATACAACATGCTGAAATTGCCAGTAAGCGGCCTTGACCGGCATGTGAGAATACAAAATATCTCGCACGTGGGCTCCATCGACTAATGAAAACGGCACTCGCATGCGGGCGCTATAACATGCGGGGGCCCGCACACCGAAAGCGGGCCCCAACGACCAACGAAATTGAGCCTTTTTACTTGTCAAGCTAGCAAAAGTTATGTGATTCAACTCAATAAATGAATAAGCCAATTGGGTCTAAGAGTTAGCTACAAAGATATTCAACACCAGATTAAATATCTTTGGTGGTTGTAAAAACACGTGTAGAAAAAATTTTGCAAGACTATAATTTTCGTAGCTTGAAATGCACATGCCACTACAGTTAGCCTAAAAAAAAACAAAATAATCCAAGTTATAAAATTTTATTTAAAAAAAAAGAAGTAAGATAAGAAAGTAAGTAAATTTATATTGAGAATTAACGTAAGCAAAAAAAGTAGACATAAATAAATGAGCTTAAGAAACAAACAAATAATAAACAATAAAAACCAACATAACAAAGTAAATCCTTAAAAAAATAATCAATGTCAATAAAGTAGGCACTGAGCCTGAGAACCTTCTGGCGATCTTAGGCAAGCTCTTTGATGAGTCATCCTTCACTGTCAAAATTTAGCAACTTTAAAATTTGATTTGGCTAAGTGCTCAGTACAGTAACTGGCGCTCGGAAACCGAAAAGGTGTTGTCGTAATTTTGTATTATTTTCTGAAAATATCTTGTGATTCTCCGAGTGTTAAAGTGTAATAATGATGGATAATTAACCTTTATCGGTTCGTTAACGTGCACGAGTGTGGGCAAATGATGCACACATTGCGAAAAGTGACTCGTCGTATTCTCTACAAAACTCAACTTAAAGTTTCAGTTAAGTATCCATCACTTTACTGAAATGGGGAAAGGGGAGGGATTCATCATCGTCATTATCACCTTTTCATCATCACTCCATCATCTGTAAAATACTATATCAACTTGACACTAGCAATTGCACAAGACGTGCTACGCCAAATTCCACCGGATGGAGGAGCAAAAAAAAAACTGGCGTTATTTCCTGGTTAAGTCATTCACTCATAATATTATGGAAAGAGATTATATTATTCAGCAACGTAATGGAGTGGTGCAAGGGTTTAAGTGGCCCGTGGGGTCGGTTTTGGGTCCATTACTTGAAACAGGGTCTGCTCGCAGGGGACTCTTTGCTATCGGTAGCTCGGTCCGCGTAAAGTATAACGATAGCGGTTTAGAAAGACGTTCTAAAACTGATAGCAGTTTGAAATGATCTTGAAAAACTGATTGAAAATTTGAAATGAACATCCCAGCCACAAAGATCAGCCAACTCAAATTTTATCAAAAAAACAATTTAGACTCTCTTGACAACTGTCACGAGTCATCAAAGAGCCAGTAAAGCCAGTAGTTCCTAAGCTATTAGGTACCCTAGGTACTAACAGTTAAGATGTGTGCGTTGGTTGCGCGCTCGACGGCGGCAGTAGCAGCAGGCGGCGACGCCGGCGGCGGCGGCGGCCAGCAGCGCTGCGCCCGCCACCGCCGCGACCCACGGCCCGCCGCCCGTCGCACCTGTGCCGTCTGGAACACGGACACAATTCACATCTCAAAGAAGAATGTCGAAACTCGGGATAGCTCCACTTTCTCCAACCACCTCTATAAAGATAAACCTTAGTATCTTGCCTGTTCTTCTAAGTAGTGGCTCTTTTTGCAAACAAGGCGGTCGAGTCTATTAAAAAACTTTTCATGAGTGTATCTTTGATACCCAATAGATAAAAATATTTAGTCATAATATTTTTATTCAATTCACTTTGAAAAATTAAATATGCTATTTAAGATCTGCTCCTCTTTAATCTGCTGGAATAATATTCCCCCGCCGCGCTGTTAGGAAAATGCAGAATGCTAAAAGTTTCAGTTGCAAACTTAAAACAATTATTATAGCACATCAGCTACAAGAGAAAACTCTAAAGCATGACATATGTAGGTATAATTATCAAATGTATTGCATTAAAATTGTAAACTATGCATAGGTTTCATAACCTATAGTTTACAATTTTAGTTAATAATTTTAATGAGAATTTTTATTTTATCATTATTATTTAGTAAATTACTGTTTTTTTTTTTTTTTAAGATATTTGAAATATTTAATAGTGGTATATATGTACTGTAAATGTGCCTGTACCGTGACATCACTAAACGGACCCAACAGAAGACTAGCGCCGGCATCATGTTGAGTAGTAGTCAATTTGTCACTTTAGAACCTTATTCTGTATTTTCTTAGAGTGATTTTCAATACGCGTAGTCACAAATGAAATATGTTTCTTCTTTCTCTACTTGTCTGTAATCATAATACCACTAGTTCAAAGCCGTTCGTTCTAGTTCGATTCTTCTCTAAGGAGTAGAAAAGGCTTAAGTAGGAGTGTGTGTGAACTTTAAAATTTTAACAGATACATACGCCATCCGCAGTTAGCATCAGTCCAAAGGGTTGCAGCACGGCGAGATTTGAGCTTGAAATAACCAAGCAACTTTCCCTTCCTTGTGCTCAGATTCACAAGCAAGAGAAGTTGCTCAATTATTTCATATTCAATTAAACGGGAAACAAGAGTTTTCCTATTAATACAAAAAAAAATACTAAAGTCACGATCTTTACCAGGGCAGAGCGCTGCGCTGTCCTCATCGGAGCCGTCTGCACAGTGGTCCACTCCGTCGCACAAGAGGTCTGCGTGCACGCAGAACTCTCGCTGCTTGCATCGGAAGTCTTTGCACCCGTGCTCTGGAACAGTGGGGAGAGGGGCAAAAATAACCACGGTACTGTCAGCAGCAGGCAGGTGTGGCCTCCGTCTTATGAGGCAGGCCACTGTGATGCATGCTCGTGATGAACTAAACGATGGACGATGTCGGTACAAGTGTGCAGTGTTACAATAAGGTACCTAATAAAACATAGGGTAAAAACCATGTCATATTAACTAGTTAGGTATCCAGGAATGAGTTATCATAGGTAAACACAAAAACATTACAGTGGAGTTATGGTGCAAACAGCTGTAGTAATTTCTTTTGTATATAGGATACGCTACAACACATTAAAAAAAGAAGTTGAAATACACGCAAATTCACTTTACCAGTCACACAGCGTCAAAATATAAGGGTGTTATTGAATCTAACCTAGCCCCGCATACCCTATTCTCCATACCATACAATAAAACTGCTGACTCGGTGTCAGAGGGAATAATTATTGGACGTTCATCCCGATATAAAAATGTCGGAAAATGTAAAAAAGCGAACAATAGAGCCGCCGGCTGTGGTTCGACACCGACGCGACAACCCTAGTGTAATTGTTCTGGTGAAAATGTTCGCTAATGATCATTAAAATCTAAAAAACAAAGCACTGGTGTCTGATCCTTCTCAATTTAAATGTAATAAATTGGTCCGTGTGAAGCATAGCTTTGTGCTCAGAAACAGTCTGACGTGAAAGGGTTTCGTTAATGTTGACAGTCTGGAAAGGACAAAAGAACCCAGATATTCCGAAGCAAATTACAGCTACAAAGTAGACAGTTCACTTAATTTGTTAGCTAAAGAAAAAGTACATCTACAAATCTAAATAAACCTAACCATTAAATAACTAACAAAAACAGATAACACTGAGCTCAAGACTGAACAAACGTAAAGGACGGTCCCATTCCAAGTAAGCTCTACAATTTAACCTCATCAAACAGACTAGGAGGCCCACCAGACGGATTGCAAAACCACACAAACTTAGAGCGAGCCGAGCAGGAAGCGAGCGGGACACAAGAGACACTGCTTTGATCTCAACACTGGTCGGAGGGTGTTTTCACTCCCTACGCCGCACATTGACGCGCAGGTACGCCTCACTTCTAAAGCCTTCCACGAGGGGAGACATGTATTGTTTAAAATTTTATTCCAAAGGGGTGTAGCGACGTGTTTTTGTTGCATAATTCAATGGCATGCGCGCTAAACATATTGTGCTTTGTGAGCAAATTCTCGCTATGAGAGAGGATTTTTCAAACAAGCTTCGAAAGCATTTTTGAAAAAGAGTTTGGATGTTTGTAAAAAACATGAGAATGCCCGCCAAAACCAAAACTCTTTATCATCTATCACAAACATTAAGCATTTAAAATAACAAAAGAATGCTTTCTACAGACTCAATTCATAGAGTTAACAACCCCAAAAACTACGAACTATAAACAATCTCTCGTAAGTATGCACGGAGTGTCCACGGCGCCGGCGTCCGGAACTTAATCTTAAATGGCGGAACTCTGGAACTTCGAACTATGTCTTAATGGGGAGAGTTCTCGCCGGCCCTATTATCGGCCACAACTTCCTGCATCGACTTTGCATTATTAGTGGCAGTTAGTTGTCGGGAAGATTTTATGGTTTCTACGGGATTGGAATGTTTTGAAAGCTGAGCTGCGGATTATTTCAGAATCGAAAAAAAAAGACAACACATTTTGTTAAACATTACCAAGAGTCGATAACTGAATATGTCTAGAAAACATTCGCATGATTGACATGATCTTTGCCAAATTTTGTTTATATTTTTGTTACGACAGTGAAGTATACTTCCAAAGTACACAAGAACAAAAATCAAAATCTATTTCAATACTGCGACCATGATAAAATTAATGTAAAGAAAGTTATTCCGTTTATTGCATTTTAACGACCTTTTATGAAACCTCTTCTAACGCTACTGATTTAATGGCTAGGTATAAAAATATTACGACGCCTCGTACAGCGTGGATCTCTCTAATGATCTCACTTTACTATCATATTGTCGATAACTGTCGCTCAATCCAACGAATTGCCAATAATATCAGATATCACAGAACGGTTCGTTTCCTGCCACACAAAGATTTTTTTGTCTTCGATATGGCGTTTGACAAAGTTGCTTTTATGAACCTAATAAAATGTGTGACAATACCTATAATGATAAATGTAAAATGGAAAATACCTACAATACCTACATAATATCAAAATTATCTTCGATTTTTCGACAGGAATGCCTCAAGGGAATGTTTGCGAGCCGTATTTTTTTGTAAACCTCAATATTTATAAATCCTTAAAGACCCACATGAAAGAAAAAATAAACATCGAAATAACGTATTTAGGTAAATAAGATGAAAGTCGGAACGTCTGTGAGGCTAACCCTCTCCGTATTCATGTAAGTCCCGCTGAAAGTTTGCAAATCCTTTGCAGTATACTTTTCCACGCAGCGAAGCGGAAAATCTAATTGGTGTTAGATACTCGGAGCTCAAAGACGCAGGCATTTTCGAGTGTATGTGCTAAACAAAGGTTTCCGCCGGGAATGTTTTTAGACAACTTAATTGCTTCCTTTGTGCCTCCATCTCTCATTGTTGCTTCATATTCGAATGTAATTTTAACGTCTATTTCTGAGAGAAATTTATCTCCGTTAGCGATATCGCATTTAATTAATTCTGCTACCGTCGGCGATGCCTTAATTACTTTAATTGGAATAAATGGAATCGGTGTCTTATTATTTATGATGACTAGAGTGATATTAATTACGAGTATAATGAATTAAACTGGACAAATAGCAAATACAGAGAATAAAAAAATATGAAAGCTCATAAAAGACAAAGTCGATGAAAGAAACGTGTGGAGATATCATAGTCAGGGCAAGTAGTAACAAAGAGGCAATAAAGAACACACGAAAGGAGCCGGCGATGGCAGTCTCGCAACAGGTTCCCACGTCGTGAATGTCAGCACGAGGACTCACGGAATCCGGACAGAGAACGCAATAAAAAAATATATATAAAAGGGTGGAATGTGTAAACGAACTGCCCTGTCGGCTGTTTGTACGAATAAATAAACATTCGGCCAAATTAAAGAGGGTGAAATAGGGTCGGACGCGTGCCGCAATTTTTCTGTAAAATTGTATTTATCGGCACCGTTCAGTGTTATTACTTCATTCGCCGAATCGGCTGTTGTTATTACATTTTTGAGATAACGATATGAACAACACGGACTGCCATTTGTAAAACCCGTATCTACGTTATACAGTTTTCTATTATGTTTCATATTTCACAGTTGTACGTGCCTCGAATAGCTTTTTGCTTGATCAATCGGCAATGAAAAATATTTTCGTTTTATTTATAAGAAAAATCATTTCTTTCTTTGTTGTTTCGTTTTAGTCTGACTTGCACTGCTTGCGTAGATCATGCTGAAACTCAAATAGCTGGTCTTGGTCGCCTTCATGAATTGATCAGTCTTGTTTGCTTGTTTTCATGAATTGATCTTACTCCTTAGATATTTGATTTTGTCTTAGTCTTCTTCTTAGAATTTGAACAATTGAGCGTTACCATGTTTTGGTAGACAGAGATTTTAGAGTAAGTTTCAGTTGTTTTATCTAGATCTATTTATATTTAGAATACTAAGATACCTACCAAGCCAAGTTAGGATAGGTTTTATACAGCTTAAATACTTGATGATCACTCGATGATGATGATTGATACCTATGATTCACAACTCAATATTTTTCACACGAATACAATAAAACTATTGATGAGGACGTGTGGATGCTTAACACCAGCTTTACTCAAGTTTACCACAGGGCAGCCGAGCGTAACTATCTATGAAACTAATAATTAAACTATCCCGACACTCCGTCGGAGGGAGAGGAAATTGAATCAATTCACTCTCTCGGGTCATTGTTGTAATAGTTTCTGTTATGTTATGATTGACTGCCAATCTATTTACTGCTAATAATGCTGTACTTAGGATATTCAGTATTTGATGCTGCTAAAAATTTGGTGAATTCGTTTACTGTACCTACTATGGAAATATGAAATGAGAATATATTGAAGAAGTCAATGGAGGACACCAGAACATAAAAGACTAAGTAAATAAGAACAACGCGGCGAACTTCAAAATAAAAAGTAATTTCTCTCTTCCTTCACGATTTCCCGACACAGACATGGTGAGATCAGCCTTCTCTAATTTTCTTCCCCGCTTCGCTCTATCCTCGCCATCGTCAGCAACCACACGCTCTAGTCCTAAAAATTCCCAAAATTATTACTGATACTTACTAGGGTCCTTAACAGCCGTGACTATGAGCTTGAACCCGTTGGCGTCGGTGCCCCAGTTATCTGTCACGTACTTGAGCGTGACGAAGTTACTGCGCGTGAAGAGTGCGCCCACCTGCTGCCTGGTGTTACGGCAGGACAGGTCCACCTGGAAGGAAGACAGAGGACTAAAGAACTGATTACACCGCTCCGGCCGTCTACGTAACCTAGAGGATCACTTCGGTCGCTTGGTGGTAAGCGTTACTTGCCAGTTTCTACTCTACTTAATTTACTGTAATTGTTATGCTATTAGTGTTTATTGCACATTATTCTTGACCCCATTGCACCTAACACCAAGCATGTCATGAAAGTCACTGATTGAATATGTCCTGCACCATTGCGCTTCAAAATAAGTGCAAAAGTATGGTGGTCTTTACATTTCAGCTAGCGTGCTGAAATTGCTTCTAGACAGTTAGGAATCCATTTCTTTTTCTATTTTCTATTCACGCTAAGTTAGCTTATAGCATATTGGAAAGTGTAATGGGCGCTTAAGTGACTCCTTTTCTATCTGTCCAAACTTTGTATCATAAACGATTATAGAGTTGAATCAAGCTAGAAAAAGCTACCAAGGAATTATGTACTTGATGCATGCTTGATAGGACATAATGTAGATAGGATTTTTACCTCGAATATAGTAAAAGTTGGAAAAAACGCAAGTCAAAAAGTTACGAGAAATTCAATTATATCAATGTAGTTATGTTAGTAGTAAGTATGTTAACTTATACAAATGTCCCTGTTATACAAATGTCACCTGTCAATGCTCTGTCCATTTGTATAATAACAGATTGAGTCTCGGATAACGTAAAACGTTTCCGTCATTACGTGAGTATTGGATCAAATGATCAAGTAATGATGGCAATGAATCATATTTTGTATGATAACAAAAATCATATTCCCATACCTATCATAAATGTAAAAGATTACGACGCTGAAACAACGTAATGAACTAAAACGAAATTTGGAAGCCTGTATTCTAGATTAAAGCATAGGAATGTAATTGAATCATTCTTAACGATTAAATACACATACATTAAGTATAATCACGTCTAATTTCCATAGTGCTAGGCAAGACTACTTCTCTCTGCTTGCTTGCTATGATTAAATCCCAAAAAATAACTGTTAAGTAAATTTGAGAAAAAGAGTAAGTTCCTAAGATTTTTTTCAGTATTATGCAGGATTGTTGATAAAACAGATGCACGCTGATGATACACAAGCATAGCAAGTCGTGCATGAGTGTATCTTCCCATACTTCGTCTTAGTTCAAAATAATTTCTTAAATTCTGATGTACGTTAGTTATAATGTTGTATTCGGTTCCTACGAAAAAATCTGCAACCAACAAAATCGATGCAAAAACAATATCTCTATCAACCTCCCTATCACAAGCGCCTACAATAAAGCCATAGTTAACAAGCCACCGATAGCAGCGTCAGGCCCTATTGCCTGATCCGTCAGGCGCGGGCCATATTTCCTTCATCAGAACGGCTTACTGAGCCACGAGGGCGTTACGCCGTCATCTCTCACGAAGACCGATCGAGAATACGTGCTTCGTGTGAACAGACTAAAATGGCCGCTTAAATGGGTGCTCAATGAACTGACTTATAAAATATATGGGAAGAAAAGATTTTTGATATTTTGTGGTAAGTAGATACTTTGTTGAATTCAGCTACATTGGCAAGCTATGGTTTTCTATAGGTACGCTGGCTGCGAAGCTATAGCTGGCTAGCTAGCTAGCTTGGATGAACCAATATTCATTTTGTTTTTTTTTTTGTTTAAAATATGAATTAGTCGGGAGTGTTCTTCTTTATGTTTGGTGAAAATCGGTGTCGGAGGATTATTAAAATTTTAAACTTACTTGTAAATTTACTTTAATCTTTATTATTTTGTTTTGTATAATTTCTGGTGTAAAAATTAAATAGTTTACTAAAATATCGGTCTTGTTCGGGACATAAAATGTAGTAGTTACATTGGTAGGTAGTGGTAATTCACTTTAATTGTTATTAGCTAGTTATCCCTAGAAATGTTATTGAAATAAAAAGAGAACGCATCATTCTTATATACTCTTAAGCTAGGTAGGTAAAATCAGAACTAACTTATGTTTTCCCGGATTAACAAAAACACGTACTATGAGCGCTCGAACGCACAGTTTAAAAAAAAAATATGGTAGCTGTCATGTCAATGTACTGAGAGAGGTCGTACTTAGCATTTAGTTACCTACTTGAGTAATGTTTGTGAAAACTCCCATATACTGCAAAAAAGACCGGTTCTTTTAGAATTCAGCACAGACAGGGTGCGTGCAGCAAGCGAGATTTAATACAGTGATAAAAGTTCTCGTTAGTCGTAGTTAGTCTGTGACCGATCGCTGTGACGTGCCTCTGAGAGACACCGCTCAGAGCTCCCACTTATCTTTTGAAAGTACGCAAATGAACCAAAGATGGTCCACCTCAAGGACTTTGATGGAGTTCCTCTGCGGTGGGACACTTTGTTAAACTTCAACATGCTTGTGGCAGCCCTTTGGGTATTTAGCGGGTCATTTTAAGGATGCCTTTGTTACTTAACTGTGAACTATGCTCTTTACGGTCAAGTTAATGCTCTTAAAACAGTACTTCTACGGTTACACTAATACACTGCTAGTAGCTCTATGTGCTGTAAACCTCGCGGCCGACGTCTCTCTTCTCTACAAGTCGAATTTCTCAACCGGTTCTCGTAAAATTTTGTGAGCAGGTTCGATAATGATTTAGTTTTTTTTTTTGCCAATTCAATTTTTGAAAATCTTTCAACATTGCGGAAATATGTTTTTTTAATCAAATTTCCGTCATTTTGAAAATTTTCCAAACACTGACTCGGCAAAAAATTCTATGTAACTATCGAACCTAGTTACAAAGTTTCAAAAGAATCGGTTAAGAAATGTGACCTGTAGGCGAAGGCAGAGATCCGGACATACGTATACGACGCTTCGCTCGCTAAAGCTCGCTAAAATAAAGAGATAAAATTTGTAGAAATGTAAAATCTCTGATTTTCAAAATTCTTACACTAATAGAAAACTACACAATAACAATACTAAATACACGTGAGCGAAGCCGCGGGCAGATAGCTAGTTGTTTCTAAAACAACTTGTTTACGCCACTTTTACAATGATTACATCAGGCTTTTAGGGATTTACAATTTCGTTGGCTGCTTTTACAGATCCCATATTTTCAAACTAAAAAGCCGGGGCATCGCAAAATGTCCGCCCACCCGTCGCCCGTCACCCGCCCGCCTTTGCCTTAGGGTCACCACTTAGGTTATAAAGCTGAGACTTATAAAGAGCATTTTTCTCAAACATCAATATTTTTACTATTATACCAGCCACCACCTTCTGATCTTGCTGCTAAACTTGTAACAAGTGTGTTAGGTTTGACAATTGAATGAGAAATATAAGTTACATAATCAGTGCAATAACAACTGTTGTTTTGTAAAAAAAACATCATATAATAAGCGACAGTTCACCTCAATTTTTAGCGTGTTCTAAGATTTTCTAGCAGAATGTAGAATTGTAGAATAGTAACAGAATGGTAGAATGCTACTACAACGGACAAACAGACAAACGAGCATGGCAAACTACTATGGAGCCCTAACAAAGTAACGGATTGTATAAAAAGGCTGTATTTAAAAATGGTAATTGTTTGTAATCACAGTGATTAAAATACTTACAACGAAGTGAGAGATATAAGTAGTTGTCTGTGAGAGCTATTAACAAAATGATGAAGAAAATGATAGATTTATGAAGTTACTACTGCGCCTTGCAGTTTTACCTGCGGTTAAAAGGTGTCCTATGTACTTTTCTAGACTATAATATTATCTATGTATGTGTTAAATTTCATTCGATCCCCGTCCTGGTGTGTTAAATAACAAACATCCATCCAAACTTGCACATTCACAATTTTAGTGTGATTTTTCACCTCGTCCTGATGTGAGTAACTCTACCCTGCACTCTTTAGCACAAAAGCGGTGGAGTGGCAACCCTACCCGCCCCCTCAACACAAAGGCGTTAGTGGCACTGGACGCGATTCTTATTCGCCTCCTTTATATACTCGACTTTAATAAAGATCCCAGCGAGATATTAAAAATTCTTCTGTGTAAAATTCTCAGATTACTCCAGGTCTCGTTGGCTTGAATTAAAGGGTTTGTTATGCAAACCATGTCGCGGACGAACCCTGTCTCTACGTAGTGGAACGCACTATTTAACCAACGAACACAATAGGTGCGGATGATAATAATAATAATAATAATAATAATAATACATTTATTTCCAAAAATACAGCACAAACAAATTTTCAATAAATGTTTACAGAGAAGAACCCAGAAAAATGTTATCGGTGGGCCCCAAACTAGGCTAGGCCTGTATCTTGGGTACCCTGAGAACAGAGCATACATGATATTATTGATCTGCGCTGACAACATGGAATTTTTACCGTTAATGTACATTAAATAAATTAATAAATCAAAAAATATACAACAAAAATTGAATACAAAACAAAGTTAAAATTAGAACAAAATTAAGTAAAAATTAAATTATAATAAAATCAAGATTAAATTAAAATAATTGGATTGGTTAATAAGATTCAAGGTTGGTGGGTGTGGATTGAGCGGGTGTGGATTGAGTGTGTGTGTGTGTTTGTGTGTAAGTGTGTGAAGGTGTGTCTGTATATGTATGTATGTGAAATGAAGTGATGCTATGTTATACCGCTACTTGCTGGGAACACGTCTTTGTGTTTCATTTCACTAAACTTTACAAGTTTTTCTGTTTGCTTGTATGACAAAGAAAGCAGCCACCTTTGAATTTTATGCTTGGACTCTCTAAATGTTTTATTTGTCATATTATTGCAAATATGCCTGCAGACTGAGTTATACGTAAAGATTTGAGCATATTTCGGTAAACGTGAAGCAAACACCGTGTTGATTCTTGGAAGCAGCTGATCCCTAGGGCGTTTACGTCTAGCATTGTCGTCATGTCCAGCTGATAAGTGATGACATTTGGCAATCGCCCGTAGTACGAAAAGCTGACGTACTGTTAACACAGCTGCTTCTTCATACAATGTTTCAGTTGGATATCGACGAGGTTTACCCAGCATCACTTTAAGAACTGCTCTTTGCGCGCGTTCCAGTTCTAACATGTGCGTCAGGGCAGCCCCTCCCCAGACCCCTATACAATATTGCAGAAGGGACTGGCACAGAGATTTATACACCAGCAGTTTAACGCCTACCTTGGCAGCAGGCCTTAGCAGTTTGAATACATAAATCAGCTTCCGGACTTTTTTTGCGATGTATGTTAAATGACATTTAAAGGACAGATTTTGATCCACCATTACTCCTAGATATTTTGTACTTGCGACTCTAGTGATAAAGTTACAAGAACAGCTTGGCTTAGTCATATTGAGACAAGTGGACTTCTCACAGTTGCTGCCATGGATATGTAATTCAGACAGGTCCGTGCCGGTGGCTTGCGTAATGTTGAAAGCAATGAAGTTGGTTTTTTTAATGTTTAGAGTAAGTAGATTTGCGTCGAGCCAGTGAGACAGGGCTGTCATTCCAATTTCAGCTTCTATAAATGCGGACTTCCAGTCTTCTCCATGAAAAACAGCAACGGTATCGTCAGCGTAACAGATTATGTCCATGTTTGGTAAGTTAAGTCTCATTATCTCGTCCATGTAGACAGTGAACAGAGTTGGAGCTAGGACACTGCCCTGTGGGACACCGTAGTCAATATGCATCTCTACACTCTTGCGGTCACCAATTCTAAGGCATTGCTGCCTGTTCGACAAATAACTTGTGAACCAGCTGAGGGCAGTTCCTCTGATGCCGATGCATTCGAGTTTTTTTAGTAGAATTGTTGTAGAGACAGTATCAAACGCTTTGGCAAGGTCTAGGAAGACACCTATGCATCTCTGTCCACTGTCCAAATGTGACGTCACTATTTCTGTTAACAACTGAACGGCATCCTCCGTTGATTTCCCAGGTCTGAAGCCGTACTGTCGATCCTCTAGAAGTTTATTTTTTTGCAAAAAATCCACCAGTCTCTTGTTCACAAGTTTTTCAACAACTTTTGATAAAACACTTAGTAATGAGATGGGTCTATAATTGTCTGGGTTCGACTTGTCCCCACTTTTGTGCACCGGTATGACGACAGCAGTCTTCCAACAATCCGGAAAAATACCGGAAGCCATGCTGAGGTTGCTTATATGCACTAAGGGCTCAATTAGCGCGTGCTTTGCATACTTCAGCATAAGTGGTGCTATATCATCTAAACCTGGGGCGCCGTCTGACTTGAGGTCCTGGATGATGTTATAAATTCCACAGTTATCTGTGGGAGCCAGGAATAGAGAATTCGAGCTGCAACTCGCCGAAGTTACTTGTTGGCAAAGAGCTTCCTGTGTGGTGTTTAGCTTGTTAAGAATTTTCGAAGCCAGGTTTGCTCCTGTTCGTGCAAAGTGCTTGTTACAGTCATTTAAGACATTCTGATGATTTGCGGCACCGCTCAGAAGCTCCTGAGCTCCCTTTTTTTTACAGGATATGTCACATACATTTCTTATCGCTTTCCATAAGCTTTTGGGGTTGCCCTGATGTTCTGTTAACTGTTTCCTTTCGTATTCTAATTTGAGCTTATGGAGTAGATTGTTACAAAAGTTTTTGTAACGGTTGTACGTAGTTTTGTTGAGTTCGTTTTGTGGATCGCGTCTTAGTTTCAGGTGCAAACTGTCCCGGTGCCGCATGCATCTTATCAGTCCTGGCGTGATCCAAGGTTTGAGATTGAATTTTGTTCGGCTAATTTTCCGTTCTTCTGTATGTTTAAGAATACATTCCGATAGAGTCTTGTTGAGAGCAAGTACCGCATCATCAACATTATCTTTGTCGAAGACTTGGTGCCAGTCTGAACTTTTAAGGTCATTTGCGGCATCGCGGAAATTGGTTTTAGTAATGACTCTCTCTTTCCTCTTGAAGTTTTTCATATTAATGGTCATTCCTACTACCAGTAAATCATGGTCGGTTACAGAGTTCTTACATACCATACCTAGAGTCTTATTTTTGCTTTTAACGAATGCATGATCTAGGCATGTCATAGTCTGGCTTCTGGTAGCGACTGTTATGGACGGAAAAAAGCCATGCTCAGCCATAATACATTGATATTCAGCGTTTTCTTTACCAGGGCGTTCTTCCAGCAGATTTATATTGATGTCACCAGTGACAATGACATTTGCTTGATCCTTGGTACAGCGTAAAACATTTTCAAGAGAGTCATTAAAGCTTTTCAGATCCTTGACAGCAGGGGATCGGTAAATGCCAACAATTTCCAAGCAGTTAGCCACTTTTACTACAAGACAGTTTGCATCTTCAAAAGCAGGCTCCTGAGCTGAGACAGACCAGCAATCCTTAACATAGATGACAACCCCTCCACATTTATTTGTGTATTTTTTAGTATAGAAGGCGTCGTAACCAGGCAACAGCGGTACATGAGAATGTTCCTGTAGCCAACATTCAGAAAAGACAATAGCATCTAGGTTGTTACCAAGTCGTTTTACAGTTGGGAGTATTTTGAGAAAATTTTGATTTAGACTTCGTATGTTAGCCGTCAGTACTTTGAAATTGTACGGCGCAAGGAGCTCACTACACTGCTCAGGTGTATCAATGGTGCGACATTCTATCTCAAAAGTTTCTTCTATATAATCGTGAACGTCCAAGTTACCCATTATCAAGGATTAATAATTGTTTTAAAAGTCTGTATTTCATTATGAAAGTTGTCGCACCATTGAACAGTGATATGAGTATTTTCTTCCAGTATCCGCAAAACAGCTCTCTGAATTGAGAGTGTGGTAGAGTAAAGTGTGGATGTGTGTGTGTGAGTTTAATGTGAGGTCTGTTTGTGTAGAGAAAAGTTATAATGTGTTTGTGAACACCAGGGTATTGTTCTACCTTCGTTTTAGTTATATACCTAAGACGCTTTATGTTGGTTAATAAAGTAATTAAATTCCAGATCAATTTTACAATTATCAAGATACCATTTACAATAAATAATAACAGAATACGAAATACATGCAAAAATAATAAATTGAATTCAGATATGATTATAGTTAATGATACAATTATTTTCTTTTTGTTACTAGGTTTTGTTGGTTTAGAGTTTGCGAATCCTAATATCCTACTCCTACTGAACATGCATCGCACCGGTGTCACCGCTGAATTTTTTGTGGTTCTCGCAGTCACGAGTAGGTAGAACGCGGTCCAGGTCAGATAAATTATTGATAGGAGATGCTGGTTTTCCTTCTTCTTTACGCAGGTGAACCTTTCCGTTGCTGACCCAGCAGAAGCGAAATCCGGAATCTTTCGCTCGCAGTCTGGCTTCTCGAAATAACAATCTATTAGCCTTCGAGAGATGTTCGTTTATATATAGATTGCGAACCGGGCCTGCCAGGCCTAAATCAGTTGATGTGAAACCACGTCGACGGGATTTAACCGCTTTTAGAATTTCGTCTCTTTTGGCCTTTCTACACAGCTTGACGATGATCGGTCTAGGATAAGTATCCTTGCCGTTGTTTCTGGGGTTTTTTGAGCCTGTCCTGCTAACGCAATCCACTTCGTTCTCCTGTAAGTTGACGCCCATTTTCGAAGCCGCGACCAGTGCGATGTGCTCAAGATTTTCGTTAGGTGTCTCAGCAACGCCGATAATTTCCAGTTCCTTATTCAAAGCTGTTTGCGCCTGATGATTAACTTGATCTTTTAACTGGTGAACTTCATTCCGTAGTGATGAAATAATTGTATCCCTTTCTTCAAGTGCTAGGATTCTTGAATCGAAGCTGTCCAACCTAGTATTACACGACGCTATTCCCTCGGTGAGTATCTTAAGAGACGATTTTATCTCAGCCATATCCAGTCTTAGTAAGCGCAGCTCTGTGGCGATATCGGGTTCAGTATCACCGTCCCTTACTCTCGCTGTGTCTGGTGAACTAATAGCGGGTCGCTTGTGCGCTCGCAATCCCGTAGCATTCGGTGTCGGGCTGTCGAGGCGGTCGCGTTCGAGCGCTGGTATATTTTGGTTGCAGTTTCTTGGTTCGCCGGCACGGCAAGTCGGGCATTTCCATTCTTTTATTTTAGTAGCTTCCAAAGATGGTGTATTAACGCAGATCGGATGGTACGCAGCTTTACAGCTTCCGCATTTTATGAAGCTTGTAGAAGTAATTAATTGTTTGCACGCCGCGCAAATAACTTCCTTTTTATTGCAATTGCTAGTGCTTAGATATTTATCCATACGCACGGCGCGGCGCGGCAGCGTAGCCGCGTGACTCAGCGACAGCGAAGCGAGAACAAAAGGCAGGTGTGGGAGCGGTGCAGCTAGCGGTTAAGCCGGCTGTGCGAGCGAGTAGGCTGTATGTGACTCACCGTGCGCCAGAGTCCACAGGTTGCTAACGGCTAATTCACTCAGCTGACTTTTGTTTATGTTGATCAAAAAAATGTGTCGTATTAGCTGTTATCTTCCAGTTGTGGTATTTGAATGTAGTGTACCTTGTGCTTTTAGCTGTTATCTCTGCACTGGTGTAACTTTCACGTCGGTATTTACACTTTTGACTGTTGTTTGTGATTTTTTAAACGGAGTGATACGAAAGTGTGTGCGAGTGCCAGCGCTACCCGACACGAAATCCTGATGACTTTACGATGTGCTTATAGTTAGAATGCTCTATGAATACATGGAAAGTAAAGCCATGCAAGTCGAAAAATAATCTGCATCGTAAAATAGTGTATAGAACGACAGACCAAGCTCATGCTCGCTCATGTAGGCGGTTCTCAAACTGCTAAGCGTCGCGCAACGGCTCGCGGTATGTTGAGCCTTTCCCGCGCGGAGAAGTACTGTCAGTGTGTTTTAAGGTAGGTACAAAGATTGGTTACAACTAGGGCGTGCAAAACCGGAGGGTCTTCAAAACCGGTTTTGAAATCCAGTTTTGAGGGCCCAAAACCGGAAACCGGTGTTAGCCCCGGTTTTGGTAACAATTTTCTAATGTTATATTTTTATACGTTTTTTAAGTTTATATCAGGCTTATGAAGAAATGGTGAGGAAGAAATTGTGGTCCACGTTGTCTGTGTGGTGGAGTGAACGGTATCTTGCCATGAGCACTAAAATTTCTCTACAAGGGTTCCAGTGCTTGTGTTAAGATAAACCGGGGCTTACACAGACTGGTTTATTAACGAAAAAGGTGTGAGATAGGGGATGTGTAGCCTCGCCAGGAAAGCTTGAAAGATTTTTGATAGCGTGCGCATGGATTGTAATTATAACATAACATATCGTCACGCCTTTCCCCCGAGGGGGCTGGCAGAGGTGTAATACAACTCCCAAATTTCGCCGGACGACATTCAGTCCCAAATGTGACAGGGGGGAGCCTGTCGCCATACACCGGGCTCCAGTCATGTAGCAGATGACATACAATACGCACATATGCTCTTACAATGAACAAATTGCTGCGTGCCGTCGGCTGGGTTCGAACCCGCTCCCTCTGGCTTGAGAGGCGGGCCTTCTCCCAACTAGGCTGCCATCGCTATCATTATTAATATTATTATCGATAATCGCGATTATAATATACTCGTCATAATTTTTAATTTGGAAAGCATGGCCATAATTACAAAAGGAAATTCAATCACACATCACATAATTATGTACATCAACATGTAAAATCAAAATCACATTTAAAAATAAATTAATCACAAAAAAATAATTATGTAATCATAAATGTGGTGACCATAAATGTCATAAAATAAATAATAAATAAATAATGTCATAATGTCATAAATCAATAATCATAAATGTCTACTATACGCTTATGATCAGATTATATTAACAAATAAACGCAGTCTTGGTCGGTTAACAATAAGACGCTATGCCTTAAAAACGAAAGAAAGAAAAGTGATTATAAGCAAGACAAAAGTAATGATTTTAAAAGAGAAGAAAGTATACCATTCTGTTCAGTTTCTATTAAAGGCGGAAAAGTGGAACTTGTTAAAGAGTTCGTGTACTCGGGCTCAAAGCTTACGAGAGAGGGAGTGTGGCTGATATTAAGTCAAGGGTGTTGGAAATCAAGTGTGAATAAGGTATTGCATAACTCCATGTGCAATGAGAATGTTTCTGAAAGGGCACTTTCTCTAACTGTACATAGGGAAGTGCTGGTTCCCAGTTCCTCACACTTTTGCATGGATGTTGAGTCTGAAAGACAAAGCATGAAAGTAAAATCAATGCTTCTGAAAATTTGAATTCCAAGAAGCATAGTTTCAGTGACTTTGATGGATAAGATGAGAAACTGTGATCAAAAACCACATACAATATTTGTTTAAACTTTGTGATGTAGCACAGGCTGTTCTCTACTCAAAAAGTGTGATCATATCATCATATTATGTTAGTTATGTAGTGATAAAGATAGAGAAAGGGATACTTTGTTTTTGATATTTTGGTTTAGATACTTGAGAATGGATGAAGAAGATTAACAAAGCAAATGAGGCGAGTGTGAATGATAAAGTCGATAAGTATAATATACCTAGATTTCCGAGACGAACGTATCATTAAATCGAAGACGTTTTGGAGAAAGGCTAATTCATAAGTACCTGTAACCGACGAGCATGTATGAAAAAACTAAAAAAGTCATGGAGGTAGAGAGAATCGAAAGATGTGTGCCAGGATCTGGATGGTAAATGGAGAGAAGTGATCTCTAGCTACCCCTACGGGAAAGAGACGTGGTTATATGTACTATTTTTTGTCTATTAGATCTTTTATTTCAGACTACTATATTTCTTCTGTTGAATAAAAAGCTTTTTTTTAACTCTGCAATGATTGTACATTATTTCTGCAACATTACACTTACTAGCTTTCGCAGCTGTAAATGTATTTTAGCTTCAACTGGTCCTTGCGCAACATTCACATTTTGATTGTTTATATTACTATTCACCGGTATTGGACCTCTATTTACTTTAAGCTCTATTTTGTTCTTGTTTTAGGCGGCATTTTGATATAAAAACATCACATTATTATAAAATATTGCTACTGATTGTAAGTTATTGTAAAAACGAAAAAACCGGAGGTAAACCCGGTTTTGTCTTTCAACCCCGGTTTTCAAAATTTGGCGAATTTCGACCGGTTTTCCGGTTTTGCTAAAAACCGAAAACCGGTTTTGCACGCCCTAGTTACAACGTAAAACGCGCCCGAAGCTCCGTCGGCGTTGCGTGGCGTAGACCAGTAGAAGTATCGTCAAGGAGACCCACGCCACGTCCAGTAGTGGACAAACACAATCAATGTACCTCGGTAGAAAGCTCCACAACTGTTCACCGCACAGGTGAAGTTTGCCCTTTGTGGGGAAATACGGGACTGTACTAAACAGAAACACGGGGATTGAGGGACTGATGCGGTTATCCTATTTAAGTTCCCGTGTGCTACATTGTTTCGCTACTGTTACCTGTCCAGGGGCGAATCTAGGACTTGCTTCATGAGGAGTAACACTTTTAAAGAGAGTCCTACGTCGTTGCGAAGAACGTTGCCGCGAGGCACGTTAACATCTAAATTCAGCTAAATAAACAAATTTTCATCCGTATAACTCGGAACAATTTTAACAGGAGTTTTTATTGCTAGCTATACTTGCCAAACAAATATTTTAGAGATGAAAATTATTATTGTGCTTTAATGTCCCTATGCAAAAAAAAATTTACTAAAAAAGGGCCGGATCCCGATACTGTTTATCACAGAAATGTATAAAAACAATCGTCTACTCCTCTTTTCTTCTTTGTTGTAAAAACTGTTTGCATAAGATGTTATTTTCAATAGCAAGATCAAACAAAACAAACAATTTCTGCTGGTTCAACACTTTTCGTGCACTCACTCATCCTCGTAATTTTTTTGTCATTGCGATTAGAGTGAGGGTGAAGTGCCCCTGCGCCACACTCGGTACGCCCCTGTCAATCGCTTTGGAAACTCCGTAACTCCGGTACCATGTGATGAAATTGTTCGCTGTCGGGGTGATTATGGCGGGTCGGACCACTGCTGGGATTGTTGTCAAGCGTTCCAGTATTTTATTAGATTGGAAATCAACGTAATCTGGGGGCACGGCAGTACCCCTGCCAAGTCGAGCTAGCGTACTTTATGATTATAGTGACATCTACTTACCAGATAGGTACCTACTGCTTTTTTCCGTACTACTCACACTTGTATTTAGGTACTATCATAAAAGAAAGACGCCTTTGAAAACTTTCAGTAAATGGCTAAAAGTTTAAATCCTTATAAGTATGTCACGTTTTAGCAGGTGAGTGTCAACAGCGCGATTTGCACGCGTGCTACCAACAATTGTTAGAGGTTTTTGGGAGTTTTCTGACCCATCCCGACTCCTCTCTTATCATAAAACTCATAAGAGTATGAGTGAGCGAGACTCTCTCAAATGCACCTGAATTGGGAGCATTCTAAACTATACTGAAGACTGACTATGCATAAATTAATGTCTCAAAAGGGACCTTAAAGTCTGTAATTTCCTTTAAAATGTATCCCATAAAACGAGAATTAGCATCACAATCAACCATATTCTTTTATCCCCAAAAGCGAGTAAAAAATCTCACAACATTGTTTTTAATATTGTTCCAGGATAAAGCCTCGGGACTGCTTGGAAGAATAAATATAATCGTCGAAAGAATAAAACAATTCGCATTATGAACAATAAAAAGCCTGAACAAAACAGGCGCGGGACGGAACCCGAGCAGAGCCGTGTCTGCGACTCAAAGGAGCCCTTTGTCGTCAACTTGCACCATTTGAATTTAAAATTCGAGAAAGTTGAGTCTACTTTTCAAGTTGCGTGTACTTTTCCAAGTTGGGTCTACATCTCCAAGTCGCGTCTACGTTTCCAAGTCGCGTCTGAATTTCCAAGTCGTGTCTATCAAGTAGCTTTCGTCGTGTTAATTTATTTGGAAGCTACGACACCTGACGGGCGTCTATTGCTCTGGACTTTAGGACGCAGCTGAATTTAATTATTCAAATGGCGTTTCCATTTCTTCAGTTGACAAATTCTACAGAGTTAGCGGAGATTTAGAGATTTGCGTCATTTTTATAAATTAGAGCGGAGATTACTTGAAGAACTTCTCTACTGGACAAATAGGTACTTAGTTGTTAATCCTCGCTTACTTTCTTTCAGTAGATTAGTTCTAATCCAACTGCGTAATACCTAATTCGTGCAATGTAGTTTAAAGTAAGTGACTAAAAAGAAGCATCATCTGTTTTTTTTTTATTAATAAACTCAAGACGAGTAGCTCATTCCCCTAACTGCAAGCGTTAAAATGGCCTGGCGTTTCTACAACGCCTCTCCTGATTTCAAAATTCGCTTTCATAAATCCTTAAGCATCGTATTACTGGACTATATTACTTCGGCAGACAAATTAATCTCCTACAGTGCCACGAAAGTCTTATCAAAGTCACTCCAGTCTCCTCCAAGACCATTAAAACTTTCACCTTACCTCAAATTCTAAGGTACTTTGAACTCCCAATCTACTCCAATATTAACCTTTAATTAATCCTGGTCCCGATTAAACAATGGAGGGAAATAAATTCGGGCAATAAAGAGTCGTCTACAGCAATAGGCTGGGAGATATCTGTTCTCATTAGAGGCGTCTTAAATGGATGGAGGTGGGACGCGGCTGGAGGAGCTACGAAGTCGGTTGGCATCGAACCTTTAAACGGGGGTAGTGCGCCAATAGTATGCAATTTTGCTCAAACAAAACTTGAAAATCATACATTTGCCATCATTGAGTTCTTACCTCTGAGATTCTCTAACTTGTAGGATTCCTTGTTATATTTTTAGTCATGCTTCAATTTTAGAGTATAAGAAAGATAAAAAATGTGAAGTTACTTCAAATTGTGGTAATGTAGTGCTATGATGCCAGACACGCAAGCTTAAGAAAAACATGAGAGATTTGAAACTTGCAAATATTACTATTATAGGCTAGAGTAACACAAATGTAAAAGCATTACTATAATATATACACAAATATAATAGCATTACATTTATATTAACTTCTCAATAAAACCCTAGACACTTCGAATAGGTATATGCTCTACTGGCATATGTGGTTGTAGAATATGACGAAGATAGTCGTGACAACTGGGAACAGAAGTTTTAATCAAAAGCTTGTAATACGAGTATCTTACCTTTGGCGGCGCCGTATCGTGTGCGCCGTCAAACACCAACAGGTGGTCGTTGCAGTCCAGCTGCAGCATCTCGAAGTGTAGCATGAAGCGCTGCAGCACGCTGTGCGTCTGGAAGGTGACCGTGCAGTCCAGGTTGCGCTCGTTGCGCGACCACACCACACCGCCCTCCACCTTGCGGTACTGCCGCTGGAGGAAGTGGTCCTTGCATATCGAGTCCATGTAATCTGGAGACAAACAAATCATATATTTTAAAATCATGGTCGTTTGGGAAACAACTTTATAGGACTAGTTGGTTTTGGTCTAAAATTGCAAAAGTGTAAAAGTACCTAGCACCTATTAAAATTTGAAACACTAATAAAAATATTATAGTCCATTGAATATCACCGACCAAAAAGTCAAGAATGCAAGGAATTTTCAATACTCTGAGTCATATCCGGCACGTCGAATTCTACCATTCTCATTCATCTGAAAACCTGTAAAATACCGCGGCCGCCTCCCCATTATCAGTCGATCAATGGAAATAAAATTTGGAAGGAAATTACAACACAGACGGAATTCTTATTCACCGCTTATCGCATTCCCAACCGATATCAGTCCGAACCCCTTTCTCAGATAGCATTGGTTCTATTTTGAACTTTACTGCTTTAATTTTAGAGGGGTTTTGGGTCTGATCCATTTTTCTGGTTGACGATAGCCGGGCTTATCTGTAATCTACGAGATGTCGTTTTATCTCTGGTCTCCTCTCTGCGCCAGTCGCCGCAGTTTGTCAACTGGAATACAGTTCGATTGAAGTTATGTGGAAAATAGTGTAAGAGGAAACAAGATCTTAGTCGCTTCTGTGGAAGTGGCTGTAATAAGACTTAATTAGTGTAGTGGCTAGACCATAGTACAAAATGTGAGTAACCTAACTTGACTTGTAAAAGCTGATGTCGATTTTGACCCAAATATTGCCATGAAAGCAGCCATTTGTCTTCCCATGGAAGCTTATAATCACTGCAACCTTTATGAACGAAGCTGAAAACCTTTAAACTAACCGACTCTACGTTAGTAACGCGGTTCTCTCCAAGAAACAAAAGTTTGACCAACCCACGCTCCAATGACTTACTAAACTAACCTGATATTATGATCAATTAAAAGGTTTGGCCTCATTTCAGACACAAGATTTGTGGCACTGTGTTCGAAATGCCAATTGTAATACTATTTCCACTGTCATTTCGGACACTGAATGGAAGTGCTAATCAAATCTAACAAGAATCAAAAAACGTATAACCACCATCGAAATTAATGATGTCTATAACTTACTGAGCATTATATTCAACTGGGGCTAATACGTATGTGGGATCATTGTGTCTGTCGAGAATTATTGACAAACTCTTCACATACTACTTACGCCATCTTTTACAGATTGTTGCAACTATAGACTAAAAAAAGGATTATCATAATCGAATAAGATTAATTATCGCTTATTTTTCAAAAACTGCATTTGTTACAGGGCCTACAAACTTCTCTTCACCCTTATATCCGTTCTGCTCATCACAGTGTCCCCAGCCCCGACCCCTCGTATCCTGGGCACCTTGGTCTCAGGTGTCACCACGGGGCTCGAGGTCCCCAGTGACCTCATAGCCGGCACAGGGGCCGGCACCGGCGCCATGCAGCTCGTCATCAACGTACATACAGATAGTAACGGGAATATTGAAGTGTATACTAACTAATTTCTAAAGTGAGAGTGATTGTGAATAAATATGCATAGGTGCATATGCACTGAATAAATATAGCTTCCATGCTTAAATGGTGAGGAACACTTAAAGATTTTTTTTACAAATGGAACAGTCAATTTTGCTAGTGAAAATGCTTCATCCTACTTCGTGTAGCGAAGTGGAGTTGTGAGGCGTCGTGGTGAGGAAGAAGCCGCCTTTATTTTACTTTTTGGTACATGGAAAGTGTGACCAAAATAGGTTATGCATCAATTTTGATATAAGGTGGGAAGAAACCGCTCTACACGCATAAATAACCAGACTATATGTGACCAAAGTAACTAACTTATTGTTATAAAATCGCAGATGCCTCTAATATTAAGCAATCATGATAATATGTATTAATTAAGTAAAGTTAATACTGTATTATATTTCTGATAAATAAACTACTTAAATATGACAATTAAAATGGATTAAGGAACGATTAATTTCACTAAACTCAATGGCGATAATTTTCCACTGATTAAGTATAAATTATAATTTCTTAAAACTGTATTAAAAGATATCATTATTATCATTATCATTATTATATTTATCATTATCAATAAGTACGAAGGAAATCCTTCGTACTTATTGATAATGATAAATAAACTTGTACGTATCAAGATTCTCGCGTCACTCGCTACATTCGATGTGGAGATAATGCTGATAAGGCGCTGTTTACACGCGGGTATACTCGATGACATCAATTGCTTATCAACTTTTAAAAACTGCTTAGTTCCGGTTTTTAACCCCCAACGCAAGAACGACGGGGTGTTATAAGTTTAACGTGTCTGTGTGTATGTGTGTCACACATCGTAGCTCCCGAACGGATGAACCGATTTAGATTTTTTTTATTGGTTGAAAGGTGAATTAATCGGGAATATTCTTAGCTTAGCTTGTGGGAATATTTAAATTTGTTTATTATTTAATTTCGAGCTAGTCACGAAGCACTTTTGTTAAAAAGCTCTTTTATTAAGCGTCCAAAAGCAAAATAACAAAAAAAGAACAATCTCGTGTGTGTTTTTTTAGATTTGACTTCGTTTTTTTTTTAATTACTATGCAAAGGCATACTTGTATTGTACCAAAATATTAGGTTCGAGCCATAGCCCTGTATTTAAATTCGAACTAACTAACCACTTTAGTTCCGTATTCGTACGATTACTTCCTCTGTTGTTTCTTCACCTCGGCGACCTGCAAGAAAACTTCCGCAAAAATATTCGACAGACCAATCCTGTCATAACAGTACTTGCTACGGAATAAACACTTGCAAGTTGCTGTCGTACATTTTCGCAGGAGTTTTCTTGAAGGTGGAAACGCAGCCCAACAACGGTATAGACAATTTTTCTATGTATCAGTATATCCCCTGTCAATATGTGTCACTGTCACTTTACAGTACCAACTGTCAGTGTAGGTACATTTATTAAAACGACAATGTATTACGTGAGAATCATTACGTTCTCCGTTCTATACATACATTTCGATGCATAAGTACATTCGTCACGTATAATATTACATACATTACAATCGACAATGGGATATGGATGATCAGACGCGTGTCACAGAATTTAATGTGACACAAGAAAATTATACGAAAATACGAAAAAAATTTTTGATGTCGTGCACGTCCTTAGTACACGCCTGGAATTAAATATCTCGCTATAATAGAACACAGCCTCGCCTCGGAACATCTATGTGGTGTTTTGTCTTAGTTCTTTCTTTTAACATTTTAACTCGATCGGAAAAGACAAAACACTGTATAACCATTTCGAGGTTATACGACGTTTATTGCTAAGGGGACTAATACCACATCCCGGACACTCGACTAAATCTCTATACAAAATCCGCGTTCTAACTATCTACGACACAGACACTACACACATGTCGTCACCGTACGAATAACTATTGCACTTACTTACTAGGAAGTAGATTTTGGAAGATTTTTTTTTCTGATGTTATTACTCTCTCTCTCTCTCTCGCTCTCTCTATAGATTTCGTAATTTTTTTCGCTTTGCTTACCCACAGAAACATTCACAATCACAACATTTTACTCAATGAACCACGTAGTTTAAAGGAATATCCAAGTATCGTACACTAAATCATTTTTTAAACTTTCTTCTTCATTGTGTTCCCTATGCGGTCGAGCCAAAATGCCCGCTCTTAAAAAATATGTTTTTTACTAAGTCTTTGAAAATTAAAAAAAACCCCGACACCGATTTTCATCAACACCGATTTTCATGTAACATAGCTAAGAACACTTCCGACTAATTCACCTTTCAAGCAAAAAAAAACATACTCAAAATCGATTTATCCGTTCGGGAGCTACGCTACGATACCACAGACAGACACGTCAAACTTAAAACACCCCGTCTTTTTTGTGTCGGGGGTTAAAAATATAATCGCTAAATATAAGACACGCTGCAATAAGTCGAATGTAGAGACTCGTATTAAACCGACTCTACGTAGAGTAGAATACTTCAAAGGGGCTCTCTCAAATAGCTGAGCCTTTGACGACGTACCTAGAGCCACTTGTGTGGTTTATCCGGTAGAGATAAAGGAGTCGAGCGACGTCGCTACCTTGACATATTTAGGAAATAACTTTCATGTACTCTACTTATGGAGATATATAACATACTATACGTAGACTGAGAATTAACAAATAGACATGAGAAGGTAATTAAAAATTTCAAAACAAATTAACTTGAAAAACAATATAAAAATTAAAAAAAACCCTCGACTCCGGTTTTCACGAAATATAGCAAAAAACACTCCCGACTAATTCACATTTCAAACAAAACAAACAAAATTAATATCAGTTCATCCTTTCGGGAGCTACAATGCCATAAACAGACACACACACACACACACACACACACACACACACACACACACACACACACACACACACACACACGCGCGCACACACACACACACACATACAGACACGTCAACTTATAACACCCTGTCGTTTTGTGTCGAGGGTTAAAAATACTATGTTCGATTGGGATGAGTCAGTCTACGTTTGTGCCCAACAAACGTGTCATTTATGTAAAGTACCTCGACTATAGCTATTTCATTCATTTGCAAACCCTATTAGCCGGGTATCCACTGAGTGAGCAAGCTTCTATCTCAGTTTGGAGCGTGGTAAGCTTAGCAGGCAGAACGAGATGGAAGCGTGCCTCGCGAGGCATGCTCGGTCCGTGGAGACCCCGCTATTGACTTGTCTACTTTTTCATTCTCAGTCTACGGTACTACATAAGTACTAGAAAAGACAAGGACGGCATTAAATGTCACATTTAATTGTGTCACATTATTATGTGCTTCACTTTATCCATGTCATCATCATCATCATTATCTGCACATAATCGCCCAAAGGTAGGATACATTGATAGAAGACTTTTGTTCAGCGGTGGGACAATGAGGTTAAATAGAATAAAATAGTAGATTGTTGCAGGAGAGGATAAAGTTTTAACCATTTTAAACGAGGTATTTTAACTTTCGAGCTATAGCGATGGAGTAAATAGAAACCACCGGGTTAAAATGGATGTTTAGCCCCGTGTGTTACACTCTTCTTTTCACTTCGATTGCAAAAAAATAAAATAATCCAATCCAATATTAAACATAAATGACGGGCACCAATTCAATTTGTAATTAGAAAAAAAAAACAAAAGATTTCGCGTCAATGTATTTTTTTTATTTCTTCTTATTGCAACGCAATACGCGAAGAGGTCACCGCTTTAAGTTCCATTTTCAGAAGAAGAAAAAATATTCCCCTAGAGCGAAATATGCTACTTTATTTTCGCTTTGGTACGCTACAATGACGGACTTTTTTAGCAAGAGAAGTAAAATGATTATTTTCTACAGTCGACTGTTGAGCATAGCCCTCTACAGCTTCTCGTACGCCTCTCATTCCAGTCCTGAACCAATCTCGCGAATGTTTGCTCCGCGACATTTACAATATCGTCGACCCAACGAGCGTGACCAACACCGCGTTTGCCTTTCATTTTTCATTAAGTTTTTCGCTACAAGTATTTTTCAAGTAAAGTAACTGCACTAATAAGTTTAGTGCTTATTCGCGTGAATTCGGTACAGTATTCGTACACACTGCCAACGTACAGTACATTACAGTCTGGATTATCTTAAAATAGCGCACTACTTGTCCATTCTAGATGTTGTCTGAGCCAAGATTATGCTGCTTAGAGGCTTATTTATAGCAGAACTACATCTCTGGCTCTCAAATGGGACTCCAAATTGGATCCAACTAAGTTATCGCTTTCAAATGTACAAATGAAACAGAAATAACCGTTTTGCGGTTGAAAGCTACTTCCCGTTTCAATCGATTTTCTATATTCGTGCAGTGGAGTATAGTTGCAAACATTTGCCGCAAATTATTGAGAGTTCCATTTGCTGTGGATACAAGTGCCATAGAAACTACATATTATAGTTTAATGGTGCAAGTAATATCCAAGCTTGTAGACGTGACTTTCATAAAGTAGGAATTTTAGTATAAAACTGACGTGGCAGGGAAGTAATTTTGCAAAACTGTAGGTAGGTACAAATAAACATGTTTAAAACTTCTACCCCTTTACTATTAAACATTGTATAGCCTCAGAATAGTAATACAGTGTTCTGTCTTTTTTTTTATAATTTTTAATTCTATCGAAAAAGACAAAACACTGTTAAGTAAAACCATTCTGAAGCTATACAGCGTTAATTAAGAAAGGGGGAACAAGTACTCGTATTTATGATTATATAAAAGTATATAAATTTAACGTCTATACGAATAACGTATGGATCGTTTAGATTTAATAAATCACACATTGTTTCACTTACTTATGTTTCATGAAATACATTCCGTCCTTTTCAAGAATGTAATTGCATGACGCAGTTAAATAATTTTTCTATTTTTATTTGTATTAAAAATTTAAATACTGGATGTTGTATTTTATTTTGATTTTTTTTTCTTTCCTACAAAATGTACCTGATAATTTCTAAGCCTTAAGTTTTTCAAGGAGTTTTCCTTTTTATGTAAAGTTTTAACAACGAAGTGGAAGTGGTTCAGGTTGATCGGAGGGGTGTAGCACAGAAATTGTAAAAACTTATACCTATACCTACTGTGTTGAAATGCAAATGACCCAAAATTAAATACTAGTACACTAGCAAACATCCTAAATACCTAAATCACCCTCCTTTTTCAGCCATTACGTTAAAATAAGTAAGATTATTAAAAGAAAAACAAAAACCCGGCTGCAAAATATTGTACCCTATGTTACATCCACTATCGAGACGATTCAAATGGCATGTCGAAATCCATCAAGCTGTTTAGCTGTTTTGTTTAAAGAAACCTCATACATACATACCCACATACATAGATACATACCCTCATACATAGATACATACCCACATACATACACTCGAAAAACATAACCCTCCTTCTTGCGCAGTCGGTTAAAAAAGGATTGAACAAACATAATTCCCAGTGTACTAGTAGCTAAACCTGTTACCTAGCGAAACCTCAGAATCGTCTACTTATCGAAGCTAATATCACGCAGGCCGACCGACAGCCCATAGGGGCGCAATTTACATAACCAAAGCCTAACTGAACTGTCGACGTTTCGTAACTGGCATACAATTAATGTCTATTTGAGGCAATTCATTAACAATAAAACAATTCGTTAGTGGAATTGAGGGGTAGCTGGCACGTTGTAGCGACATCAGTGGGACTGAGCCATTCTTCGTCCGTTTTTTTTTATGTCAAACACAACGTCAACGGTTCAGTTCTTCAGTTGAGCATCGGCTTTGGTTAGATAAATTGCCCCACAGGTCGGTCCCAAGCTTCTGTAAATTCAGTACCCGAAAATCCCGCAAACATTTGAGGCACGGCACAACTCAAATCAAATCAGAGTTAATGGGCTCGCCCTAGTTCGCACGTCATGCCATCATCGGGTCCCTTGATTGGCTCCCACTGATAGAATAATCATCAACCCCTAGGATTGGGTCTCGCAGATGGAATCAGTTACTGTCGAAGCTAATCTTTGCCTACTGGCATGGATTAGAATAAAGTAAATTCGTGGTTAAATCCTGACCTAGCAAAAGAGTTTTTGAGGCCAGCAATTTCCCGTTATGTTCCTGGCTAATTTTATAGGTCAAACACCTGGAACCTACACATTTTACGTTCGAACCCACATTTTAGAATGTGAAGCCTTTTGCCGTTGTCGTGTTAAACTCAGCTAATGCTGATGAACACAAAAATGAACTGCAACTTTATTCTAGTCTACTAGTCTAGTCTTGTCTAGACTGAATAGATTGGTCGATGACAGATAATCTTTTTAATCAAATATATTGTGGTTTTTGATCAATCAGCACATAAATAATAATAATAATAATAAATACATTCGGGGCATTGTCACACACGGTCGCCTGACCCCAAACTAAGCAAAGCTTGTACTATGGCTGCCAGAGACTGATATGTTTACATATATATTCAAATACATACTTAAATAGATAATAACACCCAAATATAGAACAAACACAAATGTTCATCACATAAATGTTTGTCCTAGGTGGGAATCGAACCCACGCCCCCAAGCTCAGAAGGCAGGTTCACTACCAACTGAGCCACCGAGGCAGTCAGTCGACCGAGGCAACATCACAATATGAACATCACAATAGTATTATGAATGCAACAGTTTTGATGGATTTATGGGTGGATGTTTGTGACTCAATCATGCCTAAATGACTTAACGGATCAGCATATAAGTAATCACAATCTTTCGGAAACGTTTCCAACCCAACCCCCCAAATTTCGAAATCAAATTGTTCGAATCCCAGTCACTTTTATATATTTTCGAAAAATTGGGAATCGAGTATAAATCCAATCGGAAGAATGAATCACGTTTCAAAACTTATGAATACGAACTGAGATTCGTTCATATGAGTATAATTTTTGGAATCTGAACGGAAACGTTTGCGAAATATTGTGAATTATGCTGGATGAAATTTGGCTCAAAGAAAAATTATAGTAGTATGGCACATACAATGCTGCTTAAACCGCGGGGCTCTGCTAGTATCAATCATACTAGGAGGATCGGCCAACACCAACAACACCATGCAGACGATTTTTGCAAACGTCGATTATTGGAAAAAACTTTTGTCTAGCAGATCATGTCTTATGGCTAAGGTGATGTTGATGAAAATTGGTACAAATGACGAGGTGCCCTGATACGTAGCCCAGGTATAGTATCCACAGTGCAGTAACTAACTTCGTAGCTCATTTAACGCAGTGCTCGTATTTGTGACCACCGTAAGCGGGCGAGGGTAATTAAGTCTCATCTGGGGAGATGGGGTAATAGTCAGGGAGAATGCGGACGATTCTAATACCGGTATTTTTTTACTTGCGATTAAACATGCCTCATATGTCCACTAGCAAGCAAGCATGTTCATATAGGCCGTGTGGCTAACCCTAATGTCTAATTTACTAGGCCGCCCGAAGGCCTCTGTCTTAGCTTGATGATTGTTGATAAAGAACAAACAACCGAGGCCTACAATTTAACGTGTCATCCGAGCCACAGTAACGTTCAGTTATAAGGATGGGTGACCGCGAGTGGCATTTATGTGTCCACTACATTCTCTATATAGCCACTATCGACAGCGTTACATTTATCGATAATGTAAGCGAAAAGCAGAAACGGGCTGAGCGGTTCCTTCGAGAAAAGCTGCGTCCAGCAACGTTAGGTAAGTTGGTTATGACAACACCACGTGGCATTGTGGTATGACAAATAATGACGAATGTTAAAATAAATTACAATTTAAATAAAGTCAAAGTTTACAATGACTTTAGATTAAATAGTAACAAGTCACATAACAATAACTCCGATATTAGATTTTATAAAGTTTGATATAAAACTCATTTCCGTCCACCTCTCAAAAACTTGCCAGAAAGAAGTCTACTCGTAAGCAACCCTACCCCCAGCTCGCAACAGCTCCTCGATTGCGCGTGATGGACGGTTCCAAGATTAGGCTCGGAGCGGCCCGAGTAAGCTCCTAATGATTGCGCCCGGAAATTAGAACCAGCCACCGTTTTTTGGGAACTTTCTTATTAGATTTGAGAGCCAAGAGAAATTGACGAAACCAAGGTTACACAACTGAAATTTAAGCTTAAAACTTCCGCTTGCCGCTGTTCTTGGAATTTACAAAAAAAACTTAGTAGTCCCGCCAAAAACTAGTATAGTCTGAAAAATACAGTTACTGCTACATTCAGAACACATCTTGCGTGTCGTTGGCACTGAATGATATCAGAAAAAAAATAAAGTCGGGAAAAAATAAATATCTTCGAGAAGGAATTTCTGTCTGTCCCCAGAGTAAAATAACTGAAATTCTGAGGACAGGCATGTTGAAGACAGATCTCAACGAACCGACTTTAGGTACTTCTTCACAGTGTCATAGCAGCTGCTGGGAGAGTATGTTTTCTACAATGAAATATCCCTACACTGTATTTAATTTACACGAGTCTTTCGTCTTTTTCTTTCTTTTAAATCGTTGTCTCGATCGAAAAAGACAAAACACTGTAACTATTCGGGGGCTATACAACCTTTATTAGTAAAGTTTAAAATTTGTAGGCTGGTACTGGGTGTCATTGTTTTTTTTTTTTACACGGTTGGTAGAACTTCTAGAAAGTGATTGATCACTGAGACATCACTGAGTCTCTCATTGAATCCTGGTCGACAAAATGAAGTCAATTCAATTTTTCATTTTTTAATTATAAAAATTCACGTTATTCATCATTCCACATCATAAACTTCAAACATAACATTACAAAATTACAAACAATATTACAAATTGAAATTACAATTATTAGTCATAATAATAATAGTCAAACAAAAACACAAGTCAAACCAAAAAAAAAAAAACTAAATAATTAAGTACTTCTACGCAAGCGTGCTCCATCGTAGGCCTCATCACTGCTTATCATCAGGCATGTTGGCGGCCAAACGCAAGACAATTAAGTTATAAAAATAAACGTATGACATAAGTTTTAGAATAACAAAATTATTACAGTTATTAAGTTTGACAGTTGTACCTATAGCTAGAGTATGTAAGGGTGCTATTAGCGTGGTCAAAAGTAAGTTGCGCGCGCTTAGAAGCGCTACAAATGAGCCAGCATTCAACGGCACAGCCGGCAAATCGAATATGTGCAATAGTTGCTTCGAGCCGGCCTTCCCGTTCCACAACTACTGCGGAATCGAATATGCTGCCCCGATTATGTGCGCAACGCCTTTACAGCGCAAGCTTGCAAGACTGCAACCTTAAGAAAACTCACAAAAGTTCTTTAGAACATTTCAGCCTTTCATCCAGCCCCGACACGCAATACAGCCTACAGTTTTCACTTCAATTTCCGATACGTAACTTGAAGCCATAGAATGTAAATCAAAAGCGAGTTGAAGCGAGTTCTCTGAATGAACTACTTGTTTTAGTACTTATTGTAGCAGGAAATGAAACCATTCCACGGCAGTAACAAGTGTTCCAGGCTGAGTGCTGAGATTTACGAGCAAGACTTGATGTGAAGAGTGTACGGATGTATGAATGTAGCTATATTCAGATATACATACTGGTACTGCCACAGTCAGGTATCTCCTACGTATATGTGTATACTATAAATGTAACTGTTTGTTTGTAAATGTATGTGTGTGTTTATTTGAAATTTTGTAAACTTGAAGTGACAGACCAAACGTGGGTGAAATTGCAAGACAAAGCTTATAATAAAGATAAAAAATCCAAAAGGCTTTTATATATTCTATTTTACAACTTTAATAAAAAAATTATAAACCCTCGACACCGACTTCCATCAACACCGATTTTCACCAAAAAGCTAAGAACACTTACTAAACTATCTATCAAACAAAAAAAAACAAATTCGGTTCATCCGTTTGGGAGCTACGATACCACAGACAGACACAGAGACACGCCAAAGTTAAAACACCTCGTCGTTTTTTGAGTCGAAGGTTAAAAATAAAATAATTACAACTAGTGGTTCTGTGACCTAAAAGTCTTGTACCTTGCGAGTATGTAACCGCCGCACAACTAACATTTCTCTCCTTTAAAAATAACCTGAAACCTAATCGAAAATAAATAAACTACCTATTTATTTATGGACTTGCACACAAAAAATTCACGAGAATCGAAAAGGCGACCTTTGGAGGAGAACAGCCGGACAGACGCTCGTCGGACGGACCTCGGATACACGAAAGCATTTTTCCCGGAGCTGAAACAGAGACGCTTTACCTGCTAACGCTCGCTTGATCAATAATGAAGTTTATTTCAGACTTCCTGACCAAGTCCATTTTACACATAAGTTCCAAGTTCATATTCCACTGTTTATTATCTACTAACTGTTAACCGCGACATCGTTCGCGTTTATTCAGAAAATAGCATACCAAAACCTTCCTCGTGTATACTGTAACTAATTACCAAATGTCATCAAAATTCGTTCAGCCGTTTAGGCGTAAAAAGCTTATTTGATTTCACCCGCGGAATCGTTACTTTTTTCGGAATAAAAGGTACGCTATGTACTTTTCTGTACCCCTACAACGTGTATGAAAAAAATCATGATAATCAGATGAATAAATAGGGCGTGAAAACGTTACAAACAAACAAACAAACTCACTTTCGCATTTATAATAATAGTTAGGATTAGGATAGTAATAATATAGTATACTAGCTGCGCCCCGCGTTTTCACTCGCGGTTAAAAAGTATCCTATGTGCTATTCTAGCCTATAATCTATCTCTGTGTCAAATTTCATCCAGATCTATTCAGCCGTTCTAGCGTGAAAGAGTAACAAACATCCATCCATCCATCCATACATACAAACTTTCGCGTTTATAATATTAGTAGGAAGTAGGATGGATGGATTACAAATTCATATACAAACCTACACAAACTCTAAATTCAAATAATCATGTCAAAGCATTCCTACTACTGTTACACGGTAATTAGTCTAATTACAGCAATTGAGCAGCTGTATAGCTCTATAGGTATGTTTACAAGCATTCCAATAACGCAGCTTGCACGAACGCATCCGTCATAGCTGTAATAAGCCGCTGTAATTATTATTGCGCCCCCTCCCCCTCACCTGGTGGGGGAGAGTGGTGACGTAGGCAGTATCCCGTCTGTCCCGGGATTATTATCCCACGGAACTTGTAATAATTGAGATGGCAACGCTGTTTACCGGTCGTACAACGGCCTTATTTTGCCATGTTACTGCATACTGGACATTGCTGGACTGGACGTATTGAGACATCGGACGTTATAGCAAAATAGACGTTCTAAGACACCAAAACGCTTCAAACACTACTTTTCACAGTGATGATAAAACAGCAGCACATTTTAATATCGTGCCCAACAAATTCAACTCGATCGTATTTCATTCATATTTGTTTCGCTGCCTGTCCTAAAGTTTATTCATCCGAGGGGTGGGTGATGACATACCGTGTCTGTCTGTTTATAGGTCATTGTGTCAATGTATTGTAGTTATAACTCACTCGTGGAGAGATCGGTACAGTTGTATTGTGTGCTGTTATGCGTTTGATGCGAGCTTTGTTCTACAGATTCTGTTTTATGTACTATTCATGACTTGACATGAGAAACCTATTTTTACCCGACTGCGCAAGAAGGAAGGTTATGTTTTTAAGTATGTATATATGTGGGTATAAATGTATGAATGTTTGTATGAGGTTTATTTGGCACACCCTACAGCCTAAACAGTTAGCTGGATTTCGACATTGAGGTGTCATTTGAATCGTCTTAATAGTGAAAGTGACATAGGGTACAACATGTTGCAGCCGGATTTATGTTTTTCTTTTAATAATGTAACTTGTTAGCTAACAGCTAGGAAGAAGGGTAAGATTTATCAAGTGTATATTTGTCAGTTTCTGAGTGCCATTACAATCGTCTTCATTTCCGAAGAGTCGGCTGTATTTTGGAGTCAGGTTTAACTGTTTTTTTAAGAGCTACTCGGTTTTTTTTTTAAAACACACTCCGGTGTTTACCGAGCGGCTGTAAAGCGTTGAAGCCGCTTCATTTTAGCTTGGTCAAATATGACTCATGTGTCCAGCTGTTCTCTTTTACATGTCGCAATTCTCAACCGATTGTCGTAAAATTTTGTTGGTAGGTTCGGTCATTTAAAAAGTTTTTGGTTTTTTTTTTAAATAGCGGACATTAGATATTTTATCGTTTTCGCAAGTCTTCAGCTTACAGAGCCACTAACTAGTCTTACTGTCGGTTTACCACTAAAACAACTAAGATATTTCTTACAAATAGACCTATAGGTAGATGCCAACTTTTTTCACTTTTTTAAATTTATTATCGATCAAATGATCTATAGACAAATCTATGTCAAAAAGGTATTCCAGAATTGTATGAATGTAACTAATAAACTGACACTTTTTTCCATTAACATTCAACATTAATCCAGTGTTACACATATAAAATTTGAAATTTAACGACGAATGTACTTATTTCAAAAGCTGACGATTCTAAGCGAAAGAAGAATAAATTTAATTAATTTTGAATTGAATTATGTTTGATCTAAGCTAAGCGTAGTTAAAACGTGAGATAAAAACAGTATTCCGATAGCGCTTACTCTGTCAAATTGAAAATTCGTAATAAAACGTATTTACGAGGCGTTACAGTTTTATGGATCGTAAAGGATCCAAATTGTGACCGACAATATTTTATGCACGTCCTAGGTATGTATACAATACATACATACATAGGTATACAAGGCTATAAGCTTGTGTGTGCTAAGACGAAAGCATGTTTTAGTTTTCATAAACCTAATTATAACTATTACTATAAGAAGAGTATGAGAAGAACACTGTCGTGAAACCGTCGAAAACAAGAACCGTCGTAAAATTATGCGTAAAATTGTAATTTTTTTTTTATTACTTAATAGGCTTGCGTTTCGCAGCCAACATGCCTGATGATAAGCAGTGATGCGGCCTACGATGGGAACGCTTGCCTAGAAGAAACCGATTCGCTCGAGACTTGAAGACACCCAGATTATAAGTGTCAGGGAACACACACTCTGGCAGAGTATTCCACACTCTAGCGGTCCGTATGAGAAATGAGGAACCAAAGCGTTTCGTGCGTGTTGTAGGTATGTCGACCATAAAACGATGCCGCTTTTTTGTACTCTTGGTTATTTTATAGAAGAACGGGCTAGGGAGAATAAGGTCATGCAAACCAGATGCACACTCCCCGAAATGTATCCGATAAATCACAGATAGACTAGCAACCTTGTGCCGATGATCCAAACTTTGAAGTTTGGTCTGGACAAGGGAGTCGTTGCCAGTGAGCTTTTTCGCACGTTTCTCGATGGAATCCAACGCCTCGAGCTGATACTTGGCCGATCCATCCCAAAGGTGCGAACAGTACTCCATGCACGACCGAACCTGTGCCTTATATAAAGAAACTTATTACTGTACTTATTTAATAGTCGTAATTCTGAGCAGTTTCGTAGTTTTCAGCCTAGTCCTACATCATTCTGATCCTTATCCATGTAATCCTAATTATATCATTAACGCGAAAGTGAGTTTTTAGGATTGTTTGTTTGTTACTCTTAACGTCTTAACAACTCAACAGATAGTCATGAAATTTTGTGAACACGATATCAGGAATACAGAAAAGGACATAGGTTACCTTTCATACTGAAAAATGTAACGGTTCATGTTTAGCGCGGGTGAAATCACGGAGCGCAGGTAACAGTATCATAGATTCTTTCTCTACATCGTAACTATGTACATAGCAACTTTGTTCCGAGTTAGCTTATGTTAGTTTCTTAGGTTAAGTTCTTATCTAGGGAAGTTGTTAAGGTCAGTGGTACAGGGGCCCTAGACAAGGTGCAATCGCTTTGAAGCAACTCTGTTTCTAGAATCCCTATCACTCCAACGCCAGCTGCTGATTGGACGAAATACGAGCTTTAAAAATGTCACGTGATCATATTGTCAACTCGTCCAATCAGTAGCTAGCGTTCAAGCATTACGTTTTTCTTGGTCGCTACGCTCTTGACAGAGCGGTCGCGGTCGTCATGCAGTGTTGTTATTGGCAGGGGCTGATGTAATGAGCTTCACAATATTTCACCATGTCTCTCTATGTCTCTATGTCTATGTCCATGTCGAGCATTAGCGATTCTAAAAACAGAATCGTTTAGGAGCGATTGCAACTTGTCTCCGGCCTCAGGTCAGGGAGTGGCGCGGAACATTTCCTGTATTAGTCATGGGAGTTACACGGACGTGTTACTGTGACAAGGTCGCCCGTTGATTACTCTATCATTTTTTGTTTAAAGATGTTTACTGATAGTGTAAATCATAGAAATATTTATATTTGAAATTACAAAAAACCAAATATTTCGAGGAAGTGACACTTTATCTTTTTTGTCCACCATTCAAATGCGTACCAATTCGCAGACGAATTTGCGTGTAAATGCTATGGGATCGTGGTTCGTTCGTCGACATCCACATGCAGATTTGTTCGTGGATTTGTCACAACGACATATCCGGCGGATTGGTACGCGTGCGTGAACGGTGGGCTTGAATGTCGTCTGTCCATATTTACTACATTCACTGTGCGCGAAAACTTTGAAAAAAAATCACGGTGGCGGCGAGTGGATATGCCCCACAAAGGTTGTAAGCTCAAACATTTTAGCTAGCTCTATAACATTTAGGCAACTTTTTATTTTAGAAAAAATGCCGGATTCGGTTAGATTTTAACCACGGATTGCAGCCCCGAAAACATCACAACAGCAACAAACAAAACTACGATCATATTTTAAAAAATCTTTCGAACAAACAGTACAACCGAGCAACAAGCGACAACACCCTTTACTTGTACTCTAGATATCCGGCACATCATCCGAAGCCTTTCATTTATCGCTCTCACTTCAGACGTTTAAAAACCTTTTATCTCGCCATAGTTTAATGCGTAACGAGCGCCACTCATCCTAAACGAACTCTGTAACGTACACCCTATCTTAGCCGATAGAGAGCAGGGCATCTAAAGAGATACAGCTTTTAGACGCAAAATGTAGGTACATAGGTAGGTACATTGTACAAGCGTTTGGATTATGCTCTCGTGTGTTTAAAGAGACAACAAAAAATAAGTTCTTATTTTCTGTACAGACATGGACAGAGGATATTTCTAAGCTCTACAAATTCTTAGACAGATGTAAATTATACTGCAGCCGTGGACAAGACCTCTGGACAAGACATGAGCAGGATATCAAAATGTCGTCAGTTTGACACAGTTAAAGCTAAATTATTTATTTAGAATCGCGTTTTCGAAATAGACTCCCAACAACGTAGATAAAAATTGCATAGCTTATGTTTACGGTATTTAAAAAATCTAGCAAGGAATCATTACGAAATGTATACAATTGTATACGTCTCTGGTTGATGTACTACTATCTGAATGCTTTCAGTCAAGTCTACTTATGCATGCTTAGGAGCTGTATCTCTATAAGATTTTTTACTCAATAGTCCGGGGCGGGCGGAGGGTATCGACCCGCGTGTAACGGCGGGTCGTTCACCCCGCCCCTCGTAGCGCCGTAGGCCCCGTAGACCCCCTACGCCGTAGCGTCGTAGCCGAAAACACCGAAGGAATTATACGTTTTTTCCGTTTTGTTTCGATATTGGCCAACGGTGTCTGTTTGTTATTTGCTTTTTTAGAACAATGTAAGTATTAGAGATCCTGGAGCAATTTATGGGGCAGCTTTTATTAGTGTCTTTTGTGTTTGGAGGACGAGTAAATGAAATAAAGGAGAAACGATGCTCGGACATAACGAGTTTCTCCTACAGGATACTGAAAAAAGGATACATTGATATATGGAGGATAAAAAGATAAAATTGATAAAATACCTAGTACTTTTGGTCCAACTAATAAGAATTGTTTATAAAAAACTACAAAATTACTGATTGTCAAAAGATATGTAACGCGAAGGACAGTGAACTATTACAATTTTATTAAATTTATTGTTCACCAAAAATCCATGTAAAAAGCTTAAGCTGAACAACAAAACATTCGGCAGTTCGAAAGTGCCCTTATCGCCTGAAGCGATTTCTTCCGAACAACTTTTTTTATTGACAGGACGCAAATACATTTAAACACGGCCGGAAACTATATTTCAATTTGTATTGTCCAATACAGGCTAAAGTGCTGTCGTCAATCACACTGTCAATTACCATTTGAACAGAATGCCAATTATCATGAGATAAAAATATATTTAGTTTCTGCGCCAACATGATGCAAATTTTTTTTAATTATGAAAAAAAAAAAGAACAAAAGGGTAGTTAACATTTGTTCTACTATATCATTCTATCTTCATTCTACTAATTGAAACCCCCTAAAATATTGTCTAAAATAGGTAAAAAGCAGAGACAAAAAGTATCATCCACATACCTTTTATTATTTGTATGAAGCGATGATAGCCTAAGTTGGAGAAGGCCCGCCTCTCAAGCCAAGGGGAGCGGGTTCAAACTCAGCCACGCACCAATTTGTTCATTTTGTGAACAAAGGTGCATCTGGTATGCCATCTGCTAAATGACTGGAGCCCGGTGAATGACTACAGGCTCGCCGTCATCACATTTGGGACTGAATATCGTCCGGCGAAGTGTGGGTATTGTATTACACCTCTGCCAGCCCCCTCGGATGAAAGGCGTGACGATATGTTATGTTATTTGTATGTACAATACATACAATATCAGTCAGAAACTTTCGAATTTAATTCGGGTCGCATGCTACAGACTAAGTAAAATATGTTTTGACATCTTAATAACTTAAGATAAAAATCTATATTTACCTATCTCTATGTTCGTGTGGATCCAAATAAATGTATGAAACTGATTAGTGAAATAGAAAAGATTGTCTAAACCACAGCTAGCTCAAAGCTAGTCTGTGGCTCGTTTCATAGTATTAGTGTGATATGATATATGTTAGAAAATTATTCATCCTTACGGCCGACTAATCATTTCCAATAGGTACGAGTAAAACCTTATTCCCAATAAGTACAGTACAGCTATGTAGGTATGTATATGATTGGGATTCATTCACGTTTCGGGCGCTATTTCCCATTTCCCCATGTCCCCCAGTTTTCCCATACGAAACGGCCGTATGTTTAATTCAGCCTTGTTTCCTCGATAGCTTGCTAACTACACGGGGATGCTCTCACGTCCGCGCCTCCGTGAATACTTATTTAAATGTGCATGTGTGGGTATGCGTGGTCGAGTGTGACTGGGAGAAATAAAACCGACCAAGTGCAAGTCGGACGCGCGCACCGAGGGTTCCGTGTTCATGAGGAATGTTCATAATTCATACATGTTCTAGAGGAAAGTGATACCTAGTAAGTTAAAATTATTAAAAATGTTTTTGTTAAATGATGTAACTGAAAATGTATGCTCTTTGCAATGTTTCCTCTATCTGTGCTTTAAGACGTTGCTTCGTACCAAATTACAAGATTTTGAGTTCACGGGAAGTACCCCGTAGGTTAAATTCCCTTGCGAATGTCGAAAATTTGTAGCATAAACGGTTGTATCTTTTTATTGGTTTTCGTTGGTTTAGAGGTTTGATTTTCTTGCAACTCTAAGGGACAGTAGACCTGAGTATTTGATATGAATTTTAGCTTGATACCTCCACGCGTTCCTTAGAAAAAGAATCCTGACAGACAGACAGACGGACAACAAAGTAGACCTTTAAGGGTTCCGTTTTTTTTCTTTTGAAACCCTACGTACTAAGGAACCATAAAAAGAGTGTTCGTTTACCGAGATAGCGGAGACGAGCGCTGGTGTCTGAGTTTTTAGGCCGCATGAAGCCGTCTGACTCGGCTTGACGGCTATTGTTGGGTCGGTTCCACATAAAAGACGGTTGCCACTCATCCAACGTGTGAATCTAAAAGATAGCATTGGCCCCAACGTTGGACCGCGGGTTTTCAGACGTTAGACAAGTGGTTAGGGCCAGCGTGCGTCAAGTTTTATTTGCTTTGAGTTTTTATGAATATCTCGTTTATGTGAAAATAAAATGTTAAAAACTATGCAAAGACAGAAAACCGAAATACCTATACTTTTATTCATTACAAAAAACAATGATCGGTCTAGAGCCCGATTCTGGCATGTGCTGTTTGAACTCAGTTAAACTGGCTCTCACAACTGTTCAAAATTAATAACTAGCCTGTTACTTGCGATGAAAAAGTAGTATATGTGTTAATCCAGGATATGAGTTACCTCCATACCAAACTTCATCAAAATCCGTCCACCCGTTTGAGCGTGAAGAAGTAACAAACAAACACACACACACATACTTTCGCCTTTATAATATTCTAGCTCTTCTGCCTAGCCTATGTCACTGTGCATTTCATAGTCTATGTCACTCAGTGATAATGTAGCTTTCTAGTGATTAAAGACTTTTTAAAATCGGCTCAGTAGTTTCGGAGATTTCCTCTTACAAACAAACCTACAAACTTACAATTGTTACCACTTAGTACAAAAGAAGTAGAATTTCCTTGATTGTAGGTACAATTATTCACCTTCACATACTGACACCAAATAATAACAGATAAGAACAATCAATTAATTATATTTCATATAATTTGTTTGTCACTATCTACGCCTGTGATTTTAAGTTGTTTTTTCCTGGTTCAAATTGTTTAATCTATAGAGGCTGTCATTTTTTTTTAAATATGCCATCATGGCTAAATCAAACATTTCGCAACTAAGTAGCAAATTAAGTTATTGTCTAAAATTATTAAAAAGTCCCATATGTTATATCTTTAAATGAGCAATTCTTGTATATATATATATATATATATATATATAATTGGAATCTCGGAATCGGCTCCAACGATTTTCAAACAATTTAGTATATAGGGGGTTTCGGGGGCGATAAATCGATCTAGCTAGGAATCATTTTTAGAAAATGTCATTTTATTCGTGTTTTATCGATAATCAACTTAAACATAAACTTGGAAGAAAAATAACAAAAAGGAGGCGTTTGAGTAGTCTCAACTGAAAAATATGACTCTTCCTGACATCTATTGGCGAATAATAATACTATTTTTTGTGAGCAACTAATTGCTTTAACGACACAACAGCAGATGGCGTTGTTAAGTAACACGAAGTCAATGAGTGTTTGCTTTGAGGTTAGACTAAAATCAAAGGTACTACATACGAGTATAATATGAAAAAGTGAGTCTTTGTTCATTTTCTTTGTTTCTTTGTAACGCTTTCACGTCTGAACTACTCAACCGATCGTCTTAAAATTTTGCAGACATGTTGTTTAGGGTACAGAAAAGGACATAGGGTACTTATTATCCCGGAAAAATCAACGGTTCCTGTGGGACCGTGGGTGAAACCACGGGTCGCAGCTAGTTTATCTATAATACTACTAATACGTGGGTCTAATCACAGTTATCTCTTTATCGACATTGATTTTGACTAATACTATTGCATTTGGGTATTTAAACTAATTATTTGTCTTAAGTTATACTTTTAAATAATCTAGTAAAAACATGTCTTCAATGATTATTATTTTATTTGACTAAATAGGAGATGTTAAATTATTTGATCAAAAGATCTTTAGAGCTGTTGATTAATTTCAAACAATAAACTCCCTTGTTAATACGCTATACTATCTCTAAATGCAATGCTATCTTGTAGGAAAGCGTGCTTCATTGTACGCCGCAAAAGCCTTATATTAACTTGAACAAGTAACATTTTTTTTAAACCGGCTGCAAAATGTTGTGACCTATGTCACCTCACATGGCGAAATCCATCAAGCTGTTCAGGCTGTAGAGCGTGCCAAAGAAACCTCATACATACAAATATACTTACATACATACATCCTTACGTACATACACTCGAAAAACGTAACATTCCTTTTTTTATTATTTAACATTGTTTTTTTACCCGACTGCATAAGAATGCAGTCGGGTAAAAAAACAGTTGCGTTTGATCATCAACTGGTTTGATGGTGAATGAAGATGAAGCCTACACAGCTAGAAGACACCAATTCTCTCTGACCATAAAGACGTCTCAGTAAACAAAGTGTTTTATTCCCCACACGGGTAAAGCCGCGCTACAAGCTTGTTGGCAACCCGGTCCGTATCCAGCATTCCACATGAAAGGCGCTAAATACCAGCAATATCTCAATAGAGACCGCTCTCCGATCACGTACGATGACTTTCCCGGCTCTACGTGGCTCTACCCCTCTACCGACTATATATTTCGATTCGATTATACGAGAGAGCCTTCTAATTTGTTCTTAAATGGATAGGCAGAGGCGGAGTAAGGTTGGGAAAGCTGGGGGTACAGAAACGGTTGCAAATGTGATTTAATATAAAATCATAATTAAATTGAAAACATCATTTTACAGGTCAAAAATTCTAATTATTGAAGTCAGCCTGTTACTTTTGTCCGTAATGGCAGGGGGTAGTGCTTAAAAATAATAACACATCATAGCCATTTAAAATCAATATATCATAGCCAATAATATCATAGCCACAAAAAATCTGATTTTTTTTGCGTCAAAAGGGGTTATTCCATAGATAACTTACTCGCTTCATTTACTTGCAAATGATGCATTAAACAGTTACATTCCATAAATAACTGCAAATAAATAACAATAGTCAAAATAACTAAGGTTAAACATTGTCTCGTGTTTGTTAAATTTTTATGTAAAAGTTATAATGAATTAGAGCACTCGCTTGACTCACTCAATTAGAGAAAATGACTATGCAAGAGCGGACCATTCAGGCGCAATTAATTATTATTTTATGTAAGTGAAAACTTTTTTTTATATTGTTATAGAAGAAATATCATATTCTATGTGGTGCTTATACATGCAAATCTGTAAAAATTAAAAAAAATACAAGGGAAATCAAATTCAGTCACGAGAAAATGTTCCTACTTACTCGTATATTTTATTTTTTAAAGATGGTGAACATATTTTTTGCAAAAATATTTCTTCTTAATGTCTTTTAATGCTTACGGATTCTTTTTAATTCTTGAGAGAAATTGAAATTACTGGTTGTACTAATTATTGTACTTACTGGTTGGCCAGGAAAAAATGGCAGTAAATAATTGACCGAAAAATTTGGCTCGTGTCTATACGTTCGTCTACGTATACTCAATCTTTCTCAATGTCAATTAAGTATTAAAGGACAGTTTGAGTGCCTCAGCTTTACCTGCGCCGTTAAAGTTTCACGTTCGTTTACGTTCTCACATTTATGATTTTTACGATGTCCTAACTCCGTTCCTTTCCCTATAATTTTGATATGCGAGTCGCGGGTTCAATCGTAACACAGCGGCCTAGGGCGGCCAGGGCGGCCCGAGCGGCCCAGGACGGCTCCGGGGCGGGCGGGGCCCGGGCGGCTGGTATCGACAGAGTGCAGCCTCCGTCAGCCTTTTTCCATCAAGTGATTAATTAACCCATGACGCCAGTGATTAATGCTTTCACAAAAATGCGAGCAAAATCAATTTTGGCGAAACACGACGAGAAGATTGTTTTTGAGGACGTCAAGTGTACTCGAACTAGGGGGTGAGTGTTCGAGCTTGGAGGGTGCAGAAAACTTTATGTAAGCTACATGATAAATATTGCTCTGTATTCACAGCAAACTTGTGTGGAAACAGGAGAAGGTAGGCTTACCCGCACGCACCAGAAGCAGGTCAATGGGATTTAGAAAATACCAACTAGTCAGCACTAGTTATGTCCTACTTAACTATAAATCGCCATAGAAAATATATACCTATCTATCTCTGATAATATATACAGTTAAAAAGTTTTAGTTAACATTTAAAAGGTGGTTAGAAATCCTGACCAGAAATTCAAATTCTGGTCAGTTTTTTGACAGGTTAAATAGCTGCCAGCCACAAAAGGGAAGTAAAGTATACTCGTATATTAAAATAAAATGTTTGGCACATGCGTTATACTCGTGACCGTGTGCTGCTTGCGGGTCGCTGGTCTGCTCGTGATGAACTCTATGACGGTCACTATGAAGCAATAAGTGATAACCTTTAACCTAACCTTAGATTAAGACTTGACGCCTAACCCCCTTCTACCTGTATTCCCCTTAAATAATAATAATTAAGATACCAGTTGACAAAAGTCACGGTCCCCGGAGTCCGAGTAGTGTAATGTTTTTAAATTTAAAAAAATGTTTTTGTTTGACTTATTTATGATATCGTTGCTATTTTAAACGTCTCACACCGCAGTTTGAGCATATTGTATTAAATAGCTAATAAGTAGGTATTCGCAATTGATTCCTCTTTATCGTATCATTACTCGATTAAGCATTCAATTCTACTCGTATCTAGATATCTTTGGTTAATAATCGTGATAGGTGGTCGTGAGATAGGCAGCAGGCTACAGCGACTCGCGGACGGACAGAGATAGACATGAAGGCGCTGAAGGTGGTAGCTGTCGCGGTGGGGTCGCTGGCTGTGCTCGGGCTCGTGGCAGGTAACCTACGCATTTTAATCAATGGACTATCGTTTTTAACCGTTTTCAAAAAAAGGGGAGGTTAAACGGTTCCTGAATTTTTTTATGGCAAAATTGGTTAGATTGTTGTTCCTTTTTTATTCGGCGGGTGTTCAAATTAATATTTTGTGTAATCAGTTGTGAAAAATTTTACTAGCACCATCAAAATGTTACTACTAAGTATACCCCTATCAGTGTTTTCCTTTTTTTTACCAATCGGAAAAGACAAAACAATGTATAATTTATAAGAAGTTTTGCAACGTTTATTAGTAAGAGCGTTAAAAATAACAAAATTTAAAAATATAATATTTTTCCTTTCGCTTCTGAGAAATCCTTACCTACCTGCTTAATGTTACAAGTACAAAAGCGTGTTATTATTATTATTTGTAGAAGTTATTATTTTTTGTCTGTTAATATTTTATTGTGTATTTTGTTTGTTGTTGTTGTAGTGTTTTGTGCGGTGAAATAAATGGTTTCTTTCTTGTTAGTAATTTTGTGTTATGTGCAAAGTTTTTATGGATATATACTGTAATATTTTTGTCGTTCTAACGAATTTACTCATAGTTCGCTTTTAGATTTAGAGTTTTCAAAATTGATTTTGTTTTTCTTTAAATATTGATCCTGGACATTTTTTTAGTTTTCCCATGAACTCAGTTGCCACGAGCAGACCGCCTAATCCGTTTCCACCACACTGACTTATCAGGCTTCCTCACGTGTAATTACTGCTTTAATACGATTAATCAATCGTTATCATTGCACTCAAAGTACGCAAACGGGCAGTGATTTCGACTGTGTATTTAGAACTAGCTTTCATACCACGGCTTCACTTTAAAAAAATTGGGGAAACACAGTGTAAGTATATTCTATCTATACACTGATATTATAAAGAGGAAAGATTTGTGCTTTTGTATGTTTGTAACGATATACTCAAAAGACAAATGGTCAAATTTCAAAAACTATTTCAGCATTCGAAAGCTACATTATCCCTGAGTGACATAGGTTATGAAAAGCCGTGTGAAAAAGAGTTAGTTTATTATATTTTTGGAAAACAGACAACTGCTAAAAACACAGTAGATTTCAGATAAACACATACTTAAAAGTCGAAAAGATTTTTTTACTAATACATATTTACAACCATATTTATAACCCATTACCCCTTTTTATTAATAAACGTTGTGTAGTCTCGAAATACTTATACAGTGTCTTTTTAAAAATTTTAACTTGATCACAAAACACTGCATAACTATTCCGAGGCTATACAACGTATATTAGTAAAGGGGGCAGTGAATGTCCCATTACAATGCAAAATGTCAAATTACAACTAATAATAACCCAGTAAAAATCGAATCTGTAACCGTTTCCGTAAACCCTTCCAGTACTCAGAACTCGTATCGTATAGTATCGTATCGCTGCGCAATAAGGTTCATGGTCGCGCAGCATCAAAAACAAAACTTAACCATCATGGCAATATGATGTCATGGTTGGCCCGTTGGCGATTGAACGCGTAACCAAACTACTGCATACACTTAAAGAAGATTTTACTGCAAAAAATACTTTCGAAAAGAAAAGAGATCGGTTGCAACTATTAAAAGACGACTTAATAATACAGTCACAGCAATGCAGCTGATATCCTGGTTTATCAGCTGCATTTGATCACAGTTGGTTATTTTTTTAGAAAAGATTAGATAAAAATTGAAATAAGTTTAAAGAGAACAAACTCTAAGTTTTGTTCATTAAGTTCATTGTTGAGAAAAAAAAATATTTTGCTTCACGTTTTTATGCTGGCCTTTTTATTTTCGGCTTATTCCCGTTTTGAATCCCCCCCTTAGACGGAAAAACTTTAATAATAAAATAAAATAATTTAATAATAAATTCCACTTTTCTGTTCATTTCACAAAAATATTTGTGTTAGAGCGACTGCATTACGTTGACTGATGGTCCCACCAAACAGTGGGACCACGAGACCATTAAATCGACACACTGTCCCACCAGTGGGTCAAATTAGTGGGACCACGAGTCATTCACTCATTTTGTAAGTAAACCTAAAGCGGTGTTTTATTCATTGTTTTCAATCATTTATTTTTTGTAAAATTTGATTGAGTTTAAAACTATACATAGATGGGTACTTTATTACATTCTCCGTACACTTTAGAAAACTTCACCACTTTAGCGGCTAGCAGTAACGACCTCCACAGTCCGGTAATTTGTAATTTAGTTTGTGTCTGTTTGTTAATCTGTCAGTCAAGACTTGTTCTTTTATAGACATAGAGTTTATCTTTGTTTTGTTTTCTAGAACTTTTCAGTCTCCCCTCCCTCCCTTTTATAAGCCGTTTATCGTATCAATTAAGATAATTAATCAATCATCAGGACTGAAAGCTAGTTCTATCTGGTCATTCATCATGATAGCATTAAATCTCAGATAGCTAAGGTTATGACAGCCAAGGCTGTGTTGAGATTTTAGCTATTCAGTCAACATGAAGACGTTAAAGTTGGTAGCCGTTTTGGTGTTTCCGATCGTCGTCTTGGGACTCCTGGCAGGTGAATAAACCTGCAAGGCTAGTACGGGCAGGAGACAAATTGTCTTTCCACCGTTTATATCCGCGCTTAGATGTGACAAAGCTAGAATACGGATATGTTTGTCTCTTTCGCGGGGTAAAACGGTAGAAAGACAACTTGTCTCCGGCCCGTGCTAATCCCTGCTGGGGTCCTGTTCTGGACTTTGGTCATTATCTCACCAGAATAGTGAGTGTTAAATACAGGGGTATTTAATATGTAGTAAAAATGTACCAAAACTTAAGCAAACGCTCAAATTTTTAATCGACTCTTTTTGACAGCTGTTCAATAAATTAATTGTCAATAATTGACGAAGTACGAGTAAATAATACGAAATACGAAATACGAGTAAATAATCGCCAAATTAAAGTTCAGTGAACATGGACCTAACTTTAAAACAATCACATTGCACTTAAAACCTACCCAGTGCATGTAAAAACTAGTACAAGGTTGTTGCTAAAAATAAAGATTTTTGAAAAACGAATAATGATGGGGGTCGAAATTCTAATGTTGAGGACCTTTTTTGTTCCCAGGTTTCATCACATGGATAGTTCTAGCCAATCAGACTCCAGCGACCCTGGAGCCGCCAGAGCTGATCGAGCTGGACTGGTGGGAGCGCTGCACCCTCTACCAGATCTACCCTCGCTCCTTCAAGGACAGCGATGGTGATGGCATCGGAGACTTGAGAGGTAACTGGGAAACCTGACGAGGTTCCACGCTCTAAATGAGAAACAGATTCTGAAGCCATTTGGCAAAGAATAGTAAAACGTACTTATCTTGATAGTACAGGCCTGATGTGGATTTCTTTTAATGCTGTAAATATGTTCTTTTATCTAATGTGGAAGTGCTCAAAACTGATCCTTCACCCCGACGCAAAAACGATGGAGTGTTATAAGTTTGACGTGTGTGTGTGTGTCTGTCTGGGGAATGTTAGCGCTCAAACGAATGAACCGATTTTGATTTTGATTTTTTTTGTTCGAAAGTTAAATGATTTAATTTTTTCAAAAAAAAAATCATATCGCCGCCATTTTGAAAAAAATCCAAAAACTGGCTCAACAAAAAAATATGTGTAATTTTACTTGCTTACAAAATTTCACGACAATCGGTTCAGGAATGCGACCAGCAAAGGAAGACAAACGTCAGTCACGAGGTCTACAGCTGACAGAGCCACTAGTAATAATAGTTTTAATTAGGATAGGATTATTGTAGTGTTAGATTATTTAAGAGGGCCGCGACGTTCTGAAATTTCCATACAAACGCGCTACTCAAATTTCTTGAAAACCGTTTGTCAGATTATTATGAAATTTAGCATGTACAATTAAATTAACAATATCTCCGCCCCTATGTTCTTGTTTTTTTTTAAAACGTTCTCAGGCGAAAATAGAGCTATGAAAAATATCCGCATTTTTAAGGGGTCACTTTTGACTGATTTATTCAATATGTAGACAAAGCAGATCAGAAAATCCATTACATAGGGAGGTTGTCTACATCATAAGCTGTTAAATGAATCAATAATACAAGGGAACTCCTTAGTTACTTAAGAATGATTACAGTAGTGCAAAAGTCATAAAAAAAATGAAATTGCACTTTGTCACTCTGTAGGTAAGTTTAGAGGCTTGTCAGTATCATTACTCGCTCTCTTCACTCGTCTTCTTCTTCTAGACGAAATGGCGATAGAATATCTTAAGCCAATGCGAAGTTAGTCTAGGTCGCCTTGGTCGAAATTAGTTAGGTCACCGGGCTCTTAAGATTTAAACTTTACGATTACTTTATGTTTATTTGCGATGATACCATCGCCACGCATCGCGTGACCAGTCTTAATTTCAATGAATATAGATACATTTTCAAAACCTGAAAAATGAAACTAACAACTAAGCATTGTGGTCAGTAATGAGTATATAATCATCCACGTGAATCTGAATGTCATTGAATGATCATATTGCCATTATGGTGTTACGAAATTGTGTCCAAATGGTACAAAATCACGATGAGGTGATCGCGGTGACTTCCTGTGCCTGTAATTGACTAGAGAGATCGTTCATGGTTACAGTCTTCTACGTCCCACTGCAGGGACACCGACCTACCCTATATATAGGAGGGTGATTGAGCGATGGCAGCCTAGTAGGAGAAGGTCCGCCTCTCAAGCCAGAGGGAGCGGGTTCGAACCCAGCCGACGCCGACGGCTCGCACCAATTTGTTCATTGTGTGATCTTATGTGCGTATTGTATGTCATCTGCTACATGACTGGAGCCCGGTGTATGCCGATAGGCTCGCACCTGTCACATTTGGGACTGAATATCTTCCGGAGAATTGTGGGTGTTGTATTACACCTCTGCCAGCCCCCTCGGGGGAAAGGCGTGACGATATAATTGAGCCGTTACCAACCACGCTGGCTCAGTGGCGGGTTGGTCGATGTCACATCACAAAGGTCTTTTCAATTATTCTCCTAGGACATGTCGGTTTCATCACGATGTTTTCTTACACCGTAAGAGCACGTATCATTTTTGGCGGCTATCAGATGGTGGCCATAATTGAATCTACGACCTCCGGACCGGAAGGCGCGGTCCACCCCACTAAACCAACCAAGCATTGACGTTGAAGTCGTCCAATGAGCTGTAAACAATTTTTTTTTGGAAATGAACCAGACAAACATCTATTTTGTTTTATATTTTTTGCAAAAATAGATGTTTGTCTAGTTCATTTCATTTTCAACATTTCATTCTAACCAGAATTTAGCTTCACAAAATCCTTCAAATACAAAATCATTCTTAGTTCTATAAACAAAACAACTAACACTGTGAGTTAACGGTAAAGATTCAAGATTCAAGATATTTTATTTGCAACCATACAGTGCAAGATGTCAAAAAATATGAGTACATAGTTCAATGGACCTATGCAATCCTATTTGGAAAATAAAACTTCAGAGCTGTTTCTGAACAAGTTAGATTAGAAGGAATTCATTCTAGAGACTGTAATCTTCTGTTTACCAAGTTTAAATTAATGCAAGCGATTTACATCTCAAAAAATGTTAACCTATTGAAGGAACCACACAAAATTGAAAAAGAAAAACTTTTTACCATAATCTTAACCTTGATTGACTGCCTCGGTGGCTTGAGGGCGTGGGTTCGAGTCCCGCCTACGGCAAATATTCATGTGATCAACATTTTTGTTTCGGTTTAATTCCAGGCTGTTAATATAAGTAATATTTTATTTCATCCATAGGTTGTCTGGAAGAGATCGCTCTAAAGCGATAAGACCACCCATTGCACCTTTGTTTTTGAGTGTTTAATTTAGATACATTTGTATTTAGTGTTAATAAAGGGTTTTTGATTTTGTATTGTATAACATTTTTAGTAGGTACTTATATATATTTGAAAATGGATATAAATATGTACGGTATTAGTATCTGGCAGCCATAGTAGGTACAAGCTTTGCTTTGTTTGTGGTCAAACGAGCGTATGTACAAAAATGTCCCAAACGTTTATCTTTCGAATTTTATTTTATTTATAGTTTAACGTTATTGTGAAATTAACTTCCATATTTTCGAGGAAACCAACATTTTGATTAATTTTAAGGTATTCTTGACGAGCTGGAGCATTTCGTGGATGCGGGAGTTGACGCGATATGGATGTCCCCCATCTTCGAGTCACCCATGATCGATTTCGGATACGACATCAGCAACTTCTACAAGATACACTACGAGTACGGCACCATGGAGGACTTCGAGGAGCTTATGGAGAAGGCACATGAACTTGGTACGTTGGTTCGAGAGAGATGCTAGATGTGGTTGGAACACAAAGGTCTGACGCAAAAACGCTTCAAGTATAAACCCTTTTAAGGGTTTATTTTTTTGTTCAAGAGTTCCCTTTTCCTCTTGTATTATGTACGTGAAAATGACTTCAACGAACGCTTAAATAAAACGCTTCATATATACGAGTATCTAAGATTAGGATGATAAATTTCTTCCAAAGTTAGTTTTTATATACCATTTCGTACACAGCAAACAAGAACACATTTAGACAGGTAACATTAATACAAGATAAACGAAAATCCCGACTACAAAATGTAGTCTGACAATCCAAATATAATTAAAATATTCCTTTAACACTTCCACTATCTAGATGATTCAATGATACTTCACATGTCGAAACACATCAAGCTGTTTAGGCTGTAAGGCGTACTAAAAAAGCTCATACATGCATATACTTACTTACATACACTCGAAAACTATAGGCAATCACGTAATTTTTAAAGTTTACTTGTTGGTTGAGCTACTAGAAAGCTGAAAAACAACATAAAACAAGGAAATTCAAATCAAAACCATCTAATCAAACCAACAAATTCTTAGATAAGCAAAGTAACATATTTTTCCGTACATAATCGTGTTAAAAATATTTTTTTTGTAAATCTTATATCATACTCAGATGATAATCACATAGCTTTAAAGATAACGTGTAACGGAAGCCTGATTGACACTGATTTATCGATTCAGTTCGTGTAATTATCCCGTTAGAAATGTAATTAGCAGATTACCTAACTTATAAACACAAGACTCAGCATTACATTAATTTCCAGTTTTGTTTTTGAAAAAAACAAAACACTAGAACTTGCAAAGAGAAACAAATGAAAAAAACAACCAAACCTCAGATAATTAAGCAGCTCACCGGCCAGCTCAGATACAAATATTATTACGAGTATATTCCTATCTTTCATGTTTTTTATGTTTCTACATAACAGTTAAAATTAAAACTTTGAAGGCTAAGATAATGAAAAAAAAAACTTACTGTACAAACTAAAAATTACTCTAAGAAATAGTCCTGTCTCGAGTATAACGTTTTAAATTTTCAGAAAACTGTAATTAGCTGTACTGTATAAACTAGGGTATGTGTGATGATCCTTCATTCATAACACGCTACGAGACGCATTTGACGAATTTGGATCTCAGCAGAAACACGCTACATCTCCCCTTTGTTGCCTCCATAATTTTGTAATTGCACTACCGTTGCATACAAATATAACAATCTTGATATTGGCACATGTGTTCTACACAGAAATGTAACAGAAAAAATGTAATGTTACGATTTGCATCGCGAAACTATTTCAAGTCCTTTGGTTGTTATGTTTTTGCTTCGTTTATCATATTTTTTTTTTGTAATTTTTAGTTTACTTAAAACATAAAGCTCTATTATAGTAGGTATTTATCGATTTTTCTAAGATTTTATTTTTAAAACTTCACATTCGTATGTATGTAGTGTTAGAATGTTTATGAATAAGAATAAGAAAACATATTTTAGTAGGTACTGTCTAAAAAGGTATTGTTTTAATACTAACGACCATTTGATCTTCCAGGACTCAAAGTCCTGCTGGACTTCGTGCCGAACCACGCGAGCACTAAGTCGGAATACTTCCTGGAGTCAGTGAAACGAAACCCAATTTACGATGACTACTTCGTGTGGGCAGACGCCCTGCCAGACCCCGACAATGAGACCAATAGACTACCGCCTTCCAACTGGGTGAGTATGTCCTGTACGTAAAAGTTCTTAATGAGACTGAAATGAAGCGTGGTTTCAGCTGGATAATATAAAACAATTGATTGGCAAGAAAGTAAGAAGCGTCTTAGTTTTTCTTTCATCTTTATTCTTTAATAGATTGAAATAGGAAACATACTATTTTTCCAAAAATTTCTTCAAGATGAACTTCCGCAAAGTAACGCCTGATTCGATCAACTAGAAACACACTCATATGCTGTGGTAAACCTAAAAACACCAATCAAATAATTAAATAATCCCGCTCTAACCCCCCCAGAATTAAACGTTGTATGGCCTCGGAAGACTTTTAGAGTGTTTTATCTTTTTTGGTCGAGTTCAAAAATTTAAAAGAAAGGAAAAGACAAACACTATATAACTATTCCGAGGCTATTCAACGTTTATTGCTGAGGAGGTATAGGTGTTTAAGTACTAACTTACACATATGCAATATGTAACTTACAATCGCATCATAACGTAACATCCTCTTACTTTCTTTTACAGGTAAGCCAGTTTGGAGGCTCCGCCTGGGAATGGTGCGAAGAACGCCAACAGTACTACCTCCACCAGTTCGCTATCGAACAAGCTGACTTCAACTTCCGCCACCAGCCCGTCCAGGAAGAGATGTACAATATCATGCGGTTCTGGCTCGAGAAGGGAGCCGATGGGTTCAGGCTGGACGCTCTCCCTTACATGATCGAAGCCGACCCGGCCGACCATGAAGGAAGATACCCTGATGACCCACTCAGTGGGATGGCCCAGTTCGAATCACATCAGCTTGGATACACCATCCCGCTGTATACTAAGGATCTGATAGAGTTGTACGATATTGTTTACGAATGGAGGGATTTCATCGATGAATATAATAAGGAGAAGGGTGGTGATACTAGGTATGTTACTTACTTCTATGAAATTATTATCCAAGTTTAGATTTGTAAAAGATAACATCAGGGACATTATGCAAGAAACGAAATTGCAGTTATAAATGCTTGATAACGTTTCTAATCTAGCTAACAATTGTTAGCTAGAGTAATCTTTTTCTTAGTAATCAAAGGGAATTAAAAATCGTTGTGTTGCAGAGAGTATCAATATTTTACAATTTTAAAATACTCCAACTTTTTCCAATCTTTTCTAACTTCTTCTTTAACCGGGCTTGCTGTATAAACCAGACTATAACACAAAAATTTACTTCTGCCTAAATACCTAACTGTCAGTTAAAAACATCGTTTATTTTGTGTCCAGGGTAATATTCTCAGAAGCCTACGCTAACATCTCTATGATAATGCTGTATTACGGCAATGAAGACGGAGCCATCGGATCTCATTTCCCGTTCAACTTTGATTTCATCACGGACCTGTCTGCGGAGTCCAGCGCCAGGGACTTCGTCTACACCATTCTCAAATGGCTCACGTACATGCCGCATGGTGGTGTTCCGAACTGGGTGGTACGGATTAAGAACTATTTATAAAGCTTTAGTAACTTATTCCAGCAATTTTTTCCACTCATGTAAATGAACTATATGGTACCTTTTCAGTTTGGAAACCACGACAACAACAGGATGCCTACCAGGTTCCGTCACAACATGGTGGACGGTCTGAATGCTCTCAACATGATTCTCCCAGGAGTGGCAGTCACGTATCAGGGCGAAGAAATTGGCATGAGGGATGGATACGTCAGTTGGGAAGATACAGGTATTTACGAAATATTCTATCTACAGGCTTTGTGAGAAATGATAATAGCTTACTTGGCTTTTCCATGTCCAAAGATTAGTAGAGTACTAAGAGTTTTACGCCCTTCTTTGAGACTGTTTTATTTCAACAAAATAAAAAACTATTTGTTTGATATACGCGCATCCAGCGTTTCCTTTGGTTTTCCTTTAGTAGGTCCAATCATTCTCAGCAATAATTCCCTGGATTATAATATTTTTCAGTGGACGTGGAAGCGTGCAACCGCGGTGACAATGAGACCTACCACCTATACTCGCGCGACCCGGCTCGCACGCCCTACCATTGGGACAACACCACCAGCGCCGGCTTCTCGACCAACACCAGTACCTGGCTGCCAGTCGCTGACGATTTCATGGAGATCAACCTCGCCAAACAGAAGGAGGATGCTAGAAGTCATTTTAAGGTAAGCTTCTTTAATATCAACGGGTAACTTTAATACTGCGGGTACACACTTTTTGTTAGTGTACCATTATAGTGCCAAATAAAGAATTTTGATTGATGGATTGAATTTACAGGGTCACGTTTAAATCTATTTCTACCGATACGGCTTTATCCTACAAATATTTTCGAGCTGATTCCGCTTCGGACATTGTCCATCTTAGGCTTCGAAAACCTTTGTCGTAAAATCGTATCAGTTAAATGAATTGCAAAAGACTGCTTGTTTGACATTTCAAATTCTAAAATATCAATTTGCAGGTGTACCAAAACCTAATAAAGCTACGCAAGGAGCCCACGCTGAGACACGGGGAGTACGACATCCGAGCGTTCTCTGACTCCTCGTTCTACGTGGTGCGGAGTCTCCGGACCTTCGACACGCTGGTGCTGGTGTTCAACGTGGGCCAGGAGGCAGACACTGTGCTGCTGGACAGAGTCCCGCAGCTGACGTTACCTGTGACGGTTTACGAATCTAGTATACACTCGACGAGACTTTCGGGGTAAGCCTAACTGGGTTTTTTATACATGGAAACGAACGCTTACTATAACGTAACGTTACGACTTTAACTGGGGTCCTATTTCTACAATTACTAATGGTCGCACGTTTGCTGCTGATTGGACAAGCTTACATAAGGATCACGTGACATTTATATGGCTCGTATTTCGTTCAATCGTTCGTTTCGTTCGAGATGTAGAAAAATATTTTTTTAATCTAATGCAGCTTGTCAGTGGCCCCTGGTCTCTTAATTTTATATTGCTCTACTAACGTTTACGTAGCGTTTGTTTATTTGTAAAAAAAATGTTATTTTCCAGAGCTGAAATCAGCGAGAGCCAGCTGACGCTACAAGCTGGAGAAGCATTGATTCTGAGGGCACAACCTGTTTAAGATTAAGTTCCAAGTTAGCTTTTGTAAATATTAGTGGTTAATCTTTTGTTAATTTGTCTTGTAAATAAATTTGTAAAAAATACATTTTGTTGTCTACCTTGCTGGCAGAAAATGTTGTTTTGAGTAGTCGGAATAACTATGTTTTAGGATCGTGAAAAGATCTTAATTTCAATTTGGGGTTTGTAATTTGATTAACAAAAAAGTAAAATTAAATAAAAAAGGTTATTTAACCGATTTTAGACTGCGAGGTATCGTTAGATTCGCCTTCAACTATAACTAACTAAGTCTACTAATAAGAGTAGACTATAAGTAATAGATTTAAAATTAACATCCAAGCAAAGTATTATTTATCAAAAGTAGTTGAAGACGCGAGATGTGCAATGAAAGTAGTAATCAAACGCAAACTGCCTAAAAATAACCCAGCAGAAACTTAACAAGACAATGCAATCGAAAACGCCGAAGCCATTCGTAGAGCTCATTCGTTATTCGATTCCAGTTTGCACTGGATCCAAAAAACCGTCAAAAACAAACGGTTTCCCATTTCCCACCGATCTCACTGAACAGAAATGTGATGACGTATGTATAGATTGTGTAGAGACGTCAAACGTGTCCCAAATTGAGTGGTCGCTATTTGCATTTTCAATTTTTGTTCGATAGAATAGGAAGCACAAATGAAAAAAAAAACTCAAAGCATTGTAGTCAGAAAAAGCAGAAATTCACCGAGGCACGGCTGGAGTAGATTTTTTACTTCTTCCAAAGAAGCGTATGCTGTGTGATACACCTCGGCCTCAAGTTTCTGATACTAGAGCTGCCCACTAAACTTAGCTTATACAAACTTAGTTTAAGAAAATCCTCTTAATTACTACTGATACTAGTGACTGTGAGCTGCAGACCTCTCAGCCGATGTTTCCTCCTTTACACTCCTTTAAAAGCGGCACTGCAACGGGTACGAGGGAGCTCCAACAGCATGCTGCGCTCGTGGACAGACTGGACTGTCCGTATATAATCCAATGTTGTCGATTGCATGTTCAACACATGTGTGTCTAGCGTGCAATCTACAACATTGTTTTAAGGGACTAGTAAGTACCTATTTAATTTTGTATTTAATTTTAATTTTGTGTGTCGTGTACCTGTATATGAGTCTTGTAACTTGAAGTAAATGAATTATTATCATTATTATATTATTATTATTATTTACAGGTCGCATTCCTCAACCGATTCTCGTGAAATTTTGCGAGCCGGTTCAATAATTATACAGTATTTTTTTGTCCAGTCAGTATTTGGAAATTTTAAAAAATTGCGGAGATATGATTTTTAAGATCTGGACAGATATCTAGACAGAATTTGGACATACGAAAGCATTTTTGTCGAAGCTGAAGCAGAGACGCTTCGCTCGCTAACGCTCACTCGCTCGATTATAAGTACGAAAGTTTATGCGTGTGTTTGTATTTACTTGTTTGTTTGTTACTTCTCCATGATCAAACGAATATTTGTATGTTGATGAAATTTGGTACGGAGGCAGCTTAGTTATACCTTGGAAAAACAAATGAGCAACTTTTCAAGCGCAAATAAAACAGCGGTACGGACATAGGGTACCTTTCATCCCCAAAAAATAACGGTTTCTGTGGGACCGCGGGTGAAACCGCAGGACGCAGCTATATAAGCAAAACAACTTGTAAATATTTTTTTTTTTTTATGGACAATAAGTCGGCGTTTGACCACCAACTTGCCTGATGTTAAGCGACGTTGTGGTCTAAGATGGAGCACGACGACCTATAAGGTACTTATTCACTCTCGCCTTGAAGTTTACTAGAGTGAACAAGTACAAAGACGGCAGTTGAGTGAGGCGCTACAAGAGCGCTACTGCTCAGACCCGTCTTCGGATTTTTAAAAACCATACCGACCGATCTACTTGGAATGTAAATAGCTTGGTATAGTACGCGCAAATCTTTTATAGGGCTCAGAGGTTAGCGCGAATGGCTGCGCAGTTCGCATATTTTGGATAATTTGGATATTTTCGTGCTACACTACTGCCTTCTGAACATGTATAAATAAAAAAAATTAAAAACCCCTGACACCAATTATCATCAAACATAGTTAGGAACACTCCCGACTAATCAAAATCGGTTCAGGCGTTCGGGAGCTACGCCAAGACTTATAAGCCCCGTCATTTTTGCGTGGGGGGTTAAAAACATACGAGTATGATATAGGGCGTATTATATCTTTAAATGAGCAATTCTTGTATATATATATATAATTGGAATCTCGGAATCGGCTCCAACGATTTTCATACAATTTAGTATATAGCGGGTTTCGGGGGCGATAAATCGATCTAGCTAGGAATCATTTTTAGAAAATGTCATTTTATTCGTGTTTTATCGATAATCAACTTAAACATAAACTTGGAAGAAAAATAACAAAAATATGACTCTTCCTGACATCTATTGGCGAATAATATATATAAAGCCGACTATACTGGAATAATTAGCGACTTGAACAATATCAATTGGGATAAAGAATTCTCCACTTGTAACTCGGTGGATGATATGATTTCTATCTTTTACTCGTTTTTACGTGCAGCCATTGCAAAGCATGTCCCTAAATCTAAACCGCGTTCTAAAAAATATCCAGTCTGGTTTTCCCGTGACCTCATTAAGCTCTTGAAAGAAAAATACAAATACCATTGCAAATTACGTAAATTCAACTGTAATCCACGAGATAAACTGGCGTTTGACTTGGTAAAATCCCGCTCTGATAAACTAAAGACTCTTTGCTATAAACAGTATTTGGATCGACTAGAATGCAATTTGCGCTCTAATCCAAAGTTGTTTTGGTCTTTCATTAAAAATAAGCGCAATAACAATAGTCACTATCCAGCTCAAATGTACTTAGGGGCAAAATCAGCCGTCGGTAATAAAGATATATGTAATCTTTTCGCTGAAAACTTTGCATCAGCTTACAGTAGAAGCGACGTGGACACAGCCTCATCTCTCATCACTGACGACGTACCGGCGCTTACCAGTAGGTTTCTAACCACCATAACTTTCAATGATGAACAAGTTTTAAGATTTTTAAAAAGACTTGACCCTACCAAAGGAGCTGGTTCAGACGGAATTCCCTCTAGATTTGTGGTTGAGTGCGCCCCAGCGCTAGCTCGTCCCTTGCGACTCATCTTCAATAAATCGCTTATGTCCGGATTTTTTCCTTCAGTGTGGAAGAAGGCTCTGGTTGTACCGCTGCATAAAAATGGAGATAAGAATAGCGTTGGCAACTACCGACCAATTTCGATTTTGCCTGTTTTTGCTAAAGCTTTCGAAAAATTATTACTTCCAGTCTTTTCTTCCAATTTTAAATGTATACTCACTCTAGAACAACATGGTTTCACAAAATCGAGATCCACAGCGACAAATCTGGTTTCGTTTACCAACGATGTGTCTCGCATCCTCGACCGGCGCTCTTCAGTGGAGGCAATATACACCGATTTTAGCAAAGCTTTCGACAAGGTCAACCACAAGATTCTCCTGCGTAAACTTGCCATGTACGGAATTGCAGATCCTTTGCTCACCTGGTGTGCATCGTATCTGCGAGGTAGATCGTCAGTCGTGGTTATAAATGGAGATTCATCGAACCCATTCGACGCTTGTTCAGGTGTACCACAGGGTTCACATTTTGGTCCTGAATTTTTTAATTATTTCATCAACGACATAGGTCAGTGCTTTAAGCACTCTAAATTTTACCTCTTCGCAGATGATCTAAAATTCTTTCGTGCTGTGGAGTCTACCGCGGATGTGGCCTTAATACAGGAAGATATTAATAGGCTTGAATGTTGGTGCAACAATAATCACATGAACCTCAATGTTTCCAAATGTTTTGCAATGAGGTTCTCCAGAAAGACAAAGCCTATTGACCGTCCGACGTTTCTTATTAACAACACTGCAATTTCGAATGTTGATCAAATTAGGGACCTTGGTGTTATTCTAGACAGCAAGCTTCGTGGTCACATCCACGTCGACCATATCACTTCCAAGGGGTTTAAGAGTCTTGGTTTTGTTTTGCGAAATTGCAGAGAATTCAAATCGTCTAGAACAAAGATATTGCTCTATAATTCTTTAGTGCGCAGTGGTTTGGAATACTGTAGCGTCGCTTGGAACCCTTTCTATGATGTTCACAAAAAGAGATTGGAAAGCGTTCAAAAAAGATTCCTCTGGCATCTAACTTACTCCAATTGCCTGGGGAAGAAGTTGTTGAGCTATGCTGCTAGACTACAGCATTTTAAAATAGAATCTCTATCGCATCGCAGGCATACTTTAGATCTTTTATTCTTATATAAGCTCGCCAATGGAATTTTGGACACACCATATTTACTCTCCGATTTATTCATTTCAAGCCCCCGGAAGCTGCCCAGAGTTTCGTGTTTTAACATGTTTTCAACTCCTTGTTCACATTCGAACTTGGGCTTCAATGCACCCTTAGCTAGAATGGCGCGTCACTACAACACCACGTCTAAGACAACCGCTACTGACATATTTGGTGATAGTTACAACAGCTTCAAGAAGTCATTGAGGGTCTCTGAGCTTCTGACGAAATAAAGTAAAATTAAATTATGCAATGTTTTATGTTTTGTATTGTTTTATGCTATTGCGTTTATGTTTTATGTATTTTCTTGCGTTTTATATTGTTTGACATTTTATTTATTATTATCATTGACTTGACCTGTGAGGATAATTTGACGCCTATTTTGTAATTTTTCATTATTTTATTTGAATTCAATTTTATTATTTGTATATTTTTAATTAATAATATTTTTCGCTCTTAAGTCCTATGCATGCCGTCTCCATTTATAATTATTGTGACATTTAGTTATTTTAAGTAATATTTTATTGAATTTAATAATGTTTTAGTGTACACAATGTTGATGGACAAATAAATAAATAAATAAATAAATAAATAATAATACTATTTTTTGTGAGCAACTAATTGCTTTAACGACACAACAGCAGATGGCGTTGTTAAGTAACACGAAGTCAATGAGTGTTTGCTTTGAGGTTAGACTAAAATCAATTGTTTATTTTCCAAAAAACACAATAAAAAAAAAAATACCGAGCAAAGCTCGGACATCCAGGTACTTCTGTGATTAAAAAAGATAAGTGTTGAGTATGATAGTTATATTACTGTGTTAGAATAATGTTATACTATTTGTAAGATTTTAATACTTAAACCTATTTTGCAGCGCCCTTACAGGGTCTTTGTACTTGCACTTAGTCTAAGCACTATGCAGCAATGTATTTTGGCAAAATAAATAAATAAATAAAAAACATGTTTTCGGAATCTCACAGATATCACTCAAGTCCGAAAATCACACAGATTGCTATGAAACAGTTCGGTTTTTTTTAATTCATTAAAACTCGGCCAGTTTGAACGCAACGCGAACAATTTCTATTGATATTTACAAATTTCAGAATATTCGAATCTACCAATTTGATGCGTTTTTGGCCGTATGGCGAAATATTAGGATCAACTGGGGCAAGTGCGTCTGTGGGGCAATTGCGTCTTTCGAGAATTACTGACAAACCCTTTACAAATTAGGCAACTAACGCCATCTTGTACAGATTATTGCAACTTAAGATAGAAAAAATATGTAGGTAGCGCCTAATTTGTGAAGGGTTTGTCAGTTATTCTCGAAAGACGCAATTACCCTACAGACGCATTTGCCCCAGTTGACCCTATGAGAAAATTTTTTTGGTCTTGGGCTCTGGTACTATAAGACCATACTAATCTGTTGTACTTTTATTTTGATTTGAGAATTATTTCAATCGGAGAACATTATCGCTGACAATCCGATAGCCAAAACAAAAGTTTTGAATTTCTCAGTAACACCCTGTTATCTGTTGTTAAATATAAAATTAGTGATATCCGCAGGCAATATCATAATGAATCGTTATTTACGACGCATATAGGTAATATAGATATTATTTACATATGAAAAATAGATAAACTAACAATGCCCGACGTACTTACTCGTACCTGGGTCGCATACCAAGAACGGTAGAATAGAATAATAGATAGAATGGAGCTATTTTGTTTCTAATAATAAAAATAAAAAAAATATCTAAACAAACTTTCGCATTTAACATTGGCCCGAAAATAGTTCTTTCTCATTATTAGGTACAACAAGATCAGATTTTTTGTCACAAGCCACGACTGTCCAAATGCATCTTGAATACAAACTACCTAATAACCTATACCGGCAAGGCTTTAAATCCACAGCCGAAATACGTGGAATCTTCCACAAGTTTCGATCTGCCATAAAACAATCTTCCAATCGATAATAAGTTTACAACAACAGATAAAAATCGATAACATAATATTATATGTGGACCCCACTGGGAAACAGTGGGCAGTGGAAATAGAAATGCCGAAGTGGTTGAAAGTGCTTGGCATCACTGTGGGGGTGCTGGTGGTGGTGGGGGTAGTGGTGGGGAGTATTACGTGGGGTGCGTTGGCGAACCAGTGCCCGGCAGTGGAACCGGAAACAACGACATCAGAACCGCCGACACAAGCGCCAACGACACCGAGCCCGGCGACACCAGACCCAGTACCTGAGCCAGACCCACCACCGGGCCCGACGCCTCCTGAACTAAGGCCTCTAGATTGGTGGGAACACACGGTCATCTACCAGATATACCCCCGCTCGTTCAAAGACAGTGACGGTGATGGTATTGGCGATTTGAAAGGTATATTTTTCTCATTGTGATTAAAATGTGTATTTCGATCAAATTAGTCACAATTTTTCGGTCGCGAGTTTATCTATCAAAATACAATTTTCAAAGTTTGCTTTAGATAAAAAAAAAAGGTATAATGCTAGACATTGAACCATTTATTCTATTGACTTGCTTGTAAAATGCCAACACAAAGTTTTTTTACTTCTTATGTACCTCAGAATTGACAAAAAAGATAGTTTACAAAAGTATATCAATATTTCAAAGCAAGAATTCTTTTCAATTCCCCTAATCAGGTATCACAAGTGAGTTGGAACACTTCGTGGACGCTGGAGCGGGCGCAATATGGATGTCTCCAATCTTCAAGTCCCCCATGGTGGATTTTGGGTACGACATCAGCGACTTCTACGACATACATGACGAGTATGGCACCATGGCAGACTTCGAGGAGCTGGTCCAAAAGGCGCATGAACTCGGTACATTTTCCTCTAATATTACATCATACTCATGCTATAAATTCAAGAGGCAAGTATATAAAGATGAAGCTTGTGAGCAATCAAGTAGTAATGTCTAAGTCATGGGTTCTTATTTTTTTGTCGTATTCCGAGAACCACATGGGTTTCATGACGAGAGTTAAATATTAGTAACAAGTAGTTTGCCATTACAAAAAGATTAAAAACCTTTGATTTATAAATGGAAAACCTTTATCAATCTCATCTGCTACATAACTGGAGACCGGTATATGGCGACAAGTTCGCCCCTCGTCACATTTGTAGCTGAAAATATTGTCCGGCGAAATATGGGTGTTTGCAATACACCTCTGCCAGCATCTTTGGGGGAAAGGCGTGAAGGTTATATCAATACTTTCTTCTCTGGTAGGTACTCTTATCTCAAACTAGCTGCTGAGTTACCATCTTAACATTTTGTACCTAGGGATCAAAGTTCTGCTCGACTACGTACCAAACCACGCCAGTACGGAGTCAGACTACTTCAGGTTCTCCGAGGCCAGAGTACCTGAGTTCGATAACTTCTTCGTGTGGGCCGATCCGAGACCCGACCCTGACAACGCGACCAATCGGCTGGTGCCATCTAACTGGGTAATCAGAATACTTTTATCATCTATACTATTATCCTATATATATTTTACTATATATTTTTATTTACTGTTTAATATTGTAAAGTGAAAACATTAGAAAAGCTAGTCGTATATGATCGACTGTCTCAGTGGATCAATTGGTACTGAGCTTGGGCGCGAGGGTTGGTTTCCCATCTAGGATAAACCTTCATGTGGTGCACATTTCTGTTCGTTCTACGGCTGAGTGTAAGATAAACTGTTGTTCACTTTGTTTATAACTGCGGTTATACTTTTAACCTGGCGTTCTCGTCTTTGTTATACTTTAGATCAGTCAGTTCGGTGGAACAGTGTGGGAATGGAGCGAGGTCCGTCAGCAGTACTACCTCCACCAGTTTGCCATCGAACAAGCCGATTTCAACTTCCGAGAGCCCGCCGTCAGGGAGGAGATGCTCAACATCATGAAGTTTTGGATCGATAAAGGAGCTGATGGCTTCAGGTCTGGTGCTAAGAGTGTTATATTTTAATCCTTTCCTTGTGATTTTATTGACACGAGCATTTTTTTTCCGATCTATTACGAGAAAATAAGGTATAATAAGAAGTACATGCCCATTATCGCACATTATCTTCTTACCAAGTTCCATCAAGATCATTCCTGCCTTTATGTCATGGGAATTTTAAAAACAGACTCTCGCATTTGTTGGAAGTCAGCGTGATCTGATGAGAAATATAATATAAAATCCTGTTGCCAAATATTTTGTTTTTTTTTCTAGGCTCGATGCTATTCCTCACTTGTTCGAAGCCAATCCTGATGATCACGACGGCCAGTACCCCGACGAACCTCTGTCGGGCAACATGTTCCTCAATCCTGACCAGCCAGGTTACACCACCCAGATACACGTGAGGGACCTGATAGAGCTTTATGACGTCGTTTACGAATGGAGAGAGGCAGGTGACAGATGGCAGCAGGAGAGCGGGAGTGAGACAAAGTAAGTGTTTAGCAAGTGCAACTTTGACTTAGGAATATATTCCTAAGTCCTACTCGTTTTTGTAATTAAAAAGATTATAATCTTTTTAATTACAAAAACGAGTTCTAATACGAACTGAATTCTGACAATGGAACCAATCTGTAAGTATTTAAAAACCCGCTTCACCGATTTTGACACAATATAATGGGCCCACCTGGGAAAACCCTTTAAAACTAGAGAATAATTTTCCAAAACGGTTAAGACGTTTTCCAGTAATTAAAGAACTCACATTTCGAAAAATTAAGAACCTCCTCTTGAAGTCGGTCAAAAATAGAGAAGTAATGTATCTTTTGGTCTATGGCAAGTTCACTTGGTATTTTTGGATTAGACAAAAATGGCTGATAAATTATAGGTTACTTTTTGGTATCTATGATACACAGAATATTTATCTACATCTGTATTAGATAAACATTTTGTAAATTTATGAATAGATTATAATATCTGTTACCCCTCGGTACTTGTGATAAGTTATTTTTAGGGAGTGAAATCTAATCAAAATCTACTGGAATTTATTGTTATTTTCTGTACAATACTTAAACGCTTTAAATTTGCACAGAAACTTGAGTATTTTTTTAAAATTCCTCAGAGTACAACTAGCCGAAGCGTATGCCAACATCACAATGACCATGTTGTACTACGGAGACGAGCAGTCAAGGATCGGGTCTCACTTCCCTTTCAACTTCGACTTCATCACTAGTTTGTCAGCCGGGTCCAACGCCAGGGACTTCGTCTACGTCATCTTGAGGTGGCTGACTTACATGCCACATGGAAACGTCGCCAACTGGGTGGTGAGTACTGAAATCGATAGCCAATTATTCTGCTTGGTATTGATGAGAGACACGTTTAATTAATAGCACTGTTTAAAAATACATATTCTTTAAAATTTGAAAAATTGCTTACATAAATCATGTTCCAAAAAATCGTGGCCTAAATAATGAATTTGTTTGGCAGTTCGGTAACCACGACAACAACCGGATGCCTACAAGATTCCGCCATGACATGGTCGATGGACTAAACTCCCTCGCAATGATCCTCCCTGGAGTGGCTGTCACTTACCAGGGCGAAGAGATCGGCATGCGAGACGGCTACGTCAGCTGGGAAGACACTGTCGACGTGGCGGCTTGCAACCAAGGCAACCCTGACAACTATATGGATTACTCTCGAGACCCTGCTAGGACTCCCTACCATTGGAACAACTCGACAAGTGCTGGGTTCTCAACAAACACTTCAACCTGGTTACCGGTGGCTGAAGACTACATGGAAATCAATTTGCAGAAACAAAAGGAAGATGAGAGGAGTCATTTTAAGGTGAGTCTCTAAATACTACTAACTTAAATATTATTTTACTTTCACATTGTTGTCAGTACAGTAATAACTAACTTTAATGTTGTGTTACTTGCCTATGCAATTTCACAGCTGGAAAATGCCTTCCTAAGTTATTCTCACTTTTGGAAATTTAAAACCGGCTCCTCTTACTACCAGTCCCTATCAGCAGCTATTTAAATTAGCTGACTTCAATCTAAATACAATCATCTCAAATTGGATTTTGATAGTATAATTGATTTTGCAAGATCTGGCTTCAGTCTGAGCCATACTACTAATACTTCAATACGAATTTTGAAAATATTTTAAGCACATTTTACTCAGATTAATTTCAAGAAGTGATTTATTTAGTGTGAGTGTTGTAATACACCTCTTCTAGCTTCGGGGGAAGAGCGGGATATGTCTATCTTATAATAATATGATATGTCATTTCAAGAATCTGAAAAAAAAAAAAACTAGAAAAAATACTGACACAGTTCGATTTAGCCAAAACGTGAAGACTTTTCCTTTTGGATTGGATTTAGTAAAGATTAGCCAGCACCATTGACAGCAAACAGAAAATAGAAATCCCGAGTAATTCCATTCCAGGTATACCAATCTTTGACGAGGCTCCGCCAGCAGCCAGCGCTATCCCACGGAGACTACCACATCCAGGCTCTGAGCGAGAACACCCTGATAGTGATCCGCTACCTGGTCACCCACGACACTTACACTCTACTCTTCAACGTAGGGGAGGTGGCTGATACGGTGGACCTCACCAGGGTGGCGTGGTTGAGGGACCCGATAACAGTGTACACGGCTAGTGTGCATTCGGCCAGGGAAGCTGGGTGAGTCAGAATGTTTTGCAACACAAATTTGCCCTATGTAATAGAAACTATTGTGTGTATTAATATAATATCTACATATACCAATCATCTCATCTAAAAAACTAAAGCGGGTAGTATCCTGCGCAAACTGTTTAACACTTTTGAGTGTTAACCCCAAGAGGAATAGACTTCTTTTTTCGTTCTTTACCCCTAAGGCTTGGTTGATATTTTCCGATAAGGAAGTAATTAGTAGCCAGCAAAACTAATTTATTTAACTCAAAGTCCGACTCCAATATAAATCTCCACTCTAAAATGTTCTTGTGGAAGTTCTTTCTTTTTTTAAAGCACGTATTATGTAAATATGTATTTTCACATTCGTTTTAGTTTCGCCTTAGTCGGTATAATATTCTGTAAATTATTTAATTGCGCTTACAATAATTACTACAATATCCTCAACTGTTTGATGATAACAGTTTATGATGTAGTATACTGTGAGAGATAATTATTTATGCTTTTTTTATAATTTTCAATTTTAGGATTATCCTGTAGATAAGGTTTTTTATAGCAACAGACTTTGGCAACAACGACTATGTTGAGATGTTAACTCAACATTTTACCTATGTATTATATTTGGCTTAAGTTCGTCATCATCATTGACGTATACATATAGATAATGACATCCACAAGAGACTACGTCCATACTAATAATATTATAAAATCGAAATTAGCTCTGTGTGTCTATCCGTTGGTCGGTTATGCCTGTCTGTTTGTAGGCTTGTCACCATGCAGCTAAACGGCTGAACGGATCTTAATGAAATTTCGTTATTAGTTACAGTTTATCACGAGGAAGATTTTTGTTTTTATATACTATTTCCTGAATAAACGCAAACAACGTCAGGGGTAGCTAGTTATCTAAGATAAGATCTATGCTTTTCATATATTCCAAATTAGTAACAACTATAATTTTTTTTGATCTTTTTTTCAGTGATACTGTTTCTTTGGGTGAGATCACTCTGCAAGCCGGGGAAGCCCTTGTCCTGCTCTCTAGCCCCACTACGTAACTGCGTTAAACTACATCATATTTTTCACCTCACAAGCTTGAAGAGATTCTGTATATCATTCGAAATTATAGTGCGAGTTTGCTTTTTATCAGCTAGCGTAGAAAAAGTTCGAACCTTAGAATAATCGCACTGGCCAGCATGGCTGTATGAAAAAATAAAACATATAATTTTCCTCGCTGTAGTGAGGTGAAAAGTATGTTTCGCTCGGCAGCAAAGTTATTCGGCGTCTCGTGCCTTTGAAATCCTCGCTACGCTCAGGATTCTATATTTGAACCGATTCTAATTCTTCGCTTGCTTAGGTTTCAATACAACTACTTGCGCCAAAAAACAACTTTGCAGCCTTGCATAACAAATAACTATTTTACTAGAAAGTAATTTATTTTTTAATAACATTTAGTTTTGTATTAAAAATTAGCCTAAGTACTTATTTATTTCCCTTGTAATAAAACCTTCTATATAATAAATAATATCTAGTAAGTCACCTTTGTGACTTACTAGATATTATTATGTCCTGCGCTTTAATCCGCTGTTCTATAAGAACCGATGCTGTAGCTATCTTCATTCAAAATTTCACTTAAATCGTGCAGTAAGTAACAAACAACCACCCTCTCACAAACATTTAATTTAATGTATGTAAATGTGAAATGTGATTAAATCTATCATTTTTATGAGTGCGATTTGGGTAAAGTGTGAGATACTTATAGTACTTATGTTTTAGTTATGTAACACTTAAATTGATACTTAAGCTGCGTCCTAACTAAGTAAACTGATGGCCGTTTGCATTAATTATAAGAATTGCCTTGCTTAACTAGTTTTAAACTACTCCTAGCGAAATATTTGCCTGCCTGACACGTAAAGTTAAGAATCTTCTAAGGAATATGGCTTATGGTTCGAGTAAAAATTAAGGTAGGAGCTAGCTAGGAGTAGATTAAAATAGTTAAGCAAGGACATAGGGTATTTTTATATTTAGTGCTAGTGGCCATGAGAAAGGCCGACTGTTTGCCTCTAGTTTGCCACCCTGTTCATTTAAAATGGAGTATCCGAAGGGCACTCCTAGACAGCCATATTTTTACTGCAATACTGGCCCAGCAATACAGAGAGAGGTAGAGAAGGTTTTCTTATTTTTATGATTGATTGGGCCCCCGTTTGACCACAACAAATCAGGAGACTGATGGAAAGTGACGATGTGGTCTAAGATGGAGCACGCTTGCCCATGAGGTGCCGTCTCACTCTTATCTTGAAGAGACCCGGGTTGTATCTATTGCTGGGGAACACCGAGGCAGGAAGTGCTCCTTGGCAGTTTTTATTAGGAAGGAGTTTGCTTCAAAGTTTATTTTATAAGTTCAGTATTAAGAAAATTATGGAGTGAGTTTTCTGTATGTATTATGGTAGATAATGACATCTGTTACGGAGCTGAAGCCCGGTTTATGGCGACAGGCTCGCCCCTCGTCACATTTGGGACTGAAAATCGTCCGGCAACGTTTGGTTGTTGTACACCTCTGCCATTCCCTTCGGGGAAAAGGCGTGGCAATATATTATTATGATAGAAGTCTATTTCTTGATATTATTTTTAAGTTATTAATTACAAAGTAATAAAGAACTATACTACTATACAAGACCTAGATTTATTTTATTTTTTACTTGCATTTTTTTCCATTGTATGGTGTAGATTTTGTTTATACCGTTTTCCAAACAAACGCGGCGATATTTGACAACTCCTAATGTTTGCCATCTTTTTCTAACATCACTTAAACTATAATTAAAAAAATATTTATTCGTAGAATTCAAATGAAAGATATCTGCACCTTTCATTTCAATTCTATAGGTAGTCTTGTCAAATAGTATACCTTCACCCATACTATAGTCAAGTGAAACAACGCATATAATCAATGTCAATGTATGACATACTACCTATTACCGTAACCATTGTTACGGAGTATTTGATCACAAATTAGGGCTCTATTATACTGGCTACATATTACCATTGTTGGTACCACTGTAATTGGTGATGTGGTGTGCCTTAATCATCGTCTGCACTTCCGGTCGCGCTAGTGATGGATAGTGCCGGGAAAATAGGAGTTTATATTTTGACAAATACAAATGATTTCTTAATAGCAGCTATATAGTTACGAGTCACAGTCCAATATTTACGGCGTTAACCGACTCAAGACTAGCTAACGCCCGTAATTTGGTAAGTAGATAAGGTGATCCTTGGTCGAGCCCTTAGAGGATATGTTTTGGAAATATATAAAAAAAAAATTTTGTGAAATGTATACTTACTGTTGGTATTTTCTTAAATCAATAAATAATAGTTGATTAGGCTAATCTGAAAGGTAAATATAAAATCTGAAAATGAAGAACTAAAAAACATTTTACACCAAACACCGTCTTTTGTTTTAAATTTCGTGGAGTTCATCGCCAAGCAGCATTTTTTTTCTTGGTGGCCAGTTTAATTTTCGAATAAACTCTTCTTACAGTGCCGGTATGCTGAGTTTATATTAAAATTTAACCTCTTGGCTCGAAAACTCCCTTGGGATTTTCTCAGGACTTTAACTCTAGAGTCCCTCGTTCCGCTCAGGGTTCAATAAGCCGCCCGCGACGTAAAATACTGCTTTGTCCCTTCGGTGTATAATCTATTGTTTATTCTACTTAATAAAATAAATACCTACCGTAAATAATAAGAATGTAAGCTATAATTACGTGTATCTGTTCCATTTTAGTCATTATCATTATAGCGAACATATTCCAAAATAAGTAAAAGTTAATTACACTCCTACATCTAAAATCAAAACCCAATACAGTTTACGAGCCCAAACAAGTTATAGAGCCGACCCAGTTAGTTCCCTTTATTGCCAAACTTCTACCTGGCCACTTCAACTAGCTCTGTTTATTATTCATAACCATAACCCTTTAGTTATAAGCCGCAATAAACTGGCACATTAGTTATAATCCACAATAAACCGGCGGGAATTCTTCACTAGACAAAATTCTGGGCATTCACTCAAATGGGGACTTACTCAGATGCAGGAGCTGGTTTTAAAGTGGAAGCCAAGCCACGGTTAGAAACTAGTATTTTGTGAGTTCAAGACCTCGCGAGTCTGCAACCGCAATAGATCCACCACTTTGAAACAATTCGAAAAACGGAATACTTAAAAAATCCTATTTAATTATTGAACCTGCTCACAAAATGTCACAAGAATCGGTTGAAAAATCCGACCTGCAGAGAACAGTCGGACAGACGTCCGTTGGGCTACGGACAGGGACCCTATTCGGAGATTTGAGATTTTCATTTTCATTTTTCTGTTTTTCGTCCTTGTTGCTCTCGTTTGAAACGTCATAGGTGTGAGAGTGACCAAGATAAAATCTCATCTCATCTCACGCGCAGGAATAGCCCCCCAGGACAGAGAAACGAAAGCGTTTTTGGCGAAACTGAAGCAGAGACACGTTGCTCGTTAACGCTCGATAGGTCAAACATATTTAGGATAACCTGTCTACAGTTACCAATATAGACACAGAATTTTTACAATACCTAGTCTAAATCCTAATCTAACGACTCTGGTGAGTGACACCGCCAACCCGGTCTAGTCCGGTCTACAGTTAGGTACCTTGTGTTAATTAATGATAATTGAACAAAAACTGGCTATTAATAACTCAGTGGCTAACAAGACAATCGTACATCCAACGGCGGATGAATATAGACTACTGAAAATTGAGAATTGATAAAGCCTAAAACCTGACCTGCTAAAGGCCGCTGCTGCTGGTGAAATGTAGAGAATTAAACGAGAATAAGCGCGTCTTTCTTCGAATTTATGCTGCTTAATCGTTTATGGTCACATTCGTTCACTACTCAATTACTGCTATATTAGCATTTAACTGCTAAACTGCTATCTGTTAACTACACCCCTCACTAGCCGCAGAACCATTCATGTGAGGTTATATACGGTTCTAAGCATACAGCAATGTTGTTGAAAGTGGTCGTGCTAGTGGGGCTAGTGAAGTGGGGAGTGGGGGCTGTGCAGGATATGGGAGTGGGACAAGGGTGGTGGGGAAATGCAGTGTATTACAGGATCCTGGTCGACTCTTTTAAAGATGGAGATGGAGATGGATTAGGGGATTTGCGTGGTAAGTAAGTAAGCTTATAGGAGGGATTTAGTTAATGACGCATCAGAAATATTGTACGAGTATTCCCAAAATTTCTCAGTGAAATTATAGTTTGCACATCAACAGAAGGGAAGGAAATAATTGACCAATTTATGATTTTTTACAACGTCTATATTAATGAATATAGTAACAATCAAGTTTTCACATATCTATGTACATCTGCATGTCATCCGTTTGATTGACTAGGAACAACAAAACAATTAAGCTACGTCCGTGCCCTGGGAGCGGATGCCGTGATTCTGTCTCCAATCTCCAGCAGAAGCCGAGACTGCACCAAGCCAGGCGTGGTGTCCTTCAGCGAGCTGGACCAGCGGTATGGAGACCTGGAGGCGTTTAGCGCTCTCTTAGAGAAAGCGAAGAAGATAGGTAAGCATCGACTCGGCTTGTAGGGTGCCACAGCAGTGCAATAATAAATAAGAGAAGATGCAGAAAGAGATGGGGAGGGAAGAATGAGCTGTTGTGTTCTAAGAAAAACATATGTGTCAGATCAAACTATGATAATTAAACGACGAAGTGGCGGCACCATTTTTGTATGATCACAGCAAAATAATTATTACGAATTATTGAGCTGGCGCTTAATTTACACAAAATTTTACGAACTATGAATGCATACAATGGTGCTAAAGCTGAAATTGGAAAAGGATATCTAACAATAAATCATCAAGTTCATACTAAATATGAAATACAATGCAAACGTAAATGGTGTTGACAAATTTATTGTCACTAGTTACCATAATCGATGCTGTAATGCGTATTCAACGCTATTGATTAATTAAACGCATACAATTTACTAATTTATCTTTTGTGAGATATCTTTACACATCATGTCAAGTAGGTTCAAGATTTCTTTTCTGAAGATCTCACAAGGAATTTGTTTTGTGAGGTTTTTACCACTTATTATGACTTATTAAGATACTCCGTCGCAACACGCTAAAAACAACTGCGATGCTTTTCAACAGAGCTTAAGGTGGTAGTAAGTATGCCTGTTCAAACCGTGAGCTCTGCTTCCGAATGGTTTACTTCGAGCGCAGACCGAACCATCGGCTTTGAGGACTGGATATTGTGGCGCGACGGAAACCCTGATGAAGCTCCGCCGGTAAAACATGTTCTTTTTTATTGACTTAGTTTCTACCCTTCTAAGTTTAAGGTCTAAAGTTCTGCGTTTTTGGGTTTGAGTAGTAATTGGTGTAAAAATACTGGATTTAAAAACTTGTATTTTGAGAAACGGACAACAAATCGATTCCTAGTGAATATCCTTAATATAGTGAAAGATATTATGACGTAGGGTTTTAAAAATATTTTTTTGTTTAGCCAGAACAAAACATCAAATGGGTATGGCAAGAGACTCGGAACGCTTTTTACGCGTCCTACAACGACGAAGCACTCCTGAACCTTTGCTCAGACAGCGTGGCTGCAGCACTCTCAGCAGCTCAATGTGGTTGGCTGAGGAGGGGCGTCGCAGGAGTACTCCTGAACCCTGACTTCGAACCAGACGTGGCTTGTGGGGAGAAACTTTTGAAAAAATTGGTGGTTGAGGCCATAAGCTGCGTTCGAGCTGCCAACTTGGATACCACGTAAGTTATTTAGGCCGCTTCTATGGTGTATAAGTTTAGTAAAATTAGAAAATCAGTCTTAGTTTGTCATCTGAAGATAAGACCATTAAAAAAAATGTTTTATGTCGTCTGCTGGTATCCTGTCGAAAATAAAGAGCGCAAATAATTTTCAGAGTAATTCTAGCTGAATCATCTCTGAAAGCAGAACTAGCGGCTCGGTACTACGGTGACGGAGGAGTAGGTGCGAACAGCGTCCTCAGCACAGCCCTGACGTCACCAGCTAGAAAGTCTGCTGCAGAGCTGGGGTCGGCTTTCTATGGCGCTATGCTACATGCTCCTCAAGATAGCGCTCCGGCTTGGATTGTGAGTAGATGATTATATTACATATCGTCACAACACAACAATGTAATACAACACCCACACTTCGCCGGACGATATTCAGCCCCAAATGTGACAGGGGGCGAGTCTGTCGCCACACACCGGGCTCCATTCATGTAGCAGATGACATACAATACGCACATACGTTCACACAATGAACAAATTGGTGCGTGCCGTCGACTGGGTTCGAACCCGCTCCCTCTGGCTTGAGAGGCAGGCCTTCTCCAACTAGGCTGTCATCGCTTATATTATATGGAACGACGAAAAAAACTAATCTACAAGTTTGATTTAAGGCTGGTGTTAATGTGTATTCAGCTCCTAAGCGAATGCACCAGCATTCAGATTGTATATTTTTTATGCTGTAAATGAGGAAGCTTATTTATTTTATGCTTAATTAAAATCTGTCCAGTCATGTTATGTCAGCGACTCTAAAAATTGTGCTAAATTTACGACGCAAAATGAAGTTATTTTGTTGTTCCACAAATCATCATCAACGCAACATGACAACTTTATTAGCTTATACTGGATGCATCATAACCTTCATTTTCAAACAATTTCTGTCATGTTTCTAAATAATTACATACTCATTAAGTACAATTACCGACCATAAGGTACAACCTACTTAAATAGACGGCCATCAAATCTATTACGAGAATGATGCCGCTATATTCAGGAACATTGTTTTTTCATGGCTTTATTTTGAAACTACTTTATTTTCCGAAGGCTAGAACTATTAAACTTGTACACATCCTGACTTGAGTACAGAGATAGTTTAGACCGACATTTTAAGTCAAATCATGTCAAACCTAATGTCATTATTCAATTGGGTATCAAATATACACTTATGAACGTCAAACTTATAAAAATAACTCTACTACATCGGAAAAAGAGCCTATTTCTTGCCTGTTCTGCTGGGTAGTGGACCCAGCAGAACAGGCAAGAAATAGGCAGAAAAGACAGTGAGTTGTTGGAGATATCAAGTTTGGTGTGTAAGTCTCCACACACCAATCCCCAAGACATTAGTAATTGGATTGCTTCGAAACGGACTCACCTAAAACTACAAGAACTCCTTTTAATGGCATCATTTTTGTGTATTTAACATGTCTAGACTCCGTACAAGTTCTCTCCGGTGTAACAAAAGGCCATTAATACTTTTGGGACCGCTTCAACATTTTCCAGACAAGCACAACCAACGGCAGTCGCATCACAAGTCGCTACGGGAACGAAATGGTGGACACCATCAATCTTCTGTCTCTTATCCTGCCTGGAGCCGCCGTGATCCAGCAAGGAGACGAACTGGGCTCCGCGGATTCTATTCTAGAATGGGCCACATCGACAGCCTGCTGGCCGATCCCAGTCAGCCCAGCGGCTTCCCCGTTCCCGTGGGATGATAGCGTCAACGCTGGCTTCACTGCTGGAGAACCCTGGCTGCCTATAACTCCTAACTATAGATATGCAAACGCGAAGACGCAGTACGCTAATGATTTGAGCCACCTGGGCGTGGTGAGGCTGATAGCCGCTATGAGGAAGTCTCCGGCCATCGGTCCTCATGTGGAGGTGGGTTCTTGTTTTACAACGGTTCATAATGATTTCTGAGAAAAGATAGGTACGATAAGCATAATGTATGCTATGAAGAACAATCAATGACCGTTGAATGCTTGGTAGCAAGCATCTAGTCGAATCTCTACAGATTAATTACATTAACGGCAATTACATTAGGGTTAACAATTAACAGAAGTTTTATGCATTGCATTCTTTATCTATTTCCGATAATTACCTATTTATCATCTGTTAATGCTAATAAGCTTAGCAATTAAAGTAGTTTTAAGCTTTAAAAGTAATCGAACTGTTTAAACAAAATTTAATTATAGAAACACCTTCCTTTACGTTAAGCGAATAAGATCCCCTTTTCATTAGTTTGCAAATACCTTGTAAGATCCCTCCGAGTATAATATTACCTTGTAAAATAAGTAGAAACAAGCAAGATTGGCGAACAACCCAATAAACTTTGTTTTAAGGATTTCTTGGGAGATTCGACCCCTGACATTATTAAAGTCCCTAAAGTTATGGCCCCTAATAAATATTAAAGTTCATTACTTATTGTGACATGACCGTTATGAGATTCAAATCCCCATTTCAGATAAAGCGTTTGAACGGAGCTTTGGCAGTGCTGAGGTGGGGAGGGAGTGGATCTCTGCTGGTGGTTGCCAATTTAGGACAAGACTTCACTGAAGTCCAGTTAAATAAGATCCCTGGTCTTCCTAATGAAGTTACTGTGGCGATAAGCTCAGCGGGGTCTAGCTACTCGATTGGTTCACACGTTGCTGTGGACAAAGCCATGAAGCTGATACCGGGGGAGGCGGTACTGATGGCCGGGGGCCCGAGACACTGCGGGGGACCTGGCCCCGTGGACAAGATAGCCACAAAGTTGTCTGAAGGCTGGCAGAAGATCAACAAGTATTTTAGTACGTAATATCTAATGTCAGTAAAGTTATCGGTTTATAAATAATGCGTTTATCAGGACTTTTGACCTCCTTTTAATTTGTACTCGTGTAATGACAAAAAATTGTTTTGTATGTTAAAAACATTTAAGTAATGTTTACAACAAAACCTAGAAGTTAAGATAAATAAAAACTTCAATAATTGTATCACGCTGTATTAGTTTTTAATGTATTTAAATAATGTAGGTAAAAAATGGACTTGGTCCCATTTCGGACACAATAATTTTCGGACACTGTGTCCGAAACGGGACTTTTAAATTTTTTTAAATGCTCTAAGTCCTCTTCCTAGTCTGAAAAGCAGTTCTAATAGAAACCAGAATATCTAAGCTGATAAGTTGCCATTTTCCATTAAAAATGTCTGCTTTAAAATGTACCTATGTTAATTTGAACTTAATATTGCATGTCTTAGTAAAAATAGAAGTCGATAATTCAAAACATTCAAAAAATCTTACAAATAGTTTTCAGCATACCACTCGATCAAAATTCCTGAAACTTAATGAAAGCGCAATCCAAACAAAGTTGGAAAGAGATCTCGTGCGATAAGCCAATAACAACCACAGCGGCATAATCTAACAACAATTTAAAACGTATTTACCAGGAATAATTTATTAAAACCGTCGACATATCGCCTAAATGAGGTAATATCGTTAAGGGTACGTTCAGACTAATATAAAGAAGGCCGCAGCCGGGGCGTAATGAATTGAATGCGATATTGCGGGCCACACACGCGCCCCCTTCCCACACTTACTATTAGGGGGTATTGTCTCTCTGACCTATTTCCGCTGTGTACCTATACGACATCGGCGGGGGTACCTCCGTGCCGCTCGTGGCTTGCAACAGAACCGGCGGCGCCGCGCACACTTTTCTCAAAATACCTGACTGAAAAGTATGTCTAAACACAATGAAGCCATGGAAATCGTGCAAGAAGAACCTGTTTAAATCTAAAAAAGTCAGAAACATGTTTTTTTTTCAGAAGAATTCTTAAGATTGGAACCGCCATTAAGGCGCGCTAACTCCTTGCATTTTCTTTGCCGCCATCCGCTAGAGAGCTTCGATTCAGATATTGAAAAAACAGATAGGTATAGTGTTAGGACTTACAGAACTTGCTCTTCTCGGCATCTGCTCTGGCGGTAGCTAACGTTGCGGTGAGCAAGAAGAGGAGCGCGCGCGCCCTCATGACGGGGCGGCGCGGGCTCGTTGGGGCCCGGCGCGGCGCGGACTGGCGCTATCGACCGCGCGACGCCGCGCGGCACACGCGCGCCCCACGCATGCGCCGCGCGACCACGCCACGCGCACACCCATCACATGGTATTGCCAGTGACTATTTGCATCGTGAATCATGGAAAACTGATGACTCGATAAAGCCTCGTAAAATATTAGTTCTAGTTACCGTTGAGTGTCTTTCGCAAATAATGTTATAAGAATTATTTTATTTACAGGATTATAACTAATCTGCTACTACTTGCGTCTCCCTACTTATATAGTTGAGTGTACGAATACTAACAGACATTTTAAAGGTCAGCTACAGAGATAGAAATCACTGTAATTCTCTAAGAAATTTGTATAGCTTTATCTTTAAAACCGTTGTAAGTAAAATAAGATTATTAATTCGTAAGTATCACCTAGAAAAACTTCCAAACTTGGCCAGACACAGTACCATGTGTTCATGGTATAATAATATACTCCACCAGGTATGGCATTCCGGTCACGTGGGCAACACGTAGTGACGTCAATCGATGCTTAAAGCAAGACCGAAATAAGTCATTTACAAATATGTAGTTAAAAAAAATATGACATTGACGATTAAGTGTTTGCTCCTGGAATGCTTGACCTTGTTTTTTTGGATCATGCATGTGTGTGAGAGACCAAGAAGTCATCCAATGACAGTTGTCGGCTCAGCAATAGCACTGTCACCAACCGCAAAGTGCAAGTTCAGATCCACGCAGAAACCTAACTTATGCTAACTCCCATTGAACAAATCTTTCCTTTCAAACTACAAAATGGAGCGTAATTGCAACGAGCCGCTACTTAAAAACTTCAACTTGCCAAATGGTAATTTGGCTCAAAGCTGGCAACACTGCCGGCGCCCCGCAGGCTCCGGTCTCCGACCACAGATGATACAGCAGTCTCCACTCTCCGTGTGTAACTATTATTAATCTATTGTAGGTACTCGGAGAGTCGCCGAGTGAATGAACCACGTACGTAGTACGTACCTAAAAGCTCTCGGCTCAGACCATGGCTACAGATTAATAACAGTTTGTATGCAAGCACTGTGTGGACAGTAGTCAGTGTGGGCAGAGCAGACTGCCTGGCGCCGCGATGTGTTTTGGCACTGCCACCAAATTGTATACAGATAACGGTAGGCACTTCGCTGCCAGCCTGGATCCGAATGGAACGATTTGATATTGATGACGTTGTAAGTCGGTTTCATTGATGAATCAAGGAGGATTTTATTCATAAAACGATATTCGTATAGCAATGCGTGGAAGCATTTTAATTAACTGTTAATTAGGCGTTTAAAATACGAGTGTAGCCGTTCTCACGCGATTTACTCGATGGCCAGAGCTTTGAGCTGGCTAGAACCCAAACCATAAACCCCGTACAGCCAAAAAACTAAGCTTAGAGCTGATATAAGTCACATCTAATAAAAACAACTTTTTCTCATACGATTTTCTGCGATACTACCGCCGTATTATAGAAACTACGCCATCATTAGTGTGGTAAATCCATATTGTGCTGCCGCTAAGGTCCCCGCGGACTTAGATCTCACGATAGGCTCGAAGGGACTCATATACATCGGCATATATCAACCAAAACTGCTCTACGAAGCGTACTTCTCTTTGTTCGGTCAACAACATTGCAATTTTGAGGCTGATTTAAAATATAACTTTCATCTATACTTACCGACTTTTCAATACTGTTTTTAAGTGCTTCGTCAAAATACGTCGAAAATTTCAAACCCATTTCCAAAAACTTTCAAAATATCCCAAAAATAGGGTCGCGCAGATAAGAAACCTTAATTTCTCTAAAGTCGGTATCAGTCTCGAACCGCGGATCATTTGGCTCAGTAAAACCAAGACCGACTTCTCAAGTTGACGGAAGGAAGGTTCCCTTGCTTCAACACCCCCCTTTTCCCTCTAATGCCCCCCTATGCACTCGAAATGAGGGCCACTTGAGCCAACTGAAGGGTCCTCGACACATAAAGGTATCTTTTTGACAAGTTCTAAGTGGGCACTGAAAGGGTGCCGAGATTAGCGATGGATCATGCAGGAAGCAGCTCTGAATGAGTTTCAGGGTGTTAAATATCTCGAGACAAATCCCTATTGAGGAATCTAGATCGAGAAGAATAACTTGAAAAAAGATCTGAGTGTGCTAAGCACTTGCCTGCTTCAGATAATATCAAAGACAATTCCTGTAAAGATTCTGTCATAGTCTTTTCAAACTAACTTCTCTAGTTGCAGTGAATTTTTGATTAAGTATTAAATAATTTAAAACTAAGACAATCGCTGCTCCACCCACACGACATTCCATACTCAAACCTAGACACTTGAAATAACTGTTATCAACATAAGATACTGACTCAGTGACACATCCTCGCCTGCACCGGACTTGCAATAAAAAAAATGATTTCAACTCCCTCTAACTCCACCAAATATCGGCCATCGATCGATTAATTACAAGTATCAATCATGATTAGAAAAGGACAAAAAAATGAAGATAAAAAAATAGACAGTCCAGGATCAGCAGAGGTCTCGAATACCATTCAGCCCAGCAAAGGGTCGAAAGGCTGCTACAAGGTACCCCAGACCAACGCTGACGATAAAGAAGCGTCCAAAATAGAGCCATATCGTGCGGTTTCGGCGCTGATAACTGTTATCTGCGATAATTTACTCGTATCTATGATATGCAGCGTGATTTTAATTGTTGCGTTTGATTATGTGGCGGGCACGTTTCACGCGTTTGTCCTAGTCTGGGCTTGTTGATCGAGGGACACGTACGCTTCAGTGCTCCGACCCAGATAGAAGAGTAGTGTCTAAGATGTTCATCTGTGGTTTTGTGTACGACTCTACAACTACTATTCTGATATAAGGAAATAAAGGGGTTTTCGTCCCTGATTGTTCCGTTTGTCCGAACTTTGTCTAATATGGTACGAATTGTATGCCATCTAAAACAAAGACACGAGCTATAATTTAGCATTGATATTACCTATGTCCTTTTGTTTTCCTTTTTCGAGTGCCTGGTTTTTCCTACGTGCTTTATACTAACCCGGATTATAAATTAGGTATTTTGTACTTTGTTATGTTTTACAATAGGCGTTTCATTACGGATGACCCGACCCAACCCTGTTTTTAGATGGATTCGTGGTTTAAAATCTCGATATCTAAGCCACTGGAGCAAATGTGCCAGCGGTTCAGAAGCTCTTTCTTATATTTTAAAGATCTGAGCTGTCTCGGGTGTTTTAAGGGGTTTTAAGACACGGTCATAGCACGATTTTTCACCCACACACACGTTTACATAAGCCGCTTCATTTAGAATTGAAAATCGTAAATCATATTTCGTGGCAAAATGCAATGCGGTGGTAAAATTACATTTATTCCGTTTTTATTGGTATCGTAACAGGACACAAATAAAGATAAAATGCTCGGTTGAATTTTAGAGAATCTGGCTATTTAATAATCGAAAAAAAATGTGATATAATCGCTGAAAATTTAGAGAACCACGCCCAATTTTTTTCAAGGTTTTTCAAGATGAGACTTTTTGTGATTTTTTTCTAAAATGAGAATGATTTTCAAAATTGTTCTTCGATTAAACTTTAGTTGGTTGTTTTTTCTACCAGCTGTATTTTTTTGCACATGATCATTATAATTTTTCATATAAAACAAGACGAAAAAAATACTTGATTTCGTGTAATGCCGGGCCTTAAGCCAACGAAAGAACATCTCATGCTGGACGTCAGTGCAAGACCTTTTACCCAAAAGTTAAATAAGAATAAGAAGATTCTTCATGACTTTTTCAAAAGTGCTCCATCCTAAAAATACAAAAATGCTGGAACTTCTCTGTGTGTCTGTCCAATCACAATTGCAAGCCTCGTCAAGTGCAGTGGCAAGTAGTTTCCCAGCCACATTTTTCATGCTATAAAAGGTAGGGAGTATTGTATAATCTCTGAGGAGAGCTTGTCGCAGCACTGCGAGCCCGTAATTGGTTTCTGGCCGCCATAATTGAACCGATCCGACCGCACGCGTCACTCTTATTAAATACGGTTTTGATCTCGTGAAAGGTAAATATAACTTTTGGAAGGAGTTTGAGTTATAACGAGGCTGTCAAGTCTTATATTCATCTTTCAACGAGCCAATTTTTAACGAATCACTTCGAGCTGTCTAACTTCTATGTTGTGAGGACTTGTGACATGTCGCAGAGATCTTATTGATTTGGGGTGGGAGAATATTTGACAATTAAAATTAATCTATACCATGGTTTAATAAGATACTTCGCCAGGTAAATCTTTCCGGTCACGTGGGCAACACGTAGTGACGTCAATCGATACTGAAGCAAGACCGAAATAAGTCATTTACAAATAGTTCAAAAGAGATGATGACGTGTGACGTAACTACGTGTTTGGTTACGGACTCTAGACCTTGTTTTTTTGAGATCATGATCTATGCTATCTATCTTTATTAATAATTTGGTCAAGGGGTACGGTAGACTCGATTGAAACCTTACCTGAATATTAAAACATAAAAAATAAAGATTTCGAGTCGACAAAATATATGGAGATAATGTTGTCGGCATAGACATAGAGGAAAGACCCCTAATCGGCCAAAAATAATGATTCCAAAAAAAGTAAACCAAACCATTGAAAGTCAACCAATTCACTAGTCAGTCTTCGATGTCATCCAGTAGCGCTTACGTCTCCCTTCTAACCAATAAATATGGTGAACTGTGTAGTCAATTCATGCCGAAATTTCAGAATTTCCAAAACAGTAAAAAAAGGCAACATCACATATCACCCGTAAGTCTCAAATATATTTTTATGTGCTTTAAAAAGCTAATAATTATAATTAATTCTTAATGTCGACACAGCGAAAAGTTGCTGAAAAAAGTGTTGCCACAAGGCATTTTTGTATTTTCCCCATAAATTATCTTTAGGTTTCTTAGTGATCCAGTTTTAGCCGATCAGTGGACAAAAATAATTCGCCTAAGTAAAAATGAAAATTAGTGGAAACCTCATCGCCTTTTAGCAATTTGCTCTGCGCTCTTTGTTATTTTATTGACGAAAAATATCTGTAAAATTAATAATGTGTAAATATATTGTGTAAATAAGATTAAAGGGATTACTACTGATTTTAACTCAAATTCGTACCCTTGATTTTTACTTCAATTCGTTCCTATTACCTACTCTGATTTTAGTTGAGATTTACATACAACATTATTATTTTGATTTTTAATTTACAAGTTTGTAGTACAGTGTCATGAATCTGGGTAAGACTTTGTGTGTAGTTTAGCTCTGGCCTAATACTTACTTTGTTTCCGGTTTTGTTATTTCTTTGAAATAACTCTGATCGTTCTATAATTTACCCAACTAAATCGGTTAACCACTTTTTAATGGCAAGTTCATCACATATAGAAAAAAAGGTTCTATTAGGGTACCAAAATAAATTTGACACGTTTCAAAATCGTGTTTTGTATGAAGACTATCCTTCTGGACCTATGTAATAGGGCGTATTCTGTGGTTGTCGGATGTTGCAAAATTCTAATGGTCGTCATATTGTCACTCGTCGTAGTCGTGAAACATCACCAGAGGCGGCGTAAGGCGTGGGCGACGTGGGCCATCGCCTACGGCCTTGCGGTACAAGGGGCCTCGCGCCTCAAAAATGTTTAAGCATTGCTATAAATTAATTTTTCATTAATATTAATCTTATTTGTATTTTTATGAATAAAAACTTGGCAGTGTTAATTGTTTTGTTTCGTTTTTATTATTATTTTATAAAATCCGTCTTCAGGTCGCCATAGAACGGGGCCTCGCGAAATCCGTCTTGCCCACATCAAATTTAGGTCTTGCCTCGCCACTGAACGTCACTGACACCGGATGACATCTTCAGTAGTTAAAAAACGCCTCGTTTCATACTAGCGTCATTGACAGTATATGTATGTACATAGATAGTGGACAGAAAATATGTTGCACAATTTACTACATAAAGATTATGATGCAAACATGCACCACACTGCCAAACTATTATTTCCTTCTAACACGGTATAATTTACGAATGTAAAAAGAGTAAGGTATACTTCATTGACTTTTCTTTTTTTTAAGTCATTGGTCTTATGTCATTATGCTCCGCCTAGAGGAAGATTTTTGCTAAGCCGCTATTTTGGCCCGACATCTTTTTAGTAGTTCGACTGTCAACGAGGCATTGCTTAGGGTCAACTGGGGTAATTGCGATAAATATTTTTTACACTCAGTTTTGTCGATGAGCTTTTGAATATCTAGACAATGTCTTTACATGATGATGTGGCCATCTAAATAAAACATCATTGATTTTATTATTTTTGGCCTTTATTTTACAATTGTTCGACAGGTAATGAAATTTTCTGAAAGGTGTGTTTTTCGACGCATTTACCCCACCTAGGATAATTCTGTCCGTATATCTTAATATTTTAATTTATGATTTTATGACCATCTGACAATGTTGTTTGTAAATTTTATTTTTATTAAGTTGGTCCATATTTTTTAACAACCACGATTAACAACTATTAACAAACAAATAACACTATTAACAAATGTAGACTGTTTCAAATATATAAAGATGCAATATTTTAATGGCAAATGCGGGGTAAATGCGTCTATTTTTTTTTCTTTTGAGACGCATTTGTCTCATAAAATACTGTCAGGGCTGAAAACATTTTCAAATAAACATAGGTTTTACGCGACTTTCGAATGAGTGGAAATACTATACATGGTTCGTTGTAACATTATGCATTTCTAATTTAGGGGGGCAAATGAATTGAAGAGTTTCATTTTCTGGGTTTGGCTCCACACATTTGTATCTTACATATTTACGTTTGTATTTAACCAGTGTCAAGTAGATTGCTCAATATTTTACGAAAATTAAATATACGGCTACTAATAGACAAACATTTTGCAAAAACAATAGGTAGGTACATACCCACAGATCGACTTAATAATCTTCTTTTTTTGAGTAAGTTTGTGATGTCTGAAATTGGGGTAAATGCGTCACTGAGACGCAATTGCCCAATGGTAGCAGACGCAATTGCCCCAACTGAACGACCAAACGTCCAAATTTTAAGCTCCGATTTTGTTATAAAAACTTTATTCACTGAGCAAATATTTACTTCTACGTATTAAATCCTACTTCCTATCCTACTAATATTATATACGCGAAAGTTTGTAAGAATGGATGGATGGATCGATGTTTGTTACTCTTTCACGCCAGAACGGTTGAACAGATCTGGATGAAATTTGCACAGAGATAGTTTATATTAGTCTAGAATAGCACATAGGATACTTTTTAACCGCGGGTGAAACCGCGGGGCGCAGCTAGTTAAACGTATTTAGTGTACTCATCTATAAGAAAAGCTTTGAACTTAAAACCAGATGTTAAGCACACGCGCTCGAATACGCCACTCAGAAAAATGTCATTTGTGTAGTGTGGCGCCACCTACATATTTTTTCTATTTTTGGTTACAATAATCTGTACTAAATGACGTTAGTTGCCTCATATTATCATGTGAAGGGTTTGTCAGTAATTCATGAAAGACGTAATTGCCCCACCGACGCAATTGAACCAATTGACCCTTTAGATTATTTTTTAGTCTTTAAATATTTTAGAACGTTCTGGTGCTTTATTTAATCATAAAAAGATAAAATAAAAAGAGACAACTATGTGTAGGTGCGACTCCAATTCTCGGCAAAAAATAAAGAGTTTGTAACTATTCTAGTTTTTTAGTATTTTTTCTTTTACATTTTCGTATCATTTCGAATAGGTATTGTTCATTATACAAACTGCCTAAAACAGAGAGGTTTACGGAGAATAAGCCCTAAAAGATATTTTTTCTGCTACATAACAGCACCCCGATTCTACGACCCAATTATTTTCAAATTGTAAATGAATTGCAAAAAAATGAATTGTTAAAAAAAAAAAAAAAAAAAAAAATTGCCTCAAATTAACGCTTTTTGTACGCCACAAGTCAAAAGTCTGCAATTCATTGACAATTTTAAAACAATTGCTTAGTAGAATCGAGGATATAAGGCGACAGGCTCGCCCCCAGTCACATTGGGACTGAATATCCTCCTGAAGTTAAAATACACCTCTGCCAGCCCTTTCAGGGGAAAGGCGTGACGATATAATATTTAAGTTTGATTTGAGACTCTAAAGCCCGTATGCTAAAACGATGCTCTGTCATGAATCTCGATTTAAAGCTGTTATTGTGTATGGTACAACCAGTTTTAAATCTAGATTCATGACTGAGCATAGTCTTAGCATACGGGCCTGAATCTGGAAAATTCTTCTAGATTCTTAAAACAGCGTAATAGGTACCTAGTTCTAAACAGCTTGAGGAGTCCCTATATTCTACAGGAAATGAACAGGCATGATACAAAAACTATTATACAAGTAAGAATTTACGTTCCAGTCCGAGAGCAATAATTTACTTCACTGCCAAATCTCTGGCATACCGAAAATACTGAAATTCAACCTCGCCGAATACCCGGCAACTACCGTGTACAATAGAAATCGTTCCTTCACGGTCCACCGAACGCACACATATCACATAATTGCCTTACATACTAGTCTAGCCTCTCATCACGCTAATATTATAAATGCGAACGTTTGTAAGTACACTAACTTGTTAGTTTTTTACTCATCGAGGCTAAAATATTGAACGGATTTGAATAAAATTTGATATAGAATCAACTCTAGCTATAATTACTGATGTGACGAAATTATTGAACCGGTACTTGTAACTATTAGTGTTTAAATAAATAATTTGTATTTGTATTCGTTTTTGCCTAGCGATGATAGCATAGTTGGAGAAGGCACACCTCGCCGCCAGAGGGATCGCGTTCGATCCCAGCCGAGGGCACGCACCAATTGGTTCATACGTGAACATATGTGTATATAATGTCAGCTTCTACATAACTGGACCCTGATATGCGGCGATAGTCTCGCCCCCTGTCACATTTTGGGACTGAATATCGTCCGGCCAAGTTTGGGTGTTGTACAGCTTTACCAGCCCCTTCGGGGAAAGGCGAGACGTTAGGTTGTTTTTGTATTTAAAAAAATCAACGGCTTCTGAGCGATAGAGGGTGAAACTGCAGGGCGCAACTAGTATCAAATAACTACATACTATAGGTGGTATCATATGTATCGGTGCGCTCGGTACTTAGTATCATAACGTGCTGTTAAATACAGAATTATGTCGGCACACACTGTATTGATTGCGGTTCGCTAGGGCGGGGACAGTGTCGATGGAATGAGTTAGATAATACATTGTTAGCAATAGGGTCGTTCTTTGTTCGTCTACTCATTAACGACGCCGACAGCCAGCGAAATTTGGTATTAGCATGTTAGTACCTGGATGGCCGAGCTTTGCTCGGTATTTTTTTTTAATTTTTTAATTGTGTTTTTTGGATAATAAACAATTGATTTTAGTCTAACCTCAAAGCAAACACTCATTGACTTCGTGTTACTTATCAACGCCATCTGCTGTTGTGTCGTTAAAGCAATTAGTTGCTCACAAAAAATAGTAGTATTATTATTCGCCAATAGATGTCAGGAAGAGTCATATTTTTCAGTTGAGACTACTCAAACGCCTCCTTTTTGTTATTTTTCTTCCAAGTTTATGTTTAAGTTGATTATCGATAAAACACGAATAAAATGACATTTTCTAAAAATGATTCCTAGCTAGATCGATTTATCGCCCCCGAAACCCCCTATATACTAAATTGTATGAAAATCGTTGGAGCCGATTCCGAGATTCCAATTATATATATATATGTACAAGAATTGCTCATTTATAGATATAAGATATCTACTCTGCCAGGTATAAGTGATGTCAATCGATGCTAAAGCAAGACAGAAATATGTCATTAACGAATAGTTCGAAAGAAACGCTGAGTGACGACATTACGTGTTGGCTCCCGGAATACTAGACATTGTTTTCTTGAGATCATGGTTGATCTGGTTGGTATGATGCCTTGATTTCGACGTCTTTATGTCAAATGCATGTTTTTAAAAGAATTATGCCGCACACGTCATGTCAAATATCAAGATGTCGAACTGCTGTCGGCTGTCGACTTTGCTGTGTAATATTCTTTAGAGTGTTAGGTGTCAACTGGTACTGACAATTCAACGTCAAAAACTTCGCATAGGTATATTTTTAGTCGGCAAAAAATTGTAGAGCAAAGAAAGAACGTACAAAATACCTACACCAAAAACACGAAGTTAATTTGAGAAGTTTTAATTTTAATAAATGTAAGTAATATCGACAAATTCGTTTTATCTCTATATCGCCACTAAAATGCCAATTTGACATAGTCTAAAGCACTAGCATAAATGCACAGTAAATGGTTGCTATAGTTTTCAATAGATTTATCTTGTTTTTTGTTCGGATATTTTTCTCAAATGCATGTTTAATATAATTACTATGCTCTAGAAATAATAGACATACTTTTCCAAAAATAGGTAGGTACGAAAACAGTTAAGTATTAAGTAACTTACTTACAATTTAGCTATTTGTGATCAACTTAATAACTTGATTTAGCTATGCATTTCACAAAGTATCATGATAAGCTTTTATGACTTTGAAGATATACTCGTAGCTTTTCACTTATCTTTTTACATGACATTTAAAACTTAAAATGATTTGCATTAAAATGTTGTATTTTGAGATCAGATTCCCAGAAATGTCTAGACGAATCCAGTTTTTTTAAAATACTGCCACGTGACTTAACAATAATAAATGGTGATAATTAATGCATATTTTATGTATTTATGCAATGGAATTGGCGCCGAACATTAATAACATACTTAGCTGCTAAGCAATGCTAGAGTTTTGTTTTCAAGACCGCAAGCTCATAGCAAAACTCAAAAGACAAGACATTTTGCTTAATGCCTACGATTTCATTATCCATGCAACACCCCAACTCTGCTGTTTCAGAGAAATTGCATGTAAAATGATGAGATGAGGGTAAGTATTGAGGGCGCGAGAGATCGGTTCGCGTCGTATCTCTTGATGAGGATCCGAGCAGCCGGGGCCGATCCATCACGCGCCAGCGACGGACCCCTGTTTACCGACCACACTTACAGCGGGTCATCTTTCACATACCCATTCATTTTATCATATTTCACTCGAAACAACTCGAGTTTGCAGCAAGTATTATAAATACCTACCTAGCGAAATCTACGCCTCGTGAACAAAAGTGAAACAGACCCGATGCACGCGAGTTTACTGCCCGTAGAAACGCAACGCTCCGCGACCGGAATGCGACCAAGTTTTACAATTTCGAGGCCGCGTTTCTCTCCCATGTCAATAACCAAGTGGTGATTTTAACGGGCGGCGTAAATAGACACAAATTAGATTATCGCATGCAGCGGGCCTCGCGCGTGCACTCCGACCGCGGTCACCGAGTCGGACGGTTACCACGCGAGCTGTAGGTCGCGCTAAGCACCGGTTTCCTCTTTATGTAAGTGCGGTCGGTGGTGTACCGGCCGCGTTATCAGCGCGCGCGTCGCTCGCGTGCGGTGACTGAGGCGCGCCAGTGCGAGAGCGCGCGCCGCCGCCGTGCGACATGAGCCTCTCGGAGTCTCGCACCGCGTGCATCGAGATCGTGGAGCCGGACGCCGAGCTCTGCCCGCGCGCCGCTCTACCCCCCGAGGGAAACGTCAAGTTGCGCAACTACCGCATGCTGAACGAGAACCTGCGCGCGTACACGCCCACCGGGGACGTGCACACCTCGCCCGGGAAAGGCAAGCTGGTGGCGCGGTTCGACGCGTGCTGCGCCGTGTCGCCGCCGCGGCACAGGATCCTGGAGCTGGTGCGGCCGGAGGACCCGGGCCGCGAGGCGCTCGAGGCCATCGTGCGGCCAGCGCCGCGCCGCGGCCTCGTGCGCCCGCTCGACGACGATACTCGGCGCTTCCTGCAGCGCGCGCTGCTTTCCCCGAGTCCCTACCTGTCGGAATCGGCGACACCGGAGCCGTCTGTGCAAACGCCACCCGCGCCGTCGTCGCCGCCGCAGCCGTCCCCGGAGAGCCCGCTCGAGGAGAGCTCGCCGACAGGGAGCCCTCGCTCGAACGCCGAGCGGTCGCTAGCGGAGGAGCTGCACGAGGCGGAGCAGGGTGGCGGCGCGCGGCGCGAAGTGTTGGCGCGCTGTGGGTCGGGTGGCGGTGCGGCGGAGCGTGAGCGGCTGGGCCGGCTGGCGCTGGCCGTAGAGGAGGACGAGGCGGCGGGCGGGCTGGGCGCGGCCGCGCGCCGGCTGGACGCGCTGCTGGCCGAGTCGCGCGCGCTGCACCGCGAGCTGGCCGCCATCCAGGAGGACCTGCAGGTGCTGGCCCGCCGCGCGGCGCGCAACGACGTCTGACCCGCGCGTTGGTACAACCTCTCGGCTGTACGCACACGCACCACGGGAATAGGATATCGTTTCTCTTGTCTCCTCTCCTTTACACATCGACATTTAAGTATCAAGCATACGTATTGAGTTCGTGTTGATGATTAAATCTATTGTGAGCTGGATTTTTTGGAGGAAGTGTGCGGAACACGGGAAACGATATACCACGGGACGAGCACGCATAACACACTTATTACTAAGAGTTGGTGGTGGCCTTTGTTATCGCTGATGCTTACCTTTATTAACGTCAAAAGTTTCTAGACCGACAGTCAGTAGGTTATTGGTGAAATTAAAACACCCTTGAAGTATCAAAAAGAAACGTATGTATTTATAAATAACAGATCGTTAAATTACTTGCGCAAATCGCGTTCAATTATTTTTGGGTTTATAATTAACTAGCGTGTTCATTTATTATGTTTGTATTTATTATGTGTTAGGCGCAGTACAGAGACGTTGTTATTGTGAGTGATAAGGTGCATTCGGTGTTATCACTTATGTATACTTTTCGCCTTGGACCTGGATGCATATTAGGTACATGATAATGAGTTCATTGCTCATAACGACGTCTGTAGTTTCAACAACGAACGTTTACTCTTCATTAGCTAATTACCCTCATTAACTTCACTTAATATTACTTTCACTCTTCTAATCGTCAATCTGAAAGCCATATCGTATTTTTTATCATCTACAGCCGGTGTATAGTTTCGCATTGTCGGCTATCATGACTGAAGAATGAACACACGGTCCAATTATTTTGAAGCATACTTATATGGTCAATCCATTCAATCATTCTATAATTCGGAACACAATTTAATTCTCAAATGGTTAAGCAATTTGAAAGCCTTTTTGTTTGCAATTTATAATAACAATCATGAAGCTTCCGTGTTGTTATTCAGTTATAATTGTTATGAGACTTGTGAGTCATTTAAAATTGGCTTTTTTTTTTGGAAAGATTCATCGTCTCGCGTGATAAGTTCAATTAAGCTATTTGATAAGTTAATTGTGCAAAAAGTGCTTACTTTAGTGGGGAAATAATTGGCTTACATCAGATTTATTATTTAGCTTTACTGTAGGATGTTAGATGGCTTTACATACTTTTCGTACTTTTGTACCGCTTGCCACAAAATAGTCTTTCAATAACTTCATTTCAGGACCATGGCTTGGATTTTTTACCTACTGAATATACATCTACACTTTCTATTTAAAAATAATCTAAGTATATAAAATTTATGAGTTTGTATTGTAGGGGGTAATCTGATCCAAATTTCTTCACTAATAGTACAAACACAGAGTACAATTAGGCTGCGAAACGTAAACGAACCTGCGTACCAAAACTTAGTTGCTAATAAATTGCATGAATGACCAATTGCTCGTCAATGCCTGGGTCCTCTCAGCACCTTGCACTTGTGTCTCTATCAGTCAGGTATGTTGTAACACAGTGGTTGATATCTCAGGTGCAGTCAGTGCGCGCGTGCCGGTGCGCGGCGGCGGCGCGCGTGCTGACCGCGGAGTCGCTGGCGCTCCGCTACCTGGACGACGTGGTGGCGCTGCTGCGCGGGGACGTGCACGGGGCCGTGCGCGCGCGCGCCTGGCCCTTCGCGCTGGGCCGACGGGCACCGGGCAGGAACTATGTCGTGTGACGCTCTGGTGAGACCTTAGCCCTTTTTGTTGTCATAATATTGCTGACGTTCCGCTTCCTGGACGACGTGAGACGTACACGGGGCCGTGCGCGCGCTCGCTTTGCCCTTTGCGCTGGGCCCCCGACGGGCACCGGGCAGGAACTACGTCGTATGACGCTTTAGTGAGACCTTGCGTTGTCTGTTTTTATAATATGTACATCTTTTTTCACTACAACGACTAGAAGCTGCATTTTAAAACAACTCTCAGTCATGAATCCCGATTTAAAAGTAGTTTTACTATACTTAAAACTAGTTTTAAGTCGAGCATCATGACTGAACGTCGCTTTAGAATGCGGGCCTAAGACTCAGACGACTCGATTGACTGACGCCAGCATTTTGGTTATTTATCACATCCGGTGGCTACTGTTATGATGTCTCTGCGATTTTCTTAATGTTATTCCGTCCTCTTTCAACCTGTCAATCCATGTTTCATTGGTTCTCAACTCCTTGTAAGCTTTTTTGTACTTTCTGTCTGGTTTATATGGTTCTCAATTATATTGTATCTGTAACTTGCATTGTCTGGTTTTATGTAGGTATTTGCTAGTACCTTAGCTTGTAGAGGTAGAGTGCAGAGATTTCGTTTTTAATTGCTTGAATTTTATTTTGGGTTTTCTGTAGCTCTTGTCAGAGCTCTTGTAAGAAAAGACGCACGCGTGGTGAGAAGCAGTGATGCGGCCTACGATGAAGCACGCAGTTTCTTTACCATGGTAGCATTGAGGCATTAACTTCCCAAATCTAACATCACTCTTCAGCTCATTTCCGTAGACAATATTCTAGCACCATCATCATATCATCGTCACGCCTTTCCACCGAGAGGGCTGGCAGAGGTGTAATACAACACTCACACTTCGCTGAACGATATTCATTTCCAAATGTGGCAGAGGGCGAGCCTGTCGCCATAAACCAGGCTCCTCCAGTCATCTAGCAGATGACATACAACAGGCACATAATGTTTACACAATGAACAAATTGGTGCGTGCCGTCGTCGGCTGGGTACGAAATATAGCACCAGTGCAAGGTTAACTCGATAAATCTTTAAACACTACTAAATTCGTGCTTAAAGCAATGCACTATTTCAGGCTACGTCTACAGTTACCTGAAGCCAATTATTGCCGTGCCGGCACCGAGCCGGCACCGACTAACTGGTTACGGAACGATCACGACATTTAGCCGACTGGTGCCTACTTATCTAATTGGTAGCTTGGATAAAGTATGGATAGATTTATAATGCAACGAGTTCCAATTTAAATTCGAATTATTCATTTCGTGAAGCACGGGTTGTTATAGATAGGTACATAATATTCATTATTGTTTATCATTGGTTTTAGTTTCTTTTTCTACCAATTTATCACCGGGTTAGAATTTAGCGCATTAACATTGTGCGCTTTAGACATTTTGCAACCGTTTGTCATTTGGTTTTTTTGACACTGTGCGCCTAAACCACTACTTACTTGACAACGTTGGCTTATTCCTTTCATATCAACCTTAAACCATACTACATAAGTACCAAATAGAAACACAATACCGATTTCAACATCTCGATCTGTCAAGTGAGTCTACTTTCTAATTAATTTCATCACTTCGTCGGCATCTGCATAGAGTCACAGTTTCAACAATAGTCATGAACATAGAGCTCATTGTAACGTAGTTCAGACACCGCAACACGGGCGAAACGTGGCTCCGCTCGGGTTGCATAGTAACTGCTGTGTAATCTGGATCTACGCTTCCATTTTAGTTACTTGCACGTTACTACATACTCGTACTGTACTAAACACCTGAGATTAAAAGTAGTGTTTGCGTATAGAAGGGAATGCCTGAAAAATTGTCTGCAACCAAATTCATAATTGTGCCTACTGTTTAATTGAAGCGTACGTCCTATGCACTCATTACTAAATAATTTTGTTTTTTTTATTTAACTTAATTAAGCATAATATTATATTATTTGGGTCATTTCACGTATTTTTGTTAAAATAATAATTATTATTTAGTATGGACTTATTTGTTCTACCACACCGGTAATATATTTCGAAATATACATAACATAATTACGTTACTTTTCCATTAAACACCCTGGGGGAAGTTGATTATGATGAGTATGGGGTTTCTTTGGTACACTCTACGGCCTAAACAGCTTGATGGATTTCCACATGTGAGGTGTCAGTTGAATCGTCTTGATAGTGGGAGTGACATACGAGTAGGGTACAATATTTACAGTCGGGTTTTTGTTTTTCTTTTAATAATATTACGTTATCCAATTCGAAGCGCTGGTACCTACATAATATCCCTAGTACATAATATTAAATTCTAAATGGCATCTGAGCGGTAGCGAAACCTTAGGCACTCACCTGAACAGTTTCCCTTCGTTACCTTAGCTTATTCTATATTGTTCCAGCGCAGTGGTGCGTCAATACGAGGAAACAATATCCTATTCTCTACTTGTAATATAGGTCGAGTCGAAACTCTATAATACCCCACGTAGAGACGTAGAGCAATGTGAAGTAATGTAGAGACATTGTAGAGCATGGTAATAAGAAGCTATCGTCTGGAGCGTGCTCAGATATCGTAAGACAATATCGTAATGTTTCTGCTAAGCGTGTCTGACACCTCGACATGCATGGGGGGCTATTCGTACAGATATAAATACCTAAGCCGAAGAACAAACATTGATATTGTAATTTATAATAAGGTATTAGTTGGTGTTGTGTGACGTAACTCTGTAACGTATGCTTTGTGCTGTAGAGCATTTTAAAAACGGTATCGACAAATTTATTTCCTGGTTGGCAGCGCATTAACAGCACCGCTAGTGTTGCTAGTGTGTAGGTGTAGGCGGTGGTTACCGTTTACCATCAGGCGGGCCGTATGCTTGTTTGCCTCTACTTGCAAAAAACGTTAGAATTATAGATTTTTAAGCCATCCAAAACCTAATTATTGTATGTTGTCTATATTCGAGCCATGCATACCAAAACAGACATTTCACTACTTCAGTGTATTTATTGTAAGGAGCTAAAATAAAACCGCAAATTCTGATCAATTCTGTAAGTTTTTATAGCGTAAGATACCCGATAGCCCGCCATCCACGTTATAGTCTATTGGTACACTATTAAAAATGTTTTCGTCCAGATTTTTCAATTTACTTTTCGTTCAGATTTTTCAATTTACTGCAGCTGTCTGATCTCTTCTTACTCGTAGCTTGGATTAAATATAGCTTGTAATAAACAAGCTGATCAAAAAGTCATCAAAAACACAGTTTTAATCGACCGAGCGAGCGTTAGTGAGTGAAGCGTCTTTGCTTCAGCTCCGACAAAAATGCTTTCGTATGTCCGAATTCTGTCTGGATTCTTATCCGGATGTCTGTCTTCCTCTATAGGCCGATTCCTTGAAATTTTGTTTCATCATGATCATGTCAGCCACTGAGAGACGTCCACTGCTGGACAAAGGTCTCCCCCAATGATCTCTACAACGACCGGTCTTGCACTGCCCCCATCCAGCGGCTTCCCGTGACCGCCACTAGATCGTCAGTCTACACCACGCTTCCCACGCTGCGTCTTCCGGTTCGTGATCACCACTTGAGTATTTTTCTGCCTCGTCGGCCGTCGGTTCTACGAGCGATTTGCCCTGCATACTACCACTTCAGTTTGGCAATTCTTCGGTCTACGTCGGTTATTTTGGTTCACCTGCAAATTTCGCCATTTGCGATTCGATCTCGCAGGGAAACTCCAAGCATAGCCCTCTCCATTGCTCTCTGGGTGACCTGGAGCCTTCTTATGAGGCCCATCGTAAGCGGCAAGGTCCGTAACTTTGTGTAATTCTGTACAATAATCGAACCCGTTCACAAAATGTCACGAGAGTCGGTGAAGGAATGCGAGCTGCAGAGGAGAGACGTCTGCCGCGACGTCTACAGCTCACAGAGCCCACTAGTAAATTAAAGTAGATAAGTATCGGTACTTACCTATCTCATGAAGTAAATATCTGCACCTTGCGATTTCAACAGCGTTCCCACAGGAGTCAATAGTTATATTTTTACTAAAGAAAGGTACCTAATACCCAATGCCCTTTTCTTGACAACATGTATGCAAAATTTCATGAAAATCGGGAAATGATAACAAACAAATAAATAAACGAAAAAACTCAACTTCGCATTTTAATATTGGTTAGGATTTCTTTATTGAATGAGCTTAGGTGTCTACGCTGTAATTACTGAATAGATCTTGATTGTGAATTATGATAATTTAAAAAGTGATACTAGATAAACATGTAGTATCAATGACCCAGACATTTCTTCCTAATCTTGATAAATAATTTTTTTTTTCACAATGAATTTGTTGAGCCAATTTGAATTACTTATAGATAGCTACATCTATAGGTAAGCGATGATATCCTCGTTGGAAAAGGTTTGCCTCTCAAGCCAGAGGGAGTGGGTTTAAACCCATCTGACGGCACGCACCAATTTGTTAATTGTGTGAACATACATAAATATGTGCGTATTATAATTATGACATCTGCTACATGACTAGAGCCCGGTGTATGGCGACAGGCTCGCTCCTGTCACATTTGGGACTGAATATCGTCCAGCGAAGTGTGGGTGTTGTATTACACCTCTGCCAGTCGCCTCGGGGAAAGGCGTGACGATATATTATGTTATAGATAGCTAGCAACCCGCCCCGGCTTCGCATGGTAACTAGTATAAATATGTATGTCGCAGCCAACTAGCTTAATTCGCAGTTTAATTAACAGCCTAACCTTTTTTATTAAACGCCGTTTAAAGTTTTATAATATCAATAAAGTTTTTTAAGTAGCATAATTACATCCTGCAGTCAATACTCGATGCGCACCTTGCGGGTATAACAGGGTTTTTATAACACCCTGTATAGTAGAGAAGATAATTAGGTATTATCAATCATCAAATTACTGTGTTAAAAAAAAGTGTTTTGTAATTTAGCCGCTCGTTTAATATTCATTATTATAATCTCATCGATAATTATTGTGATAAAATAAAACATGGGCCCAAAAATATTGACATTTTGAAAAAAATAAATTACTTACCACAAAAAAAAATATGAATTCCAAGTAAAACATGTTATAACTGGTTTTTGAATCCGGAAAAATAAATTTGCAACTTAATGACGCAAGTATGTAAAATATTATTATAATTCTCAGCTGTATAATGTATAATGTATAATGGCTTTTTTTTATTTTTTTTGTGCTAAATTCAGCCATGACCTTTTCTTTTAGGCTGTACCTAATCAAGATTGATTCATAATAAATTAGTGCTTAATCTTAATTGTAGATTAACTAGTAGCTTAAGCAGTAAACAAAATTTAAATATAAACAATTTTTTTTTAATATTATTAATAATATAAATATTTTTGTGAAAATTTTAATAAAAAAAGCAGACATTGACAGACAGACATTTGCAGACAGTTTTTAGATTATTTAGGTTTTTTAATAACCGCTCGGCTGATTTCGATAAAATTTAGATGGAAATAGCTGGGTAGTAGATCCTGTGAAACAATACAAAATTTTACAAATCGGTTCAGGCGTTTTTGAGTAATCGGGGAATCTATGTATGTACGTAAAAAAAGATTCCGAAGAGTTAAGAACTTCCTCCTGAAGTTGGTTAAAAACCCTTAGACAACAAGAAACCCCAGGTCCCAGCCGGATGGTAAGCTCTACGTTATTAATAACGTGAGACGATTCACCTAATATTTTACTACGTTTTGTCATTAGGGGTGATTAAAATTTTACCATCGCGTAACAGTCAGGTAACCGTATTTTAAGTTGCGTTTTTTATAAACATTTCCCATCGAGGACCAGTGTTACAGTTGAGGGTGCTACTCGTTGGGAACAAACCGTTCAAATAATTATGGACAAGGAACACAATAATGGAAAACCTTAATCCACTTTTTTATTCCAAATGCTACAACCATCATCCTTGCTCTTGAATATTTATCTCTCTTCCAAAGGTTGCTATACATTTCTGAAATGCAAATCAAACTAGTTATAACCGGTTGAAACTGGTAAGAACCGGCTCAAAAGACGCGACTAAGTTTCGACTGGATATTCCATCCACCTGGCGCTCCTGTTATTTCCGGAATTCACTTTGTGACTGGTTCTCGACGGTTCCTTTTGGAAAACCTATCTACGAGCATTATTAAATAACTGCACAAAACTTGAAACGTTGTTCGTGAATCAAATCAAAGTAATTTGATTATAGTCTAATCTGTTTACTAATAAACGTTGTAAAAATAAAAATAATCGAAATCATGACATTTACGTACTTAATGTTTTTTTTTCCTTTTCGATCGAGATCATAAAATAAAGAAATAAAACACTGTTTATCTTATCCGAGGCTATGCAACGTTTATTGCTAAGGGTGTACCTAAAATAATATTAATATTTTTGTGAAAATTATAATAAAAAAAGCAGACATTGACAGACAGACATTTGCAGACAGTTTTTAGATTATTTAGGTTTTTTTTAAAATCGCTCGGCTGATTTCGATAAAATTTAGATGGAAATAGCTGGGTAGTAGATCCTGTGAAACAATACAAAATTTTACAAATCGGTTCAGGCGTTTTTGAGTAATCGGGGAATCTATGTATGTACGTAAAAAAAGATTCCGAAGAGTTAAGAACTTCCTCCTGAAGTTGGTTAAAAACCCTTAGACAACAAGAAACCCCAGGTCCCAGCCGGATGGTAAGCTCTACGTTATTAATAACGTGAGACGATTCACCTAATATTTTACTACGTTTTGTCATTAGGGGTGATTAAAATTTTACCATCGCGTAACAGTCAGGTAACCGTATTTTAAGTTGCGTTTTTTATAAACATTTCCCATCGAGGACCAGTGTTACAGTTGAGGGTGCTACTCGTTGGGAACAAACCGTTCAAATAATTATGGACAAGGAACACAATAATGGAAAACCTTAATCCACTTTTTTATTCCAAATGCTACAACCATCATCCTTGCTCTTGAATATTTATCTCTCTTCCAAAGGTTGCTATACATTTCTGAAATGCAAATCAAACTAGTTATAACCGGTTGAAACTGGTAAGAACCGGCTCAAAAGACGCGACTAAGTTTCGACTGGATATTCCATCCACCTGGCGCTCCTGTTATTTCCGGAATTCACTTTGTGACTGGTTCTCGACGGTTCCTTTTGGAAAACCTATCTACGAGCATTATTAAATAACTGTACAAAACTTGAAACGTTGTTCGTGAATCAAATCAAAGTAATTTGATTATAGTCTAATCTGTTTACTAATAAACGTTGTAAAAATAAAAATAATCGAAATCATGACATTTACGTACTTAATGTCTTTTTTTCCTTTTCGATCGAGATCATAAAATAAAGAAATAAAACACTGTTTATCTTATCCGAGGCTATGCAACGTTTATTGCTAAGGGTGTACCTAAAATAAATAATTTTAGGACATTTTTCACACTCGGTCGCCTGACCCCAAACTAAGCAATGCTTGTACTATGGCTGCCAGCGACTGATGTACACACTTATAAATTTCCAAATGCATACTTAATTAGATATTAACACGCAGACATACGAGTAGAACAAACACAAATGTTCATCACATAAATGTTTGCCCTAGGTGGGAATCGACCCCATGCTTCCAAGCTTAGCAGGCAGGTTCACAACCAACTGAGCCACTGAGACAGTCAAACTATTCCGAGACCATAAAATATTTATTAGAAAGCGAGTTATTGACTTCGTGATTAGGTATACGAGTATGTCATTGCTATATGGACTAAAAAGTTTATATATATAGGTCTTACTTTCTAATATCAGATTGTGTGACTACGATATTCAAACACAATCATTAAATAATGTAAAAATGAATCGATATTTTATTATATTTTTTTTTATAATTTAGTTTTCAATTCGATTCCAGTTTCCCAGCGCTGTCATTGCGTCCGCCATATGCGGCCGTTAACCGACCGCTGACCACAAGCCTATTTATTTTAATTTAAACCGACAGTTAAACAATCGATTTATTTCGACGGAATTTCCGAATTACCGTTAATCACATCCAAACAAAGTTAACTGAATTTGTGGTAGAGGTGGGAAATAAATCGCTGAAATGAAAAGCATTCATATGACGTCCCTTTTATACAAGGTGCTGGTTTTAAGTGTAGTAATACATAAGGTAATTGTTCTACCCGTCTTTTTTTTAACAACTTTTAGGACATAAGTTTGCTTTTCGAAAAAAAATATATCAAGTCTTCATACAAGAATTTACCACATGACTAGTTATTTTGTATGGAGACTCATTTAAGGTTTTCCATTTAAGGTGTTCTATTTGACGGATGGTACAACACCCGTTTGGGTGTTACAACGCCCACAGACAAAGAAAAAGGAACAGACAGACGCGGAGAGCAACTTTTTTTGTACCATGTACCCATATATCGTAGATATATAGAGATGTTTTGTTTTTGTCAGAAATAAATAAGATTCTAGTATAAATACAAATGTACAATACAAATAATAAAGGCTACATTTGATTCTCTGTTTAATAAGTAACCGAGATATCATCATTCCGTATTATTTTTAAACTTGTTTTTTATGTTATAATTGTTGCGTTTTATTTTAAAACTAAGATGTAGATACAAAAAGAGTATTAAGATTAAGACCAAGATAAGTTAATGGAACATGTCTTTTTTTGTAATTGGTTTATTCAGGTTTCTTACTCTATTGAGTTGAGTTATTTTAGTTCCAACTTTCGTGGCCTATTAATGTACTTAAATGGAAAATTTCGGTAGCTACCCCAATAATATATTTTAATCACTAGCTCACTGTATTCCCATAGTCTTATTTGTTGATGAATTTCACATAAAGTGCGGTGACGAACGCTACACATGACTAAACTCTAATAACGAATTATAACGGTTAACGCCGTTAACGCTAACAACGCGTCGCTGGCCGTGTGCAATCGATGTGAATTGTTTCCGTTTATTAAATAGTGAAATGAAATCGGTTCGTTTGATATTCATGAGTTGATGTTTATTTCTAAAAAACTATTAATTTTATTCATTGGTACATAAAGTTTGTTTTCCTTGTCTATTAATTAGCATATTTTATTATTACATTTATTTTAATTTTACTGTGTAAAAAAATTATGCATCACTTAATGCTTGTCGAATTAATAAATTTTATAAGTTGCTGCAAATATGATTTTTTTACTTCTAATTTATTCAGAAACAAATATACGGATATAATAAACTTACTTTATGATTTGAAACAACACTAAATCCTTTATAAGTATCTCAAAATATTCTTAATATCAATTTGAAAATTGTCTAAATAGTGTCAAAACTAGTTTGCGACTTAGACCGCAATTCGATTTTAATTAAAACTTGAAACTAAACGGTTTCATTAATTCACAGATCTCCAGAGCCACTCCGAGTCGACTTGGGACCAAGTCGCCACGAGTCTTGCCGACGATATGAACACTTGTCTACTAGTCTTAACTTCTAAGCTTTTTCTCGATGTTTATTACACTTAGAGAAGTGGGTATAGTTGGTGTAAGTAGGTAGAAACACTTAGAGAAGTGGGTACCTAGTTAATGTAGATAGGTACACTTAGAAAAATGGGTACCTTGTTGCATTACATTTAAGCTCTTACTAATAAACGTAGATTAGCTTCGGTATTTTTATTCCGTGTTTTGTTTATTTCTTTCTTTTAAATTTTTAACTCAATAAAAACGAAATAGACAACACGGAATTGAATTTGTAAGAGAAGTAGATCTACCTGTCTAAGGCCCGCATGCTAAAACGAAGTTCAGTCAGTCTAACTGGTTTTACCGTCCATAGAAACCGGTTTAAATCGATATTCATAAATGAGCGTCGTTTTTGAATACGGGCCTAAGTGTAAAGCAACAAAACAGGTACAAGGTGTCAAGCAACTGGCATACCTAGTGTCTTACACTTAGAAAAGTAAGTACCTACCAAGTTGAGTTACACTTAGAAAAGAAGGTACCTATTTTACACATAATAGCTAGCTAGAATGAAATAACTAGCTAGCTCTAGGTATAAGTTACGTCCAGACTTGTATCCATTTTACTATAAGTAGAATCAAGACAAAGTGCAGTACCGTATGCCACTTGCTTCTTAGAATCAATCATTTTGTCGCAATGTCTCATGATAGCCTAGTTGGAGAAGGCTCGCCTCTCAAACCAGAGGGAGCATGCCATTGGCTGGGATCGAACCCGCTCGATCCCAGCCAACGGCACGCACCAATTTGTTCATTGTGTGAACATAATATGTATAAACGTATTGTATGTCGTCTGCTACATGACTGGAGCCCGGTGTATAGTGACTGGCTCGCCCCGTGTCACATTTGGGACTGAATATCGTCCGGCGAAGTGTGGGTCATGTATTACACCTCTGCCAGCCCCTTCGGGGGAAAGGCGTGACAATATCTCACTGACTAAGTAATAGACAAAATATATCGTCGAGACAGCGACCAAAATGGTTGTATAAAAAGCATATTTCTAAAGTTATATTAGTGACTCATATCTACCGGTTCGCTCAGAATTTTAAATTAAGTAAGCTGTCCAAGTTCTTCATAAATTATGGATTGAAAGACAAAACGGCCTTTGTATTCTCTAAAAAGTCATGTCATTTGATTTTAGTCGAATAAATGTTAGGCTTGGTTAGTCTTACGTCTGTTAAGGAGTCTACACAGTACGCACCAATTCAATTCTTTTGAAATTAAGCCGCCGACATCAAAGCATCATACAAATAACGAAATGTTGGCGGCTGTCGGCGACTTTGATGTGTAGTCTACCTAAAAGTCACATATCTTGAAGTTTTTCAGTGTTAAAAGCCTCATTTGATATAGTTATTGTTCATTTGAATGTGACGTTACAATTGACTATTCTTCAAGAGAAATTTCCTTGTATCACAGCCTTATATCGTCCCGTGACATTAAGCTTGTATTCAAATAGACGAGCTGCTCCCTGCGGTTTTACTCGCTGTCCTACAAAAGCTGTAACTTTTTTTCGAGTTTCACGAAACAAACAAACAAAAAAAAACAGTCGAATTGAGAACCTCCTCTTTTTAGAAGTCGTTTAAAAAGGAGCCTACATGTCAATCCAAGGTTTAAATTTAAACTCCTTGCCAAATTTCATACAAATCTGTTTAGCTGTTTCAGCGTGAAGACGTAACAAACTTTCCTTCACACATCTTCACACTCACTCCTATCCACACACACTTTCGCATTTGTAATAAATGTACTAGTGTGATTCAAGCTTATTCAGACATGAGTACTCAGTAACTAGATCTTAAGACTGAATCTATGGCGGTTAGTGATCGATGTAAGTTAAGAATAGCTCTATGGGAACTTTGTAAAACGAATGGCCTCAACAAAGTGTTTCAAGGAATAAAAAAAGTTAAAAAAGAAGACAACATTCATCTTTCTAGACAACTCCCCCCTTACTAACCTCTACCTTTATTAATGTTGTGTAGCCCCGAATGTTTTGTTTTTTTTCGATGTATACAACGTGTAATAGTAAAGGGACTAGACTACGGAGTAAGTACACAATACAAATCCTACGAAATACCTACCTACGAAAATTAAAACTCAAAACTTCAAAAATGATTAATATCGACAAATGTTCCAAGTCATATCTTATGAGCTAGTACTTCAAAAATTAGAAATTAAAACAAAAAATACTACAATAGAATTCATTAGCCAAGGCGATTTGACAAAGCTTTTAGGATGCTGTTAGGGCTGGCCCGGACGCTGCGCACCAGGGATGTGCATCGCTTGCGGATGGTGGCATAATAGCATCAAAAAATAATTATAAATCTTCTAAGCTATGTAGCTTAACTTAGAGGAACACTTTTCTTTAAAATAATTTCTCGGGTGGAACTTCTTTTCTAGTATTTGTGTGCGTTTTATCACAATCATTATAACACTTATGAACACAATATTTTATAAGTATGTATTAGTAATATTAATATTTTCCGGAGTCGTTCTTTTCAAAAAGTGTATTATTTTGAGGCCATTGTTTGTCGTTTTGTGAACTGTGTTAAGTTGTTCCTCGCTAATGAGTTAGAGACTCGATTGAATTCGTCGAATGCTGTTGAAATTATGATTATATTATGGAATTAATTTTCATGTTTGTCATTTATTGAATTCCTGTTCGGTTTAATTATGATAATTTAGTCTATTATCATTCAGTCACGCTCATTATTTAAATGATAATTATTGTAATTACGCCAAATTTTAATTTCTTCCAAGTCTACGACGTGCGACACGTCGCGTCTTCCTGAATCCTAAACGAGGCCTAAATAATGCATGATTGCATTGTATCTGATGACGTTGAAGCAGACTTAAGTTAATATAATGTAACACTATAGTGTAGGCTTATCGGTCAATATCTTGAATGCAGGCTTTTACACATCTTTAAAGAGATGATTTAGGTTATCATTAAAGCCACCCGGGCCCTCGCCAAGTGCGATTAGGCAATATTGAATATGAACTTCTGTGGATATGAGCTCACTACATCAACTCCGGATCGCCTCGGCGTAAGCTATCAACGCGCGGACGGCGAGAGGCCCACTTGGTGACCACGCGTCGCCCGCGAGTGGTTCACGCGAGGACAAGTGACAATCGCTGACATGCCGGCTACTTAGAAATTCGTTGACCACGCGAGGTTTATTAGTTGACCACGCCGTGTCCACCTGTGGACCACCCGTTGACCACCACCAGTCGAGGCAGTCCCGAGTCACTCCAATGAGTGATAACCAGCAGCGCCCGTCAGGAGTTGCTGGCGAACTAGCCTCCTGACTTGCACTCATAGTTTAATAGGACAACAACTGTGCATATTGTCCGAAATTGTACCTCCTATGACCATTTAAAACAGAAATAGGCGCTTTTTTTAGGGCTTTTAGGTACACAGCTCACCTGAAACACTACTATGATGAGTCAAGCGCACAATAAAACAATTAATTAATGAAGTAGGTATCATTAAAGATTGTGGATCTTTGTGTCTGAAATAAATAATTTATGTTTCATTGAAATCACCGTGGGAAGACCAGGGCTGTGGAAAATTGATCCCAAGCAATCAATTAAAGAAGATAAGTAAGGACTACTTACCTCTTTCATCTTTTTAAAGTTTAAATGGAAAGTAGGAGTATCTTTTGAGAGGATTGAAATTTTAATTTGAAAGCCTACTTTGTCTTCGAAACTGATCTGGAGAATGGCAAGTTTTTTCGAGATGAAAGGAATAAGTCAGTATTAGTCATACTAGTATCACAAATGCAAAAGTTTGTGAGTTAGTTGTTCACGCCAAAATTTTAGAAATTTGCAACGGAGCTAGGTATAACTATATAATACGAGTATACTTATAACAGAATAAATAATGGTAATTTGTAATAGTATCCTAAATTAACATAAGGATTATTTTACCAGTTTTTTTATTTAATTACCAGTTTTTTTTTTTATTTGTTTGCACTATACCGGAATGTCACTAAAGCCACGTAATCCGACTTGTAAAGGGGCACTTATCCTTCCCACATTCTTTACGCTGCCGAGACGTGGACCATAAGAGAAAGTGAGAAAAAGAGGATAGATGTTCTCGAAATGTGGTGCTAGATAATAATGCTTAGAAAATCGTGAACTGAATTCAGAACGAATCAGTCTATTACAAAGGAACAAAGAATCACACAGCGTCTATCCTCCATCGTTCAAGCTCGCATTCTCTCCTTCTTTGGGCACGTACCGCGACGCGGCGACGACTCCATAGAGCGACTTGTGGTGCAGGCTCAAATTGCGGTCCACCATAATGGTGATACGCACAAATAACGAATCCATCAACATGTGCACAAGAAAGTCTGCTATGCGTGACGAATGGCGACGAATTGTGAAATGAGCCACCGTGACCGTTGACCACGACCACTCTGGCAAGAGTGCCAACGACTAAGAAGATGTTTACACTGTGTACTTATACCAAAATCATCATCATCTTCGTAACCTTATCCCACCTAAGTGGGACGGTACGTTTCCTCCATTCATCTCCATCACTCGTCATCTTAAAATTTACTCCGTTATGATTCATATTATATTTTTTCACCAACTAACCGTGGGGCGTAGCTGCTGTATGTAGCTGCGTACTAGGCAGCAGCGTAAGCTAGCACATGAGCTCGCAAATGTAATAGTCTTAGCAAACTTCTACTGAAACAATTAGTATAAATTCTCAGAGCAATATTCCTCTGTAATTACACAAAGAAAATTTTAAATGTACCACTCACCCTTCTCAAAGGCGCCAACATTGTTATGTCAGTAAATTATAAACCTCTCGGAAAAATTGCCTCGTAATCTTCACATACCTAATTACTACCCCACTTTACCCCCTTTACCCTCCTAGTCCCCCCGAGGGGGTATTTCACCCCTTCTTTACCCCTCTCAGATCCACTGCACCTTATAAAGACGTAGGTACAGCTAACGGAGTAGGTAGGTAGGCTCTGATTTACGGATTGTGTAGCTAAAACTGCGCGAAGCTTGAATTCTTGCGCCGGCTTGTTGAAAGTTTTTGGAGTTTGCTTGCTGCAAAGCTGCAAAGATACGAGCAGGGTTAGGTTAATTGTATTTCCTTCTGAGATAATGCGGAAGGCAATTTCACTAACATTTTCGATTAACATGTTTGGATTCTTTACGTATGATCTTCTTTTACATTTTTTTGAAGCACATACCTAATCATTATAATTATTTATGTGAGTATTTTATACTTTTATCATTTATATTGTTAAGTACTTCTATGTGTTTTTAAAAATAAATTTACTTCTTTTCTTTCTTTCTTTCATTTGATGGACTTTGGTCATTGATACAGTAATTCCGCTGTGGTTTTATACTAAGTACTAGCTTCTGCCCGCGGCTTCGCCCGCGTGGCTTACAGAAAATGTATGACGTTTTTATCTTCAGAAATAAATATTATAAGCGGTCACACTCGCTCTCAATTAAATACACAAACTGACAATATCCCAAGCAGAGCAATATGGACGAAGTTCTTTAGTTAACTAAACTATCTCTGGAATGAGAAAAGTAGTAGTAGTATGGTATCAACAGAACTTAAAGCGTGTGTGAAATGATAAAATTAGAAGACAACCGAAAGTAGATAATTGACAATTAATAATATTTACATCGAAAACCTAATTATAATTTTTATCTTTTTTTGAAACACTTGGCTGCTCCATGAGCTTACTCTGTAGTAGGCCACGTATAATTACTAACCATGTGAAAAGCATTTTAGTCAATAAATTATGAATTTGGCTTGAGATTTATTTATGGTCATGGCAAAGCAGACTTTGAGGGGAAACTGCACTCTTTTTAACTCGAAGGGGTAGTTCGGTGGTGTTAGAGATATTAGAGGAATCCTCAGCATAAACACAGACTCATTCGGAAACTACACCAGTCAGTGTGCTGGCAGACCTTTAGTTAAGACATTCGAAGCAAAGACAACCTGGGTCTGAGCAAAAGCGCACTTGTAGCGCCTCACTCAACTGCCTTCTTTGTACTTCTTCACTCTACAAAACTTCAAGGCTAGAGTGAATAAGTACCTTATAGGTCGTCGTGCTCCATCTTAGACCACAACGTCGCTCAACATCAGGCGAGTTGGTGGTCAAACGCCGACCTATTCTACATTAAAAAAAAAGTAGGTTTTGTCTTCCTAATACTAAAGCAGCTTCTTCTATTGATTTCGTCTATTTTTACTAAATACTGCTTCTAAGATCAGACAGACATAATTATAAATTTCATCTCCTAGCTCATCCACCTGATCTTTATTGACAGAAAATCTCTTCTCTTGCCGTTTGTAACCTTCTGACAGGCTTGGACTTAATTCTTGTATTTTTCCCTTACTGATAAAGTAGGTTTGAAATCTGATTGAATGTCAGCAATATAGTTCACACATTTTACACGGAGATTCATATGGAAAAAGCAATGATAGCTTCGTATTTAATGTCATCTGCTACATGACTGGAGCCCGGTGTATGGCGATAGGCTCGCTACTTATTACATTTTGGACTGAATATCGTCCGGCGAAGTGAGGGTGTTGTAATACACCTCTTAGGGTAAATGCGTGACGTTTTACCTACTATACGTAGCTACTACCGTTATCTAGATCTGTGCCAAATTCCAAGTTGCTGGCTATTAGTTTCCAAGATAATCAGCTCACAGACACACAGACAGACAGACATTGGAGTTTCATGATAAAGTTCCTTTCACCATTTTAGTACAGAACCCTAAGAATGATAACAGCGTCGTTTATAGTGGGTTAATAACTTTCTCAACAAAGTTTTCGGAGTAAAAAGAAGCCCTATTAGACTCTGTCGGTGGATGATGATGATGATGATTTTGGAAAAACTGTGATACACGTGTCTCATAATTTTAATTGAAGAGTATTTGTACCAATTTTTGAGTCAATCGACCCAGAGAATAAAAAGTTTCATAGAAATTTGAACCCCCCATTTCCCCCCCTTAGGGGTAGTATTTCGAAAAACCCTTTCTTACTGGATGCCTACACTGTACAAAGAACATATCCTCCAAATTTCATGTTTCTAGGACCAGCGGTTTAAGCTGTGCGTTGATATATCAGTCAGTCAGTCAGTCAGTCAGTCAGGACTTTGAATTTTATATATATAGATAGGTAGCTATGCGTAATCAATCAATGGTGAATTTAATTTATGTTCTGAGACTAAATTTTAGTTGGCCATATCTTTCTGTGAGTTCCATAGCATTCTGGACAATGGGAAATTTAGTGGGAGCTGTGAGTGTGACAAGTTACATAATGATAAAGCCTGGAATCACAGATTCAGTATCAGTTCAGTCCATATCAAAAACTGTATTTGCCTGAGAGTGAAATAAAAAGTGTTCTGATAAAAGGTTCAATAATTTTGTAAAATCCTTTTGCTTAGCAACAATGTTCAATTTTGGTCAGTTTACTATAGTGCATTGAATACATCAGCCTTGTTCTTCAAGCGTTACAAATAATGTTGTTCTAACGCACAATAAATAAAAATGTTTTATACTAGTTATAAGTAATGCGTAAATATAGTGACAATTTTAAAAAACTAACGACTTCGATTTTCATCAAACACAGCTCTCTCATACACTTAAAAAAAAATACACAAAAAAAAAACATAATCAAAATCGGTTCATCCGAGCTACGATGCCAAGACAGACACACATATACACACGAGGGGTTTTTAAAATATAAAAATAGCGTAACAGTCTTTTGTGCAGGTCTTTACGAAATACTTCAATGCAAAATTCTTTCGTAACTGTGTTGATGTGAGTACTTGCTTATCTAGCTATGGAACACAAAAGGGATATTTATTTCTGAAGGGTTCGAAAAGGTTATTACAACGTATATACCAAACCTAACAACAAAAGCGCTGCCTATGACAGCTCCAATGTTGCCAACACACGGCAATTTGGCAAACGAGCGCGTTCGGAGCTCGGTCACCGGTTTTATAATCGGTTTTGATAAAGGCGTCGGTCACCATTGTAGCTGATAATAGTGAAAACTCTATTATCGCAAAAAGTTATCTCATTTAGTTGGATTAATTTCCTTAAATCTGGGTAGGTATCAATGCTAACTAATATTATGAATGCAAAAAAGAGTTAGTTCGTTTGTTTGTAACGCTGTCACGCCTCAACTACTCAACCGATAATCATGAAATTTTGCATACACATTCTCAAGAGTACAAAAAAGGACATAAGGATAAACTAACGGTTCCTGTGGGATGGCGGATGAAACGAGGCGCAGCTAGTCTAACTATAATTCTTTATGTACAAAAATCAATGGCGTTTGCATGCATGTTAGCTTCTAAACGGCAGGAGCGATTTTGATGATATTTTAGAGTGGGGGGCTATTCCTGCGCGTGAGATGAGATGAGATTTTATCTTGGTCACTCTCACACCTATGACGTTTCAAACGAGAGCAACAAGGACGAATAAAAGTGAGATGAAAATCTCAAATCTCCGAATAGGGTCCCAGGACCACCCTAAAGTTTGATAGCGATCAGGTCAACAGAAATCGGAGAGGTTCGCTAATCTTTTTCTCAGATTGTATCATTAAACTCTACTAATACCTTATTTAATATTTATTATTAGGTATTTCTCAATTCATGAACGAGTAACATTCTAAGAATAAATCGAATATTTTCATTCGTGAATACATACGGCCTTCACTATAATCAATTGTGTTTGAATACTGTATCAATCAGAACTCGTAGCTAGCTGTGTACGACAGTCTATTGATAAACTAGAGCCATACAAATCTAAATCCGTACATTTACTTCAGCCCGGGCACCTGGCTACCCTGAGACGGACATTAATCACTGACTACCGCTACTGCTAGTGTGCAACTAATGCTACAGTAAAGACCCACTAACTTAAAGTTAGAGTTGGCCAAATGGAGGAACTGAGCGTTTGCAACGGGTGACTTAAGGTTTGGTTGAAAAAATCCGATTGTGGCTCCCCTAATCGTCTCCACTGATTAGTAAGTGGGATAGTAAGCCTGTGGTACGCGGTCTAGCGGTGGACTATCTAGATTAAGTTATAATAAATACACTTACAAATTACGTTCGTGAAATGTTCAAGCCAGAATTTTTTGAACATTTCACATTTGTAACAATTATTTTTGTTATTAAAAGAAAATCATCAAGCTTACATCAAGATGAATATTTTCGGGACTATTTTGCACAGCACCAACGGTGTCCAGCTCTCAGGTCCGGCTAAAACGAATTTTACTATACATATAAACCGTTTGCAATCTAGATTCATGACTAAGCATCGTTTCTGAATACGGTCCCCAGACTCCAAATTAAACGAAGATTTAGTACTTAACTAGACAAGGTGCTGGTTTTGGGTGTAGGGTGATGTCCTACCCGTCAAAGTGAACAACTTTAAGCAGTATTACTATACCCAAAAGCAGATCCGCTCCTTCTTCGAAAAATTATCTAACTGATAGTTTGCGTTTCGTTACGTCTGGTTTAAGAAGAGTTAGCAGATGGACAGAGGGAAAGATAGAAGCGGAAAGTGACTGTGTTTTATTTATATACTCTATCTAGAGACAAGACAAGAGAAGATTTACATAGTATATAACAAGCTAGTGTGTTCAGTCTTCTCAATCCACCGTACAAAGCCCCGAACACACCGGAGCCCGGGGCCGGGTCCCGGCGAGCGCCCGTAATGAACTATTGTCCCAACCAATAACGGGCCGAATGGTTTGATTGCTCCTGTCATGTTTGCGAATCGACAGCTTCTGATGCATTTCGGAATGAGGACAGTGTGGTGTTTTGTTTGTGGAGGCAACGTTTAATATTATATTAAACTAGCTGAGACCCGTGGTTTCACCTGCGCTCCCACAGGGACCCTTAATTTTTTCGGAATAAAAAGTACCCTATGTTCTTTTCTGTACCCCAGACAACGTGTATGAAACAAACAAACTCACTTTTTCGCATTTATAATATTAGTTAGGAAGTTAGGATGAGATAAGGATAGGTACTAGCTGTTACCCGCGACGTCGTTCGCGTTTGTTCAGAAAAAAGTATCCAAAAACCTTCCTCGTGATATACCTACAAGACAGACAGAAAAGTTACTTTCGGTTTTAAAATATGTAGTAGGTATCTATGGAAGTATGGGTAGGTATCTCGATTTTAAAGCTAAATGTCTCAACAACTCCTGTGAAAATCGGAAAGTTTTTGTGGTAGTAGTCTAATGCACCATTATAATCCCTTAGATTTCGATTGCGCTTAGAAAAAGGCCTGGAATTGATTACCTTTCCAGTCCCCAACAAGCAGAGCGGACGTGGAGCGAGGTTTCAGAGTCTAGTCTGATACAAATCTGCATTTGTTTGTTCGCTGATGCTTGAAATGTTGTTGATCTTCACGATTTTTTACAGACATGTGTACGTCTGTACACGTTTGTACACTGTGTAGACACAGTTCAATCGAATACAATTTTTAAATTCAAACATGAGCTAATTTTGATGAGGGGCTATGGAGATAGGCGAGATCTCTTTCGAGGCAACTTACTAATTAATGTCATAGATGTTAATTAGGTAGATTTTTTCGTGCGCTTTTAAATACTTTTCTATTTACGTACCCAATTTCGTATCTAAATACTTATCTAAGTTTTCTATCATTTTGTTCATGATCTAAAACACGAAACTGCGAGGTAAATAGGCTGCTTCTGCTTTTTTCTATTAAACAGTTGCAAATCGGGTCATAAAGCTTTCTAACTTTCATGAAGAGTTTCCGGAACTATCGTCGGAAGGAATTCCGACCATGACATTTATTACGCTCTGGATTAATTTATCATCAAATCTGCATAGTTTTTAAAGAAAACGGGAAACTTGTGTCGAAATTCGTAGGAAAATGTTCCGTGTCACTGCCTAAACAATACTTTTACTAACTTAGGGCGCTCGTAGACGGGTCTTATCTTCGTGCAAAACCGGCCTGGCAATACTGGTCATATTCCCGACTATAGCCCGGCCATTATCAGCTATGCTAGAAGAGCATGACTAATATGGTCGGGCCACACTTAAAATATTGTCGCAATATTGCCGGGCTAGTTTTGTAGTAAAAAATAAGACCAGATTCTTAACGCGTGAGTTTTGGACAGTACTTCCTCGAAAGTTACTAAGTACTACATTTATGCCCGCGTGCTAAAACGACACTCAGTCTTGAATCTCGATAAAACTGGTTTCACCATAAGTAAGTATATAAAAACTATTCAAAGAAACCTAAAATCGAGATTCATGACTGAGCGTTGTTTTAGCATACGGCCTTAGCGTATCAAGTGATGAACGGAATGAAGTATTTTTATATTTTTTTGTTTCTAATAGTACTCTAGTACATATTAGACTTTTTTATGTCTGTAAAGATAAATTAATTTCCAAGCCGCCGAATCACGGCACGTCCGAGCGATTAATGAACTTCCTTCAAAGCATCGATTGCCCGTTTGATTTATAATGCAAAGCAATTCGTTATAACCTCGTAACCCTCGAGGCCCGGTCAGGGCCCCAGCCCAGGGCCCGGGCCCCGCAAGGCCTCAATAATTCATCTGTAGGATTATTCAACGGCTCACGTGGAGATAAAAAGATTTGTAATCATACGCGGAAGGGAATTACTCTTTTATGAAGGGAAACCAGATTACAGACGAGCATGATGAATTATAACTGAAGCAAATGGAGCTGTGCGTGTACGTTCATTAACAAACACGAATGTGAGGGAAAGGTTCGCGACTGTTTGCTCTCACTTGAATAATGGACATTACTCCTGTGTTAACACAAAGAGAAGCCATTTACATTCTACAAGTAATATTTACAAAGCACATTTCACATTCACACATCATCGCACTATGATAAATTATACAAGTCCCTAAGTGCGGTTGGATATTATTACCTACTCCGTGAATTTGTCATGAACGTTTGTTAAGAAAAGGCAAGTAAAATCGCAAGACAAACTTAGTTAATGTCAAAATTAATCCCCAAAATTCCACAGCGACATATTCCGTGACCGATGAAACATTAGACTCGGAACAAGTCAAGCTCTAACCATAATTCAGAAATCAGTTAAAAGTGTAATAAATCCGGTACTATCACCGCTACCCCGTCGCGTGCTTCCCGGCCGCCTAATTGGGCGCTTGCCTTTACTTGCACACCAGCCAACATAACTGTACAGTTAGACGAGGGAGCTACTATCGTGTAATCTGAGCAGAGCTGACCGCGACGCGTTCATAAATGTAGTTCGTGCATTCAGTCGAGTTAGCGTAAAGTCTGTGGCAGCGTACCTGGTGGGCCATAGCCGAGGCAGTGTGCCCGCGGCTCCGACCATTCCATGCCCCTAGTTGTAGCACCGCCGTTGAACCGCTACACCGCGTTCGCCACAACCGCATACTTTGCCTAATATACGACCTTTGACTTTGTACAAAAGGGAGTTTGGGTCGGACGGACGACCAACTTTCGCTGCATTTTTTATAATTAACTTTGTGTAACGTGGACTGACTGTTATACTCAAACGTGGGCGGTTTTCAGTGTATAGGTAGACTCGGTAGTATGTTTAACTTAGCCAACTGGCTTTTCGTATGTGATTCCCAGAAAGAGAAAAAGTGTCCTTTATTTATTATTACAAAACAAATCTGACTATTTCTCTCAAAGGCAATAACAATTGTACGTAGTTCAACGACAATCATATTGTGAAGACATGTAAAGAGTACTACATATCGGAATAATTGGGAAGCAGAAGTAACTGAAAAGAAGAAATGGAAAACTGATATTGAAAAGAATAATAAGAAACAATGAGGCTCTCCCGTTAGTAACACGTAGTCAGAGTATAGTAGAAAATAGATCTAAAAGGCACAACGTAGGCATATCAGTAGATAAGGCACAGAGAGGCTATGTAACTAACACCACACCTATACCAGGAAAATATAACTAATTAAAATAATTGACAACAAACTACATATTTTAATTATTTACCACTAGTTATTTTTCCTGGTTACAATAACCTCTGTGTAGTACCTGAATCTGGTTTTTAGACTAAAGTAGAAGCTAATAAAGTAATCAACAAAACTGATGCACATAAGTACTAAATAAACACATCAAAAACATTCACCGCAGGTACGGATTTCATTATGTAAAGATCTCAAAAAAGCACATCGCTTCAACAGAAACTTCATTTATATACATTTTTCCCTTCGCATCCATCGTCCACAAAAACTCAAATTAATCATCTTGAATAAACAATAACACCTCAACCGAAGACAAAAGCAAGACTTTTGTATTCCTCAAATAATATACCACAAAATATGCAACAGAAACCGGCCTATAAATGTAACGAGCGAGAAAAAATATTGCTCTACAGATCAAGAGCTTAGGAAAAGAAAAATGTGTTGGAATAATTCATACGCGGGGTCCGGGGGCCCGGGGCGCTTTTAGAATAGCCACTAGGGGGCCTCCGGGGCCCGTTTTTGCAGGGCTGGCATTACTCTACAGCCTACTTTGTAATGAACTAGCTACGCCCCGCGGTTATACCCGCGGTCCGTTACAACCGTTATTTTTTGGTGATTAAAGGTACCCTATGTTCTTATTGTACCCCTGACAACGTGTATGCAAAATTGTATGATGATCGGTTGACGTCAGTCGGAGAAAGCGTAACAAAATAACCAACAAACTCACTAGTTTAGTAGTGAGTAACAAACAAACTAGTTAGGACTAAACGATTGATATGTGATGACTGACATAGTATTCGACAACTACAGCATTTAGATATAATTTATTCCATGATTTGGAATTAGCTATTAAGTCATCACTGATATTGGTCACATCTTAACAAAAATGGTTTAGAGCTCTAGGCTCTGAGTTTAATCAAAATGCAGTCAACCTTGATCTTCGGAACCAAATATATTGATTTTCTTTAGGACTTATTAATATTAAATATCTGTGTTTTAAATTAAGTAAAATAAAATAGGAATTTTTATTGATAAAATTTCAATGAATTTTATCGCCGCCGTTGCGGCGGAAGAAGCAGTTCGTAAACCTCAACGATTTTTAAACGTGGCAACCCTGAGGGTTCTAATGCGAGTTTTAATTATGTACTGAGAGGATGTAGCTTCTCATTAACATGCAAATATTCTATTTTCATACAGCCGCTGCGGCCGCCCGCCCGCCCTGGCTCGGCCGCCCCGACGCGGTCACCCGCGCCCGAGCTATGCCCACTTTACCATCATCATCCATAATTTTCTTTATGCCAATAATGACTAACCTAGCATTTTTTTGTGTTATTTTTAGGACCATGGCAATCTGTCCTAGAACAATAAGCCACTGTGTTGACTGACTTCTAGTCTGAATTTTGTATTTTATTAATATGAGAGAGCTTCCATTAAGGAACGTAGTATACATACATATAGCTCTCTTCTATCTATGTAAATCTGGCGCTGAGATTTAATAGGAAGTCACATCTCTTGAGTCTCGTCTAGTCAACATTATAAATGTATAATAAGTGAGTTTATTCGTTTGTTTGTCAGTTTGTTACGCTTTCACGCCTTTACTACACGACCGATCATCATGAAATTTTGTACACACTTTGTCATGGGTATAGAAAAATAGATTGGGTACTTGATATCCCGAGAAAATTAGCAGTTCCCATGGAACCGCAGGTGAAACTGCGGGGCAGAACTAGTAAGACTATGAGTCTGTCTTTTGTACTGCCATGTCTTCTCTTGTCCATTTGTCTCAGTTTTGTGCTATCTTGGCCCAGATTCCTTTAGTGCGTATTAGTGACAAAGGCGTGTTTGAAGCGATTGCTTGTGTTGAAATTTCGCTTGGGTCTAGGTACGGATGCGAACTAGTAGACTAACTTTGAATGACAACATCACAATTGGGTATTGTATTATGCTTTTGGATTTGTTTTTTAACGTGTAACGTGTTTTTTCTATAATGGTGTAAAAATATTTATGGATATAATATATAATTATCAGTCTCTGGCAGCCGTAGTACAAGCTTTGCTTAGTTTGGTGAAAGGCGACAGTGTGAATTGTGTGGCTTATGCTAAGATTTGCAGACTTTTAGGGAAACTCGTGCTCTTTTTTTACAAATATATAATTTCGTTAATAGAGGAATAATTAAATTAAATAAATCGACAATAGTTAATAGAGATCCTTATGGGGCAGGCCTTTGTCCAGCAGTGGACGTTGGACGTGTTCCGGCTGGCCGACAGCTATAGGCGACATACACGTTCTATTGAGATACTATCTATCAATAGAACCAGCACAAATCATCAGCAATAGGGAATCGTATTCACTCGACACGAGAGGTAAGCAACAGGTAGGTTTACTGCCATGTCGCGGCACTCGCCTCGTAAACGGACGTTTCTTACACATACTGCCGCGACGACTCTGGTTATGTGCTATATCATTTCATATTCGCAATGTCTTTTTCATGAGGTAACTTATATGTAAGTAAAGCTCCGATTCCTAGTAAAGTAGCTGACAAAAACAAGAGAAGTGTTCCCTCAATAATAAACGTTTTATCAGTTTTTCAGTGCGCTTTGTTTTTTTCGATCAAGTTAAAATTTGAAAAGAAAGATACTATAAAAAGCAAAGCTTAAAAACCGATTTCCTGTTATCTATGTAAACAATTTTAATGTAATTTTAATTTATATTTATGTAATTTTAATGTAATTTAGACTTTTGTTGAAATTTTAAAAACTGCTCTATCGATTTCAATAAAACCACTACCAAACGACCGATAAAAAGACCTCCTCTGCAGACATCTGCACACCTACACATTTACACATCTACCAAACAAAAAAAAAAATTAGTATCAATTCACATTTAGCGGAGTAATCGCGTAACACACATACATACATACAAAAAATACATACAGTGGAACGCCCTACAGTCTAAACAACTTGATGTATTTCGACATGTGAGGTATCATTTGAATCATCTTGATAATAGGAATTGACATAGGGTACAACATTTTGCAGCCGGGTTTTTTTGATTTCCTTTTAATAATGTTATTTGTTTATTATGTGCTTAGAGGTTGGACACAAAAAACGTGGCAAAGACTCAAAATTTCATTGATGGTATTGTTACGAACGGGGTTAGGATAAAAGGAATGAAACGTCGATGTATCCGAAGATTCACTTTATTCACCAGTTACACACACACAAACACTGTTACACTACACTAGACACTTGCACTATAACACTCTGAACACTTCTCGTACAATTACTTTGATGTTAGCACTTTGAATGCGTAATCAAAACTGACTGCCGAGTTGTCGGTCGTCCGCGTATTTATACAATTTAAAATATTCAAAACATTCGATTTAACAATAGCGCAAACACACAAAAAGCTGTTTATCACGCGGAACCACGCGTTCAACATTCGGATTCAAATAAACACCCCATTATTAAATAGATAAAAACATCATAAAAACGGTGCACAATAATTGCTTTCCAGAAAGATTTCTTTTGTTCCGGATTTAACAATGGAACGCGCGGCTCGAGCGGCTACTATTGTCTAATCTGCGTTACCTATCGGTAGTTGTAAACAACATTTTTATTATGGAAACTGACGTGGTTTTCACACATAGCACACATTCATTGCACGCATAGCACAGTGTGCTATGCGTGCTATGCGAGACGCAGCCGCGCGCGTGCACTCGCCCTGATGAAGACCGCCGAATGCGGTTGAAACTATAGTCGGAATAATCGACTGAATCGTACGTGAGTAATTTCCCGTGTTTTAAATCATAATGTGTAAACAACATCACCACAGATTAGCGTATAGTTTCTTCATCAGCCGCGACTGGCGTAGCAGTATGTATTTTTCCTTTTATGTGACTTTCTATTTTTATCAGCATTCACTATCCACGCGACGACGTCTAAATCTGTCTCATGAGAGTAATAAAAGCAGATAGACGTAAGTATATTACATTTTGTTGATCGATACTAAATTACTAAGTATCTAAACAGTCTGAAAAAAAAATATTGAGTTGGTAACAGCTCTCGGCATTCGAAATCGAGTAACAAATTCGAAAATGAAAACCCTCTGCAAACCTACCGACCCGCAAACATGTACCGCGTCATGGAAATTTCCACTCGTACATCATATTGATAAACCAAAATGAGCGATTATTCCTCACGAATACGTATTTTATGACATGCCTTCCGATGACATAGGTGACCTACTGCATGTCAATATCCTACATAAGCGTGAGTTACGGTCTACAGGAATGGCTTACAAAAATAGCCTCGTTAAGCCTACATCACCCATGAACTTCATACCACCGTAAGCATATCATAATAAGGGCTAAAATACAGGCATTCGCTGATACGATTTACTCATTAATTCACAAGTTTAGTTATGTCATAAAAGAATTTATGAGCTCGGGTAGGAAGTCCGATCGGCATGCAATACTTACATTTGGAATAGAATGGTCTTCTTCAGTTGAAAGTAAAAAGTTCCAAATTACGTTCGGTAGGAAAATGTCCGCATTTAGATAGGTCGTTTAGCATGCAAAGATAATTTTGCTTACAAAATTAGTGTATTGTAGGTTTTACCTACATTTGGGGCCCTAGTAACGAAGTAAAACTGAAGGGAACGTTTATCTACGCGCTACGTAGTCTACGGCGTAGACGGTCTTGGAGCTTGTCTAGATCTGTAGCACCACGTAGCGCTACGAATGTCATCGTAATCCTAACTAATATTATAAATGCGAAAGTGAGTTTGTTCGTTTGTTTGTTTGTTTGTAATGCTTTCACGCCCTAACTAATCCACTGATCATCATGAAATTTTGCATACATGTTGTCTGAGATACAGAAAAGGACACAGGGTACTTTTTATCCCGAAAATATAAACGGTTCTTGTGGGACCGCGGGTGAAACCGCGGGGAGAAGGCTAGTTAAATCTATGAAGCACACTTTCACGCATGGTACCGTTTGGTCTTAAAGAAAGCTAGATAATTAAAATGCAAATTAATTTGCCCGCGAGACGAAAAGGCAGTAGCATAATAATACAGTTATGTGGCGAACATTGAAAACCGGCCAAGTGCGAATCGCACTCGCGCACGAAGGGTTCTGTGCTATTATCTTTAAAAATGGCAATAAGCACGTTTGTTGTATGGTAGCCCCTTTAAATATTTATTTTACTTTGTTTTTTAGTAGTTGTTGTTATAGCGGCAACAGAAGTACATCATCTGTAAAAATTTCAACTGTATAACTATCACGGTTCATGATATACAGCCTGGTGATAGAAGGATGGATAGCGGAGTCTTGGTAATTGGGTCCTGTTTTATCCTTTGGGTACGGAACCCTAATAAACCACAAGGTTGAATTTTAACCTGCGAAAAGTTCATTATTTCTTCCGATTGGTTTCCGTAAATTCTACGACTATTGAATAATTTCAAGTTATGTTGCCGTATATCTGCTCAGTCTATCGTAAAAGCTTCTAAATACGGTAACATATGTAACTTTAGGAGGTAGCCCTCTATCGTCAGTTTCGTGAAGCTTTTTGAGAAGGAAAAAGGAAAGCACCCCGCCACCTAGCGGCGAGGAGTGAAGTTGAGTAGTGTTTTATAAAGGCTGAAGATGGCGCTACGTTTGCTGAAATAATACTGAAAACTAACAACCTGAAAAATAGGGTTCAATAAACATAGATGGCAGCATACAGAAACATTTAGATTGAAATGTTTTGTTTTGAGGACATTTCAAATGCTTGATATTTTATACGATTTGAACTTTGGAATAGTTACGATGGGTTGTAACATTTTAAGTTGGTAGAGAACTTAAGTTTTAGTCTATTTATATACTTAATATTTTGCTTATTAGCTTATTTGATGGGTATAACAATCGAAATATTAATTTCTCATAGGTTAGAGAAGAGTAGTAAGGTAATTATAGAGCTAACTATTAATAATTATAATTATGAACTTATCTTGAAAATATTTTAAGTATAAAACTTTTATATTTATTATTATTCTTTTAACAGTTTTTATATTTGTACGATAGCAATAACTCAAATATTGTCTATAGATAGCTAATAAGTAGGTACAAACCTAACAATACAAAGCTCACATTGGCATCGACCAATCGCTCACAGCCATGTTCAAAAGACATTTATATTTTCGATAGCGGTCCTCAAAACATGATATGTGGCCTTTCACACACATAAACATCACCGAAATACACTTTTACTTTTACTACAGTGGGGCTTCTCCCTTCCCCGCCCTCCTTCGTCCGACCACCGAGCGCCCCAGGGCTCCACACCACCACCACTAGTCCCGATGGCTTTGTCGAACGCGGTCGCGGCCAACGCCGCCGCGGCGTGCCTAGATCCGAGTACTGTCTCACCACCCCGCACCACAGAATAGATCACAGTACTAGCCCCCATCCCAATCCATCACTGCCACCATGAGCTTGACGAATCACACGTGGTCTCACTATCGCTTCCTGCCCCGCCCACAATACCACTAGCATTTATTATCCTCCATCTACGACCCGTCTTTTGAGTCGCGATTCAAGAAAAGTCGTACATTTTCCGGGATAAAAAGTGTCCTAAGTGTTAATCCAGGATCTGAGCTATCTGCCCATCAAATTCCATCAAAATCTGTCCAACCATTACGGAGCTGAAGATGACACAAACTCAGATCAGGTATCACATTATGCTTTATAGGAGGTACCTTGCACGCACACATGCACACATGCTAATATTCGCACTAGCTTTATGGGCTTCAGTAGTAGTGAGTAGATGTAGTTGTAGTAGTGTTAGTTGACACGTCCCTGGCGGCCGCTGGCGGCGGGTGCTCCTCTGCGCGGCATGGCTCTGACGAGCGCGGTCGCCGCCGCCGCCGCCGCCGCCGCCGCCGCGGGGGCAGGCAAGAAGGCCGCGCAGGTTCAGTTGCAGGCCGAGCTCAACACCGATGACGAGTGGAACAAGTTCCTCAAGAGAGACGGACTACTAGGTGAGTACCAGGATGTCTACTGTCAGGTGCCTTTTCAGCATGAGTAGAGACTCAGCTGGTTAACAAATGATTGAAATTAGGCATTTAGTTCAATCTCAGACTATGCTTGATACCTATGGAGTAGAGTCCTAAATCTGACCAAATCCCGATCTCATTACACAACTAGTTGTTGTTAGAAACCAGCCTGGCTTTTCCAGATAGACCTGAAAATTTGGTCGGAATCTGCAAAAATGCGAAAGAATGACAATCCGGAATGATGCATCAACAGTATTAGGGTTCGTTATCAAAACGCTTGCACAAAAACTAGGTAATTGAATAAGTGGTCGAGATCAACAGTTTCTTTGTCTAAATGTAGAAATAATAGCAAAATTAAAAACCAGTGATTGTTTTCTAGTGATAGATGTGTACTCGGAGTGGTGTGGACCCTGCATCGGCATGGTGGGCAACCTGAAGAAGATCAAGGTGGAGATCGGAGGAGACAACCTGCATCTCGCTGTGGTGAGGCTACGGACGGCAAACTCACATAAGAAACTGCTCGGAACCAAAAAGATGTTCTATAAAAAACATTTATAGAGCAAAGCATAAAAAACGACTTTCAGTTTTGCATGTTAACCATTTTGGGACATTTGATGATATTTTAAAAACTGCTTGCCGTTTTCGATTAAATTTATGTGGGACCACCTCCAAAGTATGATCTACCAATCTAAAAATAATCATTTAAATCTATTCATAATTGGCGAAGTGATCGCGTTACTCACATTTAAAAAAACATACTTACAGACAAATTGAGAACCTCCTCTTTTATTTAAAGTTGGTTAGAAATGTGACATGTGAACTTGTGACTGAATATCGTCCGGAGAAGTGTGGGTGTTGTAATACACCTCTACCAGCCCCTTCGGGGAAAAACGTGACGATTATGTTTTAAACGTGTAGATATATTTAGGTACTTGACAAAAATGCTGATGAGTTTTTTTTAAAATCGATTAATGATATGAAATATTCAGGCATTACTAAAATCAAGGATTAGGAAACTATTCTAATGAAATTTAGAGAATTCTTCTCCATAAAAGGACCGTTTCACAAAAGTTTTAAATAAAATAGTTGGTGGCGACAGATTTGCTCTACTCAGTCTAAAGAAACTGGTAGAGATCATTCGATTTCTGTTACACTAGTATCCATCATCTGCGTCTTTCCGTTATTAATTTCTAAAAAATGAAAGATTTACAATTTTAATATTAAACTTTTTCTTTCCAGGCAAAATCAGACACCATTACAGCCCTAAAGCGGTTCAGGAAACGGAGCGAACCTACGTGGATGTTCATTGCGGTACGTCCGCTAAATTAACACTATAATTTTCGTTAACTACCCTCAAATTAGTGCAGAAAGTTCTACTAGAATATTTTGGAAAGTACCATATGACATACATCAGCTTTTTACTCAGTTACTTTTGCTGACTTGTTGCCTATTACAGTGTAATTTAAACCGTAGTTTCGTTCGAAATTCAGAGAGACTTATGCTTTTCTGGTTTCGACACCTGTAGCTATGAACGCTTTGATATATGCTCACATGTCGACTGTGGAGGCGTGGAGGCAATGACTGGCTGATTTGTGGCGGGATGGCACCGACGTCGACGGTATCGAACAAACGATGCAAAAACTCCCACGTACGAGTGTAGATTTATATCTAGCGAAAAACGTTTAAACAGCGAGTGAGTCGTAATTTTATTTTCGGCCTAGGCATTCCTATGCAAAGTGGGCCGATGTTGGCGAAACTTTTAGTTTAAACTGCTTGGGGAGGGTTTAAAGCTTTCTTACTTTATGGCTTGTCATTAGTTTCTGTATACTTATAAGTCAAAAGAAAATAAACGTTAGATAAGTGCTAGAAAAAGGAACATGCATTTTGTTTATGGGGTCTAAAATAAAAACATTTATTTTTATTTCATTCATTTATATTATGTGTATTAAAAGTCTTTCTGTGATTGAAACAAATAATAGGTATTTACCTACCATACACCCTTAAAACCGAGTCAATAAAAGGTAGATAGGTGCTCTACTCCAAGCTAATTCAAATTGTAGGCGTAACGTAGTAAATTTTCAGCTAAAATATCTAACTGAAATATTAAATTGCACCTATAAAATTGGTGGCATTTGTGAGATTAATTTGACAACCCAATGCGACTCGTAATGTTTTTCTAATGAGCGAATACTGTTTTTATTTGCCAAAATGTGACCTTCCAATTTCCAGGCCGGGCAGCTCCTGAACGTGGTGTTCGGGGCGGATGCCCCGCGGCTGGCGCGGACTATTGAGGAAGAGCTGAAGAACGAGGAGCAGGCCAAGAAGGGCGAGCGGGAGCAACCGAAGAGAGCGCCGCACGAGCTCACTCCGCCGGAGCAGGTGGCCACTTATTTGCTTACTGCCCAATTAAAGAAGTTTTTGCACACAAATGCAATTTGATAACTAAAATAATGTAGGGAGTCAAAGACTGACCCATTTTCATTGCGTTGAATTGTATTTGGCAATCTTTTAAAGATGGAGAAGTAAGTCGATTTTTTTATGCTCCCAGAATGCTGAACCGCTGATGACAGATTTTTACAGCTGCAATCTTAAATTTCAATAAATTAAACCATTCGTGAATGCACTAAGCAAAATGACCATTATTTGTTGAAGTGTTTTAGAGGCAGAAAAGTCTCACTTAGGTACGACGAGTTGCTTTTGTAATAAAAATGTTGATTAGCGTTACCTCCTATGGTGTTCCAGGAAGTGGCAACAGCCCAAGAGAAGGAGTACAACGAGCGGCGCGCCAAGGAGGCGGCCGCGGTGGAGGAGACGCGGCTGGCGCGCCGCGAGCTGCGCGCGCGCCGCCTCGAGGCGCACTTCAACGACATCTGCCCGGGGCTCATGCTGCCGCACGCGCAGAAACACATCAGGAAGGTTTCGGACGCTCTGGAGCCTAACGGTCAGTGGATTATAACAGCCACCAATATTATTAATTAATTAACAATATTATTAAAATAATATTCGAAAAGAAGAGTAGTATATTGGTTCAGGATCGGAATAAGAAGCGTACAAAAAGAGGCGATTAGAGGCCTCTCTTCTGGTTCGCGTCTTATTCCGATTATGTAGTAGGCGATAACGGACAGACTTAGCGGACAGATAACATTGATAATTACAATAACCATCACAAGTACCCAATAATTCTAAATTCTCTTTCCCAAAACTTCTCTTTCTCTTCCTAATAAATTTAACCTTGTAAAGATGACCCACAACACCTCCAGCATTATCATCTTCTTCCAATGACTGGGTTTTGCTACAATCATTCTGAACAAACCAAACACACGAAAACAGGCCAGACACAGCAAGGATACATAATAATACGTCCGATAATACGTCCTAAACCAATTACGAATTTCAGCTTAGAAATCCTTGCATGTTTCCAGGAGTGCTGGTAGCAGACAAATGCCCCCTCCTGCTGGGCAAGGAAGGCGCGCGCATCCTGGGCGTGGAGTGCCCCGAGCTGGCCGAAGAGGGGGCCGCCTCCGCGCTGGCGGAGAGACCCTCGCTAGCACTGCTGCTTAAGAAAGCGCCAGAGAAGGAGGGAGATGTTATTGGTACTAGGGAGTATTCTGTGGTACAGAACGTATATAACGTATTATTGAATTTGCATCTATTGGAGATTACAGTAACTACTGGATGAAGTACCGAGAAGAGAAAAGAGGATAAAAAAAAAGAAAACAAGGCTAAATATCATCCAAAGTGACCTTTGGCTAATATTTAGCCCAAAGTTGATTGAGACAGTGATCTTTGGTTTCAGTGTTCCAAACAGATAAGGAAACTTGAATCCAGGAACTGTTATGTAAAGTAAATTGTACGTTCAGAAATAAGCCGGCGCGTGCTGTTCGGAGACGGGCTGAGCGCGGAGGAGCTCCCGAAGAAGCTGCCGGCGGACGAGCTGCGCGCCGACAGCCTGCCCGGCCTCTACGTGCCGCGCGACCGCCACGAGCGCGCCGCGATACTGGACCTGCTCTTCCCGAAGGTGCATACGCTTACTAGAGTCTGACTTAAATGGGATGCGTTTGGCCACTGACTCGCCTGATGGGAAGCGTCGACGTGATCGAAGGTGTAACACGCTTGCCTATGAGATACCTATTCACTTTACTCTTAAACATCCCCGGATTGTATTTATGTGGAAAGACAGAGGCAGGCAACGAGTTCCACACCTCTGCAGGTCTTACAAGAAAATTTGACTTGAAACGCTAAGTGCGTTTTGGTGGAATTTCCACCATAAGAGGGTGTCTCTTACTGGTGCGCCTGGTACAATAAAAAAATGGTGATGGCTGGATCAAGTCGTGCAGTTCTTGTGCACACTCGCTGTACAATACCGACAGACTGGCCACTTCACGCCAGTGTGACAAGCTCTGAAAGCTGGATTCAACCAACGAGTCATTGTTAATGAGCCGTTTGGCACGCTTTTCGATGGAGTCCAGAGCGTCCAGCTGATACTTGGCGGAACCATGCCATAGGTGGCAGCAATACCTACTCCAAACAAGATCGAACCTGTGCTTGATAAAGGGTAAGAAGCTGTTCAGGAGTGAAGTATTGCCTCACCTTGGAAAGGATACTAAGTATTTTGAGCAGCAACTTTGGCTTTTGACTCAATGAATGAACCAAAGTTCAAATTAGACGTAAGCCGGACACCTAAGAGCTCAAAGCAGTCAACCGTCGGTATCGGTACACCACGGAAAGTAGGCGACAGAGAAAAAGGACTCACACACAAATACACGTAAAGGACAGGATTATAAGAAGACTAGCCAATTTAAAAAGTAACTATAATAGGAAGACTCCGTTGGACTGACTGGCAACTGCGATCAGGTGGATAAAGCTGTTTTGTCATTTGATAAAAGACTAACAAATGACAAAAACAAGGCTAAAGCTAAGGCGCTAAGGATTCTTGTATCACGACATCATAATGTGTTGTTGTAATAATATTTATTCGTTGACAGATGGTAGGATCAGTAGTGGAGCCGGCGGCGCCGCCGGAAGCTCCTCACATCGCGATGATGTTCGGCGCGTGGCAGCGGCGCGCCGTGCTCGCCGTGGCGGCGGGCCCCGGGGTGGCTGCGCGCTTGATGCGCTACGGGTTCTTCCTCGACGCTAACTTGGAGGAGCCGAAACTGCTGTGCAAGACTATCGACCAGTACGAGCTCAGGCCCGAGAAGGACTTGTGAGTAGTTGAATTGGAACGTTAAATTCAAGTCGATGGATGAACAAATCGCAGATCGAAGCTGGACGTCCTTGCGAAGAACTTAGTTATATATTAGTTATAAAGAAGGCTGTGGATGATAATAAAAACCTAATTGACAAAAACACTCACCTTTCAACATAATTTTCAACGAGTTACTTTTATTTGTCGAACCTAACCCCCGCGTTCATTCTCCCCCTCCATGTGTACATGTATACCCGCAATTTGTACAATCTCGCAAGCAGCAGGGTAAAAGGGCAGCGCAAAAGTAACATTTTGACAATGACAGGTAATTAATGAAGTAACTCCCTAACTTGTCTGAACGCCTTTTCCAGACCGACACGGCGCGGCGCGGGCGGTACGCGGTACTGAAGTTCGCGTCTGTTGCATCTCGCTATATCTCTCTGTGATTTCCTTATTTATTTATTTATTTATATTAAGGATAAGGAAAACCAACAGCTGAAATATCTTACTAATAACTTATAGCATCAGAGAGCTAATTATAGATTTTCACGATTAGTGACAGCCTTAGCAACTATGGTTATGAACTTTCATGTGAACGCACGATAACACAAAGTTCTAACTAAAATAGAATAACACACGCAAAAACACAAAAACAAATTAAAAAGCTAAGTAATTATTAATTACACAGTAGCAACACCTGCAAAGTAGGATCTGCTCAGCCGCTGCTTGGCCGAATTAACGTTCGTACCGAAAAGGTCGAAGTCACTTAACTTGCACAATTTATTGAATTGGTCGCCAGCTCGCCAAAGAAATGAGTTCCGCCTGTACCTTGTTCCAACGACGGGAGTAGAAATGGGGGGGTTAAATCGAGTGAATCTAGGGGGAACGCGGATGGGAATTTTACTGAGTAGTTCTGGGCAATCAATCGAGTTAGAGGTTATTTTTAGTAAAAATGTTAGGTCGGCGATATAGCGTCTTATAGCTGCATCTCTGTTTATTTAGTAACGCTATGTTACCACGGTTTGCCGTGTCGGTGATAATTTAACGTAACTTCTCTTTGACCTTCGACATAACACGGAAAAAATTAATATTATCGGTGGAATTCACTTGGATACTTCTAGTTTTGAGTATAGACAATGACCCTCGCCCTTAATAATAAATAAGCATCCACCCGCAGCGGCGAGACAATAGTCCTGGCCATCGCCGTGGGCGCGGCCGACCCCGTGATGGCGGAGCCCGCCTCCATCCCCCCGGGCACGCCGCCCCCCGAGCTGCTGGCGCTGGGCCCGCTGTTCGTGAGCGCGGACGCTGTGGAGGGGCAGGAGGAGTGCGCCAGGTTCTTCCCGCCTGGGTACAGCGAGCCCGAGCGAAAGCCCAAGCCGAAAGGGAAGAAGAAGAAGGTGAGAAACAAGTCAACAGTAACTCCACCACCCGAACTTCTGCTTGTCTCCTTTATTCCTTGATCATTGATACAAATTGAATAAACTCTTCGTCTTCTTGTTCATATCAGGATAGGCAAAATTGCAAAAATTCAATTGTCAAATTGTCAAAAATGCAAACGTCCATAAGAATAAAGCCAGTTGATTGATTGAATCGGTCTACGTTTAGTGATACGTTTAGTTTAGTGATACGTACTGGATAGTGAAATCAGAATAATTCAGGATTTTGTTTGATCGGTTTGACGATCTAGGAATTTGTAAACATCTAATGAGTTTATTGTTACTGTAATTTATAATCAGCTGAGACTTACCTCTTTAGTATTGGTCATTGCTTTCAATGTTTTTCTGTTGTGGCCATCGGGTCATCATGTCGAGTACCTTCTGTTCATTTTCACAATTTTTCCAGTCAAAACGTCGCGGAACAACAGAAGAAGCTGCAGAAGATTCCACCGACCAACCGCAGAGTACCGAGGGCGAGGACGGCGCCGACGCGGACGGGAACGGGGACGGGGACGACGGGGACGGGGAGGAGGGCGCCAGCGACGGGGAAGGGGACAACGGGGACGAGAACGGTGTCACGGCCGATAAGGCTACGTCGCCGCCACCGCATTAAAGAATTACATGACCTATCAAGAAAGAAATACCAACTATTCTTCAAAAAAGAAGGAATTAAGAAAGTATTATTAGATACAGCAAGAATGTTCTGGAATGAAGTTTAGCACTTGTAGTGCTGGATTGCACTATACTCACTTATAGAAAGATGATGTTTGAAGCAGGTAGAAAGAATGTACCTAGCAAAGCAAGTGGAAAAAATAATCACAGATGTTGGCAAATGGCACTAGGAACATGGAAGAGTTCGGTTAAACTTCTGCTCTATATAATTAGAAAGAGAGGAAAGCGTAAGAAAATAAGAGTAACGACTAAATTATCTAAACAAGATATTAGATTGAATTACTTACCTATGAATATGACTATGACGATGTATTTGAGAATGTTACTGTGATAAATGGAAATGAAATATACAAAATATAATTCTAAAATTTGTATTTTCATTATTTATAAATAGTCAATTAATTATATAGAGCATTTTAATTAACAATAAAATAAAGTAAATGAGTAACGACTTAATTATAATACGTGTGGAGCTATATTACAGCGAGGTGGCTCACACCACGGAGTCTTTTCTGTTCCTGGAACAACAAAATGGATGATAAATTCATAAATATGAATAACTAGCTGCGCCCCGCGGTTTCACCCGCGTTTAAAAAGTACCCTATGTGCTATTCTAGACTATAATCTATCTCTGTGCCAAATTTCATCTAGATCTGTTCAGCCGTTCTGGCGTGAAGAAGTAACAAACATCCATCCATCCATACATACAAACTTTCGCGTTTATAATATTAGTAGGAAGTACAATAAAACAAAATATTCAACTGCAAAAGTACCCTACGAGAATTGTTATATTGTTTGGATTTGTATGTCATCACTTCCCATACTATGACGGCCTTCTATGGGTCACATGCACGACCCTGAGGTGGGTCGCGAGCGAGTAATGAGTAGGCCCTAAAAATTATTCTTGCGTCACCATGCAGTCCATACATGTATAATTTTGTTTTAAAAATAACATCCCTTCTAGTCCAAGTGTTTAAGTATTTTAAACGTATCCCGAATATGGTAGTTTTAGGCTAGTCGTCTAGTTAACTTTGGGAACCACTAAGTAGATAATGAAAAAATTTAGGGATTTACTCATGCGCGGCAGATGAACATAAGGGAGAATACCTTGCATCCTTACTAGTACTTAGTAAGTACTTGCGAGTACTTTTTCGCAAAATTTTTGAAGCTTTTCCCACCATTGAAAGGGGAAACATGATTTAACTTTTATTCATATTATAAATAAATACATTAAATCTAATAAGTCCTCACGACGCGCGAGTAAATTCCCATTATGGGCTCCCCTACAAACTTGGTGTAAGATATGAGTATAGTCTAGTATGGTGTGATGTTGTGTTGTGTGGCATGGCGTGCAGTGGTGTCGTGTTCAATAAAATAAAATAAATAAATAAATAAATTTGGTACACTTTCACACACGGTCGCCTGACCCCAAACTGAGAAAAGCTTGTACTATGTCAACCAGAGACTGATATACATACATATATATTTCGAACACATACTTGAACAGCTATTAGCACCCAGACATAGAACAAACACTTATGTTCATCACATGAATGTTTGCCCTAGGTGGGAATCGAAGCCACGCCCCCAAGCTCAGAAAGCAGGTTCACTACCAACTGAGCCACTTAGGCAGTCAAATTGTGTGGATAGGGCGTTGCGTCGTGTTGTGCGGGTGGTGTGGAGTGGAGTGGTGTGGCGTGGCGTGGCTCACCAGATGTAGTGGTGGTCGTGGTGCGGCGCGCGCATGACGCCGACGCCGCCGCCGAGGCGCCGGTAGTTCATGGCGCCGCACAGCCGCCACTGGTTCGATTCGGGGTCGAACACCTGCACCAACAAAGTACACGCTGTTATCTGTTAAGTCCCTAGCATTATGTCTATGTCACGCAACTTGGAGTTCTTCAGCATAACTTACATATAATCATATATATATATACTAGCTGCGCCCCGCGGTTTCACTCGCGGTTAAAAAGTATCCTTTGTGCTATTCTAGCCTATAATCTACCTCTGTGCCAAATTTCATCCAGATCTGTTCAGCCGTTCTGGCGTGAAAGAGTAACAAACATCCATCCATCCATCCATCCATCCATTCTTACAAACTTTCGCGTTTATAATATTAGTAGGATAGGATGTATAACTTATGTTGAGAGAATTTCATAGAACGATATATTTTTTTAAATGGATAGCGCCTCTATCGAACATGGATAGGTATTTTTTTTACAACGGACTAGGCATGCGTTTGACCACTTGATTGATGTCAATTTCATGTACATGTGCAACATAGACAATGTAAAATATGGACATGGTCTGAAATAAATGATTATTATTATTACAACTGTTTTAAATATTGGACATGGTGACTTGTTGCGCTCCTGAACAGTCGTCACATACTTGGCAAAACAAAAACATATTGTTAGATATACATTGCGTGTTATGAAGGTAGTTACCTCGATCGACTTCAGGTACGCGGTTCCGTCGAACCCGCCGACAGCGTAGAGCTGTCCGTTAACAACCGCCAGCCCGACACCTGACCGCCGTGACGTCATCGCCACCACGGGGGACCACGTGTCTGTGTGCGGCTCGTACCTACACACACCCACACACACATACAGTCACACGCGGAGTAACAAGCGACGTAGGCTTCATACAGTCGAAGACAATGATCAGTTTGCTACAGGTTCACAGATGTACAAGTCAAGATACAGATGAATCTACTAAAAGTAAAAAAAAATATTATCGTTATTGAAGTTATACTTCTTTTGGCGCGATAGAGAAAAATGATGAGAGTGAATTTTTACGATGCGCGCGCACACCGACACCTAAATTCTACATCGTGAAGTTAGTTCTAGGTGGCATGAAAATTGATAACTATGTTCAAGTTGTATTTTTATATTTAGAACACGTGTTTCGTAAGAGTACAATTAAACAGTGAATAAATAAATATTATTTTGGTGTTTTTATTAAATCAATTTCATATACGACGGTGATAGTATTTACTAATAATTTATTTATTTAAAAAATCTTTTTGATTGATTTTAATATTTATCGTTAATCACTACTGCATTTTAGTCATTTTTTTCCATACGCCAATAAAGTATAACTTCTAACGCGTGTACATAAGTACACACACTCATTTTTTTTTTATCAATCTTTTTTAGTTTGTAGAGTGGTATTGTTGGCACAATACAAAGATTTAACAAGCTAGTAGATTGAACTTGAAAGTTCGATACGGCTTTCCGATTTGTTTATACGCTAACTTTAACAACGGTAACACATATATTTCCATCATCGTATTTACACCTCGTAGGCGTAATAAAAGATGAAGTGCCTGTATCTCGTGTCTTATTTATTTATTTGATCAAATCAAATCAAAATCAAATCAAATATTTTTATTTTGGCACAAACAATAAGTACAACATATGATGTAAATCTACTGACTCCCGAACTAGTGAAAACTGTGTTTCAGTAGCCAGTGGCTACTCCCATTCATAAACCTAAGTTTGTTATGTGCCTGGTAAATCAGATGGTGTGTGTGTGTGGGCGAGAGATCGATATGTGTATGTCGATGTAATGATCTTAAATAAATAAAATATATTTGTATGCTATATGGACAGATGCATAATATTATATGTAAAATATAGTTACATATACTAAATTTTAAAAACTTTCAGTAGTCAGGTAGCAATCAATTAATGGGGGGATGGGTGATGGATTGATGGAAAACATCAGCTTAAAAAAACATAATAAGAAATTTATAAAAACAAATCAAATCAGCCTTAAAAATGTTCACTGGTAGTTAAACAAATAAGCAACCAAAAATTATAAAAAATATTTGCCAATATTGCATATTATAACATAAACATTTATGAAATAGTCAAAGCCAGACAAAAACATCCTTCCACAATAGACAGAGGCAAGGTATCAGTAAGCAGCGGTCACCTCTCGGCGGAGGAGAGCTCGGTGCAGTCGTCGCGGCCGCCGACGGCGTAGATCTGTCCGTCGAACACGGCGCAGCCCAGGTGCTTGCGCCGCGTGGACATGGCGGCCACGGGCGTCCACTTGTTGAGCCGCGGCTCGTAGCGCTCCACCGTGTTGAGCGGCGCCTGCCCGTCCGAGCCGCCCACCGCGTACAGCGCGCCGCCCACCACCGCCACCGCCACGCCCAGCCGCCGCGTCGTCATCGCCGCCACCTGCGGCCGGGGCACGGTCAGCGCGGTCTGCGGCCGGGGCACGGTCAGCGCGGCTCCGCGGCGCGGGCAGCCGCCTGCGCGCAGGGACCTACCTTGCTCCACCTGTTCTCCTTGGGGTCGTACCGCTCCACGTGGTTGAGGCACTGCACGCCGTCCTGCCCGCCCACGGCGTACAGCGCGCCGTCCAGCACGGCCACGCCCACGGACGTGCGGCACGAGGACGTGGGCGCCACCAGCCCGCACCACTGCCCGGACACACGCGTGCTGTCATGTCTAATGTGCCGACTCGTCCGATGTTCAGCACGAACATCGGATGAGTCTTAAACGAGATTTCGCCCGCTCGGTACAGGAACGTAGAGGAGAGGCCTCGAAGGGAAGCGAGGTAGACGTGGCGCGGTAGGTTGCCGCGCCACGTCTACCTCGCTTTGCTTTGGGGCCTAACCCCCGCGTAAGCATTCATTTGAGCGGTCCCACTATACAATTTACCAAACGAAAACAAGGTCTCAAACTCGACTGAGACAAATCAGCATTTGCTTGTCCAATGATAACTTGAAAACCTTTGATCCAGTCGTCACGGAATTAGCAGACAAATAGTTCGTGCAAATACAATTTTTAAGTTTCAATGTGAATTAAATTGGTATAGGAGTTGTGGAGATATGGGAGTTGCAAATTCAGTAAGGCGAAATGCGCCTGAAACTGGGCGAACTACTGGTTCTTACTGCGATATCTGTACTATTTACAAGTGTTATTCTTCATCTAATCGGGCGAAGCGATGTTGAAGTAAGTTACAGTGTACATACTCGTATGTCCATACGACTGTGTGCGGCAGTACAAGCGTGTAGTAGCGGTGTAGAGCCCACCTTGCAGACGCGTGTGCGCGGCGTACCTGGTTGGTCTGCGGGTCGTACCGCTCGATGCTGTTGAGGTAGCTCTGTCCGTCGTGTCCGCCGACGGCGTACAGCAGGTCGTGCAGCACGGCCACGCCGACGCCGCAGCGCCGCTTGGACATGGGCGCCACCATCTTCCACTCGCCCGACTGCGGCTCGAAGCGCTCCACGGACGCGATGGCGTCGCCCGAGCACCAGCCGCCCACCGCGAACAGCACCTCGCCTGGGCGCAAGCACTCGTCAGCGAGGCGAGCTTGCACAAGCCTTGGTGGTGTTTTGCAAGTTGGAAAGACTGCAACTCGACTCAAATGACAGGTTCGGATTGATTTAGTCGTCGAACCAGTAATAGGCATATGCGTGGTATCCTACTTGACTAAAATAAATAGAACGAAGAGCATACCCTCCTTGTGGTTTTCCTAGACGAGTAGTGTGGTACCCTGGCTCATAAGCTTCCCAGGCTTGGTCCTGAACCTTATGACAATTGATATGCCCACACCATCCCTTCGACCACTCCTTGATCTCCCTAAACGAGTAGTCTAGTTTAGTAGTCCTGGTTCTTTTTTTTACAACCGACTAAGCATACGCTTGACCACCGAGTCGCCGGATGGGAAGCGTCGACATGATCGAAGGTGTAACACGTTTGCCTAGGAGATCCCTATTCACTTTCCTCTCGAACATTCCTGGACCCAACCCAACCCGGGTTGAGAGCCAACCCGGCTTGTGATCTCCGTGTGAGTATGGCCCCGCCGGGCTCCCTGGGCCGGCTATACGGCCCGTGCCGTGCATAGTCCGGGGCGTGCACTCACCCCGCCGCGTGGGCTTCCTGGGCCGGGTGCGCGGGCCCTGCATGAGCGGGCGCTCCTGCGGCAGCAGCAGGTAGTTCTTGGCCTCGTCCAGCAGGTCGCGGCACGCGTCGTCCGACCGGATCAGCAGCTCCGACGACACCGTGCCCACCAGGAACTTGGGGCTCAGCAGCGGGAGCCGCACGTGCTGCAACACCTGGGGGGGACGTTGGGGGTCAACGGAACTGCCTCCTGCATGATATACTGGGTAACAATAGGTGTTCATTGTTACTAATATTGGTGGTAGTTGGACCTGGTGGGGAGGATTGGGGATCAACTGGACTGGCTTCTGGCTTACATGAATTAAGAATTAACTGAACTGACCACAGTATGGTTATACTGGAACACAAGATTTTCAGAAACTACATCCAAAACGGGACTTTTCTGTACCAATTTTGTTGGCTAGTGTTTAATATACATAGTAAATTTCTAGTAAGTGCTGTGTCATACTTGCGCGAGGTGCTGCCGCCGCTCGGCCACGTTGTACTTGACCCAGGACATGACAGCCTGGAAGGTCTGCTCCTCAGAGCGCACGTTTAGTTCATCAGAGGAGACTATGTCGATCAGCTGCGCCGCCGGGAGCAGCAGGAACTCTTCGCTCTCCATCACCTGAGGAATATCATGAGAACTTTAACTGTTTGTAAATTTAATGTAAATGGCACTCCAATGCTACACAAGGCTACAGAGTGGGGTGACCAGCTAGATCAACCCCTTTTAAAGAACTTAGTCAAAATTAGTCGGCTTTAGGAAAGCTGTTAATTATTTTCATGTTAGTAACAGAGCACCATTATCAGTTCAGACTATGACTGCCATTATCCATTTTCAACGTAAGACGCAAAACATAGGGTGTTATAGATTTAAAAAACGTATGGGCCTGTGTATCTGTATATCTGTGTGTCAGTGGCATCGTAACTCCCAACAGATCAACATATTTTGATTTAGTTTTTTTTCTGGAATGTGACAGGGGTGAAGGAGAGTGTTCAACTATGATAGTAGGGAGTTTTTTATTTTTATAATTGTTACTTGTCATTGTTAACCATGTTAAACTATAAAAAATCACGAAGCAGGATACAGCAGTCCAGGTGCAGTGACACCTGCAACTTTAGAAATTGACAAAGTTAGGAAGTTGACCAAACCAACCGAAGGGCTAGTCACATTGTAAGAACCACAGATCTAGGATGTAAAAGATCGACAGTGACAATTCGATAGTGATACAAAAAAACATTTGCGCATGCGTGAGTAAATTAGTGTTGTGAAAAGTACTTATTAATTTATCGATTGACCAAAAATGGTCCTCCGGGTGCTTGTCGATAAATATAATCTTTCGCATACCAATTGAGTTGTTTTTTGTTCCAAATATAACACCGCTGCTGAGCTAAAATGAATATTAATCACTAAACGGGTGTTAAGCTAGGCGGAAGAGTTAGATATCAGTGTCACCATGTATCTAAATTAACATAAGAAAAGTAAATAATAAGATCAACATAATACTATCCTAGTAATTCGCTTCGAATTTATAATTTACATATATATTATTTAATTTAATGAAATATAATTAAATTAGACTTGGATGTAAGACACCCAAAATGTGTAAATTGAATTAAAAATGATGATCAGAAATTGAAGGTACATACTTATATTTAATACAAAAATGTTTTACGCCTCATCATTCAGTACAAACTCGGAAGAATGTCAATTTACTTTTGATGGCATTGATTCAAAAATGTATGCTTTGTTTATGTATTGCACCCATCGCCTACCTAATGAACTTTGATAAAAACTATCGATAATAATGACGTCATCTTTTTATCCATCTCTAGTGAAAATCGAGCGTAAACTAACTAATATTTTAATGCTGAATTTCATAACCAATTCTGCTTTCATCTAGGAAATATAGATGTTACGAAGAAACGACAACAACATACCGCTGGTAAATCGGTTTTTGGAACCAATTTATGTTATGTTTTAGACAAAATTTAGACAAAAACATCACAATGGAATTTTCATATTTACCCATGAAACGACAAATTTTGTGGGTTACATCTTGGATTCACATCACAATTGCTAAACTCACAAGATGACATAACTGCATTTAGTTACAATTGCTCTCTTTTGAGTCTATTTATAATTATTTTAGTAAAAATATAAATCATAGGAATTTTCGCGTGTTCCCAGGTGGCGCGCTGTCATTAATGACAAAAGAATTATTGACTAACATTTTATTTGTAGGCGACCTCTTTCTCTCTTGTGGAGTTTACATTTCGATGGAGACTTCTCTGTCCCACGCTTCGTTGGTCTTTTGCGAAGCAAAAAAAATCTTAGGTCTGTGGTAAGAACCGTAACAGAAAGACCATGTGTATTTTGTAGTGAGGCTACCTCGGGGAAGTTCTGCTGCGTGAACTTGTCAGCGATGCGCAGCAGCTCGCGGCAGGAGTGTGTATCTGCGAAGGCTCGGATGCCGAGGCAGTTAGAGCAGTCCAGCTGGCGCTTCAGGAACTCGCAGCACACGTCCTGGATCTCTTGCAGCTGCAGCAAGCATGCAGCCGGCAGTAGCGCCTGAGGGAATAACAGATTTCACTTTAACATAATGTTGAAATCAGATATCAGAACTTATTGATAACTCCAATAGTTACACGTCACATGACGCTGATCAATGACCCAAGAAGGCCTGCCCCTCGATTCTTTTAATCAATTGTTTTTAAATTGCTATTTATGAATTGCCTCAAATTGGCACTTTTTTAATACCAATAATAACAATTCATTAACAATTTCAAAACAATAGCTTACTTGGATGAAACTCACGTTTGGGTATATTGGGTATTCTTTACCTTGGCAGTTTTTCTAATGCAGGCCAGCTTCTTACAATAATGGGGCATCGATTTGCGATGCTGACATAGCTATTCTACTGCTAGCTACTAATATCTATAAGGGCCTCCGTTTCAACTAGCACAGTTGTCAGGCACGTGCGTAGCAAGCGCGCGGGCCAGTTAGCGCCAAACTTCAATTTTTTTTTAAATATTGACACACAAACGGACCTCTGAGATACTTTTAGCAGAGAGAGAGCGAGAGAGAGAAGGAAAGTATGAACCGTTGTCAAACATTACACATTAGGGTCTTCCGATCCAGTTACCGAAGTTAAGGCAATCTACAGATCAATTCCTGTTATGTTGCAGCCAGGCTGACTAACGTTTAATGCGTTAAATGACAGCGTTTCCCGTTACTATGGCCGCAACATCAGAGTCAGTAGAGTGAAAGATCGAGGCAAGTATCGTGTATTGTATGTACCTGCACATTGCTCTCCTCGACGACGATATGCGCCGTGTAGCAGAACTCGACGAGCTGCTCCATGGCGTGCTCGTCCACGTCGCGGATGGTGACCTCGGTGGCGCGCGACTCCGCCAGCTCGCCCGTGAACATGGCCCGGAAGTACGGGCTGCACGCTGACAGGATCACCCTATATATAGGAGACTGGTTACTTCCAAGGATAGGAGATACATACACGGACTACACAAGTAAATCTTTATATGTGGCAAAAGAACACACCTACCTGTCCAGATGCCAGTCCCCAGGCACAGCTGCCATTCAGTGTGACATATGCGTTTCTATTAAACCACTCTACGTCAATCCATCGAGTCGCAATCGCTTTCGGCCAGGAAAGCGAGCGGGTGCTTCTACAGTGGTACATTAGTAAAGTGACCTGTGTGCGAAGAGCTTTCTGTTGGCGACGTTGAGCACGACGTCGCAGAGCTCGCGGTGGCGGCGCAGCGCCGACAGCTCGGCGAGGATGGCGCGCGGGTGCTTCTCCGACGTGTGCGAGAGCCGCGCGCCGCCGCCCCCGCTCACGCCGCCGCCCCCCGGCGACCCGCCCTCCCCCATCCTGAACAACCAGGATAACATGTCACAATTTGTACTTAGTAGACTAATACCCCGGACTTACGCGATAGGTAGCACCGAATCGAATTAGCGTAAGTCGGGGTTCAAGAGTATTTAAGGGTTTAAGTATTTTAGAATTTGCGAAAAACGGGGTAGCGTAAGTCGGGTTATGGTATATGCTATTTAAAATCTGTCGAAACGATTTAGTGGTGTTGGCTACCCGATAGCAAACTAGGGGGTGGCAAACAGGAACAAAAGGTCCTTGTGGTTATCAGTAGCAATAGTTAATTGCTTATTCAAATTCACCTCCCAGGCCATTTTGCTATTTGTAAATCATTAAAGACTCAAGGCTGCTTGATCATTAGTACCAAAATTCTCTGTACTAATTACAGCTATAAATCACTTTGAAACTAAACATTTTCTGAACTACTACAAAGCTGATTCTATGTACTAATTACTGCAATAATTTTGCTTTGAAACGAAACATATTTTATGAGCTAAAAGAAAGCTAAATAGATCAATATAAATTATTTGAGAAGCAACTGTTAGTAAAAATTAGTACAAACAAGTGCTTAGTTAATAATTTGTGTACAAATGGTTGTTTTGGCCGTCATTAACAGACTATAATGTAAGAAATGTTTACTTATGGTTAGCAGTGATGTAATGAGCCTGCTGTATTTATGTAGACTATGTACATAGTTATTCACTTAGTATGTTTAAGTAACTGGTGATTAGGTAATGATGCAGAAATTTCATTGCCTTGAGACTTACAATGATGTCTATGCTATTGTTAAACTAAACGTGACAGCACTGGGATCACGGCCACCATATTCTAACAATAAAGAGGGACAGAACATGTTAGTTATGTCAGAAGTTTAGTTTAGGGCTGATACAATAGAATCACCATCAATGATGGTCAAACACCACTAGTATAACAAATGCTAAAACCGTTAAGTGTGAAATTAAATACCACATAAAATACCTGATAATAGCATGATTTCTCAAATACAAAAACAGATCCCGGGGATGTGAAAAGGTCCTAATATTTGCCATTTAAACAAAATCAAGACCCAATCGGTTTGATTGTTGAATTGATGGTGAAGAACTAGGGACTGAAGTCTATTGTTAAAGCATAATTGATTACATTTACATAAGTAATTAAATTCCTTTTATTTGACATAATTATTTGTATATTTAAGCTACACCAAGCAGACATAGCTGACAACTGTAGTAAATATTTTCATTTTAAATACTGCAGTATATTGGCTACCAGCTACAATTTACATTCAAAAATCTAGCAGAATTAATGGAAATTTTTACTTTTTAATGTTTGTTGCCGGTCTCAGACATTTTATCAGTGTGGCCTGAGTAGACAAACAATATGTTTATTTTATAGAATCACCTTGGTTCAAGTGAGAGCATTGTTTTGCATCAAGGATTCACTATTTTGCTGAAAGGTAAACCAATCTAATTTAACATTTCGCAATGTTTACTTATGATCAACTAGCTGTGCCCCACGGTTTCACTAGCGATTTAAAAGTACCCTATGTGCTATTCTAGACTACAATCTATCCCTGTGCCGAATTTCATTAAGATCCATTCAGGTGTTCTGGCATGATTGAGTAACAAACATCCATACATCCATCCACACTTTCACATTTATGATATTAGTGTGATTATTGTTGGATAGTTATGAAATTCATGATAATTAAATGAGATGATAACATTGTCACCCTTTTCGCCTGAAGAGACAGACAGAGGTGTACAATAACCAGATGGTTAGAATAGAATAGAATTAATTTTTAATGTAGTATAAATGTTAACTTTGATATGATTATAAACACAATGACATAATCATAAATTATAAAATTATTTGCCGAATGATTGACAGATGGATGGACTCATGGACACAGCTGTTCAAAAAGGTTTCTTGTTTTTCTTCAGTGAGTCTGTCCTTTTGATTAAATAAATATATATGTATATTGAATGTATTTTACAATAACAATGACTTCATTGTATAATAACAATATTTTCTATTAATGTAATCTCATTGAATAATGATTGCAAAATAAACTCTATCTCTCTACTGCCTGTATGTTACCTTTCCACTGCTTGGTGTTAATTAGACTTGTTAAAATTTGCACTGAAACGGGGTGACTCATTGTAGCAGAAAAAATATAAATTATATTTTGGAAAACTATGGAAGTCCACATAAATTGTTTAAAAATCAAGAGCCAGAAGCCAAAATGATTCCACATGATAAACTGTAGTTAGTCTAGATTGACACCTACATGTTTCCCAACATCTCATATGTCAAATGTAGCTCAGGTTTGACCTAATTGAGTTTCTTCGCAATAATAGTAGGTACATTGGCCTTGACCTAGATAAAAGTGAAAAAAAACAACCATGCAAACTGGAATCACCTTGAAATGTAAACAAAATCTTATCAATGAGACCAAACCAAAACAAAAAAAGTAGAAATCAAGTAGGTATCAGCTGATAGCAACATTCACAGCTGTGACCACATCAAACGGCCACTTGACACAATCGAAACATTCTGAGGAAAGAGCCGCGGTTTCAAAACATTGATTGAAATGTATTTTTTATTTGATGCCAGCCAAGTGGCGGGTGGGGTAGAAAATAAAGAAGATAAAAAGTTCACTCACCTTTTGTGTCCGCGTGCGTTGCCCAGCTGCAGCCGCAGCGGCGGGGAAGCCCAGCCCCACACGGAGTCAATCTGGAACTCAAAGGGACCCTGTACCACTCCACAATACACAAGAGCCCACAACAACTATCCTCTTGACCATTACAACATAATTTATGCAATGTCAAAACTCGAGCTGCCCTCCTCCTTACCTTTGAAGATTGCTATTCCACAGTACAATGGAAACCTGTCTGGGACGGAGCGTTAATCTCTCATTAAACGCCCCGAGAAATGTAATACAGTTAACGGCACATCGATTTTTCAATTTCTCAAGTTTTTATGTTTACTAAATGTTACAGAAGCATCGTATAATTTTGTCCACCAGTCAATTTCATTTATTTGTGTTCAAAAACTTTACGTATTCATGATGGCTAAGTTCAGATTCCAAAACGAATTTACTTTAATCAATCAATTAGCATACAAAATATCTTTTCACACACTTTCTCAGTCTCAAATGTAAATCTTTAGAGGATTATGTATGTACCCTTCAATTTAGATTGGTAGACAAAATTAATTTTATCATTTTGAGAATACAATTTATTTGGTTTATGAACACTACACAGGTTTTTGTTAGTGCCTTTTATTTGTTGTCAGTGTCAAAAACTTAAACAAAGTTGCTAGGACAAAGACATATTACCTGATTTCAGGCTAAATTAGCCTATCGTGTTTATAATCTCAGCGATACGCGTTATTTATTCGACTATTAATACTGTTCACATAAAACATCTGATAGTGATCTACAAACGAAAATGTATCTAAGAACACTAATAACTGGATCAATCAGGTTGAAATTAATAATACATAAGCGCACTAGCCTGCACTTATGAACCATTAATTTCAACATAATGCGTGTATTAATATCAGGTTCAATTCCCAATAATTTTTTATGTCAAAAATTATCTAAAGGCTTATCAATATTATTCTCTACATAAAATATTCGACTCAAAACAATACCCTATCTAGACAATCTGATGTTCATGGGAACAAACGCACCCTTGTGATTAATGGTTTTGAATCACACAAAAAAAATATCAGTTATTTAACTTCCTGGAACTGAAGCTATTGTAAATAAAGCCTCGAAAATCGATGTTATCGAGACTACTTGGTCAAGATAGAAAATTCAATTGAAAAAAATCCAAAACATTTTTGGTCATTTATTAAATCACGCTCCAAATCAGGTGGTATTCCTTGCTGCCTGAAATACCAGGACACAGAAGCGGCTACTGGAGAAGCAATTTGTGAAGTTTTTTCGAAGTATTTTTGCTCAACCTTTCTATGCAATGACAATAGTCCCGTTACTATTAATTCTTCTAATGAATCCTTATCATCACAGGTTTCCGATATTTGTAAAGTTAATATTGAAGTAGATAACGTCGCCAAACACCTCTCTAAACTAGACCCATCGAAATCGGCTGGTCCAGATCATGTAAGCCCCATACTTTTAGTTAACTGCGCCATTAGCTTAGCCGTGCCAATCACCATCCTCTTTCAAAAATCTCTCTCGGCGTGCATCTTTCCCAGTATATGGAAATCAGCCTTTGTGACCCCGATCCACAAAAAAGGCCCGAAGACTGAAGTGAGCAACTATAGACCGATCTCCAAATTATGCGTCATAGCCATAGTTTTCGAGAGAATAGTCTACGAACAGGTATATTCCGCGTTACAAACCTCCTTCAGTCACACTCAACACGGGTTCTTGAAAGGCCGTTCGACAGTCTCCAATCTGGTTCTCCTTAATGACTACTTAACTGCTGCTATGGACAAGGGTCACCAGGTCGATATAGTTTACACTGATTACAGCAAATGTTTCGATAGGATAGATCACAGACTCCTAATAACTAAGCTAGAGCTTATCGGCGTAAGAGGCGACCTCCTCAGGTGGTTTTCCTCATACATAGATAACCGTTCCCAAGCAGTTGTGGTCAATAACTACCAACTGGATGGGTTCATATACCTAGCGGTGTACCTCAGGGTTCCCTGCTTGGACCACTGCTTTTTTTAATTTTTGTTAATGACATCTCTAAATGTTTTCAAAACAGTCAACTACTATGCTTTGCCGATGACATGAAAATATTTAGACCTATTAGATCAGCCGATGACTCCACGAACCTACAAGCTGACCTGTTACGTCTTGACGAATATTGCGCACTCAATAAGCTGGACCTTAACCCCTCTAAGTGTACAGTAGTAACGTTCACGCGTAATAGACTAGTAATACCGTCATCATACTCGTTGAAAGGCCAGGTACTCCAAAAAAGCAGCTCAGTTAGAGATTTTGGGGTGGTCCATGACTCAAAACTTCTGTTCGCAGATCATATAGAGTCTATTGTAGCCAAAGCATCACGAGCTTTAGGGTTTGTCATGCGTACTTCTGGTGACTTCAAACGAGCCAAGACTTTTAAAATTCTTTATTGCACATTTGTTAGAAGCAATCTGGAGTACGCATCTCAAATCTGGAACCCCCGGTATGACAAGTACATTTCCAGAATTGAGCGAATCCAGATTAAATTCTTAAAGTATATTTGCTATCGACTTCGAATTCCTTACTCATCCGATAATTATTTTAACCTTTGCAGAAAGTTTCATCTTCTACCTCTTTCAAAAAGACGTGAAATTGCAGACCTCGTATATCTCCTTAACATTACGAATAACATTGTTGATTGTCCGGACCTCATTAATAAAATCAATTTGAAGGTTCCTCTTAGGGCAACCAGATTTAATGCGTCGTTGTTCATTCCTATAGTGTCAACGAAGTATAGACAGAACTCTTACTTGTAGCAAGCAACAACTCTTGACCTGTTTTGCACTGGAGCTTCCCCGGCGAGGCGGCAACTGAGCAGTGAATTTTTCCTACTTAGGGACCAGCTGCCATAAGTCGTGGAGCGTATTTCCATAATAGATTTTTTTTTATTTTTTGTAATATTTATTTTACTTTACTACTAATTTGTTATTCTTCTTAGTGTTTGCGTGTTCTTCTTATCTAAAGTGTATCTATTCGTGAGAACCTATTATTGGCTATCCATAGTTCATTTTATTGTATATTTTTAATGTAAGTAGCTGTTGGTTCTCCTATAAAGAAATAAATAAAATAAATAAATAAAATTTTCTCAAATTCTAAATTTATAGTACATCTGATGCAGTTCTTTTCAACAGTTTCAGGAATTTTCCCATTAGATAGGGCACCTTTTTGTTTCTATCAAAAAAATAAGAGTTTTGGCGGGAACCGAAAAGATGGTGTCGTGTTTTTGTATTATTTTCTAAAACTTGTGATTCTTCGATTGTTAAAGTGTAATAATGGTGGATTATTAACGTTTACCGATTCGTCAACGTGCACGAGTGTGGGCAAATGATACAAACATCGCGAAACGCGATTTTTCGTGTTCTCTACAAAACTTCACTTAAAGTTTCAGTAAAGTATCCATAACTTTACTGGAATGGGGAAAGGGGAGGGATTCATCGTCTTCATCATCACCTCATCATAATCATCCCATCATCTGTTACTGAAGGAAAAATTATTACTAAGAATCCGACTGAAGGACGAGTATCCATGGTCATGAATAATTTAAAAAAAAAAAAAAAAAACAAAAAATAATGTCATTGTCAAGTGTCTCGGCTTGTCACGTCATATCAATGAAGTCATCTGACGTTTTGTTTTGCAATTTGCATTCGTTTGCCGATTTCACTGTTTTGTAAATAAAGAAGAATTTCAATTTTAATTTAATTAAAAATATGTCCTTGAGCTTACTGCTAGAAAAGTACGATGTATCTACTGAAGAAGGTTTGCAGAAAGCTCTCAATGAAATCGAGAAAGAAGAGGTTTGTGTTCCGCCAACCGATGTCGATGTCACCAGTTTTCAAAGTATGTTTCAGCTGATTTATATGTGGTTTTCTAGTCTGAAGTGGACGAGGCTTTATCTGGAGTCCTAGCGCGGGCATGTTCTCTCGATGGACGGCTAAAAATGGCCAGCCAGGCCTATACTAAGCTCGGAGAAGTGAAGGGTGATGCTCAGACTGCCGCCGACATGGTGGATAAGACCGCGGCACTGGCGAGGGATGTGAGCGCTAAAGTGCGACAACTTGACCTTGCTAGGGTAAGTCTCAAGTTATCATGCCGTGTTAGAAGCTGACAAACTTAAACGCCAACACAATGAGCTGTATTGATGAACTGCCCCATGTAATGGCTTTTTTTTTTTATAACAAACTAGGCATGCGTTTGACCACTGACTCGCCTGATGGGAAGCGTTGCCGTGATCGAAGGTGTAACACGCTTGCCTAGGAGATACCTATTCACTTTACTCTTAAACACCCCCGGATTGTATTTAGGTGGAAAGACAGACGCAGGCAACGAGTTCCACACCGCTGCAGTTCTTACAAGAAAGGTTGACTTGAAACGCTTAGTGCGTTTTGGCGGAATTTCCACCATGAGAGGGTGTCTCTTACTGGTGCGCCTGGTACAATTATAAAAGAACGGTGATGGCTGGATCAGGTCGTGCAGTTCTTGTGCACACTCACTGTAGTGTATTCTGTAGAATACTGACAGACTGGCCACTTCACGCCGGTGTGACAAGCTCTGAAGCTTAGATTCAACGAACAAGTCATTGTTAATAAGCCGTTTGGCGCGCTTTTCGATAGAGTCTAGGCTCAAACCCAGTTGTTCTGAGTTAACCCTCACTGGTAAGGTAGATCAGGGTAAAACTTGCTAGTAGTTCATTTCAAACAGAAACCTCGCATATCTTCATAACATCTTCTCCAATAACGCTCATGTTCAAATTAAAAAATTGTGCTTGGAACAACTCTTGAAAATTGGATCATTAATACTCTAGTTGACATTGAACAAAAAATGCTGAGGTGTCCTAGTAGACTCTGAAATCATACTTCACTCATGCAATTAATGTTCTAATAGGAGTAATTCTTGTGTTGGTAGTCAAGAGTAGCAGAGTGCCAGCATCGTGTCCACGATCTGATAGATCTGCAGCTGTGCAGTGCTGGAGTGGAAGCAGCTATTAAAGCACATGATTATGAGACAGGTACAGCCCTTTTGTGTGTAGATAAAAATGTCTACTGTCAAAAAAAAATCATACAATTACCTATGTGAAAACAATAAATGACCTGTGAGAGTGAGCGAAAATTATTACCGAAGTAATCTTGGTAAATAATTCTTGAAAGAGTAAAAATTCAGAAATGATCTTCCTTGGCAAGTTTAAGGCCTATATGCTAAAACAATGCTCAGTCATAATTCTTTTTTTTAATCTGTTTTATGGATGGTAAAACCAGTTTCATACCGAGGTTCATGACTGTGCGCATTTTAGAATATGGGGCCTAAGAACTTTAACAATTGGTAAGTCAAATCAGATAATCCACCGACAAAATAAATTGATGCTAATTCACTTACTACTTCGTGTACAATTTTTGTAGTGATATTTAAAACATAGTTGGTTACAAATATCTTTCTTTCTTTCTATTAAACAGTTATTTTACTAATGAGCCTGTGATGTTAGGCAAATGTTAGGCAGAGGCCTCCCTACCCTCTTTCCATTTGTCTCTATCTTGAGTTACAATGGTCCAGCCCCTCTGGTGCTTGTTGAGGTCCTTCCGCCACCAAACAGTTGTTATCTTTCATCCAGGTGCCGGTCACGTGTCTCGGTTCCTCAGCATGGACCCGGGCTCGGTGGAGGCGGCGCGCGCGCGCGGCGCGGCCGACCCGCGGGACGCTATGATGCGCGCCGCCAACACTCTCCGAGAGCATCTAGTGCGGAAGTAAGATTACTAAATATCTAATACTAGCTGCATCATGCAGTGTTCCTATAAAGTAGCCTATGTGCTATTTTACACTATAATCTCTCTCTGTGTCAAATTTTATCCAAATCCGTTCCGTTCTGGAGTAATTGAGTAACAAACATCCGTCCAATCACAGAAACTTTGATATTTACTATATTAGTGTGATTAGGATTACTGTCAATAACACTATTAAGGGCCCTAGCCCTTAGACATATGTTGCAATCACATACAGCGATTTTTTTCCACAAAAAGTAATGCTGGAATATTAAAATTCGTCCGATCAGCAGGTGATGTCCAAGTGCTAGCGGTTGTAGAAGAGAAGAATTAGGCCCCAGATTTCAATGTATTGTCAGCATAAACTTATAATTTTTTTTTAAAGTATGTGCTGATAAGTATATAAGCCCCACGCATTAAGTGATTCACAACTTTAATCTTAGAGTATTTTTTTAATAATTTCTCGAAGGTTCGACGAGGCGGCCCGCAAAGAAGACGACGCCAGTATCGACCGATTGTTCAAGTTGTTCCCTCAGATCGGGCGGGCGGAGGAAGGCATAGACTTACTCGCCAAGTACTTGGCTGTTCAGGTGACTAAATGATCTTGTAATTTTTTTATCCTCATTAATTTTTGATGAAGATCAATCAATGATTTGTATTCGTATGTTTCCCCCAGGCGGAAGGCCACATCCGCCGCGCGTGCGTGATAACGGAAGTGACGTCCGAGACGGCGGTGTTCGCGGACGCCATCACGCGCGTGGTGGAGGCGGGCGGCGCGGCCGTGGAGCGCGCGCGCGCCGCCGCCCGCTGCGCGCCCGGGCACCTGCCCCGCGCGGCTACACTCATACAGCCTGCTGTGAGTAGTGTCACGTGTGTAAGTTACCATCACGCGCGTGGTGGAGGCGGGCGGCGCGGCCGTGGAGCGCGCGCGCGCCGCCGCCCGCTGCGCGCCCGGGCACCTGCCCCGCGCGGCTACACTCATACAGCCTGCTGTGAGTAGTGTCACGTGTGTAAGTTACCATCACGCGCGTGGTGGAGGCGGGCGGCGCGGCCGTGGAGCGCGCGCGCGCCGCCGCCCGCTGCGCGCCCGGGCACCTGCCCCGCGCGGCTACACTCATACAGCCTGCTGTGAGTAGTGTCACGTGTGTAAGTTACCATCACGCGCGTGGTGGAGGCGGGCGGCGCGGCCGTGGAGCGCGCGCGCGCCGCCGCCCGCTGCGCGCCCGGGCACCTGCCCCGCGCGGCTACACTCATACAGCCTGCTGTGAGTAGTGTCACGTGTGTAAGTTACCATCACGCGCGTGGTGGAGGCGGGCGGCGCGGCCGTGGAGCGCGCGCGCGCCGCCGCCCGCTGCGCGCCCGGGCACCTGCCCCGCGCGGCTACACTCATACAGCCTGCTGTGAGTAGTGTCACGTGTGTAAGTTACCATCACGCGCGTGGTGGAGGCGGGCGGCGCGGCCGTGGAGCGCGCGCGCGCCGCCGCCCGCTGCGCGCCCGGGCACCTGCCCCGCGCGGCTACACTCATACAGCCTGCTGTGAGTAGTGTCACGTGTGTAAGTTACCATCACGCGCGTGGTGGAGGCGGGCGGCGCGGCCGTGGAGCGCGCGCGCGCCGCCGCCCGCTGCGCGCCCGGGCACCTGCCCCGCGCGGCTACACTCATACAGCCTGCTGTGAGTAGTGTCACGTGTGTAAGTTACCATCACGCGCGTGGTGGAGGCGGGCGGCGCGGCCGTGGAGCGCGCGCGCGCCGCCGCCCGCTGCGCGCCCGGGCACCTGCCCCGCGCGGCTACACTCATACAGCCTGCTGTGAGTAGTGTCACGTGTGTAAGTTACCATCACGCGCGTGGTGGAGGCGGGCGGCGCGGCCGTGGAGCGCGCGCGCGCCGCCGCCCGCTGCGCGCCCGGGCACCTGCCCCGCGCGGCTACACTCATACAGCCTGCTGTGAGTAGTGTCACGTGTGTAAGTTACCATCACGCGCGTGGTGGAGGCGGGCGGCGCGGCCGTGGAGCGCGCGCGCGCCGCCGCCCGCTGCGCGCCCGGGCACCTGCCCCGCGCGGCTACACTCATACAGCCTGCTGTGAGTAGTGTCACGTGTGTAAGTTACCATCACGCGCGTGGTGGAGGCGGGCGGCGCGGCCGTGGAGCGCGCGCGCGCCGCCGCCCGCTGCGCGCCCGGGCACCTGCCCCGCGCGGCTACACTCATACAGCCTGCTGTGAGTAGTGTCACGTGTGTAAGTTACCATCACGCGCGTGGTGGAGGCGGGCGGCGCGGCCGTGGAGCGCGCGCGCGCCGCCGCCCGCTGCGCGCCCGGGCACCTGCCCCGCGCGGCTACACTCATACAGCCTGCTGTGAGTAGTGTCACGTGTGTAAGTTACCATCACGCGCGTGGTGGAGGCGGCAAGCGGCGAATAAAGGTCTCAGAGTTTAGTGGAACATTTCGGCATTTGTTCGTTCGACGATAATTTGAATACTATTGATCCAATCCAAATCCAATCCACTCATGAAAATTTGTAAACAATTAGTTCATGTTTTTAAGTTCGAACATAAATGAAATCCAACAAAAAGTAATGCAGATGTGCGAGGTCAGAGTTCGAGACGAACTACCAACTAGAAAATAGTAAAGCTTCACACTCGTAGTCTCCACTACTTTTCCCTATATCGGCAATGCCATGTAACACACACCACACAGATATTTAAATTCACTAAGCCAAAAGGGTCATCAAAAAAGGCAATGAGAATCTAATCCTGTGCCACAGATAATACATACTACCCTATAACTCCTTTATTAGGTATGCAACGGAGTGCGGAGGGTGTACACGGAGCTAGTGCTGTCCCGGCGACTGGAGCAGGACCCGCGGCGCGCGACCAACTCGCCGCTGACGCTGGAGCCGGTGCTGTCTGAACTGGCGCTCACACACTCCAGGATACGGCTGTACTTCAACTTCTTGAGAAGAAAGACAGAGGTAAGTCATAAAATTCTCTGCAGTGCGCATATTAGGCGCAATGCTGAATGTTTTATTTACTTCTCTAATAAGCAGCAACAACAATCTCTCAACTAAATTCTCCGAAATTGGACCTATTTATATTTGTCTTCAATTAATAATTCCATTTCTACATTGCCTAAGAAACCTAACCCTAAAACTTTTTCTGTGTACCGTCCTATATTTATCCTTCCTTTTTTATCTAACGTCCTTGAGCGTCTTGTTCACAAGCAACTAAACGAATTCCTCAACAGGCAAGACCTCTTCAATCCATTCCAATCCGGTTTTCGTCCTGGGCATAGCACTGTATCCACTCTTGTTAAGATCACCGTTGACATACGCTTAGGTATGGATAACGGTAAGCTTACTGTTCTAACCCTGTTAGATTTTAGTAATGCTTTTAATGCCGTTAACCTCGACATCTTGTTAGCTTTAATGCGCTCCATTAACATATCTTCATCGGCAATCGACTGGTTTCATAGTTACCTGTTTGGTCGCTGGCAACGTACTCGTATTTGCCTGGAAGATACATTTTCTTCTTGGTGTAATACTACAGCTGGTGTGCCACAGGGTGGCGTCCTGTCTCCTCTTCTATTTACTATTTTTATAAACTCGGTGTAGGAAACTAAGGTGGAAAAAGTAGGAAGAAGTAAGGGTCTGGAAAATTTCCTACCCCCTTTACGCAGACGATCTTCAAATTTATTGTCAACCTCCATTAGATAATCTGGATACAGCTATTGCTGCCATGAACACCGATTTGCATCAAATTATTAAGTGGAGTAATTCCTATGGTCTAAAAGTTAATCCCACTAAATCGCAGGCTATTATCATTGGCAGCCCTTACTTCATCTCGAGATTAAACTGGACTGATATCCCCCATGTAGTATTTGATGGGGTTGCATTACCGTATAGTGAGTCAGTGAAAAATCTAGGCGTGATGTTTGATCAGGTCGACCAGCTGCAAATTATTTGCATCTGGTGGATCCCTTAGACGGCTTCGTAAGTTTTTACCCACTGCCACTAAAGTCACGCTTGCACAGTCTCTTCTTCTTCCCATTCTAGATTATGCTGATGCCTGTTATCTAGATCTGACAGAGTTACAGCTTGATAAACTAGAACGTCTTCAAAATTACTGCATCCGATTCATTTTTGGCTTACGTAAATATGATCACGTTTCTGTTTTCCGGACTAAACTAAAGTGGCTCCCTATTCGACTTCGACGGAATGCTCACATTCTTTCCCTTCTCTATAGTACTCTTTTTAATCCTGGGGTGGCAGGATTAAAAAGAGTACGCTATTTAAAAGATCTCTTTTCTTATCTGCAATCCTTTCATCCCCATCCTCTTAGATCTAAATATACTCTTTCGCTAAAAACTCCCACAGCTAATTGTAAAATGTTCTATGGTAAGTCGTTTGCATTTCAGGCAGTCCAACTGTGGAACAAGCTGCCCGTCGCTACTAGACATGCTCCAACACTAGCTATTTTTAAAGATGCCGTAAAAAAGCTGTATTTATTAAAATTGCCTTGATTGTTTTATTTATCAGTGTTGTATGTATGTAATAATTATATGTATATAGTGATATATGTATGTAATATGTAATTAGTATACTTTATTAACTATAGGTATTTTAAGTACTAGAATGTATTATATTACTATGATGTACTTTTATGTAAGTTTTATGTAAATAGTTTATGTAGGTGTATAGGTATAATACTCGATGTTTTGTTGTTTCTTTGTATCAATCTTATGTTTATTTTAGTTATTTTTGCACACCCTGTCCCATACTCATTTGTCGTATCCTCTCCATCCTAAGGTTGCCTGGAAGAGATCGCTTTTAGTGATAAGGCCGCCAGTTGTTAAACTATTTAATAAGTTTTATCATTATTTTTCTGTTGTTGTTATTTGTTATCTGTGGTATCTGTGTATCTGTTTGTGTATTGTTTTGTTAACAATAAAGAGTTTATCTATCTATCTATCTATCTATCTAATAATTTCGGTCCTAACACACTGCCTTGAGGTACTCCGTATGCAAAAGTGAGCGTACTATTTCAAAGTTCTTTTTTTTCTAGACTGATGCATTACCACTGGACGAAGCAAAGAAACAGGCATCAATGGATGCTATTGAGAAGCTCATATCGGAGTGCGACTTGATGCGGACTGCGCAAGACTTGCTTGCACATTATTTAAATCTCGAAAGGTAGGAAACAAAAATAACAGGACATTAGGCCCTTTTCAGAACGCTAAATTGCTAAATAGCTAAAAGCATTGATGTCATGGTGTAATATGCAGCAGTAACTAAGACAAGTATATTTTAGTAAATTTAAATTTAACAATTAAGTGTCATTAATTGGGCCTAGTAAAGTTCAATACTGCTTTCCTATTTTTAAATGTATGAATGGAGAACTGTGTGATTTGCAGGAATTGTTCGTAAGTTAGGACCACTTGCAGAGGATACGTAGTTGAGTTCGTAAGCGCAGAGCGTAACTAGTAGTTAACGTGTAATAACCGAAGACGGGTCTGAGCAGTAGCGCACTTGTAGCGCCTCTCTCAACTGCCGTCTTTGTACTTCTTCACTCTACAAAACTTCAAGGCTAGAGTGAATAAGTACCTTATAGGTCATCGTGCTCCATCTTAGACCTCAACGTCGCTTAACATCAGGCGAGTTGGTGGTCAAACGCCGACCTACTCTACATAAAAAATAAAATAAAAAATTCAATCAAATATTGTGTTAACTCAAGGTTAGCTTCTAACAATTGTTGGCGCAAAACGATTTATCAGTTTAACCTCTGATGAACTATTGGGTTAAAAAGATTATTCAAACTTCTGTGGTTTTTAAGTGGCCTTTAGCAGTTTATGCTTTTCCTAGGAACTAGGAACCATAGACTGTGCTCTGAGCCTCCAACCACATAAATTGAGAGTCAGTTCTCAGTCCAAGGCTCGTCCGCCGACACTGCGCAACCATGAACTTTACTGCGCAGCGATAAGATTCGCGGTCGCGCAGCGTCGGCGGTTGAACCCAAAAATTATCGCAATAAGATATCACGGTACGAGCCTAGGCTTTTCCTAGGAACCCGAATCCGTGCTAGGGATGTGACATTCATAAGTCATTGACTATGTAACATTCTTAAAATATTAATGACGTGTGTGTGTGTGTGTGTACTCTATTTATTTGCTACTAGTGACCTGTCCCGATTTCTGTTGATATGATCGCTAGGATACTTTCATAGATTGCCTAAAAGTTATATCAAAATCGCTCCAGGTGTTTTGGAGTGCCTAGGGCCATACAAACCCACCCATATGCACAGATCGATTTTATAGATATAGAAGATAGATTCAAAAAAGGGTTGTTTCAGTTTAACTTACGTGTGTTATTTTTGTTAGGTATTACTTAGAGGAGAGCATCAACAAAGCCCTGAAGATGGCCACCCCGCAGACTGGAGTCACCACCTCGAGTCTCGTCGACGACGTCTTCTACATAGCGAGGAAGGTCATCAGGTTGGTTTAACTTTTTTTACAGCTATTCCATCTCTAGTGTTATTGTTATGATCTCTGATGCTATAAGTTAGTAGATGTTTTAGCTGTTGATTTTCCTTAATATACCTACATAAATAAATAAATGATAGTCACAGTTCAATTAAAATTTATGTAGATGTTTACGAACGTATATAATATTTTCAAAGATATACAAAGAAGGTAAAGTAAATATATTTATTTCTTTAAATATATCTCTCTCTATATATCGTGGGGCCCTGTTTTACGAAAATAAGAGATGTACTCGTATTATCAGACAATATGTCTGTAAGGTCCTTAACCATATCAATACCGCAGATATGACTCGAGAAGATCTAGATCTTCCACGAATTCCGTAGTGGTATAATTTACGGATCAAGGTACGGTGTTGTATACAATCAAACGCTTTGGAAAGATCACAAAAGACACCGATGGCATCCTGTGAACTCGCCCAAGCTTTCATCACAACCAACTAATCCGACACCAGTATCTGTTGGTGATGTGCTTCTCGTGAAACCGAATTGATTTTCGGTTAAAATACTGTGCATGTTAAAGTGTAGTGTGTTAAGGTGCATAGCATTAGACTCTCGAACTACCCTCATTTGAGGACATTACAGTATCTTTCAATTTAGGAAGGCAGTGGATGAAGCCGCTACAGGACTGGAAAGGATTGCAGGCTGAAAAGGAGAACTATATTTAGCAATGAGCAGATGAGCAGATTTAGTTTTCGAGATTTTGTATAATTTATCCCAACTCTTTTATTCGCCCCTGTGTAGGCAAAAGCTTTACTTTGCTGAGAAAGGGAGGGCTCTCATGAAAGATTTCAATATAGTTTGAAAGATATCCCTGAGACCAGTCGCACGCATCCGCGCTACGCTTAGTTTACAATACAGTTCTATATCTCTCTCAATTCCTATTCCTATCACGTCCGTTCTTCTCGACCATTGTCTGACTCGTTTGAAAAGTCATCAGAGTGAGATTGACCGAGATAACGTTTCACGCGTCAAAACGAGGCCCCAGGCAAGCGAGGACAAAGCGAGGCCAGGCAGGGGAGCGGACGTGAGTCGCGCAAGTTTTAGCGCACGCCCTCAGCGGAATGTCCTGCGTGCTCCCAGGCGCAGCTTGTCGACCGGCAGCGTGGACGGCGCATGCGCGGTGCTGAACGACGCCTCGGCGCTGCTGGAGCGCGCGGTGGCGGGCGCGCTGCGGCGCTGGCTGCGCGCGCCGCCGCCCGAGCCGCTCGCGCTGCCGCCGCCGCCCGCCGCGCACCAGCCGCGCATCATGGACGAGCTGGCCGCGCGCCTCAACAGGGACGTGGACACGCAGCGCATGCTGTTCCTCGTGAGTACACTGCCCTGCATTGTGGAACTACTTGTCAACCGTGCCCGCGGAAGGTGTCACGAAGTGTATTCGTGGGCGCAGGCGCACCTGAACGAGGCGGAGGCGGGCGCGGAGTGGGCGGAGCGGCTGGCGGGCGAGGCGTGCGCGGAGGCCGAGCCGCTGTACCGGCGCGCGGGCGAGCGCGACAAGCTGCAGTCGTGCGCCGCGGGGCTGGGCGGCGCCGCGGCGGCGCTGCGGGCCGCGCGCGACACGGCGCGCGCCGCGCTGCACGCCGCGCTCAAGCCGCGCGCGCACGCCTGGGCCGACGCGCTCGTCGACCCCGCCGCGGACCGAGGTCGGTAGTGAACACGCTGCGGGCCGCGCGCGACACGGCGCGCGCCGCGCTGCACGCCGCGCTCAAGCCGCGCGCGCACGCCTGGGCCGACGCGCTCGTCGACCCCGCCGCGGACCGAGGTCGGTAGTGAACACGCTGCGGGCCGCGCGCGACACGGCGCGCGCCGCGCTGCACGCCGCGCTCAAGCCGCGCGCGCACGCCTGGGCCGACGCGCTCGTCGACCCCGCCGCGGACCGAGGTCGGTAGTGAACACGCTGCGGGCCGCGCGCGACACGGCGCGCGCCGCGCTGCACGCCGCGCTCAAGCCGCGCGCGCACGCCTGGGCCGACGCGCTCGTCGACCCCGCCGCGGACCGAGGTCGGTAGTGAACACGCTGCGGGCCGCGCGCGACACGGCGCGCGCCGCGCTGCACGCCGCGCTCAAGCCGCGCGCGCACGCCTGGGCCGACGCGCTCGTCGACCCCGCCGCGGACCGAGGTCGGTAGTGAACACGCTGCGGGCCGCGCGCGACACGGCGCGCGCCGCGCTGCACGCCGCGCTCAAGCCGCGCGCGCACGCCTGGGCCGACGCGCTCGTCGACCCCGCCGCGGACCGAGGTCGGTAGTGAACACGCTGCGGGCCGCGCGCGACACGGCGCGCGCCGCGCTGCACGCCGCGCTCAAGCCGCGCGCGCACGCCTGGGCCGACGCGCTCGTCGACCCCGCCGCGGACCGAGGTCGGTAGTGAACACGCTGCGGGCCGCGCGCGACACGGCGCGCGCCGCGCTGCACGCCGCGCTCAAGCCGCGCGCGCACGCCTGGGCCGACGCGCTCGTCGACCCCGCCGCGGACCGAGGTCGGTAGTGAACACGCTGCGGGCCGCGCGCGACACGGCGCGCGCCGCGCTGCACGCCGCGCTCAAGCCGCGCGCGCACGCCTGGGCCGACGCGCTCGTCGACCCCGCCGCGGACCGAGGTCGGTAGTGAACACGCTGCGGGCCGCGCGCGACACGGCGCGCGCCGCGCTGCACGCCGCGCTCAAGCCGCGCGCGCACGCCTGGGCCGACGCGCTCGTCGACCCCGCCGCGGACCGAGGTCGGTAGTGAACACGCTGCGGGCCGCGCGCGACACGGCGCGCGCCGCGCTGCACGCCGCGCTCAAGCCGCGCGCGCACGCCTGGGCCGACGCGCTCGTCGACCCCGCCGCGGACCGAGGTCGGTAGTGAACACGCTGCGGGCCGCGCGCGACACGGCGCGCGCCGCGCTGCACGCCGCGCTCAAGCCGCGCGCGCACGCCTGGGCCGACGCGCTCGTCGACCCCGCCGCGGACCGAGGTCGGTAGTGAACACGCTGCGGGCCGCGCGCGACACGGCGCGCGCCGCGCTGCACGCCGCGCTCAAGCCGCGCGCGCACGCCTGGGCCGACGCGCTCGTCGACCCCGCCGCGGACCGAGGTCGGTAGTGAACACGCTGCGGGCCGCGCGCGACACGGCGCGCGCCGCGCTGCACGCCGCGCTCAAGCCGCGCGCGCACGCCTGGGCCGACGCGCTCGTCGACCCCGCCGCGGACCGAGGTCGGTAGTGAACACGCTGCGGGCCGCGCGCGACACGGCGCGCGCCGCGCTGCACGCCGCGCTCAAGCCGCGCGCGCACGCCTGGGCCGACGCGCTCGTCGACCCCGCCGCGGACCGAGGTCGGTAGTGAACACGCTGCGGGCCGCGCGCGACACGGCGCGCGCCGCGCTGCACGCCGCGCTCAAGCCGCGCGCGCACGCCTGGGCCGACGCGCTCGTCGACCCCGCCGCGGACCGAGGTCGGTAGTGAACACGCTGCGGGCCGCGCGCGACACGGCGCGCGCCGCGCTGCACGCCGCGCTCAAGCCGCGCGCGCACGCCTGGGCCGACGCGCTCGTCGACCCCGCCGCGGACCGAGGTCGGTAGTGAACACGCTGCGGGCCGCGCGCGACACGGCGCGCGCCGCGCTGCACGCCGCGCTCAAGCCGCGCGCGCACGCCTGGGCCGACGCGCTCGTCGACCCCGCCGCGGACCGAGGTCGGTAGTGAACACGCTGCGGGCCGCGCGCGACACGGCGCGCGCCGCGCTGCACGCCGCGCTCAAGCCGCGCGCGCACGCCTGGGCCGACGCGCTCGTCGACCCCGCCGCGGACCGAGGTCGGTAGTGAACCACGCTGCGGGCCGCGCGCTGAATATACTAAAAACCCTACCGCAGACCGAGGTCGGTACGACCACGCTCGCAGCCAACAGTACAAGACCGGAGCGCGACAAGTTGCAAGCGTTGACCACGCTCGCAACCAATACAAGTAGCTTATTATAGCTGCACCTCGCATTGTTACTCGCGGTTAAAACTACCCTATGTGTACACGCCATCTATGGGAAAATAGCTGAACTAATTCATTATTTTATTTTATTTTATTGTACAGGGAAAACAGACGGCTGCTAATTTTACACAGTAGATAAACGATAAGTGTTAACACAAAAGCCAAAGTAGTTTTCACTTATAAACACTTAAACAGTTACAAGTAAAAAAACCCTCTAAAAATACATAAATTAATTAAGTACCTCATACAAATACTTATATTTACTTACAAAATTATTTTTTATTATTTAAACGTTTATTTGCCATTCTATTTTTTGTAGAACCATATTTCACTTTTGTTGAGTCAAAGAACTGTTTAGAAAGAAATTGTTAAAAGTAATATGCCTCGTCATAAATAAGTCGAATTATGGATTTCAGTTTCAGCGGAATCAATAATAGTTCCAATCGACGCCTACAAGGTGGCGCCATTAAATCGATAGTAACGGCATACTAATGGTGTGGGCGACCGCTCCTCGGGCTCTTTGCTCTGCGTCGCGATAGGCAACCACACGTACCGCAAATACACCGATTTCAGCCTACTTTTGTATTTCCCCCAACCATTTTTCAATATGACTATGATCTATCTCTAACTATTTATTTATTTATATTAAGGAAAATCAACAGCTGAAATATCTTACTAATAACTTATAGCATCAGAGAGCTAATTATAGATTTTCACGATTAGTGACAGCCTTAGCAACTATGGTTATGAACTTTAATGTGAACGCACGGTAACACAAAGTTCTAACAAAAACAGAATAATAAACGCAAAAACACAAAAACAAATTAAAAAGCTAAGTAATTATTAATTACACAGTAGCAACACCTGCAAAGTAGGATCTGCTCAGCCGCTGCTTGGCCGAATTAACGTTCGTACCGAAAAGGTCGAAGTCACTTAACTTGCACAATTTATTGAATTGGTCGCCAGCTCGCCAAAGAAATGAGTTCCGCCTGTACCTTGTTCCAACGACGGGAGTAGAAATGGGGGGGTTAAATCGAGTGAATCTAGGGGGAACGCGGATGGGAATTTTACTGAGTAGTTCTGGGCAATCAATCGAGTTAGAGGTTATTTTAAGTAAAAATGTTAGGTCGGCGATATAGCGTCTTTTTGATAGGGGGAGGAAATGAAATCTTTTGCAATGATCATCGTAGTCGCGTGTCTTAAAAGGAATTTTGGAACGGAAGCAAAGGTACCTAATGAATTTGAGTGGATTCTCTCGATTCTATCTATATATACCGCATATTGAGGATTCCACACCTGAGATGCATATTCAAGGATACTCCGGACAAATGTGCAATAAAGTATTTTAAAAGTCTTAATCCGATTAAAACCAGCCGAACTTCTCATGACGAAACCTAGTGCTCTTGAAGCCTTGGAGACGATATTATCGATATGCTTATCAAATAACAATTTTGCGTCATGCAACACTCCGAGGTCCCTGACAACGTCACACTTTGTCAATAACACTTGTTTAAGCAAATACGAAGACTGAATTATACTAATTTTACGGGTGAAAGTGGTCACAGTACATTTAGATGGGTTGAGGTCTAGCTTATTAATTTTGCAGGAACTATCCAACCTGGAGAGGTCAGCCTGTAGTTTAGAGACATCATCCAATGATTTGATGACCCTAAATATTTTCATATCGTCAGCGAAACATAACAATTGGCTATTAAGAAAGCATTGGGAAATATCATTGACGAAGATTAAAAAGAGGAGGGGACCTAGCAGTGATCCCTGGGGAACGCCACTGGGGACGGAGACCCAACTAGATATGTAGTTGTTTATAACAATGGCTTGAGAACGGTTTTTTATATAGGACGAGAACCACCTAAGCAGGTCGCCCCTTATACCAGCAAGTTGAAGCTTGGACAAAAGCAGCCGGTGATCGATTCTGTCAAACGCTTTGCTATAGTCTGTGTAGACTACATCTACCTGGGAGCCGTTGTCCGTGGCTTCAGTGAGAAAGTCATTAAAGAGAACGAGATTGGAGGTAGTTGAACGTCCTTTAAGAAAACCGTGCTGGGAGAGGCTAAAGGAGTGATGTAACGCTGCATAGATTTGGTTATATATAATTTTCTCAAATAATTTTGCAATAATGCACAGTTTAGATATTGGCCTATAATTACCCACTTCGGTTTTCGAACCTTTTTTATGAATTGGTGAGACAAATGCTGACTTCCAGATTTGAGGGACTATGCCATCAGATATTGATTTGGAAAAAAGTAGTGAAATTGGCACGCAGATGGACTCGGAGCAACCAGTAAGAAATACTGGACTGACATCATCTGGTCCCGCTGACTTAGATGCAAACTATGATCTATCTCTGCCAAATTTCACTCACATCCGTTCAACCGTTTTAACGTGATTGAGTAACAAAGATCCATCCAAACTTTCGCATTTATAAGATTAGTGTAATTAATTGGCTTCATTCGTCTATTTTTGATAAAGGTATGGTTCCACTTGTCCTACGTCGTAATACCACCTACGATTTGTAATATTTTTTTTCGCACGAAAACTTCCAAAACTTCATCCGCAAAAACTGCCAAAGCTTACCCAAAAACAAACGTTCCCAATGAGCCATGGTATTTTCTTCTCAGACGAGATGGAAGACGACGCGGACGCGCTGCCGCAGGCGCTCGACCAGTTCGTGGAGAGCTCCCGCGCGCTCGTGTCCGCCGGCACGCTGGAGCTCGTGCTGCAGTGGCTCGTCGCCGACATCTGCAGCCGCGCCGAGCAGAGGATCCTGCACTACCACTACACCAGGGTAACAATTCAATACTTGGGAGGGTCATTTCTGCTGATTTTTTTTTATAGATCTCAGATCTCCTATCCCCATATATTTGCCTCTACGTTGCTAGGTATTTCGAGATGTTCTTTGATGTTGCAAATCTGCAGCGACTTTGGAAAGTTTGGGCGAATACTATTTTATTTTTATTTTAGCGTGACAAACCCTAGTCAGGCGATCGAAGGGTATTTTTTCCGCAACCTAGAATCAGCCATCACTTTGGTCCTGCCAGGACGGAATGGGATAAAACTATATACTCTTCCCTCTATCCATCTGAAGAGAGCTGGCGTCGTGTCCGCAGGAGGGCGGGCTGGCGGCGGAGCGGCGCGCGCGGCGGCTCGCGGCCTGGGCGGGCGCGGAGGCGGGCGGCGCGCGCGAGCGGGCCGCGCGCCTGGCGCAGGGCGCCGCCCTGCTGGCGCTCGACCTGCCCGCGCACGCGCGCCTCGCGCTGCAGCCCGCGCCGCGCCTGCCGCTCGACCGCGCGCGGGACATACTCGCCCGGAGGTAACACTGCACGCTCGACCGCGCGCGGGACATACTCGCCCGGAGGTAACACTGCACGCTCGACCGCGCGCCTGGCGCAGGGCGCCGCCCTGCTGGCGCTCGACCTGCCCGCGCACGCGCGCCTCGCGCTGCAGCCCGCGCCGCGCCTGCCGCTCGACCGCGCGCGGGACATACTCGCCCGGAGGTAACACTGCACGCTCGACCGCGCGCCTGGCGCAGGGCGCCGCCCTGCTGGCGCTCGACCTGCCCGCGCACGCGCGCCTCGCGCTGCAGCCCGCGCCGCGCCTGCCGCTCGACCGCGCGCGGGACATACTCGCCCGGAGGTAACACTGCACGCTCGACCGCGCGCGGGACATACTCGCCCGGAGGTAACACTGCACGCTCGACCGCGCGCCTGGCGCAGGGCGCCGCCCTGCTGGCGCTCGACCTGCCCGCGCACGCGCGCCTCGCGCTGCAGCCCGCGCCGCGCCTGCCGCTCGACCGCGCGCGGGACATACTCGCCCGGAGGTAACACTGCACGCTCGACCGCGCGCGGGACATACTCGCCCGGAGGTAACACTGCACGCTCGACCGCGCGCCTGGCGCAGGGCGCCGCCCTGCTGGCGCTCGACCTGCCCGCGCACGCGCGCCTCGCGCTGCAGCCCGCGCCGCGCCTGCCGCTCGACCGCGCGCGGGACATACTCGCCCGGAGGTAACACTGCACGCTCGACCGCGCGCCTGGCGCAGGGCGCCGCCCTGCTGGCGCTCGACCTGCCCGCGCACGCGCGCCTCGCGCTGCAGCCCGCGCCGCGCCTGCCGCTCGACCGCGCGCGGGACATACTCGCCCGGAGGTAACACTGCACGCTCGACCGCGCGCCTGGCGCAGGGCGCCGCCCTGCTGGCGCTCGACCTGCCCGCGCACGCGCGCCTCGCGCTGCAGCCCGCGCCGCGCCTGCCGCTCGACCGCGCGCGGGACATACTCGCCCGGAGGTAACACTGCACGCTCGACCGCGCGCGGGACATACTCGCCCGGAGGTAACACTGCACGCTCGACCGCGCGCGGGACATACTCGCCCGGAGGTAACACTGCACGCTCGACCGCGCGCCTGGCGCAGGGCGCCGCCCTGCTGGCGCTCGACCTGCCCGCGCACGCGCGCCTCGCGCTGCAGCCCGCGCCGCGCCTGCCGCTCGACCGCGCGCGGGACATACTCGCCCGGAGGTAACACTGCACGCTCGACCGCGCGCCTGGCGCAGGGCGCCGCCCTGCTGGCGCTCGACCTGCCCGCGCACGCGCGCCTCGCGCTGCAGCCCGCGCCGCGCCTGCCGCTCGACCGCGCGCGGGACATACTCGCCCGGAGGTAACACTGCACGCTCGACCGCGCGCCTGGCGCAGGGCGCCGCCCTGCTGGCGCTCGACCTGCCCGCGCACGCGCGCCTCGCGCTGCAGCCCGCGCCGCGCCTGCCGCTCGACCGCGCGCGGGACATACTCGCCCGGAGGTAACACTGCACGCTCGACCGCGCGCCTGGCGCAGGGCGCCGCCCTGCTGGCGCTCGACCTGCCCGCGCACGCGCGCCTCGCGCTGCAGCCCGCGCCGCGCCTGCCGCTCGACCGCGCGCGGGACATACTCGCCCGGAGGTAACACTGCACGCTCGACCGCGCGCCTGGCGCAGGGCGCCGCCCTGCTGGCGCTCGACCTGCCCGCGCACGCGCGCCTCGCGCTGCAGCCCGCGCCGCGCCTGCCGCTCGACCGCGCGCGGGACATACTCGCCCGGAGGTAACACTGCACGCTCGACCGCGCGCCTGGCGCAGGGCGCCGCCCTGCTGGCGCTCGACCTGCCCGCGCACGCGCGCCTCGCGCTGCAGCCCGCGCCGCGCCTGCCGCTCGACCGCGCGCGGGACATACTCGCCCGGAGGTAACACTGCACGCTCGACCGCGCGCCTGGCGCAGGGCGCCGCCCTGCTGGCGCTCGACCTGCCCGCGCACGCGCGCCTCGCGCTGCAGCCCGCGCCGCGCCTGCCGCTCGACCGCGCGCGGGACATACTCGCCCGGAGGTAACACTGCACGCTCGACCGCGCGCCTGGCGCAGGGCGCCGCCCTGCTGGCGCTCGACCTGCCCGCGCACGCGCGCCTCGCGCTGCAGCCCGCGCCGCGCCTGCCGCTCGACCGCGCGCGGGACATACTCGCCCGGAGGTAACACTGCACGCTCGACCGCGCGCCTGGCGCAGGGCGCCGCCCTGCTGGCGCTCGACCTGCCCGCGCACGCGCGCCTCGCGCTGCAGCCCGCGCCGCGCCTGCCGCTCGACCGCGCGCGGGACATACTCGCCCGGAGGTAACACTGCACGCTCGACCGCGCGCCTGGCGCAGGGCGCCGCCCTGCTGGCGCTCGACCTGCCCGCGCACGCGCGCCTCGCGCTGCAGCCCGCGCCGCGCCTGCCGCTCGACCGCGCGCGGGACATACTCGCCCGGAGGTAACACTGCACGCTCGACCGCGCGCCTGGCGCAGGGCGCCGCCCTGCTGGCGCTCGACCTGCCCGCGCACGCGCGCCTCGCGCTGCAGCCCGCGCCGCGCCTGCCGCTCGACCGCGCGCGGGACATACTCGCCCGGAGGTAACACTGCACGCTCGACCGCGCGCGGGACATACTCGCCCGGAGGTAACACTGCACGCTCGACCGCGCGCGGGACATACTCGCCCGGAGGTAACACTGCACGCTCGACCGCGCGCCTGGCGCAGGGCGCCGCCCTGCTGGCGCTCGACCTGCCCGCGCACGCGCGCCTCGCGCTGCAGCCCGCGCCGCGCCTGCCGCTCGACCGCGCGCGGGACATACTCGCCCGGAGGTAACACTGCACGCTCGACCGCGCGCGGGACATACTCGCCCGGAGGTAACACTGCACGCTCGACCGCGCGCGGGACATACTCGCCCGGAGGTAACACTGCACGCTCGACCGCGCGCCTGGCGCAGGGCGCCGCCCTGCTGGCGCTCGACCTGCCCGCGCACGCGCGCCTCGCGCTGCAGCCCGCGCCGCGCCTGCCGCTCGACCGCGCGCGGGACATACTCGCCCGGAGGTAACACTGCACGCTCGACCGCGCGCCTGGCGCAGGGCGCCGCCCTGCTGGCGCTCGACCTGCCCGCGCACGCGCGCCTCGCGCTGCAGCCCGCGCCGCGCCTGCCGCTCGACCGCGCGCGGGACATACTCGCCCGGAGGTAACACTGCACGCTCGACCGCGCGCGGGACATACTCGCCCGGAGGTAACACTGCACGCTCGACCGCGCGCGGGACATACTCGCCCGGAGGTAACACTGCACGCTCGACCGCGCGCCTGGCGCAGGGCGCCGCCCTGCTGGCGCTCGACCTGCCCGCGCACGCGCGCCTCGCGCTGCAGCCCGCGCCGCGCCTGCCGCTCGACCGCGCGCGGGACATACTCGCCCGGAGGTAACACTGCACGCTCGACCGCGCGCCTGGCGCAGGGCGCCGCCCTGCTGGCGCTCGACCTGCCCGCGCACGCGCGCCTCGCGCTGCAGCCCGCGCCGCGCCTGCCGCTCGACCGCGCGCGGGACATACTCGCCCGGAGGTAACACTGCACGCTCGACCGCGCGCCTGGCGCAGGGCGCCGCCCTGCTGGCGCTCGACCTGCCCGCGCACGCGCGCCTCGCGCTGCAGCCCGCGCCGCGCCTGCCGCTCGACCGCGCGCGGGACATACTCGCCCGGAGGTAACACTGCACGCTCGACCGCGCGCGGGACATACTCGCCCGGAGGTAACACTGCACGCTCGACCGCGCGCGGGACATACTCGCCCGGAGGTAACACTGCACGCTCGACCGCGCGCCTGGCGCAGGGCGCCGCCCTGCTGGCGCTCGACCTGCCCGCGCACGCGCGCCTCGCGCTGCAGCCCGCGCCGCGCCTGCCGCTCGACCGCGCGCGGGACATACTCGCCCGGAGGTAACACTGCACGCTCGACCGCGCGCCTGGCGCAGGGCGCCGCCCTGCTGGCGCTCGACCTGCCCGCGCACGCGCGCCTCGCGCTGCAGCCCGCGCCGCGCCTGCCGCTCGACCGCGCGCGGGACATACTCGCCCGGAGGTAACACTGCACGCTCGACCGCGCGCCTGGCGCAGGGCGCCGCCCTGCTGGCGCTCGACCTGCCCGCGCACGCGCGCCTCGCGCTGCAGCCCGCGCCGCGCCTGCCGCTCGACCGCGCGCGGGACATACTCGCCCGGAGGTAACACTGCACGCTCGACCGCGCGCGGGACATACTCGCCCGGAGGTAACACTGCACGCTCGACCGCGCGCGGGACATACTCGCCCGGAGGTAACACTGCACGCTCGACCGCGCGCCTGGCGCAGGGCGCCGCCCTGCTGGCGCTCGACCTGCCCGCGCACGCGCGCCTCGCGCTGCAGCCCGCGCCGCGCCTGCCGCTCGACCGCGCGCGGGACATACTCGCCCGGAGGTAACACTGCACGCTCGACCGCGCGCCTGGCGCAGGGCGCCGCCCTGCTGGCGCTCGACCTGCCCGCGCACGCGCGCCTCGCGCTGCAGCCCGCGCCGCGCCTGCCGCTCGACCGCGCGCGGGACATACTCGCCCGGAGGTAACACTGCACGCTCGACCGCGCGCCTGGCGCAGGGCGCCGCCCTGCTGGCGCTCGACCTGCCCGCGCACGCGCGCCTCGCGCTGCAGCCCGCGCCGCGCCTGCCGCTCGACCGCGCGCGGGACATACTCGCCCGGAGGTAACACTGCACGCTCGACCGCGCGCCTGGCGCAGGGCGCCGCCCTGCTGGCGCTCGACCTGCCCGCGCACGCGCGCCTCGCGCTGCAGCCCGCGCCGCGCCTGCCGCTCGACCGCGCGCGGGACATACTCGCCCGGAGGTAACACTGCACGCTCGACCGCGCGCCTGGCGCAGGGCGCCGCCCTGCTGGCGCTCGACCTGCCCGCGCACGCGCGCCTCGCGCTGCAGCCCGCGCCGCGCCTGCCGCTCGACCGCGCGCGGGACATACTCGCCCGGAGGTAACACTGCACGCTCGACCGCGCGCCTGGCGCAGGGCGCCGCCCTGCTGGCGCTCGACCTGCCCGCGCACGCGCGCCTCGCGCTGCAGCCCGCGCCGCGCCTGCCGCTCGACCGCGCGCGGGACATACTCGCCCGGAGGTAACACTGCACGCTCGACCGCGCGCCTGGCGCAGGGCGCCGCCCTGCTGGCGCTCGACCTGCCCGCGCACGCGCGCCTCGCGCTGCAGCCCGCGCCGCGCCTGCCGCTCGACCGCGCGCGGGACATACTCGCCCGGAGGTAACACTGCACGCTCGACCGCGCGCCTGGCGCAGGGCGCCGCCCTGCTGGCGCTCGACCTGCCCGCGCACGCGCGCCTCGCGCTGCAGCCCGCGCCGCGCCTGCCGCTCGACCGCGCGCGGGACATACTCGCCCGGAGGTAACACTGCACGCTCGACCGCGCGCCTGGCGCAGGGCGCCGCCCTGCTGGCGCTCGACCTGCCCGCGCACGCGCGCCTCGCGCTGCAGCCCGCGCCGCGCCTGCCGCTCGACCGCGCGCGGGACATACTCGCCCGGAGGTAACACTGCACGCTCGACCGCGCGCGGGACATACTCACCCGGAGGTAACACTGCACGCTCGACCGCGCGCGGGACATACTCACCCGGAGGTAACACTGCACGCTCGACCGCGCGCGGGACATACTCGCCCGGAGGTAACACTGCACGCTCGACCGCGCGCGGGACATACTCACCCGGAGGTAACACTGCACGCTCGACCGCGCGCGGGACATACTCGCCCGGAGGTAACACTGCACGCTCGGCATCGCTCTTGCTGTCCGCTGCGGCCGAAGCGCCGGGGCCACTCTGACCCGTCAAACGGGTCAAAATCGTAGGTATTACGCGTGGAACGCATCTTCGATTTTAACCATTATTTTGTACATGTTGTATAAATTTAGTGTCTGTCATTACATTCTCCTCGACTTGCCGTCAGTCTAAATTAGCCCTCAGGACTCAGGACGACGCTAAAACTCGAATCTGCATTAAAAAATTGTACGAGCCTATAAGGGACAGTCCGCGCGAGCTTTAGTATACGCCCTAATACTTACACTCTTGGCAGTCATTCACATATTTTTATCGTAACCTTGTTTTACAGAACGGACTTCAAAATGGAAGACATCAAGCGCCTGAAACTGTAGCCGGAGCTATTGTTATTTAATTATAGATTTAAAGTACCTACCTATGTTATTGCATTTAAAATATTATTATATTAAAAATTATTTAAAAATTGTCTTTCATTTCAATAAAACAACTGAACTATATTCATTAACATATTTTATTGTTATAAATTAATAACCGTAATACAATTTGAAATGAGTAACAATATTACAACTAAAGCTAAGGATTTAAGCGATGAACAATACATGTAAAACACTATTTATTTCAAAAATATTTCTACATTGTGTCTTTATTAATTATATTAATTTTAAAAGTGGAAAGTACATGTAGTAGAGAATATTAAAGTTTTGAACATTTTCAAAAAATATTGGTCTAATAATGGCCTTCGCATACCGTATCGACTGTGTGCAAGATGGAGATCTCCATCTATTTCCAGAAGTCTTGCAAATCCACCGTTTTTTCCCCCAATAGTTAATAGATAACAGCCTTGACTTAGTTGGAGCATATAATTATCGAGTTATATGACGTGCCACATATCAGTACAGTTACAAAACACCACATACAGTTTTGAAGAGCAAAATGCCATTACAAAACCTGCTGCATCTCAAGATATTAGGCACATGGTTTAATTTTTCCTTTGTCTGTAGTCAATGCAAAAATCGATAAACGGCATGCGAAGGCCAGTATTGTGATATGATACTGCTATAAATACTAGGGAAATATTATTAGGTACTTATATAAGGCACTTACATATAAGTAGTGGTAGATTAGACAGCTCTTATTTGTCCATGTTATTACATTACAAAAATGCACAGTAAGTCTTGGTAAGCGTTAGTAAAAACCATAAAAGCTATAAAGCAGTCATTCATTCGTTAGTAAATAAAATTTATATAAAAAGCGTATAAATTAAAAAATACTTGTATATAAATATATAGTAAACGTGTTGAGCTCAAAAGTGTACAGTACATCTTAGCATTTTAACATAAATGAAAACTGTCATTGATATACTATCTTAAAATTAAGTATACAGAGTACCTGACGGAATAAATAATAGTCCTATTACAATATTTATAATGCTGATTTGTTAATTAAAAATACGTGCAGCCAGAGGGCAAGCGGGAAAGAGAATAAGCGACAACAAGAAAAAACTTTAAAGGCCTGTTCAGATATACATTTGTGGTATATAATGCCATTGATTGATTGCTTTAAGCTATAAAGCCACCAGTAAGTAGGCTAGATAAAACTATCTGTGTGTATTTTAATAGAGTTATTTGTGCACGTGCTGTTTTTAGTCGTCATGTCAACAACGCGCATCATTTAGATTTTCACACACAGATAATATTAACAGGAATACCGCTCAGTGAAACACTGGTCTACTCATGTCACGTATCCGACATTATACCGGCAGCTAATACAGCGTATTAGCTGCGTATTATTGTTATCTCAAAAGACCTTTATTATACAAACAAAACAGAATGAGTTCTGACAATCTACTGAACATCGCATCGACTCAAAAATAATGTGAGCTTTAATTTAAAGTGAGTCCTAAAGTATACCGCGATACGATGCGCGATGGCCATACTCGATACAGGTACTTGATAGAAGTATTTTATGAGCTAAGAATAGCACACACAATATACACACCTAAAAGCATCTTTTGGCACGTAGCCAAAATTGGAACTAACGATTGAAATTAAGAATTTGGATGTATCCTATTTCGAAACAAATCAAATGACACTACTCAATTAGGTATTGAAGATGCGATACACTTATGAACGTCAAATCTATAAAAAATTACTACTACTTGATTCGGAAGAACTACTACAGAAGAACAGGCAAGAAACTGGAGTGCATTTTATTTTCAAACTATACAACGTGTTGTTTTGCATTGGAAATTGTAGATTATATGTATTCCACTAACAGAGCATGAATAAACTATTGGGCAACCTTCAAATCGAAAAAAAAAAGTAGCTGTTCGATACATTTTGTCGACGATCAACGAATTTTTATGTATGAAAAAGCTGTTTTTTCTCGATTTCAAGGTTGCCCCCATAGTTTATTCGTGCTTTGCTGGTGGAGTATAACTACCTCTACAAATTCCGCGGGAATGCAAAGCAACACACTGTACAACTACTTTTACTTCACCATATCATTTCAAACTATATATTGACATCAACCAACTGAATCCTATAACATTTACATTATTTACCTAAAATATTATATTTCTGATAGGTACGTTTTTTTTTTCTCATTCATAATTATTGAGGAAAAGCAAAGTAAGGGCGCCGCTGTCGTGTTGGCAGGGTGCCAAAAGATCCTTGTAGCACTGTTCTTGCTAACGTTATTTCTCGAACATGCTTGAATATTTAATCACTGTTATATTGACCTCCGTAACATAGCACGAAAGACAGTACAGTTTAATATTTTTTGCATTTTTTTAAATGTGATTTTTGTAAAAACTGTGTAGTCCAAAATATAGTTTTTCTTATAATTAAATATAGATTGCGTTGTTCGAGAAAATAACTACAAAAGCCTGGACGGCAGTTCGTTACGTGAACTCTGGGCAGGCCTAGGCTACGCTCAGGCCTACTTCAGTTAGCTTATCTTCAGGAGGCCTGCCATGACATCTTATTGTCATGCCAGTTACGTTTTGTTTTCAAGGATGCGCGACCGCGAACCTTATTGCCCCGCGATACGGTTCGCAGTCGCTCAGCGTCGACAACAAAACATAACCATCATAGCAATAAATGTCATAGGCCTCCGTAATGCGTTATAGAAGATGTCTTGGACAACTATATACTAGTTTCTAACGTTGAAGGCACCATTTAGTGCCAGCTTGTGTCTAAATTAGTACCTTGCATTTTTGTGCCCTGTGCATTATTATTTTTTGTAAACAGTGATAAATTCTACTAGAGTAAACATTGATACAAGTTACAACACAAATGCATATAAAAAAGTTTTGTTAGTCAAATGTCATGATAAATTCGACTGATCATGGTATTACAAATAAATTGAGCTTTTCAAACCTGAATGTAAATTCATAAAAACACCCTCAATACACAATAAAAATAAATTAAATTATTTTTTAAAAAGACAGTTAAGGTATACATAAATAAGAATTTTACATATGTACTTACTTATTAAAGAATTATTTGAACGGCTGTCTCAAATCTTTGGTTAGAACACTTTTTTAATCTTGTACATATTATTGTGAAACATTTAAGTTTCATTTGATAAGTAACTTAAAAAATAAGTTAGTAAGTACATTTTTGATCAAAACTTAGTCTAAAATGAACATAAACATGATTAGAGCTTAAAATTAATTGTATTATACACAATGATTAGATTTAAAAATACTTAACAAAAAGATGCAGAAAAATTGGCTATTAGCCTATTTATTACATAAACTAAGTTTAATTTGTTCATGTTAATAGGACACTTTCGAACTCTAGCGAAAAAATTTAGCACAGGTAGTTCGGATCATATCTTTTAATTATTTATTAGATTAAAAATTGATTGTATTTAATAATTTCAGATATAATATCAGATTTTCATTTTGTATTTTTCTAAATCTATTTTGATAAAAAATAAGTGTCCTCTAAACAAACACTATGAATTGTTGGTGTCGAATTAACAAAAAAAGCTGGTGTTATTATAATTATTTCATGGCATAATGTTCCACGGAATATTTTCAAAGAACACATCTGACAAAAGTATTTTGTCCTGGCTTACAGAGAAACAGAGATAGCTATGATGATGATGCAGTCCAAGCCGATTTCGATACCCAATTTTTGCAGTAAATGTTATATGAGCTATGTTATATTACTATTTAAACAAAAAGTGACTATGCACGATAGTGGGTAAACGTTACGACGCTTTGCCTCTGAAGCGTAGAGTTAAGGCGTCAAAGGAGAGCAAGGTAGGAGCGCGCGGCAGACCCTGCCACCCGCTCCTAGCTCGCTCGCCTTTGACACCTTACCCCTGCGTCCTGTATCACGCGGACGTGAAGGGATTTAACTTTAGTTTTGTTTGTTAATCAACAAACCATCTCCGTTTCTCTGCGGGCCCTCACCTTCCTTAGACTAGAGGCTAACTTGGACGTAGGTATAAGGATCCTCCTCACACTTACGACCGGATCTCAGACTGAACATTCGGGGCCCTCAGTTTCGTAGGAGCGAGACCTCTCGTACAAGAGGCTCCTCGCGCTCGCAGCACGTGGCCCCTTGTTGCAGTACCTAGTACCCCTGCGGGCGCGGCGGCGGCGCCTCCACGGAGGAGGTGGTCTGCTTGGACACGACGCGCGAGCCCTGCGCCAGGCCGCCGCCGCGCGCGCCCGCCCACTTCAGGTACGCGTCCGCGCAGTACGCTATCGTCGCCACGAACCCGAAGAACTGGAAGGGAACAATGTTTTTTTTTTTTTTTTTTTTTTTTTTTTCACTTCCACACACGGTCGCCTGACCCCAAACTAAGCAAAGCTTGTACTATGGCTGCCAGGGACTGATATACATACTTAGATATTTTTAAATACATACTTAAATACATATTAACACCCAGACATAGAGCAAACACAAATGTTCATCGCATAAATGTTTGCCCTAGGTGGGAATCGAACCCACGCCCCCAAGCTCAGAAGGCAGGTTCACTACCAACTGAGCCACCGAGGCAGGGGCACCGGGAGTGTTTGGTTGAGAAACATGCCATCGCATGCTTTTACTGAGAAGGCCGCCAGTTGTTCCACTATAGAATAAGTTTTATTGTAACTAGTATCTTGTTGTTTTGTTATTTGAGGTGTGAACAATAAAGAGTTTGTCTATCTATCTATCTATCATCGCTGGTTATCGCTTTCGCTTTCCTATCGCTGATGGGAAAGAACGGGATTTCAATGGGAAACCGAAAAGGTGGCGTCGTAATTTTGTATATCGGTTCGTTAACGTGCTCGAATGCAAGAAGTACTACAAACAAAGCGAAACGCTAATTTTCTAGTAACTGACGTGTTATCTACAAAACTCCACTTGAAGTTTCAGTAATATTATTCATTCAAATATTAGTAGGAAGTATGGGTGAACTCACCGCCGCGGCCGCGTGAGGGTTGTCGTGCACCGTCGTGGCCAGACTGGCCGCGATCAGGTACAGCAGCGTCCAGAGCGCGCAGAACACGAACTCCATCTTCAGCCAGGGGATCTTGTAGAACTTCTCCACGATGTGGAACAGGTACAGCCCGAGCAGGATGCCCGTGAACCAGAAGGCGACCATCGACACCCAGCTGAAGTAGGAGCCCTTGCCGGCATTGTTGAACGACGATATTTGGATGCAGATGAAACCGAGTAAGTTGCACGCCTGGGGACAAGGAATTTCTCGTCAGGACCGACAAGTCTGACCGCCGTTTGGCGACTTTTTAAGCAGGTTTTATAATAGGTTTGAATGACGAATCTAAATTCCTATCTGTTTTGGGTCTGGGTGTTGTCTGTATGTTTGTGTTTTGCGTTGCATGGGATACCCGACCTGATACAGGAAAACTATGTTTTGGGTCTGGGTGTTGTCTGTATGTTTGTGTTTTGCGTTGCATGGGATACCCGACCCGTAGTAGGGAGGTACAAAGCTGTAAGTTGGTCAAGAAAAGGTCAATACAGTAAGTATAGATGTCAACAAGTAACTTTATTAAAAGAGAATCCGAAAAACCCGGCTGTAAAATTTTGCACCTATGTCACTTCCACTATCAAAACGATGTAAATGACATCTCACATGTCGAAATCCAAAGCTATTTATGCTGTAGGGCGTACCAAAGAAACCTCATACATAAATACAAACATTCGAAAAACATAACCCTCATTCTTGCGCAGTTGGGTATAAACTGTCGGTGGAAAATCAGCCATGTTCTTCTCCTATTACAACGTATTAATGTTTAACTACAACGTACAAAGTTTAATTAATGTCTAGGGATAATATGCATTATCAAGACAATCTTAGCAATGAAACCTACTTATAGCGCTTATTACACTTATCATCTTCTAATTCAGTTGTTACTGACTTTAGTCCAGTATCATCGCATTCAGGAAAATTCCTAAATTCAGAAGCAAGGATGGCTTGTGACTGACTGAATCATTTAAAAACTTCTGAATTGAGATGACTAAATTCAGCCAAGAGTAGGTAATAAGTGCTTATGCCTGGTTTGTTATGAAAACTATTATTAACTCGCATTGCGAGTTATGAATAGTTTTCAATCGCCTTGCAGAAATTAAAACTTCGATTGCAGAAATCCGGGGAATTCCCGCTCGTAAACGTAATGCACCCAGGCTCGTGGCTATGCGAGTTATGGGGACTTCCCCGAAAACTGCTTTTATTTCCACGAGCGCTCATCGACAGCTAAGTACTGCATCGTCTCTGTCTTAACACTGATGTCTAAGATCAGAATCTGCTGCCGAGCACAGCTGCCGTTATACAATAATCTTGACTAAAATATTTCTAGCGACACTTTTCCATACGGTGCGTTTAGTTTTTGTGCGATTACCAGTGATTTTCATAAGTTTGTGATCTTTGCTTCGGTATTTAATAACTGTGTCTTGTTTATTCAGACTTGTAAAAAGTGGCAACTACTACGTATAAATATAACCTAACTAGCGACTAGCTACCTCCTCATTCACCATACTATTGATTTGGTTAAAGTCGCAACGAAGCATCAGACGAAACAATTTTGTTTAAAAAGTATCATAAAAGTGTATCTAGAGCTCAAATTTACCTGTGCTGTGTAACATAACTGGAGCCCGTTTAATAAACAATCTCTGGATTACTTACGTATGTTCCAAGCAACTATTGTTACTTCAGTTCGGTTTAGGGATGGGCAACTGAAAAAATATTAGGTAACAATAATTAATCGAGTGAAAATATCGACATATTGTAAGTTTTAGCATGATTATTGATACATAATATTCCCAAAGCATTCTAAATTCGTAGTCTAAAATAAATATAAAATATCTATATATCACGATTATAAATATCGACGATATATACCTATATATATATATATATATATGTAGATAATTGTATAGAAAAATACCGAGATTTTGAAATACTTATCGATATTATTTGCCCATCCCTAGTTCTGTTAAGCTTAGTGTTATAGGTACTTCGTCGCCTCAGTGAATTGTGACTCTGAAGAACTTGTGCTTCTAATACTTCCTAATCCCAATAAAGCAGTGTTACAAAAACATGGGTAACTGCTGCGCGTCGTGCCTAGTCAACTGCTTGGCTGGTTTCGTCCTATGGACGGGCAAAGGCCTGTGGATCCTAACGAAGCTTGGCTTCACGGTGGTCGGCGTGGCTGTGGGCTCGCTGGCAGCCCTCGCCATGGCTGCCACGGGCAACGTGCAAGCTGGGAGCGCGATAGCGAGGGCTACGTCTGCCGGCATGCGGGGAATGTTCTAACAGGTCAGTTTGCAGTATGTAACTATCTATGCGGATTAAAATTCACATTCAGTTTAACTCGTCTATTGGAATTCAATATACAGTTCAATATACTGTTCACACGTTTGCTTGTCCAATTTTGGATAAGCAAACTATCTCGCAACAGATAGACAGGAGGATAGATCTAGCACCTGCCATCAGAATGGCTCATATCTGATCTGCTGTATCATTACCTGGAGGGCTATTCCTGCGCGTGAGATGAGATGAGATTTTATCTTGGTCACTCTCACACTTATGACGTTTCAAACGAGAGCAACAAGGACGAAAAAAAGTGAGATGAAAATCTTTAATCTCCAAATAGGGCCACTGCATTATGCAAGGAATGCAAAAAGTTAAGCACATGAAATGTCAAAATGTCAATTTACATTTCTGGCTTATAGCAATATTTACTTTTTGCTAAGCTTAAGCTTTTTCACTCATTACCTACTCATACTACCTCATACCTCTATTATCTTTATCTACTCATTTCTCATACCCTATCCATTCTAAGGTTGCCTAGAAGAGATCCCTTTTAGTGATAAGACCTCCAGTTGTTACACTATTGAATAAGTTTTATTACAACTATTATCTTGCTGTCTTGTTATTCATGGTGTGAACAATAAAGCATTCATTTAATTAAGCTGTGGTCTGTGTGGCTGTTCTGTTAGCGAGTGGGAAGGAGGGCCTAGTTTATTTTATTTTTCATGATAGCCAGGTGTATGTTAGTAGGTATGTAATATGTTTGCCTGTTCCTGTAACCTCTATTGCCCAGCTAGATGGTAAATCTGAATTCAGATTATGAGGTCTGTCATTGGACTCGTTTTTGTCTTTGGAACGTTAGTTACGTTAATCAACCTTCTGGTGCCTAGTGCACTAGAAGGTTGATTCATTTTGGTAATTGTCCTACATGAAACCACACACCTCACAGCAGTATTGGTTACCATGCACCGAATGAATAGATTGGCAAGAAGGGACGCCCATGCCCATGGCTGTATTACATTAATTAAATTGGCTGATAACAAGTATTCATTATTGGTATGGAACATGCAAACTATACCTAAGTCATATGAAGTATGTATATAGGTTTCAACTGGAGTAGGTAGTAAGGCTTTTGTAGCTTTCGTATTTAATAAGTTCAGTTTAGGCTGAACTTAAACTGCTGTTAAAAGTTCAGTTTAGGCTGAACTGAAGTTTAGTTTAGGCTGAGCCCTAGTGTTAGTTTTTAGACTCCTTCAAGGACTTTTAACATTACTTTTTATTTTTTTTACAGATTACCAACAGAACAGAGATGTCACCAACAGAAGTAATCAGCAGCATTAATTTGGATAACTTTTTAGTGTGTTTTCATTAATAAGTATATTAATTTAAAAACATTTGATTTTTATTAGCCACAATTTTTCTATAACCTTCACGATGTAAATAGGTATCCCAGTGGTAGGGTTAATCCAACTTAGCATTTATATAATAGAGATAGAGTTGTTGGCAGATCCAGCAACTGCCACCAGAATGGCTCATAATCTGATCTGCTGTATCACCTGCAATATGTTATGGACACAAAAAGTTAAACACATGAAATGCCAAAATGTCAATTTACATTTCTGGCACATTGCAACATTTACTTTTTGTGTTCTTGATATTCTGCAATTAATCTTTTGAAAACATTCACCTGACCTGCAACCATTTCAGATAATTAACAAAATCTCTACCTGCTTAAGTTTGGTGGTTAAATGTGGTTATGAAAATGCTGTCAAAGTAGTATATTACTTACAACTTGCACCACTTTCAATATCCCAGGCAGAGTCTTTATGTAGGAAGGGTCAAAACGAATGTTTGTCTGCACTGTAGTGCTGGAAGTAACCGTGGTTGTGGTTGTATGCTGCCCGGGGAATCCCACTTCTGCCATTGTTGCTTACCTGAACATAACAAAACCTTGTTAGCTGTTTTATCCTTGTTTTGACATTCTCACATTAACTATTGCATATTGTTTCTTGTGTGAATCAAATCATAAGCAATATTACTTAAGATATGATTGAAAGAAAGAAAAATTTAAAAGATGTTCTGTTAGTATGACATCAACTAGTCCACCCTTGATCTCCATAATAACTTGTTTACTAGGAGATCTCACAATGTGTCAGTATGACTTGTTGAAAAGTTAGGTGTAGTTTAGCCTGACTAGTTCTTTTCTTGAACAGACTACTTTAGTTGTCCTTGTTTAATCTAATGAAGTGAGAGATTTTAATCACTGTCATGCTTGTACTGGCAGAAATAGCAGAGGAGCTACCAAATACCCAATAAACCATGCACTAAACCAATAGCTGCTTTGATTATTTTTAATTTAAAAATCAATAGTCACCAAATAGCGATGAGTTCCCCTGACATCTAGCTAGCAGTAAAGTACCTGCATACAGCTAAGTTCACACTGTTAATCATAATGATAGCAGATTTCAATAACGGGCTACATAGTATAACCTTCCTTTTATTAATACCAATCAATGCCAACAATAGCAAGTCACCGGGAACAGGTATAGATAATGAACAAATGATTCATAAGCCACTGATAGCTTATCTGCAATTGTTAGTGTTAACGCGCATTTCGTTTGTTTTTATTTGAAATAACTTTACACAAAATTTGCATGAAATGGATAAGCTGGATAACCTTCTAGTCCACGGGGCAATGATTTTGAAATTGTTGATGAAGCTTAATGATATCAGAATGATTTAAGCAATATACCTAGCATGCTGTACTATTTAAAACACCTGCTGCTTGAAAGGTTCATCTGTGGAGCACCTACTCTAATGGTAAAATAGATAATAAAAAGTAATAAGTCTACACTACTTTATTATTTTGAATGGTTCATGTTGCAAATGCGTTACAAATAAATATATGAATAAATTCCAAATGCAAACGTTGATAGGTAGGCGTACTCGAGCGATTGAATAATATGATGTGGTTTAGGTAGTGTTTCAGTTTAATAGCAACAAATATCTTTAAGTCCCGGACAACATTTAGTCATTGATGGACTTGCTTCACTCATAGCCTCGAGTATAACGTGCATTCAATCAGTCTAACTTGGTCAATATTCCGTCAGCACCGAAAATAGCGATTATTGAGCAATAATGTCTCGGTTACGGAATCTAAGAAACCTTCTCGTCTCGCACATTCAGGCGTATAACTTTTAAATACTAGTACTGCTTACCTTTGAAAATGTAGATTATACAATTTCTAGATTAGTGAATTATTGACTACAACAACAGCTTAAACTAAAACTATTGAATAAAATTGAATAACTTAACACACTGCTATGACAGCCAACATGAATTTTGTGATGTACATTTTTTTTTTTTTATTAATTTATTCATGACCATGGATACTCGTCCTTCAGTCGGATTCTTAGTAATAATTTTTCCTTCAGTAACAGATGATGGGATGATGATGATGAGGTGATGATGAAGACGATGAATCCCTCCCCTTTTCCCATTCCAGTAAAGTTATGGATACTTTACTGAAACTTTAAGTGAAGTTTTGTAGAGAACACGAAAAATCGCGTTTCGCGATGTTTGTATCATTTGCCCAGACTCGTGCACGTTGACGAACCGGTAAACGTTAATAATCCACCATTAATACACTCTAACACTCGAAGAATCACAAGTTTTAGAAAATAATACAAAAACACGACACCATCTTTTCGGTTCCCGCCAAAACTCCTGTGATGTACTTTTTTTTTATTAATTTATTCATGACCATGGATACTCGTCCTTCAGTCGGATTCTTAGTAATATTTTTTCCTTCAGTAACAGATGATGGGATGATGATGATGAGGTGATGATGAAGACGATGAATCCCTCCCCTTTCCCATTCCAGTAAAGTTATGGATACTTTACTGAAACTTTAAGTGAAGTTTTGTAGAGACCACGAAAAATCGCGTTTCGCGATGTTTGTATCATTTGCCCACACTCGTGCACGTTGACGAACCGGTAAACGTTAATAATCCACCATTATTACTATTTAACACTCGAAGAATCACAAGTTTTAGAAAATAATACAAAAACACGACACCATCTTTTCGGTTCCCGCCAAAAACTCCCCTGTGATGTACTATCAAACCAGTGTGGCCAAATTAAATTTTACGGAAATACCGAGCAATCTCAAAAAAATCTGAAACAAACCGACTTTACACAAGACGAGTATGCCAACGAAAAATTAAAACTGATTTCCTTCATATTTTATTTATTCATCATCATCACAATGTTAGAAAACGTATTTTACCATTCTATCACGACAAAAGAGGACTATTAATACAGAAAAAATCCCGAATTACCAAAAGACCCAAGTCAAAGATCTGCGTTTGAAAAATAAAAATCATTTATACTAATTCGTATTAGACAATTTGATACTATTTTAAATTCATACATCAAAGTATTTTATGTAGTACTTTACGAAATTTTTGTGACCTTGTAGATTGTACAATTCCCTTAATGTTTTTAATTTTAAAAGGTCACAAATAAGCTTTTTTCTTTCTTTCTTTCTTTGAAATTATCTATGAATACAACTGAAAACATAAAATCAGTACATATTTTGAAATAATAGTTTACTAATTAATCCTACTAGTACAACAGTTACAGCCTGCCTGTCATGCTTTTTCTACAAGTTCTACCACTTATTCATCTAACTCTGTCTATCTCATATCGGGGAAAAGGCCAGTGGTCCTATTCGGAGATTTGAGATTTACATCTCACCTTTTTTCGTTCTTGTTGCTCTCGTTTGAAACGTCATAGGTGTGAGAGTGACCAAGGGGGCTATTCCTGCGCGTGAGATGAGATGAGATTTTATCTTGGTCACTCTCACACCTAAGACGTTTCAAACGAGAGCAACAAGGACAAAAAAAGGTGAGATGAAAATCTCAAATCTCCGAATAGGGCCCCAAGATAAAATCTCATCTCATCTCACGCATAGGAATAGCCCCCTTGGCCATATTTCGGGTGTGTCATGATAGTGTTATATGCACAGACCTAAGATTTTTTTTGCTTCGCAAAAGACCAACGAAGCGTGGGACAGAGAAGTCTCCATCGAAATGTAAACTCCACAAGAGAGAAAGAGGTCGCCTACAAATAAAATGTTAGTCAATTTTTCTTTTGTCATTAATGACAGCGCGCCACCTGGGAACACGCGAAAATTCCTATGATTTAAATTTTTACTAAAATAATTATAAATAGACTCAAAAGAGAGCAATTGTAACTAAATGCAGTTATGTCATCTTGTGAGTTTAGCAATTGTGATGTGAATCCAAGATGTAACCCACAAAATTTGTCGTTTCATGGGTAAATATGAAAATTCCATTGTGATGTTTTTGTCTAAATTTTGTCTAAAACATAACATAAATTGGTTCCAAAAACCGATTTACCAGCGGTATGTTGTTGTCGTTTCTTCGTAACATCTATATTTCCTAGATGAAAGCAGAATTGGTGATGAAATTCAGCATTAAAATATTAGTTAGTTTACGCTCGATTTTCACTAGAGATGGATAAAAAGATGACGTCATTATTGTCGATAGTTTTTATCAAAGTTCATTAGGTAGGCGATGGGTGCAATACATAAACAAAGCATACATTTTTGAATCAATGCCATCAAAAGTAAATTGACATTCTTCCGAGTTTGTACTGAATGATGAGGCGTAAAACATTTTTGTATTATATATAAGTATGTACCTTCAATTTCTGATCATCATTTTTAATTCAATTTACACATTTTGGGTGTCTTACATCCAAGTCTAATTTAATTATATTTAATTAAATTAAATAATATACATGTAAATTATAAATAAATGTACAAAACCAATGAGATAAGTATTATTACTTATCCTAATCCATATACGAGTAAATTTGGTCAAGGGTCACAATTCGAAGCGAATTACTAGGATAGTATTATGTTGATCTTATTATTTACTTTTCTTATGTTAATTTAGATACATGGTGACACTGATATCTAACTCTTCCGCCTAGCTTAACACCCGTTTAGTGATTAATATTCATTTTAGCTCAGCAGCGGTGTTATACTTGGAACAAAAAACAACTCAATTGGTATGCGAAAGATTATATTTATCGACAAGCACCCGGAGGACCATTTTTGGTCAATCGATAAATTAATAAGTACTTTTCACAACACTAATTTACTCACGCATGCGCAAATGTTTTTTTGTATCACTATCGAATTGTCACTGTCGATCTTTTACATCCTAGATCTGTGGTTATATGCTTAATTCTTCAAAACTGGATAGTTCCAGCTCCAGCGGCTAAGGCCGCTTGAATTTTTTATAACGATTTTTGGTTTTGTATTGTTTTTGGTCTTACATCGATGATATGCTAGTTTGCACGGGTTAGTGCTGGGCATATTTTACATTGTATTGTATAGTTCCATTGCTCAGTCCTTGAGAATTGTTAGTTACAGCGTTTTTAGGTGCTCGGTTTTAATTTTTTGAAGGATTTTCTATATTTCGACTTGATTGCTAGTTGCTGAAATCGGTTTCTCGATAGAATAAAGTTAGTAAAAATTTACGTTTGGACATTTTGTACACTTTTATTCTCTTGTTTTTAGGTCAAACCCTGAGATAGTATTGACAAATGAAAGATGATGCTAAATGTATGAAAACAAACATGTCAAAATGTGTTAAAACCTGATTAATTTGTCTCACTTATACAGGTAATTGAGCTACAGAGTCTCAATTACAGAGGTGCACATCGAAAAAGTCTTAGAATTCAAATCTCATTTAACAATGTTCAAAGCCCCATTAACAGAGGTAATTTAATGAAAAGGAACCGGGACCTCATTGCAACTCTCAATAATAGAGGTTGTTCATATATCCAGGGGGCTATTCCTGCGCGTGAGATGAGATGAGATTTTATCTTGGTCACTCTCACACCTATGACGTTTCAAACAAGAGCAATAAGGACGAAAAAGAGTGATATGAAAATCTCAAATCTCCGAATAGGGCCACAAGTCCCACTTTGCCAGGTTTCACTGTATTTCTTACATATTTTTACCCCAAATTTAGGGAATAGCTTCGATAGGTGACCATACTTTATCGATTTGACAGACCTTTTTTGTGCTTCTCCAACGCCATCTACCAAAATGACGCGAACTATTTTTTTTTTTAATGAAAACGCCTCTGAGGCGTTTTCCAGTGAAAAAAAAATTGTAGTTCCAAAAAATATAATAGATGGCGTTACAGAGTTTGATGAAATTATTCTGTCAAATCGAATGTGTTAGCAACACATACAAAAGAATGCAGTCTATGGTCTGCTGTGTGACGTTTTGTGAGCGAACTGTCAAAGGAATGTATTGAATAAATGAATGAATGAATGAATGTAGCGTAAGGAATGAAGGAGTAGCGCCTGAGTCGCCCGCCCCGTCCAACCGGCACTTCTCGCTGGAGCACGGAAGAGGTCGGACCTCGTAGTGTTTTTCTTGGGTGTCTTTCTGAAGTATTGATCTTGGTGTCCATTAGATTCATATTTGAATTACCTACATATTGTACATGGTTTGGATTATTAGAAGTATTAGTTGATTACATTTACATTAAGGTGGTTTTGAATACCGTCCCTTCAGAAATAGTTTACATCAGAAGTGAGATGTAGTTTTCTCGCGCCATAAAAGAAATAGAAATACATCGATAAAGGTACCAAGGCAAAAGATACCGGAATTATTTTTAGCAAATCGTGTAATGTTATTATGTCTGGCAACTAACTTCATTAGATTAGCAGTACTAGATGAAACGACAAGCGTGTATGAAAAGCCTCATGGAAGTAGAAGAAGCGAAAGATGTATGCCAGGATCGTAGCAAGTGGAGAGAAGTGGTATCTGCCTACCCATATGGGAAACAGGCGTGACTATATGTATGTAGATGACCTGAAAGACGGCTATAGGCACTCACCAGAATAGAAGTAGTGAGTTGAAGCAGTGACTTCCTAAGACTAAAGGAATGATCTGGACCAGGCACTACTTCGGATTAAGGGAGTGAGCTAAAATAACTGAACAGTAAGTGAATTAGTAGCTGATAGATGACCTGAAAGGTTGCTATAGGCACTCGCCAGAATAGTGGTAGTGAGCTGAAGCAGTGACTTCCTAAGACTAAAGGAATGATCTGGACCAGGCACTACTTCGGATTGAGGGAGTGAGCTAAAATAGCAGTCGTATAGGGAATTTCTAAGCCTAAATATATCAGCTTTGGTTTAGATGGTCAGTACTATTATAAAAAAAAAAGATACATTGCAGAACTATTGAGAAACCTACAGACCTTTTTTTCGGTGTTATGATTGATGATTAAGTTAATGAATGAGATAACTAGTTACAAAGTGGTAGAAATTTGCAAGTCTAAAGGAATCAAATGATGAAAAGGTTGCAACAGAAGTTCTATCTATTTAGGACATCATGAGTCATGATAGGCCGAGCTTAAAGATTTTAACAGCCTTTGAAATCATGTGTGTGTTGACAGATACGTAATTCATGTGCAGAGTTGGAACCAATATAAGAAGCGTGCCTGAGGGCATGCACGGCGCAGGAGGGCCGTGTTAGCAACACATACAAAAGAATGCAGTCTATGGTCTGCTGTGTGACGTTTTGTGAGCGAACTGTCAAAGGAATGTATTGAATAAATGAATGAATGAATGAATGTAGCGTAAGGAATGAAGGAGTAGCGCCTGAGTCGCCCGCCCCGTCCAACCGGCACTTCTCGCTGGAGCACGGAAGAGGTCGGACCTCGTAGTGTTTTTCTTGGGTGTCTTTCTGAAGTATTGATCTTGGTGTCCATTAGATTCATATTTGAATTACCTACATATTGTACATGGTTTGGATTATTAGAAGTATTAGTTGATTACATTTACATTAAGGTGGTTTTGAATACCGTCCCTTCAGAAATAGTTTACAAATGTCAATTTGAAATTAAAATAAATGTTTGACATTGACATCGATTTAAATTATTTGACATTGACGTAAATATTTTCTGACTAGCTAGTTAGTGCTACCAGTGGATCAACTAATTTTCCAGCAAATATGATAAATAACCACCTGATTTCCAAATAGTACTACGATCAGTTCCTAATTCAAAATACTCCTAACTACAGTGAAACCTGGTTAATTGGAATCTCAAGGGACCAAGAAATGTGTACCAATTATTGAGGGTTTCCAATAATCCAGTTTTCCAATTAAGCAGGTTTAAGATTATAGTTGTCTTACTTATTTCCAGAGGCCCCCGCTTACAGAGGTCGAAATGTGCCGTTATTCCATTTTAAGAAGTGGAAATAATAATAAAAATGCGTATTTTTGGTGTTATGAATGTAATGTAGATATGAATGTACAAACATAATGTATTGCGTCTAAAAAAAAAAGGTAAAGTTTATGACTTAAAGTAATCGGTTATGTTTGTACTTGATTGCTAGTTGCTGAAATCGGTTTCTCGATAGAATAAAGTTGGTCAAAATGTACGTTTGGACATTTTATACACTTTTATTCTCTTGTTTTTAGGTCAAACCCTGAGATAGTATTGACAAACAAAGCATGCCCAAAAGATGATGTATGAATGTATGAAAACAAACATGTCAAAACGTGTTAAAACCTGATTAATTTGTCTCACTTATACAGGTAGGTAATTGAGCTACAGAGTCTCAATTACAGAGGTACACATCGAAAAAGTCTTAGAATTCAAATCTCATTTAACAAGGCTCAGTTTCATTAACAGAGGTAATTTAATGAAAAAGAACCGGGACCTCATTGCAACTCTCAATAATAGAGGTTTTTCATTTAGCCAGGTTTCACTGTATTTCTTACATATTTTTACCCCAAATTTAGGGAATTGAAAGCTTCAATAGGTGACCATACTTTATCGATTTGACAGACCTTTTTTGTGCTTCTCCAATGCCATCTACCAAAATGACGCGAACTTTTTTTTTTTTTTTTTAAAGAAAGCGCCTCATTGTTTATTTACTGGCTTAGAAAAAAAAAACAATAATGTCTTTGTCAATTTTGACAGTGTTTGTTTGCCGCTGTGATGCTGTGTTAATATGCGACTACTACACGCTCGTTATGTATCGCGATAAGAATCAATCAAACAAGATCACGATATGAATTGTCGATTGATTAAAATAGTGTATTGACGGATCGTGAAACTAATCGTCGGATTTCAAAAAATATGTAAATCTACAATTTTTAACTTGATTCGCGCGTAGTCTTCGAGTCGAGTTAGAACCGACCAGGGGGGCTATTCCTGCGCGTGAGATGAGATGCGATTTTATCTTGGTCACTCTCACACCTATGACGTTTAAAATGAGAGCAACAAGTATGAAAAAAGGTGAGATGAGAATTTCAAATCTCCGAATAGGGTCCCAGTAGTGTTGCCATTTAAGTGATATCTACGTTAATTAGATGTAGCGCTTTGATACGCTGATTTATTGAAAATCTAACGGTATTTGAATCACTTTTTGAGCTGAATGGGTATTTTGATCTAGCAGCATAGCCAGTCAGTGTCACTGGCAATTTTTATCGAGTGTGTAGAATCCCTATATAAAACTCGATAATTATCGCAACAAATATCAGGATACTTTTTCGAGCGTGTAGCAAGCAGCTGGCGAAAAAAATAGCCCGTCCGAATCGTGCGGCATGTATGATACACCTCTATTTACGTGTAGTACGTTTGTTTATTTCTAGTTTCTAGAATTTTGGTATTTTTACGAATCTTTTTAGGTGTTTATCTGATTTGAACAGAACAGATGCAGTCGATAATAAGTATATACAAAGAACACGACTAAAATAAAAACTTTTCTTGTCTAAAGACGATGAATACGGTGATGTCGTAATTGTCGTAAACAAATACTGACATGCTGACGAATTTCAGTGAATAAACAAACGGTCCTGCAATGTTCATAATGTGGAGATGAGTCATTATTGTGCTAACTACGGCTGTAACACCGTATAATTTTGTGCCAAGGAAACGCAGAGTTGTGTGATTCGGCATACCCCTGTTTATCTTTAATTACGTAGGCTTGGTACGATATCCACCGACTTGTTGCACTGCGCATCGCTAAATTCTGCACATTGTCGCGCAGAAGGTGAGTTTTCACTAATAAAACAAAATCTTGAAAAAAATCGCAGTCAAATCGTGCAGTAAACAATTTTTAATTATACTAAAATAAATGTGACCAAGTTTATTGAAAATATCTTTGTAGCTTGCTATTAAGCAAAACATTATACAATTTTAGGGACACAACTATGGCATACCCTAATCGACCTCCTCCACCGCCCCCCACCCTGGGCCAGACCATGGGCTCTACGAACATAGAGTTCCAGACTGAAGTACGATTTGATCCTTCATACTTCAAGACACAAATGGGCATTTTAAGAACGGTGTTACTTGTAAGTACATTTACAAAGTGAATATTTTATATTTTATTCATGTTTGCCGTGTTTGGCTCCTGCTTGATCTAGAACTAGCTTTAGTGTTACTTATATCTACATAATAGATTATAACCATGGTTTTATTTCATCCAAAGGTTGTCTGGTAGAGATTGCTTTTTTTTTAACTATAAGATCACCCATCGCATCTGCATTTGAATGTTGAGTTCAGATTCATTGTGTGAAAGTGTCCCAAATTTATTTATCATTTATTTGTACTTTATTTAGTGTAAGTAAAGTTTATTGTATTGTAAAGTATAAATACCTATCAGCTAAAACACTGGATGAAAATGACTCCACACTAAATTAAGGATTGACTGACAGTTTTCAACTAGTGTGCAGATATTAAGGCTTGGTTTCATCTGGTCTGGTGATCCGGCGCTGTTTTCTGGCAATTGGCATGGTGATGGGACTGAGCCACTGGGCCAGGTGAAACCAAGCCGATATTAATTTTACATGCAATATGCATGTATCTAAATTCATATGTATCAAACTGTTTTCTTAAATTTTGTGTTGGATCAAGCATCCATGTGTTGGATAATCTATGTCTTCAACTATGATACAGTTTGTAATGTCATTTCAGGTGTTTAACCTGATAGGGATCATATGCATCAGCAGCTCAGCGTTCAGTAGCAACCCTCGTGGGGTGTTCTTCATCATCATCGCCATCCTCGGTCTGATCTACACAGGCTCTGTCACTGGTGCATATGTCTTCCATTATGTTGAGAAATACCATAACTGGCAGTGGATGAAGGTACAGAACAAATTAATATTGTTTAATGTCTAAGGCAAGCATCAAAAGAAATTTAGCACGAAGTGATACAAGATTAACAAGTAATTTGGCTAATTAGTGTCACACTTCCTGGTCCCAATGGAAGACCAGTGCCAATAGTCTACAGCAGCCGGCATTATGCTGTGTTGGAGCCAAATTGTGGCAAAAATAAAAACAAAATGTTAAATACTTCTCATTGTATTTTTTTGGTACAAATAAATTATTGTCTAATACATGTATCTACTCGTGATTGAATTTCAAGGTTCTGTCGGTATGATGTTGCACTAGTCTTATCACTCTACATTAGAATGTACTTGTGAAACTTGATACCCTGATTTTAATGACCCTGCCCATCAAATTATAATATAGGTAGTAAATGTTAGCTTTTACCTTCATTACTTTCGTTGACAGTTGTTGCACCTTCAGGGAAAATTGTATGAGAGCCAACTTTTTTCCAGGATAGAAAGTAACTTAGCTAACCGACTTTTGCATGTCCAATTTATATATAAGAAATCCAGGGACATTTTGCAACCAACTAAGCAAAGCTTGTACTATGGCTGCCAGATACTGTTAAACATACAAACATTTTTTTAGCAAATACATACTTAGGTACTAACACCCAGACAGACCAAACACAATATTTATCACATGAATGTTTGCCCTTGGTGGGAATCGACCCACACCCCAAAGCTCAGAAGGCAGGTTCTTTCTTTCATATAGAATAGAACAGGTCGACGTTTGACCACCAACTCGCCTGATGTTATGGTTTAAGATGGAGCAAGAAGACCTAGAAGGTACTTGTTCACTCCAGCCTTGAAGATACCCGGGTTGTAGGTTCACTACCAACTGAGCCACCGAGGCAATGTTATAATAGTGTAACTACATTATTGCAGGGGGAGATGTTTGTATGCATCGGTCTGGTGTTCTTCAATATGATTACGTCCACGATCGTTGTGGCATTCGGCTCGGCGGGCTTCTCCGCTGCTGGGGTGAGTTTACTGATAAACTTAGATAGATAGCAGGCTCTAAAATTGTTGGTATACTTTTCTGTAAATTCTGCTTATTTTAAATCAAAAGTTTGTGTGTCTGTTTGTTTCTGCGATTAAATTAATGATTGATGTAGGATTTTGGTGAAATTCGGCATGGCTATACAATATACATGGTTATCGTCATAGGGTGCACTAAGGCAAAGGGAGTCTTTGTACTCATCATTACGAACAACCTTTACCATGGAGACAACTCGAAATGTCGAGACAAACAACTGTTCCATACAAAGAGTTCATTGATCGTCGACAAAATGTACGGAACAGCCTTTTTTTTTTTTTTTTTATAAAACCCTGTAGGAGCTAGTTTGAATATAGTATGCACTGGATTTGTTATATAAGCGCAGGTAATGCCGCAAAACGCAGCTGGTCACACATTCTAGATTCAATTCAATAACAATTATTTGGACTTGCATTATGACTGCTGTTGAATCATGCTGTTGTCTTTAATCCCAATGATCTACCAACCAGTGCTAGTTCGCACCTCACAGTTATTCAGTGCCCTTTTTGTAGTAATGAACAGGTACTCATTAAATGTTGCTTACCAGATTTGTGTCCTGGCTTCTACCGTGAATGGCATTCAGCCATTATGTTTAAAATTACTACACTTATTGTTGATAATACAATAGGAACAATAGTCAGTCCATGCTTAATTATTATTAGGCAGGATAAGTCAAGCATTTAATTTAGTAGGTCACATAGTTAAGGTGTCATAGTTGTTCTTATAAACAATAAACTAAGTATTTTGCGATTTTTAAATTTAATAGTACTCTGATATGATCCTTGTAAGAAACAGGATTGAATTTCATAGATTTTTTTTTCGTTTTTCAATAAGTTTTTTTTGTTGACTGTACAGGGTTATCAGGAAAGGGTGGAAAGGGTTCATCACAATTATCATTTTAGACAACTTTTAATATGGAGCCAACCGTGGTATCGCACAAAAAAAAACAACTGTTACTTGTAAAAGGTAGGTACATTGATAGTAGCCAAAATGTATGTGAAAAATTGTTTTTTTTTCTCGGTTTCATATTTGGTTGTTTCTTATGATGAATGCAATTATCCCCTTTCGGCTTAGTACATTCTTTCCTGATAACCCTGTAAATTTCCAATGTCTGAAAAAGCCATTTTTTTATTCTAAGGAACATCTAAGACCATTCTCTTCCTATACCTATTAAAGTTTTCATCTTTCATTGATAACTAAATTCTCTGTGTAATAGCTGGCAGCAATTTATTGTATAACAAAAAAAAATCTAGGTAGGAACTAAGTAAGTATTCTAGGTAGAATAAGTGCTTTTGTTGGACACTGGACAGTGTCTAAAACCGCACTTCACAATTTATAATATGACAACACTAAATAATCCAGTAATATCTAAAGCCTAGCATACACGATGAGGCCAAACTGAACGGGCAAACCGAACTCAGTTTTGACTGAACGGAGCACAAAGCTTACCGCGCGATGGCTCTAAGGCCGTCACATCCATGTACGGCTCGGATTTTTTATTCATTTTGAAATCAATTTGTATTAATAAAATATTGAACTGTGTGAGCAAGAAAGCAAAAACAACCAATAACGCTCAAGACTTTGCACGAGAAGTTTAATATTTTTATTTAATCTTTCGCCTGACCGGACGTAAAATCCGGACCGTTTATAGAGAACATTTTTCAATTGCACATCCAATATTTTTTTAATTATTAAAAATGCTGTGTGGTGTGAGTGGGAAAGCAAAACAACCGGTAAAGCTCTTAACAGTTTTTTTTGTAAATTCCAGTTCTTCGGCTACCTGTGCATGGTGCTGTACGGGCTGGAAGCGTTCCTGCGCGCGCGCACCATCAAGTCTGGCGCGCCGGCGCAGGGACACGTCGTCACCAACAAACAGCAACACGTCACCAGCCCTACTTAGTGATGTTACATCATCGTCAATAACAAACTACATGACTTCAGCCCTACTCAGTGATGTTACATTATCTTTGGTACACTGTCATGCACACTACGTGCACTTGACTATTTTTGTGCTAGAACGAGACAGATATATAGTTGTATAGTTTTATTATCACAGTGTGTCATTGGATTTAAAGGCTGGTGATGGTGTTCCTTGTCCACATTGCGGGCTACATTTTATAGACTATTTTGTGCGAGAAAGTAACAGATATATACTTTTGTATGCTCAACACGGTTTTGCTTAGCATGTGGAGAAAATTGTGTCGCGTTGCTGCGCGCATATTTTATGTATAACCGCAAAAGTATGGCTTGGTGAAAGCAAAACGTGACGTTTTAACTAAACCTAAGGGACCTGTGGGCGTATTGCAGTAGAAAGCAGGTTACCCGCGCATTCGGAAACGTTTTCGATCGGATCCCACAAAATTCAAACTCAAATTGTTCGAATCTCAGTCTACTTTTATAAATTTTGGAATATGGAATCCAATATAAATCCGATCGGAAAAATGAATCACGTTTAAAAAGTTAAGGATATGAATACGGACTGAGATTCGAATAGTTTGGGTTAAGTTTTTTGGAATCCGAACGGAAACGTTTCCAAATAATTGTGAATACCTGTCCTTTTCCGCGCAGGTAACCGCTAAACAAAACAAAACAAGTATAAGCAGGGGCCGCGCGTTGTTCCCTCGCAGATAAAGTAACAAATGGCGCGGCAGCACACTAGCGCTGGACGGTGCAACTAGGGACTTCTCGGCGCGGGTTGGGGATGGTTCGGTGCACAGGAGATTTCTGCGACGACCCGCGCCGGTAAGCACGGGGAATCCAGCGCAAGGCAGCGCGCTTTCTACTTCAGTAAGCCCTATAATGATTGGCAAGATATGTGACTTACACTTAAGCCTTGTTTGGACTACGTTAGTAATTTAGCCGAGTGGCGAGTAATTTAGTAACACTAAGTTACTAAAGTACTTATTCGACCAATACTTTGCCGTTTGCACACATTTAGTAACCAAAACACTCGCCACGCTACTAAACTACTAGCCTAGTGCGAACTAGGCTTTAGAGTGGTCCCGCTATGCTGAGTCCAACGTAGATAAAATACTTGCTGTGTCGCTCACACGAATAATCTGACCTATCACTCTATCCTTGTCATCCGAGTCAACCCGGGCTGATTTGAATGATTTGAAATTTTTTTTTTTTATTTGAATTGAAATTTGAAATCGAAATTCATCTGATTTGAAATTCTTTACAACTGGTTAACAAGAAAATATTTTTCTAAATCTCGAAAAAATATTAGTAGGCTAATACTGAATTGGCAAAGTTCTAGTCATGAAAACCAACAAAGTCTACAATAACATTTTGCATTTACTCAACCAAGATAACTAGCTTTTGACCTTAAAAATAACTGCTCAAGTAATCATGTCGTTCAGCAGTTATTTTTTACATAAATATAATGCCGGCTGTACACTCTAAGAGCGAGCAGTACATTTAATCATCTCGCTGGGAATGGCTCACTCGCGCCGCGTCGTCACGATTTTTATATTATATGGCCGTTTAACACGACAGTGATATGCTGTCAAATCAAAAGCACTCGAGAGGTGTTCAAGGAAATTAGTCAAAGTCAAAGTCAAAAAGTCAAAATGTTTTTATTCAATTTAGGTATCAAAGATACACTTATGAACGTCAAAGTTATTTAAATAGACTCGACCGCCTTGTTCGGATAAAAAGCCTCTACTCAGAAGAACAGGCAAGAAACTGAGGGGCATTATTTTTTCAAATAATAAATAAATTAGTCTCACAAATTTTGGCTTACAACTAGGTAATATCTATAAATATTAGTGGCTACTTGGCGGAAGTGGAAGGCTCCAGACATCTTTATCTTCTAAATAATTCTTAACCTTATAATATCCTCTTTTCATTAATGTAGTTTTTACATGTGATTTGAATTTTCCCTCGGTGAGCCCTGTTATATTTTTCGGGATTTTATTGTAAAAACTAACCCAGTTGCCTAAAAATGACTTTCTTGACTTAGTCAGTCTAAATCTCTGTACAGCTATCCTATCCTTATTTCTAGTGTTATAATTGTGATAGTCACTGTTCAATTTAAATTTATGTAGATTTTTGCGAACGTGCATAATATTTTCAAAGATATATAAAGAAGGTAAAGTTAAAATATTTATTTCTTTAAATAAATCTCTCAATGATTCACGGGGACCCATTCCGTAGATAGCGCGGACCGCTCGCTTTTGCAAAATAAAAATGGCCTCCACTTCAGCAGCTGATCCCCACAGCAAAATGCCATATGACATTATGCTGTGGAAGTAAGCAAAGTAAACCATCCGAGCTGTAGCTATATCCGTCAGTTGCCTAATCTTGCGAACCGCATAAGCAGCAGAACTAAGTCTCCCAGACAGAGCACTAATATGTGGACCCCATTGCAGTTTGGAATCAATGCTTATACCCAGGAACACCGTCGCCTTGTCTATGTTAAGTTTATCGCCCTCAAGCATTACGTTTGGTTCTATATATCTAACATTAGGCATGGAAAACTTTAAACACTTAGTTTTTTTTGCATTTAGTAACAAATTGTTCGCAGCGAACCATCTTGAAATCATAGTCAGTACGTTGTTCACATGCACAAGTTCACTATCTTTCCTATCTGTTCTAAAAATAAGAGATGTATCATCAGCAAATAGAACTATGTCTGTAAGGTCCTTAACCATATACGGCAAATCATTTATATACGCCAAAAATAAGAACGGGCCTAAGATAGAACCTTGTGGTACTCCCATTGTAACTAAAGATCCGGAAGATGTGACGCCATTAATTCCCACTTTTTGTTGTCTATCAGTTAAATATGACTCGACAAGATCTAGAGCGATTCCACGAATTCCGTTGTGGTGTAATTTACGGATCAAGGTGCGGTGTTCTACACAATCAAACGCTTTGGAAAGATCACAAAAGACACCGATGGCATCCTGTGAACTCTCCCAAGCTTCCATCACATGCGTAACTAATCGAACTCCCGCATCTGTTGTTGATCTACTTTTCGTGAAACCGAACTGATTTTCGTTTAATATACTGTGTATGTTAAAGTGACACAACAGTTGATTAAGTATAATCTTTTCAAATATTTTACTCAAAGCCGGAAGCACAGAGATGGGTCTGTAATTCGAGGGATCTGACTTACTACCCGATTTGAAGATTGGGGTAATTTTGCTGTTTTTCATTAAATCGGGAAATGTGCCTATGCTATGAAGTTTTATTTTTCATCAAATCGGGTGAACACAAATTGTCTAAAACATATCGACCATTATTTTATCCACGTATTGCCGCCAATTTTGAAACTTTTTTTGTCTACTGTTTATGTACCTAATAAACAGAAATGTCAAACCTTTTTATTGGAAAATGACTTTCTTATTTTGCGGAAATCTAGCGGACGGTATTTTCGCCTCAAGATATCTAGTGTGTCCGCGAGGAATATATCTCGCGTCTCCGCGAGAGTGTACAGCAGGCATTAGTAAAATTTTGATGTAGGTGCTAAGTTACAAAATGTTATCTAGATGTACAAACAGTTTAAAAAATATAACTTTTGAATACTTATTATTATTTTAGCAAAGATTAGTTGTAAGTTTAAAGCGTAGTATTTTTGTAAGGAATGTATTGTATACCCACCTTATGGACGATGGTGTCAATTCCGTTATACCAAAAGGCCTACGACATGTTATTGTCATGACGGTTATGTTTTGTTTTTGACGCTGCGCGACCATGAACCTTATTGCGCGGCGATACGATCAGCTGTCGCACAGCGTCGACAACAAAACGTAACCATCATGGCAAGATGTCATGGTAGGCCCCCAGATCTAAACCAATTCGAAAACACTAACTTTTTCACATACTTTTTTATTTTAATATGTGAGAAAAGGATATTGAGAATTTTAAAACGGGCAAATCAAGCTTACTAAATTGTTTAAAAGGAATTGATGTCACAATCAGTCCCGCAGATATTATTTAGAAAATTAAATTCATTTATAATAAAACAAAATATCTAGGTATAAAATAAACAATCTAGTTGTATATCTAATTTATTTATTTGTATAAAAAATCATCACATTGTAATCATGTTTATCATGATTTGTATACATTTTATTATTAATATTTTTTTCTTTTTAAAAATGTATTAAAACCTTGAGATAATTATAAACGTAGTGTTCTATATAAGTTTTTTGTGATATTATAACTAAGGTAATACTTTTTTATTTCTTATTCTGCTATCGTTGACGCTTACCATCAGGCGAAAGAGTGACTCGTCTTGTCACTCAATGTATAAAAAAATCTATTGCAAGCCTCTATTGTAAATAATATAAAATGAATATTAATTTATTATACGTGACATGGCACGCTTCTAAAGCCCGATGCCCGTCTTAGCTTTGACACGTCGTTTGACAAGTTCTGACATACCCGATATTCATCGCAACATGAACATTTGAATGAATTTCAATTCAAATGTTAAAGGGTTTTTAAAGATTTGTCAGGTCATGTCTCTAAAGTACAATTCCCCAACGATGCTGTCTTTTTAGGGTTCGTAGAAAAATAAGCGCGAATGATTCAGGCCAGACGTGAGGCAAGGATGCTACGTGAAAACGGTTCAGGTGCGAAAATATTTTAAGCGTCGTGCCTGCGCCGCTTCGGTTTCATACATTTTATATAGCCAAATTTTAAAGCGCCCCATCTCGCATTGCGTCTGGCCTGTAAAACTGTTGTAGATTTCCCCTAATTTTTAAACATTTTTCATTTTGTATTTTCATTAGTCAACTCCACTATAATCTCTAAGAAACTAATCGTCACATCTACTTTAAACTTCTTCACAAATTTATTTTGACTTTTGTCCGTCCAATACTATTTCCACTTTGCTCACTTTCTGTGTCAAATATTGTATACTTATTATAAAGTTAAGGGGTCACACTATATACTTAAATCACTTGTAATGCACTGATTGCTCACTCCATTAGATTTTTCTGCTCCAGGTTCAATTTTTCAGCAGAAACGGATCCAGGGGGCAAACAGCCGGTTGCATAAACGAAGTTTAACATTTAATAAATACTAAAAAAGCAAGCAAGTTTGCATGCTTCTTATTAAAAACGAACTCCATTAACTAAGTTTCAAAAATTCGATTTAAATATGTAATTTTAAATAATGGAAGGGTCAGACGAGGCAACCTGTCACATTTTACAGGTGTTATTTGTGTAGGTAGGTAATGGAACATTATCTTATGACAAAGTTATTTTGTGCAACATCATTAAATAATTATTCATTACGTAATGGAGCACTAATGTTTAATGTTTCTTTTTACAACTGGGTGTTATGGGCATAAGCTCCTCTGAAGCATCATTTTATTTCTTGTTTAAACCTTGCAAGTTTTTTCAACTACTTGTACTGAACTGATTCTTACGAAACTTTGCACAAAACATTGCAACATTAAAACCGTTCATCTTAAAATATTTTTGAAGTGGTACTTGTTAGTATATTTACCTTTTTAAATTACACCCTCAGCTGTCAAGCCCCATCATTACAAAATCCTGGGTCCGCCACTGTTTTTCAGTAAAAGTAAAGTAAGTTTAAACTAAAATAAGAGCAGTAAAGGTCTAAAGCGTATTCTAAACTTTGGTGTTATTATATTGGAACTGAAATTATCATGTTAGTCGTTTTCCAGTTGAACTGGGTTTTAAAGTCGATTTTTTAAGCCCACCGTTCACTGTGCAAGGCTATCCGCCTGATCGAAATCTGCTTGTAAACGTATTGGTTCGTTCTTTAATAATCTCGCGCAGATTTGTCCGCGGATAGATTCGCATGTGAATGGTGCGCTTCAGATGTCCAGCAATGCCATATTTGATATCATAATTGGACATCTGAAAAGAGACAAGACTACCTATTGTTATTTTCCTATAGGGTCAACTGTTACAAATGCGTCTGTGAGGCAATTGCGTCTTTCAAGAGTTACTGACAAACCCTTCACAAATTAGGAGCCACTTAAATCTTTTTTCTATCTTTAGTTACAATAAACTGTACTAGGTGGCGATAGTTGCCTGTTTTGTAAAGGGTCTGTCAGTAATTCTCGAAAGACGCAATAGGGAACTTGCGTGAATAATTTTTTTTAGCTTATTGTAAAGAATAATATATCTAAAATAAACCTATCAAAAACATTAAAATATGCAAAAACAATTTTACAATCCTGATTTGAAATTTGAATTTCTAGAGTCCGCGCCAAAAAGCAGGGTCACGTGACGAGCACAATATCTATGGCATGACGTCAGTCCTTGCATTGTCAACATTTAGGGCTGGCTCACAATGGCGGGGCACGGGACGACGCGGCTAAGGACGTTTATCGCGTAATTTTTTTTTACTTTAGTTCAATGAAGTGTGCACTGTAATTTCTTTATGAATAGACCAAAACGTCTTACGTGATGCCGCGGCATGTCGCTTCATCGTCACGTCCTACCATGGGCTTATCTTTAGAGCAGCACAGCGCTAATCTGAATGATTGAGCGAAATTCGGTAGCTTTCGTGTCGACGCGGGATGCCACAACACCTTCGACCTTTCGACATGCCGAAGCGTGCCCGTGCCGCACCTTCAGTGTGTGCCGGCCCTTATCGTATGGAGTGACGTCACTACGAGCTTATTGGTGGTTCAAATTACGTTCCGTTTTACATAATTTGTAATTACAATATTTTGTAGGATAACAATAGTTTTTCATTAGACATGTCACAGTAGTACATTTTACTATATTCTTAAGTGAATTATTAACCTAATTTGTCATTAAATTTTTGATGCAAGTTCCCTGTTGCCCCACAGACGCAGTTATACTAATGACCCTATATCTTATTCAGAAACGTCTAATAGGTCTACGGACTGAAATGCGCTGTCTCGTTTCCTCCCGTAACGTTATACGTAAGAGAGAAATCGATAGATTGTTATCGAACGTTTCTGCTTAAGGTGGTTGGTGTATTTATTATTGTTCAAATAAAAATAAGCTTTAAATGTGTTTCTTTGTTTTATTCGTGTAACGAAACAATTATTTCAACAATGTTATGTGTTAGGTATATATGTGCATAGGTATTATAAAAGCGATTTGATTTAAATTTATTTGATTTTCGACAAATTAAGACTTCATAACGGACATAATAATAAGCTTATTTACAAATATAAAAATAGTTAAAAATACAATTTATATAAAAATATGACTTACATACTTATGTAATTCTTTGAAAATATCTTATTGTGCAAAAATTGATTTAAATGTAAAAAAATAACGTTAGAAGATCTAAATTCATTAATAGTATGTATAATCCAAAAAATCCCAAAATTAGGATAAATTATAATTTTGTCAAAAATATCATTGAGCCTTCAAAATAAAATCTACGAAAAGCAACATACAATATAGTGGGTTACACGGAATGGTGGTACTGGCCTGCAAGGAGCTTATTACATTATGAAAACGGAAACAAACTATTGATCCGTAGAAAAACTTCATTCTCACTCTACTGCCGGTTTCAGTGTTCGTTTCTGAGTAAAAGATGATCATAGCAAGAGCGTAATAAGTTATCTTATGGCGGTGACAAGCGGAAAGGAGTTCATTGTACATTGAACTCCTTTGGGCTTGGCACCGCCGTTCTGTGTCACCCTGTATTGTAAATGCTTTAGTAACAACAATACATATAGTTATAGAAAAAAAATAAGATAAGAAACTACAATCACCACTTGCATTGTTATTTCATCAGTCGAGAATTGACTATCCGGAATTCTAAATACCCTAAAAAATCCTGCAAACGTAAATAAAATTTCTTTCTTTACCTACTGACGTAACTAGTGTTGGGCCGTGGGGAATTTTAAAAATACTCGAAAAGCACAGTTTTTGCCAATAAGTATGTGTACTTAATACATTCTTCCATGCATTATGGAATATTCTGATTCTTCCAAACTTTCAAAGATTGACCTAATGAGTTCCTCTGTTTCTACTTATTTATTTGTAGAACATGTCGCTTTGAATAGTTATATATTATATAATTATGTCTATGGACCCACTGATCTACTTTGACCAACTGGAAGTTGGTCCAAATTTCCCCACGGACCAACTATAGTTGGTTAAGTAAAGAATGAAAACAAGTTTTTCAAGATTGATCAGGCTCCACTCCAGTTTCTTTTTTTAATACTGTAAATAAATAACTAGACCATGGACCATGTAATAAAGAAACAATAACTATATAAGTATAAACAAGTTCATTATAATTTAGGCCTAGTTGCTCGCCTAGTGTATGATTTCATTAGGCAGCCTTTATAATATTATTAAGTAAATATGAACCACATTCAGTTGATTCAGTCATCATAATACCCTTAATACAATACAAAACTTCATCAGAAAGGTGGCATTAAATATTTCGTGTCGTGGGACACCCCTTTGCACTTAAAACTAGGTGGTTTTAATTTGGCTTACACACTCGTAAATTGAATTGGTCTTGGATCGTTTTTACTCCCACAGAAAAACCTAAAAATAACTAACAATGATTTCTAAAATTAGCTTCTCAACACAAACACTACACGCTGGAATCAGGACTGGTTTTAACAATGTCTACAATACGATGATAAAAGTCAATGACCAGTTCTACGAGGCACTATCATTTCTCAGAAGTACTTAGGTATTATAGGTATTGTGGTCATACTCAGAACGATCCTATGCTAAGGGCAGAACTGCACTGCGACGACACGGGTAACGAATACGTCAACGGCACGTTAGCAGTCCATTCTATCTTGTGATGCCTTGCGTTTCTATGCAACCATAAAGTAGGAAGGTCTCTTTTAATTTAGCTTCCCGTTGGCGACATTCCTCGCGTCGTGAATCAATTAAACTAATTAAGTATTAACTAACTAATAGGCATTACGGACGACTTAGTCAGCGGACTCATTCTCTCTTTCATATTTATGCAAACTTTGGACTGAATCTCTCTCGTTTTTTTATATCTATAGTCGAATGTGGCAGTTACTGCTTATTAAATAACTTGACCGTAACTGGAAGCTATATATATGAGAGTGCATTTCCGTTTCCGTCGAAAGTACCAGCGTTTTCGTACTTTTAATGCCTTCTAACCGGAAGTCCTAGGTGGCGCCACCTCTGCATTCGCGCTTTGTGAAAATATCGCGCGCCATTTTTTATCATTGGCGTTTTAAGTTTCGTCGAAGTAACATCGCCGCAGCCCTAGCAGCTTGCGTCGTGTTGCATAATTAGTTAATACAAAGTGATAATTTGTTAATAATTATGTGGTAAGATACTGAAATGTAGTTATTTTCCTAAAATAACTCGGTGTTAAGTATACATTTTACGCAGTAAGTACCTACCCACATTATATTTCATTTCTTCATTTCATTTGTTCAAAATGAGTGAGTAGAATTTGTTTTAACGGTTTTACCGTTCGATTAATTTGATATTTAAAATTTTTTGTGTGCCTAAATGTTTTTAACCATATGTGGCTTACAATATGGGGGTCAAACGATGCCTCATACCAGTGTTTTGTCATTATTGAAGTGTTTTTAGGTAATATTTAAGATTATTCATCATATCGTCACGCTTTTCCCCCGAGGGGGCTGGCAGACGTGTTATAAAACACCCACATCGCCGGACGATATTCGGTCCCAAATGAGCCTGTCACCATACACGGCTCCAGTCATGTAGCAGATGACATACAATACGCACATATGTTCACACAACGAACAAATTGGTGCGTGTCGTCGGCTGGGTTCGACCCCGCTCCCTCTGGCTTGAGAGGCAGGCCTTCTCCAACTAGGCTGTCATCGCCTTTAAGATTATCACCAGTTTTTAACATAGTTTTGCTTCCAGAAACATACAAATGTTTGCCGCCCAAACGCCCAAGCTACAGAGCACGGGCCGTGGCGGTGGTTCAGTGAAAGGTGCGTAACAGCGTGCTTTTACGATTCTACTAATTCATCGGTATTGGTTGACGTGCTGGCCGATAATTGAAGAAAGTTGGTGAGTGAAAAAATCCTTTTTATAAAAATAATGGTTTTCAAATGTTGCAACAGTGTATCAATTGCTTAACTACGAGTCATACAAACGACTCGAACATATCTAGCGATCTATCAGTTCGTTCACTTTATAGCTTTAGTTACGTTAAATTTTTGATACATCATGGCAAATTATTTGAATACATGTATTTTAGAGGCTAGGTAATGCCTATTATTTTGGACGTAAGAAATAATCATAATCTAGGTATCACAGACCTAGGAACAAACAATAGTGGGGGAGAAAATATCTTACGTCACCTAGCCGTATGCTGCTACGTAGTAGAAAACTTTTCATTATATAAATGCATATAAAGGCTTTCTTAACCTTTTTTTTTTGAAATTATTTCTAAATTAATTTTCTTTTGTGGATATATTACTCAAAATGTCACTTGATCTTTTGACATTGCGTTTAAGTTTAGAGGAACAAGTATTTCATTTTGAATTTATTCCTTTTTACCATATTGTTATGCAAACAATCAGTTCAACGTGCATTCGCATGGTTATAATAGGGAGATACAGGAGTACCGTTTTTGTACCTCCTTACATTGAATTATGCAATCAATACAAAATACTCTGAAATGCTTGAAACGATACGCCCTCGCAGGGTGAATCTCTTTACAAATATCATATTACATTGCCTTAGGCAATCAATACATCATACATCATTGTATGCTTGTAATAAACCACCCTCGCAGGGTAGGTAATCTTTTGCAAAAGCCACCCTCGCAGGGAGGCTACCTATTTGCAATTGAATCATTGCTTTAAGCAATCAATACATCATACATCATTGTATGCTTGTAATAAACCACCCTCGCAGGGTAGGTAATCTTTGCAAAAGCCACCCTCGCAGGGAGGCTACCTATTTGCAATTGAATCAAGCGATCCATACATACACTATTCTTTAGTACGCTTGTAACGATACGCCCTCGCAGGGTGAATCTCTTGACAGATATTACATTGCTATAAGCGTTTAACAGAACGTATTTTAATATTTTTTATGGTTATAATAAACCACCATTGCAGGTGAGTACCTTTTTTGCAAATATCATATTTCATAGTATTAAGCAGTTAATACAACAGACAATGTATGCTTGTAATAAATAAAGCAAAACTCTATAGTTGTGCAAATGTATTTGCAAAATATCAATTTCATGATAAACATAGTACAAACTTGTTTGGTTGTAACAAACCATCTTCACCCGATGAGCATCTCTTTGAAAAATACAATATTTCATTGTATCAAGTAAGTATCGTAGGCTTATTACAAACCATCCTAACAGGGTGATTTTTTGATCTTAATAATGTTGTATGTTCATAACAAAACCTAGTTTTATGCTGGATCAAATATTTCAAACGTATTTTATTGTTGTTGTAATGCCTAATCTGTCTTTTATTCTTCATGAAACTATTAACATAGATACTCTAGCTTGCTTGTAATAAACTACCTTTTCAAGGTAAAATAAAAATATACCTTTGCAAAAACTACCCTCGCGGGAATGTCTTATATAAGAATAAAATTGTAATGAAACAGGTTCCAAATCAATAAATTAACAGACCGTGAAAATATGCTATGTTACAGCTAGACAGTCTTAAACGTAGTTTTTTACTATTACTGCTGAATCCAGATTCAATCTTTTTAAGTTTTTAGAAACTGATAAATTAAACGCTCAAAGCGAGGCTTCAGGCCAGTTTGTTGCAGTCTGATCAAGAAGTTTTCGATATGAACTTATTATGTTCCCTGTGTAACGTTAATTTAATTAGAAGTAAGTCACCACCTCGAGGTGGGTTGCATAGTATTGAATCAACTGCAAAGTGAAACATGTTCTTTCAAAATTTCGAAGTGAGTCTTACCCCTTACTTATTATTTATTGAACAAAAGTGCTCGATGAGCACAATAACCTTAAGAGTTCGTGCAGTATTTCCTGCGACTCCAATCACAACGGAGATACCTGCTATTTGGTTTAAAACGATGTCTTATCTTGTCGATTCTTGCAATTAGGTTGTTTTTAAAACGACATTATGTTACGGATAATGTGACGAGAACGAATGTTGTACTAATTTTGTTAAAAATCTCATTTTCTCATTTAACTCGAGGCAAAGTAAGGTCACACGCGTGTCCCCTTTTTCATAATATGAATATAAGTACATAATTATATACTTATATATTTATTTATTTTTTAATTACTTAAATAATTTTGTTTGGAACAGCCTCGTAATACCTGAATGTGTGGCCTATTGTCTGTCATACTCAGTGCGCTATCGCATTGACACTAGCAACCTCTCGTTCACAATGAACGATTTGAATTACACAATTGTAATTTAAAATATGAAATTAGTTAAATATTTTTACGACTCTGAGAGAAAAAATAGTAGGGCGTGGGTGCTTATATCAATTATTGCTTATATTTTTCGCACGACTGTGACTTAATCATTAGAAAATTGTATGTTTCAAATTGCCATAAAAGCTACCTACCGCTATAAGATATAATGGGTTTGCAGTAAGTTAAGATAGTAGCTCGCAACTACCATCGCCCATTCCTTTTAATTACCTACCTTCTTCCAAAGGTGTTTCTTATCTTATCTTACAATGTAAAGACTTGCACTGCGAACTGTGACGTGTAACTGTTAGTTATAAATAAATCCTGATTACTGACTTATCGTAAGTTGCTTAACTAAACTACCAACAATTTTCTTAGGGCAATAGGTATCGGAGCCGAAATCCTTCCTATATTGCATTTGATAACGATAATTATATAATAAACGAAATAGTGTTATTAAAGTGATAGATTTATTTATGAGACTACGCTCATGATAAAATTACGTTATCTTTGAAAGTCTAGCGTGATTTTCATGTTTTACATATATTTTACAAAATCATCACAAACACTGATGATCAATGCATTGACTTGGAAACTCACTATCAAAAATTCAGTACATGCCTATTGAAGTTAAGAGATGTGAAAGTAAACCTAATTTTCGCTATAAACATTAATATTGGCATAAGCTGCCTAAAACTTGATGTAATTGATTTTTAGTATATTATTTAATATTAGCTGTCTCCCACGTGTAACTGATTTGTCAAGTCAGTAAAGTTTTTAGAATTATAAATATTCTTGGTTTTCGTTAAATTTACTGAACTGTTGAAATACATATATTGAACTGGCTTTACGGATTCATCTTTTTTACTCACATGATTTACGATCGTTGTTGTTGCCATTTTAAAACAATTGCCGATTACCAGAGTCGGTCTGGTTGAAAAATATTTCTATCGATCTGGACATTAACCTGTCACTTAAATTGTCACACCACTTAGTTATGGTTGACTATTTAAACACTATCTACAGAAAAAATGGTATCACTGCTTGTCCAAGAAGTTGTTTGCTGGTCACCTGCGATAGTAGACTACAAAATCTTTTGGATCAACGACCTGTTGTTGATTTTTAAAACAATTTTAACCACCAACATATTATGTATGGTTCTGTATACAAACTTAATGCAAAGGGAAAGTATGACATAAATAATTATTTATACATTGCCTGAACGTGTCAGACATTCTATGGAATGTATTCCCAAAGCATTCTATTACAATACGGCATTATACAGATGCTGGTGACATACATTTTACAGATGGAAAATGTACTATTTAATGGTAATATACGTAATTGTTTCAGACCAATAGAGAGAAAACATAATGCCTTGTTTCCGGTTTCATTATTATTATGTAAACCCTTTTATTTAAGTTGTTTTTCCAACAACATTTTTGAAGATTTGAAATAATTTTTAATATTATTTACAGCTCACATTGGCGTTTCTTCTAACAATAAGTTTTAATAGCCCTACTATAGGTGGCACCACCAGGCAATACCAAACAGGCTCTCATATATATAGCTTCCAGTTACGGTCAAGTTATTTAATAGCAGCGTTTTACCTGAAATAAAACGCATATTAAAATACTTACCTAACTGGAAGCTATCACTTTAATTTCTGCCTGGTGGAAATTCGGAAAATTAAGCCAATGATAAAAAATGGCGCGCGATATTTTCACAAAGCGCGAATGCAGAGGTGGCGCCACCTAGGACTTCCGGTTAGAAGGCATTAAAAGTACGAAAACGCTGGTACTTTCGACGGAAACGGAAATGCACTCTCATATATATAGCTTCCAGTTAGGTAAGTATTTTAATATGCGTTTTATTTCAGGTAAAACGCTGCTATTATTAAAAAATACTGTGACAAAGGTGTACAGCCAGACAGATATGTATGGCGAAACATTGAGGGTTCTTTAGTTTACTATAGAACCCTAATAGCAAATGTTTTAAACGTGTATAATATTGTGTGGGAGTGACACAACCCGTACATAAGTTAAAGCTTAATCACTAAGTAAGGCACTAATACAATGTCAGTTTGTGTCTCATTGCGCCGGCAGCCCTCTCTTCCAGCCCTTGTACTTTAGGTACCCGTCCAGTCCGTATGCGATGACCGCACAAAACCCAAAGAACTGAAAAATAAGCATACATATTTTTAAAGTTTATTGTTTATAAAGAATCGGCGCGAGAATCAGAGAATCTTCAAAAAGAATACCTTGAAGTTTAAATCTAGCAGTTAAATATTACTGCATACCTAGGTCGAAATTATTGTTTCTTGTAAGCAATTTGCCATCTTTCAATGTAAATGTGTATAAATGAATTTTTCTGTCCGTGTTATGATTTACGGTCGCCATAATTGCAAAACACAACTGAAGGTTTATTCAAACTTTAGTATAAAAATGGGTTAAACTATTTAAAAAAAATTTTTTTTGATTTTCAGCGTTTGCTTAAAATGATTTTTGGTAAAGTTTGGTGTAACCAAAACAGTTAATTGAAAAACTATTGATAATCGAGAGGAAAACATGCCGCGCGTTTTAAATGTTTACCTTAAAAATGTGAGAAGTCTAAATGTTAAAAGAGAGCACTAAAATAGTTAAATAAATTACCAAATCATGGTCACTGTCACTTTTATCAAAGTTACTTGCAATTTGTGATAAATAATCACGCCTTAAACTAAGCGATGACGACCACGTCATCTTGCTTATATTTACATTGGCGGGCCCGGGGCCGTGGCAAAGCGAGAGGACATTCGCTTGCAGACTTTCGCATTTCAATCATTGTTTAAGACTTTTGAGGTTGTTGTAATTGTTTATTATTAGGAATAAAAGCGAGTTCACATGATGAGTGTTTCGTTATTTGCAATGAGCTAGCCTACAGTAGATAAGAACATCGACTCGGCTAACGTCACGATTCCTGAAAACCCCGAGCGAGTCTGATTTGATATTTAAAAAAAATGTTCTTGATTATCATTGTATTAAATATTATAAAGTAAGTAGAAATATTAAAATTCAATAGCTTCAAATAACAGATTCTATAATAATTATATTGTTATAAAGTTAACTAAATTCGTTTTATTTTTTTTCATGTAGGGTACAATTAATGTTTGATTCAGGTTAGGTTAATAACATAAATGAACTTACATTCCTTGATGAACTTAATGCAATGCTAAAGCGGCAATACACTACAGATTTGTTCAATACAAGTATGAATTAAAAATTTAAAAAAAACCCAACACTGATTTTCATCAACACCGATTTTCATCAAGCATAGCTAAGAATACTTCCGACTAATTTACCTTTAAAACAAAATTAAAATTGGTTCATCTGTTCGGGAGCTATGATGCTACAAACAAACACACACAGACACATCAAACTTATAACACCCCGTCCATTCTGCATCTGGGGTTGTTAACAGTTTTACAAAAATTGAATTTTTTGATGATTGATTAGATTTATTACTGATTATTTGATTAGATTTCTAGAGAATTTCGTTGTAAATAGATTATCACACTTAAAACAACATTTTTCAGTAATCAGTATTGGAATCCAGCCAACAGCACGCACCAATTTGTTAATTGTATGTGCTTATTTTATGTCACCTGCTAACATGACAGGAGCCCAGTGTGTGGCGGCATGCTCGCCCCCTGTCACATTTGGGACTGAATATCGTCTGACGAAGTGTGGATGTTGTATTACTCCTCTGCCAGCCCCCTCGGGGGAAAGGCATCACAATATGTATGTATGTATGCAGTATTGGAATTGAAACTTTCAGAACCTTTTCAACATGCATTCCTAATTTTTTTTAAAATAAAAAGTACTTTTTAGAGATACATTTAGTTACACCTGTTTCCCATAGCAGTAGGCAGAGACTACTTCTCTCCACTTACTACATTCCTGGCATAAATCTTTCGCTTCTTCTACTTCCATGAGTCTTTTCATTCACACTCGTTGGTTACAGGTATCCTGACCTGGACTTTTTTTAAAACATCTTTGATTTGGTTGAAATATATTCGTCTAGGTTAATCCTTTCCAACTTGGCTGTTTACACTCGCCTTGTAGATCTGTTTCGCTAATTTCTTTTCACTTCCAAGTACTTTTAGCCAATGAATAAATCTATAAGCTATAAGCTAAAGGCTACCTAAATACCAAAATTGTATTAAAATCCACTCAGCCTGGATCGAGTTTATGAATACAAATTTCTTGAAAACTTTTGCAATTCATGATACCTAATGTTATGATGATGGGTTTTACAAAACAAATTTCAAAAACTCACCCCAACAGCGTATCCTACGCCTTCACCAATAGTTGTTGCAAATATCGAACATCCGATATATGCCAATGCCATTGCGCCACAGAAAAAGAACTCGAACTTGAGCCATGGTACCCTGTCGAACTTCTCCACAAAATGGAACATGTATGCAATCATCAGGAGGATGGTGACGACGTTACCGATCCAGTAGAGGAGGTTGTACAGTATGGCGGATAAGAACTGAGATGATATCTTTATGCAAATGAAGCCAATCATGTTCACAACCTGAAAAGATAGTTTATTTTATTGATATCAAAAAATACTTTTGACTTAGTAGTTTCACTTCTCACCACATTAATTACAAGGTGTGTAGCAGTGTTGATGACTCATTTGAGTACTTACAACTTGAATTATCTTCAATATTCCAGACGTCGAGGAGAAGTACTCCCTATCGAATCTAACGATTCTAGTAGACGTCGGCGGAGGTGCTCCTGGAGATGGCTGGTTTCCATAGTTGTCAAACATTTTCGCTGAAATTGAAACAGGTGTGGTGGGCAAGTTATTTTTTAAAGAAATACCAAACTACGATAAGATAAACAGACAAATTTACATACTTGCTAGAGCGAGTTCGTCAAAGTTTTAATCAAAGTCGTCCAAGTTTGTTTTCGTCAATAGCTTTTCCTCAAAAAATAGTACAAGCCACTGAATAAAATTTTAATTATTATCCCACTCAGATAGAACCAAACAAGACAGGAAAATAAAATAACCGCCGGGAAAGCAACAGGCTTGGCCACGGCTTGACGGCACAAATCAAATTTTTTTTTTAATTAATTTATTCATGACCATGGATACTCGTCCTTCAGTCGGATTCTTAGTAATAATTTTTCCTTCAGTAACAGATGATGGGATGATGATGATGAGGTGATGATGATGAAGACGATGAATCCCTCCCCTTTTCCCATTCCAGTAAAGTTATGGATACTTTACTGAAACTTTAAGTGAAGTTTTGTAGAGAACACGAAAAATCGCGTTTCGCGATGTTTGTATCATTTGCCCACACTCGTGCACGTTGACGAACCGGTAAACGTTAATAATCCACCATTATTACAATTTAACACTCGAAGAATCACAAGTTTTAGAAAATAATACAAAAACACGACACCATCTTTTCGGTTCCCGCCAAAAACTCCAAAATCGCACAAATCAAATCAACCACCTGTGCTGCCAGAACACACATTTCAAAAACAACACCGTTTCCTCAATAAAATGTAGTCACTTCGGCGGCTGCACGGCGCAACGTGCGCGGCGCCATGCGGTAGCGCATAGTATAATAATATACTCCGCCACTCCGCTAGGTATAGCATTTCAGTCACGTGGGCAACACGTAGTTACGTCAATCGATGCTTAAGCAAGACCGAAATAAGTTATTTACAAATAGTTCGAAAGAGACGGATGACGATGTTGAGTGTCGTTATTACGTGCTTACTCCCGGAATAATAGACCTTGTTTTTTTTTAAATCATGCGGCAGCGGTTCCTTTCTTTAAAAAGGAATGACTTAAGAAGTGGTAGTTGCACGTATGCTATTTCTTACGGTTATTTTATTTATAGATAACACCTATAGATCTATTTCACCCATAGATTTTCTTACCAAATTTTTAGTAAATACTGAGTTAAAGTGACAATTCAAAATACGATAATATTCAAGCAATGGCGGTGCTACACGCTCGATAGATATCACTATATTTTTATCGAGTAAAATAGAGGGATGCTACACACTGGATAAGAATAGCCAGTGTCGCTAGATTAAAATACCCATTTAACGCTAAAAGATTTTCAATAATTTCTAGATTTTATAAAATCAACGTATATAAGAAGCTCTAAATCTAGCGAAGGAATCGCTAAGATGGCAGTACTACTCAGTACTGACTCAGGATCACGATAAATATGGACACAAAGTCTAGACGCTCGATATTAATCGCGCGATACAAGAAAAAGTCCTGAATTTCCAGATTTTTAGAAATCCGACGGTCAGGACGATTCATCAATACATTATAATAAATAGTCGATAAATATCGTGATCTTGCAAATTTCACTATATTTTAGAAAGCGTGGAGCATCTGCCCATAAGTAACGATTTTCGATACATGTGCGGGATGCTGGCAGCACTGTTAAATAATGTCCATTGACAGTGACAGTAAAAAAATGGATGTATTTGTCATGTCGAAGTCATTTTGTTACTAAAGTCATTGTCAAGAAAAATAACTATTTGGTAGTGTCAAGATAGAAAAGTCAATGCTGCCAGGCTTACTAAATATGTTCTACATAAGCTAATTTTTAACTGTCACACTCCCCATAAATCATTCGTAATTGATTTTAGAAATTACGGTAACTAGGATCTTTCACTGTTTTGACAGTGACGACCGAAATGAAAGAAACAAATAAAATTAATTTATCACATTGACCCAAAAGAATGGTACAAGACAAAGATAAATAATAATTCTTAATTTTACATAAATTTAAGCGCTCATAACATTTTCCAATTTACAGTACGCTAGGCAAGAACGGATGTACGATTTTCTTAACAGGGCCAGAAAAATTAGAGTTGCGACCCTCCTCCCCCCGCTATCGAGCATTTCAGATTTAATCATTAAAAATAAACCTACAAGTATTCCAAATGGGTATACAATTTTTGAAAATATAAAACCTCTTAGAGCTAATAAAGGACTTAGAACTCTTGTGGCATTCACTTTGATGTTTCTATTAAATAAATAAATAAAAAGGTATTTATTGCCAAAACTAAAAAAATAAAAAAGACAAATCATTAAACAAAAATACATAACAAACAACAATTTTAGTTTGGCAATTGGGATACTCTCAGCAATGTACTGCGGAGGCAGGCCAGCCTACGCAGAGCTGGTTTTCAGAGTATCCCAATGCTCCAAATGCTATTAAAGATTATGATTTTGGCACCCCCCTGAAGCTGCTTTCTGGGCCCAGCGCCTAGTTACACCCCCGCCCCCTAGATCCGAGCGTGACGCTAGGTGAGCTAGTGTGAAGTTTAGATATACTACTTACTTGAATGGTGTAAACCCTTATTTTTGAAACATGACTGTCAAGTTGGTTATTGTCTGCTCTAACTGTTATTTAGTTAAAAAGCTCATTGTAATGTAAAAAAAAACCTTGTAATATTTTCCATTAATATATCTACTTAATTAAAACTACCACGTTTCTATTTCTTTATAGTTAGCGTGCTAAATTTAGATAGTGTAATGGCAGTCAGCAATAAAACTTAGTGCCATCTTACGGGCACTGCCTCGCTAAGTTATCTAGTGTGCTAGCTAGCCTAAAAAATTGGATGTAGTAATGGCATCTAGCGTGCTTAGCGCTAAATGAGGCTTATTCTAACGAGTGACGTATTTTCTGGTCATTGTCTACCTCATTTGAAAAGTTATAGGCGTGAGAGTAACCGAGATAGCATCTAACGCGTCACGATAGGGGCCTTTGCAAGGTGCATCGTCATTGTCATATGACAGTTGCCGCACGCTCTATCGTTGCTAGATCTACGATTTAATTCGTAATCATACAGTTTTTTTTTTTTTATGTAGAATAGGTCGGCGTTTGACCACCAACTCGCCTGATATTAAGCGACGTTGTGGTCTAAGATGGAGCACGATGACCTATAAGGTACTTATTCACTTTAGCCTTAAAGTTTTGTTGAGTGAAGAAGTACAAAGACGGCAGTTGAGTGAGGCGCTACAAGTGTACAAGTGCGCTACTGCTCAGACCCGTCTTCGGAACGGTTACACCGGACTACATCCCGAAACACGACTAGGTCATTTCACGGCATGGCTTGGTCCGGTGGGTGGTAACTAGCCACGGCCGAAGCCTCCCACCAGAGTTTGCTACCCGGTTAGCACTACCCGGTTACCACGTGTAGGGAATCAGAATAGAGTACACTCCTACGGACGTGGGTAGCTCAGCCCCCAAAGTTTTGGTCAGTTTTTTACCGACGACACGTTTTTTGCCCGTTATTTCATTTAAAAACTGTTAATTTTCATTGAAACAGGCTATGCAGCTTTGCAGCTGTAGCGAGCTAGTGCAGTGTAGTGAGCGAGCTCTTTTCACAAGTTTTTATTTAACTTGAATGCATGTATGTTTGAAACTATGCTTGTTTGAGTGGAATCTTGCAACTAAATTTTGAAGCAGATATCTTAAGAGGGCCGCGACGCTCTGAAATTTCTATACAAACGCGCTACTCAAATTTCTTGAAAACCATTTGTCAGATTATGATGAAATTTAGCATGTACAATTAATTTCTCTGGTGGCAGGCTTCGGCCGTGGCTAGTTACCACCCACCGGACCAAGCCATGCCGTGAAATGACCTAGGGGGCTATTCCTGCGCATGAGATGAGATGAGATTTTATCTTGGTCACTCTCACACCTATGACGTTTCAAACGAGAGCAACAAGGACGATAAAAAGTGAGATGAAAATATCAAATCTTCGAATAGGGTCCCTAGTCGTGTTTCAGGATGTAGTCCGGTGTAACCGTTCCGAAGACGGGTCTGAGCAGTAGCGCACTTGTAGCGCCTCACTCAACTGCCGTCTTTGTACTTCTTTACTCTACAAATCATCAAGGCTAGAGTGAATAAGTACCTTATAGGTCGTCGTGCCCCATCTTAGACCACAACGTCGCTTTACATCAGGCGAGTTGGTGGTCAAACGACGACTTATTATACATTAAAAAAAAAAAAAATAACAATATCTCCGCCCCTATGTTCTTGTTTTTTTTTAAACGTTCTCAAGCGAAAATAGAGATATGAAAAATATCCGCATTTTTAAGGGGTTACTTTTGACTGATTTATTCAATAGATAGACAAAGCAAATCATAAATTCCGTTACATAGGAAGGTGGTCTACATCATTAGCTGTTAAATGAATCGATAATACAAGAGAAATTCTTAGTTACTTAAGAATGATTACAGAAGTGCAAAAGTCATAAAAAAAAAAAAATTGCACTTTGTCACTCTGTAGGTAACTTTAGAGGCTCGTCAGTATCATCACTCGCTCTCTTCGCTCGTTTTCTTCTTCTAGACAAAATGGCTATAGAATATCTTAAGTTAGTCTAGATCGCCTAGGCCGAAGGTCGCCGTACTCTTAAAACGATTATTTAATTTGGCTAACAATGCATGGTTAGCCATGTGACGTTATTCTGTACATGGCGAAACACCAAAAATGGTGGATAAACTATTTTTATTGCACTCCTGCAATATGGGTATCAAATAAATGGTGTTGCTGAGAGTTGTTAACAAATAAACTGACGTCACTCTATATCCAATAGGTCACATATCTAAAGATGGTGCGCTAAGTTTTTTATTGTTTTCAACAATATGGCTACCAAGTGAAAGGTTTTGTATCATATAAATTGTTTAAGACATTTTATGTTTCTAGTAAATTTTAATGTTATAAAGGAAAAGTTTACTATGTTCTTTTTAGCTCATTGGTATAAAAACTTCTTTAACAGTTTTCACTCAAAAATTTTTAGTAGACTAATTTAGCATACTTACTGCAAATTGGAAAATATAATGGCCGCTAATTTACTAATCATTTTTCGTTTTCGGTGATTTTGATATTATTCCAATTTACTGGCAACATTAACCAGTTTTTCACTCAAACGTTTCGCTGTAGAATAAAGATTAAAATAAAATCACGATAGTCGTCGCTCCGCTCTCATTTGCTCAGGATTTTCAGTGTGATCTGTCGTAACTTTTTTTTACATTACTACAAAGTATTTTATTGTATGTTTAATAGATTAAATAAAAAAAGACGAAACAGGCTAACTGTCGTTGACGAGGATCAACATTAGTACGACTCGCAAATATCTGGCTGGCTGTGCTGGCTGGGCCGTAGCGAAGTGAAGTGTATTCGAATCCACCAGATCCCAGGTCTTGAACTGTTCTTGCTGCTACTGTAATATCACGAAGTCAAAGCACGTTGCTATGGCGTGCTCGTAAAATAAACTTCGTGACGTAGTTTAGAGCTAGTAGCAAAAAGGCCACCGGGCTTCGGAGTGCGAATACCTCTGTCGGTTGTTCTGTGGAATGGGGGATAATGACTGGAGACCGTTCATATACGGCGGCTTGGCGTCGATTGTTGCTGAATTCGGTAAGTTTTTACCTTATTCTTCAGACTATTCCAAATGAAGATTCTAACCTATTGGAGTTTGTTCAGCATGCATAATGTTATCATAATCTATTTTTCGACTAAGGGGACTGAACTTTTCTGTGTTATCCATATTAATAATTTTCAATATTTCATTCAATTTTCACAGTATCAGTTTAAGTAGGTAGGTAATTTTGTAAATAAATTATAATGCAATATACCTTATACAAAACAATAATCAAACTAGAATCACTACTGGATGGTATAACGCAGCTTCACAATGAATACAATAATCAACAATGAAAACCTGGAATGATCCAGGAGTGTTCAAGAGTAAAGTAAGTAGGTATCTCCTAGCCAAGTATGTTCCACCATAAACCGATATGTTGCTTAACATATGAAGAGATGCTGAACAAAAGCAAGCCTTTTAATAAAAAGCAAATGAAAAATTTAACGTGACAACCTCATAACAAAAGAATGATAAAATCTTCTTTTCGGATGCATAGGCCAATTGAGTGAAAGAGAGATATATGAGGCATAAGCTGAATGTGCAAGCTAATCATGCCGTTCACTCGCTTGTGTAGAGCTCTCGCTCTAGTGAGTGCTACGGGACAATGACACTTTTTTTTTGTGTGTGCAGCTGGCGTTCATTGATTTATTAGACATTGTCACATCAAAAAATATACATATTATTTAATAACTGCACTAGCTTTGTTGATCTAATACAAACTTCATCAAGATATGTTTAGCCGTTCAGCTGTGAAAAACCTACAAACAGACAGAGTTACTTGCGGTTTTACTAAATTAGTGTGGATCGTCTCTATCCAGGTACATTTCCTATGGACACGACCAAGACTCGGTTGCAGATCCAGGGCCAGACGACGGACCCGCGGCACGTGGAGCTGCGCTACTCCGGCATGCTCGACTGCTTCGTGAAGACTTCTCGCCAGGAGGGGGTCAAGGCCCTGTACTGTGGGTGAGATGAGATTACATCATAGGCACTTGTCCAACCTTCAGGGAGTAAGCAACTAACTATGGAATATTTCCTTGCTCAGGAAACAGCTGGAAACAAACAACCATGTGATTAAAAGGGGCATTACATTAATAGTTGACTGCTGACTGTTCACACAGCTGGTGAGAACTTAACGAGTTTGTCGCAATACTATAGCCCAATATTTTATACACTCGCCCAGCCAGCTTTCTTGTCGCCCAGCAACAAAACTATCAGAACTAAATACTCGTTAGGTACAGCGCCAGTGGTCGGGCAACTGGCTTATTACGACCCTTAAACCACCTGAAGCAGATTAATTCATCAAAGATTTTCCAATTGCACCTGGGAAGACGTTATTTATTCTTCTAGGTGACGAAAACCTTTAGAATAAAATGGTCTCGGGCATTTAGAAGGTTAATTTGTCACGTAATTTTATAAAACGATGTTTCCACACTTGAAAATATTTTGCCTACAAATTCTAAACAAAAAATGTGAAAAAAAAGCTCTTAATGTACTTTTTATCCATTCAAAATAAATGAATAAAAAAGATAATGTTAATAAAAGTAACTGATCTTGTCAGTTCTGTATAATTTATTCAGTTTTCTCAGCTTGATACATAATTAACACTCAACATACTTTAAATAGTTTCCTTATCTCCATAGTAATATAAATTGTATGACTCAGGAACACAAACTCTTTATTGTTACGCATTAAGGCCTCTACACACCAAACCCGCCGGCCCGCCGGGCTTGTGTTGGGAAAACCGTGCCGGCGGGTTGCGCCCAAGCGTTCGCTCGCTCAGTTGCCCGCCGGCTTTCATAACGTGGCGTAGGCCGCAGATGCCGCGGCCCTCGTGCCGCCGGCAAAGGTCGTTCCGGCTTACAATGTTCTAATGCCGCCGGCACTAACCCGCCGGGTTTGGAGTGTATGTAGAGGCCTTTAAGTACATAAATGTATGCATCATAAAAATATGATAAATGCGAGAAATTCTTACAAACTTATAAACTAACGCCTTACTACTAATAAACGATGCCTTGAAATAGTTATACAGTATTTTTTGTATTTTTTGATTGAGTTAAGAATTTAGAATAAAGAAAAGACAACACACTTTATTATTATCCCGAGGATAAACAAAGTTTGCTAGTAAGGGGGTGTGTAAATTAGTGTATACAAACTACTTAAAGCAAGTCAATGAAGAAATTTAAAGATAGAATTACTACAACACTCTAGACTTGTTTTGTAAAACTATTGTCTTATCTTTACACTAGCCAATATATCTATAAGTTTGCAATAAAAACATGTTTATTTAATAATGTACAAACTGATTATCTGCCATGTGACTAAATCACAATACTTGTCTGGATGATCTTTGACCAATGACACCATGGACCTGTTATCTTCAATTTACGCCATACAATGGTTTTTATAGAAATGTTGTCATTTAAAAATAAGAAATCATAATCATATTCAGAAAACAGAATTTATCTTTTATCTTTAAATGAGCAATTCTTGTATATAATTGGAATCTCGGAATCGGCTCCAACGATTTTCATACAATTTAGTATATAGGGGGTTTCGGGGGCGATAAATCGATCTAGCTAGGAATCATTTTTAGAAAATGTCGTTTTATTCGTGTTCTATCGATAATCAACTTAAACATAAACTTGGAAGAAAATTAACGAAAAGGAGGCATTTGAGTAGTCTCAACTGAAAAATATGACTCTTCCTGACATCTATTGGCGAATAATAATACTATTTTTGTGAGCAACTAATTGCTTTATCGACACAACAGCAGATGGTGTTGTTAAGTAACACGAAGTCAATGAGTGTTTGCTTTGAGGTTAGACTAAAATAAATTGTTTATTTATGTTATTTGTGTCTTCTTAATGCACGTGTTCACTTAAAAATTTGTTTCTAATATAAGATTAAACTAATTGCACTCATGATTTTTTTATTTAAATAACCAGTTCATATTTTTTTATTATTCTATCGGTAAGATTGAAAAATATTATTCATATTTCATCATTTTATTAGTAATTCGTACTTAAATATAATTTCCAAAAAACACAATTAAAAAAAAAAAAAACCGAGCAAAGCTCGGTCATCCAGGTACTGTAATGTTATGCGTGGTAAGTTCTATTTTTAACCCCCGACGCAAAAACGACGGGGTGTTATAAGTTTGACGTCTCTGTGTGTGTATGTATGTACATAAATGTTCGACATCATAGCTCCTGAACGGATGAACCGATATAGTTTTTTTTTGTTTGAAAGGTGAATTGGTCTGGAGTGTTCTTAGCTAAACATAGCTAAAAACTTAGCTAAGAACACTCAATGAACATGAAAATTGATGATGATAAAGTTCAGTGTCAGGGGTTTTCTATTTTTTTTTATAAATACCTACTTGTAGTTTTTTAATCGGTTGGTAGGTACAGTTAAAATTAAACTTGTTGAAGCTGAAAACATCTTCATACTAAAACTACCAGTAGCTCTATTAAATATATTTATAATCTAACTATCTACCTACCTAAGCCTTAGATTCGACACATATTTCCTGTGACAAAATGGGAAAAGCGACTTACTTTATATCCTCCAACATTTCTCTTTATCTCACAGATTTCTCTGACACTAATTAGTCTACGGAACTGGATCGGATAGTGTCAAAATAGACATACTCGCACTATCTCTGTAAATATGTACAAGACTGCTTTCTTGGCAAACAATCAAACTTATGACAGGCTGGTAATGATTCCAGGACAGCGGTATAGTTGGGAAATTAACGTCGTCTTTTTAATATCCATATTTTGTTTGTTTTAGAAGATTTAGAACATATTGGAGATGAGCATTCCGTGTTAAAAAACGCGGTCGTTCCACGATTTTCCACCCATACACAGGTTTACTTAAGCTGCTTAGAGTTGAAAGTCGTGAATCATATTTGATGGTAGAATTAGATCGGCGCCTAGAATTACATTTTTTTGCCGTTTTTATTGGTATTCATCGTAACAAGGACACAAATGAGAATAAGTTACTCGGTTAAACTTTGGTGAACTAATCTGGCTATTTAACAATCGAAAAAAATGTGTTTTAATCGCTGAAAATTTATATATAATACGCTCAAACAGTTATTTAGGAAGAAACTTTTTGTGTTTTTATTTTAAAAATGAGAATGATTTTCAAAATTTTACTCAGGTTAACTGTTGTTAGTGGGTTCTTTTGCCAGCTGTATTTTTTTGCACTTGATCATTACAATTCTTCATATACTCGATGTTTTGTTGTTGTTTCTTTGTATCAATCTTATGTTTATTTCTGTTATTTTTTGCACACCCTGTCCCATACTCATTTGTCGTATCCTCTCCATCCTAAGGTTGCCTGGAAGAGATCGCTTTTAGTGATAAGGCCGCCAGTTGTTACACTATTTAATAAGTTTTATCATTATTTTTCTCTTGTTGTTTTGTTATCTGTGGTGTGAACAATAAAGAGTTTATCTATCTATCTATCTATCTATAAAAGTAGGCCCAAACAAAATACTTGTTTTAGTTAATTTCGTGTAATACCGGGCCTCAATGAAGGTTGTCTGTCGCAGCATCTGGCCGGCCGTGCTGCGGCAGGCCACGTACGGCACGATCAAGTTCGGCACGTACTACTCGCTGAAGGCGTGGCTGGCGGCGCGGCGCGCGGACCGCGGCGCGCGCGAGCACCTGCCCACCAACACGTGCTGCGCGGCCTTCGCCGGCGGCCTGTCCAGCGCCATCGCCAACCCCACCGACGTGCTCAAGGTGCGGATGCAGGTGAGATCACGTCGACGGCTTTTTAATTATAGTTTTCTTGCAATCTGGCCCCCTAGTCTGATGCGTGACATGCTGGTCTTGGTCACTGATGATCTTGGTGACTCCTCTTATGACTTTTCAAACGAGTGAGATTATGACCAGAAAATATCTCGACTTGTAAGAATAGGGAATATTTCCCGCGAACTTTCGCATAATGCTTTTGACGCGAACGCCCGCGAAAGTGTCCAATAGGAACACTTTCGCGGGGATATTTGTCAATGGCTTTTTGATCAATAAGAATGGCGAATTGTCGCTTTAGCGGCTATTTACGGCTATAGTGTGGTCCGGCCATGAGGGCAGGGATTTATCAATGGTCGAGGAGGGTGGTCAGTCCAGCGACGCGACGCGCGCTTCCTCCCTCTACTTATGTGTATTCCCTATACATCTGTAGGTGACAATAAAGATTGCATTCTTGAATGATGAAGATAATGATATGAAATTTGGATGCAAGTAAAATGTTATGAGATTATGACAGTCTTTAAACCGGAACGAGAGGCAAAAAGTGATAACACACCCCCAACTAATTAACTCTAATACGCTCACGAATTTAATACTTAGCATTATTGTTAAATGAAATAAAATGTGTTAAGATAAATAAAAGATTAAGCAAATGTAAAATTCATTTTTAGAATGTCGGAAAAAAACTAGCCCTGCCTTTGATTCCCCACATTTCCGACCCTTTTAGGAACAATAAACTCTTTCAAGGTCTGCTCAAATTGATTCGATATAAAAACAATCATTCTAAAATTATGCTCTGAAAAATAATGTAAATCGTTGGATGTAGAATCTAAATTTGGCACAGCGTCGCGTGTCATTCTGTCGTACTGCGTAAATCCTTGCCCTTGACTAAATACTTATAATAAATGAGGAACAATGCTGAAACCAAGCTAATCTGACGCATTGTGACACGGCTATTAACCAGTAGATCTGTGAGCAAGAGACCTCGTGTCGGCGAGTCTGTCTTTGCACAGCGTTTTCAAAAAGGCTTAATAATATTTTTTTACGTTTTTCAATTTTGTCATTTTAAAAAATTCTAAGAAACTGAATAGACAAAAAAAAAACATATAATTGTAGAACCTTACTAATTTTCGCGAGAATCGGTCAAGCGCGGCGCGCGATTCGATGCGACGCGGAAATATCAAGTAGTCGTTGCACGTATGTGTAGCTTATAGGCCACACACACACGAACGACAACGACTAATTTACATTTTCGTGTCGCGGAGCGTTGCACTGCCGCATTTGTCGTTTACCTAGAGACAACAGTTCATTCTTTAGACGCCGACGACTGAGATCATGATCCAAAAAAAAACAAGGTCTAGCGGAGCAAACACCCGATGACGTCACTGGTCATCGTCTCTTTCAAACTACATGACTTACGCGTTGCCCACGTGACCATCGTTGAGTCGGGACGCTCCACCGGGCGGAGTACCGAGCGAGGTATCCCGCGACACGTGCTAGTGAGGGACAGGGGGCGGTTGCAGATGGGCACGGAGAAGCGCAACCTAGCGCGGTGCTTCGTGGACATCTACCGGCTGGAGGGCGCGCGCGGGCTGTGGCGCGGCGTGGGCGCCACGTCGCAGCGCGCCGCCGTCATCGCGGCCGTGGAGCTGCCCGCGTACGACGCCTGCAAGCGACACCTGCTGGGCTCGCTGGGCGACTCGCCCGCCAACCACCTCGCCTCCTCGCTGCTCGCCAGCCTGGGCAGCGCGGTGGCTAGCACGCCGTTAGACGTCATCCGGGTGAGAACTATACTCTTTTATTTATTAAGGCCCGTATGCTAAAGCGACACTCGGTCATGATTTAAAGCCGTTTTTATGTCCGGTAAAATCAGTTTTAAATCGAGATTTATGACTGAGCGCGCTTTAGCATACAGGCGCAAGAGCCTATAACGGGCGTTATTGCTTTCCATCCAACCATTCAGCAAACACCCACCAAGCCTCATACAAACCCATCACACCTTCCATTATACAAACATGCACTCTATTACCCACACTTCACATCACTTTCACACACACACACACACACACACACACACATATATACTTTTTCATTATTAAAACCGCTAAATTGTATGTGCGAGAAAGCAATAACGCCCTAAAGGCTTTTGAACCGAACGCTGGATCTTCTCCCTCCCTTTGGGGGGAGTGAGGTTTCGGCTTCGAGGATAACCTCCTTGCCGAGGCTGGGCTCTGAGGGACACAGCCCTCAGGGGGTTTTTAGAGGACGCGAGTACCTTCCCAGCGCGAGCCGGGTGGCATCTCAAGCGCCCTCTTCCGATATGGTCGCGGTGGCCACATCTTGGCTTTGTGGAGCCTTCTTCGTCTCCTTCTTCTTTCTTCCTCCTTCTCTTCGGGAAAGGCTTTTGAGAAATACCAATCATAGTTGATTGAATCAGGCGTTACTTTGCGGAAGTTCATCTTCAAACTTGTTACTTGGACAATATCTAGTGTAATTCGTTAATTTTTTTTTAATTTTTTTTTTCAGGTTTTTTTAAAATTCATTAGTTGAAATATCACATTGTATAACGTTTCAAATTAGATTCAAATATCAATTTGTATAATTTTTGTAGTAAATTTCATTAAATTAGTTTTTTAAGAAATTTCAAAATTAAAAATAGAATAAAAAAATCATATTCCTTGATGTACTTAATGCGACGTTAAAGCGGAATTACACTAGATATTGTCCAAGTAACAAGTTTTAATACTAATCAGCCATACATTTTAGTTCGAAGTGAAACTATTATGAAACATTTCACAATCCTCATTTTAAAATATGTACTAGGCTTGGAGCGGCTAAACTGTCTCCCCCTTGCTAATAAACGTTGTACAGCCTCGGAAGAGTGATACAGTGTTTTGTCTTTTTCGATGGAGTTAAAATGTAAAAGAAAGAAAAAAAAAACAAAACGCTGTTTATTTGTATATAACTCTATTCCTAGATTATACCTACTACATTTATTAGTAAGAGGGATTATGTGTAGGTATATCAATTTAATTAATACGATGTCTTTAATTTCAGACTCGAATGATGAACCAAAGAAAAATTAAAGGCCAAATAGATAATTCTAGTGAAAAGATCTACAAGGGCACGGTGGATTGCTTCCTACGGGTATGTATAGTTATAATATTTATAACGTCTTCCGTTTTTTTTTTCATAAAACGTAAACGTAAAAAGACACAATAAAAATAACTACAGACGAGCATAGACCTCTTTTTTTAGCCTTTAAAAACCGACTTCCAAAAAGGAAAATGTTCATTTCATGTTTGTCTATAAATCCTACTAATATTATAAACGCGAAAGTTTGTAAGAATGGATGACTGAATTGTAAGAATGAATGGATTTGTTATTCTTTCACGCCAGAACGGCTGAACAGATCTGCATGAAATTTGGCACAGAGAAAGAGAGTCTAGAATAGCATTTAGGATACTTTTTAACGGCGGGTGAAACCGCGGGGCGCAGCTAGTGTATTATATTATTTTTGGAAGTCTGTGAGTGTTAATTTCCCAGACGGTCCGGTCGGAGGGGTTCCCGGCGCTGTACAAGGGGTTCGTCCCGACGTGGCTGCGCATGGGGCCCTGGAACATCATCTTCTTCCTCACGTACGAGCAGCTCAAGCAGCTCTACTAGGCGCGGCCGGCGCGGGCTGGTGTTGATGCTGGTGCTGATGGAAAGGTAACACTTATTCATCATCGTCAATACAGTCCTTTGCGAGCAACTCCAGGGACCGACCGACCCTGCGTCGAGAGTGACTGAGCCGTTATCTACCATATATTGGTAAAATAAAAATTAAATGTACGTAAATCCTGTAAAAATCCGGGTAAAATCGCGGAACGCAGTATGCTATAAGAAAAGTATTATGAATGTCAAATTGACATGTGTAATATTTAGCTGATCTACTGAGTCGCTTGAAAAATCGGCTCGAAGGAGCAGTGATTGCTTGATCATTTCATTCGTTCACTTCTCGTTCACACACATTTGTTTAAGCCGTTGAGCGGCACCACAACGCGTGGTCCGCGAAAATCGAATTTCCAAAAATCGACCTTCGCTTGCGCGATGCAGCGTTGCTTATCGAATGTCCGGAAAATGACCTTGAATTTCAAAAATCAAAAAAGATAGACCTTATCCATGCAGCATAGAGTTGCTTTTCGCATGTCGTTCCTTAAGCACACAGGCAGTCGGCGGATTAATCATTGTTCAATACTGCTCGTTCATTCAGCTCTACAAGTTATTTTTCTGTTTGTTTCTTCAACTTGGCTTTCGCTTATTAGTTCACTCACAATCGCTCGTTCAGTCTCTTTCATTCATTCGTTCACTCCCGCTCCTGTTACTTTATAGTAAGTTTCTCGTTTCCAGATCTTCAATGATGAGACCATCGCTCTGAATCTGCTGGAATCGGGCCACATGGTCGGCGCGAGATTGAACGCTATCAGTATGTCTATAAAGTCTTAAATGTAGACAGAATACATACGAAGAACGGTGTAACAAAATCTGCATTTATAGGACTGCTGTAGAGTTCTTGGGTTATAAGTATAATTGATGGAGATTTTAATAAAAGCTTTTCCAAGTGAGCTGAAAATGGAATACGTCTAATAACTAATGACCATGAGGAAACACGGCGCATTGCAATTATATTTTCAAACCTGTTCCGTAGATTACCTCTACAAACATTACCTTCATTTTTATGGGTGCAGATAATAATGAACAATTATTACGACTGTACCGCGCGTGACTGACACAATTGTAGATCAGTGTTACAATCTCTTTCTGTCTCTAGCTCGCCTAGGATTGAGCGAGACACATACTACACCATAATACATGTATGTATAACTATCGCAAACCATCAGACATTTGTCAAGTCAGACCTATAAAAACACGCATAACCCTGAGATAGCCAATGAGAACGCTTTATCTTAGTGCCATCAATCTTTAGTGAACCTGTTTATATCTATGAGGGATAAGCTTAGAGCAACATGGGTGAGTGGCGACGCGGCGTTGTGGAAAATTGAACATTGCAATTCAAACCGTACGTCGTAAATTTTACATCTGAGTTTCAAATGACAAAATTTGTTTCAGCGCCATACAGGCGGCGCAAAATTCTACTCTATTTAACAGGTTGTAAGGTTCAAGTTTGAATCTTTTTCATCCGCATCGCCGCCTGAATTTAGTGTTTGTATATAAAAGTGAATATATCTACATATATATATAAATGTATAGTTTTGTAGTGAGCATAGCCTAGAAGGCAATACTAGTGTAAGCTGTAACTATATAGTTCCTTCCACTTATAGTATGGATATAGTCAGAGAATATAGTACTTATTATTCTCGTTCGATAAATCTGTGTTAGTTCAAATATTTGTTTTTTTATTTATTTATTTAAGGTGCGCTGTAGTTTAGTGGTTTTATACAAACTCAAAGAGGGTCTATCACACTAGTGATTTGCGAGCGATTGAAATGTTTGGCGATTGCGCGGGGCGATGAGGCTGCGATGTCGAGGTGCGAAGCGACAGATGACTAAATAGTTGTAACTTCTTGGCATCAGTAAAATCGCAGCGTCATCGCTGTGCGCTCGTTGCGATCACACCGCGCAATCGCTTCGCTTTGAAATCACTCGCATACCGCTGATGTTATAGAGCGTTAAGTTTTTTTGTTAAAATGGTCTTCTATTTCTCTTTTAAAATTTATGTATTGTAAATATCCAGGTATAAGAATATACATAACGACTTGCTTTTTAAAAAAAACGGAGACAAATGTTTAGAACGCAGTTTTTATTAACATATCGTCACGATTTTCCCCCAAGGGGGCTGGCAGAGGTGTAATACAACACCCATACTTCCCCGGCGATTTTTAGTTCCAAACGTGACTGGTAGCGAGTCTGTCGTAAGTTTTTGTTGTGTTATGAAAAGTCATGCTGATTTTTCTAATTAGTATCTCTGAATATATAACAAAATCGCCTTCCGCGTCCTGCTGTAACCGCTCAGTTATACTTATGTCCAACACACCTAATTTTTTTGCCATCCTAAATCTGTGGCACTTCCACTAACTAGTAAACCACGCGACGGATTTTGATGCGGTTTCCACCATCAGTTAGATATTTTTTACGGAACGTTTATTTATTTATCTTATGGAAAATGAACAGTCAAAACATCTGACTAATAACAATAGAAAGCTAATTACAGATTCTCACGATTAGCGACAGCCTTAGCAACTCTAATCATGAACATTTATGAGAACGCACGGTAACACAAAGTTCTAACAAAAAATAAAAACAAATATAAACAAAGGAGGATGCAAATCCTGGTCCCACCTTCCAATAGCTATGTGTGTTACATCGTTTGATAAGTATTTTTGAGCTGAATAAAAGTTACTATGGCGCCAAGTTCCAAATCTTAGTCCGTTCAGAGTTATTCTTTAATAAACATGGTAGTTTTATCAGTAGCCAAGTAATGCTATTTTTACGTAATAATTGCATTTGTGCTTTATACACGTATTAGTGTAGACGGTAACGCAAACCTTTTTATCGGTCGGTCTCACTCGCACTCGTTAAGTATTCTTAGAACAATGAAACTGGTTAGCGGCACTGATAGGCGCCGAGGGTGCGCGCAAGCCGATGCAAGACGCAAGACGACGTACTGTGACTACTGATAAAACTACCATGTTTAATAAAGAATAACTCTGAACGGACTAAGATTTGAACTTGGCGCCATAGTAACTTTTATTCAGCTCAAAAATACCTATCCAACGATGTAACACACATAGCTATTGGAAGGTGGGACCAGATCTCATAGAAACTCTGGCATCATCCTTACAAAGATAACTACTAAGTACACAGTAAACATCGCCTGTAAAATGAGATCAGTAGGGCTATTCTCAAGGAGTGAGATTCAATCTCACCATGTTTCGCCCTTGTTGCTCTCGTTTGAATGTTCATAGGTGTGAGAGTGATCAAGATAAAATCTCATCTCATCTCACGTGTCATCCCTTTGCTCAGCAGCTGCTTGACCGAATAAATGCTCGTACCGAATAGGTCGAAGTAACTTAGCTTGCTCAATTCATTGAATTGGTCGCCAGCTCGCCAGGGAAATTGAGTTTATAGGCAGGTACCGAGTGCAGCCGGGGGAAGGCGTTAGTGTTTGTATAAAATCAATCAAAATCGCAAATACCTAAAATACCACCTCAAATGTAAAATACTGTAAAAGGCTACTATAGTGAAATTTTGTAAAATAATTAGAATTGCGAATGTTGACAATTTTGTTGGTGATAGTGTGAAGTTGGTGCGTGGTGTTGCTGGTTCATGATAACCGGAATATTCGGAAAGGGTATACCAGGCTGAAGGGTCTCGCGAGAATTATACAGACCGGACGTTATCGAGGATGCGGCGCGGACAAACTTCATATGCGCTTTAAAACTTAATATAGCGTCACGCCATTCCACCGAAGGGGCTGGCGGAGGTGTATTACAATACCCACAGTTCGCCGTATGATATTTAGTTCCAAATGTGACAGGAGACGAGCCTGTCACTGTACACCGGGCTCCAGTCATGCAGCAGATGACATTAAAAACGGCTATAAAACTTGTTCATATAAAATTATGAAAGCGTTGGTTTTGAATTACTCACAAGCGACGGTACATCTGGTCTGTATCATTCGCGCTTGACATGTATTTACTAACGAAATGAATGGAACAGCTAATATTTTCCCGCGATATTAGAGTTGGTTCTATTGCCATAGTGGAAGTTTTTTTGCATATTATAAAGATGAATGTTGAATACGTTGACCTCTCTTTCGGGTTAGCATACGCTTTCCGATTAACCCGGGACAACCACTGAAATGAAATCTAAATGTTAGATCATATTTTGTTTGTAGAGTAAGTAGGCACAATTTGTACATAGATTATTATGTAGGTGAATTTGCTCGATTTTATATGTTATTTATGACTCGTAAGGGCCGCATTCAAAAACGACGCTTAGACATGAATCGTGATTTAAAACTAGTTACACCAATCTAAACCTCCTCGTTCTAAATGGAGATTCGTGACAGCGTCGTTCTAGAATGCGGGTCTAAGTGATTATTTTTTGTGAGACCTTGTCGTGTTAAGTGTTGCCTATTTGTATTTATTTCGTCGATCCTTTTGTATTGTTTTCTGAGCTAAAGACAGTTTTACATTCATCTGCCCCTTTTTAGGGTTCCGTACCAAAATGGTAAAAGGGAACCCTTAAATTCGTAGTAGACGGAACCGATAAGCATAATATGATGTTGCTTGATCACGTAACACGTTAAGCCGGGCTCCACTGACTGAGCGTTGCTTTACGAAACACGCTTCTTAAATTGAAGTTTATCTCGCAAGGCATGTTCGGTCTGTCGAGACTCTGCTTTGGTTGTCAATCGGTATCGCAATCGCGCTATCTCGCCCACTCTATTATTCTTGTGCGATGCGTGCGAGCGGGACAGCACGATTGCGAGTGATAATTAAAGCTATCAGACTGTTGTTCTTTAGTTTAGAAAAAGGTATAATTTTAACGATTTTTTCGAATATAATTCGATAGCATTTTATGCATTGTTCTACGCATGTTTTAATGTTCGTATGTAAGGGTCTTGACTAAAGCCGCTACACACGGTCAGACGTTTTTGAAACTTGACTGTTACTGTTTAATGAAAACTGTCAAAACGGTTTGCTACATTTTTGTAATGCTGCATTTTTCTAAAAAAAAAATATTTTGGCATTTTTCTATAGCCGACTGTATTAACCTTAGAGTTTTAACCAATTTCAAAAAAGAAAGAGGTTATCGTATCGGTTGTATTTTTTCGTTAATGTTTGTTGCCGCATAACATTGTCATTTGCCGACTTGGAAATTTCTTTTTTTAGGATATACTATATATACTTTGGTACCATTTATTTTTCAAAATCCCAGTTCTAAGGGCGAAAACTCGGTTTTTTATTAATTTTTAAAGATTATTAATCACTACAGACATAAACAGCACCATGTGTAATGGCCTTACCAATTTTAAAAATGTTTTCAAAACGAATCTGTATTTAACTATACTTTATTAAGTCTAATGGTGCGGCCACATTAGCGCGCGTTAATTCGTGTCGCGTTGTCGCGCTAAAATCATCGTTATCGGTTATCGGCGATGTTCTTGTCTACGTTAGCGGTCAACGTCGCTTTTCTGCGCAGTTGACGTGTGCGATAATTCGCCGAGTGACGATAACGATAGCCGATGACAATAGCCCGAATTAACGCCGAAAGCCGCTAATGTAGCCGCACCATGATATTATAACATAGTGAGAATTAACTGCACAAAACAGTGTAAAATGTGCAAACCAAGGTGCAAACGCTTGTAAGCAAGACTTAGAAACACGTAGCCAAATAATTTGTTTATATGGAAATATACACGTGAAATTAAACTATTCATTACTTGGTTTTATTTTTATTATTATGTTACTAGCTGCGACCCGTGGGTTCACCCACGGTCCCACAGGAACCGTTGATTTTTCCGGGATAATAAGTACCCTATGTCCTTTTCTGTACCCTAAACAACATGTATGCAAAATTTTAAGACGATCTGTTGAGTAGTTCAGACGTGAAAGCGTTACAAAGAAACAAAGAAAATGAACAAAGACTCACTTTTTCATATTATATGTAGTACCTTTGATTTTAGTCTAACCTCAAAGCAAACACTCATTGACTTCGTGTTACTTAACAACGCCATCTGCTGTTGTGTCGTTAAAGCAATTAGTTGCTCACAAAAAATAGTATTATTATTCGCCAATAGATGTCAGGAAGAGTCAACGCCTCCTTTTTGTTATTTTTCATTATCGATAAAACACGAATAAAATGACATTTTCTAAAAATGATTCCTAGCTAGATCGATTTATCGCCCCCGAAACCCCCTATATACTAAATTGTATGAAAATCGTTGGAGCCGATTCCGAGATTCCAATTATATATATATATATATACAAGAATTGTTCATTTAAAGATATAAGATTTAGATTGTCTTAGGCTTCTCCTAGACGGGCAATATTTTTTCACCTTTGTTTCCTCGTCAATTTTTTTTTCATAACTTTCGTTGTTTTTTCCCCCGTTAAGTTGGCAGTTAGTTCCATAAATTCGCAAATGAATGCAGATCCGATACCTGGTACCAGGATATCAGAAACGATGTAGAGGTTTTCTCCCTCGTGACCCGTGACCACACTCTTTATGAACCTAGAGCTTTAATTATTCCTCCTTTTTTGAAAAGACATTGGTCGATGCCAGGTACCAGGATAGTAGAAACGATGGAGAGGTTTTTCACTCTTGATTCATAAAGAGTGTGATCACGGGTCACGAGGGGGAAAACCTGTTCATTGTTTTTGCTATCCGAGAAAAAAACGTTGAGCGTTACCACGGGTCGCGAGGAATTTAAGGTCTGTGAAAGAAATACCTTTATTCTTAAGTTCTAGTAGTTGCTATCTAGAGGAGTTCTAACACTGGACACGTCTTAGAGACACGCACCACATAATTTTCCAAACAGTCTGTTTGTCTGTTGTTTGTTATCCCTGTCAATAGTGCAAATACAACTTAATTGGTTTCACCTACGCACCATTATGGTGCAAACGACACAACGTACCTACTTAGTGTCATCTGCACCATTGATGGTGCAATTCAATGGTGCACACGGTACATGGGGATTCTCGTATTAAATAGTTATAGCTAATTTTTGAATAGTTTGAAATGGTTTAACGCAAAAACAAACAACTTTTCCACACAAAACCAGTGCGTAAGTAAACGAAACCAGCTGCCTATGAACTTGTGCCTAGCAAAGCGTACTCGTACCTATCTCCTTATTTGTTTGTAACAAAGAGTTTTTTTACAAAAAAATTTTTCTTGCATTGACAACTTGAAAAACAGCAAAAAATTGACAACATCAACTATAACTAAAAATCCTTTCAACAACTAGCATCGCCTGCATCAGTCGCATACAAACATACAAACTCGGTCTGCAACTTCTCCGTCTAAGGTCTGCAACCAACGCCGCGCGCCCCTTGATCGTTCAGTTGTAATGTATTGAAAAGCAGTAAGTCCGGGTGCTCGTCGCTAGTGAGGTGCTCGTCGCTCGTGCGATGGAGGCGTGTCGGGAGCCCGTGGTGGTGGAGTGCGAGTGCGGCGGCGCCTCGCTCGCCGTGCTCGGCGACGTGCAGCGCGCCTACGAGCAGCGCATGAGTCTGCTGGAGCGCCTGCCTTGCAGCAAGAGGACGCCGGTAACTTGCCTTCTTGTGTGGGATTTTTGAATACTGCCGTTAATGTCAACGGTGCCGCCTAAATGTACCTCGCCTGGGCGGGGGCAAGGCATCAAAGAAGATCGAGATAGGAGTGCGCGGCAAGCCTTGCCGCCCATAATAGGCGGCAGGGCTTACCGCGCGTAGCTAGCTACCTCTACCTTTTTGTGAAAAAACGCCTTGTGTCTTTAGCAGAGCGAAATACGCGCCTGAAATTGTCATTGCTATTGGTCGACTGATGGATAAAAGGATCAGATGGAGTCAAACCAGTCAATGGTATGTTCATATTCTGAAGAAGTGCGCATGCAAAAGTGATGTACTGAGAGCTGGTAGTGTGCTGTTATGGGACTAGCTATCCTTGTCTACTGGGTTTTGCGTTGCCATGCATGGATGTAGCTGGCTTCCAGTGGATCTAGGATCCAGGATTTTAGGTTTGGAGGAGGTAGTTTGACTTAGCTCAGCTAAAGAGCTAAGCAGGCAGGCCGGGGGCTAAGGGGTTAGTCCCTTAGCTCCTCCTCGGATCCACTACTGATGGCTACCGTTTGCTGTCCGGTTCTTGCACTATGTACACTTGTACTATGTTGTGCGTCCAGATGCAAGTAAGCACGCTGAAGCAGTGGGTGAGCGACCTGTCGGCGCAGAACACTCTGCTGGCGCGCGCCGTCGAGGAGCTGGAGGCGGAGGCTTCCACCAGAGTCTTTGTTGAGCAGCGGAAGAACACGGAGGTGCGCTAACGATCCTTTTTTTAGAAGATAGTATATTGATCAGGATAGATTTATCGAACTTATATTTGTTATTTAAGACTGAGTTCTAGGGCGCGGTCGCTTAAATTTTTAAATCACTTCATAATTGGGAATTATAACGTAGGTACTTAACTACAGTCCAGTATCATATTGGGGGGTTCCATAGCCAACTTGGACACTGAAAATCGGTTCGTTCTGGCTTAGAGCTCATACGCCAACTGACGGGATTTTTTCGACTTATATTTGTGCCCCTCATAAATTGTTTTATACCTGTGTTTACAAACGACCTTTTTGTTAACGGTTTAAATTTGTGTAAATTTATATTCTGCCACAAACATGTACCAATGGGGAGAAGGGTCATAGCGGGAGCTGATCCCCGCGTGTTATCGGGCACCTTTGAACACTTTTGCATCTGCGAGGGGTGCAAAAGTGCCAAGAACCAAGTTTTGCTTCATGCACGGTAGTAGCAATTCTTGAATCACGCACCGGCGAGCGGCGAGCGGCGGATTGGTCCGTTAACCGATAGCAATCGCACGCAGATTCGTCCACTGATTTGTCGCCTGACAAATTCTGCGGATTAGGACACGTGTGAATGATGGGCTTTAGACCCAAAAATCTTGTAAAATTGTAAATCAATCTAAACTGAACTTCGAGTATGGTTACGATACTGCCGGTCCGATAGTGCGTGGGTTCCCGTGTCGCGTCCGCCACGAGCGTAGTCCCCGTATGCCCGTCAGGTGGTGTGCGAGCTCCGCGCGGAGCTGGCCGTGCTGCGGCGGCGGCTGGCGCGCAAGGACTCTGACCTGCGCGGGCTGGTCGAGGTGCTGCGTCGGCTGCGGGACCTGGACTACTGCTCGCTCGAAGGGATACACTTCTTCGAGGTCACCGAATCTGATATATTCGGGAACTGCGACTGGTCAGTCTCTTGCCACTTTCATTCTTCTTTTTGTTTCTAGCTCTCAAAGCAAAAGAGAGGGGTGTTACAATTTTAACGTTTGTATTTGTGTCCGAGTTACTGCTGTGGTATTGTAACTCCCAAACGGATTTTGAAATATTTTGGCGAGTAGATGCCTTCATTAAGCGTTTTTATTAACTCTTTAACTTAGTAAACTGGCCAAAACTCGGTCGATAATCTCGACCGAGTATTGTAAAAGCCTTCTATTGTAAATCTTTTATTGTAGATCTTTAATACTTATTTATTTTTAAGTCTTATTGCCTCTTCTTCTGGTACCTTTTTCCGAACAAGGTGGTAGAGTCACTTTTATAACTTTGACGTTCATATCTTTGTCTTTTTCTACAGTCGCATTTCTTAACCGATTCTCTTGTAAATTTTGTGAGTATATAGGTTCGCAAAAAATCTGTATAATTATCGAACCTGCCACCAAAATTGCACGAGAATCGGTTGAGGGATGCTACCTGTAGATGAAGACAAAAGTCGGCCACGAAGTCTACAGCTCACAGAGCCACGAGGTATGAGTAGTCAGCTATGCGTGATCTATAAGAAAGTCTTCGTTTTAGGCACCCGAAAAAGATGGGGCAAGGAGACTTGCGAAACAACACGAACCAAAGCTCCATCAAAATGAAATACCACACCAGGAACCGCTGCGATTTATAATGGCTTTTAGTATTCTACTTTATTTTACCTTTGTTATTAAATATTTTTAATTAAATATTTTTAAACTTTGTACCTAAAAAGATTTTCTTTGTTTTGTATTCATAGAAACGGTCTCCAGCAGGCCTAACATGCGCGCGCGACAAAATTTTTCCTGTCACTCTTTGTCTTGCGACTTGCGAGAACGTGACAAGGTTATATGTAAACATACGTCTGTCTCGATAAAAAGAGTCGACATACCGTTCGTTGTCGCGTTGCGCATGCTTGGCCTGCACCATGCTTAGTCTACCACAATGTTATTGAGTTTTATATGAATTTCGCTCTCTTCTCTCTGCTGTACGGCAGATGCAACGAGATTAAAGCGTGAGGCTGAAACAATAATGTTTCTATGTTTCTTGGCTACTCTCTTAACTACTGAAAAAAAGATCTCATTAGATCCATGATGGATCTGGACAATAGATCTACTGAGAATGACCCATTCTCAAAAGAACCGTCTTTTTCAGAAAAAGAGAGAACTACCTTTGGGTAGTGGCTCTTTTTCAGAACAAGAGGGAGGGAGGGAGAGAGAGTCATTTTTAAAACTTTGTTGACGTCATAACATAAGGTGTATCTTCGATACACAGCTGGATAAAGACATTTGATTTAAAAGAAGCGACTGCGCCCGTTAGTATTTAACATTTTTATTTTTACTTTTTTTTAAATCTACTTTATCTAAAACAAGAAATATTAAAAGAGATGAACTAAAGTACCGAATTCGCTTTGTCCTATTTAGAACCGGAGTGTAACTTGCGGAGACCTAAATGAAATGAAAATAATAAACGAAACGTTGCGGAACGAAATTTGTTCGAAAGAAAGGTAACTCTACACCTACCTACTTATGTTTTTGTTCTAGCATTGTATAGTCTAGGTCAATTTAGGTCTTCCCTTTACTAATGCCAACAGACTCTCGCAAAATTTAAGAAGTATGGTAGGGATTGTATATACCTACCTACAGGATAAGGTTCAGCTAAGCTAACTTAGGTACGTCCCACTTGTCGAACGTCCTGATGTCAAAGTTTCACATCCGCTGTCGCCTTACGCAAGCGATGGCAGAAGGTGAGTGAGTATATCTTACATGTAACCGACTGCAAAAGGTACGTAATAATAGAGGACTGGGCGCGACCATGTACTGTGATATCTTTGCGTTCATTGTTAGGTTTAGCTACCGACTGCGAGTCGTATCGCCACGCAATAAGATTTACGACCGCGAAGCGTCGTCGGCTGAACCTAAGAATGATCGTAATAAGATGACACAGTACATGGTATGGGCTCAGTCCCCTATTATTACCTACATTTTGTAATCGGTTATATGGCCGACCCCTTTTTGAGTTATGCGTGTTGTTGGCAGAGAGTTGAGGAAGCTGCACAGGGACGTCCAGCAGTATGAGCAGACGATCATGGGTCTGAGAAACGAAATATCGCTCTGCAAATATCACACGCCGTACGTACGCTCTCTCTATAGTTTTCTTTTTAGTACATACCTTATTATCGACTTACTCGTAGTGGACGTAATACAGACTCTGCCAGCTTCCGTTCCTCGTAGAGTAAAGTAAAATATGAGTGTCTCCATTCCTTTGTCAAAAGTAAGCTTATTTCTACGGTTAAGCGCTGGCCAGACAGAAAAGACGCAGGACGAGGACGAGACATGGGCGGAGCTGAGAGTGTGGAAACGTGTCACCTTCATTCAAAATGCGAAGCGTCACCTCCGCGCCCCTCATTATCTGTGCCTTTGTGTTGCGTTAAACATTTTGCACGATGTGCATTGAACGGACGCTGCACCTGCGACTCGCCCTCGTCTTTTCTATCTGGCTCGCTTGCCGCTTAGTGCCGCTTCGTCAGGCAGTCCAAAGCATTAAGTCCAATCGACACATACGAGTAAGCACCTACTAGTTTCCGTATATAGTATTACTCTATGCCTACAAGGTAGGTACTTATTTATTTTACAGTTTAAGTTTGCGTACCAAAAACCACACTATTAACAGTAAATAATAGGTACCACCAGTGTTAAAAAAGTTCTAAATGTTGCCATGTTTCTAGAGATTGTTCCAAAAAAGACGTTGAAGTAATGGCTGGTATGTGCTGCACTGGAGCCGAGGTAAGGACTCAAACTTTCGGTAGATATTGTCCCTAAACATTGGTCCAAACAGAAAACTATTCATAAATTAACGTATAACGCAACACAGCTTACAATGAACATGGTTGAGGGGGCGTTGGTGTGGCGTTGTTCTAATGCTGCGGCCTTACATTGGTGATTGGATTCAACTTGCGTCCAAGCTTGGCTCCATGTGAGATGGATCTTATTACCTAGGTACTGTGTGACATTTTGACTTCAAAATCAACTTTATATCTAGACTGATAAACATATTGGTGTCTTGGCCCCAAGACTCAGATTGGTGTAATCATGACCAATGTTAGGCCGCGGACACTAACGCGAAGAGAGACAGCTCCAACCCTATGCACTTCGCTGGCATTCGCCTTCTCTCCCGCAAACGACGTCACAGCGACGGGTTGTAGTTCCATTTTTAACCATGTTCATTATGAGTCGTGTCGTGGTGTGAATGACTAGAAAGGCTTTCCTTGTTTTTTAGTGCGGAGACTGGGCGCCAGTGAAAGATATAAACTCTGTTCTACGTGAAGAGATGCTCAACTATCAGGAGCGCATGCAGAAGATGGAGTGCAATCTCAAGGTAATTTGAACCAACTACGATTTGTACGCGCACATAAATAGTGACTTTAATTAAACAGGCAACGAGACTTTCATAGAATCCAGAGCAGAACCCACATCTCTTGATTAAGAGCGCATCACACTTACCATAGACGACTATGAACATTGAAGTGCCACTGCACTTTTGTCCCTTTACTGCACTTATCAGTCGCCCGTAAAGACAGAGCTAGGTACTTAAAGATAGATGCTAAACAGATGAACTGTTTAAAAAATTTACTTGTCAATAATAAAAAAAAAACAAAGTGCACTGAAATAAGACACGCATCAGGTTAAAGCTGCCCGTATCAACAAACAATAATAATAACTTCCAACTAAGCGTAGATACAAACCAAAATGTTTCAGTTTAGTGCAGGGACTAAAAGCAAAATTAATTTAACTTAGAGTAATTTTGAAACGTTTCTTATTAAGCTGTTTGTGTTGGATATTGTACATTGTTTTGTTTGTCAGGCGAGCGGCGCCGACGTGCGTGCGCTCCGCAAAGTGAACGTATGTCTCCGCGAGGAGCTGCACGCGCTGCGCGGCGCCTGCGCGGCGCTGCACGAGCAGGCGCGCGCCGCCGCCGTGCGCGGACAGTTCAAGGACGACATCATCCGGGAGATGCGCCGACAGCTCAAGAATGCCAAGACCAAGGTACCCGCGGCCTATACACCCGGCATGTGTGCTTGGCTAAACCTTCCCGTAATGACCTGCGCCTCCGCAGTGTTTGCCCAAGAATAAACGCCAAGAAAGTCGCGGGTAACCGCTAGTACTCAATTAAAAGAAACAAATCAGACGAGGGGTTTGAAGATCTGCGAAGCCTGCATTCAAGGTGCTAAATCAGACGAGGGGTTTGAAGATCTGCGAAGCCTGCATTCAAGGTGCTAGTATTGTTATTTCCAGTCGAGAGAAGCAGCGGAGCTGGTGAGCGTGAAGTCCCGCGGCGCTGGCTCGCCGGAGCCGGCGTACGAGCGCGTGACGATCGCGTGCGTGCGCGCGGCGCGGCCCGCGGTGCGCTCGCTGTCCGACGCCGGCCGCAGCCCGCGCCTCGTCGTGTCGGGGGATGAGCTGCTGTCCGAGTGACGCCCGACGACGCGACGCCCACTCGCACGCCTCCGCGCCTACTTTATGACTCTTTTATAATCCGCGAAGCACAAAAACTTGTTGGGGGACATTGTAGCGTTCGCGTTTACTACTAATGCACCGATTCGCGTCCAGTGATGCATTCATTTGCATGGAATGATTCTTTAATCTGCGTGAACGAAAGTGTACCCAGCCGAGTGATGTACCCAACTTCTTACACCCATCTAAAGAGCATCACTCTCTTCAGATGGGTGTCCATCTAAAACAAGTGATCATGAAAACATCGGATGTGAATGATACACTCGTCTTTATCGGGAGTTAGGGGAATGATGCACCCATCTTAGGGGAGTAATGATACAGCAGTAGCATGATGCAAGTATTAACGCGGACGAAATGGAAAAATGCATCAATCATGTAGTTACTAGTTATACGACAGTTTCACTTACATTTATTTTAGTTATATTCCAGTTTGTATATTGTTTACCTTTATTTAATGTAGGTGGTATATTTAACTTATTTATTGAAACACAAACTATCACTTTAATCGAGATAATTTTATTAATTAAATGTTAATTACTTACTAATATTTTTCTAATTGCATGTTATCTTATTTATTGATAAATGATTTAATTCTCTGCTAATTTTATTAGGTGCGAAGATTTTCCGTTTAAGTAAGTACCTACGAATCGTTCTTGTTTAATAAGTATACTTACTCAGACAATTTTAGTGTTTGTAAGTTGATTGTAGAGCTTTTTCTAGTTTGTAATGTTTGGACCAATGTTTCTGTTAGTCTATTTTGTAGTTGTTTTTAAATGTCTTTTCGTTTGTAGGGCAAGTGTCACACGGCGACCTGTAATAATAGCAGTGTAAGTATAGTTTGTGACGTTTGTATCACCATACAGACATTTCCTATATCACAAGATTTAAGGCAGTACCAAAAAAAAAAATTACTGTATTGCGAGGACCAATCAGCGTACAATGAATATTGACATATTGTCCGGGACATGTTATCGATACTGACGTCAAGTTTAGTGACGTGCCACGTTTGGTGGAACATTTTAAAAGGCACTTATTGTGCCACTGTATTAGCTGAAAGTGCTCGTGCGAAGTGTCTATGGGGTGGGACTTTGTTTGTGTTTCTGTCAACTTCTAATGATTATTCGTTTTGCAGATGATGCGAAATGCGAATACATGTACGTTGCAAGGTGTGGTGCGCAACGCGAACACAAGTACATTGCAAGATGTGACGCACAACGCGACGACTAGTACGTTGCAGAATGTGACGCGCAACGCATCGACTTGTGCGTGTAACATTATGTTGCCGGTACGCACGTCTACGCCAAACTGCAGTCCAAGACGTATGGTTGACTGCTGCCCTAATGTTTCCATTATTGAAAATGTTAGTATCATTTTAATTTTCACCTTAAAATAATCGACAACGTTTGTGTTCTAAAAACTGCCGTAATTATTTGCTACCAGGCTATAGGGACGTCCCTATAGCCTGGTAGCAAATAATTACGAGCCTTAAAATATTAGCCTCTCTATTTTACAATAAAAAAATATGTTTTTTTTATACGGTGCTGGTTTCAATGTATACTTAAGGGTGTTATTCAGACGTAGACGGGTAGACTCTAAAAAAATGAGTCTCCATACAAAATCAATCACGTGACTAGGTATTTTGTATGGAGATTCAATTAGTTTTCTTCCGAAGTTTGCAAACTGATGTTCTAAAAGTTATTCATTTTAACAGGTTTAACACCCTTAAGTATTAATACACACATAATCAGCACCTTGTATGTTTACAATTTAGTAAAAACAGTTTTTTGAAAGGCATTTCAATTGTTCAATTGGATCGAAAGTAAATGTACCGTTCAACATGTACAAGTACAAGTACATAATGTATACCTAATGGAAATAGCAATTAATTTGTATATATTCCAGTCATGTCCACAATCGTCTCTCGTAATCTCACGCGACAGCTGCGACCTGCATGACGAGATCGTCCTCCAGTGCTCTGCGAGTGACTCATCAGGCTCCATCAACAGCGAACCGAACATGACCTGCTGCAAACGTGCAGCTCAAAAACAACTCAACAACACATACGACTTGACTTGCAAGTCTTCCCGTGAAAAATCAAAGACTTGCTTGTCTACGAAAACATGTCCATCCACGGTTGAAATTGCCAAAGAGTGGCTTACAACCAAGACCTGCGAACTGAAACATAAGATTCAAGACTTAGTTTATCCCAAGGCTTCTGAAAGCAAACATGTTAACTTTTCTAACTCATGTGAACTAAAATGCAAACATGATCTTGATCCTTCCCCGTGCCAGTCTATCGAATCATGCAATCAAGGCCCTGACAGCTCATGCGAGCGGTGTAATCTAACCCAGTGTTCTTGTAGACATGTTGAGATATCTGACAACCCATGCGAACATTGCAAAGATATTTTAAACTCTGCACCGTGCAAGCTCGATACGTCATGCAAACATTGTGATGTCAGCGCTAAGTTATGTAAACAATGCAAACATATTTTTGATTCTGCTCCATGCCTGCCCGACGAACCATGCAAAGTTGTTGGAATTGCCGACAAAGTATGTGAATTATGCAAACTTGTTCTAAACCTTGTCCTGTACCCACCCAAAGATACATGCAAACACTGTGACATCGCTAAGAAATTATGTAATGAATGCAAACTTATTGTTGATTCGGCTCCATGCATCGATAGATCATGCAAAAATGTTGACATTGCCAGTATGTTATGCGAACAATGTAAACATGTTTACGACTCAGCACCATGTCATAACGTTAAATCATGCATGAAACTAGTTGACATCACTGTTGATAAGTCATGCGAGCAGTGCAAAGGTATTTCGAATCCTGCAACATGCAAGACTGTTCAAATATCCAAAAAATGTGATATTTCAACGAAGTTATGTAAAAAGTGCAGAAACCTTTTTGATTCTGCGCCATGTGCCGATAGATCATGCAAAAATGTTGATATTGCCAACAAGTTTTGCGAACATTGCAAACATATCTACATGTCTGGTTCATGTCCATCAATCGAGCCATGCAAGGAGCCTATTGGCATCGTGGATAAGTCATGCGGAACGTGTACAATTTTTCCACAGGTTGGGCCGTGTCAGTCCGAAAACTCATGCAAAGATTGTGACATTGTTCAGAAGTTATGTAACGAATGCAAACTTATTTTCGAGTCTGCTCCATGCATTGACAGATCATGCAAAAATGTCGAGATCGTCAACATGTTATGCAAACAATGCAGAAATATTTACGACTCTGCTATTTGCCATCAAGCTGAATCATGTGAAAAGCTTTGTAAAGTTAAATGCGAAAGTGATCGAGATCCTTCCCCATGCCAGTCTGTAAACTCTGTCGTACTCTTTGACATCGACAAGTCATGCGAGCGATGCAAACATGTTCCAGACTCTGCTCTGTGCCAGCCCGTCACATCTTGTGAACATGTTTACATACAAGTCCCTGAGGAAGGACTGGACTGTGACAAATTTGAAGAGCTGTTCTTTAACGATAAAGCTACAGGATGTTTGTCTCCGGTGCTTGGGTTAGTTACTTTGTTGGGTCATGTACCTCATTAACACTATGACGTTTCGTTAATGTTGGCTCAAACAGGCTCAGTTACGTAGATAGGTACCTATTTAGAGCAAGTTTTTTACCGAATATCGTATCGAATCGTTTACATGATGCCAACGCCAATACACTAGCTAGGCTGTGTATTTTGCGGTAAAGATAGGTACATTATTTTTTGCATAGGGCCTCCCATGGCAATGATAATGCTATTGTGGTTACGTTTTGTTTTCGTCGCTGCGCAACCATGCACCTTATTGCGCCGCGATACAATACAGGATCGCGTACAGCGTCAGCGTCAACAACGAATGGCGTCGACAACAAAACGTAACCATCATGGCAATAAGAAAGGTAGGCCCCCAAAACTTTTTCTTTTCCTGTTCTATCAGTTGTTGGCAAGGGTCGGAAAAGTGACTATCGATTTTCGTATCTTTTTTTTAAATTATAAATGCCAAGGTTTGTTTGCAAGTGTTTGTTTGTTACCTCTTCACGCTCAAACGGATCGACGGATTATGATGAATTTCGAAACGAATATAGTATATGCCTGAGATTAACAAATAGGCGAGTTTAAAACCGCGGGTTATACCGCGGGGCGCAGCAATAATAAAATTTCCATGTCCAATGCATGAAAGCAAATTATTTACTTAGTTTATGAAACCGCGGTTTCATTATTCTAGTTTAAACCCAAATTCTCGCTTTGATGGTTGAATCTGACACCGAAAGCGATTCAGGCCAAAAACCTCATTAAAGTTTACGGCTTGTTTTCTTTGCTACGTTTCGTTTAATGACATGCTGACTGAAATAACCCATATTTTTCAGGAAATGCAAAAAATGTTCAGCTGCGCTTGAAGTGAGTTTTTCTTAACTATTCTTATTAGAAGCCTACGTTAAGTTTACATGCTTTTACAAAGAAAATGTACTGAAATAATGATTTGCTTGCAGTCACAATCGGCAGCTACGCTGACAACTTCAAGCTCGTGAGTTCTCTTTCCAATATGTATATTATTTATTTACTAACAGTATTTATAATAAATTTAGGCATTTGAGTTATACCCGTTGATTTCTTTTACTGTCTCGACAAAAAAAGTGCTATAACAGGCAAACAGAGTGACTTAAAGTAAGAAAAAATACTCAAATCGATTAAAAATTTCGAAGTTTAAATCAAAATATGGATCCTACTAAATGCGTGAAATTTATATTAATTAATAAATTTCACACATTTAAACGAGATCCTGTTCTTTGAAGCCAGGCGACGGCTTCTTTGATATCCTTTATTCTTTGATATGCGCAGGCGCATGCTTACGAGCCTATCGGGCATCCTCGCCTGCTGTCGCCCCACGCTCTAAGCAAAATACTCGTGTATGGCTTTTGTTACACTTACACAACACACTGTATTATTCTTGAGACGGGAAAAAACAACTGGTATACTTCATCATCAGCTGAGAATTATACTTCCGTGTACGTACACTTGCCTTGGCGCCATCTCGTCATTCCTTTACCATTACCAGTCGTCGGTATTCTTCTGTTTGCCAGATGTCATAAGATAAAATAATTTTCTTTTGCCTTATGTTCGAGTTACCTACCTACTTACTTATATCACAAAAATTCTACTTTTTCAGGATAATTAAGCAAGAAGCAAAAAACACTTGCTTCGACATCACAAAGGTATGACAGAGACGACTAAGAAACTAAGTGGCATTTTATTTTTAACACTAAATCACTATTAATTTGCAAAAAATAAAAACAAAGATTTCTTTACCAACTTAGGTTTAATACGCGCTACTTTGACGAGGGATTGATGCATTTCGTTTAACATCAAAAGGATAATCTAATGAGTAACTAGATTTTAAAAATGTCTTTGGGAAAATACGACAATAGTGAAAAAAGTGAATTTTCAAGTATCACTTTAAAAAAAATTACGTTAACGGTTTTAATGTTTATTATGTTGTCACGGGAACGTAACCTGTGTGCAAAGTTTTATAAGAATTTGTTTAGTAGAAGTAGGTAAAAAAATGTTGCAAGATTTGAAACAAACAAGAAATAAACATAAGAGTGAAGCTAAATAAAACCGTTAAAAAAACCTTAGAGCAGAAAAGTACAGATTTAAGGATTATTCGCGTCGATCTTTAGTGTCGGATCTTCGAAGCAACGCAGCACCTTTGAAACTCTTTCCTCTCAAAAAGAAAAGAAACAAAACACCACAATGTTTTCATTTCAACATCGCTCTGGTGACTTTTTACTACAGATCGTACTATTATGTGGGTATTTATAGGTGTTATAAATTTAAAACTATGGCGCTTACGTTGCGACGTGTCGAAATAAGGCGGACGTCGCACCGGAAGCCGGTGTCCCTAATGAACTTACTCTACACGGCGCTATAAGATGAAATATCGTTTCCTTCGGCTTTAGCTCTAAACCGAATTGTAATAAGACGAATAGCTCAGCGTGATCATAACGCACCCTCCTCCTCCACACCCTCCCTCTTGATGAGACGTAGTGAGGTTTTAGGCTATCTATACTTATAGGAGGTTTTTATCTTACAACAACCCCCAACCCCTCCTTGTGATACTTCGTGATTTTAAACGACCTTCTCGTTCTTTTGGAGCCTTACGTGAATATTAACCAACGCCAAATGATTTTACTAGAAAACCTTAGGCCATACTCTATTGACAAACGCTCTTCTAATGCTTTCAACTCACTTTCATCTTTAGCGATTGCACTGATGCCTCTGCAATCCATTACTCATTGTTGATACTTCCCAGCGATTGAACTCCGTAATAGGCTCTTAAAGATTAACTACGTTCCAAAAATAGTCCGAATTAACATTACCCATTGCACTTCTATCATCGACCGTTCATTCACTAGCATCCCGAAATATATCGTAAGGGACCGGCGGCTGTCCTAGTAAACAGATCGTCTCCCAAAAGCGACGACTTCCAGTCTCCAGAGGCTATATTTATCGTATGCACCACTTTTGATGCACACCTCGCGGCGTCGCCTCGTACCGTAGTACTCCAGTTTGTTGCCTCAATATTTATAAACGTGTTTGTGAAGTTTGTATGGTTGTGTATAGTTGTGTAGTGACCAATCTATGGTGTAGTTGTGTAGTGACAACGTCATGATGTTTAATGGACTGTTGATGTGCACGGATTCGGATAGCGATTTTGCTAAAGTGAGTTTAGTTTACTTAGTACTTTTATTACGAAATTTTACCTACGAGTTTAGTAAAATCCGGTTTGGGGGTTGGAAGTTTATTTTATAGTTTTTGGATTTTTTTAGATTCAAAGTTAACGACCTTTTTTATTCGGACCAATAAATAAGCAAGCTAGAGCAATATCAAAAACAATTTTAAAAAAATGTAACTGCTGCGTCCTGCGGTTTCTCCCGCGGTCCCACAGGAACCGTAAATTTTTCGGGATGAAAGATACCCTATGTCCTTATGTACCCCAGACAACGTATTTGTATACAAAATTTCATGATTATCGGTTAATTAGGGCGTCAAGAGCGTAAAAATCAAACTAACTAACTCACTTTCGAATTCAATATTATTGGTATAAATGTAGCCTTTGGTCAAAGGGTTTCTGACCTTGGGTAGTTCCACCACAAATGTTAAGAGAGCAGCAACGGTCGAGTCGCCCATACAAATGAAATACAAAAATAATTTGTTATTCGAACATATGCTCCGGGGTAGGACTAATTTCAATCCCAAATCAACATCAATCTATAAAAATCTCTGTTTCTATTATGTAGGAGAGCATCTGCCGGTCGAGCGGCAGCGGCCCCGAGAGCCCGGGGGGCTCGTGCGCGTCCGCGCGTGCTCGCTACTTCCAGAACAAACTGCTGGCTACCCTGCAAATCGTGAGTTAAGAGTCTGAAGATACAAACATTTTTATATTTTCTTAGGCTTGCAGAAGCTCGGATTATATTCTAACTCATAAAGTCAAAGTCAAAATGTATTTGTTCAATTTGGGTATCAAAGATACACATAAGATAGTCAAAGTTTTTATAATAGATTCGACCGCCTTGTTCGGAAAAAGAGCCACTACTCAGAAAAACAGCCAAGAAACTAAGAGGCATTATTTAAAAAAAAAAAATATTAATACTATCTCACAAATTTTTGCTTACAACTATGTAATTTCTATGTACTAGTGGCTACTTGGCGGAAGTGGAAAGCTCAAGACATCTTTGTCTTCTAAATAATTGTTAACTTTATAATATCCTCTTTTCATTAATGTAGTTCTAACATGGGATTTGAATTTTCCTTTAGTTTTAGTTATCATCTCATAGGTAAAACTGATAAATCGCCTTGCCACCAAGAGTTCGAAGCTAACCTTGGATTAGCACAATATTCCATGCCGGTGTATGGCGAGCCTGTCGCCATACACCGGGCTCCAATCATGTAGCAGATGACATACAATACGCACATATTAAATTATTTGCATAGATATGCGATGGCAGCCTAGTTGGAAGAAGGCCCGCCTCTCAAGCCAGAGGGAGCGGATTCGAACCCAGCCGACGGCACGCACCAATTTGTTCATTGTGTGTAATATTTGAGCTTCTTAAAAATGTTTCAAATCCGATGAGATTCATAGATAGAAGGCAGTTGATTACCATCCAATGAGTTTGTGAATAATTATGTTTGACATAAATAAGCTCATTTCAATACCTCAAGAAAAAAAAATTCTACAAGAATTCTTAATTATCATCTTAGCTTTGCATTCTAAAAGACAATGTCTATCTCACCCCAGCTGCAAAACAAAGAGGAGACGGTCCGTGTACAAGCAGAGAGCATCGCAATAGCCGAGTCCAGGATAGCGGCGCTCAACGCTCGGCACACCGACCTGAGGAAGGAGATCGACCGGAAGGAAAGAGAGGTAGGCTAGCTTCTTCTATAACTACTTCCCAGTTTTAAAAGCCACGTTAATGTAATTTTTTTTTATGCACACGTTACGTTGTGCAGTTTGGGAAAATGCTTGGTACCACTGAATTTCATTACGACCGAACCAAAGCTTTTGATAAAGCAATATTGCGTTTAGTTTTCTTAAATATGTTTTTTACTTTAATTTTTATTTTGATAAAAGTACCTAAACCTATTAAATCTTGATTTTAGTTTAGAAATTCAACTCTGAACTTTAATTCACTACCTACTCTGCGGTAGATGTACCTACCTTTTAGTGTTGCACAAGGGTGTATCCTAGGACAACTATTATAATTAATTTCTAAATTACAATTTGTTTTTTCTTTTTAGATTCAGTGTCTTCGTAAAGAAATTAAAGAATGTAGAGCATGCAGAGTAAACACGTTTGACGTATCTGTCACGGCAGAGATACAGGTATTTTGCATTTTGCTAAACCAAACTCTGTAGCTGTAATTTTTTCACCATTTATTTAAATATCATTAAAAACAATATAATAACTTTAAGGTGCAAAATGTGTTTGTAATAATGTTGCGAAATCAAGCTATAATAATATGCTAAGTATTTAAAAAAGGTTTTGCGCGATCAAATTTCGGTTGCTTCTTTGCAATTACTATTTATTTCTATAAAAATTCAACCTTAGGATATGGACGATCAGAAAAATATAGTGACCACTCTCCAGAACAACCTGGGTGTTATAGAAGATCTTTACCGGGAATGCTTTTACGAGGTAAGAAAGCGTGCTGTGATACTAATAGCTTTTTAGCAGCAATGTTTTTTTTCTCTTTCGGGAAATTTGTCCAAAAAAATAGCAGCAATAATGTATGTTGTTGATGCCTGATACTGTCGCACTATAGTTCTAGGTTCTAGACTAAGTTTCACAGGACTAAAAGTTTTTTTCTTCTTCTTTGCATTGTAAACTAAGCCATTCCACCAAAAGATGAGGATGTCTACCAAGGAAAAAATCCGCCTATGATCACCTAATTAATTAATTTAATTTAGGTATTCTTTAGTGATCTTCACCTCGCACCTATTAGCTTTTAGTGTAAAACCACCCCTAAATGGTAAAAATCGAGAAAACTTTGAAATTGGCAAAACTAACATAGAAAAATACAAAGTGCGGTACAACATCGACGTCACTGTGAGTTTTATAATTTTTCAGACTGTAAAACAAGATAATCTAATAGAAATGCTCCGCAAGTCGTATTTGGACGTTCGGTTGATGGACAAGGACAAGTCTGATCGGATAACAAAACTGCATAACGTTATTAACACGCAGAAGTGGTCGCTGGACAGATGCCAGGTACGCTGTGATAAATTTACACGTTAATTTGTTATTAGTTATTTTGTTAACTGGATTGATGTGATTCACTTTCTTTTTTAACGTGACCTTAAAAGCTTATTTCCGTGCCCTGTTCGCTAAGAAAAAATCTAATAAGATTTTATTTTTATTCTGATGATTTAGAAGTAAGTAGTTAAATGTTTTAGGGAGAGCACTTTATCCAGGCTCACGAAATACTTAAACTTATGTATTAGCTAACGAAGCAAAAGTCGCCGTGGCCGAAATCAGCAAGGAATAAAGCATCAATATTATTTTAGTGGGCTCTTTTTTGTTAGTGTGTAGTTTGCACTATTTAACAATCATGACGGCACGGCTAGCACGGACCGCAGACAAAATGTCTTTTCACCGTTTTTATCCGCGCTTTGATACGACAAAGCTAGAATACAGATATGTTTATCTCTTTCTCGCGGGATACAAATTGTGGAAAGACAATTTGTCCACGGCTCAGCAGGGCCCGTTTATGATGAAAAAGTTGTCTTTGCACCAATTTGTCTTAAGCTAAGTAGTGTAGAATGTATGTCTTAGATATCTTTGATGGGATAGAAAAGCTTATTTGTTGCATTCTTAAATTTCCGGAATGGTAGCAGACATAAATAGACAACTAGAATCTGACTCAGAAACGTATCTTTTTCAGGACATCGCGACAGAAGTCGACAATTTAAAGGTTGAGATCTCAAACTTCATAAACAGCTCTAACAACGATTCGGTATTAATGATTTTATTTGACTTTAAACTCTATGCCGTTTATCAATAAAGCTTTTTATAACTGTCGCTTGTTTTTATTGATCAGGGTATGTGGGAAGAGTCAGTAGTCTGGGGCTTGAGTGAAGACTTGCAGGATATAGCCGCGCAGCTGTTGACACTCAGGGACTTGCTGACTGTATGTTATTGGATATGAACTACCATGCATGGACCCTTAGAATTAACACACCTAACGGCACTCTTAGACGTGCTATATTTTTACTAGAGTGCGCAAGAAGAATAACTCGACTAACACAACCTGTGTTATTCGAGTGTATATACCACAGATCTCAGAAACTAGGGTATATACCTATGTATATCTGTGTAAGTATGAGGTTTCTTTGGCACGACCTACAGCCTAAACAGCTTGATAGATTTCGACATGTGAAGTGTCATTTGAATCGTCTTGATAGTGAAAGTGACATAGGGTAGATATAACGTTTTGTAGCGGGTTTTCTTTTCTTTTAATAATGTTACATGTTACTGCAATACTGGCTCGACAATATTGCGACAATATTTTGAGTGGCCCGGCCATATCGTCATACATTTCTAGCACAGCTGATGATGGCCGGCTTACAGTCTGCAATATTGCTATGAAAGCCAGGCTAGTATTGCAATAAAAATATGGCCCGTCTAAGAGCACCCTAACAGGTTACTAACTTGTTTTGGTAGCTAAAAAGATAGAACTTAATCCTACTATAATATTATAAACGCGAAAGTTTGTATGTATGGATGGATGGATAGATGGATGGATGTTTGTTACTCTTTCACGCCAGAACGGCTGAATAGATCTGGATGAAATTTGACACAGAAATAGATTATCTTCTGGAATAGCACATAGGATACTTTTTAACCGCGGGTGAAACCGCGGGGCGCAGCTAGTTATTACTATATTAATATTATAAGAGACTATTACGTTTGTATCAGAAAGTACAATAGTGACTTTCTTATTGCATATAATTATAACATATCGTCACGCCTTTCCCCCGAGGGGGCTGGCAGACGTGTAATACAACACCCACATTTCGCCGGACGATATTCAGTCCCAAATGTGACAGGGGGCGAGCCTGTCGCCATACACCGGGCTCCAGTCATGTAGCAGATGACATACAATACGCACATATGTTCACACAATGAACAAATTGGTGCGTGCCGTCGGCTGGGTTCGAACCCGCTCCCCCTGGCTTGAGAGGCGGGCCTTCTCCCAACTAGGCTGCCATCGCATAAGTTGGTTGCACTGAGTCTTTTGAATCTTAACAGGTTGATTGATTGTGCAATAATTTGCATGAATAATTACTAATTGTGATGTTTTGTGTGCCTAGTTTAGAATAATCCCTTTATATATCACTAATAACACTAATCGTCACTAATGAAACAATTTTTCAGGGAGAATGCACGTGTGGATTGGAACAAGAAAACAAGAGGCTGAGAGAAGAAAACGAATACATACAGGTAAGTCAGAACCGATAGATACCTACTGATGATACAACATCGCCTTATGTTGACCAAACAAGAACTGTAAAATGTAATTATTGAATTGTTGTCATGGTGTAGTGTAGAACTTTGAATGATACATAGGTACATCCATACATATAGGTAGCCTTTGCCCGTAGGGGTAGGCAGAGACCCCTTCTATCCACTTGCACACATCTTTCGCTACTTTTATATTTCCATGAGTCCCTTCACACATGCTCGTCGGTTACGGGTACTCCTGACCTGGCTGTGAATGATGATAACAAATTAATAACGTTTCCAGGGTGAAATTTGTGGATTGCGCACAAAAATGTGCAATTTAGAAGATAATTTGCAAAAGAGCTGTGATCTACACAGACAATGTCAAGAGCAGGTCGAGTGCAAAGAGAGAGAGGTAAGAGCAAAAAACTAGAAGTATCATCAAACAGAACGAAAGAGAAAGATCAGTTTTTTTCGTTTAAATAATATTCCAGGTAATAAGATGATTTATACAAAATGTTTCAGTTACAGTGCATGCACGGGCAATTTAATGCCTTAATAGAGACTGCATCAGAAAAAGACAAGTGCTACGATTTGTTGAACCAGCAATTTACGGAGAATAAAGGTACCTAACTATTACTTTCCTACTTTATTAACATCAACACCGGCTGTTGATGGTTGATACCTTGAGAAGAATACCTTGGCCATATTGTGTGCGATTTTTCTGCGATGCATTAAGGCCTTGGCAGGGGCGAAATACTCAAGATGTTAGTGGGTATTGTAATGAAGAAAGAAACGCGTGCTCATTGCGCACTATAACCGGCAGCCCTTGCCACCCAATTCACTTAAATGTCTTCTAAGGACGGTCGTACAAAGGGTTGCCAAATATAGTTTTAGTGTTTCATGAGTTTCATCCCACTTCTGGAAAAGTAGTCGGTCGCTTTGAAGTAGGTACTTTTGCTGAGATTATTAAGTCACAGTTGATATTGTTTGTTGCAGCGTTGCTGGATGATAAAAGCACGGAGCTGTGTTGCTTGCAGAAGCAGTGTCGCGACTACGAGGATACGATTCAGGACTTGAAGGAGGAACTAAACAAGTCTGTAGTGATTGCTAAAGAGGTAAGGAAAGCTCTGGGGATCTTTTGTGCCTCAGATTGTTTGCGAAACGCCAAAAAATGTTGTCTAGTCTTTCGATCTATCAAAAAAAGAGGCTTGGATATATATTATTGTGTTAAGGCGAGCCTGGCCAGAAAACGTCTAGCAAGAATCAACTTTCCTCTAAGATAAACCATGGTTTTTACTGTGTAAAAAAAAATATGTTATTCTTAAGCATGTTTTTAAGTGGAATCATACATCTGATACATGTAATGAATAACTTCACTCGATAGAAAAAAAATCCAAAGTCACCTCTATTTGGTATTTTAAACACGATTTGCGACTTAATTTTTACAAATCATATTGCTTTTTTATTTTTTTTACGAATTATAACGCAATAAAAAAATGGAATCATAAATAAAAATGTTAAAAAGTTAACATGGTAATTTTATATGATTTTTTTATCACGAATTCATGGTAAAAAGGCACGTTTGCGTGAGCGCCAGTCCGCCCGCAGACCCCGTCGACGCCGGACGTGTGCCGAATTTTTGTGATCTCCGCAGTGCCGCACACACCAACACCAACCAAGCATTTAGTTTTGCCATAATGGGTAACAAACATAATAAACGAAAAAAATGCTCAAGTCTGGCTTTTAGAAAATCGTACGAGTCAAGGAGCAAACGTCGGTAAGTAGATAAACTTCTACTAGATTAAATTGGTAATCATTGTTTTTATTTACTAGAATCGACATTTCTTGCATTGCTTTTTGTAGTCAGATGATGTATCAACAAATCTATTAGTACCTACTTATATTCGTTTTAGTGTTTTCAAATATCATACTCATCATCATAGATACTTTTTTGTCTCGTTACGTGTATTCACGATGTAACATACCCGGCCTAGTGGTATACCTACTAGTGATATTTATGTAGTTATACCTACCTACAGTTACAGTTTTTTTTTGCAGAAGACTACTACGTAACAAACTCCAATGACTTTGGAATTGACGAAACGTAAGTACCTATCTACCTTTTGTACCAAGTAGGGAGGCGGGTGTTCTGCGAAGTTTTGACTATGTCGGTCACCATTTATTATTTCACCCAGACAACTTGTGAGATACGGATACGGAGCGACGTTCATACTTTCATTTTTCCTGAGCATTCTAAACTGCACAACGAGTAAATACCCGTCCTAGTGGCATACCAGTGATATTTATATTTATATAGTTATACCTACTTACACGAATACCTATCTTACAGTTTTGTTTTTTTTTTCAGAAGAGTACTACAACCAAATTTAATAAACTCCGATGACATTGGAATTGACGAAACGTAAGTACCTACCTACCTTTTGTAAAATGCAGGGCTGCGGATCTTCGCTAAGTTTTGACTATATATATGTAGGATGTTAGGTGAGATACGGGACGACGTTCATACTTTCATTTTTACTGAGCAATCTGAACTGCACAACGAGTAAATACCCGACCTAGTGGCATACCAGTGATATTTATATTTATATAGTTATACCTACTTACACGAATACCTATCTTACAGTTTTGTTTTTTTTTCAGAAGAGTACTACAACCAAATGTAATAAACTCCGATGACATTGGAATTGACGAAACGTAAGTACCTACCTACCTTTTGTAACATGCAGGGCGGCGGATCTTCGCTAAGTTTTAACTATACAGGATGTTAGGTAAGATACGGGACGACGTTCATACTTTCATTTTTACTGAGCAATCTGAACTGCACAACGAGTAAATACCCGGCCTAGTGGTATATCTAGTAGTGATATTTACGTAGTTATACTTACCTACATGAATACTTATCTTCGTTTTTTTTTTTTTTTGCAGAAGAGTACTTCAAGAGAATGTAATAAACTCTGATGACATTGCAATTGACGAAACGTAAGTACCTACCTTCTTTTTGTAACATGCAAGGTGGCGGATCTTCGCCACCTTGCATGTTACAAAAAGAAGAAAAGTTTTGACTGTACTGTGTGTATGTAAATTATATAGGGTGTTAGGTGAGATAGGGGACGTCGTTCATACTTTCATTTTTGACTGAGCAATCTGTACTACACGAGTGTTTGGTAGCGTTTGAGTTATAGCCGTATGATTTGAACACATCTAGGCCTGATTAGTACTGCATCGTGATTTTGGCTGTTTTGAAGAAAACTCGTAAAGTTGTATATTCGTTTTTAACGATTAGCGAAAATCGAGCATTTCGGTAAATCTTGTAAGTACGGCTTTTATAAACCTACGACTGGTATGGATGTGTTCGTCGTTGCCTTTGAAATTCGAAACTGCCGGTTGTAAGAAGCGATAGCGGGGACAGGCGAAGCTTTGTATATACGTCAAAAAGATGGCCGCCGACCGTTGTAGATTATTGCTTATATCTCGAGTTCATCTCATCAAATCAGTTGTTTGAGGTGTCATTTTAAAGCTCATTTATTTAAAATGTAGTTATATAATTATGTACATACATACCAACAAGCTTGAACGACAGCTTCCGTGCGCGAGTCCGACTCGAACTTGGTCGGTTTTTTAGAATTTTTATATTTTGAACTTTTGGACATCATACTTATAAATATTTATTTTTATTTTGTTTTAGGCACGTGGATGACATTGACCCTGTTTCACTCAGCGTGGTCATCATCCTGCGTCAGTCATGGTTTGGTGGGGGGTATCCTATCACGGCGTCACAAAGCTTAGTTTTTGTGAAAAGGGGGTTAAAACTTCTGCCAAAGTGTATCAAGAGACCGTCTTATATGGTGTTGTACAACCCCTTAGCAATACACTTTTTAAAAATCTACCGTGGAGTTTCCAACTAGACTCTGCACATGGTCACAAGGCGCGAACAACCCAAGCCTGGCTGGAAGCCAATGTTCCGGACTTTATAAGGGCTGAAGACTGGCCCTCCTCTAGCCCAGATCAAAACCCCCTGGACTACAAATTATGGTCAAGTTTAGAGGACATGGCCTGCTCGAAACGACACGCCGACATAGAGTCACTTAAATCTTTGAAGAAAGCAGTGGCTAAATTTCCCATGGAAACAGTCCGTAAATCCATAGATTATTGGCCAGACCGACTAAAGGCCTCTATCAAGGCCAAATGTGGTAATTTTGAATAAAATAATAGTTATATTTTTGTTAAGACTTCAATACATATGTAAATATAATAACTTTTATTAACATTACATTACTGTATAAAAAAATAAATGCATTTTCATTTGTAACAGAACTTATGGCTAGGCATGCATACATATCGTCACGCTTTTCCCCGAGGGGGCTGGCAGAGGTGTAATACAACACCCACATTTCACCGGACGATATTGAGTCCCAAATGTGACAGGGGGCGAGCCTGTCGCCATACACCGGGCTCCAGTTATGTAGCAGATGACACACAATACGCACATTATGTTCACACAATGAACAAATTGGTGCGTGCCGTCGGCTGGGTTCGAACCCAGCAGAGCAAAATTGCCACTCCCAACTAGGCTGCCATCGATTCTACAACTATATCACAGAACAAATATTATAATAATACTACGTACCTATAGCTCAATTGTATATAAATGTAAATATTGTGTATGTATATTTTTGTATTGGATGTTTTGTTTACTGGGAGGCTACTGATTGTGCGTCCTCAGATGGCTGATATACCCAATTTTTGCAGTAAATGTTCGAGAACAGAAGCAACATGTGAGGACGTTGTTGACGTAATTGTAGGCAATGTTAGAAGGCGGTTTGCTCCTCAGTCGTTCTCGCCTGGAGTCAAGATCGCATCTACGTTTGTTTTCAAATGAGTATATATTTGCTTGCACTTTTTGTCTCCATTCTAAGCGACTGACAGCTTCAGACTCCCACGATGAAGGCTCAATCCCACATCCCTTCATATGTCTTTTCAGCACATCTTTATACCTTAGAAACTTAAAGAAGGGTATGTATACCTATATATCCGGTATAAGTTTACTCGATTCTTTCATAATTATTGTTCAAAATTATATCTGAATCGTGTAGTTTTTTAACTTTGTAATATTTAACAAACCATACAATATTATTAGTACGCACCTAATGGTAAAGTAAGGTAATTAAAATTGTTATTATCATTGTTATACAATATACCCAAAAATAATGAAATTTACTATGTTGTATTATTTAATGAATACCGGTAGTTACACAATCATTCCAACACCCTGTATAAATATTTGTCCTAAGCTAACTCCGCTCCAAATATGATCCTCATGCGTCTAGCCGTTTAGGTGTGAATAAGTGAAATACGAGTAAGTACCTAACTTCCACACACAATCGCAATCTTTTGTATTTATGAGTGTGAAGTGTGATAAAATGGAAATATGACACTACCGGTAAAATGAAACTAATGCCACGACTGCTCACACATCAAAAATACAACAACTCGTGGACATGAGATTGGTTGTACCTATATTGGCTTGAACGTCATTTTTTAGATTTTTTTTTTGGTTGTCATCAAATAAAAAATGTTCATAAAATGGATGAGTACAATGACGGACGGATTATTTTATCGATTTCCTAAAAATGGGTGTTTAGGTACCCGATACCATAACGTGACTGACGGGTGAAAGACGTGCGCGCGGCGCATCGCACACAACTTTTGTGTCGCGTGAATGAATACGTCGCGCTCCCAAAAAGTGCGGCCTGAGGTAGCGTAAAATACCTAAAGTTCTGGGAAAGCCTCGCCTTAAACTTGTTATGTATGTGTGTCCGTCCCTATGTTATCTTGCTAAACGGCTGAACCGATTCTAGCGAATAATACACCGTCGACTTACAAGCTCAGCCCCCGACCGCCTCGTCGACCGAGCGAGTGTTGGCGAGCGAAGCGTCTATGCTTTGACAAAAATGCTTTCGTACGTCCCTATTTCTGTCCGGATCTTTGTCTTCTTCTACAGATTAAAAAAAAAAAAATTTTAGCGCCATTTTGAAAAAAATCCCAAAAACGGACTCGGCAAAAAAACTGCATAATAATTATCGAATCTCCTTACAAAATTTCACGAGAATCGGTTGAGGAATGCGATCTGTAGGGAAAGACAGACGCCGGCCGCGAGGTTTTCCACCTCAGAGCCACTAGTAATAGTAATATTTACCATTGCGAGAAGGTTGGGCGCTACGCTTACAAGGACATGGACGGCGACCCTACGTCGCTAGATTCGTCTTTATTGCGCGAGGTTTTTAAGCTACATTTTGCAGTCGGATTTTTAGAATAATTAGGTGTACTTGTTACTCATTAAGAATCGGGACGGTCTGCAAATGTGTTGTTTTAGAACGAAGATCTCCGCAAGGAGCTGTGCTGCGTGTCGCGGCGCGGCGCGCGCGTGCAGCGCCGCGCCGCCGAGCTGGAGGCCGAGCTGACGCGCGCCAGGGAACACTGCGGTCGAATCGAAGCCGCTTACAGGTAATCTGCAAATCGAACTTTTTATAAGCGTTAATAATTTTTATAAGGCAAACTAGCAGACGGCTCGCCTGGGGGGCTATTCCTGCGCGTGAGATGAGATGAGATTTTATCTTGGTCACCCTCACACCTATGACGTTTCAAACGAGAGCAACAAGGACGAGAAAAAGTGAGATGAAAATCTCAAATCTCCGAATAGGGTCCCTGATCGTGACCGCCGCCTATAGACACTTGCAACACCAGCGGGCTAACGTTGCCACGGTCGCCTTTGGTGGGGGTAGTTCAAAGTTCCTAAAATAAGCTAGCCGATCGATAACGTAAAGTAAACCTTATCCCCCAGGGAGGAGACAGCGACCGCGGCGGAGCTGGAGCGTCAGCTGGCCGCGGCGCACGCGCGCGGCGCCGAGCTGTGCGCGGAGGCCGGCCGCGTGCTGCGCGCCGTGCGGAGCTGGGCCGCGCGCATGAGGGAGATACACCGGTAGCGGGCTCATCTTATACTGGCGCCAATAGGAACAAAACCCTCTCATCAATAAAAAAATTAGACAAAGTACCCACATTATAATAAACGTTTTTTTTTGCCACAAACCGGCCCCATGCATGTCGTCGGGTGGTTTTCCGTTGGAGCCGATATAGGTAAAGTTGCGTACGAGCAACGCGCACGACACAGAACAAGCATTCTCAAATTTAGAAAAACTAACCTTATTTAAAATATGGAACCACACGGTAGCGACAAAAGACGCAGTTTAAAAAACTGATTCTTTTACGCCTTTCTGTACGCTTCTATTTTACAGGGAGCAAGAGAAGCAAATAAAACAGAAGGAATGCAAACTGCGCTACATTCAGAACGAGCTGCACAGACGACAACTGAACCTCTGTCCGAGGATGTGGGAGCAGATCGAAGAGGACTGCTCCGCCTGCCCGAGCGCGAGCGGGACGTCGAAGAGGAGCGAGGGTTGTCCCCCGACGTTCTGCGCGGGAGAGAGCCGGCGCGAGGGGACGGGCTCGAGCGGGAGCGAGATGGCGAGCTGCTCGTCGAGTCCCGCGGGCGCGCCGTGCGCTAGCAGCACGCCGCTGCACACCGCGGCCGCGCCCGGCGCGCCGCCCCGCCAGAGGGAGCCGGCGTGTGCGCTACGCGTAGAGAAGGTGCTGGCGTAGTGTAGCACGCAATGAACCAGATACTGTAGTATTTGTTCTGGGTCTGGGTGTTAGTTGTCCATGTCATCCCCGACACAGGAAATTCTAGTGAGGAGTAATGAGTGTGAAACGTTATTTGATTTTAACTTTATTGCAATCCCAGTGTTGATCCCAGACGAAGGTACCACTGGTTCGCACCAATTTTCATTATAAATGTTAGCATGATCACTTAAGTGCGTATTTGATGGCAGCTGCTATGTACCTATAGCTGGAGGTCGGTATATGACGAGGCTCGCCCCTTGCCTCTCACAAACCTCCGCCAGGCCCTTCGGGGGAAAGACTCGTTGATATGTTTATTTTTTGGTATTTAATTGCCTTTTGAAACCTACCTAAAGTTTGCGAGCAACACCTGTAAATCCGTGCTCATAACCGACACTAGCCGGCTTGTCCCGGGCAGACACGTGATGGTCAAATATAAGTGCCGCCCCGCCCGCAGCGCCGCCCCGCCCCCGCGGCGCGCGACGCGTGCGTGCAGCGGCCGTCGCGGCGCGACGCGGGCAGCGCCGCCTCGCCGCGCGCCGCCTGCGCGCGCTGCCGCCGCCTGCTGCCCGCCGCTGACGTCAGCACTGGGACGCACCGGGCACCGGTCAGTACCTATACTGCCTCTATAAAAACAACGTCACCCCGTCCCCCCGCCGCCTGCTGGCCGGCACTGGGGTGAACACTGCGACGGATCGGGACCGGTCAGTATGTCTCTGTAACAACAGCGTCATTACCGTTTTTCCTCCCGCCGCCAGTATGCGACGTATTCCTGAAACATTTCACTCGTTGCCACGCTGCAGCCTCTTTCTGGTCGGCGCTGACATCAGCAAACAGCACTGAGCCGCGTCAGTCCCCGGTTAGTAGTGGTCACTATGACTACAGCGCCGCCCGTCCCCTGGGCCCCGCAGTATGCGACGCGTGCAACACCTCACCCGGTGAGATGCATCGAGCGCCGGTTTGTTTATACTTTACGACAAGAGTGAATAGGCACCTCATGGGCACGTGCTTCATCTTAAACCGCAACCGCATCGTCACTTTCAATCAGGGGACTTGCGGTCAAACGTAAGCCCATTTAATCGTAATGATAAAAAACTATAAAAACTCCGTCCCCCCGCGCTGTAGCCCGTTAAAACTTGATTTCCATATCGTAGACTGAGAAGCATTTCTCTTTTCCAGCTAGAACCATACTTTGTTCGATTAGAATAAACTATATAGGCGTTTGAATTGAACAATAACCCTTTGTTGCCGCCTGTGTGGTACAAAGTTCGGCAGCAGTTTAAATTGAGAATTGATACTCGACTTATTATTCTGTCTGTTGAGATCTAAACGTGTAGATATTTGTTGCAGGTGTCTCCGGGTGAGGAGATGTTCTCTCGCATGGAGACTCTCAGCGCGGCGCTCGCCGACAGGTACAAGCGCTGGTCGCGCCGCGCACCCACCTAGCTGTCAAATTTGGATCGAATACAGCCAATTATAAAGACTTAGCTGACTCTCTAAACTTGCTACAATTATTGATGTCCTCGTCTAATAGCTATAAAGACAGCTATATTTTAGTGGGTATGGATCTGTCAACTAAATCCTTTAGGATCAGCTCTTCAGACTTAGTAGGAGGACTAGAGTTGTAAATCTATCGATATCATAGGGAAGGTGTTGTATTATAACTATCGATATTTTTAGAACTTACCGGTGCCAAATGTTATTGTTCGCTAGTGATGTGACCTTGTCGGTTTTATTGTCACTAATGTCGATATAAACAAAGGTGGGTAGTCTGCGATAATTCCTACTGAGGTATTAAAAACAATTACACTAATGTTCAGAAGTATTATACTAATATAAGGTTTTAGGCTCTATTCAGAACGCTAAATTGCTAAATCTAAAAAAACTAAAAATATACCTGTCTTTGTTATCACCGTGTATTAGACAAGGATATCAATACTTTTAGCTAGTTTAGATTTAGAAATTTAGCGTCCTTAATAGTTTCTAATTCCTATAGATATTTTACTGTTGTTTTGTGATTAAGGGCATTTAATAGGTACGCATTTAACTTATAATTGTATTGTTAGCAGTATTGTTTGCTAGTCTTATTTCATAATTATTTTAATTTATTACATTTTATTTAGGTAATAAAGTTTGTTTTGTTAAACTCACGTTTTATTATTTTGACCTGTAGGAAATTTGGGTTTCAAATGAGAGATATTGCTTTTATAAAAATCTTTTATTTTCATGACTATGTCGAATGATTAACAAAATATTTAAAAAATGCCTAAAAGTCTGTTAAAACTTTTTAAATGTTGACAATATTTTTTTTAACTACACAATTTCTCAAGTTGTCTTAGGCACTTGTCCAATGCACCAGCGAGTAAGCGACGAACTATCGACTATTTTCGCGCTCAAAAAACGTAAAATAGAATATACAATCCCGTACCAATAAAAGAGACATAGACAATTGTTGATCGCTGACAGTTCGCAGCGCCGGCGAGAACTCTATCCAATTGTTTGTCACAATACTTGCTGAACGAGCATCGCTTGGCGAGTTGTCGACAAAGCGACAAATGTACGTAATGACATAGTATTTAGAAAATAATTTGTAATCCTAGCAATTTGACCACAAGGATTTATTTTCCTGTTGCCCAATTCAGTTAATACTATCCAGTTTGGCCACGAGGAAGAACCGGACAAAACTATTGGAACTACAATCGCTGCATGCCAACTCGTTTGTACTTTCTAGCTCTATTCGCAACTCGATACTCACCAGCGGTGGGAAGTGCGTTACATATTAACTTTGCTAAATTTGCTATTAAAAATAAAGTCACCCACATGGGCGTGTGCCCCTTAAAATAGTAAGCTTAATTTTAAAACGGACCATGCGACATGTCAAGGTGCCAACGTCCAGTGTCCTAGAACGTCTAGTTTGCTAAACATCCACTTGTCAACATTGTCCAACCCTAGCTTTATATTGTCCAGTCCTACAATCGAGGCAGATGCACGATAAAATGCCGGTCCGGCGTTAAGTCAGGAACAGCAAAAAATATTATTTTCATTCCAAATCTGATCTTTCTCTTACCAACCATGTAGTTTATAAAATTGAATTTTTAAGTCGGAAAAGACGATTGAAATAGAAACAAGAAGCAATCGAAATGGGAAAAAGACGATCAAATCAAACGAAATACGATCGAAACGGAAAACAAAATACGATCAAAATGGAAAAACAAAGAGGATCTAAATGGAAAAATAAAATACTCTCACGTATTGGGTATATGTATTGAATCTCAGTTTGAAAAATAAAAACGGTACTACTAGTATAGGATCCCGATATAAAACGACCTTCGCCGAGATGCTTATTTGATAAAATGTATTTTATATTTAATTTAATATGTCAATAAATATATTGCATATATTATACAACCCATGTCTAACAAATTACAGTTCATAATATGATTAATTAATATTTTTTTTTTTTACATTTCACCGGTTTGATTAATTATTAGACAAATTCTATACCAACTCTCGGGTAGCCAGGTACAAACAGGTAAATTGATACTAGCATTTTGCACCGGTCTGATTATTTAATTTAAAATTGAATGAAAATGAAGATTAATTATGCGAACAATTTGTTACTAAATGCAAAAAAAAAACAAGTATTTAATGTTCACCATGCCTAATGTTAGATATATAGAACCAAACGTAATGCTTGAGGGCGATAAACTTAACATAGACAAGGCGACGGTGTTACTGGGTATAAGCATTGATTCCAAACAACATACTATTTGATTGCTAACAATACATTAATTACTATTTGATTACTATACATTGATTACTAACAACATACTAATTTATTTATTTTGTTAAAAAAAAATAGAAGACATGAATATTCCGCAAGAGTTTTGTCAACACCTTTTAGTTCTAGAAGATGGACAAGACAATAAGCATTTTTGTATCTAAAACGGCTATTAGAAAGTCAACACTCTCAGTACTTCATAAAACTGAGCTTTAGCCAATATGTATGTACTTTCTATTGTGTGTTGTTTGTTTTGGACAAACATAGTAAAGGAAAATTTACACCAAATTCGACTGAAAGATTTTTTTAGCTATGCTCAAATTCCCAAAGGATATCGAATGAACTGAATAATTTAAGACATTAGATGTTTCTAGTACGCTGGACATTGATAGATGGGCGTTTTTCAAAAAAGATGTACACGTGACGAACCGGAGTTGATTTTGATTTTTTGAAATTTTTATGTATTTTTTTATCTTATTTGATAACAAGTACTTTAAATTAAGTAAAATTCAAAAATAAATAACAGTATTATGAAACACATCGCGATAATCTTAATTTTTACGTAAGAGTTCACAGGCATTTGCTCCGGTTAGTCACAATAGCAAAAAGTTAATAAAATGAATAATAAGAGTTGTTATTTTAATTTATCTTTATTAATCATTAAATAACTTTAAAATCTTTGAAACACCAAGTCAAAACATAGATAAAACACAATAATTATTGCGTAGCAATAATTTTTCTTTCGAGATCGTCACAGTAGGAACTTTTGACCTTAAAAAGTTTACATTTACATACTTTCTTAATGACAGTCAACTTTAAGGCTAACAAATATTATAAATATACAACATCAGTGTCCTAAACAACCACATATATTAACAAAGAACTAAACATTTATTGAATTGTATTTGTTATTGTCTACATAAAAATTTGGGACAGTGACTATCTGGAATTCTACGAGACTAACTGGAAAAAAATAAGCTATGTTTACACTTAGAGAACTGAGAGAATATTAACTCTTATTTTAATTATATAGTTATTTAGTTAAGTACTAGCATAGTATGTGGCCTACATAATTTTATTTTTAACAGTCTTTGTTTACGTTTTTTGATCACAACTTCTTACTATTTTACTAATTTGAATAATAATACCTATAATGCCATTCCAAATAACAACTTACCCTCATGACAAATCAATCAAAACTAAAATTAAATCAAATAAAATAATTTAGTTAGATTAGAACAAAAAACCTGTCGATAGCTTTCTATATTTCAAATTTATCCAAATAAGTTTAGCCGTTTCAAAGATAGTGATGACAAACATATACATGTACCAAATTTTATAATAGAATAATTAAAGGATTTTTTTTTTGTACTGTTCGTCAAATATAGCCCCAGCCTAATAGTTCCGGTGCGTCACAAAATGATTCCGTCTATACAATACGTGACGAACCTGACGTGACGAATTGATACCAACTGAACTTTAAACAATAATTTAAGCTGTTGTATTCATTTAACGGCTCCTTGCGATTTGTTATACAATAGTTTAATACCACATTTGTGATTGTATTACGGCAAATAACTTGATAAACTGCTACATACCTCATAAAATCCCGTTGCTATCTGGAACTTCAATTCGCAACCAACGTGTCGCGCCCGCTTTCGTCACAGATCCTGACTACACTGAGATATGTTTCAAAATACCGGTTATACTGCAGTAAAGATTAATATTCGCAAAAACTAAAAATAACCATAGTTTAGGGTAATATTTTGTCTAAGTATTAAAAAATGTATCGTGACTATTGCCGGAATTCCGGTTCGGCCATATTCCTGGGACAACACATAAACAGTATTTTGAGCTAGTTTAAGCTCAATTACGACATTATAAAGCTCTAAATCGTATTTACAAGTTCAACATTTGTCTACAGAATATAAAATAGTGGCGCTATTTAATTCGTGTAAGTTTTTCTGAGACTTGAAAGTTCTAATCATGCAGGTGGGACATGAAGATTTTACACTTTTTTGCCGTTTGTTTTTATAATAAATTAATACTAACGAGTGTTAGGTTGCACATAATAGTAAATTTGGTAACTTAAATATGTATTCATTAAACAAATACGCCGTTTACTCAAGTACGTACATATATAAATTATAAAAACAGAACCAAAGTTTTGGACGCCATATATTCGCGAATGTACATCTTTTTTGAAAAACGCCCAGATATATCCTACTAATATTATAAACGCGAAAGTTTGTAAGAATGAATGTATGGATGTTTGTTACTCTTTCACGCCTGAACGGCTGAACAGATCTGGATGAAATTTGGCACAGAGATAGATTATAGTCTAGAATAGCACATAGGATACTTTTTAACCGCGAGTGAAACCGCGGGGCGCATCTAGTAGATTATAATACTTTTAACTTATAACACTTTATTGTTCACACCAGAAATAACAAAAACAAAAGAACAGAAAAATCTTAAACTGTAGTGTAACAACTGGCGGCCTTATCACTAAGAGCGATCTCTTCCAGGCAACCTTAGGATGGAAAGGATACTTATGAAAGAGTATGGGACATTGTTGGACTGAACGTAGTAAATCGTTGGACGTTTTAATAAACTAGACGTTCTACGACACTGGACGTTGTCAGTCTGATCGATGCCACAGACCTTACAACCAGTTGATAGATCGTACCTTTTACTTAAGTCACGATAATATTATGCTCATAAAGCATACATTCTTCCATTCAATCGTCTATGATTGGCTGGCACTTCGGTCTAGAGCGTTTCGTGTAGAAAAAAATTCACTCACTTTATACATCTTCATTTATTTCTTTTTTATATTTCAGTGATTTTATTGGTGGATTTTCTCTTAAAAGATTTTGAGTAATACTTGTTTGTTCCAAAAAATCGCGGTGAAGTCGCGAGTAACACCGCTGTGTTACATGTGTTTGGAAACACATTGAAGGCAGTACACACTACACATTGGAGTACATCAAACGCAGCCACAGTCCGTGTGCATTTCGGTTCGACGTGTGAAGACCAGTAAAATATGAAATTATACTAAAAAAAAAACGTCACAAAGAAAGTAGTTCGTTACAGTAGCTGCGTGATGCACGGACTGCTCGTTGTCAGTAAACTGACCGCATTCACCCAGAAAGGACTGCAACTGGATTTGTGGTGCGAGCATCGACATTTACACTATCGTTTCAAATCGACTAAATTCGATTTGAAATGTCAGTTTACCGGTCCGTGCTAGCACTCTTGGGGTGTAAGCACGGACAGTTAAACTGAAGTTTCAAATCGATTAACTCGACAAAAATGTATGAAAATTATCAACAAAATTGTATCCCTAAGTCGTTAGAACTCCTTCCTAACAAGGACTGCCAAGGAATGGAACGCACTTCCTGCTTCGGTGTTCCGAGAAATAGTTTCAGCAACTCGGATCTCTTCAAGACAAGACTGAGACGGCACCTCACGGGCAAGCGTGCTCCATCTTAGACCGCGTCGTCCCTTTCCATCAGGGGAGTTGTGGTCAAACGTGGGCCCATTCAATCATAAAAAAAGGTTAAATGTCCGTGTCCGCACCCTAGGTGTGCGTGAGCTCCTAGTGTGGTGTCGGTGTGTCGGCGAGTGCTGCTCACTGCGTCCAGCCGCGCCACATGGAGGCCAGCGACGCGGCCGCCGACGTCACCAGCGACGGCGCCGGGCCGGGGGCCGGGGCCGGGCCCGGGGGGGACGAGCGCAGCTCCTCCAGCTGGGGGCGGGAGGGTCATTGTATAGTCGGCCGAGCGAATGTTAGCATCCATGCTTCAACTTCGACAAAAATGCTTTCGTATGTCTGAACTCTGTCTGGATTTCTTTCCAGATCTTTGTCTTCCTCTACAGGTTGACTAGGCAAAAAAATTCTGTATGATTATCGAACTTGCAATCACAATATTTCAAGAGAATTGGTTGAGGAATGCGTCCTGTTGAGCCTGTCGTACTCCCGACAGGTGCTCTCTAGTAGAGCGCAGTCTCTAGTACACTATCGGGTACCTCGGCAGGCTCGGGCCAGCACAGGTGCTCTCTAGTAGAGCGCAGTCTCTAGTACACTATCAGGTACCTCGGCAGGCTCGGGCCAGCACAGGTGCTCTCTAGTAGAGCGCAGTCTCTAGTACACTATCAGGTACCTCGGCAGGCTCGGGCCAGCACAGGTGCTCTCTAGTAGAGCGCAGTCTCTAGTACACTATCAGGTACCTCGGCAGGCTCGGGCCAGCACAGGTGCTCTCTAGTAGAGCGCAGTCTCTAGTACACTATCAGGTACCTCGGCAGGCTCGGGCCAGCACAGGTGCTCTCTAGTAGAGCGCAGTCTCTAGTACACTATCAGGTACCTCGGCAGGCTCGGGCCAGCACAGGTGCTCTCTAGTAGAGCGCAGTCTCTAGTACACTATCAGGTACCTCGGCAGGCTCGGGCCAGCACAGGTGCTCTCTAGTAGAGCGCAGTCTCTAGTACACTATCAGGTACCTCGGCAGGCTCGGGCCAGCACAGGTGCTCTCTAGTAGAGCGCAGTCTCTAGTACACTATCAGGTACCTCGGCAGGCTCGGGCCAGCACAGGTGCTCTCTAGTAGAGCGCAGTCTCTAGTACACTATCAGGTACCTCGGCAGGCTCGGGCCAGCACAGGTGCTCTCTAGTAGAGCGCAGTCTCTAGTACACTATCAGGTACCTCGGCAGGCTCGGGCCAGCACAGGTGCTCTCTAGTAGAGCGCAGTCTCTAGTACACTATCAGGTACCTCGGCAGGCTCGGGCCAGCACAGGTGCTCTCTAGTAGAGCGCAGTCTCTAGTACACTATCAGGTACCTCGGCAGGCTCGGGCCAGCACAGGTGCTCTCTAGTAGAGCGCAGTCTCTAGTACACTATCAGGTACCTCGGCAGGCTCGGGCCAGCACAGGTGCTCTCTAGTAGAGCGCAGTCTCTAGTACACTATCAGGTACCTCGGCAGGCTCGGGCCAGCACAGGTGCTCTCTAGTAGAGCGCAGTCTCTAGTACACTATCAGGTACCTCGGCAGGCTCGGGCCAGCACAGGTGCTCTCTAGTAGAGCGCAGTCTCTAGTACACTATCAGGTACCTCGGCAGGCTCGGGCCAGCACAGGTGCTCTCTAGTAGAGCGCAGTCTCTAGTACACTATCAGGTACCTCGGCAGGCTCGGGCCAGCACAGGTGCTCTCTAGTAGAGCGCAGTCTCTAGTACACTATCAGGTACCTCGGCAGGCTCGGGCCAGCACAGGTGCTCTCTAGTAGAGCGCAGTCTCTAGTACACTATCAGGTACCTCGGCAGGCTCGGGCCAGCACAGGTGCTCTGGCTCCGCGTCGTCTCCATCGTCAGGCGCCGCCCACGACTCGCACCACGCTGCTGACGCTGAACTCTCCAGTAGGCTTGTGTCCACTCTGGAAGCAATACGCTCAATATTAGTAAAAACAAGCATAATTAAAAAATATATATATTTTGATAACCGGTTTTAATCTTATAATGTTGTATTATCACGGGAACTAAATGTATATGCACCATTTTAATAGTATTGGTTGAGCGGAAGTAGTCAAAAATCTGTCCCAAAATTTGAAGGAAGCATGAAATTAACAGGCAAACGAATGCACGAGTGAAAATAAACTAAAGGTACATGATTATAATGAACAGTTAAGTTTAAGTGCATTTCAAATTTGATATGTGCTCTTGCAGTGATGGAAAACATTGTGAGAAAACCAGTATGACCTAGGATTAATAATTTGAAAGACATGTGACTTCCATCGGTTCCATCGGACTTGTCGGTAGGTAGGTGTTCCTGTAGTGGAACTGTAATGATGATGATGTAAACGGCTATCGAACAGACTAAACTATTCAATACTGACCTGCCTAACAATGGGTCGTCGGTATTGGCCGCTACAGCCAGCGCATGTATGGCAGCCAACGGGTGCATGTTGGCGTGCGTGTGCGTGCGTGTGAGCACGGCCGCGCACGCACACACGCGCCGCACGCGTGACGTCACGCCGCCAGACGATATGCGCCAGTTGCAGTATTCACTGGAATAACAACCAAATATCAGTTATCAAAAATTCAACTCTTCCACTAAAAGGCAAACCATCATGTGATGAACGTTTTTTGTTATGTTTGTTCTGTATCTGGGTATTAATATCAAGTATGTATTTAAAAATATATGTATGTACATATATCAGAATCTGGCTAAGCTTTGCTAAGTTTAAGGTCAGGGTATGCAAAAAAGTCCCAAATTTATTTATTTTAAGGCCCACCTTAAATTTAATCCAGATTTTTTTTAACACAAAATGTATGATGATGACTGTGGAGTACCTGCGAACGCAACGTGCCCACTGTGGACGGCTCAGTGTATGTACTGCAGACACAAGGTACTAACTTGAGCTGCAAGGCGTGCGGCAGCCGCGAGTCGAGCGTCCAGGCGAGCAGCGCCAGCAGCTGCGCCGCGAGCGCGAGCGCCGCCTGCGACCGGAACGCGCCCACTGTGGACGGCTCAGTGTATGTACTGCAGACACAAGGTACTAACTTGAGCTGCAAGGCGTGCGGCAGCCGCGAGTCGAGCGTCCAGGCGAGCAGCGCCAGCAGCTGCGCCGCGAGCGCGAGCGCCGCCTGCGACCGGAACGCGCCCACTGTGGACGGCTCAGTGTATGTACTGCAGACACAAGGTACTAACTTGAGCTGCAAGGCGTGCGGCAGCCGCGAGTCGAGCGTCCAGGCGAGCAGCGCCAGCAGCTGCGCCGCGAGCGCGAGCGCCGCCTGCGACCGGAACGCGCCCACTGTGGACGGCTCAGTGTATGTACTGCAGACACAAGGTACTAACTTGAGCTGCAAGGCGTGCGGCAGCCGCGAGTCGAGCGTCCAGGCGAGCAGCGCCAGCAGCTGCGCCGCGAGCGCGAGCGCCGCCTGCGACCGGAACGCGCCCACTGTGGACGGGTCCGGCGCCGGCGCGGACTCCTTGTTTTGACGCACTGGAATCACGCATTTTAAATAAGAATTTTTAAAATATTAGACATCGGCTTCAGGAAGCACAAAGCTCACTTAAAAAAAACTTATAGCTAAAAGTGATAGTAGAATAAACAATCACGACTTAAAATAATGGTTAAGTAAAGACGTCATCAGAATGACCTTAAAACCCTGTGGCAGGGTCAAAGTCAAAGTCAAAGTCAAAATGTTTTTATTCAATTTAGGTATCAAAGATACACTTATGAACGTCAAAGTTATTTAAATAGACTCGACCGCCTTGTTCGGATAAAAAGCCTCTACTCAGAAGAACAGGCAAGAAACTGAGGGGCATTATTTTTTCAAATAATAAATAAATTAGTCTCACAAATTTTGGCTTACAACTAGGTAATATCTATAAATATTAGTGGCTACTTGGCGGAAGTGGAAGGCTCCAGACATCTTTATCTTCTAAATAATTCTTAACCTTATAATATCCTCTTTTCATTAATGTAGTTTTTACATGTGATTTGAATTTTCCCTCGGTGAGCCCTGTTATATTTTTCGGGATTTTATTGTAAAAACTAACGCAGTTGCCTAAAAATGACTTTCTTGACTTAGTCAGTCTAAATCTCGGTACAGCTATCCTATCCTTATTTCTAGTGTTATAATTGTGATAGTCACTGTTCAATTTAAATTTATGTAGATTTTTGCGAACGTGCATAATATTTTATATCAAATCAGAGTGACGAAGCTATTTGTAAATATGGTGTACCTCAAGGCAGTACATTAGGGCCAACTTTGTTTTTAATATATATAAATGAATTGTGTAAAATGAAATTACTGAATGCAGACATACTCATGTTTGCAGACGACACCGTACTCCTTTTCCATGGATCAAATTGGTCTAATGTATGCCAGCTGGCAGAGGATGGACTAGCCTGTGTCACATCTTGGCTAGAAGACAATCTTTTATCGCTTAATACGTCAAAAACTAAATACATGTGTTTTAAAAAAACGGAAAGAACAAAGTTACCTACGGACTTTGATGTTCATGTTCACACCTTCCCGTGTAATCGATCTTCGTCTATTCGTATATATTGTGCATGCAACACCCTTGACCGCGTGGATACCATAAAGTACTTAGGAGTTATCATGGATCACAAAATGACTTGGAGTCCACACATACATACAATTTCGAAACGAATAAGAAAATTCATTTTCGTCTTTAAGCTAATTCGCCCTGTGGCAGACAAGAAGTTACTGCTAGAGACTTATAAAGCTCTTTGCGAGTGTATTATAGGTTATTGTATCTGCTCATGGGGAGGCGCAGCTAAAACACACATGATTGAGGTGGAGCGTGCACAACGCGCTCTACTAAAAGTTATATTATTTTTACCTTTCAGATTTCCCACTACTGAACTGTATAACATTTGCAAAGTAGCTTCTGTTAGAAAAATATTCGCATACCAATGTATACGAAGGTATCATAGAGGTACAGAGCCTACCGTCAGCAACAAAAGACGTGACAAATACCCAGTACCCGGATACAAGTCTGCTCTTTCATGGAGACACTATAACCATATGGCCCCTATCTTCTATAACTTGCTTAGGACACAATTTCAAATAAACAATTTACATTCACACAAACTAAAAGCAACTATTTACGAATGGCTTCAACGGTATGATTACAAATCTTTAGAAACCATACTAATGAAAGTGAACTAAAGTCAAGTCAACCATGGATTCATGTATGAATAACACAATCAATTAACCAAACTCACGTACACACATTTATAATACAATTTCATAGTCATTCAACACACGCTGCCACTACATGAACTCATAAATCTTCGCACACGTACAACCTTACTCACACCACACTTAAACTACACCCTAAATAACTGAACACATCAATAATTGTAAACCTATATATATTTATGTATGTATCTACTATGTATTTCTCATACTATATTGAATCATAGAAATAGTACCTCTAAATTTTAATATGTACCTAGTTCTGGGAAGGCACTGGCTGCTGCAACACAGCTCACGCTACGGCAGCAGACAGGGTCCTAATGTAAAATTGTGTACATGTATTGAAACAAATAAACATTTTGTATTTGTATTTTGTATTTGTATTTTCAAAGATATTTATAGAAGGTAAAGTTAAAATATTTATTTCTTTAAATAAATCTCTCAATGATTCACGGGGACCCATTCCGTAGATAGCGCGGACCGGTCGCTTTTGCAAAATAAAAATGGCCTCCACTTCAGCAGCTGATCCCCACAGCAAAATGCCATATGACATTATGCTGTGAAAGTAAGCAAAGTAAACCATCCGAGCTGTAGCTATATCCGTCAGTTGCCTAATCTTGCGAACCGCATAAGCAGCAGAACTAAGTCTCCCAGACAGAGCACTAATATGTGGACCCCATTGCAGTTTGGAATCAATGCTTATACCCAGGAACACCGTCGCCTTGTCTATGTTAAGTTTATCGCCCTCAAGCAATACGTTTGGTTCTATATATCTAACATTAGGCATGGAAAACTTTAAACACTTAGTTTTTTTTGCATTTAGTAACAAATTGTTCGCAGCGAACCATCTCGAAATAATAGTCAGTACGTTGTTCACATGCACAAGTTCACTATCTTTCCTATCTTCGTCGTCGGTCGTCGGTCGTTTTTACATCTAACCCAGCGAATGCAAAAGCGACAGGCAGACTTGTTTATAACTGTTTTTTATGACTGTTTATAAATAATAACAGTTAATAAATTAATTGTTTCGGGATATTTTCATTTATGGTCAACTGATCCCAAACTAAGCATAGCTGTACATTCACATATATTTTCAGATACATACTTAAATAGATGTTAACACCCAAACATGGAACAAACACAAATGTTCGTGACATGAATGTTTGCCCTAGGGGAATTGGGAATTGAACCCACATCCCCAAGCTCAAAAGGCAGTTTCACTACCAACAGAGCTACGGAAGCAGTGTTGTGCACCAGTCGGTATTAATTTTATGTTTAAATTGGCTCTGTGGCAAGAGAGCATTTATATTTATGATGTCTTAAATTCTAGAAGTCAGCCTTCTGTCATTTTACTGTACTGTCTTTCGAGGTTTACTGTAGCACTTACTCCAAGCAGTGAGGTGTGAGAAGTCTCCATCTGTTGTGACCCAGGGTGCTACAATGTGCAGCTGGGATCTCTTCGGAAGCTCCTCATCTGTCTCTGAACCTATGAACTCCATGTCTTCTATACTGTCACTGGAAATATTATTTTAGGCTTGAGCATGATTTATCCAATATCTAAAATAGATTTCAATACTTCAGGAGATAAATAATGATTTAATACTCTTAGTAACGGAAAAAATGGTGAAGCTGATAAATGCATGTAAGACTGCAGGGCTGCAGCTGGTTTATTTATTTGTTGGCAAGAAAAATCAACAGCAAAACAACAGCTTTAAATGTGAAACCAATTTTATGAAATGAAGAACAATATAATTATGTTATAGCGGAACTTGCTATTGCGGAACAATATTTATAATTGCTTGTCTCAAATTTTAATATTGTAGCAATTATGTTCATGCTTCATAATAGTATAAATGTTTGTAAGCAATTTATCAGAAGGTAGGTATCTAGCCCAAATTAGGACTAATCACTTGAACTTATCAGCAGTAGATAAGGAAATTATTGCACTGATAAAAATATATCAGTCAGTAGGTCACACAAGCACTTTTATAACATTTTGCAAAAATAGTTTTGGACATATTCAACTATACCAAGACACAAAGTGTGGTCGAAAACCATAGTCATAGTGCTTATGATATTTTTATAATTTTTTTACCTTGTATCATATGTCAAATACACTGGAAAGATGTATTTAGTCAGTTGTCGTATCCGAGACCTTCTCAATGCTGCCAGCCGCTCTGTCCTTTCATTATAAACACTAACTTTATTATGCACTTCTATGCTCTGGTGCTGTGCATGTTTACCTAGTGTTGCCACTCTTTTCTGATACCGAGGTAATTTCAACTGTAACTCTGAGTTATAAGATTTTAAATCTGCTAATATTTTCTTCTTCTCTTCTATGTTACTTCGTCGTTGTTCTATGGCTAATCGAAGCAAGTCCAGTCTGTCTCGGGACTGTTTTGCTTCAGTGAGTAGTGTATCCTTCTTTAGTTTAGGCAGTAAGAGCTTCTCACATCGATCTAGAATATATTTCCTATTCGCTTTTAGCCGAAGAAGCTTAGCCTGCTTCTCTGAATATCTGAAAAATGTCAAAAAGGTTACTATGACTATGATGTATGATATAGATAATTAAATTGCCAGTGAAGCTGGTAATCTTTAGTGCTAGCTTTTCACTGTTTCATCCGTCTTTAATAAAGCAAGGTTATGTAAGCATCTAAATGCAAACAATTTTTCTATAGAGATCAGACAAACTGTTTCATTATTTTTTCGTAAAACTTATTGAAGACATTTAACTTGCAGATTATGTTATTTTTAAGAAGATTGCATCGAATAAGTGCCTGAAAATATTCATAGTCAATGTGAGATGAAAATAAACACAAACATCTGTTTACATTGTTCACTTTCTTCATAGAGAAAGTATTACAACGTTTTCCATTCAGTTCTTTCTGGTATCGATAATGAATCATCATAGGTAGCGAGTGTATGGCTTGCGACGTTAGAATACATCAAAGTAACACACCTGTCCGCGTAGGGCATCGAAGAATGCACAAAATTTCCCGTCCGAATACAATCAACACAGTAAAAGTTCCTTTTCACAGTGTAACACAGGAGACACTTCGTGTAATGTCCGTCGCTCTCAGTAGAAGACACGCGGAAATCCCTTGGTGCCTCACTTTCAGTATAATAGCTGGATGCCATAATTTTAATTTAAAATTTTAACTTGATTTCCTTTTACGTTGTTTGCAAAATTGTGGCGAAATCGAACGAAACAAAAACAGTCAAAACTTGTCAAAACTGCGCTGTCATAATTAACACAAGTGTCACTTTATGTCAATGTCATCTGTGTGTATCTAAAATATTCCGATCTCGTTTACATTTGTTAGAGTACTTAGTAGTTTTGGGTAGCCTTTGGAAACATGGTAACACTATGATGTGATAGTTCGTGTACTATGTCATAGATGGCCAGCGCAACTTGTTTTTGTTTCAAATCGAAACCTTTTTTTCGTTTACTTATTTATTTTATTTTAACTCATCACCAAACAAACTTTAGTGTGGTGTGTGATTTTAGAAATAGTTTCTTGTGCCTCTGGGTTGCACTGATGCAGAGGATTTTCTCATTTAGTTTATCTGCCCATGTATGCTTTACTAGATAATTGCTAGATAACACCAATTTTGACACGAAAATGCACAAAATGATAGGTGCTTAAAAGAGTACATAATATGTTCAGAGAGAGAGTTCAATTCAATTCTTGGTTTATGGCTCGTGAGAAGACTCTTCTCAACCTAGAGAGAGTTTCATACTGTCTAGGAAAGCAAAGTGACAAGCCAACTTTTTTATACTAGTGTGCGTGACAGGTACACACGTCTTTTACTGGGGTTGTGTCCACTTAGAACATAACAGTTGGCTGTGATTTTTTTTGATGAGTGCAAAATTTTTTTCAATCCCTCTCTGGGCATATCATTTAACAAAGGTGCAAAACTCTCTGGTGCATACAATCAAACTATTCAGAAAGGATTCTATTTGACGAATAATGCCTATCTCCTTTATCAATTTACTATACACTATAAAATGTCCCGATTCTAATTTGCTATGGCTCACAGAATAATTAATAGTCGAAATCCTGTATCTAATAAATTAAGGAGGTACCCAGTCCGGCGCTGGTCGTCCGGGCAGTCCCAGGCCGGAGCCGGCAGTAATTTATTCAGCGTCGTCTGAGGATGATTTCCCCGGGGCTGCGCCCGTCTTAGCTGATCGGCTGCCGAACCTGCCACGGAGACATGCACAGAATCTCTAATTGCGAAGATGTCGTCAACGCTCAGCATTTTTGGAGGAAATAGGCAATAATTCTAATTTTAGCAATAGGTAGGGTTGGCTTTAAAGAAAAAATGGTCATGTTATGTACCTACCCATGTTATTAATAAATAATTCGTTGGAAATAGAAGACTGGTTCACTTTTCTACCACTGTATCAATGTCACTAAAATGTATACTATCAATCACTCATTGATAAGTAGTAGGTACCTACGTAAGACATTCTGTACCTACCTATCGATGCTATCTCTAGATTAAGTACTTATGTGCATTAATTTAACCATGGAGCTTGGAAAACGCAAAAAGCTTCCGATATATTAATTGTAGGAACCTGTGTATATCTAAGCACATAGTAGGTAGGTACTAGTAAAAACTTCACACTCTGGCAACCTCGAGATCTTTTACTCGTAAATAAATAAATCCATTTAATTTTATTACAGGCAATATAACTTGCATATCTACTTTTTATTGACCATTTATTTGTAAGGTAGGTAGGTACGTAGCTACTATAAAATAATAATAGGTATATTTTTTTGTTGACAATAATGAAAGTATACATATGTACAAAAACATATTGTGTTATTGTGTTTCAAATACATGACACTTAACTCTCAGTTCGAGTACTCAAAATGAACTACAGTGGGTCCCAAACTAGGCGACGCCTGTATTTTGGGCACCCAGTGATAGTGTTTACCAAATACAATTCCCGTGCTTGTTAGTGGACACATTTACGCATTCGACTATTTATAAAATTATCTACATTATTTAAGAAAAAGCTAAGATGTTCTGAAGGCTAACTTACTTTAGTCCAAAACCTCAAGCCGCCGCAATACATGCAATTAGTCCCTCCCAACTCTATTTGCGTAAGATCCAATCACACCGGGTCCAGCCGGCCGGTCCCTAATGACTATAAATGGATGGACACAACTCTACAGCCAGGGACTGCAGCCACGATATTTTCAAGCGGGCTAACTCCGGTCTACATCCGGTATTTATTTATCTACCTAACTTATGTTCTAAATCTTAAGACAAGTTTTATGGTAGAAGTTATCCCACATAAACCACCCCAGCATCAAATATTTAGTACAAGTAACATACTTACTAAGAACGCATGAATATCGTGTAAATCTCAGAAATTATTTTTATTTTTTATAAGAAATAAAATATTTAAAACATTTTATTTAATAAAATTCTGAAAATTAATAAACTTTTATTAAAATAATATGATAATAAAATTACTAAGCGTGCAAATTCGCAGACAAATCTGCGCGTGAATATTTTTATTCGTGGTTCATTCGTTAACATTTACATGCAGATTTGTTCGTAGATAAGTATCTGAAAAATCCACGCTTTATCCATGCTTTACGTGCATGCGTACTCGCATGCACGTAAAGCATGCGAGCCAGCCTAATCCAAATAGATACGAGTACCTAGCCGATTTCAAGTAATTTTATTCCAGTACAATACATCCTAGGAATCCAGTGTAACAATAGTAGATTATGCACCGAGGGGGCAAAACAGCGTCTGACGTTGCGAGCGGCTTATTGAACCCAGAGCTTTTGTAGAGTCCTGAGTGAAGCGACGATCAAAAAGGAACTGTGAAAATATGTTGCACCACACACCGTCTTTTGTTTTAAATTTTGTGCAGCAACTGTGTTTTTTTTTCTTGGTGGCCTGTTCCATTTTCGAATAGTAAACTCTACTTACAATGCCCGTATGCTGAGTTTTCATTCAATTTTAATTTCTTTGCACGAAAACTCCCTTGGGAGTTTCATACAACTTTATCTCCTAAGGGATTTAAGGGATATTTCTATATAAGGGAAGCAATGCCTGACTTTACGTTGAGACTGCTTACGTTTACGATGATAATAATATGTAATGGTCATTGTCAAGCAGATGGTGTCAAAAGACTTTTGTCATAAACCTACCTAGTTATCGATATGTTGTACCGGTTTTCAGCATGATAAGACGAAACCGATACAGCACACAACTTGCGTCCATGCACCGAGATCGATACAGAACAATACACTGTCTTAGGCAGATTAACTAACTTACTTCGAACGGAACATAACTTGGGCGATACTGATACCTACTCGTATCTATAGCTGCATAGCTGCAGGCTTTGTACCTACCTAGTTATACTTAGGTTCTAGGATAGTGGTAAGTTTCAGATGATTTCATATCACCTATATAGAACAGAAGAAGACGTAGAGAATATAAATTAAATTAGGTATTCTATTTTGATCGAATGAAGCGCCAAAGCAAGCGAAGCGCTATGCTTCCGCTTCGACAAAAATGCTTTCGTATGTCCGAATTCTGTCTGGATCTCTGTCTTCGTCTACAGGTCGCATTTCTTAACAGATTCTCTTGAAATTTCTTGAATAGGTTCGATAATTAATAGTTAGAATAGAACAGAACATTTCACGAGAATCGGTTGAGAAACTCGACGGGGGACTATTCCTGCGCGTGAGATGAGATGAGATTTTATTGTGGTCACTCTCACACCTATGATGTTTCAAACGAGAGCAACAAGGACAAAATAAGGTGAGATGAGAATCTTAAATCTCCGAATATGGTCTCTGTACAGGAGGACAAATGTCGACCGCGAGGTCTACAGCTCACAGAGCCACTTCTTTAAATTATTTACTGACATCAAAACTTACCAGATCAAACACCTATATCAAAATCAGGTCAAAGTTTATTAAAAAAGCTTATCCTACTATTATTATAACCGCGAAAGTTTGTATGTATGGATGGATGGATGGATGTTTGTTACTCTTTCATGCCAGAACGGCTGAACAGATCTGGATGAAATTTGGCATATAGATAGATTATAGTCTAGAATAGCACATAGGCTACTTTTTAACCGCGAGTGAAACCGCGGGGCGCAGCTTATTAATAAATTAGCCCCCGACGCAAAACCGACGGGTGTTAAGTTTGACGTGTCCATGCGTGGGTGTGTCTGTGAGTGTGTGTTTCTGACTGTGGCATCATAGATCCCGAGGATGAACCGACTTTGATTTTATTTTTATTTGTTTGAAAGGTGAATTCGTTGGGAGTGTCCTTAGTGTTTGGTGAAAATTGGTATCAGGGCTTTTTTTTTAATTTTTAATTTCTTAGTGCTATCGATCCATAGAAACGCCGAATTCCGGGTTCCGCGACATTTAGCGTGCACGATTATATGAACTACATTTTATTCATTATGTTCTAATTTTTTTAAAACGTCCTCAAGAGAAATTAATGCTATGAAAAATATCCGCATTTGTAAGGAGTGAACTTTGACTGATTTATTTAATTAATAGACAAAACAAATCAAAAGTCCTTTTACATAGGGAGGTTGTCTACATCATTAGCTTTAAAATTAATCCTTAATACAAGGAAATTCTTAATTGTTTAAGAATGATTAGAAGAAATCATAAGAAATTTTTGAAATTGCATTTTTTACTCTGTAGATAACTTTAAAGGCTCATCAGTACCTTTACTTGCACTCTACGCTTGTCGTCTCATTCTAAACGAAATTGTAATAGAAAACCATTAGCCAACGCGAAGTTAGTCTAAAGTGTTCTCCGGATCCTTAACAATGTACTAATGCTTTTGATAGATAAAAAATAAAACCGTACAATTATCGTAATGACGAATTTTGTCAAAGTCGGGTTAAAATGACAACGTGAAACAAAAATAAATATGTACAATTACCTACGACGTAGTACGACGTGACGGTTTGAAATTGAGTGTTATTTCAAACGATCTTCACTTAGATCCAAATGGAAGAAACCACATCGCGAGCACGATTCGCTCTATGTCATATAAATAAAATTTTCTCCCCTAATGAAAGCCGCAACAGCGTTGTCTCATTTTCGCCCAAGATAAGATGGGTATTATACGAGCCGAGCTTTATCTTTGTAATTTCGCGTTTCGATTCCAAGTCTTGTCTTGGGTACTTGGTATTATTATTTATATTTTATGGTTATTCAAAAGTACCAGTAACCGACGAGCGTGTATCAAAAGACGCATGGAAGTAGAAGAAGCAAAAGATGTATGCCAGGATCGTAGCAAGTGGAGAGAAATGGTCTCTGTCTCCCCTGTGAGAAAAAGGCGTAATTATTTATGTAAATACTAGCTGCGCCCCACGGTTTAACCCGTAGTAACAAAGTAGCCTACGTGTAATACAGGGTATAACCTACATCCATACCAAATTTCATCAAAGTCCGTCTTTCAGTTTGATCGTGAAGAAATAACAAACATACACATGAGTGTGTATGGAAGCCACAAAATATGCCCTATTACATGTCTATGATGGAAGCAAACTCACAAACGTTCGCCTTTATAATATTAATGTGATGTGGTTGTGTGATGTATGGTTAAACATTTTTGAAGACATCTATCAGGTTCTCTAAGGTTCGATTAAGTTAAGGTTAAGTACCTACTCAATAATCTTATACCAAATTTCACCAAATCATGGCCAGTTGATAAAAAAATTAGCAATTGTTTTTGACAATGAGCCAATGTCAAAACAGACGGATAGGTAATTAATTGCCAGGTTAAATTTTGATGACCATGGGTCTTCGCAGCATTAGGCTATCTTGAGAACTAATTATTAATACCTAAATAAATATAATATTAAAATTTGTTTCTTTTGATCCTGAAGGGGCTCAACAGGTTTAAATAAAATTTGGAATGGAGACCGCTGCTGTTTATTCAGCCTGGATCATTGGGTTCTTCAGCTTAATCCAGCAGTCAAAAAGCGTACACGCAAAGATATAAGCAATTATATTAGGGGATAACCAATGCATATAGCCAGACTTTGTAACACTCGCACATAAAGGCCCGAGAGGATAGACTCGAATAAATAAGTATCTACGCGCTGATCAAGAAAAATAGCGGAATACTTATTTAGATTATGTGAGAAATAGGAACTCACAGAGTGAGCGTGTATCAAAAATCCATGAATGTAGGTCGTCCGGCAATTCCGTGCGACACGTCGGCTCCCACGGGAAATCAGCCGGACGCAGGGTGCCGGAGCCGGAATCCTTGCTGCGTACGCTGCCCGCTGTAATTACACTCGCCACATAACTACATGACAACTCACTGCTATTTTAATTATTGTAAACTATTTCTGAAGGGACGGTATTCAAAACCACCTTAATGTAAATGTAAACAACTAATACTTCTATTAATCCAAACCCTATTACCCTATTAGGTCGAACAATAATAACCAAATTTCGAATAAAAACCTTCAGGGTTCCGATCGAATAATAATGTCAAAACCTTCGTGAGCGTGCAGGAACACTGTATGTCTGTTGTGACAAAGCAGAACATCCATTGCCTAAATGTCCCACATTCCTGGCTACGTCTCCCCGTGATCGGTTCTTGGTTATCAAGTCTAATAACTTTGCGTAAACTGTTGTGATAAGCACACGTTGCCCAATTGCCCTTCCGAGAGTAGGTGTAATTCATGTTAACGGTCGCATAATTATTTATTGCACTTTGGTAATGCAGGTACTTCACAGGCAGGTACAGGGGGGCTATTGACTGCCTCGGTGGCTCAGTTGGTAGTGAACCTGCCTTCTGAGCTTGGGGGCGTGGGTTCGATTCCCACCTAGAGCAAACATTTATGTGACGAACATTTGTGTTTGTTCTATGTCTGGGTGTTAATATCTATTTAAGTATGTATTTAAAAATATCTAAGTATGTATATCAGTCTCTGGCAGCCATAGTACAAGCTTTGCTTAGTTTGGGGTCAGGCGACCGTGTGTGGAATTGTCCCGAATTTATTTATTTATTCCTGCGTGTGAGATGAGATGACATTTTATCTTGGTCACTCGCACACCTATGACGTTTCAAACGAGAGCAACAAAGACGTAAAAAGGTGAGATGAAAATCTCAAATCTCCGAATAGGGTCACAGGAGTGTTAACGCGTCGCGAAACAGCAGCAACCAGAATACCACCACTTTTAACACTAATGTAAATAAACAATCTGCGCGCTCGGCTACTGCAGACGAGCGTTCAATAGCCGCGCGGCTTGGCAGCTCATACGATGATGGGCTTCATGGTCACTCCGATACCGACAGCCCCGTTACGTTGCTGTAGGTATTAAATGCGCCGCTGTCAGTGGAACTAATTATATTAAGTCCGGTACTTCTGTCCTACTAGGGAACGGCCCAATGCCACTTTCTTGGCGAAATGGGAAATACTCATAAATTGCGTGCCATTATTGACAGCGCGTCACAACGCGATGTGTGCCCTTAGATGTTACCTCGCTCGTCGAGGACGGGTGAGCACCATTTATTCAAACCGAGGAACAAATTTCCTAGGTTCTAAGTACTTATAAGAATTGTATAAGCACTTAAATCTCTGCCCTCAGAAGACTTGTACAACGCAAACGTCAATTTGTTGCACAGGAAACGTACTGTCGACCATTATTTTGGTCTAGTCATTCTGGAAGCTATGGAAAGTAGAATACTTTCACACTCTTCAAGTAATAAATGGACAAACCATACTGCTTCAATTCAAAAGAGAACTGTCGGTCTATTCGAATCGGAAAACAGTGCTCCTCTTAACTGGCCTATCGGTGTGATCGAGTGAACGTTCGAAGGCAAGGATACCGTTGTGAGAGTCGTGGATGTCCGTACGAAGTCTGGGGTTTATCGTAGGCCGGTAGTTAAAGTTTACCCAACTCTAATTTAGCTGTAAGTTTGATTAGTTAGTTCTAAAGTTTAACTTAACTTTAAATTTCTTCCTAAGTACTGGCTATCGTAATAGATTGCTTATTAGTAAATTCCTTTTAGCTTAACCCTTACTAAATTAGGCGTGCTGAAGTGACTTTAATTGTGTATGTGTCTAGTATCATTGAAGGCCTTTCGTCCTGTCAAGGCGGGGGGGATGTTTACGCCAAATAGTAATTCAATTCTTATTATTAATCGTAATCGAAAAGGCTAACGTCATGTGTCTCATCTCCTTTCATCCTACCCACGAGACTTACTCTCCGTCCTGATTTAAAAACTCACAAAAAACGAGGAGTATCAATGGCGGTCGACGACGGTTGTGCTTCCGCTAATTAAATCGAAAATATTGGTTTATCGACCTCCAGTGAACTTTGACTACTGTGTTAAATGTTCCCCAGTGCTTTTTGGTGGAAGTATGGATTCTGCAGGATGGCCGACGAACTGAGAGGAGATCGCTGTGAGTCCCCTTCTTTCCAATCCTTTCTTTTTAATGTGTGTCATCTTTAGCGATCCAAATTAATTAAAACGTTTATTAGTGCGCATACAATATGGGTGATGAAATCAGTCACAGATAAATTGAGGTAGTATTATTTGTACTGGTAGCGCGTGAAGTATTTAATCCTATCGCATGGTTTAGTATGCCCACTGAGGCCGCAGAATACAACCCAAGCATATGCGCGTAGCATATGGGTCATGAAATGAGGCACAGACAGAATGAGGTGGTTTTACAAGTTAATACGAGTAACTCTCTCATTTCCAATTTTGAGCACATCAAAGAGGTAGCGCACGATTGAGGAACCCATCGTTAATCATAGGCCAGGAGGTGGAGAGATGAGTTCCGTACTTCTCAAATAAATTCAACTCAAATAGCAAAAAACTGCACGTCGGTTTCTTGCCTGTTCTTCTTGGTAGTAGCTCCTTTTCCGAAGAAGGTGGTCATATTTATGACTTTGATGATTTAGGGTACTTTTTCAAGTAATAGACAATGGTAATTCAATCAATAGACCGAAAGAGAGGAGATAGTTAAGTTAGGAGTAGTTAAGGTCGCCCTTATACTGCCGAAAAATGTATTTCAGTTTTTAAGATTTTCATGTAGTTTTGGGTGTGCAGTAAAGTAATATTGTATTGTATAGTTCCTTCAATAATGAGACCAAAATGTGCTCATGAAACGTTATAGTTTAGCTGCAAGACGTCGACGATGTGCATTAAAAAGACTGCTGATAGGAATAAATAGTTATGTCAGAAAAACTACAGGTTTTTAGAACTCTCTTTAGATAATAAAGCTTGAGCTCCTTTCAGTTTGTTAACCGTCCCGTGTAATCCAATCTTTACACTGCTAAACCAATGCTCTAGCTTAAAATCTCCGTCGAAGTGCAATTAACATCATGTTGCTCGCCCGCTCTCGCCCCACTTAACATACGCAATTGGGTTTCCGTCGGAATGGCAGGAGAGAGCGTTTTTTTGTCAATTAAAAGTATGAATTCGTTGGAGCAGAGGTAACTCGTGTGCATAATGTGATTCGCCGTTCGTTAGTGAGGTTTGATTGCGGTCAGCGAGGCTTTTAAATGGAATTAAGAATTTTTTTTTCAAAAAATTATCAGAATTTTTCCATGCGTATTCAAAAAGGCACTTAGGACATCTTTTCACAGTAGGTTCCGTTGCTCCATTCTGTACTAAGCTAAATTTGCCAACCCTAAAATGGTCGCAGTGTCACGTTTTGAAATGAAACGCTAAACTATTAATTCTATCAGATTATATTAGAAGAAGTTGGTATAACAATAGAAATAGAAATAGTTTATTTTACCAAAAAATATTACATTTAACCTTAAAAACTAAACTTATAAATAAATAAAAACGAACTACATTAGATAATGTTTAAAAGGTCAGCAGAGTGCTTGAGAGTACTGCACTAGGCGGACCTGTATCGCAGGACTCTCGACGGCTGCATTTAATGAATAACTGAATAACTAGATATGGTGCGCAAATGGTACATAGAGCAATTAGTGAAAATGATTATACAGAATCCACAAGTGAAGAATTATGTTAAAACAAATAATTAATAATTTATTATTAGGTCCTTACGTATGAAATTGGCGTTTTGTACGGGAGGAATAAAAAGTCGATTTTTTTTTGTAAAATATATTTAATTAATCAAAGTATGCACCCTTGTTATCTATGCACTTTTGCCATCTTATGGGTAGTTCATTGATCCCTTTACTATAAAAACCATGGGGGCGAGAATCAATAAACTCTTTGAAGGCGGTTTGGACTGCTTCATCGGAGTGGAATTTTTTTCCTTGTAAGAAGTTGTCCAAATTCCGGAAGAAATGGTAATCTGTTGGAGCAAGGTCCGGGGAGTACGGTGGATGTCGCAGACATTCCAATTGTAGCTCAGCTAACTTAGTGGTTGTTTGTTGTGCAGTGTGTGGTCTTACGTTGTCGTGAAGCAGCAGTGGCCTAGAGCGATTGACCAATCTCGGTTGTTTAACAGCTAGTTCTTCCTTCATGGTTTGCAGTTGCTGACAATAGATATCTGCCGTAATCGTTTGGCCAGATTTAAGAAAGCTGTAGTGAACGACACCGGCGCTAGTCCACCAAACACTTACAAGTAACTTTTTCTGAGTCAATTTTCGTTTAGGGCAGGATTTGGCTGGGTCTCCAGGGTTCAGCCATTGCGATGAGCGCTTTCGATTATCGTACAATATCCACTTTTCATCACAAGTAATAATTCGATTTAAAATCTCTTCATTATTGTGTCGGTTGAGCAAAGTAACACAGCATGCATGCAGGCGACCCGTGTTTGCAAGTTCGATTCACTCAATTCATGAGGTACCCATCGTTTGAGTTTTTTTACTTTCCCGATTTGCTTCAAGTGGATTAATACAGTTTTGTCACTTACCCCGAAGCCTGCTGCTATCTCTGAAGTGCTTTGTGATGGATCCGCTTCCACAATAGCCTTTAATTCTTCGTTTTTCACTTTGATCTCCGGCCGTCCACGGGGTTGGTTCTTAAGGTCGAAATTTCCAGAACGAAAACGTTGAAACCAAAAACGTACCATGCTGTCTTTAGCGACACCAGCGCCGTACACATCATTAATTCTTCGAGCTGTTTCTGCAGCACTGGTGCCACGGTAGAACTCGTACTCGTAAATATACCTACCGATATTTCATGTTTTCCATTGCGCGGTAATAAGCTACGCCAAAGAAAAAATAATGACGAAAATAACAAATGAATGACTGTATTCCAAAGAAAAAAAAAAACCAGCTAAATGAATTTATTAATTTGAATTTCGAATTCTTAACCAAAGAGGAGATATTTCAGATCAAATTGATCAGTACGACAAAACGCTAATTTCATACGTAAGGACCTAATATATGGTAAGCAAAGTTGCAAATAGTCGTAACAGCGTGTGTGTGAGGTGTGAGAAATTGAATGTTGGGTGAAGTATGTGTCTGCGGTGAATAGTGTGGGTGTAACAGAATCTATCGAGCTTGGCGATGTAGCAGTTCGACATCGGACATACAAATAAATTGATAGTTGACACCAGGGCTAGCCACTCGGACTATACGAACTACTTAGTTTATAATGTACTTACTTATTAATACTAAAATCAGTTTTTAGAGTGTAGACTTTCGTAGTCTCGTACTACAATGAGTAGCAGACATTTCATAGAGATGGCTCTACGCTACGTGATGTAGACCATCTACGCAGAATCAAACGTGTTACGAGTATATTTTACCAGACTCTACTCTTGAATATTATCAACAATGCATACTAGTCTAACTTATTATAAACGCTACTGGCATACGACAAAGGAACACAAGTGTTCCTAATTCAAAATCGCACGATCTCTCATGCGGATTCGTCACAGATTCAGAATGGCAATGATCTCGGCACCCGCCAGTAAATCATATCGCAGGCAAATGCGTAGCGCACTCTGAGCCCCGAGCCGAGCCCGAGCCCGAGCCCGAGCGCCATAAACTGAGATTTTTCAATGCGGGCGAAAATAAGGACCGTATCTTACTTACTCCCTAGCTGGTGACATCACAGAAAATGCAGAAAGATTTCTCAGCGCGACTTTCTTTTATTTTCGTGGTACTTTGAGATGTTTATTTTAGTGTACTGTGGAACGGTTTTCTATTCTTGGGACATAATTTTACATTCATTATTGTGGAAGGAAATTGTCGTGCATTTTGTTTACACTTATTTTAGTTTTATTTTGAATGCTGAGTATTCAATAAAACTATTAAGTTGTCTGATTAGTCTTTGTCGTACGTTTTTTAGTTAAGTCAGTTATACCACGATTTTCCACCCACACACACGTTTACTTACGCCGCTTCATTTTGAATTGGAAATCGTAAATCATATTTGATGGTTAACGATGAGACCGCCCGTTGCGCCTTTATTTTTGAATGTTTAGTTTAGATTTATTTGTATTTGATGTCAATAAAGAGTTTTTGTATTGTATTGTATTGTATGAGATTGGCGCGTAAAATTAATTTTTTTTTGCCGTTTTTAATGGTATTAATCATAACAAGGACACAATAAGTTGCTCGGTTAAACTTGAGAGAACTAATCTGGTTATTTAATGATCGAAAAAAATATGTGTTGTAACCTGAAAGCTGAAAATGTAGAGATCCACGCTCAAACAGATTTTTAAGAAGATATCTTTTGTGTTTTTCATTCTGAAATCAGAATGATTTTTAAATTCCTACTCCGATATAACTATTATTAGTTGTTTTTCTACCAGCTGTATTTTTTTGACCTGATCATCACAATTCTTCATATCAAGCTAGGCGCAAACAAAATACTTGTTTTCGTTGATTTCGTGATAATACCGGGCCTTAACACAGCTCATCCGATTTGTAACCATCTAATCGATGATGATACCTACACTAGTCCGAATTAGTATCAGGGGGGCTATTCCTGCGCGTGAGATGAGATGAGATTTTATCTTGGTCACTCTCACACCTATGACGTTTTAAACGAGAGCAACAAAGACGAAGACAAGTGAGATGAAAATTTCAAATCTCCGAATAGGGCCTCTGGTTCTGAAATGATACTGCCGAAACACACGATTATTAGATTAGCTTTAGGAATGTCACTCATAATAAAGAACAAGTAAAGTAAATCAATGTATTACAATAAATGTAAAGCAAAGCCCTATTAAAATGTTAATTGTCTATTGTTGCCTTTCTGCTCAGTAATCCTTAACTGTGGCAGAGTTTGCGAACCGTTAACACACCCGTCGGGACATTCATCCCGAGCATTTCCTGCTTCCCACTCGTACGCATCCCTGATTACTGCGACTCTGTACCTTCGTAATAAAGCTCAATTTCACATAACACCAAATCATCTGTACGCACGCCATAGTTATAATCACATGCATGTTGCTATGATCCTATCGTCTCCATTTAAGGTTTGATTTCCATTGGCAAAAGCTACAAGTGGCTTTGTAATATACATCAGTGTGTTCTAAAACTCTACTTGCATAGAAATAGGGTTTAATATCGCAATGATTGCGTGATGTACGAAATTTCTCAACAGTTGCGTTTACGTACGCATTCCAGAATATTCTTTATTGGCCTCTACCTACTCGTAATGCGTTATGATGTCAGGGATGAGTTAAAACGGCTTTTAATTATTTCAGATTTATAACAACTTACATAAAGTTAAGGCAAATTAGAAATTACTTAGAAAGTGTATAAAAATAACAAATATCAACCTTCAAAAACTTTTATACTGTTACTTAAAAAATCAAAACAATTGAAGCACGAATTGAAACTTGCATCTAATTACGTCGTAAATTTATTACGGATTTTACACACACCTGGGTTTTAAATTGAAGGGTGATTTAGAGGTTATCACACTATATATAACAACACAAACCGGACTTAATATTATCAAAAAGTACGAGAGTAATTCTGTCTGTCTCTCTGTTTGTAGGCTTTTCACGGCTAAACGGCTGAACGGATCTTTATGACATTTGATAGTTAGTTACAGTAGATCACGAGAAAGGTTTATGGATAATTACGAAGTCGTGGGTATCAGCTATTTTCATCATATAAAAGCGAAAGTTTGGATATATACATGGATGGATGTTTGTTACTAAGTCAGATCAGAACAGCTGAACGGAAATTTACCTCAGGGGTAGGTTTTAGTCTGGAACATTAACCGCGGGTGAAACCGCGGGGTGCAGCTAGTTATACAATATTCTAAAGTCAATGGTGCAAGAAATTCATATTTCGAAATCAGTTTATCGGACTGGCAATAGGGTAAATTATTTCAATTCAAATATTCAAAAGCAACTCGGTTTTCATCGATAAATTTGTGATGTACTCGTATCCATGCTAATATAGATATCGATATTAACATCGTATCTCTAGTATCGCTTCGTTCGACTCGCTCATCCGGGTCAGCGAACAGGTCAACTAGTAGGGTAAATACGGTGTCGGCATGATTCGCTTTGATGTATACTGCAAAAAATACTAGAATAATATTTTGTTTAGCGATGTTCGTAGCAGATAAGGGGGCCTACCAATATATCTTATTGCCATGATGGTTACGTTTTGATTTCGATTCTGCACGACCGCGAACCGTATCGCGGCGCAATAAAGTCCATGGTCGCGCAGCGTCGAAAAGGCGCTATATAAGATGTCATCGATGTATGGTTCCGGTCGAACGGGCTAGCGCTAAATAAAGATAAGACCTGTTTCCTTGCATTCAATCTTAACGGCCACTTGACAAATGCTTATTCGGCAGCGTTGGCAATACGGCACTCCAACAGGTCTACAGTACAAAACTTCTAGGTTTCCAAATCGACGGCGCGCTGACGTGAGAGAAGCACATAGACGAGCTGTGCGGGAAGCTGAGCCGCTCGTGTTTCGCGCTCCGGCGGCTCGCCAGCACCGCCACCCGCAGCGTCGTGCGCTCCTGCTACTTCGCGACCGTCCACAGTAACATCACGTACGAGCTGGAGCTATGGGGCCGTGCTGCCGATGGTAATAGGGCATTTGTCATGCAGAAGCGAGCCATACGTGCCATATGCGGGGTTCAGGACGACGTCTCATGCGTGGAGCTGTTTCGGGAGCTTCAGATATCACCTCTGCCGAGTCTCTCGTTCACCAGGTAGCCCTATTCACCCATGTAAACCTAGATATTTTTCAACGTAGGGGCGTCCATAGTACGTTCAATTTACGTAGTAATAAAAAGAAGGACCAACTAGTGACCCCCTCACATCGTCTCGTCAAGTCGAAGACGTCAGTGTATATTTTAGGGCCGGCGGTCTATAACCGTATACCAACTTCCGTTCGGGATGCGCCTTCTACCGCGTGCTTTAAAACCAAGCTGAGAGCTTGGTCACTAGATAATAATGTTTTATGACATTGAAGCTTATTTTAAAATAAGAGATTTTTGAACTATTATTATTTTGTATAATAATAGCTTTACATAATATTTAACTATTTTTACTATACTTAACTGTATAATGAATTATTTTTCTGACATTCGTTTTTAATTATAAATATTCATCTGTGTCGTGTAACTATAGAAGTTATCAATAAATTCTGATTTCTGATTTCATGGTAGGCCTCCAAGTTCAGCCTTTAAGGGGTATGGTAAGGCTTGGTGGCTGTCTCGCTCGCTCGCGACACAATTATAATTATAGTAGATATTTAAAATTATAGAATGTATTTTTGATAAATTTTCTTCTATTGATGACTTTAAAACCGTGTTACAACTTATTTAGCCATTTTCATGTTGATATTTATAGAATCTCCTAGATAGAACGCTGTCATGGTTTAAAAGGCTTGTTCCATGTGTCTGTTATTATTGTAAACGTTTTTATTTTTAGAGTTTTATAATAAAAAAAGGTAAAAATTGACATTTTTTCTAACATTCTAGGAAACAATGATCAAGACTTGCTACAAATAGTTATCCGAACAGCCCGCTATGTCAAAGAAACAAATCATAACAGAGTAGCGCTAATCATGTCTTCTCACTCGCACAATTGCAGAATATTGCTAATGTGAGCGAGAAGACACAATAAGCGCCATTTTGTTTAAATTCGTTTCATTATTGACATGGTTTGTACTTTCTTTATTGGTTGCTATGGCAGTTGGTGGCAAAAAGCAAGGGACAAAATATTAGGCATGAAAATAATTAGAGAGAATAAAAATGGTTTTGCAACAACGACGTGCTGGAATGCTGTTTGTTCAACAATGTTAGCGAGGCCCGTTCAATCCTCATGTTCCATGCATTAGCGCTCGTAGCGAAGGTGATTGACCCTTAACGTGTGATTGTTAAAAAGTGAACTCTCTTTAGATCGTCCCCGTAATCCCCGTGAAGGGTGAGAGAGCCACTGAATTTTCCGATTTTGTCTAAAGATGAAAGTGCACTGTGTCGACAAGGTGTGGGTTTTTAGCTTTTTAGACTATTGTACAACAATATTAAGTAATACAATAAAGGAATAAAATGTGTAGTAGAAGAATAATTTACAGTTCTCCATTCAGAACAAAAACTAAAAATTTTCTTGACATCATTTCGCTTCTTGCCTTAAGTCCATGTATTTAATTTTTCCTTATAAATAAATAATTGATGCAGCATCTACCTTTTTTTTCAACCCATCTCATGAATCATCGTCTTTACATTCACTCAGCTGCTATAAAAATCTAATTGCACCATAATGGCGGGAGGCTTTTACATTGAAACACTTGAGGGAAGCCGAGAGCTGCCGGCGTTATCCGCTCATATACCTATGCATACATAGCCACCTGGTAAATATATTTTTATCTTGTTTTCTAAGATATAATTTTATTTTTCTCGTGAAACGTTCAACCTTAGTACCTAGTAGCTGCGCCCCGCGGTGCTAGTTGAGTTGAAAAAGTAGCCTGTGCTAATCCAAGACATATTAAGCCGGATTTCATCCAAATCCGGCTACCCGTTTAAGCGTGAAGAAATAACAAACAAACAAACACACACACGTGCATAAACTTTGTAACGTGCCTTAAGTAGTACCTATCAGTTTAGGCCGTCTAAAATATCTGTTGACTATGCTCAGAACGACTCAGAAAGACCGACCTCAACAGGCAAATCTTAAGAGGGCCGCGACGCTCTGAAATTTCCATACTAACGCGCTACTCAAATTTCTTGAAAACCATTTGTCAGATTATGATGAAATTTAGCATGTACAATTAAATTAACAATATCTCCGCCCCTATGTTCTTAGTTTTTTTAAAAACGTTTTCAAGCGAAAATAGAGCTACGAAAAATATCCGCATTTTTAAGAGGTCACTTTTGACTGATTTATTCAATAGGTAGACAAAGCAAATCAAAAATTCCATTACATAGGGAGGTTGTCTACATCATTTACATCATATTCATCTACAGCTGTTAAATGAATCCATAATACAAGAGAAATTCTTAATTATTTAAGAATGATTACAGAAGTGCAAAAGTCATAAAAAAATTGAAATTGCATTTTGTCTCTCTGTAGGTAACTTTAGAGTGCTCTAGACGAAATGGCTATAGAATATCTTAAGCCAATGCGAAGTTAGTCTAAAGTAGTCGCCGGACTCTTAACCGGCTTGATTATGTCGGCTATTTGTGCTACATTATTTGTAACGATGATAGGTCAGTGTTTCACATGTTCGGATTCAACGCTGCGGGTGTATTATTCAAATCACAACAATGAACATGAGCTGCCATGGAATCGAAACCATCGTAACCATACCAAACAATGTAGAGCTCGATTGACCAGTAATCTATAGGGTTACGGGTATTAAGGGTACTAAGCAGAAAATAGATGCAAGTACTCATCATTCAGAATAACTCTTTTATTCATTTATTGTTTATTTTTCTGTGTATTGCTACAGCCTTCTAGATTAACATATTTTGCTAGGCAACTAACTGTGTCTTTGACAGGCTCCAATAAAATCACCCTGTGTGTATCAAATGTATTATTCCCCTTAGCAATAATCAGTGTATAGCCTCGGAACAATTACACAGTGTTTTGTCTTTTTCTTACTTTTATATTTTAAACTCGAGCGAAAAAGACTAAAGACTGTGTAACTTTTCCGAGGCTTTACAACGTTTATAGCTAAAGGGGAATGTAATATATACGACCACCGCAACGCTCCTATTTCAATTTAACAAACCGAAACAAATGAACTCTCTTTTTCTTCATTAATTTATTTGCAGCAGATAAATAAATGAGCAAGGTACATGGATATCAAAGGCGAGTAATTAGGTCGGCTACACACGATTAATGAGTTGTGTAACGAACACGCCGCGATCGGGCCCAATCAGCGCTGTAATTGAATCAAAACAAATTATCCCGGCCTTCCTGCCTTCCTGTGTACCTTACCTTCCTCCAAATAGACCGTAACACACTGTTCTGTCGGTGACTTATTATGATCTAGCGTGGTTTACTCGTGGTTTTCTGATTCCCTCTGATTATGATTTCCTTTCATTTCATTTTCGAAAACAAGGACGTGTCACCTAAAAAAACTCTTAAGTTAAATGGTTTTAATCTAATCATGATAAATTGATATGAGCTTGACCGGACAGCGCATGATGTACTTTGCGGGCATATTGCTCGCAGACTCATTCTGTAAGCATTCGATTCGTATTGTCTCTTTTTCAACGTTGAGTTTCAATTAGCCAGCGGTTAGTTAGCCGTTCACAGTTTGCTTAATCAGGACGAAGCCTCATTGTGACTTAATTTTTGGAAAGGATGTAATGAACATCAGACTAAAACATTTACCTATTCGAGTATTCACAAAATATACACATTTTTTCTGCGAGGTCTTTGACGGACTTGAGGAGGAGGACAATAGGTCGGAGTGTTTGAAGGTAAAGTTAAACCGGTGCTTATGTTCCCAGTGTATTTGTACCCTCGGCAAATGCCGCAAGATCCGAGGGAAATGGATCGAATTATATTTGAATGCGTGAATTCAGACTTAGTATTAATTACGTATTGCATAATATTTCATTGAAAATGTATCAGAAATTCATTACAATTATAATAATACATTATTCGAAATATTATCTACATTTTTGATCGATTTGCACAACTACTTGGATATTTCCTTTTCTAAAAAAAAGTAACCACCCTCGTTTTACAAAACTCACAAGTTGCAAACAGTTTTGCAAAGAATTTTCTCTATATAATTATTCCAGGTCTTTTCATGTAGCTGTTTTTTAAACAAACCCTCTGATACGTGTTAAGCATTTTGCTTTTTTTATCTTTTTTTATTTCTCTACAGACACGGAACCGCAAAATGTTCTAGAAAAAAGCGGCTATATTGCAAGTTCGAATGAAATTAAAACAGTTTGTAAGCTTTTAATTTTGCCCCTAGCGGGTTTCTGTTTACCCCCGCTTTGCATTCCTCTTTTAATTTGCACAATTTATTGGCCACCGCGAAATAATCTTGTAGCATCTGTAAAAGAATGCCAATGCTAACTGAGTAAGCACTGGCCAGATAGAAAAACGTAAGACATGAACTGAGCGGAGACATATACATCATACCCAAGTATACATTAAAAATAAAAAACCGCTAACCAATTTTTATCAATACCTAAGTACACAGTAGTTAAGAACGATACCGACCAATTCTCTTTTTAAACATAAAAATAATCAAAATCAAAATAAGTTCATCCCTTCGGGAGCCACGATGCCACACACACACACACACACACACACACACACACACACACACACACACACACACACACACACACACACACACACACACACACACACACACACACACACACACACACAAACACTTCAAACTTATAGCACCCCGTCGTTTGTGCGTCGAGGGTTATAAACGAGATGCATCGCGTCCGCACGGCATCCTTCATACAAAACGAGTGGGAGTGTGTGTTGCGTCGCGTCTATTTTATACATCCTTACTAATACTATAAAATACTAAATATAATACTACTTATAACGCCCCGTCGTTTGTGCGTCGGGGGTTAAATACGAGATGCATCGCGTCCGCACGGCATACTTCATATTTACAAAACGACCCACTCGTTTTGTAAGTGTGTGTTGCATCGCGTCTATTTTATACATCCTTACTAATACTATAAAATCAAAAGTAACTCAGTCTGTCTGTTTGTAGGCTTCTTGTTCACGTTATTTCCCTAGAATTAAGCTTTTCACGGCCAAATGGCGAGACGGTTCTTGATGAATTTTGTTAATTGGTTATTTTATATCAAGAAGAACGTTTTAGGATACTATTTTCTGAATAAACGCAAGCAAAATCACGGGACGCCGCGTCTACGACTCGTCCGTGTCTCGTCCCCGTCTTACGTCTTTTCTGTCTGACTTGCCGCTAGGGCAATATGTACATATTGGGGATAGAATATTGGACTATGCTGATCTCAGCAACGTTGACCCCTGCTGGGCTTCGTAAGTATGTACTTACATGCTTAATGTACCCAATTTTAGTGAAATACTGACCGTTCTGCATGTGAGGATATCATTTACATAATAATAGTCTATGTTCGAAGCCGCTTAGTAACAGTGGGTAATGATGCAAATTTTTATGAAGCCTTGAGTAGTCTAAAAAAAACTCCTACTCATGTAACGTAAATAATTCAAGAAATGAGATCGCAATTTAGAAAGAATAACCTACTTCTTGTTACTCCAAAACCGACTTAATCTTTCCACTTAAAATCAACTTCCACAAAAAACAAAGAACACCGCTCTAATACATTATTCTAATGAATTTGCAGAACAATCACAGTAAAATCTCGCGTAAGGACAAAATGAAATATTCAAGGAAAACATCGTTAAAAATCTGCCGGCTATAGACACAGCTCGCGGCTCGTAAACCGTGAATTTTGCGAGTTATTGCTCAGCTCAGAGGGTGGTAGGTGGTAAAGCAGAAAATCTACGGATTGTTAAAACTTCCCATGATGGTGTGATGCTTAATTTTTTATTCACAGCCCGGGACGTGCGGGGAAATAATGTTTTGCGCGGCTCACTTCCAGCGAGCGGTCGGAGAGAGAGGTGTTTAACATGTGGGATGTGCTCGCTCTGTGGGTAGACGGATGGGCTGTTATGGGGTGCGTCACAATTATTTTTTATATTCTGCGGTGGAAAATTTGACGGAAGTGTTTTTGTTGGGAGTTAAATGTCTATGGTGGAGCAATGGTCTCGCGTAAGCGGTAAATGTTTTGAAACAATGGGAAATTTTTATGGTGACACTTGGGAGGGACGTATAGTCCTTAAAATTATGTGTAAAAAAAAATGTAAAGAGACGTACATGGTAACTCTTACTTTTTAGTAGTCGTTTAAAAGTTATCTGCCACATACCTTTAATTTTGCATCATAATGATTAGATGTATCTATTTAGTGACTTATCATGTTGCTGAGTGTTGAGTTCAAAAACCCGCTCTGAGCCAGCGTGGTGGTAACGGCTCAATCGCTCTCGATGTAGGGTAGGCTGGTTAGTCCCTGCAGTGGAACGTAAAACACTGTAATGACGATGAAGATGATGAGTGACGTTAAACTCAGAACAGAGCTCTTATTCACTCTAAATGCTCCAATGACATAAAACAGGTACTCGAGTCTTTATACCTATACCTAATAACTCAGCAAGTATGTGTGCATACGAGTATGTATGTATGTAAAAGTTGGGATGTATACGACCTACCTCACTTCATTCGTTACGGAGGGTACTGTGGTAATAAACCAGTGTATGGCCTCCAAAAGACGCTATTCACAGATCCTATTTATTCTCTCTCATACGAGCTACCAGTTATGACAAGCAATGTATCTCCTATACCCCGACAAAGCTCAGTAGGGTTCATTGCAAATTTTATGGCCGCTCTGGATATTACAATTCACTTCAACCATTTTCTTGTACGTACGTTCTACTGATACTTGCCGGTTTAAATAAATAAATAAAGAAATAAAAATTCGGGACACTTGAACACACTTGTACTTGAAAGCTTGTACTATGGCAGCCAGAGACTGATATACATACTTATATACTTTTAAATACGTACTTAAATAGATAGTACCTGGATGACCGAGCTTTGCTCGGTTTTTTTTTTTAATTGTGCACAAAAAATAGTATTATTATTCGCCAATAGATGTCAGGAAGAGTCATATTTTTCAGTTGAGACTACTCAAACGCCTCCTTTTTGTTATTTTTCTTCCAAGTTTATGTTTAAGTTGATTATCGATAAAACACGAATAAAATGACATTTTCTAAAAATGATTCCTAGCTAGATCGATTTATCGCCCCCGAAACCCCCTATATACTAAATTGTATAAAAGTCGTTGGAGCCGATTCCGAGATTCCAAATATATATATTTATATATACAAGAATTGCTCATTTAAAGATATAAGATAAGATTTTTTGTACATAAATAGGTTTGTACATAAATACCTCATTGTCTTAGTAGTGCGACGGGAAAATAAATGGTATGTTGCTAACTTACATGTATAGCTCATTAGTGCGACGAAAAAACCAAAGCACAGAAAGCAAAGAAATCACCATACTCTACTGTAATCGGTGCCTCAGTTTTAGCAAAAGAACTTATTTAATAATTACTTACAAAGTTGCTTGCAAATCATTTATTGAAATGAAACTCCTGATGCAACTTCCATCAAGGTTGCGTTAAACGTTTAACGCTCCTGGGGAGGGGGAGTAGAAAGAGGCAGAGCGAGAGTGAATGCATGACACTCGAATGCATGCGCGTGGTAAGAAAGATACACAGAAGTTTCACTTCTTTGCGCGGAGGGATTCCACGCGCTGTTTTTTTTTTAAATTAGAACATTCCTTGTAGTTTTCAGTGATAGCAATCGGGAATTTCACAATGATTTACAGTATTAGGAGCTTTTCAAGATACAAAACTGTATAATTTAGAATCAGCGACACGACGACGTCGAAAAAATGATTGGCATCCATAAATATCGTGTCGAAGTGTACATGTGGAACGCTGCCCGGGCTCCAATGAGTGAAAGGAAATAGGATCCGCGGCTCGGCCCGTAATGACGACGATGGAGCCATAACAACGGACCCGTCGGGAAATAAGAAAACCTACCGCGGATGAGAGCACGTGGAAGGGAAAATGACATTTTACGCCCTGGTTTCACATGCATGCTGGTGTTGATGTTAAAATAAATTAGGCCTTCCCCTGAAATATCTTAACCCTCTAACCGATAAAAAATACTTTGACAGTTAAATAAAAAAAAAAACGTATTTTAATTTTAAGGCATTATTAATTAAAAAAATTAACCAGCTGGTAGCAAATTATATTGCCACGACCAGAAGCAAGGTTTTCGTAAAAGCGTATGCAAAAACTCACATTCTATCTTGGTCTGATCACGTTCCTATTTTGGTCTCATTTGGTGAAATCTGTTCGAAATGACTAGATCTCATTTTCGAGTTTGCTGCTGTTTGTAAATAAACTCTACACTCGCGAACTGCTTGTTATTCTCTTCAGTAAAGTCCGTTGAGAGAAGTGCTACACTTTTACCAGTTATTTGGTTGAATAATTTGAGAAAGAATTAGTGGTTGGAACTTTTCCTAATCGATTTCACAAATGGTAGCTGTGAAACTACGTCTATGAGGTATCCATTACCTCATTGCAGTTTTTTACGTCCCACTGCAGGCACAACGACCTACCCTTTCTTGAGAGTGTTTGCCGTTATCCGCCACGCTGGCTCTGTGCGAGTAGGACGATGTAGCATTATTAAATTTAGGATATATCGGTTTTCTCGGACGATGTTTTTCCTTTACCGTGTAAGCAAATGTCATATTTTAAAAGCACATACACTTTTCTACGAGACGGTTGCACGATTAGGACCGAACTTACGGCCTCCGGATCGTAGGGCGTGGTTTATCTCACTCGGCCAACACATAGATCCAATACCTAATGCGCAATAAATACTAGTCTCCAAAGTAGAGCTAAAGCAGCTATGAGTAGTAACGAACTTAAAAAACTTAATAAACTGAAAAACCTCCTTCACGTATCTCTTCCAAACTCTCACGCTCTGTGTCGGGAGCGCCCGAGCCGTGCAGCTGATTGCTGCAAGATGGCAAATTGTTCGCGACGCCCGCGCCGGTGATTGGAACAGGCTGATCGGCTGATGAAGTGTCGCCGGCTAGTTCATACACAAGGAGCACACTAAGGCAGAGACTCACTGATAACATTTCGCAGTAACGTATTGTGTATGCGTAACAGTTCGGCATTGCCGGCTCGCTGCGAGCACCTTGACTCGAGGCTCGCAGCGAGCGTGTTTCGAAGGGTTAGCGAAGAAGCCGACAGGTTTGCATGCGGTTCGGCTCATTATGGTGAACTGTTACGGCAAAACGATACTCGTACTCGATACGTTATGAGGTTCGGCTGCAGTCAGTCTCCGCCGTTAGGTAACGGCCGACAACACATGTGCTCTACTTACAAAGTATAGCATGAAATTATGTTCTACTGCAATCTAGACTAAGCATAGTATTTCATTTTCAAAGTTAGAGTATACAAAATTGATTATCGTTATGACAGCTATGAAGCAAATACTTCTAAATTCTCTAGGTTTTGACATCAATGTTAGATCTAAATCGGTAAACTGGTGGAATTTTTGGTGGTGAAGATTTGTAGTATGTACTCGTACCTACCTAATCAAAATCAAAATACACTTTAAACATTTACATTACCTCTTTGTCTTATTTACCTTTATCACATAATCATTTATTTAGCTGTGACAGGTAGAACATAGCTTTACGTATACAAGTACAATGCAGAAAAAAGCGACGAAGCACAATCTGGTTTATTTACTGAATGAAATTAAACCGCGTCCTCGCGCTGAATGTTTTTCATTTGGTTAAATTATAGCTGCTGACTCAGCGAGGAAGTATTGTGCTAAGCTTCGCGTAGAAAACGTAGATTTAATCTAGTTTGGACTTATTCTCTCTTCCTGAATCACAAAAACATGATAAGCAAAACGGAGTTTGAGCGGTTTGTTATGGTCACTGGAGACTCAGGAGCGCTTTTTATTTGCTTAGTCAAAAAAGAGACAGGGAAATTAACTATTGGAAATCGGCAAATGTGGTCACATAATAATCGGCACATATATATAGTAAGACTCTTATTATAAGATCAACTATCATGTAGGTGTGGACCTATATTTCTGCAAATAAATGAATTTGAATTCATTGATGGTGGAATATACGGAAATTAGTATCGATTGGAAACTAAGGCCAGTTTAGTAGGCAAAGTAGGATTTCGCAATGCAATGTCTAGCAGTCAGCCTTTTAAAGCATTTTATCAACAGTCGATGCTGGAAGCTGAAACCAACTTCCACTCCTTTATTTTGTCGGCATTCCAAGCGCGAAAAATATAATGTTGCAACTGGTAACCTGCTAAATTCCTACATAACCAACTTTTCCATCTTCTAGCCCGTGACCTACTGAAAAAGTAGCCAAACTTCTCAAGTGCGAAAACTTGAAACTTCAAGTTTAAAGTAGAAATTTCAAATACCTGGGTACAAATTACGGCGACATAAAACAAGTTTATTATGAAAGTTAGCTTTTACGGCTCTCGGAAATACTTGAGAGCCACTGAAATCTTGCATTCGCTGGGGATTCAGTTTGGATTACTCGTAAACGTGCAAATGTACATTTTGGGAGGTGTAAAATATCTAAGAGAAGTAAAATGGGAAGGTGGATCCAGGTGGTTTGTTTGTTTCGTCGATAGGGGATAGCCACCAACAAACAGAAGGAACACTTTACAATGTATTATTTTCATAGATCAGACGGTGTTTTTACAAGCTTTTAATTGACTTGCCGTGTTAGTTAGTAGTAGTCTGGGTCAAATCTTGAAAGCCAAATTGGAATAACTTCCCGACCTTATCGTATCTTTGTGACAATGCAATAATATGATACCATGAAACTTGTCCTCAACAGCTGATAGTAGGCTAGCCGTGTTTGGGTTCATTTTGATCAGCTCACGGTACTGCTATTAACTTTATGATCAATCATCAAATAAAATACAGTTTCAGTAAACAACTTATTACAAATAAAATCCGATTAATGGTGAAACTCTAGCGAACTTATAAAGTTACAAAATTCAATCCGTTAGCAGTTTATCGATTTTCTAATATCAAACAATAAGGCTTACACATAAAGTAAATCAAAGAGCTACATTATATTACGAGTAAGAAAGAGCTATCTATAACTTAAATGATAAATGAAAAATGTTATCGTTATCAAAGTTGTGCGTAAACAAGCGCGACCGCTGAAACACGCGCGCAGATAAACAAATAATTATGAAAGTCTGCGGCATATTTTAGATCGATAGAAAGATACGAAAAATAGATAAAAGTGCAGTGGTGCACAATAAGTAATCTTACAAACAATATAAACTTACAAGCAAGTGCTTCAAGTGGCGATCTGTCCGATGATAATCACTTATTTTATCGACGAAGCGAGCGTTAGAGAGTGAAGCGTCTATGCTTCAACTTCGACAAAAATGCTTTCGTGTGTCCGAATTCTGTCTGGATCTCTGTCTTCCTCTACAAGTCGCATTTTTTATCCGAATCGGTTGAGAATAATGCGAGTATAGAATTTGTATATCCTACTAATATTATAAACGCGAAAGTTTGTAAGAATGGATGGATGGATGGATGGATGGATGGATGTTTGTTACTCTTTCACGCCAGAATGGCTGAACAGATCTGGATGAAATTTGGCACAGAGATAGATTATGGTCTAGAATAGCACAAAGGATACTTTTTCACCGCGGGTGCAACCGCGGGGCGCATCTAGTAGAAAAAAAAAATCTTACTTATCTTACTTATATATATCATCCTACTTTTTTTAAATATTATAAAGTCGAATGTTTGTGTGTGTGTGTATGTTTGTTACTTCTTCACGCTCAAACCTGAAATTTGCTATGGAGGTAGCTAACACGGGTAACCCCAGGGAGCGCAGTAAGTATAGCATAAAATGTTATAGATTACCTAATTTTTATTTAGCTAACAAATAAAACACATTCCACGGCAAGCCGTGCCTTTTGTGTCGTGTTTAACATCTTGCAGAAGTCCTTCATTGGCGATGGAGTCGACGACCTCATTGAGTCTTAGAACGTACATTTCCACCGAAGCTAAGTCGCGGGTGTCCGCGTCCCCTGATATCCCCTGGGCTAGGTCACCTCGGTCATCCATCGCGAGGACGGGCAGATACACCACGGCTGATAGCAGACCGTAGGGCAGTTTCTGGAGAATATAATTGATAGTAGAATGGTCAATTTCATGTGGGCTCTGACCTGGTCAAAAAATCATGACTATTAATCTTACCTATGTTCAAAATGATACTTTCCAAATCTTTTTAACTGTTTTTGTTTTTCTATATCCTGATAACGTTGTATGAATTAATTAATTATATGGAAACAACGCGTTTGGAGCTTCGACACTCTGAATTAAATCACCAGTCAGCCAATCACCATTCTTATGAAGGGACTGATAACTTTGGTTTACTCAACTCTACTTTGGATTACGTCAATCCTAACCGAAATGATCCTAACTAATATAATAAATGCAAAAGATAGTTTTGTTTGTTACGCATTCACGCCCTAACTACTCAACCGATCACCATGAAATTGTTCTTACACGTTGTCAGGAGTACAGATATTTAACCGCAGGTAACTTCGCGGGGCGAAGATAGTTACATACATCGGCGTGCCTAAACTTTTTTTAGGGGTGAGGCAGAAGTAAATGTACCCACTCTTTTACTTGAAAAATCAAAATTTCGAGCTAAGGGTTAGGGATCAAGGACATATGCCCCAGCTTGGGTGCGCCCATGGTTACACATACATAGATACATACATAGATACATACCTACATGGTTACACATAATGTGAATGTGTGTAAATAATAAGTGCCGTTTGACCAATTTCGTTAAAAAAGAACTCGCCTTCCATATCACTGGCCCCATAGCCTCGGGACAGTATTCCTGTTGTATGTCCAACCCGAACCTCGCCGTTGCTTCAAACAGCTCTAAGAAGTAGTGATCAACCAAACTGCCCTGATGTTTTCGTCTGAAGGGAGCATCTGTGGCGGTATAGATGAAGTGGAAGAGGTCGGTGAGGGGGCAGCCGACCTGGATGGTTTGGTAGTCTAAAAGAATCACCTCTACGGTACCATCCTGCAACACAGACAAGAGCTTTCATTCACTTGGAAAATGCAAAGACCTTACGAAATTAAATACAAGTGCTATTTCCTTACGTCCAGTACTTTATGCATCATGTTTTTATGCCAGAAATGCGCGTGCACAATCACTTTATGGTCCAACGGTTTTAGCAGGTCATTGAATGATTTTAAGTCGTGCGCTTTCAAGAAAGCTTTCAGCTTCTTTTTGTTCTGCTTACAAACAACATTCAAGGCAAACGACTTGGATGATTGAAATAAAACATCGCCTTCTGCATTTTTCTCAATAAGTCCTTCAGGTAGTTGAGTTGTTAATTTTTCAAATTCGCTGGGATTTTCGTGCATAAAAGTCATAGATAAGGCGTGGAACTTGGCGAGCTCCGTGACGGCCGCGGTGGCATATGGATAGCTGATGGGTTCAAGCCGATTCGCCGAGCCAAACCCTCTGATCGTCAGGTCTTCAAGGACTAGTATCTCACGCTTATGTGCCGCTTCTGCCGCGTAGCATGCAGGTAGCTTCAACCTGTCCTTCTCTGCCACGCCGTGCTTATCCTCCAGCTCTCTGTAAACCTTCGCCAAGGTGGTATAAAATAAACGTTCCTTAATGTAAGGTTTTATGGTTATATTGTCCCAGTTATTATGGTTCAGCTCAGTCACTTTAGTGAACAAGTCCAGGTCATCTCTGCTTTCGTGGGTTATCTTTATCTTGTATTTAAATTGGGGGTAGTCTTCAGCGCTGGTCAATGGTTCCAAGGTGACGCCAGTGCCGCTGCTCTCAAACATTTCGTCTTTGGCTATATGTCTTATTAATGTCACGAGATGTTCCCCGGTTGACATAACTTCTTCTGCCATTGTTTCCAACATAACACAATACAATATTTTAGAGAGATAAAACAACTAGTTCAGTAAAGAATTTGATGAGAACTGAGCAATATACATAGATGCAGATGGCATGGATTACGTTCGATTAATAATTTTACATTATCTATAAACGATAACAAAACTAGATAATATTGAGTACTTTGAAATATCGCATACCAACATACCGTGAACGCGACAAAACAAATCGTCACGAGTGGATTCGAACCACGTAACGTAAAGAACAACACACACACACACAACATTTTTTTGACGATTTTTTCGACTATAGGCTGATTTACATGTCAATAAGTATAGTGGCGAGATTAGAAATATGACGTAGCAAGTCGTTAGTTAGACGTCTACACGTCAGCGAGCGAGTTAAATTATAAGTAGCAGTTCCGCGACGAAGTTGTTGTCATTGTGTTGTAATGTGTTCAAAGTGTTACTAAACTAAATCAACAACTTGCTACATACTCGTAGCTCGTTGAAGCGTCCAAACGCGCGTAACAACGAAACTTGCCAAATCGGCAAGTTAACTTCACACTGTAGATGTAAAAAAAAACGCCTTATCATCAGAACTGGATTTTGATAATTTTGAGCCAATCTGTAAGTGTTAAAAAACTGCTGGACCGACTTCGATGAAATTTAAATGGAATTATTTGGGAAGCAAAACTAAACAACCCTTTAAAACAAAAAAGCTCCAAATCGGTGGGCGTCTTGAAATAATTGGGGAACATACACAAACATATAACATCCCTCTTCCTTTTTTGACGTCGGTTAATAGAAAATCAGCCTCTAGCAACGAATTTTCTGCGAGTTCTCCACGAGCCAAGAAATAAAACACAATACCTACATCAAAAAAGTTCCCAACTACGGACGTTTAAATTTTTATATCCCGTCTCATACTCTATTCGCCTCTCTAACCCCTCCCGAGTTCGTTCCACAAAAAAAGAAGTGGAAAAATAAAACAAGTTGAAACAATCCACACTCGTGAACTAATGTTGTTGAACCGGATGTTTGTATAACGTAGTCGCTACAGTTTTGTTTTACACCGAGATGGATAATGGGATACCCATGATTCAAAAAAACAAGATCCACCCTTCAGCAAACACGGAATGACGTCATTGTCATCCGTCTCTTTCGAACTTATTGTAAATAACTTATTTCGATCTTGTTTAAGCATCGATTGACGTCACTACGTGTTGCTGAATGCTATACCTGCGGAGTAAATTATTATACATGGGACATGGTAAGTGTCAAAAGTAGATAATTCATTATAATTTTAAAAACAATTGGTTAGTAGAAACGAAGCCTAGGATAGTTGTACTCGTATGTAAGTACTAGTTGCGCCCCGCGGTTAAACTAGCCTGTTTGCCATTCCAGACTATAATCTATCTCTGTGCCAAATTTCATTCAAATCCGTACAGCCGTTCTGGCGTGATTGAGTGACAAACATCCATCCATCTATCCAAACTTTCGGATTTATGATATTAGTTTAAATGTGATCCAAAAACTATACACCGGAGTGCTATAGCCCACGTAAAGCTACCAACGCAATTATGGGTTATCAGTCATTTTCTTATCAGTCATTCTCGCAATCCGAAAATTCCTTGTAAAAACTTTTCAGATGTTCAAAAGATTGCAAACTAATATGACGTAGGTAATGCCGCTTAAATGCCTAAACTAAAATTAAAACATTTCATTAAAGTTGCGTTCACTTTCCAACATTCATCGTAATTCTCTACTTCATATGTATATTATTAAACTCGTAATATGCTTCATCTGTAACATAATTATTATTATCTCGGAATTTCAAACTTCGTAATTGAGAATGACAGTTGTTTACCTACTTTACTCTGCAATGAACAGCGACCAAGAGATTGTTTCGAGGACTTCAAACAAAGCACCACCGGGTGATATATTACGTTTATTGTCCCGCACTCGGTCCCGCTGGGGCGCACTAATGCCCGCCTTGCACCGCCCAACGTCCCGCGCTGTCCCGCGCTGTACCGCGCTGTCCCGCTGGGGCGCGCTAATGTTCAGTGCTGTCCTGCAACTCTCGTAAGCCTGAGATAAATCTGCACTCACCTTAACCGCCGCTTTTAGTCTGCGCTTAAACTAATTACAGCGCTGCTTAGTGCACTTCATCAAGAGAGTAAACAATATATCTTCAACTGCCTTCTATCATGCTCATCTGTCTTTGTCTTCTGTACATTTACGTAAAATTGTTTTAAAATTAAAACTTGAACTTGGTAAAATTGTCAAAAAGCATTTAAAGTTATGAATAACTTTAAAACTTTAATTAACTTTTAACTTTAAAACTTGGCGCCTATTGGCGCAAATATACTTATATGAAATCAGTGGTGAAATATCTCTTAGTATATTAAGAGTGTTTTGTTGTATTTATTAGCTTACCCTACGTTGCGAACCATGAGTAAAAAAAATATTTACCGGTCTCTTTGAACTGAATACTATAAAGACTTGAACTAAAAACTAAATAGACCTTAAAAGAGATGTCCTCATTTTAGCTGAGAATTGCCAGACTCCATCTGCTACATAGCTTTATCACGAACGTTCTCAAATGTCATCAAAAGACGATCCAACCTTTCAGTTACAGAGTTCAATAACATTACAATAACTCTTTAATTTCAAACACTAGCCTCGTTGGGCCCTACGCAACTTATATATATAAAACTACTACAACTACTTTATCTTCTTAACCCCTTACTAATAAACGTTGTATAGCCTCGAAAAAATTAAACCATGTTTCAGTCTTTTTCTTCTGTTTAAAGTTTTAAGTCGGTTGAGAAAGACAAAACACTGCAAAACTATTCCCAGGCTGTACAACGTTAATTACTAAAGGAGTTGGTGTCGACTTACAACTATATCTAGAGAAACGAGTTCTAGCACACTACTCACTCACTCAGCCCCAAGCCATTATTAATAATTTAAAGTTTATAAAGAACCTTCAAAGCTCGAAAGTCAGAATATCTCAAAAAGTTAAAAGCCTTGGAGTAACGCTGCGATTTAAAATGTTAAAAGCAAACGTCTGGCAAATAATAAGTGAGTTTAGCAAGTAATGCTGCAATTTGGAATAACGCTCGAGTCATGCAGAGCACTAGGCAGGCAGTAGGCACGTAACTGAGGTCTGACAAAGGGGCATTAAAATGAAGAACGTTTTGGGTAATGCGCCCTTGGAGGCTCAAGTGTCGTTAAAACATTATTTATTGCGTCGCAAATTTGACTGAGCACCGCCCTGCACGCGGCTCAAGACACAGACTACAGTACTCACTGCACAGCTGGTGAACATTTATATTCTTCATTTCTAGCACTTCTTAATTCGCCTCGAGAGGAGGCCTCGCATACAAACATTTTATCTAGTTGATTGAATCAGGCGTTACTTTGCGGAAGTTCATCTTCAAACTTGTTACTTGGACAATATCTAGTGTAATTCCGCTTTAACGTCGCATTAAGTACATCAAGGAATATGAATTTTTTATTCTATTTTTAATTTTGAAATTTTTTTAAAAACTAATTTAATACTAATTGATATTTGAATCGAATTTTAAACGTTATACAATGTGATTAACGAATTTAAACAAACCTGAAAAATTAAAATTTAAAAGAATTAGACAAACCTGAAAAATAATAAATACTTAAATAAAATTAACGAATTTACCTAAAAATTAAAATTTAAAAGAATTATACAAACCTGAAAAAAAAAAAAAAACCCTATTCTTCGAGCACTTCGTCGACACGTGTTTCGCCTCTCCACGAGGCATCCTCAGGACGTGTTGACTCTCCGAGCGCGTGGATGACTCGACTCGGAGGATGCCTCGTGGAGAGGCGAAACACGTGTCGACGAAGTGCTCGAAGAATAGGGTTTTTTTTTTCAGGTTTGTATAATTCTTTTAAATTTTAATTTTTAGGTAAATTCGTTAATTTTATTTATTTATTATTTTTCAGGTTTGTCTAATTCTTTTAAATTTTAATTTTTCAGGTTTGTTTAAATTCGTTAATCACATTGTATAACGTTTAAAATTCGATTCAAATATCAATTAGTATTAAATTAGTTTTTTTTTAAATTTCAAAATTAAAAATAGAATAAAAAAATCATATTCCTTGATGTACTTAATGCGACGTTAAAGCGGAATTACACTAGATATTGTCCAAGTAACAAGTTTGAACATTTTATCTACAAATAATGACCTAAATCGGACAAGAGGCGTGTGATTAAGCTCATTTACGAATTTAAAAATTCGAGGTAAATTACTTGGCCGCAAAATTGTATGAAGATCGGATCATCGCTACTCCAGTTACCGTCGGACAAATAAATACTGAGTGTAGTCCCAGTATAGACTCTGAGATCTGGCTTCCCTCGGACAATTATTTGACAAGAATTATTTTGTTTACTACTCGTAGTTACCTACATTTTACCCTTTTTAAAGTGCTCGAAAGTCTTATGGACTACCTTTTGTTTGATATTGGTTTTACACATGAAACAATATGGGCAATTTTATTCACAAAAGCTGAAATTATAAATGTCATTCATATACCTCTATATTATATATATATATATTATATATATATTTATATAAATATATAAATGAGCAATTCTTGTATATATATAATTATATATATATATAATTGGAATCTCGGAATCGGCTCCAACGATTTTCATACAATTTAGTATATAGGGGGTTTCGGGGGCGATAAATCGATCTAGCTAGGAATCATTTTTAGAAAATGTCATTTTATTCGTGTTTTATCTATAATCAACTTAAACATAAACTTGGAAGAAAAATGACAAAAAGGAGGCGTTTGAGTAGTATCAACTGAAAAATATGACTCTTCCTGACATCTATTGGCGAATAATAATACTATTTTTTGTGAGCAACTAATTGCTTTAACGACACAACAGCAGATGGCGTTGTTAAGTAACACGAAGTCAATGAGTGTTTGCTTTGAGGTTAGACTAAAATCAATTTTTTATTTTCCAAAAAACACAATTAAAAAAAAAAATACCGAGCAAAGGTCGGTCATCCAGGTACTAATTATTAATTAGGCATTTATTTTACGACGACTTTTTTATAGGTTGAAAAGCGGAACAAACGTACGACAACTGCTAAACAAACGCACTACAGTCGCAGGTTATGTTATATAGATGTTATAATTATACTCGCGACTAGTTGTTTTTTGTTAGTTTTAAAACTGAATCGCTACAGTCGGCCATTTGCACTGCGTGACTGACACGCTATATAGGCTTGTTTGCAGCGCGGCTGCCGCGAAATAGCAGCGCTACAGACGCGCGTTGCAGCAACCGGCGCCCAAAAGTAACGATGCAAACGCGATGCAAACGCTTCAAAAACGTGCTACGTCCCTAAAATTGAAGCTGCTAAGACATACATCATGCTTTACCATCGAGCTCTTGTACTAGTATCTACAAACGAATTAAGTAAGCCACAGTCTTTGTACGCAAAGTAAAAGTATATCGAGTAAAGTTTTGAGTCAATTATTTACTTAGTAAAGTTGAATGTCTGTAAACTCTGTAACTTTGAAATAACTTTCCGAGTCATACTACACAACACCTGATTATTACCCGACTGCGCAAGAAGGAGGGTTATGTTTGTCGAGTGTATGTATGTATGTGGGTATCTATGTATGTACGAGGTTTATTTGGCACACCCTACAGCCTAAACAGCTTGTTGGATTTCGACATGTGAAGTGTCATTTGAATCGTCTTGATAGGTGGAAGTGACATAGGGTACAACATTTTGCAGCCGGGTTTTGTTTTCCTTTTCATAATGTTACTTGTTTTTACTTCTCAATGGCTAGATGCTGGCAGAGAAATGCACAACATACGCCCTATGCGGCACATCAAAGTAGGTCTTATCTATAAAATCTGAATTTAATTCCTAATTTCTACCTCATCGTGTACATTTTTGATGAGGACGGCACAAAACTGTAAATATTCCGAGCAACCCGCAAACAGAGCCGTTGTCCGTCCGCCGACTCAGCGAATCCTCAAATTAAAACTTCCCGGCTTATAACTTACGCCGGAAAGCTTCGGGCGGCCATAACTGTGCCATTCCGAATATTGTTATTATAGTCGGTAAATACGTCCGTATGTCCCTTCCTGTTAGCCCTCTGATATAGCCTAAGTTCTGACACGCTCGCTCCGAGTTACGACGCCATGCAACCAGTCATTTCGCGACCACCGATGCCGCCATAACAGGAAAGATGCTCCCATAGGGAAAACGAGAGTATCTAAGTAATGGGACTTAATAAATAATAGCGATAATAATGGTGGTTCTATGGCCGAGTTTCCGGTCTGTTGTGGAAAGTTCTTTCTTTAGATGACGACTTATCGTCGTATTTTCGTTATGGATGTTCTTAAGTGGATTACAACTGCTTCCTGTGTGGTTGTTAGGACTGTTACTTAGAGCTTATGTTACTTCATCACAATAATATGATGAATTCAGTATTAAATATGTAATATTACACATGGCGCTGCTCGCCAGTTCTGTTAGCTTGAACTTGGCTTGACACGCTACCGCGTGTCTAGATTATTCCGTTTTGATGTTTTCAGTAAGGAATATACTTACGAGTATATTTAAAAATAAAAGTAGAAAGATAGAACCCTCGCAGTTCAGTTTTTAATAAAGTTTATTTGTATTAAACCTAAATAACATAGAGATTTACTCCAAATGCGGTGCGCCGAAATTGCTGTCAAAGCAAAAAAAGTTACCACAATATTTTCCATTTTATCTCTTTCAAAGTAAGAATTCCAATTTAAAAAATATTTTCGTCCGCGCTCGATCTTTGCCCGGTTTAATCTAATAGCAGTCCGAGTTTGAATGGAGTGGCAAAAGCTGCGGGTAGTTTAAAAAAAATCTATTTCACGTTTGGTCGAGTCCCCGATAGAGGTCGTTAGTGTCGCCGGTGACAAAAGGCGCAGTTTTATGTGGACTCGGGGCTAGATCCGCGATGTCGGAGATACGGGACCGAAAACCTATTCGAATAGTGCTGTTGGAACAACTAAATAAAGAGCCAGACCGTTTTCGGCCCCTAGAAGCTGGAAATTGGTTTTCAGTCGCAAAATCTTTCATGATCATTACTTACTCCAATTTGAGGAAGGCCGAAGTACACAGTGCTGAATAGAACAAATACGAAAGAGAGGAAAATTGAATGATTTCGGTCAAATAGTCCACCCTCGCCCTCTCTTCTTAGGGTATCTCGTGAGGTCAAAAGTTCCATTTTAAGTACCTTTTGTCCGTTTAATTTAAAAAGTAATGTCACCCAAGATAGGTAAGTATATCTCCAAATACCTCTCAAATTGGATTCTTTACAGCCATTACGGCTTTACGAGAGATATTAAATTCTGCGGACTGAAAAAGACATTCCTAGACGTTGCCCTTTCTTAAACCGCTGAAAATGTCCCTTAAGGCCACTAAACGCTCTCACGAGAATTTTTGAGTCTAGAAAGCTTCTTGCCTCTCCTTCAAAATTCACTTTTGAGAACTTGACGTTTGGGTTAGTAACAAAATGACGTAACGAAAGTAAATATACATGACTTCTTTAAATAATACCAAGATTTCTTACTTAGCTCTTTAGTCGGGCTCTCTGAATTTTCCAAGCCCAAAATTTTTCGTATTAATGTCGTGCCGAGATTTATCCCTAAGTTTGTGAGCCCATTTTTTTCTCGCCGAGAATTCTCTTAAGAGCCTGTAGCGAGCATTAAAATGTCGTCTTTATTTAAAGTAGAGATGCACCACGTACAGTTGTCGATGGAGTCGGACCAGCCATGAATACTCATGAGCTGGCAATACTCGCTGCTAATGCATTCATTTATTGGCAACATTCGGCTTTTACGAGATTAGTCTGAGAGTTTTCTCTGTCGTATCTGCACTTTTATACGATTTAATTTTTAATGCACCGATAGGTAGTATTAAACGTGGCATTCCATTTTTATCTGCATTTTATTTTCCTTGCGAGATATTTGCTTTGCTGGCTGGAATGTCGGAAATATTTATATTGCAGACTTTATTAAAATACCTTCATGAGGAAAGCTAATAGAAATTAATTTTATATTTAAACTTATAACTTTATATTATTACAGTTATACTAGCTTTTTGCCCGCGGCTTCGCTCGCATTTCATAGCCTAAGACACTCAAGGATAATGTAGCTTTCTAGTAGTGAAATAATTCTTAGAATCGGTTCAGTAGTTCCGGAGATTCCCCGCGACAAACAAACTTACAAGTGTTGCACTCACTCTTTATAATATTAGACTGGATTAGTTAAGATAATATACAAGATATATAATATACCACTATTACAGAATATGCCAGGGATCGATTAACAATCTGCATACCTACTGTTTTATTTTTACTTCTACATAGTTAGATTTTTAACCAACACTGTAAACAATCTACAAAGTGGGTAGGTAAGGTATTCTTTTGTAACAATGTTGCGACAGACGTGCAGCGTACACGCAGCAGGTGTAATAAATAAGGCGCGCCGCCGTCGCCGCGACAGGCGACACGCGACGTCGCAGGTAACTAGCTGTAGGGTGGATGCATCAATCTCGTTGACGGTGTCGATAACAACCTACTCTGAAACTATTGTTGGACCTGCGGTGCTATTCACTATCACTCGGAAACGGTTCCGAACGGATCCCAAAATGTCAAACTCAAATTGTTCGAATCTCAGTCTACTTTTATACATTTTGCAATAAGAAATTGAGTATAAATCCGATCGGAAGAATTGATCAGGCTTAAAAACTTACGAATACGGACTGAGATTCGAATTTTTTCGACATTAATTTTTTTGGAAGCAGAACGTTTCCGAATAATTGTGAATACATATGCCTATGAATGACAAAGAAACATCTCGAGCGTCAAGAATTCCTATTCTTGACGCTCGAGATGTTTCTTGGTCATTTTCACTCCTAACACTTTTCAAACGAGAGAGACAATGACCAAAAACTATCTCGACTGGTAGAAATAGAGGCCCTGGGGGGCTATTCCTGCGCGTGAGATGAGATGAGATTTTATCTTCGTCACGCTCACGCCTATGACGTTTCAAACGAGAGCAACAAGGACGAAAAAAGGTGAGATGAAAATCTTAAATCTCCGAATAGGGCCCCTGCACCACGCGGTCACGCTCGCGGTCACTTATGCCTTTTCTGTACCCTTGGCCAGTGCCGTAACTAGGGCGGTGCCAGCGGTGCCCAGGCACAGGGCGCAGACCCTGGAGGGGCGCAGAAATGACCAGACCAGTATCTAGTTTTGTTGCATTCATGGTAGTTAGTAGGTACATTTTTTTTTTTTTTTTTTTTTTTTTTTATGTAAAATAGGTCGGCGTTTGACCACCAACTCGCCTGATGTTAAGCGACGTTGTGGTCTAAGATGGAGCACGACGACCTATAGGGTACTTATTCACTCTAGCATTGAAGTTTTGTAGAGTGAAGAAGTACAAAGACGGCAGTTGAGTGAGGAGCTACAAGCGCGCTACTGCTCAGACCCGTCTTCGGAACGGTTTTGTTTTATTGCGAATATGGTGTAGACGCGCCCTCTGTACTATCTTTAACTATATGGCATTTTTCAAGCGATCTTGAAACAACAACACTTGTAAAGGTGGTTTTATATTTGTCTGATGTGTCGTGACGTGACGCGCCAGAACGGTATCGGTTTCATACATTTAGTACTAGCTGGTGCCCGCGACTTCGTCTGCGCAGGATTAGTATTTCGAACAATATGTTTATAAATTGTAGCCTATGTGTTATTCTGATGTATAAGCTATATTATTGTAAAGTTGCAGCTCGGATGGTTTACTTTGCTTACTTCCACAGCATAATGTCATATGGCATTTTGCTGTGGGGATCAGCTGCTGAAGTGGAGGCCATTTTTATTTTGCAAAAGCGAGCGGTCCGCGCTATCTACGGAATGGGTCCCCGTGAATCATTGAGAGATTTATTTAAAGAAATAAATATATTAACTTTACCTTCTTTATATATCTTTGAAAATATTATGCACGTTCGCAAAAATCTACATAAATTTAAATTGAACAGTGACTATCACAATTATAACACTAGAAATAAGGATAGGATAGCTGTACAGAGATTTAGACTGACTAAGTCAAGAAAGTCATTTTTAGGCAACTGCGTTCGTTTTTACTATAAAATCCCGAAAAATATAACAGGGCTCACCGAGGGAAAATTCAAATCACATGTAAAAACTACATTAATGAAAAGAGGATATTATAAGGTTAAGAATTATTTAGAAGATAAAGATGTCTGGAGCCTTCCACTTCCGCCAAGTAGCCACTAGTATTTATAGATATTACCTAGTTGTAAGCCAAAATTTATGAGACTGTAATTTATTTATTATTTGAAAAAATATAATGCCCCTCAGTTTCTTGCCTGTTCTTCTGAGTAGAGGCTTTTTATCCGAACAAGGCGGTCGAGTCTATTTAAATAACTTTTACGTTCATAAGTGTATCTTTGATACCTAAATTGAATAAAAACATTTTGACTTTGACTTTGATTACGGTTTACCTTAGCCTTGGGTCTTTACTATCGAGTACTTTGTGGCATTTCTGTATTTGAGCAAATATTTTTGAATAAACAATTTTTATCTTAAAGAAATCTACTAAGTACCTATACCTTCGTAAACAAAAAATAGATAGATTTATTTTTATGCACATTTGTCCACTTTATTGTCAGAGCCTGGTTAGAGCATTTTTCAAGGGCGCAGTTTTGAAAGCTCGCACCGGGCGCATATAAGGCTAGTTACGGCACTGCCCTTGGCAACGTGTATTCAAAATTGTATGATGATTGGTCAAGCCTAACTAATATACAAACGAATAAACTCACATTCGCATTTATTATTCGCATTTAAGTTAGATTATGAAAAATATGATAGATATGGAAAACGAACGGCTTCTCAGCAAAATACTTAAAGTAAAAACATTTAAATACAAACCAGCTCTACCTATATATGTTTTCGCTGACAGTTAGCTACATTAATAATGTTAAAGCGTCCAAAGAAAAAACATTAGTGGCAATTTATAATTTGATACTCACATGAAGCTAGGTATGACCTATAGGCTAGATGGGTTACCTCTATAAAAGTATGGCGTTTTGAAATGTACATAAACATTTTAATTAACAGGCACTTTAAAAAAAGTAAATAGTGGTCCGTCCATCGTCGGCCTTTGCTGAAACGTCGCCACCCGTGAGAATGTATTCTGGTGTATCTGTGGTCTTAAAACGAACTTTAGGGAACTACACTACCTACAGTTACATGAGTAATTGTAAACATAGTAGAGTTCAGTCGTGAGTACCAGTCGTGCAAATCCAGTCAGTCTTTGGAGAGTGAACTGAGAGGCGAACGTTTCGCGACTTCAATGATCTCTTGAGACCGGTTTGTTAAATTATGGTGCGTTACTAAAGTTACAATATGCTTTGATTACTAGATCTATTTTTTTCTAACGTATCTCTTTATTTTATTTTAAAGGTCAACCTTTTTCACCTTCATTAATCACCTGTATATGAACAACAAGAAACCTACTCGTTCAATCTTTCACAGTACCCACTCCAGCGAGCTAAGCGGATATACGCTCTATACCCATAGTAATAAGGTTACAGCAATGAATGTCAGAGTCTAGTACTTACGTTCCAGCTAGCGTAATATGTGTTTTATGCTGTAGTAATAGGGACGAAGGTGGTGTAATGTGGTGTAGCGAAGAGTCACTGTCATCATAAATCTGGCGCGACACTTCGTTACGGCGGCGGAGGTGACCGTCGATTGAGAAGTTCGGCTCTCCAGGGAGAGGAATGGATGCCTCTTTGTTCTAAGTCACTATGTGTGTAATGCATTGCTCGCGCCACATTTAGTGGCCATAGTGACAGAGATTCCAAGCTGCTTGAAGGCCTGACGATGTTTTTAGTATTTTGTGTGCTGTAATAACTAATAAATATATAAAAGTTCCAAAGACGGGTCTGAGCAGTAGCGCACTTGTAGCGCCTCACTCAACTGCCGTCTTTGTACTTCTACACTCTACAAAACTTCAAGGCTAGAGTGAAGAAGTAACTTATAGGTCGTCGTGCTCCATCTTAGACCACAACGTCGCTTAACATCAGGGGAGTTGGTGGTCAAACGTCGACCTATTGTACATAAGAAAAAAAAAAATTGTTTATCAAAAGTTAGAATAGACGATCTCCATTTGAAATGGCAACGACTAGTGGCTCTCTGAGCTGTAGACCTCGCGGCCGGCATCTGTCCACCTCTACAGGTCGCATTCCTCAACCGATTCTCGTGAAATATTGTGAGCATGTTCGATAATTATTCAAAATTGCGGAGATATGATATGATTTAAATAAAAAATCATATCTTCATGCAAACCAGATGCACACTCCCCGAAATGTATCCGATAAAAAACCGATAGACTAGCAACCTTGTGCCGATGATCCAAACTTTGAAGTTTGGCCTGGACAAGGGAGTAGGGATATTTCCAAAAATTACCTTGACAAAAAAGTTCTATTTAATTATCGAAGGTTTCTAGAGTATCGGTTTAGAAATGCGACCTGTAGACGAAGACTGAGATCCGGACGGAATTTAGACAAAAATCCGGACATACGGAAGCATTTTTATCGAAGCAGAGACGCTTCACTCCTTAACGCTCGCTCGGTCGAAAATTTAATCTGTCCTATACAAATACGAGTACATACACAATGAATAGGTTACTAATTAATTATTAATCAAAATAGATGACTGATGTGTAAGTACAATCCATGGTTTCTTTGTAAACATTATGTTAAACGATAGTAAAATGAATGCTTAACATCAGACAAAAAGGTCTCAAAGTGAACAAAACAAAAACAGAATTGTTTTAACAAAAACTTACATTTCCAGCAGCGTACGAGATAGTTTAAAACTTCGTTGAAAGATAATTTGATTCGAACAAATGCAATAACGAGTTAATACGAATTCTCTTTGTGAGCAAATAATTAAATTAATTAAATCATGCGAAAGTATTTGACCGTAACACCGCTAACAAACTGAATAATTAATATTATTTGAGCAACTTTATTGTTGAGCACAAAATGTTGTGCTTGATTTATTTATGGGAATAATACAATTAGTAAAACACAAGTATTGCTGTCTGTGGTTCGATTCATGTACCGTATTGATCTTCGACCAGGCGTAAAACACAGTTAGTATATAGCTGTATTCTATGTTTTTCTCGGTATCTTACGAAAACCCTACGTTTCGAAGAGGACTTTAGGGAGGAAAGAAGTAGTTTTCGTAATTCAGAGTATCAGCTATCTTTTATAGATCTAGAGTTCATTCAAATCCTTAATTAACATCTTTAGCATGAGGCCAGCAAAACGCTAGCCTAAAAACGCAACCCTATCATCAAATTTTGGGGGCTGAGCTACCCACGTCCGTAGGAGTGTACTTTATTCTGATTCCCTACACGTGGTCCCCGGGTAGTGCTAACCGGGTAGCAAACTCTGGTGGGAGGCTTCGGCCGAGGCTAGTTACCACCCACCGGACCAAGCCATGCCGTGAAATGACCTAGTCGTGTTTCGGGATGTAGTCCGATGTAACCGTTCCGAAGATGGGTCTGAGCAGTAGCGCACTTGTAGCGCCTCACTCAACTGCCGTCTTTGTACTTCTTCACTCTACAAAATTAAGGCTAGAGTGAATAAGTACCTTATAGGTCGTCGTGCTTCATCTTAGACCACAACATCGCTTAACATCAGGCGAGTTGGTGGTCAAACGCCGACCTACACTGCATAAAAAAAAAAAAATCTACTCTTCCGTCAATTCGCATCAAGTCAGTGGACCGGTGGACCGTTTTTGGTTGTTCAAAGAACGCAGCATAAAATCTCAAAAATTTTTGCTTACTATACTTCAAATGTAGCATGATGGCATTTCATGGTGACGATGACACTTTATTTTCGATTTTCTCTCCTTTCCTCGCTTAATATACTGTTCTTACCATATTATAGAATAGTCCTGAAACAACTATCATATAAAATGACATAAAACCAGCTTGAATATTCTAGCAACTGCCAATAAATCACAATAGTTGTCACCCGGAGTACGGACCTGTCATCGGTCCGACTATTTTAAAATTCACACAAAAATATTTGAAAATATGCTCAAGTGAGTTTATCAAAATGACACGTAAACGAATTCAGAATGAAATTGCAGGGGGTTCAACCCCTCTGAAATATCGCCTCAGTTTTTTTTATGAAATTGATTTCATTGTCTGCGACTTTTTAAGAATAATCACAAAAAAAAAACAAACAAATAGGCAAAATAAAATAGCCATGATAATATTATTTTGCATTTTTAAAATATATTCGCCCCCTTAAAATCAGACCCTTATTTCGTGCAATAAGCGATGTGCAATGACATAAATATAGATTGCCGCCGGCCCCATTATATCAAGCGAACACTTTGACGGTAAATGAAATGTTTTTATGCATAAGTTTTTGATAACATCTATGGGAAAATGTTTTATCAATTCTGTTTGCTGCCATGAATAAACATAATACGTAGAATCATATGGGTCATATATTGCAAAAGTATGAATATTAAGGGCTATCGTATACTTTCTTTTTTATAGACTAACAAAAAGATTGTCTAAAACTAGACGCATCCTACCATCTTATAGTAGTTTTTGAAATTTTGTGTTTTTAACTGGATAGAAATCATAAAATATCGGTCAATGGAATTCGATTTCGTACCAAGATTCTCAGTAAAATATGACAATGAAAAATAAACAACTGTTATACAAAACAAATAAGACTGTATAATCGAACATACGAAGTATTCTCATAAACATGTGTAATCTGCATGGTTCATGCCAAATAATTATCGGTTGTTTGAAAACAACAACACCACACCAAAAGTTTCTTATTTTATTTCATTTTTATTTTATTATGGAACATATGTGTGAAGTATGATTGTATAATTGTACAAAAATTCTTAATTAGGAGCTCATCTTCCATTGTATCAATACACAAGACCAATTATCAAGTCACAAGACAAATAAGCTTGAACGTACTCGAGGCGACCTTGCGCAGGGCCGGCGCGAGTGCGTGCGGGCGGGCGGGGGCCCGCACCGCGGCACCACCCAATTACTAACACAAAGAGCTCCTTTGACGACACGAGACTTGCCAGTAATTAATTCCTTTACAAAACTCGCGACTCCACTTCTCTCACAATTATTATTAATCCTGACGAACCTGTCAGCGTGGATTTGTATTATTTACTTCACTTGAGACTTAATTGATTATATTTTGACTTTGAGTTTGTTCCTTGACGAGGTGCTGTTAACTTGCTAAATTACTAAATTACCTTCTAAATTACAATGTGACGTCGGGAACTTTTGCCTTACTGTTTACTGATATAAAGGAAAAAACACCTACACAGGGTTCTTGGTAGTGCGCACGCACTAAATAGCTAATAATATAACCGTTATATTATTAGCTGTTTAGCTAATTAACTATTCGTTATTATTAGCTATTAACAGGTGTTATTGCTTTCTCGTTCACACAAAGCAATAACGCCCATTCAACGCTCTTAAGGGCTACTTTATTATATCAAGGCAAATAACTTTAGTTCTACGATTTTTGCAAATTCGATGTGTTTCTTTCCATACAAAAAAAAATTTAGTTCTAAACAATTTTAATTATATTCAAAATACGATACGCATGCCTCACAATGACGTATGACATAAGTCGGAGAACAAAAGTTGTTTTTCTTTATGTACCTACCAAAGTAGAACTTGGAAGGTTGTGCGTACCAATAACCCTGTATAAACGAAAGTGGTTTGGACTACAACGGCCAAAAGCTTCATTATTAAAATGTATTCAGTTGAAATGATACGGTAATTGCGCACGATACAAAAGTACGGTAAAAACGACAAATGCTTTTATTTTCTCTTTGTGTTTATAATAATGACTAGTATTTTGGGCGGTGCGCGGGCCGCAAGCGGCCCGCGTTTGTGGGTGCCCTGAAGTCGGGGTGCCCTGAAGTCGGGGTGCCCTGAATTCGATTGTGTGTGGTTGTACTCGACCGCTGCAAGGCTCGGCCTTCGGCCTCGCCTTGCACCGTTCGAGTACTGCTGCTCGGCCTTCGGCCTCGCAGCTGGGGCTTGGCCTTCGGCCTCGCAGCTATGGCTCGGCCTTCGGCCTCGCATCTGTGGGCTCGGCCTTCGGCCTCGCAAGTGTGACCTATCCGGCTTCGAGTATAGTTGTACTCGAACGCTGCAAGGCTCGGCCTTCGGCCTCGCCTTGCACCGTTCGAGTGCTTCTGCTCGGCCTTCGGCCTCGCAGCTGGGGCTCGGCCTCCGGCCTCGCTTTGGTGGGCTCGGCCTTCGGCCTCGCAAGTATCTGCGAAAAGTCATTCTGCGGCGACCCCTAATATGTATGAAAAAAATCGAGCAAAATGGTAGCTATGTTAATTTCTTTTTTTTTTCAAAATTTATTTTCATAAATGGAATCGGGGTCCCCAAAAACCCCCAGATACAAAAAATCAGACCTCTCCGACCATTTTGAAATTTGGCCGCCATCTTGGTTTTTTTTTATCCCCACCTGGTAGCCCTTCTAATTCCCTATGACATTTGTTCAAACGGACTCCCTATAAAACTTAACGTTTCCGAGTTATTCACGTATCAATTTTGTATGGAGAATTTTTTTTTGTATGGGAGTCATGTTTTTTCTTATTTCTCCTGAAAGGTCCCAAGAGGTGCTAAAATATTAGTTCAAGCGCTTTACCCAAAATAAGCACCGTTTCTGAGATACCAGGGCATACCACCATCAGAGTAGGTAATTGTTCCAATTTCGGATTTTCTTCGGAGACTGTGAAACACCCCTTATACGACCCTATATTCACTTTTCCCCCCCCACCCCCCCTTGTACCCTTTAGATTTCGCCGTGTATGGAAAAATTTGAATGTATGGCAGCCATATTAAAAAAAACACTTTTTCAAAATTTTATTTCAGAAATGGAATCAGATACCCCAAAAACCCCCGGATGCAAAAAATCAGAATCCTCGGACCATTTTGAAATTTGGCCGCCATTTTGAATCCGCCATCTTGGATTTTTATGACCCCCACCTGGTAGCCCCCCCGATTCCCTATGACATTTGTTCAAACAGACCCCCTAAAACACTTACCGTTTCCGAGATATAGGTGAATCAATTTTGTATGGAATTTTTTTTTTTTGTATGGCGGCCTTGTTTTTTTTGATTTCTCGTGAAAGTTCCCAAGGTTTACTGAAATATTAGTTCAAGTGCTTTAGTAAAAATATGCACCGTTTCCGAGATACGAGGGCATACCACCATCAGGGTTCGACTTTTCGCCAATTTCGGATTTTTCCCGGGCCCTCTGGACCAACCCCTACACGACCCCATATTCACTTTTCCCCTCCCACCCCCGGAAGTACCCTTAAGGTTTCTCTATGTCAGTGAGTCAGTCAGTGAGTCAGTGGTAGTTTAACTTTATATAGTATGACTAGTATTTTGGGCGGTGCGCGGGCCGCAAGCGGCCCGCGGTCAGGCGCCAATGGACCCTTGTGGCCCTACGTTTCGATTCCGCAGTTTATTCGAGTTCTGCAGTCTGTTTATATCGCAGTAATCGTACTCTACCGGTGCGAGGCTCGCCCTTCGGCCTCGCCTCGCATCGGTCGAGTAGTCCTATACGCACCGTGGCTCGGCCTGACGGCCTCGCCCCGGTGCGGCTCGGCCTTCGGCCTCGCGGTCGTAGGCTCGGCCTTCGGCCTCGCTAGTATGACCTATCCGACTTTGATTGTGTGTCATTGTACTCGGCCGCTGCAAGGCTCGGCCTTCGGCCTCACCTTGCACCGGCCGAGTGTGGCTGCTCGGCCTTCGGCCTCGCAGCTGGGGCTCGGCCTTCGGCCTCGTTAGTGTGATGCGAGGCCTCCGGCCTCGCCCTATTCGCTCGGAAGCGACCCCCAAAATGTATGAAAAAAAATCGAATGTATGGCAGCCATATTAAAAAAAAAACTTTTCCAAAATATTTTTTCAAAAATGGAATCGGGGACCCCAAAAACCCCCGGATGCAAAAAATCAGACCTCTCGGACCATTTTGAAATTTGGCCGCCATCTTGAATCCGCCATCTTGAATTTTCGTCACCCCCACCAGGTAGCCCTCCCGATTCCCTATGACATTTGGTCAAACACTCCCCATCCAAGTCGTACCGTTTTCGAGTTATTTTATTTTCAATTTTGTATGGCGGCCATGTTTTTTTCTTCGGGAGCTATGTTTTTTTCAACTTCCCCTGAAACGTCCCAGGGTTCTCTGCAACTTTAGTTCAACTGCTTTAAAAAATTTTTTTTTAGTTTCCGAGATACCAGGGCATCCGACCATCAGGGTAGGGAGATGTTCCAATTTCGGATTTTTCCCGGAGGTTGTGGACCCACCCCTCCACGACCCCCTATCCACTTTATCCCCCCCACCCCGGCGTATACCCTTTAGGTTTCTCTATGTCAGTCAGTCAGTGAGTCAGTGAGTCAGTGGTAATTCAACTTTATATAGTATAATAACTAGTATTTTGGGCGGTGCGCGGGCCGCAAGCGGCCCGCGTTTGTGGGTGCCCTGAAGTCGGGGTGCCCTGAAGTCGGGGTGCCCTTAAAACGGGGTGCCCTGAAGTCGGGGTACTCGGACTTTGGAGTGCCCTACGTTTCGATTCCGCATGAAATTCGTCTGCGTCAGTACGAGTAGGTCGGCCTCGCATTAGTGAGCTCGGCCTTCGGCCTCGCGGTTGGGGGCTCGGCCTTCGTCCTCGCTAATGTGATCTGTCCGACTTTGATTGTGTCTGGTTGTACTCGACCGCTGCAAGGCTCGGCCTTCGGACTCGCCTTGCACCGTTCGAGTACTACTGCTCGGCCTTCGGCCTCGCAGCTGGGTCTCGGCCTCCGGCCTCGCATCGGTAAGCTCAGCCTGCGGCCTCGCGGTAGGGGCTCGGCCTTCGGCCTCGCTAATGTGACCTGTTCGATTTCAAATATAGTTGTACTCGAACGCTGCAAGGCTCGGCCTTCGGCCTCGCCTTGCACCGTTCGAGTGCTGCTGCTCGGCCTTCGGCCTCGCAGCTGGGGCTCGGCCTACGGCCTCGCATCGGTGGGCTCGGCCTGCGGCCTCGCGATTGGGGGCTCGGCCTTCGGCCTCGCTAATGTGTCCTATCCCGACTTCAAATATAGTTTTCCAAGTTATTCACGTTTCGATTTTGTATGGATTTTTTTTGTATGGCGGCCATCTTTTTTTTTATTTCTTCTGAAAACTCCCAAGATTGCCTTCATTTTTAGTTCAAGTGCTTCCCTAAAAATTTTTTTGGTTTCCGAGATACGAGGGCATACCACCATCAGGGTTTGACTTTTCGCCAATTTCGGAATTTTCCCGGGCCCTCTGAACCAACTTCTACACGACCCTGTATTCACTTTCTCCCCCCCCCCCCCCCACCCCCCTTGTACTATTTAGGTTTCTCTGTATCTGAAAAAAAACCATTGTATGGCAGCCATATTAAAAAAAAAACTTTTTCAAAATATTTTTTCAAAAATGGAATCGGGGTCTCCAAAAACTCCCGGATGCAAAAAATCAGATTTCCCGGACCATTTTGAAATTTGGCCGCCATTTTGAATACACCATCTTGGATTTTTTTTACCCCCACCACGTAGCCCTTCCAATTCCCTATGACATTTGTTCAAATGCACTCCCTATAAAACTTAACGTTTCCGAGTTATTCACGTATCAATTTTGTATGGAGAATTTTTTTTTGTATGGGAGTCATGTTTTTTCTTATTTCTCCTGAAAGGTCCCAAGAGTTGCTAAAATATTAATTCAAGCGCTTTACCAAAAATAAGCACCGTTTCTGAGATACCAGGGCATACCACCATCAGAGTAGGTATTTGTTCCAATTTCGGATTTTCTTCGGAGGCTGTGAGACACCCCTTATACGACCCTATATTCACTTTTCCCTCCCCACCCCCCCTTGTACCCTTTAGGTTTCGCCGTGTATGGAAAAATTTGAATGTATGGCAGCCATATTAAAAAAAACACTTATTCAAAATTTTATTTCAGAAATGTAATCAGATACCCCAAAAACCCCCGGATGCAAAAAATCAGAATCCTCGGACCATTTTGAAATTTGGCCGCCATTTTGAATCCGCCATCTTGGATTTTTATGACCCCCACCTGGTAGCCCCCCCGATTCCCTATGACTTTTATTCAAGCAGACTATCTAAAACTTTAACCGTTTCCGAGTTATTCACGTTTCAAATTTGTATGTAATTTTTTTTTTTGTATGGCGGCCATGTTTTTTTTTGATTTTTCGTGAAAGTTCCCAGGGTTTATTCAAAAATTAGTTCAAGTGCTTTAGTAAAAATATTTTTAGTTTCCGAGATACGAGGGCATACTACCATCAGGGTTCGACTTTTCGCCAATGTCAGATTTTTCCCGGGCCCTCTGAACCGACCCCTACACGACCCCATATTCACTTTTCCCCCCCTACCCCTCCTTATACCCTTTAGGTTTCTCTATGTCAGTGAGTGAGTCAGTGGTAATTCAACTTTATATAGTATAAAACTAGTATTTTGGGCGGTGCGCGGGCCGCAAGCGGCCCGCGGTGCCCTGTAGTCGGGGTGCCCTGATTTTGTGGTGCCCTACGTTTCGATTTTGCAGTATATTCGCCTGGGTCAGCAGGTCGGGGAGCATCATTATTATTTTATTGTACTCTACCGGTACAAGGCTCGGCCTTCGGCCTCGCCTCGCATTTGTCGAGTAGTCTTGTACGCACCGTGGCTCGGCCTGACGGCCTTCGGCCTCGCGATCGTAGGCTCGGCCTGCGGCCTCGCTACTGTGACCTATCCCGTGATTGTACTCGTTCGAGTACTGCTGCTCGGCCTTCGGCCTCGCATCGATGAGCTCGGCCTTCGGCCTCGCCTTGCATCAGTCGAGTACCAACAAACACACACAATCAAAATCTAAATATACTAACTAATAAAACATATTAAGTTAATTAAGGTTTGTACTCTTTACTTTGCAAGTATTAAAATAAATCAATGATTTCTCACAGAAACCCCAATGAAAAAATGCGTTAGTACATTTCGGAGTAAGATATTTTCTTGTTACAAAACTTCAATCTTAAGAACGATAGAAAATACATTGATCCACACGCCATCTATGACGAAATTACAAAACTAATTTCATTCCCTATGGATTTATTTACATCCTTATCAATAACAGTTCCAATCTACGCCACCTACACGGTGGCGCCATTCAATCTTCAATAATGATGACTCCTGACTTTGGGATGCCCTGAGTTTCAAATCGATGGAGATATCGAGGGTGCAATAGATTTGTCTAAGTCTAGCAGCTCTAGGTGAATGTGGGTACTCTAATGGTGCAAGGCTCGGCCTTCGGCCTCGCCTCGCATTGGTCTGTTTTTGTTGAAGTTCTAAGAAACTATTTTCTGAATTACATAAACATTGTTTAACTAATTAATTAAAAATAAAAAGTTATGGCGATACATATGGCGGAACTAATTTCATTTCTGGACTTAATTACAGCCTAAATCAATAATAGTTCCGATCTATGCCATCTACACGGTGGCGCCATTTAATCAATTTAAGTGGTCTAAGTGACATCTTAAATTGGAGACTGAAGGCATAGAAAAGGTCGATAAATAAAGAATTTTAGATATTCAAATATTTATTTTATTAGTAAATGAAATTTTACAAGTCGTACATATAACAATTTACTATTTAAATAACTATACAAAATGTTGTATCAACTTGGAACGGGTCCGGTGGTGCGAGACGCGACGTCAGACTGATTCTGGCCTTCTTCTGCATGCAGCATTGTTCTGTAATATAAGAAAACACCTATCATTATTTACGTATATTGCAATAGTTTTTATGTGCATTAGTTAGTCTACATTCTATGTTTATAGGAAGCTGACTGATGATGACAACCGTTTGTCTTCTTTTAGATTTTTAGGCAGTCCGAGCGAGCGTAATTTTTTCAGTTGTGAATCATGTAAAATGAATAAAAAAAGTTTACGTATTCGGTCTCGTACAAAAGTCCTATTTTTGCCAAACAGACTTTTACAACTTTGATTATGCGATTCACAATTCAAAAAGTAACGCTCCTTTGGCCTTAGCCGTGACTATGACTATAATACAAAAAAAGAAGTTATTTATTTAGGTATTACACTAATATTAAAAGGCAAAAAAAAGTTGTAAGTTAGTAGTGTGTAAGTTTAATTTTTACGGGTGTATGGATTTTGATGAAATTTGGCATGGAGGTAGTTCATGCCCTGGATTGATACATAAGCTAATTTGTAACTGCTGGTAAAATAACGGAGCGCAGTTAGTATACAATACATAGTACGATATATTCCAGTAGTATTTATTGTCTATTGTTTAAATTTGATGAGATTTCAACATTTTGTCGAAGGATAAATGTATTACCACGAATACGAGGTAACGAAAGGTACGTACATTGAGAGTAACGGCTTCATGCCGAACTCGAAGTGGATTCGAAGCACATGACAGTCGGGGCGGCGGCGGCGGCGGCGAGTTGCGACGATAGGGACATTCTTGTGCTTGTGATTATTCTGTAAAATTAGAAAGGATTACGATCAGTAAAATTATTTTATTGCAAAATCAATTATTATAGATATGTTGTGACGATCTTTCAAATTTCGTTAAAGATATGTATCGGAATACAATAATTATATTGTGATGTGCGTTAGTGTGTATTTCTACATTCTGTCTGCGAAAAGTATTCATAGTTAATTGAACTCATGGTATAACCGTGGAGTTACACTGCGAGTGGTGGTATGAGTTTTGAATAGTTAACTTTTTTCGTTACACTGTATCCATTTTACTTAATTCCTTAACGTTTCCGTCAGGGACGGTTTATTGAAAAGTATGGAGCCAAACGAAAAAAGTTTACGCTGCTATCAAAACAACTATAACCGATGCTCTAACTAAACCGTTAATGTTGCGTTTATCAGAGACAAAAAAACGGGCGGACAACGATTCAGTATAACTAATGTGTTAATTGATTACTACCGCAGTTCTGCTCGACATCGGTTAAACATTAGTAATACTGAACCGTCGTTCGTCCATTTCTATGACAAATACAACATTCAGTCAAGCATCGACTTTAGTTAGTTGAATTTATTGTTAGTGTTAACTACATAGGCGTGTTTAGGAGTTTTTATCTTTACCTTTTAAAATATAGTAGCAATTTGAACGGTAGGCCGACGGATGGCGAGACACGGCGCACAACGTACAACTGATTGAGGCATTCATCTGTAAAATTACAAAGTATCACTAATGAGTCACTTATTTCATAGAAGTCATTTATTAAGGAGTGACTTGTCATATATTTTTATGTATTGTATATAATATAATATTATTTGTGATTTGATTGTTTATAAAATGAGAGGTAAATAAAACATAACTATTCAGACGTAAATAGATAATAATTGTCATGTCAGACAATACAAAAGTTGATACTCAAATCGGTATTGATATATTAAAATTAATATTCAAATTGGTAACTTTATTATTTAGCTATTTCCTCACCACGAATATGAAGAATTCGAAGCGAATTCGAAATGTGTGTCACAGACGGCGCGGCGCCGGACCGGTGAGATGTGACGCGGTAGATTCTTCTGCTGTATTTTTCTGAAAAAAAACAAAGGATAACTATCAGTTCAATTATTTTATTTCAAAATCTATTAAAAAGTACTCAAAAAAGTACCTGGACACATACGAGTTGCGTAGTAATGTGACTTTTCAAATTTTATTTTTATATTAATCACAAACACATTAGTCACACTATCAAAATTCATATTTTCAAGAACATTTAAACATACCATGGATACATTCAGGCGATAGAAGCATAATTTGACCTTGCATTTTTGTGCTGCGTGCGTTCCAAGTGCTGAGGGTTTTTATGTAAACACAAAAGGACTGAATCGCTCTGAACATGTGATCCATGCGGGATTACTTGTGGAGATGTGTGTAGGTACCTTTTCTATTAGAATACTGCATGTCCAGCTTGAAGGACGGCGTCGCGACGGGCGGCGGCGAGGTGTGACGGCGACCAGGAGATTAGAGTAGGCATTCATTTGCAGGGTTTTTCTGTAAAATTACAAATAGTCACTATTATTAAACCTGTTTTATCGAAAAGAAGTAATTTCCCACTTTTTATCCTACCTATGTGTACATTCAATGACTGAAGGAAGAATATCAATGTTTTGTTTCGGTTTCGTTGGTTGTTTGGTAGTTGGTTGGCTTTGATTTATTTAGGTAGGTAAGTATTATGCCATGATTATCCCTTTACTAACTAAATCAGACGGGCTTAGGATCATCAAAATTATTTAATTTACTAAAACTAAGTACCTAGGTAGGTAGGTACTTCCGTATACTCTTCGTCCGTGCTGGCGGCTCGCAGCTCTTTCTGAAACGTTACATTTTCTCTTTTAATTTGACGTAAAATCCTACGATTTCGGATATTGTGTGAAAACTATGCACAAAACACGGCAATGGAAAATAAATGAACTAAGCTTGCCTGCCAGCTGCGCGCGGCGCCGGCGGCGGCGGAACACTGACCCGATCACAATAGGTATCGTGCGTTGGATCGCTCGTTCGAGGTTCGGCCGGCGCGAGGGGCCCGGGCGGGGGGAGATGCGCCCGCGCGCGACTCCGCTCGCTCTCACGCGGCCGGCGCGCGGCGGTAAACATTTGTATGTACTTACCTATGTGCGTTTGTTAGTGGAGTAGGTAGATTTACTTCTGTAAATTTGGTGGGAATGCACAGCAGCTTGTTTGGAGCCAAGGTCCAGTTGTTGTTTGAAGGCTGGTAGGCATCCGTTCTACTGACAGGAAACAGATACATCGCAAAGTAGGTAGGTACAACACTGTACTGTAAAATTTAAAAATAACAAATTATAATTATTTACACATTTACCTAGTTGCACTATACTCGTTTTTTTTTTCTTCACATTTTATGGAAAAATACTTCTTTAGAATGATTTAGTTTGATTATTGGTAGGTATTTGTTTTTTTTTAGGATTATGCACGAGCAGTCTTCCAAACCACCTTAGATTATTTTGTAAATGACGATAAAAAATAATCATGAGGTTCAGCTCTAGGTTCGTTTTTTTTATCGTGGTTTCCCCAGGAGGCCTAATCCACGCCAACTACATAGGCAATATAAATATATTATATTATCTATGTAGTTATTGAAAATGATGAGTGTAACGATTCACAATGATTTCTTGACAAGTTTAAATTAGTGTTGTCAGTGTAGTGTGTTCTGTTGAGTGTATGTTATGGTATCCAATGAGAGTATAAAAAATGTATGTGAAGTAATGCTCCCCTGTAAATGTTGTGTGTGTATGGTATAGGTAAATGTAGACAAATACTGCCATGGCTCCGTGATTTAACTTATTTTAAATTATTTACTAATAAATTACCTACCTACCGGTACCTTATTAAAATATAAGAGGTGAACAATTTTACTACTTTCCAAGCAGAACCATTTAAACCAATAATTTATTTTGTGAACCAATAAAAAAAAAAAAAAAAAAATATTATTGTCTATGTAATTAATTCATTTATGATTTTATTATTTGCACAGGGTATGCCATTTATTACGCGATTTTGATGCACGAGTATTTTAATTGATTTTTTGTCTTGTACGCGACCTAATGCCACGTACAACTGTCCGTGACTAAATACGTCCGACCGTAAATCTACCCCCACGCGGCTAATCGTTTGTCCCTGGCTTTTGTGAATGGTCATCGCGTAGCATACCTGAAGGGGAAACTGGCGACGACTCATTTCGTACGGACTCCTAGGTTCGATTGGCGCTTTGAACAAAATACGCGGAATTAAATAGGGTATGTTTTCATTGCAACCTCTCTTGCGTACCGTTATTAATAGAGGTGACGTTGCCGTTATTATCACTTTCGTGCCGTTGACCAAGCCGTCCGCAAAAGATAAATTCCTAATGATCATACATACGCATCCTACTTTCAGTTTTAAATCGAATTCCGGTACGCCTTGAGGTTGCAGTCGATTTAACGCGTCGAGTCCCAGGTACAGTTCGTCCGCATCGTCATTTTCTATTTTGTCGCTCGAATAAAAATGGAGCATTTCCCCCGACACGCGATCTAAAATTAATGAATTAATTTCGCGAGCTGCAACATTCCGGGTGCATAAAATGGCTCTGAGTGCGCAAACGTCCGGCTCATCGATGATAGCGTACGAGAAAACAAAGTCGATCAAATCGTTTAACGCGGTCACGTGCTCTATTAAATCTAATGAGACGATCCTTTGAATATTTCTACCGACTTTCAGAGGGACAGTCGGCAATTTGTTTGAGCCTAATTTTAAGAGGAATTCCGCGTACTCTGGATCGTCTCTGCATCTTTGCGATGTTACTAATGTGAATTTTTTTAAATTTTGCCAAAGCGGGGATTTCTTTAACGAACTGTTTACAATGTCTGAATCGGTTTTAGCGTTAACCACGACTGGAGGAATTTGACGAAAATCACCCGCAAATATTATTATTTTACCACCAAAGATTTTATCAGTTTTCATGAGGTCGCGCAATGATCGATCTAACATATGTATTAGATACTTGTGTGCCATTGGCGCCTCGTCATATATTATTACCGTCGCGTGGAATATTAACTCGGCGCGCTGAGTTTGGTTCGTAATATTCCAGTAACCGCTGTCGTCTACGATATCCAGCGGAAATTTAAACATTGAATGCGCGGTAAAAGCGTTTTCCATGTTTTGCGCAGCGATCGCCGATGAGGCCGTGCAAATAACTACCGATTCTAAGTTACCGCGTACGTGAGCCGTTATCGTGTTTAGCAACGTTGTTTTACCTGTACCTGCGGGACCGTCTATGAAAATAGCGCACGGATTTTTTTCGCGGAAGTCCTGATCTACGCAAAGACGATCTATGTACTCGAATATAGCGACCTGTTCCGATGAGAGCCTGGGCAACCACTCATCGACGACAACTATCTGCTGATCTACATTATACTCGACGCGTTCTCTGGCTAATTCAGTAGAATCATCCTGGACTTCCGGAAGTCCCAATGATGCGAGCGAAGACCCATGTTTACGCAACATTCTATTTATTTGTGTGAGGCACAATTTGTAAGCGTTTTCGAATTCATTTGGCATCCTGTGCAAAATATCCTCGCATAGTTGATTTTTAAATGTGACCCACAGCGACGCGACCGGGGCACCGTTAACAGCCAACAGTACGAAAAACCTGCGCAGGCGGTGGCCGGTGAAAAAAGTTGAAGCTTCCTGCATAGCCCTTTCGTACTCGACTTCGTCGTCCGCGAGACCTACAGCTTTGGCTGCTTCTTGGAAAGTAGTACAATCTGGACCACCGAGACGCAAAAGATCAGAGTAACCTCGACACGCAAAAAAATTTAACAGTATTCTAAGGTAAAATTGTTCACCTCTGTTGGGCGCGACCCAGAACAAACGCGCAACCATTTGACCTCTCTGACGTTCCGTTATAAATTTGCCGTTTGTGGTTTCAAAAATCGCGACTTTTGTGTTCGGACGTTTTGGGTGGACGATGTATTTCTCATAGAAGTCGGCGTATTTTAAACTATCGAATCGTTCGCCCTCTGGCCGATTAAAATATGTTAACAAATCGGATGAATCTCTTTTTACATCGGTTTCGTGGCCCGGTTTGAAATATACGGTTTGTTGATGTTCCAAATGAACGGTCAACTGTTTGACGTTTGGTTCGCGAGAAGTTAAATCGAATTCTAATATTCGCCAAGCCGCGTCGCTTGACCCTATGTACCGCTTCGTTACGTAATCCTCGATTTCATTCGTCGGTTGGTCGTCAACAACGGCAACGCGCGCTTCATCAGGGCCTTTCGTCATGTACTTGAAGAGGTATTTTACGATGCTACGGTGCGAGGATATCTCGACGTTTATGTGAGCATCGTACTTCAAAAGCAAACTGGCGTTGTACGGTACGACCCACAAATCGTTTACTTTAATTTCTCTATTCCGGAATCTAATGACACCCTCGTTTTTGGAATTACGACTTAAATGAATGAAACCTTTGTCGTCACAGAAGGTAACGTCGGTTTCGAGTTTTGGGAAACGTTTGCTACATTTTTGTTTTTCTTTGTCGTAGCATGGCAGGTTATCTCTTTCTCGCCCACACGGTCCGTGAATCATATGATTCAGGACAGCTTTACGTAACCTGCCCTCCGCTTCCAGAGCGTCGGGTATGTCGGCACGGCAAACTTTATCTATGTCGACATTCTCTACTGGACCTCCCCCTTGTACTCTAAAGCAAATGTGGGCATGAGGCAGTCCTCTTTTTTGGAACTCTATTACATATGTTAGATACTCGATTGTTCCGAACCATGCGCCGGAGCGCAAGTCTCGTATCAATTCGAGCAAACGCAAATTAAACACTCTCGCACAAATGAGTGGATTGGGGCCCTGGCCTTCAGGTATGGATTGTTTTATTTCAGGCCAGTTGGGATTACAAGTAAACGTAACGAAATAGGAAGGAGGTCCCAATCTATTGACCAATGCAATGCAATCTAAATATTTAAGCTTCATATATCGCGGGCCCCCTGTAAAAGTATTCGGTAAGTAGATACGTCCCGGTACAACGCCTTCACCAGCGATCGTCTCGTCGTTTAACAGTTCCTGGAGGGGCGCGGCCCTTAATTCATTACTACGATTCGCTTGCATGTTAAGTATATATCGAAGCCTCTCTTCCACGATCCGAGAGTACAAATCTACTACCCACTCTTGAGAAAGACGGCCCAAGAGGCTGAATCTATCTTCTGAAAGCAAAAGACATCTGACATATCTGGCCTGAGTAAGCTTATTGCCATTGTTGTCGAGTTTCCCCGGAATCCATCCCGTATTGCCCTCCGGATACAACAGTGGATACTGGAAACATTCATACAACGGGTGCATGATGTCCACAGTGTGCGGTTTGCTCTCGCCCACTTTCCAGATGGCAATAGACCGCGGAACGTAATTTTCCGTATTGGTACTAATTAACGCGCTTATTTCGTTTCCTATTGGCTGATCGCCGAGCACGTTCCCGTCGGTGGCTCGTGAAGTTTTTTTAAATACTATGAACGCGTCATCGGAAGGCTCCGAATGCAATCTTTTAAAGCAATTTATAAAAGGATTTACGTTTTCTAAAAAATTTCGAATTGATCTAGTTACTTGTACGTCTAAACTTTGATTGCGCGCTAAATCTTCCCGCTCCGATGGATCGTTTATGTATAGACCGATATTGTTTGTCGATTGTTTGTACGCCAAATCGAACACGCGGTGATACGTTCGGCCTTGTATTTTTAAAAACGATAAACCTGCCGGCTGGTGGAAACCGTGCGAAACACCCAAAGCCGAAAAGGCAAATAAATTATTATAAGCCCGGGATCTTTTTTCGAAACTGGGATGCGAGTAAAAATCTTCCGTCAATGGTGCAAACGCTTGGACATTATTGGCCCCGGATCCACAGCACCATTGTTTTCGAGACGTTTCCTCATCAAAGAGACGCGCCTGGCAATGTTTACATACTTTTATGTCGGACGATTTAAGCGATGGTTTTTTTAGTGCGAACGACTTTACAGAGTTTAATTCGTCATCCCGTTTCTCACCTATTAAATTTCGCGACCTACGTAACGGAACGTCCACATTCCGACTCACTCGATTATAGCGCGCACTCGATTCTTGATTTACTTGCGGGTTATTATCATCATATTTTTTTACGGCATCCCGATGCACATCTGGATTGTTTTGCGTATATTTTTTCACGGCATCGCGATTTACTTCAGGATGTTTTGACGTATACTTTTTCACGGCATCGCGATTTACTTCTGGTTTTTCAGATGTGTACTTTTTTACGGCCTCGCGATGTACTTCTGGTTTTTCTGTTGTGTACTTTTTTACGGCCTCGCGATTTATTTTAGGATTATTTAATGAATATTTTTTTACAGCATCGCGATGCTTTTGTGGATTTTTTTCGATATATTTTTTTACCGCATCCTGTTGTGCATTTACTTTGGTCTTTTTGCGTCCGCCTTTATTTTTAATGGGTCGGCCCCTTTTAACTGCCGATTTTGGTTGATTATTTTCCGATGATTCTAATCGATTGAGAACAACAACTGGTCTTAAATATGATAATTTTAAATCATCTACTCTGTTAATTACTCCCACTGGTTTTTGAGTCGTGATCGGTTTTTTCGTTTGTGTTTGCGCGACTTTTACATTGCCAGTGGTAGCAATGGGTTTTCTCAAGTTTGTTTGAACTACTGCTGCATACGACAGAGCAGAAGTTGAGGGTGTCAATTTGATTTCGTTCGAAGTGGAGCCAGAAACCGTACTACCTTGGCTCATATCCGGTTGCGTTGGAACGACACGCGGCGAACTACTGCGAGAGCCCAGTTTTTGAACCGACGAAACCGAACTCCTACTACATTGGGTACGATCAGGATCCGAGTTATTATTTTCTACCAGACCAGAAGGGTGTGGCGATGAATGTACTTCCGATTGAGTACAATCCGGAGTGGGTGTAGCAGGACGCGACAGATTATTGTTAGGGTTTGTTTCCGATGTGTTGACTACGCTAAATTTAAATATGTCATAACGACCATCGTGTTCAATACGGAACAACATGAGAGCGCGGGCTAACGATTTTAGTGAGTTTAATTCAAAAATCCTTGCTACACCGTCAGAGTTTGATTTATTATTTTCATCAACCCCGTGGCTGTTGAAAATGTAATATTTTACGTTATTATTGCGATGAGTGTAACGCCAAAACGATACGGAGTAATTCGCGCCTGTAAATACGCAACCGTCTTTATTGTCGTTCCAATCGCTTTTAAAAACTTCCGTTTGTAACGCGTTTTGAAGTTCTAATATTTTACAATTATATTGTGACGCGTCGTGTGGATAGAAGGCTTGATGTGCCCAGTTGCGCTCAATCTGAACAAGATTTTCTCCGATTCGTATTTTATTAGGTATTTCGTCGGCACACAAGTATCTAGAAGTAACATTGGGAGCAAGTTTCCGTTCTTCTTTTACGTATAGATCATCACCAGTTTGCAGAACCTGATCGAAATCAAATTCTGCAATGGTGGATCTTTTATTCTCAAAGGCACTATATACGAGGGCTACAGCAGCCATGGCAGTACATTGCCTACCTCTACCTTTATATCTTGCGTCGCCTTGGTGTGTTTCACCTAAAACAAAATGTACGACTTGATAATTTTTACATTCGTACCATCTCAATATGTATTCAAAATATTCAAAACCATTTATCTATATTTAAGTAGAATTATTATAGCAAATTATTATGCACTAAAATTACCATTACAATAACCAGGCATAATGCAAGCACTTTTATTTGATACCCATATTGTAGGAGCGCATTAAAAATAACTCGTCCGCCACAGAATGACGTCACACAGCTAACCATGCATTGTCATTCAAACTAAACGTGGACGCGAAATTCCAGTTCAATCGGTTGAAGATATCTGCTTCAAAATAGAGTTGCAAGATTCCACCCGAACATACATTGCATATACATACATATAACATATTATATATATAAAAGCTTGTTTAAAAGTGTCGTAGGTACATTATTGCATAAAGGTAGGTGGATTTACGTATTTCAGTAAAGTCATAGTTCTGGCATAATTTCGCCACTGTGGTAGGTAATTATTACTTTACATTATCTATGATACATATAGTGCCAGAGACGACATTTACTAATCGACGGTGACTATATTTTTTTAAAGAATCACGGAAACCGCTGCATCTAAAACTACGACGCACATGTTTTATCTAAATATCCGTAGAAAACCGAGTACTGTGCGTGTGCAAATTGAAGCACTTCCGCATTACCGTACCGCACTGACACGCCCGTGAAGTCTTATTCCAACAAGTCGAGAAGCTCGCTTGAAAAGAAATTTCATCAGCTACCTAACTGGAGGCCGTTGTATAGCGACGGGCTCGCCTCCTGTCACATTTGGGACTGTGGGTGTCGTGTCGTAGGTATACCTCGTATGTTTGAATAGACCTTAAGGTATCTACGGTTTTCAAAAATAATTTTAGATATAATACCCACCGAGACGCACTCGGCCCCTTTACTCCTCAGCATTAAACGTCGTATAGCCTCGGAATAGTTATACAGTGTTGTTTTGTGTTATACAGTTATTAGTATTTTTCGATCGAGTTGAAAACAAACACAGCAAAAACAATCAAAAACCAAAAACCCGACTGCAAAATGTTGTACCCTTGTATACACCAATTTGATATTAGGTAGGTAGGTAGGTACCTACCAGTATTAATAGCAGCACAAAAAAGAATAAAATAAATCAAAACGGCGGTCTTATTGCCTAAAGCGATTTCTTCCAGGCAAGCTTGGGATGGACAGGATAGATAGAAATATGAAGAACGTCCTGTGGCGTACATAAACACATTAAACATAAATAGAATATACCTACCTATCTATAAACTATTTAAAAAATCGTAAGCAGATATTTGGCGACTTCAAAACTGTCTCTATACTCAGAGCTAGTTCACAATAAAGTACAACAGAGTAGGTAGGTATTTAACTATAATAAAAAAAAAAACATACCCAAAGCGACGCAAATCGGCTTTTCTTCCTCTCCCCTAGCGACCTTACTCAGAGACGGTGTCCCTTCAGTAGATGGCCTCTTCATCTGAAATTTAAATATTTGGAATGAATAATAATCTACTTACCTATTCTAAAAAAATGAACGTAGGTAGGTATGCATTACCTACGTAGTAGGTAATGGAAGTAGAGAGCAGGTATCACACTAACATTTAGGGGGGGGCTCGATACGATCGACTCAAATATGTTCATAAGATAACAAAAGTCACGACGAAGAGTAAATTCAATAGATTTATAGGTTATACCTAGCTACTTATTCATGAAAGTTTGGATGGATGGATGTTTGTTAGGTAGGTACCTACCTACCTACTTAATCATGCCAAAATGGCCGAACGGCTATGGATGAAATTTGACACAGATATAGCACACAGAATACTTTTTAACAGCGGGTGATACCTACCGCAGATCGCAATGAAGATGTCGAAACAATAGAACTCTTCAAAGAGAAGCAAAATGTGGTTGAAAAATACCGCGTATTGACGATACGGCTCTGATTTCTTTACGTAGGCACATAAGTATGAGCCCTTGGCAGGTTTCTATTTAATTTGCTTTACAACACATGCCAAGATACAGGCAAAAGTGAATAAAACTGGTTTGAACGAATTCATTTTAAAAACAAAAGAACGCGACCGATGCTAACTTTTTACGAGAAAATAAGTAAGTAACATAGATACAGCAGGTATTTCCTACTATTTTCTTGTTAACAACACAAGCAAAAGTAGATTCAATAGGTAAGTACCTAGCTATTCACAGGTTTGAACGAAATTTTCTTTCCTAGACAAAAGTTTGTACACGACGCGACCGACGCCAAAGACATTTCACGAGAAAAATAGTGTAAATTATTACATAGGTACTTACATTTCTTGTTATTCAACTTCAGAAGCACGAATACTGAAAAATTAATGTAAATTTTAGTAATTTCATTAGTAAAAACTTTAATTAGAGAAATTCACAAAAATATCAACTCACTTGTAACAGAAAAAAGTCACAATGGCCGTTCCGTATTCTAAACTTTCCGAATTGGTTGCAGTTTTAGAGGGAAGAAAAAAAAACGCAATTTCCGGTTTTCTGATTTCATTAATTATTTTTAAAAATCACAGTCGTCGAAACAAATAGTTAGAACAGTACTTTGTTAAAATGAACCAACAAGCTAAATCTATATTTTGAGAGTTAAACTACAGCTATTTTTTTGAAATCCACAATAATTTAAATAATTATTAGATAATAAACAACTAATTTAACTACTGCTTTGCTATTTTTTTCAAGGTTACCATATCTACCCGTCTACTTATTCCCATTTTAATGATTATTCCCAAAATTATTTATACATACTTTACCATCTTTATATAAAATATCACACAAAATAACATACTCGTTATTAACAATTTCATATATCTTTATTTTAATATGGCTAATAAGTACACGCACAAGTAAAATCCACTAAACTTAATGAGATCATCACATCCTCGCGTATTACAAGAGAAATAAAATGTAGGTCGTTCTGTATGCGGTATGTTTTTTCGGTTCCTTGATATTTTTTTATTCTATATTTGTATAAACGACTTTACATGCATGCATTCAGTCCATTAGTTAAAAACAAAAAAATAAATCATACTTTGACCGTGCGTTTTTGTTCAATTTCTAATATGAATCTTTTTTATTAACGATGGAAGTATCCACATCATGATCAAACACCTTTTTCCTTCCTTTCTTCCTAGACAATTATGTGATAAGTGTTGTAAATACGTGTCCTCTCTATCACCAAGACCATTAAAAAAAATTTTTTAGTACACACCTTAGTGGACATTTAAAAGAAAAAAATTAATTAAATTAATCCTCATTAGCATTTCATTCATTCATTTTGGCAACACTTTTTTTTCCTGGGGGGCTATTCCTGCGCGTGAGATGAGATGAGATTTTATCTTGGTCACTCTCACACTTATGACGTTTCAAGCGAGAGCAACAAGGAGGGAAAAAGATGAGATGAAAATCACAAATCTCCGAATAGGGTCACTGAGTGTCGGATGTGGGTTTTGAGTATTTACCAATTACTATAGATGAAGTTTAAAACAAATCTAAAGAAATGTTTTAGTTACATAAAAAGTAAACTTAAATATTAGACACAACTTCAAAAAAAGTTACGTTTAATGCACTTTATATGATACTCAACGACTATTTAATTTTATCTGTCACAGGGTCGCGTTCAGAGGATAGCCCCGGAGCGCACCCAGAGTGCAATTTTTTTGCCGTATAAAACAGGTGTCAGTCAGGCGGTGTCGAATGGCGAAGTTATACTCTGGGTGCGCTCCACTCTATTCTCTGAACGCATCCCAGTACTATGTAAATAAAAGCTAAATAGTAAGGTTATGTTTACGCTTTAATTATTACAAAGAACCCGTGGAAAATACTGTCTAAGCCGTCCAAGCCTCCAGCCTGTCCCCAGTTCCAGTCAAGCTACTGATGTCCGTATGCCTTCATCGCAGTACTATCTCGAGACCGGAGAAAGACTTCTGCTGTCCAGACCTCCCATCCAGCTCTGGCAGTTTTGAATAAGCAATCAATGGAAGCAAGCTATGAAAAAACAATCCCTACCTGCTATATAAAGGCTAATAATAGGCCACATACAAACTTAAAAACTGTGAGTGGAGATATATAAAAATCCAGAATTATATTGTGAAAAAAAAAGAAGAACATTTCGCAGGGTGATGACTGCTTGTGTAAGATTATAAAATATTGTCCAAGCCGTCGCAAGTCTCCAGTTCCAGCGCGAATGTCCGTTTGCTTTCATCGCAGTTCTATGTCAAGACCGGAGAAAGCCTTCTACTGTCCGGACCTCTCCAGCATTGGCTCAAGCAACACAGCTACAAAACACAAGAGTGTGTGGACAGCAAATTAGAAAGCTAACTCTTTCCAGACTATATACCACAATCATCTGATAGAGCGAACTCTTACAAGTGGAAGTTATGAAAAACACAACCCCAAATAAAGGATGATAGATTCAGATAAAGATAACTTAAAAACTGTGAGTGGAGAAATGTAGAAATTGAGAATGAATGAGGAATAGTACATTGTGAATACATCATTTCGTAGGGTCATGACAAGGTTAGACAATACTGTCTAACCCGTCCAAGCCTCCAGCCTGTCCCCAGTTTCAGTCAAGCTAGACCGGAGAAAGACTTCTGCTGTCCAGACCTCCCATCCTGCTCTGGCAGTTTTGAATAAGCAATCATCTGATAAAAGAGAATAATGGAAGTTATGAAAAAACAATACCTACCACAAATAAAGGCTAATATATACTTAATAACTGTGAGTGGAGAAATATAGAAATCCAGAATTATATTATGAAAAAAAAAAAAAAAAAAAGAAGAACACTTCGCAACTTGTGTATGTAAAATTATAAACTGTTGTCCAAGCCGTCGCAAGTCCCCAGTTCCAGTGCCAATGTCAAGACCGGAGAAAGCCTTCTACTGTCCGGACCTCTCCAGCATCTGCTCAAACAACACAGCTACAAAACACAAGAGTGTTCTTCTCTCTCTTGATTGTTTAGGTGCTACAGACACGGCCAGATAATAATTTGTATGTACTATTATATAATAATGTAGGTACTTGTGTCAGCCTGTGCTTTCTAGTGTTTTTACTGCATTACTGGCCTGGCAATATTACCAACTGTACCTGTATCGAAATGACCGGATAACCACCCCTAAGATATTGCCCGGCTAGTGACCTGCCTGAGTGCCTTGCCTTTCAAAATAAATACATATTTCAGTCTTTCTGATTCCTTGTTTATGACTAAAATGTTTAGATGTCCTGTTTTTGTACATTGTAATAGTATTAACATAAGTTACAAAATAAAATAAAATCAAAGAATTTCTTCTTGTTTTATTATTATTTTATATATTGCTATGCTTACATAGTAAATTAGAATTTAATGTAGGTACTTACCTACTTATCAAGACCAACACAGTAGGATAGGCAAGAGGAAACATACAAAGTAAGCTCTACTTAGATCTCGGTAGATGGCTATATTTTTATGATAGGTAGGATGTGGAAACATGGTGGCTTAACACTACTTATGTTTAAAACTGGGTAATAATGTAAATAAAGGCTGTCAGGATAGCTTTGCCTGCGATTGCTATGGTGGATTAATCAGGCGTCGCACGAAGTAAAACTCTATTTTAGAAACAATATGCTCAAAACATACAAACTAAACGTCGGTTAAGTAGGTACACACCGCCATCAGTTCAACCAGGCGAGCGGCGATCTAGACAGCCCGTTTAGATTGCTATTACAAAACAACCAGGCGAAATGGCGATAGTAGTGAAGTTGATTCGCCTTTTGAAACAAATCGTTTGATTGTAGGTGGTTGTACTCGAACGGTGGAGCGGGGGCTCGGCCTTTGGCCTCGCGGGCTTGAGCTCGGCCTTCGGCGTCGGCGACCCCAATCAAACGCACTCCCTAAAAAAAATCAATTTTGTCTGAAGAATTTTTTTTTGTATGGGAGCCATGTTTTTTTTTTTTTTTCCTGAAAGTTCTCAAGGTTCGCTGAAATTTTAATTCAAGCGCTTGCCTACAAGTATTCACCGTTTTCGAGATACCAGGGCATACCACCATCAGAGTAGGTAAATGTTCCAATTTCGGTTTTTCTTCGGAAGTTGTGGGACACCCCTTACACGATTCTATATTCACTTTGCCCCCCCCACCCCCCCTTTTACCATTTAGGTTTCTCTGTATCTGAAAAAAAACCATTGTATGGCAGCCATATTAAAAAAAACACTTTTTCAAAATTTTATTTCAGAAATGGAATCGGATACCCCTGAAACCCCCGGATGCAAAAAACAAGACCTCTCGGACCATTTTGAAATTTGGCCGCCATTTTGAATCCGCCATCTTGGATTTTTATGACCCCCACCTGGTAGCCCCCCCGATTCCCTATGACATTTGTTCAAACAGACCCCCTAAAACACTTACCGTTTCCGAGATATAGGTGAATCAATTTTGTATGGAATTTTTTTTTTTGTATGGCGGCCTTGTTTTTTTTGATTTCTCGTGAAAGTTCCCAAGGTTTGCTGAAATATTAGTTCAAGTGCTTTAGTAAAAATATTTTTAGTTTCCGAGATACGAGGGCATACCACCATCAGGGTTTGACTTTTCGCCAATTTCGGATTTTTCCCGGGCCCTCTGGACCAACCCCTACACGACCCCATATTCACTTTTCCCCTCCCACCCCCGGAAGTACCCTTAAGGTTTCTCTATGTCAGTGAGTCAGTGAGTCAGTCAGTGGTAGTTTAACTTTATATAGTGTAACTAGTATTTTGGGCGGTGCGCGGGCCGCAAGCGGCCCGCGGTGCCCTGTAGTCGGGGTGCCCTGATTTTGTGGTGCCCTACGTTTCGATTTTGCAGTATATTCGCCTGGGTCAGCAGGTCGGGGAGCATCATTATTATTTTATTGTACTCTACCGGTACAAGGCTCGGCCTTCGGCCTCGCCTCGCATTTGTCGAGTAGTCTTGTACGCACCGTGGCTCGGCCTGACGGCCTTCGGCCTCGCGATCGTAGGCTCGGCCTGCGGCCTCGCTACTGTGACCTATCCCGTGATTGTACTCGTTCGAGTACTGCTGCTCGGCCTTCGGCCTCGCATCGATGAGCTCGGCCTTCGGCCTCGCCTTGCATCAGTCGAGTACCAACAAACACACACAATCAAAATCTAAATATACTAACTAATAAAACATATTAAGTTAATTAAGGTTTGTACTCTTTACTTTGCAAGTATTAAAATAAATCAATGATTTCTCACAGAAACCCCAATGAAAAAATGCGTTAGTACATTTCGGAGTAAGATATTTTCTTGTTACAAAACTTCAATCTTAAGAACGATAGAAAATACATTGATCCACACGCCATCTATGACGAAATTACAAAACTAATTTCATTCCCTATGGATTTATTTACATCCTTATCAATAACAGTTCCAATCTACGCCACCTACACGGTGGCGCCATTCAATCTTCAATAATGATGACTCCTGACTTTGGGATGCCCTGAGTTTCAAATCGATGGAGATATCGAGGGTGCAATAGATTTGTCTAAGTCTAGCAGCTCTAGGTGAATGTGGGTACTCTAATGGTGCAAGGCTCGGCCTTCGGCCTCGCCTCGCATTGGTCTGTTTTTGTTGAAGTTCTAAGAAACTATTTTCTGAATTACATAAACATTGTTTAACTAATTAATTAAAAATAAAAAGTTATGGCGATACATATGGCGGAACTAATTTCATTTCTGGACTTAATTACAGCCTAAATCAATAATAGTTCCGATCTATGCCATCTACACGGTGGCGCCATTTAATCAATTTAAGTGGTCTAAGTGACATCTTAAATTGGAGACTGAAGGCATAGAAAAGGTCGATAAATAAAGAATTTTAGATATTCAAATATTTATTTTATTAGTAAATGAAATTTTACAAGTCGTACATATAACAATTTACTATTTAAATAACTATACAAAATGTTGTATCAACTTGGAACGGGTCCGGTGGTGCGAGACGCGACGTCAGACTGATTCTGGCCTTCTTCTGCATGCAGCATTGTTCTGTAATATAAGAAAACACCTATCATTATTTACGTATATTGCAATAGTTTTTATGTGCATTAGTTAGTCTACATTCTATGTTTATAGGAAGCTGACTGATGATGACAACCGTTTGTCTTCTTTTAGATTTTTAGGCAGTCCGAGCGAGCGTAATTTTTTCAGTTGTGAATCATGTAAAATGAATAAAAAAAGTTTACGTATTCGGTCTCGTACAAAAGTCCTATTTTTGCCAAACAGACTTTTACAACTTTGATTATGCGATTCACAATTCAAAAAGTAACGCTCCTTTGGCCTTAGCCGTGACTATGACTATAATACAAAAAAAGAAGTTATTTATTTAGGTATTACACTAATATTAAAAGGCAAAAAAAAGTTGTAAGTTAGTAGTGTGTAAGTTTAATTTTTACGGGTGTATGGATTTTGATGAAATTTGGCATGGAGGTAGTTCATGCCCTGGATTGATACATAAGCTAATTTGTAACTGCTGGTAAAATAACGGAGCGCAGTTAGTATACAATACATAGTACGATATATTCCAGTAGTATTTATTGTCTATTGTTTAAATTTGATGAGATTTCAACATTTTGTCGAAGGATAAATGTATTACCACGAATACGAGGTAACGAAAGGTACGTACATTGAGAGTAACGGCTTCATGCCGAACTCGAAGTGGATTCGAAGCACATGACAGTCGGGGCGGCGGCGGCGGCGGCGAGTTGCGACGATAGGGACATTCTTGTGCTTGTGATTATTCTGTAAAATTAGAAAGGATTACGATCAGTAAAATTATTTTATTGCAAAATCAATTATTATAGATATGTTGTGACGATCTTTCAAATTTCGTTAAAGATATGTATCGGAATACAATAATTATATTGTGATGTGCGTTAGTGTGTATTTCTACATTCTGTCTGCGAAAAGTATTCATAGTTAATTGAACTCATGGTATAACCGTGGAGTTACACTGCGAGTGGTGGTATGAGTTTTGAATAGTTAACTTTTTTCGTTACACTGTATCCATTTTACTTAATTCCTTAACGTTTCCGTCAGGGACGGTTTATTGAAAAGTATGGAGCCAAACGAAAAAAGTTTACGCTGCTATCAAAACAACTATAACCGATGCTCTAACTAAACCGTTAATGTTGCGTTTATCAGAGACAAAAAAACGGGCGGACAACGATTCAGTATAACTAATGTGTTAATTGATTACTACCGCAGTTCTGCTCGACATCGGTTAAACATTAGTAATACTGAACCGTCGTTCGTCCATTTCTATGACAAATACAACATTCAGTCAAGCATCGACTTTAGTTAGTTGAATTTATTGTTAGTGTTAACTACATAGGCGTGTTTAGGAGTTTTTATCTTTACCTTTTAAAATATAGTAGCAATTTGAACGGTAGGCCGACGGATGGCGAGACACGGCGCACAACGTACAACTGATTGAGGCATTCATCTGTAAAATTACAAAGTATCACTAATGAGTCACTTATTTCATAGAAGTCATTTATTAAGGAGTGACTTGTCATATATTTTTATGTATTGTATATAATATAATATTATTTGTGATTTGATTGTTTATAAAATGAGAGGTAAATAAAACATAACTATTCAGACGTAAATAGATAATAATTGTCATGTCAGACAATACAAAAGTTGATACTCAAATCGGTATTGATATATTAAAATTAATATTCAAATTGGTAACTTTATTATTTAGCTATTTCCTCACCACGAATATGAAGAATTCGAAGCGAATTCGAAATGTGTGTCACAGACGGCGCGGCGCCGGACCGGTGAGATGTGACGCGGTAGATTCTTCTGCTGTATTTTTCTGAAAAAAAACAAAGGATAACTATCAGTTCAATTATTTTATTTCAAAATCTATTAAAAAGTACTCAAAAAAGTACCTGGACACATACGAGTTGCGTAGTAATGTGACTTTTCAAATTTTATTTTTATATTAATCACAAACACATTAGTCACACTATCAAAATTCATATTTTCAAGAACATTTAAACATACCATGGATACATTCAGGCGATAGAAGCATAATTTGACCTTGCATTTTTGTGCTGCGTGCGTTCCAAGTGCTGAGGGTTTTTATGTAAACACAAAAGGACTGAATCGCTCTGAACATGTGATCCATGCGGGATTACTTGTGGAGATGTGTGTAGGTACCTTTTCTATTAGAATACTGCATGTCCAGCTTGAAGGACGGCGTCGCGACGGGCGGCGGCGAGGTGTGACGGCGACCAGGAGATTAGAGTAGGCATTCATTTGCAGGGTTTTTCTGTAAAATTACAAATAGTCACTATTATTAAACCTGTTTTATCGAAAAGAAGTAATTTCCCACTTTTTATCCTACCTATGTGTACATTCAATGACTGAAGGAAGAATATCAATGTTTTGTTTCGGTTTCGTTGGTTGTTTGGTAGTTGGTTGGCTTTGATTTATTTAGGTAGGTAAGTATTATGCCATGATTATCCCTTTACTAACTAAATCAGACGGGCTTAGGATCATCAAAATTATTTAATTTACTAAAACTAAGTACCTAGGTAGGTAGGTACTTCCGTATACTCTTCGTCCGTGCTGGCGGCTCGCAGCTCTTTCTGAAACGTTACATTTTCTCTTTTAATTTGACGTAAAATCCTACGATTTCGGATATTGTGTGAAAACTATGCACAAAACACGGCAATGGAAAATAAATGAACTAAGCTTGCCTGCCAGCTGCGCGCGGCGCCGGCGGCGGCGGAACACTGACCCGATCACAATAGGTATCGTGCGTTGGATCGCTCGTTCGAGGTTCGGCCGGCGCGAGGGGCCCGGGCGGGGGGAGATGCGCCCGCGCGCGACTCCGCTCGCTCTCACGCGGCCGGCGCGCGGCGGTAAACATTTGTATGTACTTACCTATGTGCGTTTGTTAGTGGAGTAGGTAGATTTACTTCTGTAAATTTGGTGGGAATGCACAGCAGCTTGTTTGGAGCCAAGGTCCAGTTGTTGTTTGAAGGCTGGTAGGCATCCGTTCTACTGACAGGAAACAGATACATCGCAAAGTAGGTAGGTACAACACTGTACTGTAAAATTTAAAAATAACAAATTATAATTATTTACACATTTACCTAGTTGCACTATACTCGTTTTTTTTTTCTTCACATTTTATGGAAAAATACTTCTTTAGAATGATTTAGTTTGATTATTGGTAGGTATTTGTTTTTTTTTAGGATTATGCACGAGCAGTCTTCCAAACCACCTTAGATTATTTTGTAAATGACGATAAAAAATAATCATGAGGTTCAGCTCTAGGTTCGTTTTTTTTATCGTGGTTTCCCCAGGAGGCCTAATCCACGCCAACTACATAGGCAATATAAATATATTATATTATCTATGTAGTTATTGAAAATGATGAGTGTAACGATTCACAATGATTTCTTGACAAGTTTAAATTAGTGTTGTCAGTGTAGTGTGTTCTGTTGAGTGTATGTTATGGTATCCAATGAGAGTATAAAAAATGTATGTGAAGTAATGCTCCCCTGTAAATGTTGTGTGTGTATGGTATAGGTAAATGTAGACAAATACTGCCATGGCTCCGTGATTTAACTTATTTTAAATTATTTACTAATAAATTACCTACCTACCGGTACCTTATTAAAATATAAGAGGTGAACAATTTTACTACTTTCCAAGCAGAACCATTTAAACCAATAATTTATTTTGTGAACCAATAAAAAAAAAAAAAAAAAAATATTATTGTCTATGTAATTAATTCATTTATGATTTTATTATTTGCACAGGGTATGCCATTTATTACGCGATTTTGATGCACGAGTATTTTAATTGATTTTTTGTCTTGTACGCGACCTAATGCCACGTACAACTGTCCGTGACTAAATACGTCCGACCGTAAATCTACCCCCACGCGGCTAATCGTTTGTCCCTGGCTTTTGTGAATGGTCATCGCGTAGCATACCTGAAGGGGAAACTGGCGACGACTCATTTCGTACGGACTCCTAGGTTCGATTGGCGCTTTGAACAAAATACGCGGAATTAAATAGGGTATGTTTTCATTGCAACCTCTCTTGCGTACCGTTATTAATAGAGGTGACGTTGCCGTTATTATCACTTTCGTGCCGTTGACCAAGCCGTCCGCAAAAGATAAATTCCTAATGATCATACATACGCATCCTACTTTCAGTTTTAAATCGAATTCCGGTACGCCTTGAGGTTGCAGTCGATTTAACGCGTCGAGTCCCAGGTACAGTTCGTCCGCATCGTCATTTTCTATTTTGTCGCTCGAATAAAAATGGAGCATTTCCCCCGACACGCGATCTAAAATTAATGAATTAATTTCGCGAGCTGCAACATTCCGGGTGCATAAAATGGCTCTGAGTGCGCAAACGTCCGGCTCATCGATGATAGCGTACGAGAAAACAAAGTCGATCAAATCGTTTAACGCGGTCACGTGCTCTATTAAATCTAATGAGACGATCCTTTGAATATTTCTACCGACTTTCAGAGGGACAGTCGGCAATTTGTTTGAGCCTAATTTTAAGAGGAATTCCGCGTACTCTGGATCGTCTCTGCATCTTTGCGATGTTACTAATGTGAATTTTTTTAAATTTTGCCAAAGCGGGGATTTCTTTAACGAACTGTTTACAATGTCTGAATCGGTTTTAGCGTTAACCACGACTGGAGGAATTTGACGAAAATCACCCGCAAATATTATTATTTTACCACCAAAGATTTTATCAGTTTTCATGAGGTCGCGCAATGATCGATCTAACATATGTATTAGATACTTGTGTGCCATTGGCGCCTCGTCATATATTATTACCGTCGCGTGGAATATTAACTCGGCGCGCTGAGTTTGGTTCGTAATATTCCAGTAACCGCTGTCGTCTACGATATCCAGCGGAAATTTAAACATTGAATGCGCGGTAAAAGCGTTTTCCATGTTTTGCGCAGCGATCGCCGATGAGGCCGTGCAAATAACTACCGATTCTAAGTTACCGCGTACGTGAGCCGTTATCGTGTTTAGCAACGTTGTTTTACCTGTACCTGCGGGACCGTCTATGAAAATAGCGCACGGATTTTTTTCGCGGAAGTCCTGATCTACGCAAAGACGATCTATGTACTCGAATATAGCGACCTGTTCCGATGAGAGCCTGGGCAACCACTCATCGACGACAACTATCTGCTGATCTACATTATACTCGACGCGTTCTCTGGCTAATTCAGTAGAATCATCCTGGACTTCCGGAAGTCCCAATGATGCGAGCGAAGACCCATGTTTACGCAACATTCTATTTATTTGTGTGAGGCACAATTTGTAAGCGTTTTCGAATTCATTTGGCATCCTGTGCAAAATATCCTCGCATAGTTGATTTTTAAATGTGACCCACAGCGACGCGACCGGGGCACCGTTAACAGCCAACAGTACGAAAAACCTGCGCAGGCGGTGGCCGGTGAAAAAAGTTGAAGCTTCCTGCATAGCCCTTTCGTACTCGACTTCGTCGTCCGCGAGACCTACAGCTTTGGCTGCTTCTTGGAAAGTAGTACAATCTGGACCACCGAGACGCAAAAGATCAGAGTAACCTCGACACGCAAAAAAATTTAACAGTATTCTAAGGTAAAATTGTTCACCTCTGTTGGGCGCGACCCAGAACAAACGCGCAACCATTTGACCTCTCTGACGTTCCGTTATAAATTTGCCGTTTGTGGTTTCAAAAATCGCGACTTTTGTGTTCGGACGTTTTGGGTGGACGATGTATTTCTCATAGAAGTCGGCGTATTTTAAACTATCGAATCGTTCGCCCTCTGGCCGATTAAAATATGTTAACAAATCGGATGAATCTCTTTTTACATCGGTTTCGTGGCCCGGTTTGAAATATACGGTTTGTTGATGTTCCAAATGAACGGTCAACTGTTTGACGTTTGGTTCGCGAGAAGTTAAATCGAATTCTAATATTCGCCAAGCCGCGTCGCTTGACCCTATGTACCGCTTCGTTACGTAATCCTCGATTTCATTCGTCGGTTGGTCGTCAACAACGGCAACGCGCGCTTCATCAGGGCCTTTCGTCATGTACTTGAAGAGGTATTTTACGATGCTACGGTGCGAGGATATCTCGACGTTTATGTGAGCATCGTACTTCAAAAGCAAACTGGCGTTGTACGGTACGACCCACAAATCGTTTACTTTAATTTCTCTATTCCGGAATCTAATGACACCCTCGTTTTTGGAATTACGACTTAAATGAATGAAACCTTTGTCGTCACAGAAGGTAACGTCGGTTTCGAGTTTTGGGAAACGTTTGCTACATTTTTGTTTTTCTTTGTCGTAGCATGGCAGGTTATCTCTTTCTCGCCCACACGGTCCGTGAATCATATGATTCAGGACAGCTTTACGTAACCTGCCCTCCGCTTCCAGAGCGTCGGGTATGTCGGCACGGCAAACTTTATCTATGTCGACATTCTCTACTGGACCTCCCCCTTGTACTCTAAAGCAAATGTGGGCATGAGGCAGTCCTCTTTTTTGGAACTCTATTACATATGTTAGATACTCGATTGTTCCGAACCATGCGCCGGAGCGCAAGTCTCGTATCAATTCGAGCAAACGCAAATTAAACACTCTCGCACAAATGAGTGGATTGGGGCCCTGGCCTTCAGGTATGGATTGTTTTATTTCAGGCCAGTTGGGATTACAAGTAAACGTAACGAAATAGGAAGGAGGTCCCAATCTATTGACCAATGCAATGCAATCTAAATATTTAAGCTTCATATATCGCGGGCCCCCTGTAAAAGTATTCGGTAAGTAGATACGTCCCGGTACAACGCCTTCACCAGCGATCGTCTCGTCGTTTAACAGTTCCTGGAGGGGCGCGGCCCTTAATTCATTACTACGATTCGCTTGCATGTTAAGTATATATCGAAGCCTCTCTTCCACGATCCGAGAGTACAAATCTACTACCCACTCTTGAGAAAGACGGCCCAAGAGGCTGAATCTATCTTCTGAAAGCAAAAGACATCTGACATATCTGGCCTGAGTAAGCTTATTGCCATTGTTGTCGAGTTTCCCCGGAATCCATCCCGTATTGCCCTCCGGATACAACAGTGGATACTGGAAACATTCATACAACGGGTGCATGATGTCCACAGTGTGCGGTTTGCTCTCGCCCACTTTCCAGATGGCAATAGACCGCGGAACGTAATTTTCCGTATTGGTACTAATTAACGCGCTTATTTCGTTTCCTATTGGCTGATCGCCGAGCACGTTCCCGTCGGTGGCTCGTGAAGTTTTTTTAAATACTATGAACGCGTCATCGGAAGGCTCCGAATGCAATCTTTTAAAGCAATTTATAAAAGGATTTACGTTTTCTAAAAAATTTCGAATTGATCTAGTTACTTGTACGTCTAAACTTTGATTGCGCGCTAAATCTTCCCGCTCCGATGGATCGTTTATGTATAGACCGATATTGTTTGTCGATTGTTTGTACGCCAAATCGAACACGCGGTGATACGTTCGGCCTTGTATTTTTAAAAACGATAAACCTGCCGGCTGGTGGAAACCGTGCGAAACACCCAAAGCCGAAAAGGCAAATAAATTATTATAAGCCCGGGATCTTTTTTCGAAACTGGGATGCGAGTAAAAATCTTCCGTCAATGGTGCAAACGCTTGGACATTATTGGCCCCGGATCCACAGCACCATTGTTTTCGAGACGTTTCCTCATCAAAGAGACGCGCCTGGCAATGTTTACATACTTTTATGTCGGACGATTTAAGCGATGGTTTTTTTAGTGCGAACGACTTTACAGAGTTTAATTCGTCATCCCGTTTCTCACCTATTAAATTTCGCGACCTACGTAACGGAACGTCCACATTCCGACTCACTCGATTATAGCGCGCACTCGATTCTTGATTTACTTGCGGGTTATTATCATCATATTTTTTTACGGCATCCCGATGCACATCTGGATTGTTTTGCGTATATTTTTTCACGGCATCGCGATTTACTTCAGGATGTTTTGACGTATACTTTTTCACGGCATCGCGATTTACTTCTGGTTTTTCAGATGTGTACTTTTTTACGGCCTCGCGATGTACTTCTGGTTTTTCTGTTGTGTACTTTTTTACGGCCTCGCGATTTATTTTAGGATTATTTAATGAATATTTTTTTACAGCATCGCGATGCTTTTGTGGATTTTTTTCGATATATTTTTTTACCGCATCCTGTTGTGCATTTACTTTGGTCTTTTTGCGTCCGCCTTTATTTTTAATGGGTCGGCCCCTTTTAACTGCCGATTTTGGTTGATTATTTTCCGATGATTCTAATCGATTGAGAACAACAACTGGTCTTAAATATGATAATTTTAAATCATCTACTCTGTTAATTACTCCCACTGGTTTTTGAGTCGTGATCGGTTTTTTCGTTTGTGTTTGCGCGACTTTTACATTGCCAGTGGTAGCAATGGGTTTTCTCAAGTTTGTTTGAACTACTGCTGCATACGACAGAGCAGAAGTTGAGGGTGTCAATTTGATTTCGTTCGAAGTGGAGCCAGAAACCGTACTACCTTGGCTCATATCCGGTTGCGTTGGAACGACACGCGGCGAACTACTGCGAGAGCCCAGTTTTTGAACCGACGAAACCGAACTCCTACTACATTGGGTACGATCAGGATCCGAGTTATTATTTTCTACCAGACCAGAAGGGTGTGGCGATGAATGTACTTCCGATTGAGTACAATCCGGAGTGGGTGTAGCAGGACGCGACAGATTATTGTTAGGGTTTGTTTCCGATGTGTTGACTACGCTAAATTTAAATATGTCATAACGACCATCGTGTTCAATACGGAACAACATGAGAGCGCGGGCTAACGATTTTAGTGAGTTTAATTCAAAAATCCTTGCTACACCGTCAGAGTTTGATTTATTATTTTCATCAACCCCGTGGCTGTTGAAAATGTAATATTTTACGTTATTATTGCGATGAGTGTAACGCCAAAACGATACGGAGTAATTCGCGCCTGTAAATACGCAACCGTCTTTATTGTCGTTCCAATCGCTTTTAAAAACTTCCGTTTGTAACGCGTTTTGAAGTTCTAATATTTTACAATTATATTGTGACGCGTCGTGTGGATAGAAGGCTTGATGTGCCCAGTTGCGCTCAATCTGAACAAGATTTTCTCCGATTCGTATTTTATTAGGTATTTCGTCGGCACACAAGTATCTAGAAGTAACATTGGGAGCAAGTTTCCGTTCTTCTTTTACGTATAGATCATCACCAGTTTGCAGAACCTGATCGAAATCAAATTCTGCAATGGTGGATCTTTTATTCTCAAAGGCACTATATACGAGGGCTACAGCAGCCATGGCAGTACATTGCCTACCTCTACCTTTATATCTTGCGTCGCCTTGGTGTGTTTCACCTAAAACAAAATGTACGACTTGATAATTTTTACATTCGTACCATCTCAATATGTATTCAAAATATTCAAAACCATTTATCTATATTTAAGTAGAATTATTATAGCAAATTATTATGCACTAAAATTACCATTACAATAACCAGGCATAATGCAAGCACTTTTATTTGATACCCATATTGTAGGAGCGCATTAAAAATAACTCGTCCGCCACAGAATGACGTCACACAGCTAACCATGCATTGTCATTCAAACTAAACGTGGACGCGAAATTCCAGTTCAATCGGTTGAAGATATCTGCTTCAAAATAGAGTTGCAAGATTCCACCCGAACATACATTGCATATACATACATATAACATATTATATATATAAAAGCTTGTTTAAAAGTGTCGTAGGTACATTATTGCATAAAGGTAGGTGGATTTACGTATTTCAGTAAAGTCATAGTTCTGGCATAATTTCGCCACTGTGGTAGGTAATTATTACTTTACATTATCTATGATACATATAGTGCCAGAGACGACATTTACTAATCGACGGTGACTATATTTTTTTAAAGAATCACGGAAACCGCTGCATCTAAAACTACGACGCACATGTTTTATCTAAATATCCGTAGAAAACCGAGTACTGTGCGTGTGCAAATTGAAGCACTTCCGCATTACCGTACCGCACTGACACGCCCGTGAAGTCTTATTCCAACAAGTCGAGAAGCTCGCTTGAAAAGAAATTTCATCAGCTACCTAACTGGAGGCCGTTGTATAGCGACGGGCTCGCCTCCTGTCACATTTGGGACTGTGGGTGTCGTGTCGTAGGTATACCTCGTATGTTTGAATAGACCTTAAGGTATCTACGGTTTTCAAAAATAATTTTAGATATAATACCCACCGAGACGCACTCGGCCCCTTTACTCCTCAGCATTAAACGTCGTATAGCCTCGGAATAGTTATACAGTGTTGTTTTGTGTTATACAGTTATTAGTATTTTTCGATCGAGTTGAAAACAAACACAGCAAAAACAATCAAAAACCAAAAACCCGACTGCAAAATGTTGTACCCTTGTATACACCAATTTGATATTAGGTAGGTAGGTAGGTACCTACCAGTATTAATAGCAGCACAAAAAAGAATAAAATAAATCAAAACGGCGGTCTTATTGCCTAAAGCGATTTCTTCCAGGCAAGCTTGGGATGGACAGGATAGATAGAAATATGAAGAACGTCCTGTGGCGTACATAAACACATTAAACATAAATAGAATATACCTACCTATCTATAAACTATTTAAAAAATCGTAAGCAGATATTTGGCGACTTCAAAACTGTCTCTATACTCAGAGCTAGTTCACAATAAAGTACAACAGAGTAGGTAGGTATTTAACTATAATAAAAAAAAAAACATACCCAAAGCGACGCAAATCGGCTTTTCTTCCTCTCCCCTAGCGACCTTACTCAGAGACGGTGTCCCTTCAGTAGATGGCCTCTTCATCTGAAATTTAAATATTTGGAATGAATAATAATCTACTTACCTATTCTAAAAAAATGAACGTAGGTAGGTATGCATTACCTACGTAGTAGGTAATGGAAGTAGAGAGCAGGTATCACACTAACATTTAGGGGGGGGCTCGATACGATCGACTCAAATATGTTCATAAGATAACAAAAGTCACGACGAAGAGTAAATTCAATAGATTTATAGGTTATACCTAGCTACTTATTCATGAAAGTTTGGATGGATGGATGTTTGTTAGGTAGGTACCTACCTACCTACTTAATCATGCCAAAATGGCCGAACGGCTATGGATGAAATTTGACACAGATATAGCACACAGAATACTTTTTAACAGCGGGTGATACCTACCGCAGATCGCAATGAAGATGTCGAAACAATAGAACTCTTCAAAGAGAAGCAAAATGTGGTTGAAAAATACCGCGTATTGACGATACGGCTCTGATTTCTTTACGTAGGCACATAAGTATGAGCCCTTGGCAGGTTTCTATTTAATTTGCTTTACAACACATGCCAAGATACAGGCAAAAGTGAATAAAACTGGTTTGAACGAATTCATTTTAAAAACAAAAGAACGCGACCGATGCTAACTTTTTACGAGAAAATAAGTAAGTAACATAGATACAGCAGGTATTTCCTACTATTTTCTTGTTAACAACACAAGCAAAAGTAGATTCAATAGGTAAGTACCTAGCTATTCACAGGTTTGAACGAAATTTTCTTTCCTAGACAAAAGTTTGTACACGACGCGACCGACGCCAAAGACATTTCACGAGAAAAATAGTGTAAATTATTACATAGGTACTTACATTTCTTGTTATTCAACTTCAGAAGCACGAATACTGAAAAATTAATGTAAATTTTAGTAATTTCATTAGTAAAAACTTTAATTAGAGAAATTCACAAAAATATCAACTCACTTGTAACAGAAAAAAGTCACAATGGCCGTTCCGTATTCTAAACTTTCCGAATTGGTTGCAGTTTTAGAGGGAAGAAAAAAAAACGCAATTTCCGGTTTTCTGATTTCATTAATTATTTTTAAAAATCACAGTCGTCGAAACAAATAGTTAGAACAGTACTTTGTTAAAATGAACCAACAAGCTAAATCTATATTTTGAGAGTTAAACTACAGCTATTTTTTTGAAATCCACAATAATTTAAATAATTATTAGATAATAAACAACTAATTTAACTACTGCTTTGCTATTTTTTTCAAGGTTACCATATCTACCCGTCTACTTATTCCCATTTTAATGATTATTCCCAAAATTATTTATACATACTTTACCATCTTTATATAAAATATCACACAAAATAACATACTCGTTATTAACAATTTCATATATCTTTATTTTAATATGGCTAATAAGTACACGCACAAGTAAAATCCACTAAACTTAATGAGATCATCACATCCTCGCGTATTACAAGAGAAATAAAATGTAGGTCGTTCTGTATGCGGTATGTTTTTTCGGTTCCTTGATATTTTTTTATTCTATATTTGTATAAACGACTTTACATGCATGCATTCAGTCCATTAGTTAAAAACAAAAAAATAAATCATACTTTGACCGTGCGTTTTTGTTCAATTTCTAATATGAATCTTTTTTATTAACGATGGAAGTATCCACATCATGATCAAACACCTTTTTCCTTCCTTTCTTCCTAGACAATTATGTGATAAGTGTTGTAAATACGTGTCCTCTCTATCACCAAGACCATTAAAAAAAATTTTTTAGTACACACCTTAGTGGACATTTAAAAGAAAAAAATTAATTAAATTAATCCTCATTAGCATTTCATTCATTCATTTTGGCAACACTTTTTTTTCCTGGGGGGCTATTCCTGCGCGTGAGATGAGATGAGATTTTATCTTGGTCACTCTCACACTTATGACGTTTCAAGCGAGAGCAACAAGGAGGGAAAAAGATGAGATGAAAATCACAAATCTCCGAATAGGGTCACTGAGTGTCGGATGTGGGTTTTGAGTATTTACCAATTACTATAGATGAAGTTTAAAACAAATCTAAAGAAATGTTTTAGTTACATAAAAAGTAAACTTAAATATTAGACACAACTTCAAAAAAAGTTACGTTTAATGCACTTTATATGATACTCAACGACTATTTAATTTTATCTGTCACAGGGTCGCGTTCAGAGGATAGCCCCGGAGCGCACCCAGAGTGCAATTTTTTTGCCGTATAAAACAGGTGTCAGTCAGGCGGTGTCGAATGGCGAAGTTATACTCTGGGTGCGCTCCACTCTATTCTCTGAACGCATCCCAGTACTATGTAAATAAAAGCTAAATAGTAAGGTTATGTTTACGCTTTAATTATTACAAAGAACCCGTGGAAAATACTGTCTAAGCCGTCCAAGCCTCCAGCCTGTCCCCAGTTCCAGTCAAGCTACTGATGTCCGTATGCCTTCATCGCAGTACTATCTCGAGACCGGAGAAAGACTTCTGCTGTCCAGACCTCCCATCCAGCTCTGGCAGTTTTGAATAAGCAATCAATGGAAGCAAGCTATGAAAAAACAATCCCTACCTGCTATATAAAGGCTAATAATAGGCCACATACAAACTTAAAAACTGTGAGTGGAGATATATAAAAATCCAGAATTATATTGTGAAAAAAAAAGAAGAACATTTCGCAGGGTGATGACTGCTTGTGTAAGATTATAAAATATTGTCCAAGCCGTCGCAAGTCTCCAGTTCCAGCGCGAATGTCCGTTTGCTTTCATCGCAGTTCTATGTCAAGACCGGAGAAAGCCTTCTACTGTCCGGACCTCTCCAGCATTGGCTCAAGCAACACAGCTACAAAACACAAGAGTGTGTGGACAGCAAATTAGAAAGCTAACTCTTTCCAGACTATATACCACAATCATCTGATAGAGCGAACTCTTACAAGTGGAAGTTATGAAAAACACAACCCCAAATAAAGGATGATAGATTCAGATAAAGATAACTTAAAAACTGTGAGTGGAGAAATGTAGAAATTGAGAATGAATGAGGAATAGTACATTGTGAATACATCATTTCGTAGGGTCATGACAAGGTTAGACAATACTGTCTAACCCGTCCAAGCCTCCAGCCTGTCCCCAGTTTCAGTCAAGCTAGACCGGAGAAAGACTTCTGCTGTCCAGACCTCCCATCCTGCTCTGGCAGTTTTGAATAAGCAATCATCTGATAAAAGAGAATAATGGAAGTTATGAAAAAACAATACCTACCACAAATAAAGGCTAATATATACTTAATAACTGTGAGTGGAGAAATATAGAAATCCAGAATTATATTATGAAAAAAAAAAAAAAAAAAAGAAGAACACTTCGCAACTTGTGTATGTAAAATTATAAACTGTTGTCCAAGCCGTCGCAAGTCCCCAGTTCCAGTGCCAATGTCAAGACCGGAGAAAGCCTTCTACTGTCCGGACCTCTCCAGCATCTGCTCAAACAACACAGCTACAAAACACAAGAGTGTTCTTCTCTCTCTTGATTGTTTAGGTGCTACAGACACGGCCAGATAATAATTTGTATGTACTATTATATAATAATGTAGGTACTTGTGTCAGCCTGTGCTTTCTAGTGTTTTTACTGCATTACTGGCCTGGCAATATTACCAACTGTACCTGTATCGAAATGACCGGATAACCACCCCTAAGATATTGCCCGGCTAGTGACCTGCCTGAGTGCCTTGCCTTTCAAAATAAATACATATTTCAGTCTTTCTGATTCCTTGTTTATGACTAAAATGTTTAGATGTCCTGTTTTTGTACATTGTAATAGTATTAACATAAGTTACAAAATAAAATAAAATCAAAGAATTTCTTCTTGTTTTATTATTATTTTATATATTGCTATGCTTACATAGTAAATTAGAATTTAATGTAGGTACTTACCTACTTATCAAGACCAACACAGTAGGATAGGCAAGAGGAAACATACAAAGTAAGCTCTACTTAGATCTCGGTAGATGGCTATATTTTTATGATAGGTAGGATGTGGAAACATGGTGGCTTAACACTACTTATGTTTAAAACTGGGTAATAATGTAAATAAAGGCTGTCAGGATAGCTTTGCCTGCGATTGCTATGGTGGATTAATCAGGCGTCGCACGAAGTAAAACTCTATTTTAGAAACAATATGCTCAAAACATACAAACTAAACGTCGGTTAAGTAGGTACACACCGCCATCAGTTCAACCAGGCGAGCGGCGATCTAGACAGCCCGTTTAGATTGCTATTACAAAACAACCAGGCGAAATGGCGATAGTAGTGAAGTTGATTCGCCTTTTGAAACAAATCGTTTGATTGTAGGTGGTTGTACTCGAACGGTGGAGCGGGGGCTCGGCCTTTGGCCTCGCGGGCTTGAGCTCGGCCTTCGGCGTCGGCGACCCCAATCAAACGCACTCCCTAAAAAAAATCAATTTTGTCTGAAGAATTTTTTTTTGTATGGGAGCCATGTTTTTTTTTTTTTTTCCTGAAAGTTCTCAAGGTTCGCTGAAATTTTAATTCAAGCGCTTGCCTACAAGTATTCACCGTTTTCGAGATACCAGGGCATACCACCATCAGAGTAGGTAAATGTTCCAATTTCGGTTTTTCTTCGGAAGTTGTGGGACACCCCTTACACGATTCTATATTCACTTTGCCCCCCCCACCCCCCCTTTTACCATTTAGGTTTCTCTGTATCTGAAAAAAAACCATTGTATGGCAGCCATATTAAAAAAAACACTTTTTCAAAATTTTATTTCAGAAATGGAATCGGATACCCCTGAAACCCCCGGATGCAAAAAACAAGACCTCTCGGACCATTTTGAAATTTGGCCGCCATTTTGAATCCGCCATCTTGGATTTTTATGACCCCCACCTGGTAGCCCCCCCGATTCCCTATGACATTTGTTCAAACAGACCCCCTAAAACACTTACCGTTTCCGAGATATAGGTGAATCAATTTTGTATGGAATTTTTTTTTTTGTATGGCGGCCTTGTTTTTTTTGATTTCTCGTGAAAGTTCCCAAGGTTTGCTGAAATATTAGTTCAAGTGCTTTAGTAAAAATATTTTTAGTTTCCGAGATACGAGGGCATACCACCATCAGGGTTTGACTTTTCGCCAATTTCGGATTTTTCCCGGGCCCTCTGGACCAACCCCTACACGACCCCATATTCACTTTTCCCCTCCCACCCCCGGAAGTACCCTTAAGGTTTCTCTATGTCAGTGAGTCAGTGAGTGAGTCAGTGGTAGTTTAACTTTATATAGTGTAACTAGTATTTTGGGCGGTGCGCGGGCCGCAAGCGGCCCGCGTTTGTGGGTGCCCTGAAGTCGGGGTGCCCTGAAGTCGGGGTGCCCTTAAAACGGGGTGCCCTGAAGTCGGGGTACTCGGACTTTGGAGTGCCCTACGTTTCGATTCCGCATGAAATTCGTCTGCGTCAGTACGAGTAGGTCGGCCTCGCATTAGTGAGCTCGGCCTTCGGCCTCGCGGTTGGGGGCTCGGCCTTCGTCCTCGCTAATGTGATCTGTCCGACTTTGATTGTGTCTGGTTGTACTCGACCGCTGCAAGGCTCGGCCTTCGGACTCGCCTTGCACCGTTCGAGTACTACTGCTCGGCCTTCGGCCTCGCAGCTGGGTCTCGGCCTCCGGCCTCGCATCGGTAAGCTCAGCCTGCGGCCTCGCGGTAGGGGCTCGGCCTTCGGCCTCGCTAATGTGACCTGTTCGATTTCAAATATAGTTGTACTCGAACGCTGCAAGGCTCGGCCTTCGGCCTCGCCTTGCACCGTTCGAGTGCTGCTGCTCGGCCTTCGGCCTCGCAGCTGGGGCTCGGCCTACGGCCTCGCATCGGTGGGCTCGGCCTGCGGCCTCGCGATTGGGGGCTCGGCCTTCGGCCTCGCTAATGTGTCCTATCCCGACTTCAAATATAGTTTTCCAAGTTATTCACGTTTCGATTTTGTATGGATTTTTTTTGTATGGCGGCCATCTTTTTTTTTATTTCTTCTGAAAACTCCCAAGATTGCCTTCATTTTTAGTTCAAGTGCTTCCCTAAAAATTTTTTTGGTTTCCGAGATACGAGGGCATACCACCATCAGGGTTTGACTTTTCGCCAATTTCGGAATTTTCCCGGGCCCTCTGAACCAACTTCTACACGACCCTGTATTCACTTTCTCCCCCCCCCCCCCCCACCCCCCTTGTACTATTTAGGTTTCTCTGTATCTGAAAAAAAACCATTGTATGGCAGCCATATTAAAAAAAAAACTTTTTCAAAATATTTTTTCAAAAATGGAATCGGGGTCTCCAAAAACTCCCGGATGCAAAAAATCAGATTTCCCGGACCATTTTGAAATTTGGCCGCCATTTTGAATACACCATCTTGGATTTTTTTTACCCCCACCACGTAGCCCTTCCAATTCCCTATGACATTTGTTCAAATGCACTCCCTATAAAACTTAACGTTTCCGAGTTATTCACGTATCAATTTTGTATGGAGAATTTTTTTTTGTATGGGAGTCATGTTTTTTCTTATTTCTCCTGAAAGGTCCCAAGAGTTGCTAAAATATTAATTCAAGCGCTTTACCAAAAATAAGCACCGTTTCTGAGATACCAGGGCATACCACCATCAGAGTAGGTATTTGTTCCAATTTCGGATTTTCTTCGGAGGCTGTGAGACACCCCTTATACGACCCTATATTCACTTTTCCCTCCCCACCCCCCCTTGTACCCTTTAGGTTTCGCCGTGTATGGAAAAATTTGAATGTATGGCAGCCATATTAAAAAAAACACTTATTCAAAATTTTATTTCAGAAATGTAATCAGATACCCCAAAAACCCCCGGATGCAAAAAATCAGAATCCTCGGACCATTTTGAAATTTGGCCGCCATTTTGAATCCGCCATCTTGGATTTTTATGACCCCCACCTGGTAGCCCCCCCGATTCCCTATGACTTTTATTCAAGCAGACTATCTAAAACTTTAACCGTTTCCGAGTTATTCACGTTTCAAATTTGTATGTAATTTTTTTTTTTGTATGGCGGCCATGTTTTTTTTTGATTTTTCGTGAAAGTTCCCAGGGTTTATTCAAAAATTAGTTCAAGTGCTTTAGTAAAAATATTTTTAGTTTCCGAGATACGAGGGCATACTACCATCAGGGTTCGACTTTTCGCCAATGTCAGATTTTTCCCGGGCCCTCTGAACCGACCCCTACACGACCCCATATTCACTTTTCCCCCCCTACCCCTCCTTATACCCTTTAGGTTTCTCTATGTCAGTGAGTGAGTCAGTGGTAATTCAACTTTATATAGTATGACTAGTATTTTGGGCGGTGCGCGGGCCGCAAGCGGCCCGCGTTTGTGGGTGCCCTGAAGTCGGGGTGCCCTGAAGTCGGGGTGCCCTGATGTTGGGGTGCCCTGAAGTTGATTGTGTGTGGTTGTACTCGACCGCTGCAAGGCTCGGCCTTCGGCCTCGCCTTGCACCGTTCGAGTACTGCTGCTCGGCCTTCGGCCTCGCGGCTGGTGCTCGGCCTTCGGCCTCGCGGTTGGGGGCTCGGCCTTCGGCCTCGCAAGTGTGACCTATCCGGCTTCAAATATAGTTGTACTCGAACGCTGCAAGGCTCGGCCTCCGGCCTCGCCTTGCACCGTTCGGGTACTGCTGCTCGGCCTTCGGCCTCGCAGCTGGGGCTCGGCCTTCGGCCTCGCGGGTATGATGCGAGGCCTGCGGCCTCGCCCAATTCGCTCGGAAGCGACCCCCAAAATGTATGAAAAAAATCGAATATTTTGAAATTTGGCCGCCATTTTGAATCCGCCATCTTGGATTTTTATGACCCCCGCCAGGTAGCCCCCCCGATCTCCTATGACATTTGTTCAAGCAGACTATCTAAAACTTTAACCGTTTCCGAGTTATTCACGTTTCAATTTTGTATGGAATTTTTTTTTTTGTATGGCGGCCATGTTTTTTTTGATTTCTCGTGAAAGTTCCCAAGGTTTGCTGAAATATTAGTTCAAGTGCTTTAGGAAAAATGTTTTTGGTTTCCGAGATACGAGGGCATACCACCATCAGGGTTCGACTTTTCGCCAATGTCAGATTTTTCCCGGGCCCTCTGAACCCACCCCTACACGACCCCATATTCACTTTTCCCCCACCACCCCTGCGTATACCCTTTAGGTTTCTCTATGTCAGTGAGTCAGTGAGTCAGTCAGTGGTAATTCAACTTTATATAGTATAACTAGTATTTTGGGCGGTGCGCGGGCCGCAAGCGGCCCGCGGTCAGGCGCCAATGGACCCTTGTGGCCCTACGTTTCGATTCCGCAGTTTATTCGAGTTCTGTAGTCTGTTTATTTCGCAGTTATTGTACTCTACCGGTGCTAATGAACCCTTGTGGCCCTACGTTTCGATTCCGCAGTAAATTCGTCTTGGTCAGTAGGTCGGAGAGCATCATTATTTTATTGTACTCTACCGGTGCTAATGGACCCTTGTGGCCCTACGTTTCGATTCCGCAGTTTATTCGGTCACGCAGTCTGTTTATATCGCAGTAATCGTACTCTACCGGTGCAAGGCTCGGCCTTCGGCCTCGCCTCGCATCGGTCGAGTAGTCCTATACGCACCGTGGCTCGGCCTTACGGCCTCGCCCCGGTGCGGCTCGGCCTTCGGCCTCGCGGTCGTAGGCTCGGCCTTCGGCCTCGCTAGTATGACCTATCCGACTTTGATTGTGTGTCATTGTACTCGGCCGCTGCAAGGTTCGGCCTTCGGCCTCACCTTGCACCGGCCGAGTAGGGCTGCTCGGCCTTCGGCCTCGCAGCTGGGGCTCGGCCTTCGGCCTCGCGAGTGTGATGCCAGGCCTCCAGCCTCGCCCACTTCGATCAGAAGCGACCCTCAAAATGTATGAAAAAAACTAAAGTATGGCAGCTATATTAAAAAAAAAACTTTTCCAAAATATTTTTTCAAAAATGGAATCGGGGACCCCAAAAACCCCCGGATGCAAAAAATCAGACCTCTCAGACCATTTTGAAATTTTGCCGCCATCTTGAATCCGCCATCTTGAATTTTCGTCACCCCCACCAGGTAGCTCTCTAGATTCCCTATGACATTTGGTCGAACACTCCCCATCCAAGTCGTACCGTTTTCGAGTTATTTTATTTTCAATTTTGTATGGCGGCCATGTTTTTTTCTTCGGGAGCCATGTTTTTTTCAACTTTCCCTGAAACGTCCCAGGGTTTTCTACAACTTTAGTTCAACTGCTTTAGAAAATTTTTTTTTAGTTTCCGAGATACGAGGGCATACCACCATCAGGGTTCTACTTTTCGCCAATTTCGGATTTTTCCCGGAGGTTGTGGACCCGACCCTCCACGACCCCATATCCACTTTATCCCCCCCACCCCGGCGTATACCCTTTAGGTTTCTCTATGTCAGTCAGTCAGTCAGTCAGTCAGTGAGTCAGTGGTAGTTTAACTTTATATAGTATAACTAGTATTTTGGGCGGTGCGCGGGCCGCAAGCGGCCCGCGTTTGTGGGTGCCCTGAAGTCGGGGTGCCCTGAAGTTGGGGTGCCCTGAAGTTGATTGTGTGTGGTTGTACTCGACCGCTGCAAGGCTCGGCCTTCGGCCTCGCCTTGCACCGTTCGAGTACTGCTGCTCGGCCTTCGGCCTCGCAGCTGGGACTCGGCCTTCGGCCTCGCAGCTGTGGCTCGGCCTTCGGCCTCGCGTCTGTGGGCTCGGCCTTCGGCCTCGCGAGTGTGTCCTATCCGGCTTCGAATTTGGTTGTACTCGAACGCTGCAAGGCTCGGCCTAAGGCTCGGCCTCCGGCCTCGCCTTGCACCGTTCGAGTACTGCTGCTCGGCCTTCGGCCTCGCAGTTGGAGCTCGGCCTACGGCCTCGCATCGGTGGGCTCGGCCTGCGGCCTCGCCTGTTCGACTTCGAATATAGTTATACTCGACCGCTGCAAGGCTCGGCCTTCGGCCTCGCCTTGCACCGTTCGACTGCTGCTGCTCGGCCTTCGGCCTCGCAGCTGGGGCTCGGCCTCCGGCCTCGCAAGTATCTGCGAAAAGTCATTCTGCGGCGACCCCTAAAATGTATGAAAAAAATCGAGCAATATGGCAGCTATGTTAATTTTTTTTTTTTTCAAAATTTATTTTCATAACTGGAATCGGGGTCCCCAAAAACCCCCAGATACAAAAAATCAGACCTCTCCGACCATTTTGAAATTTGGCCGCCATCTTGGTTTTTTTTATCCCCACCTGGTAGCCCTTCTAATTCCCTATGACATTTGTTCAAACGCACTCCCTATAAAACTTAACGTTTCCGAGTTATTCACGTATCAATTTTGTATGGAGAATTTTTTTTTTGTATAGGAGTCATGTTTTTTCTTATTTCTCCTGAAAGGTCCCAAGAGTTGCTAAAATATTAGTTCAAGCGCTCTACCAAAAATAAGCACCGTTTCTGAGATACCAGGGCATACCACCATCAGAGTAGGTAATTGTTCCAATTTCGGATTTTCTTCGGAGACTGTGAAACACCCCTTATACGACCGTATATTCACTTTTCCCCCCCCCACCCCCCCATGTACCCTTTAGGTTTCGCCGTGTATGGAAAAATTTGAATGTATGGCAGCCATATTAAAAAAAACACTTTTTCAAAATTTTATTTCAGAAATAGAATCAGACACCCTAAAAACCCCCGGATGCAAAAAATCAGACCTCTCGGACCATTATGAAATTTGGCCGCCATTTTGAATCCGCCATCTTGGATTTTTATGACCCCCACCTGGTAGCCCCCCCGATTCCCTATGACTTTTGTTCAAGCAGACTATCTAAAACTTTAACCGTTTCCGAGTTATTCACGTTTCAATTTTGTATGGAATTTTTTTTTTTGTATGGCGGCCATCTTTTTTTTTATTGCTTCTGAAAATTCCCAAGATTGCCTTCATTTTTAGTTCAAGTGCTTTAGTAAATTTTTTTTGGTTTCCGAGATACGAGGGCATACCACCATCAGGGTTCCACTTTTCGCCAATGTCAGATTTTTCCCGGGCCCTCTGAACCAACCCCTACACGACCCCATACTCACTTTTCCCCCACCACCCCTCCTTATACCCTTTAGGTTTCTCTATGTCAGTGAGTCAGTGGTAGTTTAACTTTATAGTAGTATGATGATGATGATAATAATAATAATAATAATAATAATAATTTCCTCCGACGAACTCGACAAAAGGTGCAGTATTTTCAGACATTGCATTTTCAACAATTTTCATAATGTCAGGAAACTATATAAAATTACATGCCTGTAGTTTCATTTGCTATTTACACAAAATAATATATTTATTATTCAGGATACATATTCTATGTTAACTAAGGCGTTCATTAAGACATTTATTTAAGCTGCTTCATTTAGAGTTGAAAATCGTAAATCAAATTCGATGAAAAAGATCGTAGCCTAGAGTTACATTTTTTTGCTGTTTTTATCAGTATTTGTTCAGGCGCTAGCCACTTATTGCTAACTATATATACTAATCGTAATAAAAACATACGAGTAAATAAGAATAAGTTGTTAGTTTAAACTTTAGAGAACTAATCTGGCTATTTAATAATAAAAAAAAAATTGTGGTGTTATAGCTGAAAATTTAGAGAACTACGTTAAAACAGTTTTTTTTAAGAAGATACTCTTAGTGATATTTTTTTTTCAAAATGAGAATGTATTTCAAAATTCTACTACAGTTAAGCTGATTTTGATTGTTTTTTCTGCCACCTGTATTTTTTGCACCATATCAACACAATGCTTCATGTCAAACTAGGCGCAAACAAAATACTTGTTTTGATTGATTTCGTTTAATACCGGGCCTCGAAATATAATTAAACCGAATTTAATTATATTTAGAGTATACAAGGTGCTGGTTTTGGGCGTAGTAATAATTAAGCGTGTTGTTCTACCCGTAAAAGTGAATCACTTAAACTAAAAAAAAAAAACTTTGTATGAAGACTTGATTTCTTTTAAGTAAAGTTTAATTTTAAGTAACTAGAAATTTTGTTTAAAATGTAACCGTAAAGTTGCCATCTCCAAAATTTGCACGCCTCTTCAGGCATAACATTGAAGGACATATTTTAAATTGTATACCACCAAACGCATGCTTTACCATTGTTATTGCAAATAAAAATATCTTTATCTTATCTTTATCTTTTTTCTCGAATTTTGCAAACTTATGTTCTAAAAGTTGTTCACTTTGACGGGTGGAACAAAACGGAACAAACAACAGCCTTAGGTATAACTACACCCAAAACCTAATTTTAGCCTCTAATTAACATAGTTGTTGCACAGTTGAATCAGATAAAATATAATTACACACCCGCTAAATTTCCGATTTACTCTGTTTACATTGGTTATCTTCTCATTTATACCAATTCAGTACTGAAGCATACATTATGAAAAACCACACATTATTAGGATAGCATTATAGCCGCCCATAACCATCATCCTAATCCGTTATTACGCCGTAGCAACGAATATAATAATTAACGGACTCGTTGTGTTTGTTGCAAGCCAACCTGCAAGCCCGCGAGGTTGCTAGCCGCTATGCAAATACGATACAAAAGAAATGCCGAAACTAAATGACTGAGAACGTAACTTTTGGCTTGAGTTTTCCAGCTATTGCTTTCGTTGAAGCGGATCCAAAAAGTGAAAAGCTATGCACTGACAGTAGGTGTTACTGGAATTGATTTGTTACCGTCTGCCCGGACAAACGTCCCTTACGCAGGGGCAGACAAGGTAACACTTATCTGAGGGCTATCGGTCTTCATTCAGTTCATTATTCAGTTTAATTTTTTTGTCAGTTGTCTGTTGTATTTAGGTACCTTGTCAATTAGTCTGTAATTATTCTTTATAATAAAAAATATTTCATACCATACGTGTCATAGATTTTCAAAACTTCGGATAAAATTTTAAGCTCTCATACACACAGAAATTCGGAATTGTGTAATTAAAAACAAACGGGTATTTTGAAGTTTATTGACAAGTACTCTTAGTATATTTTTTTAGTTTTTGTGTTTCACGAATCAACTTTACCTTCTACGGTCGCATATGAACGGCACCGGCTGCTCTTTACGCGGTTTTAAATTGGAAAATTGAATGCGTCCATCGTCGCTCCCTCGCAGTCCAGCCCTGGCGCGGACCACACTCGCCCCGCGATAGTGTTCCTTCCCTGAAATGAAAAAAAAAACAACGGAAACTTTTCCATTTTGCTCGTCCAAATATCTGCGAAGAGTACGCTCAGACTAGCAACTTCATTTGGACTTGTCCGCTCCACACGCGCCCCGAGCGAGCAGTCTGGTCATTTGGAATCGTAGCAACGAGTTTGTTTTATTCAGTTGCTTGGAAAAACTTCGTTGAGCTTTTAAGCTGGCTTTGTTGGGGTCTATATTTGTGTAGTAAAAAAGTAAGTGATGATGAAGTGGCCAATTATAATGATAAAAATTTTAGAAAATTAGTATGATAAGGTACCTACCATTTGTTTCGTTTTCTTAGCTGTTTTCTTAGACTAACTACATATAGAAGGTACTCGTATGTTTCCATATAACGCCTTCTAAAGTATAACGTTAGCCAAAAATTTGCTGCATGTGCTGTATTTACTTGACTTCTCACGTACACAGACGCAAACATGATGCGGTTAGTTAAAATGTTTTCTCCCTAAAAGTTGAATTGGTAAAATCTTTATGATTTAAAACACGGGAAATTACTCACGTAGGTACGATTCAGTCGATTATTCCGACTATAGTTTCTACCGCATTCGGCAGTCTTCATCAGGGCGAGTGCGCGCGCGGCTGCGTCTCGCATAGCACTGCGGGCCGCCGCGCGGCGCGCACATGATGACAGTTGCTCGGGTAAAAATCTGTTCAAGGAAATTAAGGATATGTATATCTGTAGCAGCGCACGGTGCCGCACGGTGGACTTACATTTCGCGAGTTTTCTTACTTTCTATAATTATGTAGTTATTCTAAAGCCGTTTCGTTCATTTATCTTTAAGTGAGGAAATAATGTATTTTTATCTGAATCACAATGAGAAAAGTTTAATAATGGCACTATAGCGTACAAAAAAATAGTTGATTATAAAACAGATTTAATAAATAAACAATCATATATTTTCAAAGACTATTTACGTGATTGATGTGTTTCAAATTCCCATTGGTCTATGTATCATTATGAAATCACAATGCCAATTTGCGAGCGCCGTTTACTAACGGACTGGACTGGAGGTGACTTGTACGACCGGCGGCGGCGGCACGCTGACCCTTCACAAACACTATACATCTATCGGCAAGGACTCACTCACCTAAAAATTAAATTATACGGTACGTCAATTTTGAACGACAAAATGAGAGGTTCGATTCAACATTTGTATTTGAGGTGAGGTGTGGTCTTATGTTATCGGAGGTAGATCTATGAACACACGTTTCCCATAGCAGTAGCTAGCCCGCTTGCTCTTTTAGCTGGCTCAGCTACTTGCTTAACGTGTTCACCACCAATCTTTTTAATTAGAAAAAAATCTTTCAAAAGCTTCATTTAATTAAAAGTTCACACTATCAATTCAAATACCTTACTAGCCAAACCTTATCAAATTTATTTCGAGTAATTTTCGAGAAGATTTGTCTGTCGATGACATTAAATTGGTCCGGGTTTAAGTTACATAAAGAATTAACAAAGGATTCTGTATGTCAGTTCAGGAGCACCTTTCCGAATGTGAAAATTCTCCTCATTGTTAAATATTTTTACTAATGTATGTGGGGGTTAAACAATTATCTCGATACAAACAATTCACGTAAACCCATTATTCAATTAAGACACTAAAGATAATTTCCGCTGAATAATACCGCAAAGTTTTTAAACCGGTTATAGCTCCCATTTTCTTTACGGTAATCGGTCCGCGCATTAGTCAAACTGAACAGCCACTGTAGTTCAAAGTAGCCCAATCCTAATTCAAGGGTTCAGATAAATGTATGGTCGATTAGTTTTGTACTCTTTGAAGATACAAGTTGTCATTGACGTGGGTTTGTCATCGCAGTCGAGGCCGCTCGGCCAGAAACAGACCTAATGGACGATAGACTATACAATGGATGTTAGCCTTCAATAGGTATTTTTTTATGCCATAGGTGGCAAACCAGCTAACAATTGTAGTATGCCTGTTGTATTTTATGTATGTTTAAAGTATTTGTTAGTATCTCTTCAAAAACTAAACATACATAAAATATTATCCAAAATCTGTTCCTTATCACTCTTAAACTAGAAGGTCTAAGTTATTAATCAATCATGCGTGTGTTCGTATGAATGATTCAAAGTAACAGATTTTGTTTCAAACCCTTTTTGACCTTGTGAAAACTAGTTACAAGGTACATCTTTTTAATATAAAAGTTGGGCATAAAAAGAGATTAATTTATTTTATTCAGCTCCTTTCATGAAAAACATTAACAATTTCATTGATTCATTTGGATAATAATACAATCAGCGCTTCACTTACGAAATACCTACCCAAGCAAATTTTTTGTTAGAAACTATACTCGTTTTATTTCTTACCAACTTCGATATAAACCGATTTCATTTGAAGCCCATAACATATCTCAATTACAAAATGCCAACTCTCGTCGTATTTTTACGACAATATCTCCGACGAACGTTCACGTCATATCTCGTTGCATCTTCCATCTGAAGCCGTCTATTTGCTCTCTAAACGTACTGCGGCCTGCGATGACGTCACCGGCTGACAGCGATAGACTCTATTGACCACTCACTTGTCTTATAATAATACTAGCTGCACTCCGCAGCGCTATTTAGAAATTTATTTTTCCTTGGAAATACATGGTCTTTGTGTCAATCCAGGATATAAGCTACCTTTCTACCAAACTAGCCGTAACCCGCGACTTATATTCTCTTTGCCCGATACTTTGCTTGAGCTTATATAGAAAATATTATCCAAAAACCTCCCTTATGAAATATTGTAACTCATTATTCCATTTAGCAGTCTAGCCGTGAAAAGCTTACAATCAGACAGATAGATAGACAGAGTTACTTCGATTTTATAATATTAGTATCGATGTGTTAGAACATTTTTGTAAGGTTTCATATCATTCAAGTATTACTAATAATAAATAGAGGTCTTATACAATTTGATGACATTTACTATAGTTAAAATTGAATTAAAAAAAAAAACTGTTTTTGCGTGAAAAAGTTCCAAACTTAAAAACATCCAAATCCTCAATTTTATAATATTAGGAAAAAAAAGGAAGATAATTATTATGTATACTGCAAACTTGGTCAGGGGCATGACTGGGTTAGATTGAGATATATGATTTTCCACATAGCAAGACCTTAATACTCTCGCACCCAAAAACGTCTGTCGAGGACTCATGCTTGTTGCAATCTCAAAGTTGGGAACTCACTTCGTCGGCTCTCAGCTTCACGAATATTGCTCCTTGCATGGGATGGCCTTTGAGGTAACCGAAGAGAGTTGTCGGAACAAATTTAATGTAGCTCTCTCGGCGTACGATCAAGGTAATAAATGCTGAGTAAACTTTATCTAAAAGGCCCTATTCAGAACGCTAAACTACTCAATCTAAACTAGCTGAAACTATTGATGCCCTTGTCTAACACGCAGCAATAACAAAGACTGGTATGTTTTTAGCTTCTTCAGATTTAGCAATTTAGCATTCAAAAAAAGGGCCTATGTTCTTGCTAAGTTATAACTGCGTCCTTTTTCTAAATATTTCATACTCTAGTAATACTCGCTGTCTTTACATTATTATCCCACTAATCTACAAAATTGCTTGTAACGACTACATTTTTCGTGTCCATAAACCGTGTGTAAATTACAAAAGGGCCCAAACACTTGCGCGTCAATTATGTAAGTGGTTGAACGGCTGTCTAATGTAACTGAGGCATTAATATGCGAGTAAAAATTTTACGCGGCCCCATTAATGCGTGTAATAAAATACCTACTTACAGAAAAGGGCCTGAGCGCAGTGGAACGCAGGGACTGGGATTACGCAGGCCGTGTTTAGTACTAACGAGTGTAGGTACGTGCGTGCGGTGTTACCTGAATTGATGAGTCCAAGAAATCTGATGTCGATAATTAGCAACTTTGAAAAGAAGCACTCCTTGCCGTAGGTTGCTTACCGACAGGTACACGAAATTCATGTTGAAGTACGCCAGGTGTATTGGCCAGCAATCACAGCCATTAATAATAATAATATTGTAATCTAGCTGTACCCCGTGGTTTCACCCGTGATCCCACAGGAACCGTTAGTTTTTTCAGGATAAAAATTACCCCCTGTCCACTTCTCACTTCTTACTTCTCACTTCTCCATAATCGCATTTGTAATAATAGTAAGGATTAGGATTAGGATAAGTGATATGTACCTTTAGCATAAAAAGTATAAACTATCGAAAAATACGTATTATGTAAATTTTTATACAGTTTTTGTCACATAAGTACGTGTGACAAAAATGTATGAAAAATGGATTTCCGCCAGCATCTTACACGCATCTTTCTCTCAAGCACGTCCTACTTATTTTTCGATAGAAACATCACTCTGGATTGGTCTACATTACAGCTATGGTACTGAGCTGTACGTGCACAGACCGAGGCCCGTATTTTTTATTACGGGTAATGATAAAACGGTCACTCTCCCAAATAAAACACGCAAATGTGACCGCTTCCGGCGACGCCGCGACATATAGGAGTTAGTACGAAAACGTGTCTAGATACCCACTTAAATTACAGCTCGGAGATAACGAACAATGGGAGGTACGTCTCTTGTACTCGCGTGGAAGGACTTGTTTACTCGTACTTGTTAAACAAAGTGTTGCTATCTAATAGCGGTTGTGAAACCGAGGATAAAATTTTACGAGACGTTTACTTATCGCGTAAAATGTATCCCGGAGTAAGTTTAATTCGTTTTACTGGCGACATGAAACCGTATTATTATGTTTGATGGGGCAATCAAAAATACAATAAAAATTGAAGCATGAATCAATTCCATTTTCGTTTTTATGGCGAACGTATTTAAATTACGCAATTGGGTTGCGAATCCCGATAAAAGGGTCGGTTCGTCTTGTTCGTAAAGTTGGATTTATGGTGAAATAATAAAAGAATAAGTTATTCTTATGCATCGGACAATGCAAGGTAATAAAGTTAGGTTTTTATATTTAGCTTTGCGGCCATTTCGCTTATCTATTGTGTAGAGGGCGCGTAGCACCGGCGTAGCGCGTTCGTAGCAGCTGGCGGGGCGTAGCAGCGTTCGTAGCTGGGCTTGCATTAAAATTTTTACGAGCGCATAAATTACTGTGAATGCTCCGATAATAATGGAGGATGGCTCGCTATTTAACTGCGCTCATTGCGACGCAAATTATTATTTATTTTCCGGCCGCCCCCGCCTGCCCGCCAGAGGGCGCCGACGAGTCCACGTCACGAACAAAATGCGACAATTAATTATAAATTATGCCTACCAGCTATTTGTATTGTAAATACGTTCCATTTAATATGTATGAGTTAATTTTAATCGGATCTTAATTGTACCACGGTTCAAATACTGCGCTATAAAATAATTTATTTGGTGATTATTTTATTATAAACTAGTTGCACACCGTGGTTTCATCCGCAATTATAAAGTATCCTATGTGCTTATAGAAACTATAATCTATCTTTGTGCCAAAATTCATCCAGATCAGTTCAGCCGTTCAGGTTTTATTTAGTAAGAAACATCTATTCATACATGCATCCAAACGTTAGCATTTGTAAAATTGGTCTGATTCAATATTTCTGTAGAAAGACAGATAAGCAAAAATAAAATTAATGCCTTGAAAGTTTTCATTGAACACGTTAAACATCTGTCTCAAGTAAGTAAGTACTTTACAAAACATAATTGCTTTTCTGTCAATTGAAATAAGTCTCTTGGGAATATACTTTAGTTCAATGAACAGCTTTCAAATATATTCGGTGTTTCTCTCTCCGTTATTTGTCTTAATTTATTGTGAATTAACAGACACTTTCACATTTATATTATTTATTTTATTAATACACCGCTAACATTTGTTGAGGACAAATTGATCCCCAAGAGAGATTCATTCATTTCATTTTTAACCGACGAAACGGGGAAGGTTTGCAAGTAAATCCGTAGGTATATATAAATTTTTAATGCCATATATAAATTTAATGGTATATAATATATATAAACCGTTGCTGTATGTGATCAGGTATATTATTAAAAGCTACTTGCATTTTCATTGACATGCGCAAGAGTTCACTAGTGACGCGACGCGAGGACACGAATCTTGATTGCTCCACAATCCCCCGCAGAATATACCAATATACCAATGCCAGTATATCAATCCGAAGCTATACGACGTTTATTAGTAAGAGGGCGAGACTATAAATGACCCAGTTCTTAGTTCCCAAGCAAGTGATGCGATTATTTGGTAATCCCAGGCCTTGAATGGTATTAGTTGGGATCAGGTTTCCATTGAACATCCTGCGAACCTCAAACTTGCGCAGTTTGTGAAGTAACTAAGGATTTGCTGAATGGAACACGAACTGATTGTGATTTATCAAGTTTGGGCGACGACGGCTAGCGACGAGGTGATACAGTCTTACTTAGTGTTCTGGCGCCGCGATACAAAGTTGTCTTACGGGCGTAGCCGACTAATACAACATCGCTTCCACACGGCAAAATAATGTTCATTGAAATGTGAACTTTTGGACGTCCTCTGTACACATACTTTACATTGACAACACAATGTAATGTGTGTGTGTGTGTCTGTCTGCTGTCTGTCTGTGGAATCATAGCTCTCTACGGGTGAACAGATTTTGATTTTGTTTTTTTTGTTTCAAAGGTGAATTAGTCGCGAGTGTTCTTAGCTATCTTTGATGAAAATCGATGTCGGGGGTTTTTCAAATTTTTAAGTTATACTTGTTTAGCTTCGAATTGGGTCTTGGCTCTCCTATTTTAACGTGTGAGATGTTATCTTGGTTACTTTCATTCCAATGATTTTTCAAACGAAACTAACTTAACTATTTAAATAACTTTGACCTTCATAAGTGTATCTTTGATACCTAAATTGAATAAAAACATTTTGACTTGACTTAATACAATAATTGTATTGTCTCAGAACATTAATAAGCCATGTCGGACACCAATGCTGGCCACTGAACTGTTACAAAATGGGAGTGACTAAAGTTTTAAAAATAGAGGTTAACAAAGGTTATTTGTGAATCAGAAAATATCTTTCAACTAAATCTTAAGTACAGACAAGAAATGTGAGGAAGATTATTTTTCTCACGTGACGTACGCAGACTAATATAATGGATTTATTTAAATTCTTTGGAGAAAACGAATAAAATTCTAAGACCGAAAATGTAATCATCAAACTTACCGATAAAAAATTACAATGGAGAATTTGCTGTGTGAAGCACTGTCAGACCGGTATACACTGCACTTCACTATGTTCACCGATTTTCTTGCAATAAAATGACCAAAATAAGCTATATTTTTAAATTAAAATAAACGTTAACAAACCAACCGAATTTTGACGTGCTGTCATCATGATAATCATCCGTATATAGCTATGGTGGCATGGCTACGAATGGTCTTTTGTTTATGTGTAAGACCTTGTTGCAACAAGTAAATGAAAGAGACGCTATTAATGAACTGTCCCTGCGAATAAAAAGAAGAAACTGATCATGTTCAAGTATACGAGTAAATACAACTAGCAATTAATGTCTGGTCTGCTACTGTATTTGTATTGGAAATCTGTGATTAATATATAGAGAAAAAAATAAAAGAAAAATCTGATATTTATCAAAGTTTTAACTTAATTCAAGGGCACGTTTACTGCTAACCAGAACCACGGGCGCACTTTTTTATGACACCCGAAACTTACTTTTTAACGGCCCGTTTAAAAACCCCACGTTCTTATCTCCACGTCATGCTCTCGTAATTTTATAGTACAAAAACTTACGAGCGTTTCCAATAGTGTAAGGGAGCGGCGGCTGTGGCTATTTTATTGCACAACTTGGATATTTCTTCGGCGAGTTATTGATATAAAAAGTTGTGGTGGCACTTGAGTGATTCTAACACGAGTGCCGGGTTTTATTGGATCGGTTCAGACCTGTTTAGGGTTATTGAGTGGTTTTGGGGGAACATGGTTTTGTAATGCTGCTGGTTCCATGTGTATAAACTTTATCTGTTAAACAATAATGCAGTAATGGTCAGATGGATGTTTGTTACTCAAGTCAGGACATCTAAACGGAACGCAAAATTTGGAGCAAAGATAGATTATAGTCTGGGATAGCACATAGGCTAATTTTAAACTGCAGGTAGCACCGCGGGGTGCAGCTAGTCGTTCATAAAGAGGTTCGTATACCTAGGTTAAGTAGCTAGTGGTAGGGTTTTTAGGTTGAGCGAGAGATACTGATATGGCTGGGCAATTTTGGTTGTAAGACGTCTATTGTCTATAATTATACAGTACAAAGTTAAAAATTTTCGTCACTCAAAACATACATAGAGTCAAAATAGATAAACTGAGTTATTCTTGAAGAAGGAAATTCAAGTCCACAAATAGACATTGCGTACGTCCCTATATATGACACTTTGTACCACTTTGCAGTAAAATGCATGCCATATTGCCAAATAAAATCGTTGCAACTTTTCAACCGAATGATTTGAAAATACTCTTCACGAAGAAATCTTATAAAAGTTTCCAGAATATCACAGTGACGATCCGAGAGAGCTAGATTTATTTGTGAAATCGCATTTCTTCGAATTCACACGACTTCGATTCCAGCGAACCTTATGGCATTAAGATGTCTACATTCACGTCGTTTGTCTGCGATAGAGTTTTTCTTTGGATATTTCCTTTGCTCAAGTTGAAATTGAAAATCTTTGACTCGTGCGGAGTTTTAGGTTGTTTTCCTAGGGTTTTATGATTTTCAAATAATATTCCAACTGACTGATAGAAAAGTTGGGTTTTCATTTCTCTGAATAGAATTTTTCATCAATATTATAAGAGTGTAAGGATGTCTTCATCAAATTATCAACTTAAACCCAATTCACGTTTAAAAAGTACGAAATCAGTGTTTTAACAATGTTATAAAAGCGTAAAAAGAGGGTAGAGGCAAAGTCCGGTCATTGGCGCAAGCACAAAAGCGCGCTGATAGAGCAATACGATTCCAAATTCTAATTTGAAAGTTTTAAAAGGTGCGACGCGATATTCCCACCGTGGCACGAATCGCGGAACAATACCCGAGAATACAGAAAAGTACAGAAAAGTTCAGATATAAAGTTCACAATTCCAATTTTGCAAGCCTTCGGATAGTCCGCAAAAAGGTACCACGCGCAAACTTTTTAATTTCAAATTTCGGGGCAACTAGGTAAGCGAAAATTTCCGGAAACATTATGTGGTCGTTTTTTGTAGCTCGGGTTTTTACTCCAGTGTGAGGAACAAAAAATAATTCTTCATTGTTTAATTACAAAGGATATATTACATTTTTAGTACAGTAAAGTAATGGGTGTGGTCAATTATTTTGCAAGATCTCTCAGGAAACAGACTTCTGAACACGATATTTCATTTGTTTAGATATAGAATATACATCTAACACACACGCTTCGTATTTACAATATCATGTGATAGTTGATAGTCTTGATATAGCATAATATTCTTGAGGCAATATTGAACGGTATTGTTTGCCTCCAGCTCGCTCCACTGTGCGGACGTCCAGGCCAGTCAGCATGCACCGGCGCGGCGCCTCGCGGGCGGTGCTAAGGCGCTGCAAACAAAGCGTTTTGTAGCGCTGCCTGCAACAATGCGTCGTATGAAGCCGAATGCGCCGCACGTGTGAGCTCCGTCTAAAACTGCAAGCAGCGCTGAAAAGCGCTTTTTATACAACAAACGCACGAAGCAATTGTTTTACCATTTCGCTCCGTTCCGAATGTCCCTGTTTAAAGTTTGTTGATTTGCAAATGGGATTTTTTGTTACAATAAAAATAGCTTTGCCGGTTTCGTGCCAGATTTATGCACATTCATTACATGTTTCACTGTTTTGTGCTGTAAAGAGAAACACGATCGCAATGAGATTTTAATGTAGTCACTGAAAATAAAATAAATATTTTAGCAGTTTTTTTTAAACAAGTTGCTAGTCTAGTTAGCCAAAAGTAAGTGGGTACTGCATATTACATCTGTAGCCTTGATTGTGTGACTAAAACATTTTAACAAATAGTTACTTACCGCTTTTTAACTTCCGTCAAGTAATTTTCCCTTCTTTAGATAATCAGAAAAATACCCTGTCCGAGATTTGCTGAACTCTTATTTTTGAGCTGAGCGCAGGTACTGTGTTACATTGGCCCTGGGGGCATACCATGACACCTTACTGCCATGACTGTTACGTTTTGTTTCCGACGCTGCCCGACATGACCTCATCGCGCGGCGATACGACTCGCGCTCGCGCAGCGTCGAAAACAAAACGTAACAATCATGGCAATAAGGTGTCACGGTAGCCCCCCATGTTCATTGCGGCCGCGTCTGCTCTATCACAACAGTTGAACATTGTCTCTGCCCCTCCCTATCTACCGCCCACTTCAGATGGGGGGATAAGTTAAACAACGTCTTGTCTTGAGACGGCGGGACTTAAGGCGCAGACATCGCACCTAACTTACTCGAAACTTCAACTTTTTGCAAAAAAATGCACGTTCTTTTCTCTCATTTCCTGCACCTGTAGGTGTGAACTGAGATAATTAAATACGGTTTTTTTCCTCCTTTAATCTTAAAGTGAAAGGAGATAAAGAATAAAAAGAATTCAATTTTTTTAATTTTTCTTCTTAAGGTGTGAACTAAGATAATAAAAAAACTAGACTTATCTTTGTAATTTATTCAGATGAATTGTGAGCTAAGTACAGGTAAGTCAGTCCCAAGTTACAACTATGATAGAGTAACTTTAAGTTTCGAGCTGAAATAGTTCGTTAACATTCATACCAGGGCGTCAGGTTTGACATTTAATTTTAATAATGAAGAGCTCTAAGCTGCGAGAATAGATATTAAGTGACTATTATCTTAAAGTTATTCAGTCGGTAATTTTATTACAAGTCAGTCTGGCACAACTAAGGCATTAGATTAAGTCTTGTAATTAAGTTAAAGTTATTGACTGTATTGGTAATCGGCTTATTTGAATTTCGGTTGCTGTTTGAAGCTTGATTTAAGAAATTGTGATAGTACCTGTTTTCATAAATGTCTTTATTTTTTAAATATTTTTTTAAACTTACACAAAAAGTGTTTGACCTGTTTACTTATAGAAATCCTCATTTTAGATTATCATTACCTACGCTTACAAAATACATAATAAGATTGTTTTAAAAAGTCAAATATCAAAAAAAGACATAAAAAGATTGTTTACCCCTGGACACTAGAAACCATTGAGATACAATTTATATAGAATTAGAGTCCCCAACGTGCAATAAAATTTTCTGCATCAAACATCGGCGCATGCTACGCATTGCGCTGACTTTTTGTAAGTACTTCAAGGAATGTTCTAAAAAACATATTTGCGAAATTGGTTCAGCTGTTCTCGAGATTTGCGCTTAGCAACACATTCAGCGACAGTGTTTACAATATTTTTTATTTCAGGCAATTACCCTTACATTTGGCATTCAAAGAACATCCTTTGAAAATAGTAAAATTGTGTAAATATTTCTAAAATTAAATTTGTAAAAATTAATATCACAATTTATACAGCACAAAAGGGCATTTATGGCGACATAAACGCCCATTTACACAGTACAAGATTCTTGTACATTCAAGAGCAAATATAATTAAATGCTAAAGATAATAATAGTTAACCTTCTGGAACAAATTATTTAGATGATTCCTGAAGTCATTTTGTTGATAGCATTTTTGTGTGCCACAGGCAAGAAACTTGTAGCGCGTAAATCAGCCTAAACGTCTGAATTGGAGCAAATGTCGTATTACGATAATATAAAATATTAGGTACTTCAAAGTCAAAGTCAAAATGTTTTTATTCAATTTAGGTATCAAAGATACACTTATGAATGTCAAAGTTTCTTTTAAAAAGACTCGACCGCCTTGCTTGGATAAAGAGCCTCTACTCAGAAGAACAGGCAAGAAAGTGAGGGGCATTATTTTTTTCAAAGAATAAATAAATTACTGTCTCACAAAATGTTGGCTTACAACTAGGCAATACACCTCCCTCACTGTTGATGGCAAAATTGCCCCAAAACCCAAAGGGGCAGAAGCCACTTAAAAAAAAAAAAAAAAAAAAAACTAGGCAATATCTATACATGCTTGTCTTCTAAATAAGTCTTAACCTTATAATACCCTCTTTTCATTAATGTAGTTATTACCTACTTAGTTTTTACTTACTTAAACTAGGTACCTATGTACGTAACGGCGTTCGGACGATTTTTTACTGTAGTCACTTAGAGATTGTGACTCTGTAGGTATTCTATTACAAAATCAAAGTCAAAATGTCTTTTTAATTGGGTATCGAAGACACACTTATGAACATCAGAGTTATAAAAACGACTCTACCGCCTTGTTTGAAAAGAGATCCATCGCTCAGAAGAACAGGCAAGAAACTGAGACCATATGTTTTTTTCGCAAAAACTTTACTTGAAAATTTCAATACAAGTTTATAATAAAAAATTGAAAAAACCCCGACACCGATTTTCAAAAATCGGTTCATCCGTTCGGGAGCTACGATGCCGGAGGCAGACACACACACACACACACAAACTTATAACACCCCGTCGTTTTTGCGTCGGGGGTTAAAAACAGAGTTTCCATCCCCTTAACTCGTCAAGTGCCCGAGTGACATATCAGCGCGGCTGCGGCCGACTAGGCTCCAGCCTCCGGTCCATTACGCGCGGTCAGCTCGCCGACGTCGCCGACCACACTGCTTGCACATCCACCAATAACTGTAGGTGAAATTAGGGATGCACCTTCTAGGGGTTCTTTTAAACACAAGGTTAAGATTTGGTTGATTGAGCAGGCATTCTATAAGTTCAGCGATATGACCGAAATTAAAATTATTTAATGTTGTGTTGTCCTTACTTTTATACTAATTTATATTTTATTGAAAATCTTTATTTTGATTTTTTATTTGTACTAATTGCAATAATTTTAATGAATGATTACGAATTGTAATTTTTTGACATTTTGACGTGTAACATTTTGTTATTGATAAATGACTATGACTATGACTATCTAATGGTCATATTTTATACCTTTATACCTTTGCTAAATAGATGTCGCAGCAAACCTGCTTCATCAGCCGTTCAATTAACAGCCTAGCCATTTACTAATCGATGTCGTTCAACTAGCTTCCTGAATGATATTCAGCCGTAGCGTCTAATACAACATTTAATAAACTGGCTGGCTGTTGCTTAGCCCATTCAAACAATGGGGTGATTAAATACTATTTTTGACCGAAGAAATTTCATGCGTTTTTAATTTATTGATCACAATGTGATAAAAATATCCGGAAATCCGTGAAATGACCCACAATTCTGATAAACATAATATTAAAATAACCTAAAACCTCGCCTGCCCGACTCCTGTATCCGAGCAAATCGACTTAGATTGGTAAGGTTGGAAGGCCTTACGACCTTAGGGTTTATGGTAATTAAAAAAAAAAAAAAACTCAAAACCTCTTCTACTCCTTATTAAATGACTGAGATGGGCAAGTAGTGAACCTTCTCGCTCCAATTCATAATGCCTGGCCGTTTGATTGAATGGCTGAATATCATTAGGAAGCTAGTTATCTTTTAGTAAACAGAACTTTTACTAAACGGCACCGTTTAGTAGCTAGGCTGTTAATTAAACGGCTAATTAAGCTAGTTGGCTGCGACATAGACAGGCTTTATGTTTTTTTTTGGTCCTGCGCCTTTTTTTGTCTAACTGGCTGCAAGCAAATCGGGATAGTCTTCATTTTGACTCTTGGAGCATAGTTATTTTGAGTATAAATTCCGATCGCCAGTCAGTGAGACAAGAAGGCAATTGTTAAGCCATTGTTGTACACAACTACAATGTCAGTCGTCAGATCAGCTGTGCAGCTGTCAGGCGACTTTCATTCGGAGCTATCATAACTGACCTTTAAAGGGTATTGGTTTTGGGTGTAGTAATACGTCAGGGAGTTGTTCTACCCGTCAAAGTGAACAACTTTTAGAACATCAGTTAGCAAAATTCGGAAAACAATTAATGGAGTCTCATTACAAAATAAGTAAGTGGTCACGTTGATGGATACTCGACTTTTTAATTAATTTCGCAAACTTATGTTCTTTCAGTTGTAAGAGGTAGAATAACACCCTGAAGGATTACTAAAGCCAAAACCAGCACCTTGTATACTTAACCTAACTAGTTATTACTAAATTTTATGAATGCGAAATTGAGTTGTTAAGCGTCACACCTTAACCGATCATCGTAATATATCGCATGTCAGGACGACAGAAAAGGACATAAGGTACCTTTCATCCCGAAACAATTGACGGTTCCCGTGGGACCGCGTCTCAAACCGTGGGGCTAGTAAATAATAATAATTTCAAGGTCAAGAGCAACAAAAAGGGGGATGCAAAATGCAGTGATCGTGATGCAGTGACACATGCCGTATTATCAGGAATGTCGATGTCACCCTAGTTTTTTAGAGTATTTTATAATAATATTTTTTTGTTTAATATTCTATTGTTTTTTTATAATTATTTTTATGCAAAACAAGCTAAGGGGCCGCCTGATGGTGAGCGATCACTGTTGCCTGTTGATACCCATAATACCAGGGGCATCACAGATACGTAGCCGACCTTTAAGGACTCTATTGACAGCCCTTTTGAAGAACCCGGTGTTGTAAAAAAAAAAAAAACTCCAAAAGTACATGATCTCTAAATCGAAAATTTACCAGATGGGGAGTAAATAGATAAAGAGACGTCAGCTAAGAACATATTTTTTAACAGAACTAAAGGGAGTCCGCGGCTCCCTCAATAGGGCCCTGTTGAACGAACAAGGCCGAATTCCTACGAAGAGCAGTTAGTTTAATATGAGATCTTTGAACTATTATTATTTTGTTATTATTAGCTATACAAAACATATTTTTACCATCCATAATTGTTTTATGACATTTATGTATTATTTTTATATTTGACATAATTACTGATTATTATTGTTCTGACATTTATTTTTTTCTATAAATATTCAACTGTGACGTGTAGCTATATGAATTTTCATTAAATTTTTTTTTTTTTTTTTTTTTTTTTTATGTAGAATAGGTCGGCGTTTGACCACCAACTCGCCTGATGTTAAGCGACGTTGTGGTCTAAGATGGAGCACGACGACCTAGAAGGTACTTATTCATTCTAGCCTTGAAGTTTACTAGAGTGAAGAAGTACAAAGACGGCAGTTGAGTGAGGCGCTACAAGTGCGCCACTGCTCAGACCCGTCTTCGGAACGGTTACACCGGACTACATCCCGAAACACGACTAGGTCATTTCACGGCATGGCTTGGTCCGGTGGGTGGTAACTAGCCACGGCCGAAGCCTTCCACCAGAAATTATGATATCTCATGGATGTTTTGCTAGTATATTTCTGCAATGAAATACAAATAAGACACATTTTAACCTACATTTCTAGGAAACAACGACATTTTCGTTTAAAATAGAAACGAGGTATCAAAATATAACTTACCTAGTTAGTTACAAATAATTTTAAACAAATTCTCAATAGATCTAAGGGCCCGGGACAGATATTTTCTTACATGTTAAGCGTTTCCGTAGGACGCTGGCCTTCCCTGTCATTACCAGGCGATGTGTCTACAAGAATCATCCTTTCCTGCATTTTATAATATTAGCTGCCCCGCGGTTTCACCCGCGGTGTACCGCGGTGACCAGGTATCGGTAATTTTATCGGCATAAAACGTATGCTGGACAAAGTGTATGCTTAAATTTCATGTTGATTGGAAATCAGAAATCAGAATTTATTAATAACTCCTATAGTTACACGTCACAGTTGAATATTTATAATTGGTTGAGTAATTAAGACGTGAAAGCGTAACAAACGAATAAACATACAAACAACAGATAAATTGTGTTAGCGTAATGGCAATGGTAATCGCGTGCCGTCCTACTCTCGCTACCTCAATAGCATCGTACCAGCGAACGAGAAGGGACCATGATTCCCTTTACCACCATGCTTACACAATAAAGCTCATCATTCACACGCGTACCAAATCCCTAAATTTGTTGCTGGCGACAAAGTCGCGGACAAATCTGCGTGTGAATGTTATCGGCGAGCGGCTCGCGGACCAACCTCATGAGGCGCCAAGCGCGCCTGAGCGCTCGTGTAGTGTGTGGGCGATGACGGATTTGTCCACCGATTCGTACGGCGTGGCGTACGGCATGAATGGCGGGCTTAAGGACCTAGCTCGCACGGAATGCATAGCACCGGAGCAGCCTAGTGTAGTGTGCGATTAGATCGCCACATCCGCGCGCGATCCGCTTACGAGACCGTTGTCTATACACGCGCCAAAATCTATTACAGTGTAAAATACATAGTAACATTACTATAGTCGTATTATAAATACAAATATGGATTTAGAAGAAATTTGGTATGGAAGTTATTTACTGTCTACACTTAGACTTTTGAACCCAAAAAACAACAGTATCTGTAGGATAGCTACTATGAGAAACACATGAAGTACCTAAAACTACCCACCACTTACTACTAAATACCATGACTATAGTCATGGTATTTAGCATGACTATAGTCATGGTATTAGTATACATCCTACATACTTTAATTTAATGAATTCTGACACACGGTCGCTTGACATCAAACTAAGCAAAGCTTGCGCTTTGGCTTCCAGAGACTGATTAACATACATACGTGGATATTTTCAAAAACTTATTTAAATAGATATTAGTAGTTGCAAAATCGGTTAAGAAATGGGACCTGTAGAGAAAGACAGATCCGGTCAGAGATCCGGACAGAAATCAAGATAGAAACATACGAAAGCATTCGAATGTCGAAGCTGAAGCAGTTCATCACATGAATGTTTGCCTAAGTGGGAATCAAATCCACGCTCAGAAGGCAACTAAGCCACCAAGTCAGTCAAATCGGAGCAGTAGATCCAAAGACTATGTAAGTACAAACCCAAACATAACAAACTTAATCGCTACAAAATTTGTTTAGTAAACTGTATACGAGTAATTCAACGTAAGTTTGCAGTCTGTGTTGCTGCACTGTGTCTCACAGCACCCGCGAGCGTCCGACGGGGCATGCAGCGCTCTCAACCAGCTGTCGACTGATTATGCACCTACCTAGGTTTGAACGCTGATGTTTAGCACACTAGCTCCTATACATGTATAGGGGTACAGATACAGATGTAAATATCTGTATTTTAACACAAGTATATGCTATCGCTGTGTGATTTCGAGGTAAACGGTAAACGTTTCACTTACATGGTTTTCACACATTATGATCGTCTGTGGACATAATCATACCTATAATGTAGTGTGTAGGTCCATTAAGGGTCTGGCGAACTCTTAGCCAATGCGAAGCTATAACTTCGCATTGGCTAAAGGTTTTCTATTGCCATTGCTTGCTCTCTTAGCTCATTGTCTAAAAGGAGACGACAAGCTAAGAGAGCCAGTAAAGATATATGAGCCTCTAAAGTTATCTACCAATAATACGGGGGCGGAGATATAGTTTAACGGGTTATAGTTTAACCGTACATACCAAATTTCATCTCAATCTGACGAATAGTTTCCAAGAAATTTGACAAGCGCGTCTGTATGGTAAATTCCAAGCGTCGTGGAAACCTTAAGTAAACATTTAAAAAAAAAATTGCTCGTCACATAACTATTGCTACTATTGTTTTATTATTTGTCAAATACTTACTTATTTTTATATTGTTATATATTTAATTTTTGCCTTGCCTGTGACGTGTGTGACGTCACTCGCCGGTTCCAACGGAAGATCAGCGCTGGTTAACCACCATTAGCCAGCATTATGCTGAGTTGGAGCCGGTTTGTGGCAAGAAACCTGTTTTTTCTTTTCTGTCTTTATTTTTTGTTATGTGTTTTTTTTTCTCCTACGAGTATGTTTCCTGTTGCAAATAAATTCTATTCTATTCTATTTTCTTTAGTTGATAGGCATTATAAGCACCATAACAATGATTTCGTAGCTGTTCGTCTTAAAAAGCCTAAGGGATCCATTAATGGTGTTTAAACACGTTGCAAGCCAAAATATTTTAAAATTCTCTTTAGATGTTTAAGGCGTCAGTAATTGCAGGTACTTATTTACCAACTTAAAAATAAATACAAAACTTAACACTACTTAATCCCAAAGTTACAGAGCACTCAAGCGGCTGTTAAGCTCAACTGCCTCTACTTAAAATTTCGGCAACTCTAATATTCTTGGGAGTTAAAGCCCTTACGTATTTGGCGAAGTTCGGCCAAACTTAACAAGATTAGATTTAGACAATAGTAACCTAAGCCACAAGTTAAATAGCGTTAAAGGTTTGCTTGTGAATGAGCCAATTTAATGTCAATGGTGAACTAATTCATCTTACATATCGTCATGCCTTTTCCCCGAAGGGGCTGGCACAGGTGTAATACAACACCCACACTTCGCTGGACGATATTCAGTCCTAAATGAGACAGGGGGTGAGCCCGTCGCCATACACCGGGCTCCAGTCATGTAGCAGATGAAATACAATACGCACATATTATGTTCACACAATGAACAAATTGGTGCGTGCCGTCGGCTGGGATCGAACCCGCTCCCATCCGGTTTGAGAGGCGGGCCTTCTCCAACTAGGCTATTATGTTAATTACTGTAATGTGGAGAAGCAGTAAGAAAGCGAATCAGGCTTGAGCCGTTTATTAATATACTCGTAGGTACTAGTCAGATAATCTTTTAAAATAAAAAATCCGACTTCCCGTCATCAGAATTGGATTTGGTAAAAAATGGGACCAAATTGCTGTAATATCCTTAGATAAGAAAAAAAAAAAGAAACGGGTTATAAATAACGGAGTTATGCGGTAACAATCGTAAAAAAAAACCTTGCTAAATGCGAGTCGGACTCGCACACGAAGGGTTCCGTACCATTACCTAAATAAACCATATCTGTTGTATGGGAGCCCCTTTAAATACATATTTATTTTATTTTGTTTTTTAGTAGTTATTGTTATAGCGGCATCAGAAATACATCACCTGTGAACATTTCAACTGTCTAACTACTACGGTTCATGAGATACGGCCTGGTTACAGCAGGCTGCACCAGGGCTGCAGGCTGCAGGCTGCTGCATCACTCGCTGCAGTCCCACAGGGACCGTTAACTTTTTCGGGATGAAAAGTGACCTATGTCCTTTTCTGAACCCCTGACAAAGTGGATGTAAAATTGTATGGTGATCTGTAGAGTAGAGAAATAGGTAGGCCAGTAAAAATAGAATTTAACCTCGTCGAATGTAACCAAATGTTCGATCTAAATTTTGTTTTTAAAAGGTTTAGAGTCATTTCCTGAGCATAAAACGCAAAATACTGACATATCCAGATGGAGCTTCAATCGCCATCTTGAAAAAGTTTTTGGACGTTATTTCGGAAACTATGCCCTTTAGGGAAAAAGTTATTAAGGCCATAATTGTATCAAATAAAACTTAGCATATTTTACTGCTTGTTAACATTTTTTGTAAAACTTGCCGTTTGCGATTTATGACCCATTTAATAAACCGGTTTTTCTATCTTTAAAAGAGTTACCGGCCGAGATAGAAAAACCGGTTCGTTTTACAAAAAGTTTACAGGAATCTGTCAGCATTTTGTGATTTCATGCTCAGTAAGTAACCCTAAACCGTATAAGAAAAAAAAATGGATCGGAAATTTAGTGCGAGGCCAACCAAAAAAAAAAAAAAAATTTTTTACTAGTCTAAAACAATCGAACAAATAAACAAACACACTTTCAAACTTATGAACTTTAAAATCGAAGAGAGTAAAGTTGAGCACCAACAATGTACACCCGTTTAAAAGTTAGACAATAACCAAAGGAGAAGTTAAGGGAAAATTATTGCGAGGATCGGCGGGATTAGCGCGCCGCCGCAGGTGGAGGCAAACATCGCCCTTACTCTGAGACCTCCGCCGCACTAACAATATGTCAGTACGTGATTTTTGTACCATAGTCACTTCACGAAAGTAGCCTATGTGCCTTTCCCTGCAGAGATGTATAATAACCACACATCGCCGGACGATATTCATTCCGAAATGTGACAGGAGGCGAGCTTGTCATACACCGGGCACCAGTCATGTAGCAGATGACATACAGTACGCACATATGTTCACACAATGAACAAATTGGTGCGTAACGTCGACTGGGATCGAACCCACTCCTTCTGGATTGAAGGGTGGGACCTTCTCTTTAAAAAAAAGTTATGTTTTTATGTCCTTATGATCCCTACTGGCGGCGTAGAGGACAAAAATTTAAACTTTAAGCCAACGACCACCACTGGTGGCCGTTTTGGTGATGGACAAACAAATTTACTTTCGCACTTATAATGTTAGTTAGATGTAGTACTGTACTTATAATATTAATTAAATTTAGATTTTTAATTTTATTACTAAGCGTCATGGTATCCATAGTACAATCGACTCCATGAAATGCGGAAACGCAAAACAACACCTGTATGGCTATGGAGTAATAGAATAGAATTGTAATATGCAGGTATACCTCAATGTGTAGGTATACCTGCCTACCTCTGCCTACAGTTGTTAAGATAATACCAAATCACGCTCGCTTCCGCCTCGAACTAAATAAACAGCGGCTTGCTTTGGTTTTGGATAGAATTCGGTTATAGTCAACCAAAATGCTGAGCAAGTTGTAAATTGTGCGACTAAGTTTTCCAATTTAGTTGTTGAGTTTTCGTGGAAATCAATTTTACATTTGGCTAAAATACAGATGTCAGTTATAGAACAAACGACTAATACAATGAAAATCTAAATTTTTTCTCACAAAAAGTTGGAAAATATTTTAATAAGCTAATTAGTACTGAAATGTGTCTGTATATGTCTCTTTTTTTCGCATATCGTCACAACTTTCCCCCGAAGGGGCTGGCAGAAGGTTATTATAACACCCACACTTCGCCAGTCGATGTGCAGTGCCAAGAGCGACAAAGAGCCAGCCTGTCGCTATACACCGGGTTCCAGTTATGTAGTAGATGACGTTAAACACGCACATAATATGTGCGTATTTGACATGTTTACACAATGAAAAAAATTAATGCTTGCCTTCGACTTAGATCGAACCCGCTTCCTCTGGCTTGAGAGGCTAGCCTTCTCCAAATAAGCGCTCATTGCTTTTCTCATCATTGGTTATATATTGTGTTTTCTATTAAAATTTTTTTTTTTTAAAGTATATGTATATCAGTCTCTGGCAGCCATAGTACAAGCTTTGCTTAGTTTGGGGTCAGGCGACCGTGTGTGGAAGAGTACCGAATTTATTTATTTTATTTATTTTTAAAAGAACTTTTTTTTTTGTTTTTTTTTCGATACGAGTTAAAAAAAAAGAAAGAAAAAAAAGAAACTGTAAAACAAGGTGGAACACTGTTAGTTCGAGGAGGGTGTGCAATGGAAAGCACAATCAATCAATCAATGATGTGTCTCAGTCTTATTATCTATTCTGCGACCAATCTACCAAAACCAACGAAGCGAAGATACATTTCACTAAACGCAATAAGTAACGTCCGTCGCCGACAGCGCCGCACGACCGCTGACAGCCGCCATCGATCTACACTCGAGTACAAAAACACCGCCTTATGTATGTTTGCTCGCGCCCTGATAAAACTGAACAAATATCCCCAACAAACAGGCCGGACAAACGGACGTATTTGTCGTCCGGCTAAACGTCGGGCGTCCGGTGATTGTGCGCAGAAATAACGCGGGAATTAATGGCTGGCGTCGATCATTACTGCCTATAATTAGCATCGAGCAAAACAATAGAATATTTGCAAGCGTAAAACCCGCCCTGATAAATCTGTACTCAAGCGAATTTGTATTAAGCTGATGGCATTTCATGCTAAACAATAACCGAAAACCACAGTTTCATAGTCATTGCGCCGAAAACATTTTATTACTAGTTGAAAAGACGAGGAACAAAGTGTTTGGGACATAGCGCGAGAGGGAGTTACCGTGTTTCAGGGGCTACGTTACACCGTAGTTTCCGATATAGAGGTAGTTTCTTCCAAAACATTAAACTATGCAAGAGGCAGTTGAGCGGCATACTAAGGCTAACTTAGCACAAACCTTCACAAGCAAAGAAGAAGAGAAGCCTAGCGTATATAATAACCTGTGTACCAACAGCCTGCAGTCTGTTTTTACCATCATTTCAGAAGTTTTTGTTGAAATATTCGAATGATTCCTCTAACAATAGATACACAGTAAATGAAGCGCGGGCTCCGGAATTACATTGTTATTTTTTGCAGCGACGTCGAGGTTCATTCAGCGATAGTCGCCGGTCGCAGGCGGTAGATTTCTGATGCGTTTTGCTGTTTTTTTTTGTAAAGTAATTTTACTGTAAACCATACGTGTTTAGGTAATAAGAGCAGTTGGAATGCCAGGTGCATTATGTAACGCTTGTCATTCAGAGGTGATCTATCTTAATCCCAGATTATAAGGAAGTTATGCAAAAGCTTTGCATAAAAAAACGAAATACAGTAAGTACCTCGTATGCTAAAACTGCATCACTGGATATAAGAGAAAGGAACAACATTTTATTTTAGAAGGTAATTTATAAATTGTCTGTGGTTTAAAAATCTGCAATTTGCCATCAAAAACCTTAAATAATTGAGAAACACAAGTAAAAAAGCGAAAAGCTATTAGGGTGATTATTTCCAAGAGTGTTTAAGTAATTGCCTATGTTTAGAAAAAAATATAGCTAAATATGTTATATATGGCATCACGCATTCTCAAGAATGCGAGAGACAGGTATGGCACATCGTAAATTGCCGCGTCCCTTCGCGCCTGCGAGTCTCGTCCATATCTCGCGACACTTTGCCATATTCCGCCATATTTGGCCATAATTTCTGGCGACAATCTCATGAAATCTCCCCATGAGCGAAACTTGAACGCCGCGAGGTGTGTACAATTTTTCCTTTCTGTCTCCCAAATGGCGTGCGCTATAAATTCCCGTCTGGTGGATCGGGCCACGAGAAAAACAACTTGACTAAATGTAAAAAAACACTGCAAACACAAAAACCCAGAAAGTACTACCTACCACAAATTTCAATTGTTAAACAAATTAACTTTAGCAACTAAATTCTTAATTTAGTTTGTCAACATTTTATTACAATAACCGAAAAGATTGCCAAGGTTAATTAATTACAGACTTCAAAGAAGGCTGTTACCATTTTGCTAATTAGTCAGAGAGATTTATTATTGAGTTGTTACTTAGCTACTACTTAGGCACCAACAAAACCGGCTCGTTGATAATGAAGTCAGTCTTATTTTAACTGACTGAAGAAAAAAATTAAATAAAAAAAACCGACACTGAACATTTAATTAAACATAGCTATGAACAGTCCCGACTAATTCAATTTTCACACACACACACACACACACATACACACACACACACATTTTTTATTCAATTATAGTTGAAAATCGTATGTCATATTAGATGGGAAAATTAGATCGGTGCCCAGAATTGAATTTTTTTGCCGTATTTATTGGTATTAATCCTAATAAGAACGCAAATAAGAATAGATTGCTCGGTTAATCTTTAGAGGTTAAAAACTACTCTAACTTATTTAGAGGACTACGCAGAAACAGTTAAAAAAAAAATTGGGATATTTTTTTCCAAAATTAGAATGATTTTCAAAATTATGCTTCGGTTGAACTGATTTTGGTTGTTTTTTCTACCAGCTGTATTTGTTCCTGATCATCACAATTCTTCATACCGAACTAGGCGCAAACAAAGTACTTGTTTTCGTTGATTTCGTGTAATTCTGAGCCTTGAGCATTGTTTGACATCACTGCGTATCAGCCACGTGACCATTTTTAAATTATTATACCAAGGTTCTCGAGCTGCCCCGCGATCTTAGTGGCCTCTATATGAAATATCACATAATTCCGCAGTTATGAAATCACTCTGATGTATGTATCGTTCATGCGCGCTTTGTTCGGGCCCTGAGAAGCGATCCGACGGAGCTCCAGTTTTCATTAAATTTCATATAAATTGAAGCACTATTGAGAATAAAATGGAGCAACACGCTTCTTCAGCTTTACTTTAGTGATGGAAGTTTGAGCGCAGGAAAGTTCAGGCTTTACTTTGTTATCTTCGTAAGTAACAGGATTTTATTAGATCACTATTTGTAGTGCAGCTTATAAAATTACATTCTGGAGCAGATGTTCTGGATACTTACTTACATAAGAGTGCTCATAGATGGACCATATATTTACTGCAAAACTGGCCTGGTAATACTGGCCCTGACATATAGAGGTACATTTCGAGCATGGCTGATGGTAACTGTACTGCTACAGTGGGCTATATTGCCAGTGTTGCCGGGCTAGTATTGCAGTAAAAATACGGCTCGTCTAGGAGCACGGTTAGTATCTCTATCTACGTAAGTACAGCTATGTACCTATACATATCGTCATGCATTTCCCTTGAAGAGGCTGGCAGAAGTGTAAAACAACACCCACACTCCGTCGGATGATTCCCAAATGTGACAGGGGGCGAGCCTGTCGCCATTTACCGGACTCCAGTCATGTAGCAGATGACATACAATACGCACATTGGCTGGGATCGAACCCGCTCCCTCTGGCTCGAGAGGTGAGCCTTCTCCAACTAGGCTATCATCGCTATATTTATATTTAACTGATTAACACTATAAAGTAAATGTATATGTTTGTATACAAAATATAAAAATGTATATACGTAATTATGTATAGCTAACTGAAACTCTATAAGGCTGTAAAATAAGTACATTGTGCTTTTTGGATAGTAAGTTACTTTTTGTTGATTTTATTCTTGTAATTCAGCAACACTGTAGAATAGTTATTTGCGGATAGCAAAGCGATGGTTTTACGCGATATACATTCGTAGGTATGTTAGTAAGGGTAGACCACGGATAGGCTATAAAAGCTTACTGCTATTTGTTTATAATTCATACAAATACTGTCCAACAACTTAATCGCCTCGGTGGCTCAGTTGGAAGTGAACCTGCCATCTGAGCGCGCTGGTGGCGTGGGTTCGATTCCCACCTAGGCCAAACATTCATGTGATGAAAATATGTTGTTGTGCTATGTCTGGGCGTTAATATTTTTTGAAGTATGTTTTAAAAATATATATGTACTTTTGTATTTTAGTCTCTAACACCTATAACGATAAAATTGATCACTTGTGTGTGCAATGTCACGAGTATTTATGTATAATTAACTAAAGTTTTCATTGTCTACCTTCTGCCCGACAACACACCGCACTTCTGCTCTTCTCCGGGCCCGTCATTAACGCCTGAACGTAAAATAAACAAACTATTACTTTCCTTCCAAATTGCATTTCTTCCGTCGTTTTCACTCCTTCCCAATTAAGTAGAGTCGCGGCCCGCATTGTTGCCTGAGGTCCCAATTAAGAAAGTGACCTGCCTGGGTTCACCTCATTAAGAAACTCTTTGTTCCAAAAACGTTCCAAAAGACTGCATTTATCATTTAGTTCGTCACTACGGAACGTTTTACTCCTTTACTAAGATATTTAAAACAATGAATTGCGAGTCAGAGCAAAAAAATGTCCAAACCAAATACAAAACTGTTAAAGTAATCGGTGCATGTAGATGACTAAATCTGGAAGCTAAACTAAGCATTGTTGTGACGTCATAAGATCTAAAGTTACTGGCTGATCAACTACTTTTATTGTGCACAGAAATGTGTAAGCCACTCGGCCCAGTTCGGAAGGAAACAACAGTTCCAATCCACGATTTTTACGTAACGTCTTCCAAGTAAAATGTAACAAAAGCATTTATTTCAAATCGAGAAGCAAAATCTGAGTTAAACTCGGCATAGAATAATAACCTACACAAGTGTCTCTGAACACTATTACCATTTCAAGATAGGAGCTAGGTAACTAGTCTGCTGGAATATCAAGTCGAGTTGAGATGTCGTCGTCTAGACGTAATTTCGCTAGTTTGCTATCTAAACAAAATTACGCATAAGCATACAGTATTACGACAAGCTGTCTAGGCACTGACTAAGCGCCTTCACAATTAAACTTTCAAGTTCCAGAACAGAAGCCGATTTATCACAGAAAAGCTTTAAAACTTAAACGAGTTTTGGTCTAAAACTGGTTATCTTATATCTTTGTACTAAACTTACTATTCACGTTTTCGTATAGCACGTCTTTCAGCTCTTTCTTATTGAAGATATTGCTCTACGTGGAATGTTTTTAGCGATGGAAACAAAGCGGTGGAGTTATAAAAACGTTTAGTCCAGTGAGTAATGTTTACAGCGTGGTAATGCAACGGTTTCATATCCGTGCTGGAATGGCAAAAACAGAACAAGGGTAGTGTTCCATCGTTGACAAGTAAGCGACATTGCTATAAAATAGCTCTAGAACCGTCAAAAAAATGTCGTGTTACGCTGCGTACAGACCAGAGCAAAAGGCCAGAGATACGCCGCTCGTCTCGTTTTATTTTATAACGAAACATGACGCAACGTATTCTTTGGCATTCGTTGGCTTGGCCTGTACCCAGCATAAAGCTAACGTTCTGTCATTAGGTTCAGTGTCGCCGATGACAGTGAAACCGCGTCAATTCAAAGAAATTGAATAGGAACCATTGATAGCAACCAGTAGTGACGCGACGTCGCTGATGATGCCAACGGAGGAATTAAACCTTTACAAAAAAAAGTAGTCGCTTTTGACTACAATGCTCGTGCACCCACCACCACCACCACCCTCTACTAGCTAAGATCTCCGTGACAGTAAAGTTTTATAGTTTGAAATTACCTATTTAAGTAAAACCTTGTGATGGAAATACACGCGTAGGACTAATGCAAGTGTTCAGTTAGATGTTTACATTTCCGGCACTAGCCAAATGCTTAACTAGCTAAACAGCTACTTACCTAGTACCTAGGAGTTAGTAAAGCGAGTATTAAAGCGAGTAAAGCGAAATTACTCGCTTTACCAGGTAACTCATGCCATTAACCTGACTTATACTACAGCAGATGCATAATTTATAGCTAACAGCTTCCATACCGGTGGTGGGACACCTCCCTAAGACGGTTTCGTAAAATGGCCCTGTTGAAGACATTTGTTATGCTAATTCACTGTCTTACGTGAAAATATGAGATGTGCTAACGTTGAATCGAGGTACGTACGAATGCCTGCAAATGTAAGCGATGTATAAATGACTCGAATATTTCAAGGTCTCTTACCTTGAGAAATATAGAGCTTAAAGATGCCTTGAGCTGTGTTGAGACAGAAAACTCGTGGAGAGAAGTTGCACAAAGCATTTGCATAAACTGTTGTACAATTTTCATAATCTTAAGAAATAAGCGTGAAACAGTAAAGTACTGTTCATCGTTTTTTTTTATTTAGAGACTTTGCCATGTAGAGCTCCTGAATTTTGACAATGTTAATCCGCACCCGCAAATGATTGGTCAAAATATTCGTTATCACTAATTCGAAAAGTCTTTTTGTGGTGTGAATCAAGTGTTGTTAATGGCACTGTATTGAATTGAATTAATTGAATCCGTCCGTTGAATTAGTTGAAGTCCGGATCTATGTCTTCGTCTACAGGTCGAATTAAATTTCTGAACCCGCTCTCTTGAAACTTTGTGAGTAGGTTGTGAGTAGTAGACACAAAATTTCACGAGAATCAAAAAAGAAGAAAGAGAGAGAGGACTGACTCCGGTTGCGAGGTGTCCAGCTCAAAGAGCCACTAAACTTATAGATATTTTATTTATTTTATTTTACATTTACTGGAGAATTTACAGCCAATTGATAATAAAACTCAATATTGTATCTAGTTTACAATTAAAAATTCCCGCCAATAGATAGGAACTTAGAATGGAGCATAGCAGCAGCAATGTGCTGGGTATAATAAGTAATGTAGGTAATACGTAAGCAATATACTAAATACAAAAAAGTTAAGGTTGAGAATCAAAAAAATGTGAGGTTAAACGTGCGCGAATTACGTGCACACTGTCCGAGAATACATCGATATCATTTTTTGTTAAGAATTTATTTATGAATGAAGAAAGGTACTTTTCTTATAGTTCGTTTTAACAATGGGTATATGGAATAGAGGGGTTCGTTTAGATCGATAAGAAGGTGTAGATATGTAGATATATAGTTACAAATATACCACATCCAACCACGCTCCATTTTGGCTGCATAATTACTTCCAATCAAACCACTTTTCGGTCAAACCCACCTTATCTAAGAAGTCAAACCGAGTAGAGAAGCTATTACCGCAGTGTCTCCCGTCGCTCGTCTACGCCCGTGGCGCCGCGCTAAGCGATCATTATACGGCGCGTGCTGAAGCCTCGACCAGCGCGCAGTTCACCTCGAGATGCTAAAAATGCAGACTACCCGCAAAATTAATGAGGCGTGAACACAATGTTGAATATTACCGAGTTGCTTGAACAAGCTTGGAGAGCTCTCGACTCCGGATAAGTTTCTAAGAAAATTCACGAGAGTGGTTAGTGTCTAGTTGCTACGCTCGGAGTAGTTTATGTAATGACTAGGTGCGACCCCGAGTCTCACCCGCGATGAAAAATACAGGCTTTTCGCTGTTCTTGGAATAGCTTGTTTTATTTTTTACTACAAGGGGCTTACCACGAGTTTTATCATTGCCATTTTTTTTTTCATTTGGCTCCGTTTATTTCAGTAAAGCGTCCGTGGCGGAAATGTTAAGGAATTAGGCTAAATGTATGGAGCCAAACGAGAACAAAAAAGTTTTCGTTAACTATCAAAACTCGCGGTAATTCATTCAGTTTACCATAGTAAGCAATTGAACCGAAAAGGAGAACATACAACCTAGAATACTTTTCGTATTTCCCAAGAAGTAGACAAATTAATAGAAGATATAACTTGATTTCATTAATAAGTTGCATCTAGCTGTCCTAAACCTAACTTCGAATTATCAGGAACATACACAAAATTTATTTTGCGATCATGATGATTTTAGTGAGAAAGTCGTGAAAGGGTTTCAAAATTACTGATTTTAGCGGATGTAGTCATCGAAATATAAGTAATATAAGGAAGAAGCGGCACGAGTCGAATTTCTAGAACACAGCGCGTAGACCCGATACAACTACAAGCAAACGGACACTACACAGTTTCGTTGACAGTATTATGTTCCGTGTATCAATAACAAAGATAGAGAGACGTACATGTACAAGAGACTAGCGAGAAAGAGACTATTATGTCTGTAGTAACTGGTTGTGACTACGGTGAAGTGTGTGCAGCACCTAATTTATGCGGTTCATTTTTAGGTTTTCGTACCGGATCTCCCGTATATTTGATTTGAGCCAAGCTTTAATTGTTTAAACTACGCTCATCTTCATAAGATGACTTACAAACAAGACAGATAACATAGCATTTAGTAGACAAACTAATTACTTAGTGGAAGCCATTCAAGTGTTTAATCGCACATAAGTACACGATACACCTACCAGCAGAGCTCCCGTGAACAGAGGGTCAAGAGGATAACAATCTCGTGACGTAATAGCAACTCCGATATCTAAGGGTTAAGGAAATTAACTTAGATAAACAAGCAGTAAGTTATGGAGTCCCTTTATTAAAAGTTGTTTATTTGTTGTTTACGTATTTTAGCATAGATTTGTGAAGAGAAGATGGGTGAGTTTTATTTTGAGAGGCAAATAAAATAAAATGCACAAAAAGCATGGCTTTTACTGGTATTAATCTCTCCTAAAAATTTTGAGACATAATTGTTTGATATTTTGTGATGTTTCCAAAGAACACTAGACCGTTCAAGACATTAGACGTTCTCGTACGCTGGACGTTATAGTGCACTGACATTTTCGAACACTAGTCATTGTGAAGCACTGAACATTTTTGAATTGGACGTTTTAACAAACTAGACGTTCAAGGACACTGGACGTTGTCAGCCTGAACGTTAAAATTCACTCGTTACATTTTTTGCTACTGTAACCTTTTTCGAGTAATAGGTAAGTTCTATTTGAGTATTCGAATCGCACTATTGGAGTATTTGAATTTCGTCGTACTATTGGAGTATTCGAATTTCGTCGTACTATTGGAGTATTTGAATTTCGTCGTACTATTGGAGTATTCGAATTTCGTCGTACTATTGGAGTATTTGAATTTCGTCGTACTATTGGAGTATTTGAATTTCGTCGTACTATTGGAGTATTTGAATTTCGTCGTACTATTGGAGTATTCGAATTTCGTCGTACTATTGGAGTATTCGAATTTCGTCGTACTATTGGAGTATTTGAATTTCGTCGTACTATTGGAGTATTTGAATTTCGTCGTACTATTGGAGTATTCGAATTTCGTCGTACTATTGGAGTATTTGAATTTCGTCGTACTATTGGAGTATTCGAATTTCGTCGTACTATTGGAGTATTTGAATTTCGTCGTACTATTGGAGTATTCGAATTTCGTCGTACTATTGGAGTATTTGAATTTCGTCGTACTATTGGAGTATTTGAATTTCGTCGTACTATTGGAGTATTTGAATTTCGTCGTACTATTGGAGTATTCGAATTTCGTCGTACTATTGGAGTATTTGAATTTCGTCGTACTATTGGAGTATTTGAATTTCGTCGTACTATTGGAGTATTCGAATTTCGTCGTACTATTGGAGTATTAGAATTTCGTCGTACTTATTGGAGTATTCGAATTTCGTCGCCAAGTAGCGAACTCAACTGAAAATTCGATAAATCCACTGCAATACTTTGTCATCTGCTTTTATTCGTGTTTAAACAAATATGTAATATTGTGTGAATGTCTAAGCGGCCCGTATTTGCAGTTTGTTTGTCGGCATGTTTGCGCTGCATTTAGCCGGGTCAGCGCACACACGCTCTGTTTGGATTGATATTCAGATCGCAACGAGTGCTCCATCTACACAACTATTCTATCCACTGTTTGGTCGACAGGGCTTGCGCTGATTTTTGAACGAGGTTGAAGCTGGAAAGCTATTGTTTTCAGTTTTTATGTGTAAAATGATGGTTGACATATGTCTGGTTGTCTGTTTCGTTAGTTTTAGCCAGTTCTCTATCTATTAGGCTAGACGTGTTGATAATCTTCGACAAATATACCATACCATACCATCGAAAATATAGTATAGCTCCCATTTGTTCTATGGAACATAACGTCATCGGACAAAATAAGACAATTTCATAAATTATAGAATACAATTTCCGTAGGCGTAAATAAATCTACGTCCATGACAATTCCTAATTATAATTTATAATTTTTCTAATAGTTAACTGACGTAGATTTATCTACGTCGGTATCTACGTAGATTAGTAGATCTACGGCCATGGATATTGTATTCTATAATTTATAAAATTGTCTTATTTTAAACAATTATTGTAAACGTTTGCAATAATTGTTTACTATCTTATCTTATCTAAGCTATCTTACAAAATGTGTTGCAATAAAGACAAGACACGTATTAAATGCAGTTCAAAGAATAAAGACAAAAGAACTGGACTGTCCATCCAAAGGTTACCTGGAAGAAATAGCTTTAGGCGATAAGGTCGCCCTTGTACTGCCGAAAAATGTATTTTAGTTTTTAAGATTTTCATGTAGTTTTTGGTGTGTAATAAAGATATATTGTATTGTATTGTATTGTATTGTATTGTATTGTATTGTATTGTATTGTATTGTATTGTATTGTATTGTATTGTATTGTATTGTATTGTATTGTATTGTATTGTATTGTATTGTATTGTATTGTATTGTATTGTATTGTATTGTATTGTATTGTATAGTAATATTGTGACACGTTTGTTAGAGACGGTGAAATGCATTTATTACACTCGTGACATTTACAACGAAGGTGTAAGGAGAACGCAAGTGGGGGAAGCGTAGGGTGGTAGCATAGGTTTTTGCAAAGCAAATAAAATTTAGCTCTGTGGGTGGTAGAGTCACCTGCGTTCTATGTTTACTTAGCATTGCTTTGTTTATAAACGAAACCAGCAAAAAAAAAAATTATTCACCATCCTGCCTAGCATCCCGGGCGTAAATCCTACACGTAATGCAGGATGGTGAATGTTGTCGCACCCTGTATCACATCCGGCAACGACGCGTCCATCCCGCCTATCATCCTGTGCCTATATGCAGGATGCTAGACAGGATGGTGTGTGAGCTACATCCTGTCTGAATGGTGTATAGTTTCTTTTATTTCAGGTATAAACCCATACGATGCCAGATACAAATCAGTAGAAAAGAGATTTCTGGAAATGTTAAAAATACCACCTTAGATAAAATCATTTAAACTAGCTATTAGAAACCATAGAAATAGGAGAGATTGGAAATAGAAAATAATACGTCTGGTAAAATATAGATGAAATAAATAAACCTGTATCTGAAAATACAGGTTTATTTATTATAATATGTTGTACAAATATCTGATTAAGTCTCTTCCAATCCCCACTAATCCTTACCTTTTGAGGTAAGATATTGAATCGAATGGTTCCAAAAATAAAAATAGATTGATAAGAACTGTCTCGTTTTTAATAGATGAATATAATTCCTAAAGAAGACATAATCTGTTGTCTGTGAAGCAGATGGCTGGAAAAAGTTTGTATTGTGCCTGACCGTCCGATGAGTTAACCAAGATGTTTTTAAACTAAAACCTATTAGTTTTACAACATACGTTGTAAAGCCTCGAAATAGTTAGTTACAGTGCTTTGTCTTTTTTGATCGAGTTCAAAAATGTAAAATAAAGAAAAAGCTAAAACACTGTCAAACTATTCCGAGGCCATACAACGTTCATTGCTAAGGGGGAAAATTTTCAGTGTTTACTGTCAAACAATAAAGTATTCCATCAAACACAAGTCATAAAATTGTTACATTTGACTGCACCCAATTTTAATCAAACGCTTCTCTTAGAAAAGTGGAAATATGTACCCCAGTAGCTGGCATCCAATCCCACGTCGTCCCGGACGCACGGACGCACGCGGCCGTCCCGGGACAATATCCCGTATTTAGACGAAATGAAAACGGGCCGGGACGGGACACATAGTTTCAGCTTATTTCGATTGAATATCGAATGTTGATTCATGCAGAAACTTACGACAAAAGAAGTAAGACTATGATGGCTGTGTGCAAACATGTTACAGTATTTTGAATTTCGTTAAAGTAAGTATTTGTTTTTTTTTAAGTGTAAATCATTAACTGGCTTTACTTCTAGTATAATTATTACTAAGCTACTGGTACTATAGTATTGGTTATTGGCATTTAATTCTATAATTTAAGCTCTTTCATTTATATCAAACTAGCTGCGCCCCGCGGTTAAAAATATCCTATGTGCTATTCTGGACTACGATCTATCTTTGTGCCAAATTTCATTCAGATCTGTTCAGCCGTTCTGGCTTGAAAGAGTAACAAACATCCATCCATCCATCCATTCTTACAAACTTTCACTTTTATAATATTAGTAGGACTAGCTGCACCCCGCGGTGTTACCCGTGGCTATAAAGTTCTCTATGTTCTTTTCTGTACCCTTGACAATGTGTATTTAAAACATCATCTTAAATAACTTATAAAGCACAAAAATGTACCAAACCAACAAATAACTTTCGCATTTTCAACATTAGTTAAGGTTAACCTCACAGATACAAAATAGACTGAATCGATCTTCTATTCACGCTTCACAAAGTAATATTATACTTCAGAAAATTATTTCCCCGAAGCAGCTTCAAAGCAACAATATTTCCCACCAAACGGGCTCGCAGTAACGAGAATAGATTACCTGAATGTGAAACCCGAAATAACTCGTTTGATGAATGTAGTCAGAGTCCCGAAACTTTTCAGGTGGGACATAAAAATATTCGAAACAAAAAGGCGTCGGAACTCGCCAAGTTTCCGACTCCGGAAGGATTATGCCGAAGATTCGGGGCACGTTAAAAGTTTGACGTCTCACTGAATTATTTATTATCACCGGTCGCTGGAGTTTAATGCGATACATATTTTATGCCTATTGGAAGTCTGGTACAAATTGTAATGTAACATTGTTTAAAATAGGGAAATACGGGAGTCGGTAGTCGGTACTTAGGAAAAGTTCTTAGTAAGTAATAATCAACATTGCTGAAGTTCGGTGAATTCTGTTCCGGTACACAGCGCTAAGAAGAATGGCCTGGGAGAGCGGTTATATTGGGCCTGACTCCACTCGGGTTAGACACATACAACCGTTTTGTCTCCCCTGGGGAAGTTATATTAAATTTGTTTGAGTAAAAAAAAAAACGGTTGTTATCACTGTCATATAAATTATATGCAATTGATATTTGCTCCACCGTTTCGATGAAGCGAATTATTTGCAATCTTGCCATGATCGTAAGATTGAATTATTCCACGACATCGAAAGATTGCCTACTGACGTAATATTTGGAATAATTGCATTTAACTCTATTATTATTGTATTAAAACAGCAAAAACACATAAAAACTAAATTCACCACTTTTTTTTCAATTTTTTTTTAAATTTGTAAATTTCCATTTCGTTTCTTTAACTTGTCAAATGCCTGCCAACCATTTGTCGCATGATGTATGCAAACATTAAGGCAACAAGCAACACGTTGCAAACTGTTTGTCGCGCAGCTAATTGTGATTAATCGAGACGTCGCCGAGATACTCGTGGGCGAACAATGTCGCGAGCTCCGTTGTTGATAGTGATTCTGTAATGTGCGATGATCGATCCGATTATTTTGATTGATGTAAATGGCGTCATCTATTTCATTGTACGAGTTTAAATGGACACGAAATAATAGATAACTTAGTAAACGATGTCCCATGGCTCACTTAAGGGTCTGACGAACACTTTAGACCAACTTCGCATTGGCTAAAGGTTTTCTATAGCCATTTCGTCTAGAAGGAGATGACAAGCGAAGAGAGCAAGTAAAGGTACTGACAAGCCTCTTAAAATTATCTACAGAGCGACAAACTGCAATTACAATCATTTTTATATAATTTTCGCACTTCTCTAATCATTCTTAAATATTTAAGAATTTCTGGTATTAATTAAAAGCTAATGAAATAGGCAACCTCCGTATGTAAAGGGATTCTAGATTTGCTTTGTCTATCTATTAAATAAATCACTTTCAATCAATTAAATAAATCAGTGATCCCTTACAAACGCGGAATATTTTTCATTGCTCTATTTTGTCTTAAAACAAAAGCATAGGAAAGCAGATATAGTTTAATTAATTATACATGCCAAATTTCATCGCAATCTGACGAATCGTTTCCAAGAAATTCAATAAACGTACGTACGTATGGAAAATTCAGGGCTTCGCGGAACCCTTAAGAATGTTTCAGAATTTCTGTTGGATTATCTTTAGTTATAATAGGTTTCTATCTCTATTATATATGTGTATTGAGCCTTTTAGAAATTCATATTGATAAAGAAACAAAATACCCGAGAAAGACATGAAAGCGATGACAGCCTAGTTGGAGAAGGCCTGCCTCTCAAGCCAGAAGGAGCGGGTTCGAACCCAGTCGACGGCACGCACCAATTTGTTCCTTGTGTGATCATATGTGCGTATTGTATGTCATCTGCTACATGACTGGAGCCCGGTGTATGGCGACAGGCTCACCCCCTGTCACATTTGGGACTGAATATCGTCCGGCGAACTGTGGGTGTTGTATTACACCTCTGCCAGGCGTGACGATATGTATGGACCCAGACTACTACTATGTAAACTACCCAGAGTGAGACTTTGTAAAGTTAAAAAACAATGAGCGTTTGGCAAACTTGCTCATGTACAATAAATAACCAGTTGCTTTAAGAAAATTGCCATTTTCCGATTTTAAAAGACAAATTAAAACTTTTTTATTCAAAATGCCTTTTATAAGTAAATACTCGTATATAATGCTAAACTACTTTATGAATATTAAACTAAGCGAAAACTCTTTTTCTCCAAATGAAATTGCAAAGAAATTATTCTACTAACACTAAATTATTTAAATTTTATTTGTACACCTGCATGCAAAAATATTGTCATGTCAATGTTTTAAGTTTTAATTATTATTTCGGATCTTTTGATAGCTAAATTGATACCTATACATATTTAAGAAAAATTGTATATGACGTGCCTAATGCGAGTATAACGGATCATTGTTATAAGGTCAATAAAGAATCTGAAGCTTTCTAGTAAGTGCTTAGTAGGTATCTTGGTAGTAGGTAGTAGTTGTGGCATAATATTATTTGACCGAGCGAAGCGAGATCTCAGAGTGTACTGGAACATCTCGGCATTTGTTTGTTCGACCATAACTTGAGTATCGTTGATCCAATTTTCATTTGAGATTTCAGGCAAGTAGTTTACCTCAATAGAATTTTGAACTAAATAAAAGTTTGAACTAAATCAGACGAGGTGTTGTGGATGCGAAGTCTCTGTTCACATCAACATTCGACACATTTACACACTGATTCAACCTAACGGCGGCGGCTGTGCGCGTGCGCTGCGAGCGACACTTTGCGCCGTCTTGCCTCTCTGACGCCCGCACGTTCCTTCGTTTTCAGTAGCGCGCAGCGTTTCGCGCCTAACTTCACAGCCCCCATTAAATTTGAATCGGGCTGTAAGTACGTGAATGTAAACACTCTGTACTTTTGAATCCCTTATTTATTTTTGCTTCTGTTGTATCTCGTTAAGTAAATCGTAAACAAGTGCAATGAAAGCCAACATACGAGTACATTTGATTATGAATGCTCTTTGATGTAAATAAAAGTTAGTAAAACCTTGCGTTGGCAGCGCAATTATCACTTCATTTACGAACAGAAATAGAACGAAACAAGTCGGAAGACACGAAGAGCTCTTTTGCAAAATGCAAATGGCCCTATTCGGTGTCGAGTTACAGAAGTGAAAAGCGAAGAAATGAAAAGAAATCGAATTGCGGCGACGTCCGCCGGGACTGCACTTCTAATCAGCTGCTAAGCAGGTTAGCTGGGACCAAATAACTACTGACCCTGGACCTTGCAACTTAAAATACGTTTTCGGTTTCCCCTATTCCCACCTCTATGACCTATTTTGACTATGACTTTATCATGATAAAAAAAGCACTAGACGTTCTAGAACACTGGTCGTTGTCAGCCTGCAATGAAAAAAATTCACTCAAAAATCGTCGTTGTCGTGATGGCTGGTCTCGTAGGCGCTCGATGGTCAAGTAACGCGAATTTGATTTTCCATGAGAATACAACGTTCTGCCCCTCGATTCTACTAACCAATGGTTTTCTATTTTTGGCACTTCTGTCATATAAAAAGGGTCAATTTGAGGCAATTTATAAACAATTGGTCAGTAGAATTGGGGGCCAGGTGTGATGACGACGTGCTTGGGGGCACCGCTGCGTTTGACTAAAATCCCCGAGACCTTCCGCCAGGCACAAAGCAAAACCATAAACCATTTAATTATTTATACTTACTGACTTCAAAATAACATTTAGATCATAAAATGTGTAGAAGATTCATGTCCCATAGCAAATTTGTCCAAGCAGTTAGCTGTAACTGAGTTATCGCTGTAAATGCGGCATGGCTGCTCATTGCTCGTTCATTAGATAGAAGCCATTACCAGCAGTTCAATTTTTAACTTTATTGCAACATGATAACCTGGAAAATTGCTTGAAAAATCTTTTCCAAAGGCATTGATTTAGTACGACTAATATTCAAAAAAAGTGTAAAAACTTTTTCGACGTCAAGAGAGAGAGTTTTGGATAAACATAATTACATTTGTCTCAGTGATTTCTAATTATGAATTAATCACAAATAAACTTTCTTTCTGTCTTTCCGATTTGTGCAGAGTTAAAAGCTTGTACTCGTACTCTTTACCTAGTAGGATACACTTTACTATATTACTTTTATTATAGCGACCTACTCTATACCTTAAATCCTATCACTATCACACTAAAACGCACCATGAAACTGCACCATGGTACAGGGAATACAGTAAGATACTATGAATAAATCGAAGCCCAAAATAACTATAACTAAGTTTTGTTTAACAGCTATTTATATTAATCCCTTCTTAGCAAACGGAATAAATAATCCCAGACTTATAACTTTAAAGGGCAAATACATATTCTCTAAGGGAGAAACCAACTCAACGACTTAAAAAGTACGTTTTGTAAATTAGAGAATTACTATTCTTAACGCGTCGGACAACATCGTCTCCGACTTGAGAGGGGCCATCGCACACCGAGTAGATTCTACTTATAAGAAAGTACCTACTGAAAGATGAGTTTTTTGGCTATGTCATATGCTAAACTTATACTGGGAGTGGTTAAAATAAATGCATTAATGAATTTGAGCCTTATTTCGTTTCATATAAGTACAACAAGAACTTTAATAGGTATAGAAGAAAGACGAGTGAAGCATACATGCCAGGAAGAAGGTTTGTTTGCTTCATGTTAACAGGTCTGCAGCGAGCGGTTACACCACGAGTAGTGATCACTGATAATAGGTATCTCAACGGTAACACCAGTATACGAAACGGTGTTATTACGGGTCAGCGGCTATCAGTGGCTTCGCCAGTGTAGCCACCGCTAATAGGCAAGCTCAGTGATAACACCAGTGTAACAAAACGGTGTGACCGCGCGATGTAGTAGATTGCACTATGCGAGTAGGTCGAACGTAGACCTGTGACTCGATAAAAAGAATTTAAAACTTTTACGTAGCTTGCGAGAAACTAGTTAGTAACATGCTATGCGCACAAAGTTATGAACATTATATGTACAACCTATTACAATGCCATACTTTGTGTCAACTCGCTGTTGAGTCGTAGTTACGACTGCGCGGTGTGCGAAATCCATTAACAACTTTCGAGTTGAAACGATTAAAGTTAAACATTTTCTGGATTTCTGCTGGATTTCCAACACGTAACCTTTAAACTTAGTTGGAACTTAATTAAGTACAGATTTGTGCTTGAAAGAGAGAGCGGTTCGGTTCGTGTTCCGGTCACGTTCGTTAACGATAATACCAATTGGTGGCATTTCTTAGCGCTCTATCACACTAGCGATTTGCGAACGATTTCAAAGCGATTTTACAAGTTGCTGCGGAAGAGTATTTAGTATTCTGTGTTTTCGCGTCATCGGTGTCATCGCGGCGCTCGTTGCTAGTTTGTGCCGATCACGGAACGCAATCGCCTTGCTTTGAAATCCGAAATTCGTAAGCTTATACTTAAAAAAAAAGTAATGCAGAAGCGTTAGGAATAATATTAAAACGTGAGTAGAAGATTAGTCGGTGATCTACGTGCCCTTCGTGCGTACGAATAAACAAAGTAACTTTTAAAGTCATTTCTATACATTTCGTACACTGATCACATAATCATTAACTGAGACACTTAATTTAAATTAGTACTTACTTTAGTTAAAATGAGTTAACTCGCGAGTTTCCACGAGCAATGCAGTGAAATCGTTGGTGCGAACGTTAACGGCCCATTAAGACTTTAGGTAAGTACCTATACTGAACTATGAACCATCATAAAACCACGTAAAATTGACATCTAAATACTAAGTTTATTATTTTCTCTCGGAACCCTTTTCCAACCAACAAAAAAGACACTAAGCACTCAATATCCTTCCAGTACTTCCAACTCCTTAAGCAGCAACATCCACCGTTAACTAGCCAGCTGTTAGCCGTCGATTCAATTATTCAATAGCGGCGTTAAATCGGGCCGCCCGTTAAAGACTAAGATACGAGTGTTTGGGCATTTAATTAAAGTGTCTTTGGAGTGAGGAATGGGGGTCCCGGCAATTACGGGGTCAATAATTTAACTAGAGGTCCGTGATACGGTTGCCGAGCGCCCGCCGATCGATCGGCAAGGAGTTAACGCTGGAGGCTCACCAGCCGACAAGCTGAAAGGTCAAGGAGTAAGGTTATGTGTTTGGGGCTTTTGTTCAGCGTGAGACTGTAGCCCACTGAGGGACGAGAAATTGTGCCGGCCTAGAGTTTCGCTCTGGTATTTCAAAGGACTGGCTTGGATCTGAATTGAGAAAATGGATAATACACTTTGTGTAGAACGTCAGTGCAAGGCCTATCATTATTATCTCTGCTGCTGCGCCAGAAAATAAGTAGGACTTTTTTCTGAGAGTAGAACCTTATTTCCTCATTTTCTTTTCAAACTGGCATTTAAGTACATTAAATCATTAGTTATTTGTGTAGCGCAACAATTAGAACATAATCGACTGCCTCGGTGGCTCAGTTGGTAGTGAACCTGCCTTCTAAGCTTTGGGGCGCAAGTTCGATTCCTATCTACAACAAACATTCATGTGATAAACATGTGTTTTTGTTTTATTTCTGGGTGCTTTAATCTGTTTAAGTATGTATTTAAAAATAAAAATGTACGTATATCTGTCTCTGGCAGACATAGGAAGTACAAGCTTTGCTTAGTTTGGGGTCAGCAGACCGTTTCTGCAAAATGTCCCGCATATTCATTATTTACTAAAAATGACAACAAAAAATGAACTAAAAATTCGCATATTTCCAATTAATAGTAAATACACACTCAAATTATCAGTAAATACAATTTAACATTATATTTCTCCCGAGAGCCAATGTTTGTTTTCAATCAGCCCTTGATAAAAAGAAAACAGAATCCCTTCGGCCGTCGCATGCGGGTAGTAACCTGCCCCTTCACATTACCATCATTTATTTACTTATTTAAATCGAAATATCTCCGACGTTACTACAAATAAATGTATCAATACTTCACTCCTGTCATGCAAATTGAATAACCCGTTTGAATGGCGCCATCAATATCTGGCCAGAATTGGGGGTTCTCCTTTATTCCGCATTCGAGGCGCGGCGCAATACCCCTGAAAAATTGAGACCTGGCAGCGGTTCAAATAAATATACCCGCGAGAAACGTACACCTCAGACCAGTATGGTTTCCTTAGTAACTATTCACTTACGTTTCGTGTATTTAGAAGTTAAGGCTGAAATGGGCGACTGTACTAAGTCAACAGTATCAAGAGGACAACCGTCCCAAAAGATCAATTCCAAAACAACAATTTTGCATGAAGACTACTTCATTATTTTAAAAAGTAGAGCGTGTTATAGACACCTACTGGACTTCTTCTTTCTTTTTCTTTATTTATTTATTTAGCACACAAAATAAATTACAATATAAGAGAACTAGATTTAAAAAAACGTATAGTCACGCCTTTCCCCCGAAGGGCCGGCAGAGGTGTACAACACCCACATTTCGCCAAAGGATATTTAGTCCCAAATGCCACACACCGGGCACCAGTCATGTAGCAGATGGCATTAAATACGCCCATATGTTTACACAATGAACAAAATTGTTGCGTGCCTATTGCTGGGTCCGAACTCGCTGCCTCTGGCTTGAGAGGCGATTCTTCTCTGACTAGGCAATCATCGCATTCGCATCATCAAAAAAAACTTGAGCTTAAAATTTCCATTAATTGTCTGAGAGCAACTTATGTTCACAAAATGCTAAGATACGTTATTAGTAGCTACTTCGAACTTCGTACGATATCAACCAGGTCCAAAGTAAATAGGTAACTTCTATAATTAGCTAGCTTCATCTTAGACCATCGTTCAATATTGGGCTGAACCGCTTCTGCAAACACAAGCCTATTACTTTAAAAACAAAACTTATTATGACTGTCTCAGTGGCTCAGTTGGTAGTGAACCTGCCTTTTGAGCTTAGGGGCATGGCTTTGATTCCCACTTAGGGCAAACATTTATGTGATGAACATTTGTGTTTGTTCTATTTGGTCGTATCTATTTAAGTATATACTTATTAAAAAAGAAATGATGTGTGTATATCAGGCACCCAGCATAGTACAAGCTTTGCTTAGTATGGGGCTAGGCGGCCGTGTGTAAAAATGTCTTGATTTAAATTTAATCTAATTTTTTATTAATAAAATCCATACTGGTTTTGCACTGCAAGGTGAGTGCGATAAAATTGGTTTAGAAAAGCTTTCGATGAACCCAGTCATAGCGGATGACAGTTTATCAGAGTACTGAAACATTATTAAAATAAGAAATTCATAATGAAAAAGCAAAGCTTAAAAAACCGACTTTCCGTCATCAATGTAAACAATTTTTAGTCTTTTAATGATATTTTAAAAGCTGCCTGACTGACTTCGATACAATTTATATGGGACCACCTCTAAAGTATGATCTACCAAACGAAAAAAAACCCATTAAAATCGATTCATAATTGGCGGAGTAATCGCGTAACATACATAAAAAAACAGACTGATTGAAAACCTCCTCCTGTTTTGAAGTCGGTCAAAAAGATCAGATACCAACTAATGATACCTTACTATTTTCATTGTAGGATGGCGCTGGGGACGTTCGACAAATCGTTTCTTTTCACCATCATGCGATCATGATGATTCATCATGACCTAAACAGCACTAAAACTTCAGCAGCACCTTAAATAACTATCACTACACTAAAATACAGAATCATCAATAACTGTCTTTAATTAAGCATTAAATGAAATAAATACGGCTGTCGCCAGCACCATGCCACATTGGATAGAGTATGGAATAATGCAAAAATAATGCCAATTAAACATTCGATGTCAAATAGCTGATGTTCAAAGTGATTCAACGAGAAAAAAAGATTACATTGTACATTGCAGATAAGTAGACTTTAAAATTTTGTTCCAAGATAAAACGTCAGTTTACATTCATTACATGAGCACCCATCCCTTAAAAACTATGTCCAAATGAGTGAAGGTGTTACTCCAGCTACTAAGCTCCCAAGGCTGAAGCGAGCGCGGCCTCTGGTTTATAAATTAACTACAATAATAAGTTATCAGTACGGGAGTGGATAACGTAGCACCTTCTTAATGGAATCCATCCATAACCGCTACCTACCTTACCAGCATATAGCGGGGAAATATGCAGTAGGAAATCTTTGAAGATTATCTTATGTGTTGGCGGGTTAAGAGCATATTTCACAATAGTGGAGTGGTAGAAAGATAGATAGATAAACTCTTTATTGTTCACACCACAAATAACAAAACATCAAGAGAAAAATTATAATAAAACTTATTAAATAGTGTAACAACTGGCGGCCTTATCACTAAAAGCGATCTTTTCCAGGCAACCTTAGGATGGAGAGGATACGACAAATTAGTATGGGACAGGGTGTGCAAAAATAACAAAAATAAACATAAGATAAAAAAATAAAACAAAACATCGAGTATTAAACCTATACACCTACATAAACTATTTAAATAAAACTTACATAAACAGATTACATTACATTACATATTACATACTAATATAATACATTCGACTCTCGCGGAGTGGAGTCGGAGTACGACTTTCTTTAGTGAGACCGGTCCACAAGTATATCCTTACTAATATTATAAATGCGAAAGTGAATTTGTTCGTTTGTTACGCTTTCATACCTCAACTACGCAATTCAAAATCTTGAAATTTTGCATACACGTTGTCGTGGGTACGGACATATGGTGCTTTTATCCCAAAAAAATTACGGGTCCTGTTGGACTGCGGGTGAAACCGCGGGCGCAGCTAGTAGTCCATAATAATGAATCGAGACAAGCTAGGTCTCGGAGTCTACTGGGACATCTCGGCATTTGTTCATTCAACGATAATTTGAGTACCGTTATTTTGATCTTCATGATATTTTGCAGACTAGCAGTTCATGCAAATTGAATTTCTTTCTTTTCTTCCTGAATCGGATGAGAGATTATGGTATACAGGTAGATAGATAAACAATTTATTGATCACACCAGAAATAACAAAACAAAAAAAAAAAGAGAAAAAACTTAAACTGTAGTGTAACAACTACCGGTCTTATCACTAAGAGCGATGTCTTCCAGGCAACCTCAGGATGGATAGGATACGTTTAAAAGAGTATGGGACAGTTAAACGAGCTACTAGTATTATGCTATAGTTGTGTACATGAATTGGCACATTAATCATTAATACAGTGTAGGTATGCCACTAAAAATAATTACGAAATTAATAATCATGAAATACGTCCCATGATATTGTTTTAATTAAACAAATCACAGTAAATTTCCTGTGGGAATCAAACGTAGCACATTTATGAAGCTTTAACTCGGGAATAAAGAATTAATTCTTAGATAGACTACTGAAAAAATATTCTAGCTCTTTCTATACTGTGGTAGGTTCAGTGTCGAGTTTAAGCCCAGATAAATAGTGAAACCTGTCATTAATGTTAGGGCGTATATATGACATACGCTTTCGATCTAGCATCTAGGCATCCCCATTGTAAGCTAGGGCCAAGGCTACCCTACCCAGCCTTACTGTCGCAGGTGGGTCTATTTACGGCTGTTCGGAGTCAAGAGTAGGGACTGGGCCTCTAAGAAGTTTTGTTGAAAATGTTTGGGAAAAATTCCGTTAAGTAAAAAAACTACCAATTCTTTTACCAATTCTTTTTACCTGACTTCTGACATCCTGGGCATGAAGGAGGGTTGTGTTTTTCGAGTGCATGTATGTAGGTATGTATTTATGTATGTATGTTTTTTTTTTTTTTTTTTATTTAAAAAATTACACTCCACGGACTCCGGGGACCGTGACTTTTTTTAACATAAATCTTAAATTATTATTTAAGCGAAATACAGGTAGAGGGGGGTTAGTTATTAAGTCTTAATCTAAGGTTAGGTTAAAGGTTTTCAGATTTACTTAATGCATTGTGAGTACACCACGAGCAGACCAGCGACCCGCAAGCAGCACCCGATCACGAGTATGACGCATGTGCCAGCCATCGCTCTCCTCAACCATATTTGAGGGAAGAGAACGACCCGACACACGACGCCGCCGCAAGAAGGTGCCTTCGATAGTGAGCATGAATGCTCGAGATGGACCCACAATTTATATAAAACGATAACAAAAATAAAAACTATAACGAGAACAGAAATTATTACAATTTTTATAACAATTAATATAACATCATGGCCTCCTCCCGACTCAGAGCCTCCATCACTACCGCGTTCCGATCTCTGATGGCCATCTGCAGGTTATATTCCTTGATGGTCTTCGGTGATGCAGCCGATGCTCGCCGTAAAAACCGGCTGATGGCATCGTCTTCGATGTCATCGGCGTAGTAGGTGAAAGTCCCGGTGTGCCGTGATATTGCGACGACTGCGTGGGACACGCTCTCATGCAGCTTCATTTTGGGCTTGGTCTTTATGGCGATAACCGACTCGTACGTTAGCCCCTGAGCTTCGTGGATGGTTAGGATGCGTGACCCTGCGCCTCCCCCATACCCTTGACTTTTGAGGGTCTCCTTTTCTTCCTGCGTATGTACTAAGAAAAGGGTGTTGGGGAGGGTGGTGGGAATTTGTGCTCCCTTGTACCTTCTTTGCTCGACGGACTTAATACGAGGAGCCGAGGAATAAATACCCGAGTAAATTTCCCTCAGCGCATACGCGACGTCCATTGGGTTCCTGTGTGTGCAAAGCAACTCCTGGCTGATGTTTGTGACCAGGTTTGGGCGTTGGTACCTCATTTCGAAGAGATTTTCTCTGTCAATAAAAGGTAACTGATTTACATCTCCGATGAGGACAAGCTCACCAGCACCAGACAGCCGTGCAACCATTATTATGGCTCCAAAATGGTTCATGAGCGCTTCGTCTACCAGGAGGCGGTTGAAACTCTCTCTACCAAAACCATTTACGAGAGAAGAAGCCATTGTTCGTACCCTGGATTTCACCAGGTCTCCGATACGGTGCGATAGTTTCTCTCTCAGATCTTTTGCTGCCTCTGTTGTTGTGGTGATGATGGCGTCCCTGTCCACATCGAAGTGACGGATCACCCATGTTGTCTTGCCACACCCTGGCACCCCATTGACCCATTGTATCTTTGGTACCGACCAACTTTCCCAACTTGCGTCGACGTCTGGGTTCCCTTCGATGGTTTTGGCCATCTCTAGGATTCGGTCGTCCAGCATTATCTTGGTGCACTTGGCGGTGACTACAATTGGATCCTTTGATGGTGTCCCGTATTTCGGCTTACCTATTCGCTCCGCCTCTGTCTCGTCCAGCGCTACAAAACCACTTTCTGCGCTATAGGCTGCCATATACTCTCCTTTCATGGTTCCTTTGATGATCTGGGAAGTGACGTTGTTGTATATGGCGGCTTCCGCTTCCTCAAGCCTCTCGTTTAGAAGACTTTCACTTCCTAGCCTAAAAGACTGCAAGATGTTATCGCAGGTCCTGAGATTAACTTGTTTCGTCGCTCTCAGTATGGCTAGGAATTCGAGGAAGGCGTTTCTCGCATGGTTTTGCAGCCCCGAGGCCGAGACATAACGGGGCGAATCGACCTGGCCCATGTCGGCTCTCGTCCTAGCTGCTTGAAGTTGTGGAGCTGCTCTCGACGTCTGTGGAGATGGTGTTTTGGGTGCGATACGGAATAAGCTCTGCGTTATAGCGCTGAATGCTGTTATGAAACCGGTTATGTGGCCATTCCCTCTTTCTCGGTTACCACTTGCATGGGGTGCGGCCTTTTCAGAGACAATTTTTTGTTGTGCCCTTTCGGAACCAGACTGGGTGGTCGAACTTGGAACGGGGTGTCCCCAGCTATCTGTAGCACCTATGTGGTCTAGTGTTTGGGATTTGAGAAAGTTCAAGTTTTCTCCTCTATCCTCGTACACGACAACCTCATGGTGTTCAGAGGCCTTGGTGCAACTTAACCGGTCTACGACTTCCGCTTTCATATATTCGACCATCATCGCGTCCACGCTTATTACCCGGGGAGTGCTGTCAGCATTTTTGCTTAGATAATTAAGCAATGAGCTAGCTTGCGCGAAAGGTGACTGTGCCGCCCATTCCAGCAGTGCGATCGTTTTGTTTTTCGTTCGCACTATTCGGAATCGGTGGCCGTCTGCCATGCACACTGGCATAGCTTCGTAGGATTTCCGCTTCATAGTTACTTTAGCGGTGCTCCCGTTGAGCAGACATGCTAATCCGGGCGATAGTCGAACACGTTTCTGGTTCCTGACGAGGCAAAAGCTTATTCCGAGTCTTTCTCTATTGCTGTCCATGAAAAGTGCCACACCGCGAATCCGTATTCCCGGGTCTCCTCTTTCTGCGTTTTCCAGAAGATCGTGAATGGATACGCTTTTTGAGGAAGTTTCTCGGGCGGAGATCGTGGCTTCTGTTGCGCTGGTAGACTGTGTGAGTGTGATGGGGGGAAGTGTTCGGATGGGGGGGAGTGTTTGGATGGGGGGTAGTGTTCGGCTGGAATCGAGTGTTGAGTTTCTTTTGGCTGCTATACGGAAGGATCTCTCCACAAAAGACAAGAAGTGTGGTCTGCATTCTGGATCTGCCAGGATATTATGGAGTTCCGAGATCTCCAACTTCCTATCTATTAATGTTTCGAGATCCTGTCGCACAGCCATGAATCTAGGGCAATCGATGATCACGTGCCAGACCGTCTCGGCCACATAGGGGTCGCACTCGCAACCAGGGCTGTCTTTGAGCTTGAACCTGTGCAGATACTCAGCTATACCTCCGTGTCCCGTCAGCGCTTGTACCTGGAAGGGAGTATGTATGTATGTAGTATATACCTGTATGTATGTTTGAATGTGTGAGTTTATGTATGTATGCATGTTTATTTTTTAATTACACTCCTAATAGGACTCCCGGGACCGTCACTTTTGGTAACTGGTATCTTAATTATTATTTAAGGGGATACAGGTTATTTATTGTATGTATGTTTGTATGTATGTTTGTATGTATGGATCTATAAGGTTTGTACGCCCTACAGCCTAAACAGATTGATGTATTTCGACATGTGAAGTGTCATTTGAATCGCCTTGATAGTGGGAGTGACATAAGGTAAATCATTTTATGTCTATCCATCTGCGGAGTGTCAGACTAAATTTTGCAGTCGGGTTTTTTGTTTTTCTTTTAATAATTTTACATAATATAGTACATATTTGGTTGACGTTTTGTTGAAATTCGAAAAATAACATTAAATAACATTTTTATAACATATCGTCACGCTTTACCCTGAAGGGAGTGGCAAAAGGGTATAACAATAACATTCCCAAATATTCAGTCCCAAATGTGACGGGGCCGAGCCCGTCGCCATACACCGGGCTCCAGTTACGTAGCAGATGACATTAAATACGCACATAATTATGTTATGTTCACACAATAAACAAATTGGTGCGCGGTTTCGGCTGGGGATCGAACCCGTTCCCTCTGGCTTGAGAGGCGAGCCTTGTCCAACTAGCCTTTAATCGCTTTTTTTTTACAACGTTTTCATGATAATGAGAAATGTTAATTGCGTCATGTATCTTCGAACTCAGAGAATACCCGACTACATCTCTGTTTGAACTATAATTTTGCCAAAACAAATCTGCAAACCAGTATCTTCATAAATTAAACATTTTAAAAACCCCCGACACCGATTTTCATCAAATACAGCTAAGAACACTATCGACTCATTCACCTTTCAAACAAAAAAAAAACAGAACTCAAAACCGGTTCGTCTGTTCGGGAGCTGCTACGATGCCACAGACACGTCAAACTTATAACTCTCCGTCGTTTTTACGTCGGGGGTTGAAAAGAAGCAGTAACAAAAGAAAACTACGTTATACTAGAGTAAAACGTTACGTAACGTTTACTGCTTCTTTTCAACCCCCGACGTAAAAACAACGGAGAGTTATAAATTTGACGTGTCTGTGTGTCTGTGGCATCGTAGCAGCTCCCGAACAGACGAACCGGTTTTGAGTTCTGTCTTTTTTCTATACTAGAGTATAACGTAGTTTTCTTTTGTTATACTAGACTACATTATACTAATAGAGTATAACGTAGTTTTCTTTTGTTACTGCTTCTGTGACATTGCTTAGCCAGAATTAGTATAGATACTATTTCTGGCTAAGCAATGTCACTGATACGTATTATTTATTCAGCTCTAATACATTGTTTTCCTCATCCCGCTACAAGGCAGGTCGATGTCCCTAATTACTGAGCCCCAGTCGGCATCGCGACTGTAGTTCGATCCGTGCGTGCCTGCGTGGGTGACGAGAGACGCTCCACTCTGATATCACTAGGATGGATATACGAGTTGTTTTGCTTGACTTACTAATTATTATCATAACTTACATTGTTGGTTAAATAACTCTAATTCAAAAAATAATAACCCAAGGCTTTGGACAACTACATATAAGGTCCTTCGTACACAACGGTACCAAGTCTTCAATACCAGACGATTTTAATCTCTAAGCGACTACTGCAATACGAAGTCGTAAAGGTCTGTACTGTACACGGGCACGCGTCTTCCTGTATACGAACAACTGTGATGCGTTAGTCGCTTAGAGACTAAAATAGATTGGTATCGAAGACTTGTATAGCGTTTTGTACAAAGGGACTAACAAATTCTAATATCAAGTTATCTGTTTTATTTAAATGATTTGTCCAGATTTCGTATGCTAAGCTGTCAAAAATCACGCAAGAGCCCAAACCTACAGACACTGCTATTGGTGTCTACCACAATGTACTCGTACACAAGATGTAAATATGGCCTCAATAGCAGGCTATCTCAGTCGCCACCCGTGCGTGAACGCGCCGAGGAGAATACGTGAGCTTACCGAATCATATTGAAGTATCTACTAAGTCGAGCCTTGCGGCTACACCCGTTAACCTACATCAAACTATAATAGTCAGACCGAAGAGTACCAAGAGAAATTATAACGTAGTGTTTCATTGCACAAAATCGCAAAACAACCAGATGAAGTTTAATCTTTTAAAAAGTGACAAGCTAAAGGGCCGCCTGATGGCAAGCGATCACCGTCGCCCATAATGCTCCTGGTATCCACCTGTAGTACCTTAAAGACTCTATTGACATCTATTTTGGAAAATCCCGTCTTTTAGTTACTCGGAAATACTGCAGGATCCGCTGCGATGTTTCCGTCTCATTCCACAGATGCAGGTGTGCGGCTAAAAAGATCGCTTAAGACGTCCACTGCGTGATTTCCACCAATTAATAATATATGGATGAGCTTTCAGCCAGTTAAAAATATTAAACATCAACTATATACTCGTTCATAGTTTAAAATAAACACAGGTAAACAAGATAAACTTAACAAACAAACAGGAGTATACTTCTGGCGCTACATCGGTCGGTCGGTCGGTCGGAATCAATTAAAAGTTGCTCAAGCAACGCCAGCTTGTTACGAACATGTCCATTGCTGGTTCAATCTCGTCGAGTCGTGTTCGCTACAATTACTGCCTCGTAACGATCACCGAACGAAGGTCTTCGAAATTTAGAGTAGTTTGGTTTGAAAGTTAATTGAATATAAGAAGCAAAATAACGTGTTCAAGTATTTTCTATTCGTGAAAAAAGGCATTGCTATGAAAATGGTCTCAAAATGATAAAGTTTATACTGAACTTTACCTTATCAAATATCGTGCTTCATTGCATCAAAGGTATTGGTAAAACATGAACCAGCTCATAACCAGCTATGTACAGTGTAACAAAACAAATTTTATGTTATGACTTCGCAACTAACTTTCAAAAAGTGTGTTTTGCCAACTTATTTGGGCAAAAAGTTTGGTATTTTACCTCAAAGAAAACTTTCTTCAAGAAACTCGTAATAGGTAGTGGTTTAGGTTTTAAATCTGAAAGCTATTACGGCTCTAGTTCAGTAAAATATTGAATACGAGAGAGGATTCGCCCGCAAATGAGATTTTTGGAGCGTCGCCAATATTCCTTTTTGAACGAAACTGGATCGCATTTTTTGTACCAACTACGGCTTCTGCAGATAAATGGTTAAGAGTTTTTCCATCAACGAATAAAAGCATTCCTTCTCAGTGTTCAGTGCTTCCGCTGAAGTTGACATATTCCAGCAAAACCGGACGAATAAAAACCGACTTGAGTGGAATTATTAAAACATGAACTTTTTGTACAATTGATTTACTATAATATCATTGCAATAATTGATTTTTATTTGAATGATCATGTGTAATTGAGTTCGAATTGAATTGAAATCGAATCGAATTGAATGAGAAACAACAACAAAAAATAAGTACTACTTTAATTTTAACAAAGACTTTAATTTGAAAAATTTATAATTAGACTTTAATTTTAAAATGAGTACTGATATTTGATTTTAATTTTTGAGACAAAAGGCATGCGCATACATATTTATCAAACATTGTGACATGAGAAAATAAACAACACTGATAATACGGGTAACTAGAACCGCCTCGCATTGTGTTCACCATATCTATGCTTACACGTTTTGCATGTCCTTCCGTCTCTCTGTTTATTTACATCAATAGATTCAAAATTCTGTCTGTCCATTTCCCAGTAATCCAGTTCGTCTTGCACCCTGCCCCAGTCGTGATAGCTCGACCTGCAAGGTTGGGGTTCCTCGTCCTCAAAATTTCCGATACGCGTCGCTGATTTTTGAAAGGAGCAATTCACTGACTCGTATTCTTCAGATGGCATTGGAGTCTCCGGTCTCTTGTAACAAGGTGACCTCGGATTTAATGAACACGGCATTTGGAGCGATGGAGAATAGGACATGGGATTCCGAGCCATCACGGACGATTGACCTACAAAAATCAAGACAAGATTATTAGATTTTAATATTATTATTCGTATTATATATCACTATTACTTATTTTCAAAATTAAATAAATTTATTTATTATATTTACTCAAATAAAACTTTTTTTGTATTAAGTTTAAGTTAAATTAAGCATGTTTACTGTACATGTCAATTATTTTACTAGAAATTATTATTGTAATAAGTACTTAACTAAAATTATATAAATCAATTTAAAAAAAATATTTGGCAACACAAACCCTACAAAAGTAGAAACGGGTAAATATGTAGGTAATAGGTATGTAGGTAGTGTGTCCCCGCTGGTTATACTCGTAAAACCAGTGTGGACAATCACACAAAACATTTGATAGTTGGGAAACATAACGATAACCTTTTGATGTTTGACCGCTTCAAAGTTGTTTATGATTTAACTTTGCTAATTGCTAATGTTATAAATTAAAATAAAATTGGAATTCTAACCTTGGGAGAAATGAGGAGAAGGTGCCATGAACGGATTTATCGGCTGACTCTCTTGATAAGGCCTCCTCATTGGTGGCGATCCTGGACATTGATTATATGACATATTATTATACGAACTTTCTTGCATATTCCTCTGTCCTGGTGCTTCGTGCGGTGTTGGACATGCGCACGTTGGTTTTGGGTATTGGTTCCTTTGAGAGTTTGCTCGGTTTCTCTGAGGGCTCGGCTGCCTCGGATATTGGCTGCTTAGAGAGTCTATATTATGGTTTCTTTGAATGCTTGAATCTGGCCTGTCTGGCACAAAATTTGTTGGCTGTTGGTATGGATAAGGTGGGCACGTGCTGTTTGTTCGTTGCAGTTGGTAAGGAGTTGATTGTTGATTCCCCCTTTGAAATGAATTATTTTCATCTAAACCCAGCCCAAAGCTCTGATTCGAACACTGCTTTTCAGCTTGAGTACTTTCCGCTAGAGGTTTATATCTGCATGGTAGTGAATTTTCAGGTAACTGAAAATCGTTTTCATTATCATCGTATTCATAATCGGGAAGTGACTGCTGTTGTGGCGCCTGAATCTGGTAGTGAGCACAATTGCACGGGTTAATTAGTTGTGGGTCGCGGGGTTTCATAAATTTATTTTCAAATGGTTGCAGAGGAAATGGTCTAGAGATGAGGCATGATTTCAATGCGGCTGGATTACACTCGCCTCCTGGTTTTGATGCGGAATTCTGGTATTGACACGGAGGACGAGTAGCAGAAGGCGAGCAGGTTGGTCGCGGCGGCTGCGGCTGCTGCATGCAGCTTTCGTCTTCTCGAGGTGTCACAGGACTTACTGGTTGTGGTACGACCATGTACGGAGGGCGAGTAGAGGTGGGACATGGGCAAGGAACTCGGCTAGGTTGCATACTGTTTTCATCAATTGAATCCCAATGGTATTCATTAACAACAACATTCGGCGTCACATCGATTTGACTCCCAACGGCTTGCATTTTTTTACATGGAGTCTGTACGCAAGAAGACTTCTTGACTAAACACTGGTTGGAGCTAGAACGTTTGTTATAACTAGAACTAGAAGTTTGACTGAAAGTGTCTTTAGGACAAGGACTCACCGAAGCGTCATTAAAAGTAATCCTTAGCCTTGCTTGGGATGTTCTTTTTACAAGAGGTTCAATGGATTGTTGATTCGAGGCGTTTAATTTTCGTGATTCTTCCGTTTCTTTAAGCCATTTCATTAATGTTTCAATCAATTCGTTTAAATCGTCATCATTTTCAGTAGCCATAGGCAGCTTTTTAAAGAATTTTGCTATGTTTTTTTTCATCTTTTCTTCGTATTCTTCAGTTGGCATAAGGTCCTTTTCATTTTCAATTTCATGAATTTTTTTGGCTAGTACAGAAATCATTTTATTTGTATGAAGTTTTTCTTGTCCAGTATTATTCTTTAATGGCAATTCTTCTGCCCAATTATTGATCACGTCTTTTATTTTAACAAGCTCAACATCATCTGTAAACGACTCGTTTTGTGGTTTAGCTATTGTTTCCAAAGCATTGTACAAGGCTTTATTTAATTGTGTAGTATTAATGGGTGAAGCGGGACACCTCTGTAGATAGTTACTACAAAATTTCTGGATTTCTTCACTAATTTTCTTTTTTAACCTACATGCCTCTTCACAATCGTTACCAACATAATGCATGCTTATAAAAGCGTCAGCCACATAATCTTTTAGCACTTCGAATGATGCTTTTCCTTCTATAGACAAGTCAAACGATGGTAGAGTTTTCACAATAGTATCATAAAGTTGTTGTTTGTAAATTTGTCCGACATTTTCTTCTCGTATTTTCTTTCTCGCTTTTTTCACTAAAGCTAATAACTCTTTTTTTAGTGCTTGCAAGTCATTTTTAATATTTGCGCCTGGTAAATCTGCTAGTAAATTTTCAACTTCATCACCAAGAATATCGTCGTACATCAAATCATCATTAAATATCTCATAATTCATATTTAGTTCGCCAATTTTATGGATCAATTTACTTTTTAACTGATCTTTGGTGTTTTCAGTTTCTTCACCTTCGATTGGAATATTTTCAATCCAGTTTTCTAAATCTTCTAAAAGGATCACGGCAGCTTTTTTCTTGACCATCTTGACAATTGATGACCTACCTTGATGAGATAAAATGTCTTGAACGACTTGTAAAGTTTTCAAGTGTTCTAATAATTGCGTTGGTAATTCGTCCACGGATTGTTTTGGATCTAGATGAAACTTTTGTACATGCTTTTTAATTTCTTCGAGTAAAATAGAGTCAATATTTTGTGTGTTTGGCGTTTGTTTTATTACTGAAACCAACCCATCAGACATGTCTTTGACGACTGATTCTTGGGTTTCGTTTTCATCCTTTGATTTACCTTGGTATAAGGGTTGCTTTTTAAGCCAATCTAATAGAGCATCATTTAGGTTTTCTTCGTTAAATTCACCGGAGTTTTGATCAGGCATGGAGCTAGAGCTTGAAATGGCCACAGAGCTCGCGTTTGGGTTAAGTACAGGGCTTCGCGTTGTGGGAGACACATTTGGACTAGACGCAGTACCAGAGTCTGAAGCGTTTGTCGCTTCAGGCATTGTTCTCTTTTTTTTACTCATTTCAATTCGTTCTTTATCACGTAATTATTTTTACTTTATTCAAAGTGATGCTCATAGAATACGCTTTTATTAATATATTGTTTACTGCTCAAAGGCCTAAATTCACACAGTGTGGCGCGAGGAGTGCAGCTTACTCTATTATTACTGAGCTATTATGGCGTTTAACAAAATCAGGCTAGCTTGTGTGGCTCTTACGTAGCTTTCCATGTGTATTTTATCAATTTCAAAACCAACAATCTGGAAATAAACGTGATTGTTTGAATATGTGCAATTGAAATTATGATTTAATTATGTTTGTGTACCTTCATTGACCCCGCACAAACTTGAACAAGGACAGACAGACGGACATTCTGTTTCAGTTTTGCGCGTTAGTCGATTTTTGCCTTTTTGGAAGCGTGAAGCGCGAAGTGATAACAATCTTCTAAATATAGCACTCCTGACTAAACTAAAACCCGATTCAACAAAGAATTAAGGCCGGTGACCATTTAAGCTACATTTCAAGTTATCATGCATATTTTGCTACGTGATTCAAAATTTCTAAGATTATAACTAGTGGCTCCGTGAGCTGTAGACCTCGCGACCTACATCTGTCCCTCTCTACAGCTCGCATTCCTAAACTGGAAAAAAACATATGTCCGCAATTTCGAAAAATTTTCAAAAACCGACTCGAAACTGACTCAAAATTGTGTATGATTATTGAACCTGCTCGCAAAATTTCAAGAGAATCGGTTAAGAAATGCGGCCTGTAGAGAAAAAAATAGGTCCAAAAAGAGATTCGGACAGAAATCCAGACAGAATTCGGACAAAGCATTCTTTGTCGAAGCTGAAGCAGTGACGCTTCGCTGGCCGACGCTCGCTCGGTCGGTTTTCTACTCCATATGTGGAGTAGAAAATAACGTAGTTCCTGCCAGCGTCACGCTTTATACGTGTAAATGTACAAATGAACAAATACAACAAGAAAAACAATGTCCCTGCCTTATTTCGTTTAATGTTCATCCCGTACGGCAGGCTATAGCTATAGCCTATAGTTATCAGAATCTTATTTGTAATAATCGTTACTTACTCTATGGTGAAGAAGATCCCAGCCCAATGTAAATTACCCAGCTCATAAAGATGGCAGTCCTGTGCAATAGGGAGTAATCTGTGAAGGCACTCTTCTAAAGTTCTAAATTCTTGTTCTATTTTTAGTGGTAAAAATTAAAAAGGTAAATACGTACAAAAGAGAAGAAACAGTAGATTCTGCTGCAATTTAACTAAATTTTTGGTGTTTTTAATTTTATATTTTTTCTGTTTTACGGATAATTTTGACAATTATTATTAGTGAAGAACTGACTTCAAACTGGTTTTTTCAAGAATTATAGAGTACTCTTTTTGGCTTGACTGATCTACGAATAAGGTTGAATAATAAATTATTTTTGTTGAGTTTTCTTAAAAAAAAAAAAAAAAAATTAGACTGGCTCAGAGCGCTCGATTCATTTCAAATAGTCTAATAACTAGTAGTTCGCGTCAAACTGTGACCTTCAAAGTGTGATACTCAAACAATTTTGATCAATTTAATTGTATTGCATGAACAACTTGACTTCAACATTTTATAAACATCGAATCAACACTTAGAATCAACAGAATTCAGAACAATAGAGTACTCTCTCAGATAAACTACCTACAATAGTTTGTAATTTCTTTTTTGTACTTAATAATACTATGCTTGTTTGTCAATATTATTATTTTTTACAAAATACGAAACATAAAAAAAAGTACAACCCCTTATTAATTTATTTTATAATTATAATTTTAAATTATAATTAGACTCAAAGACTAACCCGCCATATTCGAGCTAACGTGCGCACGTCACCTCAGTACTTAGAGGACATGTTATTATTTGTCGTTGATCGCGAGCCAATTTCACGGCACACTGAGCGTCGCTCGAGTTCGCTGCCTGTCACTCTACACTCGAGGAGCTCTCCGTAATCTTGTACTTAACTTTCTTTTTAATCTACTGTATTGGAAGTCTGTGTTTTTAATATGTATATGATTGGTATCAGCATTGCCTTTTACATTTTTAGGGTTAAGTTAAGCTAAAGAACATCTATAGTAAAGTCTATCTATCTATCTGGTTGTCAATCCCTCAGTATATCATAGTACTCGGAAACTTAAAAAACTACAGTGCTGACTTTGGTACCCATAATATCCGCTTCTAGTAGTTTCTAATTTACAAACATTTTAAAGCTCAGCACTCCTAGCATGCGCGCGCGACAAAATTCTTATCGTCACTGTTTGTCATGCGAGAACGTGACAAGGCTATGCGTCAACATACGTCTGTCTCGATAAAAAGAGTCGGTTGCGTTGCGCGTGCTAGGCCTACAGGGGGAATGTGTTTATACATTATGTCATTACTAGAGTGTCGAGAGTACAAGTAGATGTTTGCGTGCTAATAAGAGGCTTACATCACATTACACGGTACGTTTCACTGACGGATCTGATGTGTTTGGTTTGCTACAGCTGTATTAGTCAGGGGCTTGATTCATTGCATTATTAGATTAGTAGCTGTTGAATGTTTGTACGACACGCGCTCTCTCGCTCCCGCAATAAACGACTTAAAAAGTTTAAGATTCTTTGTTTATTGAACAGGCTCGAAATTTAATTGCCCGAGCGAAGCGAGGTTCACAATCTGCTCGGACATTTAGGCATTTGTTTGTTCGATGATAACTTGAGTGTCGATGCACAGAATACGCCATATTACATGTGTTTCGATGATCCGATCTCTAATAAATTGTGCAGGCAAGTAGTTCACCTAAATATAATTTTAAGTTCGTGTAAGAGCTTAATCGGATGTGGGGTTGTGGCAATGTTTAAGGTTCGAGGCAAACTTCGAACTGTTTTAGGAACAAAATGGACGTAGCACTGCGCTACGCCGTAGCTTTGTAGCACCGAGTTCACATCCGTAGGAATGTCTACAGACTACTCCACGTCTACGAGCTACGCAAATCCATACCTCACAGAACAAATAATTACCTTCTAAATAATTGTCTTCTGTCTTCGAATACGTCATGAAATATAAAAAAAAAAAACAAATCAAAACAATTTCCATCAAGAGACCTTACACGCGCCGAATTCTGTGTATGCGTCTTATATAATATACCGTATACTTACCCACTTTGGTCTGTAAAGAGGGAAAATGCCATCAAAGGAATATTTCGTACAAACGGCAGCATTCAAGTTGTGTAAGTACCCCTAATGTGTAATGAGGGCAGAAGTACTGTTTGTATCCAGGCAGCCGTTTTAGACGTAATTGAGATCAATAATGTGGTTTTAATGGAAATGTTTAGGTAGTAAAGTATCTCAAGTCTTTATATACGTAAAATTCATTTATCATGTATTTCATTCTTTCTGAGCGACTCCAGGAAAAATATTTCCATACTTTGACCTTAATTAAAACATTCTGCAGGTGTGGGATCGGTGGGGATTCTTTACACTTAATTCATATTGGTGTTCCCAACATTCGGAAAAAAAATCAGATCTATGCGAATTATTGTAACCTTGTATGTCTGTTTTGACCAGATTAAAAGTTATCTGTTCGTCAGTTTTTTTTTAGATAAAAAAAGCTGTGGCAGAAGGCAACTGTTTCATACCAGCATATTCCTGTCTGATTCTGACGTGATCGATACCATCCTTCACTATTCTTGTAATTTTATCTCTTCTGAAAACAAGTACTTCTGCATTTGTTTTTTTCAACTTCTACTTTTTACCCAATTCCCTGAATACTTATCAAATTTCTCAACTTAACTCTAGGAAAATATCTTGCTTATATACACCCCTCTTATTCATCTTTTCGTGTCCCTATGAGGTCGCAAATAGGAAGGAAATTCACACATTTCGCCGAATTTTCGTCGAATACCTGTTAAAAAGCTCACATTCACTTAAGGCGGGGAACATCTCGACATTTTGGCCAAAGACTCTTTACCTTCGGGATATTGACTTGTAATTTTCAATTTGTATTTTTGGCTCTGTATTTGGAGCTCTCATTCGCGACTCGTGTAAGCTGCGAACGTCTCTATAGGTTATTTACAGGTTGGTTCACACACCCACACTTACATTAGATAAGTGAGTACCTATCAGAAAATGTGACAGGCTTGATATTCGGTCACATTGGCAATTTCGAACACACCTCGAAATAGCTCGATAAGCCTGAAAGATATTCGACGTGCCTGTCAATAAATAATTTCAGCGATAACTGGATATTCGATGCCCATATACGTACGATTGAATTTATTGTCCATTTAAAATAAAATCACGGCAGAAAGGTTTCGACAATGATCCATTTTAAAACTAGAGGTAGAATATGATATCCCACTTTCCTAACGTCCAAAATTAAACGAACATCTGTTTCACTCAGCCTCACTTAACAATAACACCAAACAAGGCCGATTTGTTGTAAAACGAGATACCTAGTCGTGAGTTGAGCCGAGTTCGCTGCAAATCAACGCTAATCTCCGCCGGCGGGAATCGAACCTCGAAACTAATAAAAGTTGAGCTATAACGATGAGGCACGGAACAAGTTTCGAGGGCTCTAGAACCACGATTGTCTGATCGGTATCTTTTGTGGCTTTTTCTCCGCAAGTCTGAGAGCATTCGAGCGCTCCTTCCTTTGTATTAGTTTAGGTCGGTGACGGGCAGCATTGCAATTCCCCAAATAATCAAGTTGAACTCACTTACTTATACATATACTTATATATATTGTATATTTATACATATTGGCGATTGCGATAAGCAAGGCCTATCAGGCGACATCCGATAAGCAACCGTTGTTTACAAGTTGTTAATACATAAATAGATAATTTATGTATGTATTTAAAAATATCTAAGTATGTAAGTACGAGTATATCAGTCTCTGGCAGCCATAATACAAGCTTTACTTAGTTTGGGGTCAGGCGACCGTGTGTGGAAATGTCCCGAATTTATTATTATTATTATTATATTATAAAAAAAGACCGATTTTAGAAAGTCAAGGGAAAATTTTGCGTGCGATAACCAATACTGCAATGCTTAAGCGAAGGTCGATTTTTGGAAATTGAAAATTCGCCGACTGTCCGCTGGTCGATCTGATTCAATAGGTACTAACTTGAACTTGTACTAACTGGTATCATAACATAACCTACTAAGTCGGAACAATGGGAAAAATCATTCCATCCCCCCCACCAAGCAGAACTTCAATCGGAAAACTTGTAAGTTTTAACTAGTGCTAATCCGAGCTCTCGGGCGATTGGGTTTGTCTTACACTCTACCTCTATTTTCATCCGGAACAATTATTTCCTCACATGGACTTGTGTTTGTGTGTTACCAAATGCATAGACTAGAAATGTTGAGGTTACTTCAGCCGAGTTCTAAATTCTCGTGGAAACACAGAAGTCGTACCGGTATTATTATTTATCCGGTGTTGTCCGGATTCACGTCAGCACGGCAGAGCATGCATTCTTTGAATAAAGCATGCATTTCAGGGAGAATGTGTTGAAAAAGGAGCGTAATGAACTTAGCAGCGGACTCATCAGCTGGGAACCTGGCACATTCTTGTCGCGTAGTTTTTAGTTTTTATTTTCTTTGCACTTCGGGAGTCTTTATTTTCTTTCATTATAGCTTAATAAGTTTACATTTTTGGGGAATAACTGAGAGCATTTATTTTCTGTTGTTGCGTTTTATTTACTGAATAAAAACATTCTAGTTAAACTACCTTTAGAGAAAGTTTAGAGACGCAATCAAATTAAATCAAATGTTATTATTCAATTGGATATCGAAGATACATATTTATATCCATAATTTTTTTTGAAAATGATTCTACAACCTTGTTCGGAAAAAGAGCCACTACCCAGAAAATAGGCAAGAAACTGCGTTTTAAATAAATAAGTACCTGGATGTCCGAACTTTGCTCGGTTTTTTTTTATTGTGTTTTTTGGAAAATAAACAATTGATTTTAGTCTAACCTCAAAGCAAACACTCATTGACTTCGTGTTACTTAACAACGCCATCTGCTGTTGTGTCGTTAAAGCAATTAGTTGCTCACAAAAAATAGTATTATTATTCGCCAATAGATGTCAGGAAGAGTCATATTTTTGTTATTTTTCTTCCAAGTTTATGTTTAAGTTGATTATCGATAAAACACGAATAAAATGACATTTTCTAGAAATGATTCCTAGCTAGATCGATTTATCGCCCCCGAAACCCCCTATATACTAAATTGTATGAAAATCGTTGGAGCCGATTCCGAGATTCCAATTATATAAATATAAGTATATACAAGAATTGCTCATTTAAAGATACAAGAATTGCTCATTTAAAGATATAAGATAAGATATTGCGAAATAATATTTTGTGACTCAAATGTTTTTTTTTCTTCAATATTTAAAGTTAGGTATTTTCTAGTCGAAAATGACACTTTTCTATCTGCGCCCCGCGATTTCACCCGTGGTAACAGGATCAAAAACATTCTATGTAATTTTCTGTACCCCCAAAATTTGTATGCAATATGATACATAATTGGTTCAGTAGTAAAGGCGCGAAAACGTAATAAACAAACAAACTCACTTTCAGATTTATTTATTACTAGCTGTTACCCGCGTTTAAAAAGTAGCTTATGTGTAAATCTAGGAATAAGCTACCTTCATACACAATTTCATCAAAATCCGTTCATCCGTTTGAGTGTGAAGACGTAAAAAACATATAGACACTCACAAACTTTTGCTGTATAATATTAGTGTAAATGTTAGGTTTCTACATGATGTACTTTATTCAATTTGGGTACTTGATTTATAACGTTAGCGTCCAAGATTTATTCGAAACAGCGCAGTTTCGAATAAGCCAGTATAATTGTTATGTAGGAGAGCAAATAGGAGGCGCCGGCTGCTGTAATGCGGAACTGTAACAAACCACGTTCACCTGCCGCTTGCAGCTCGAGCTGGCTGTTACACTGAGATTAGGATTAGTAGTTTTTGTGAGGTTGTAAATTTTGCTGTGGAAGTTGGACCCTATCAGGTTACACTTTGTTGCAGCGATCGGATCGAATAGAGTTCAATGTCCAGTGCTTAAGCCAAAATTGACGTTACTTGAAAAAAAAAACTGAAGTTACTTGCCTCTTTTCATTTTTATTTGGACGAGAAGGGTGGCAATAACCGACCGAGCCAGCGACTTCAGCTTCGGCAAAAATGCTTTCATAAAATGTCTGGCGTATGTCCAAAAATTCACACCTCCGTCATTTAAAAAAAAATGCAAAAACTGACTCGAGTAAAAAATCTATTTAGTATCAATAAATCAAATCTATCCACAAAACTTCACAAGAATCGGTTGAGAAATGCGACATGTAGAGAAGGACAGCTAGACAGATGATGGTCGCGAGGTCTACTATAGCTCACAGAACCAATATTAAGTTGTAAATTTAGTTTAGAAAATTACACATTAGAATTAATTGAATAACTTTCTTCAAATCTAGAGAAAACAGATTTGTCCTGAGATTTATGTTTACTAAAGTTAGCAAAAAAATTAGCAATTATATTATCAATCAAATATTTATCTTTTATTCGACCATCTTTACTAATAATTGTGTGTCAGTACACACAATTATTAGTCAATTAGTAAATTAGCATTTAGTTTTAAAAGTTAGGTTGCTTAAGTACACACAATATTATTAGTCAATTAGTAAAGATGTTCATAAAAAATATTCTTATTTTTTTAATCTCCATGCATTCTGTCTAAGTGCATAAGCAACCTAACTTTTAAAACTAAATGCTGTATTATCATAACCGCCGGCAGCTATCGGGACAACATTAGAATAAATCTGCATTCCGACCAACAGAACTATACTTAGATAATACCGTGTGTGAGTTGCAATAACAGTTGTTCGTATTCAAGGCACAACTTTGTAATGTAAGCATACTAAGGAAAAACTGTTTTTTAAACAAATCTCTAGTGTATTTCCATTTGAACGTCGCATTCTGTTGGTGTACTTACTGCGACGTTTAAACGTTAAAGCCGAAATACACTAGAGATCTTTTTAAACAGTTTTGAAGGAGAACTTCCACAAAGTAACGCCTGTCAGCTGCTGCTAAGCGTTACTAAGGTTTTATCTTCATCTTCTTTTATCACTTCTGATAGAATTACATAAAATATGGATTTGTGAGAAGCAAAAAAACACGTTAGTGTCACGTCACATAGGTCAAGACTAGGCCAAAGATAACATGAGCTATCTAATTATGTGAAACAAAACGATATTACACTTTATACTTTACTAGACTAGATGAGGTCTAACTAGCGCAAGCCGATCGACCGTCGGCGTCGCTTTGTCGACGTTCCTCGCTAGCAAATCATGTGCCACAGGAACGATAATACCAGTAGAACTAATTCCCTAAATCTCAAAACAAGTATGGTATTTCACAAGTCGTGCACAATTTTACATGCAAAGGTAAATATAACGTCGGTCCATTTGCATAAAAACCCTTCATTTATTTGAACTTCTGAACTTGACTATGTCCAATTTAGGGCATAAAAAAGCACCCATGACAAAAATTAATGCAACATAACTTCTCAGCCAAAGTTGGTAATATCAACGATCCTTTTTAAAAGAATACCAGACCAAAAAGGTAAGTACCTATAATAAGGAAAATAACTCGTAAAAAGTTCGGAACTAGCTCGAGCTACCCCGGTGCTCGACTGCGGCGGGCGGCCCCAGCTAACACGCTGCGACCAATACCCTGCAAGTGGGGCCACTTCACTTGGCGGCTGACATGTGGGCCCCACTCACGCGGCACGGGGCCTGCCGCAGACATCTTTATGCATCTACGTGATTATCATGTCACGAGCTTTTGAGCGTTTTAAATAGAAAGCTCGTTAAACGACGCAAGAAATGCCAGCAAGAGTTAATTATAAGAGTACTATTTTCAGTTTTGAAATCTTATGAAAACAGCTATGTACGTAGTTAGCAGGTTACCTCCAATGTGCGACTATGTATAATTTCAAATTTCATATAATTATGACACTGCTCCTACGTCTATGTTTGTTATTTAGGTCCGTAATAAGAAAAAACACTTAGGAATAACATTGAATAATAACAATAAATAACCCTATCCACATTGTACCTATGTACTCGTACTTGGGAAAACTAAGAATTCTAAAAGTCACGACTTTAACATGTAGGTAGGTAGATATAACTATCTGGTTTCTAAAAGTATTTATACATAAATTCTAGAGTAAACTTCAAAGATCTAAAGAGTTACAGAACTCTCTCGCAAATGTGTGCGTAGAAACCTAAATTACATACCTACCACAGTCTCTACTCTCGTACAAACATTGGTAATTTATTTACTGACGTAAAGAAATGAAATTATTATTAAGGTAAAGGCAATTATTATCTATTGACAGTCTGGTCAGGTTTCAGGTTTATTAGATAGGCAATCATGTATAGTTATCTCGGTAGGTAGGTACACAATGTTAGTAATTGAAACTACAGAGTATATTGAACGTTAGTGAATCACAATGTGTGATGGTTGTAGATATGTATCTGAACCTAATCCATACCTACCTACCTACAAATTCTCACTACTAGTTTATATGGTGTTTAATCTACTAATTAAATCTAAGTAAGTAACTAGGTACTTACTAGTTTAAATGGTGATAAAGACAAACTATATAGGTCCTATTCAATGTACATTTCTAAATAGATCCCTACCTAGTTTTTAACATCTGTGTTTGACTTCTATTTTTTTCGGCATCAGCGAACGAAACGTCTCTGCTTCAGCTTTGGCAAAAATGCATAAATTTATTGGAATATTAAAAAAAAGAACACTTACTCATAAGTTGAACGTCATTTTGTAAAATTCTCAAAAACTAAATCAGTAAAAATAAGTATACCTACATAATTAATGAATGCTCGCAAAATTTCACGACGATCGGTTGAGAAATGCGATCTGTAGAGCGGACAGCCGGACATGCCGGCCGGAGCGGACGGACAAAATCGTACGAAATAATTTTCGCGAGATCTTGAGCTCACAGGACCACTTTAAGATTTTCAAAATGTTCAGTTGTGAGGGACAAGTGTAGCGCCACCATCTGGCAAGCGAGTTGTTTGGTCCATAGATACCTACTAGTAATTTTGTATTTTGTATCGCTATAATTTCTACCGCGCTGTCACCTATTATGATTCCGCGCCGACCCGCACTGAGCCCACAATAAGGCTCCTGTCGGCGAGGCCATTCAGCCCCGGCACAGGTACTCGCGAGATCTCAAACCCTGTCTCATTACGCTCACGAGTTAATTCAGAAATTCCACAAGTTTCTCTACAACAGTCGCCGAATATAATAGGGTTGCTATTGTATTACAAGCATTTAGTCGAAGATTCATTTCCAGGGCTTCATGACGAACCTGTTATATTTTGAGTTACCTACAGATAAATTTGATATAAAGAGAGATTTGATGTAATTGAAAACGTAGTACCTATGTGAAAGAAAATTCTTATTTGGGTTTACCGCTGATAGTTACGCCTACTCACCTACCACTGAAATGGATGGAATACGTTAGAAATGGAAGCATAACAAAACTTTCTTACTTTTGACAATTTTGTTACCTAGTCTTGTTTAATTGAAAAGCAGGTTCCCCGTAACAACGCTAGTCAACTCTTAGACTACCCCAGTTTCTTGTCCGATTCTTCCTTCACCTGGCCAGTGGCTCTTTTAACCGCCGACGTAAAAGCGACGGGTGGTACAAGTTCGACGTGTGTGTGTCTGTCTGTGGCATCGTAGCTCCCGAACGGATGAACCGATTTTGAATTTTTAAAAATTAAAAAAAAAAAAATTAAAAATCATTTATTTCGGAACCAGTTTTTATTTGTTTGAAAGATGTATTAGTCGGGAGGCGTTCTTAGCTGTGTTTGATGGAAATCGGTGTCCATGTAAATCGGTGTCAAGGTTTTTTTAAAATTTTTTAATGTATACTTCTTTCGAACAAGGTTTCTGTTTTAATTCATCTACTTTGACATTCCTAAGTGTATCTTCGATACTAAATTGAATATGATTTGATTTATCAGCGTCTTTATTTTAAACTAAATCAAGCATCTGAAAAGTTGTTAAGTTTAATGTGCAGACTCCCTAATATGCTATCATCTAGTCAAGCCAATCTCAAGCAGCTTTAGTGTACGGTTAAGTAGGCGTCTTCGAAAATAAGTTAGTTCTGCTTCCAGTTATGGCAAACATCCTGTTTCATTTGCAATATACCGACCAGTTAAATAGGAATTTCCCCGAAACTTACGATGTCAACCCTACCGAAGAGCAGGGTATGTGATTAAACTTTTCCCTTAATAAAACATCCGAGGAAGGGGACGCTTCTATGGCAGGTGGGACAAGTTCGCGATGCTAACTAAATTATGGCCTCGACGCCTCCGCTACGAGACTAACTTATCGGGACAGGTGGCCAAATGAGGAAAACAAACTTCTTCATTTAATTTTTCAGTAAATTCGGTGGTGGCTCCCTCATTTATTTACGTAGATAAGTTTGTCGCTCTTTACTTGCTGATTCGTGGCTGAAAGGAATGTAGGTACTTACATATGAAATTGTAAACACCTACCTACACTACACACCAACCTATCTATTAATTTATGTTATGCGGGTAAGACAAACTGCACCGAACTAATCTCTCCAAATCCGTTAGGCAATTAGTAAGTTAATTTACGCGCCTACTGATTCTGAGTTAAATGATTAAGTTTCTAATTTGCATTTTAGTAGGACACCAAATAGCTATAAGGAAACTGTGAGGCGCCTGATAGCAGGAAAGTTTCCTGATCATAAGTTAGTATCTTAGACTTGGACCATGTTCTCTTCGGCGAAGATTTACCTAAATGGCCACAAAAAAATCGTACAGCGCGGCGACGTCACTCTCTCAACAGTCTACAGTATTCTTGATTTACGTTCTTTAAACGCTCTACACATGTCTCGCGTATGTACCGGGTTACGAACAAAACATAACGAAGCACGTCGTGGATGCAAGCGAGGGCGCTTAACTTTGTGGATGCACGAGCGATCAACGGGGACTCTTGAAAGGCTGCCAAACCGAGATTGTGACGTCATTTGCAAGGAGTCACACAGATTTGCATACATCAGCGCTATAGACACTGCACTTTGAGTTGCGCCTTGCGGAGCAAATTGCAGAAGATATATCTACAAGCAAAGGCAGCAAGGGATAGTAGGTATTTATAATCGAAGGCAAGCAAACATTAATTTTCGAAAATAGTTTATTTGAAATCCACCGCTAATTATTGTAGTTCGCATTACGCACTTTTAGTTTTTAATTAATGATGTGGGGCTGCACATGGGCTTTTTGCCAGATCAGAAAAAAAGTGCTGCCTGTTTTTTTTTTAATAAGGGGAGGTTAGGGAGTTTACAAAAAAAGTTGTAGTAGTTCCACTAAAAAACAGAGTAGGTTAAATTTAAAATTATCAGGCCCATTCAGGGGTACGGTAAGTTAACCTAATACGTTATGTTGAAAAACGATTCAATTTTCCTTGTCCTCCCTCTCAGCTCTTAAACTTTCCATTATAGTGAACAATGACCTCTGAAATCGTATTGTGTAGCAGCAAGTAGCAATTCCAAAGTGTTTGCTTTGATCCCGAAACAATATGATCAAAGTTTGCTTAGTCCACGCGGCTGAGTAATGGCGGCAGCTTACTGCGGGTCACGTAGTAACTATTATTTTGATGTGTATCTTACGTACTAGCTCCTTTTTAATCTGTGTATCTTACGAAGTGACTATTGTTTAAGCTGTGGAGCGGGTGTAAATACAAACGCTTTTATTAGCCGAGCTGTGTCACGCACAAAGGTTCACACTATGTATCACAATTCACCAGACACATTGTGACATTGTTGGAATATAATGTTACTGACTTAATTATCTTTCTTGGGAAAGAACTTAAACACCAGTAAATTTTTGAATAAAAAAATATACCTACTTAATACCGAGTGCCGATAAATACTGCAAGTATATACCTATGTCCTTCATTTAAGAAATCTGTAAAAAGTGTGACAGCAGTATTTTTTCTTCTTTCTTTTATACATAGATAAAAGTTTTAAATAAAAAAAAGTTAAATTTGCTTTATTATTGACATTTTGCATTCCCCTTTCAACCCAACATACCTAATCCAAAATAAAACTATTCTATGTAGATAAGTACTTATGCCGATCGTCATAGGGCAATTAGGGCATTCGTCATGCAGAAGCGAGCCATACGTGCCATATGCGGGGTTCAGGACGACGTCTCATGCGTGGAGCTGTTTCGGGAGCTTCAGATCTTACCTCTGCCGTGTCTCTCGTTTACCAAGTAGTTCAATTTACGTAGTAATAAAAAGAAGGACCAACTGGTAACCCCCTCACGTCTCGTCAAATCGAAGGTCAGTGTATATTTTAGGGATATATCTATCTATCTAGGTATTATATTTAGGGCCGGCGGTCTAAAACCGTATACCAACTTCCGTTCGGGATGCGCCTTCTACCGCGTGCTTCAAAACCTTAGCGTGTAACTAAGGAGTTACCTATCAATAAATTCTGATATCTGATTTCTGATATCTTTAATCGGGGTGTCTTTTACAATTATTAAACTGTCTTCAATAATGAAAATAATATTTTACCTAGATATTACATTATTTAAGACTTATATAGGTGTAATTGGGTCTTATTAATACTAAGTACCTACAAGACCTACATGCCTAATGTGGGCCATATTAGCCTGTTTACCTACTTAATTTATTCTGTCTGTACCGACCGAAATCCCAGAATATTTGATTTCAAGAGAACGACCCGTTCTTGGAATATCAAAAGCCTCCGTAAAATTTGCTACACTCATTACTAAACCGTATCTCAATTATTGCTGTTCCTTTTCATCAGAACTTTTCTTCAATTAATATCAGATTATGTGTAAAAATAAATTTAAGTAAGTACATAATTTAAAAAATATGATTTTTATTTTGAGAAACCCTAAAGCTATATTTAGTATAAGATAGTGAGTAGTCAAAGTAGGTATATAGATCTAAGCCTGTCTGATAAAACCCTAATCTATGCTTTACACGAAACATTTACAATTTCCAAAACGTTGCATTTCCGCTCGTACCGCATCGTAATAAAAGCGTTTTACTGCGCTGACCTAACATAAACAACGGATTAAAACCACCAGCTTTACCCAACGTAGACCCCACCAACTGCGTATCGCTGGAAAATTTCAGATCAACAAATTGAGGGCTAAACGACGACATTATTTATCTCGTAAACCCCTGTCACCGCACGGGGGTATTAAGGCGGGTACACACGCACTCGTCAGGTGTTTGTGGCCATCTGGCGCACCGCGCGGGCCGGGATCACTTGTCGATACGTCGCCTAATCGCTCCCCGGGGCGAGCCCGTCGCGTCGCTCCACATTACTACTCCGCACTTTGCTTTAATGGCTGAATATAAATGTAACGTTTCGCTATCCACGAAATTGTAACAGGCTATGGACTTTTCAAGTGAAACCTCAGCTGGTATGGTAATAGCGTAGGTCAAAACGTGGAATGGCTATACAGGTACTAGTAAGGAGTGCCTTACTGTTAGGGTAGGCTAATTATAATTATTATTGTCGTTACGAATATAATAATAAATAATAATAAGCTGAAGTTGAATTCTAAGGAACTTCTATAACGAGTCCTCTTCAAATCAGAATACAAAACTCTCTATGACAATAGGCATGGGTCACCCGTACTCTTTAAAAAGCACAGCGCTAGTATTTTCATTGTCATCGTAGCTATTTTAACCTATGATATTCTACGCGTAGGAAACAATGACTGGCCAAACGAATGCCAAATTTATAATTAGACTTTGAATACGTAAAAGACGAAATCTAATACGAGCCTAAAAGCTTTCGTCGCAATTCAATTTCGCGAGAACGCCTTAAAAATGTTTTGAAAATAAATGGAAATACGTACATTTCCAATTCGAACATCCAATACGCAAAATAATCACGTTCCTTGCTCGTCCGAGAGACGCAGACGCTCGCTCGCTCACCGCTCCGCACGCGCTCGATGGAATCCATTCACTTGTTCATTCGCTCAATCATTCACCCGCTCGCGAGTGGATGCATGGCTTTATGCAGAATTATTGAATTTTCGAATTCAAATAGCGCCAGCTCCGCGGGCGGTTGAAATAAAAATCCATTTGCGCAAACATTATACTCACAATGCAGGCACCTAAGTACTTAGGAATGGGTAAATTTGAATGCGATGCGAACCGCTGCTCTGTAGGTTGTAGCTAGATAAGTAGGTCGATTAGCACGCTGAAGGTAGGTAAGTAATAAGTAGGTATCTAACATAGGTATACACATTCATACCCTCCTATTAACTTTTATCCCCTTTACTGTTTACACTTATACCCTTAAACAGATCATACCTTATATCTTACCTTACCTTTCAACGGACTTCAAAAAAGGAGGAGGTTTTCATCATCATTTCAAATTCGTCTGTATTTTTTTTTGTTTGTATGTTACGCGATAACTACTCCAATTATGAATTGATTTAAATGATTCTTTTTTCGTTTGGTAGGTAGATATTTTTAGAGGTGGTTCTATATAAATTTTATCGAAATCGGTGAAGCAGTTTTTAAATATTAACAAAAGTCTTTATGTAATTTTATATGGATGACGGGAAGCCGGTTTTTAAAGTTTGCTTTTTATGTTATGTACATACCTACTTACATTATAATCTTTCATGATAATCAGAAATTGAAATAAATTAATTCGGGACACTTCCACACACGGTCGCCTGGCCCCAAACTAAGCAAAGCTTGTACTATGGCTGCCAGAGACTGATATATATATTTAAGTAAGTACTTAGATATTTTTAAATACATACTTAGGTAGATATTAACACCAATTATATAATACCTTACCAAAAACATACGTACCAAATACCCTTACTTTACATTACTTATTAGGTAGGTTGGTAGAAACGTTTTAAAAATAAGGTAGGTGCTTTGAGAAATTCTCAGTAGGTAGGTCATAATATCTTGATGGTTCCTAGATTGCCGGCAAACAACTTGAGCCATGACCTTGAGTGCGCAATAGACGATTTTAAGGTATCGTTGGTGGAAAGAGAGGTGCGCGGGGGCATTCTGACAGCTCGCGTCCACGCGATTGGCCGATCAGTCGGCCACTGTTCCCCGCGTTGCGCACACGTCCCGCTGGCACCCGACTACACTTGCGTGCAGTTTTAATAGCCTATTTCGAGCTTAGAAGTTTTGTTGTAAAAGTTTGTTTGTTTTTGTATTGTTGTTACTTTGTTTTTTGTTATATTGTGTTTATAGCTACTAAAAACCTCTTCAAAATATCTTCCACCAACAGCTGTAGCCTCGTGGGAACATTTTAGTGTTCCATATCTACACCGTAGGTACTTAACGAATGAATACTTACGAGTATGTATTTACTAGCTGCACCCAGCGGTTGTTACTCGAAGTTTGTTATAATAGTATCAAAATAGTCAAAATAGCGTTTTATTAAGATACGAACTACGACTATTTATTTTACGAAATAAATTTATTTCTTAATTTAAAATCGTACCTAATTGTATAAACAAAGTTGTATGCTACTGCAGTAGTGAAGAGGCATTGCCCCTTACCATCAGGATACTGTCTAGCTCGTTTTAAAAAAAATTGTAGGCAAACACGCGTCGCGTGTTTAGCCGCACTGGCGTTGCGCCCGAAAAAACACAACGTATTTCAATCTGAGCTCAAAATTGACATTAAAATCTAGTTTGATAAACTATCACGGCTAGCTAACTCGAAGTTTCTAAGGTTTTTTAAAAATAAAAAATGCACACGTTGGGTAGGTATTTACGTAAATACACAATTATACAAAATATGTAAAAAATTTACAAACGCCGACAATGACCAATAAAATATGTCCGGAAGTGTACATGCGCGAACTTACCCCCACCACGTCGACTTTGGCTCAAGTTGTTTGCCGGCAATTATACCTACTATTTTACAGCACTATTGGAAATAACAGCCAGCAAGTATCAAAAACTAGTTGCGCCCCGCGGTGTTACCCACGCCACGGTTAAAAAAAGGCCATGTGCTATTACAGACTATAATCTATCTCTGTGCCAAATTTCATTCAGACCCGTTCAGCCGTTCTGACAATATTATGATTGAGTAACAAACATCCATACCAAAATTTCGCATTAATTTGTAATTTAACTAACAACCCGCACACATTGACGAATACGCCACTCGCTTGGTCATTCTTACCTCGACATTATGTGCATTGATTTAAAGTATAATTTCGTGTACATAAATATACATAGTGCATATTTTTTTTTTTAATTTTTTATTAATTTATTCATGACCATGGATACTCGTCCTTCAGTCGGATTCTTAGTAATAATTTTTCCTTCAGTAACAGATGATGGGATGATGATGATGAGGTGATGATGAAGACGATGAATCCCTCCCCTTTTCCCATTCCAGTAAAGTTATGGATACTTTACTGAAACTTTAAGTGAAGTTTTGTAGAGAACACGAAAAATCGCGTTTCGCGATGTTTGTATCATTTGCCCACACTCGTGCACGTTGACGAACCGGTAAACGCTAATAATCCACCATTATTACAATTTAACACTCGAAGAATCACAAGTTTTAGAAAATAATACAAAAACACGACACCATCTTTTCGGTTCCCGCCAAAAACCTATACATAGTGCTTTTTTTTTTTTTTTTTTAATTATTCATGACCATGGATACTCGTCCTTCAGTCGGATTCTTAGTAATAATTTTTCCTTCAATAACAGATGATGGGATGATGATGATGAGGTGATGATGAAGACGATGAATCCCTCCCCTTTCCCCATTCCAGTAAAGTTATGGATACTTTACTGAAACTCTATGTGAAGTTTTGTAGAGAACACGAAAAATCGCGTTTCGCGATGTTTGTATCATTTGCCCACACTCGTGCACGTTGACGAACCGGTAAAGGTTAATAATCCACCATTATTACACTTTAACACTCGAAGAATCACAAGTTTTAGAAAATAATACAAAAACACGACACCATCTTTTCGGTTCCCGCCAAAACTCCTATACATAGTGCTTTTTTTTTTTTATTAATTTATTCATGACCATGGATACTCGTCCTTCAGTCGGATTCTTAGTAATAATTTTTCCTTCAGTAACAGATGATGGGATGATGATGATGAGGTGATGATGATGAAGACGATGAATCCCTCCCCTTTTCCCATTCCAGTAAAGTTATGGATACTTTACTGAAACTTTAAGTGAAGTTTTGTAGAGAACACGAAAAATCGCGTTTCGCGATGTTTGTATCATTTGCCCACACTCGTGCACGTTGACGAACCGGTAAACGTTAATAATCCACCATTATTACAGTTTAACACTCGAAGAATCACAAGTTTTAGAAAATAATACAAAAACACGACACCATTTTTTCGGTTCCCGCCAAAAAAAAAACCTATACATAGTGCATAAATATAAATTAATTTATTCATGACCATGGATACTCGTCCTTCAGTCGGATTCTTAGTAATAATTTTTCCTTCAATAACAGATGATGGGATGATGATGATGAGGTGATGATGAAGACGATGAATCCCTCCCCTTTTCCCATTCCAGTAAAGTTATGGATACTTTACTGAAACTTTAAGTGAAGTTTTGTAGAGAACACGAAAAATCGCGTTTCGCGATGTTTGTATCATTTGCCCACACTCGTGCACGTTGACGAACCGGTAAACGTTAATAATCCACCATTATTACAATTTAACACTCGAAGAATCACAAGTTTTAGAAAATAATACAAAAACACGACACCATCTTTTCGGTTCCCGCCAAAACTCCTATACATAGTGCATTATAAAAGTGTGGCCAGGACTACATTTTGAGGTTCTTTTTAAAAACTGTGCAGTATTTTACAAGTAAATTTTGAAAAAGCCGTAACATCTAACTCTTACAAATATGTGCTGTTTTAGAAAATTAAATCTACTAAGGTTGTATATTGGAACGGAAATGGCTAACGTAGAGTTTGGAAATTAAAATTAGTTTTCGTGCAATTGTAAATGTTTTTCATGGAAACATTACCACGCGCACACGTTTAAAAAGAAGTGGCTTCAGCGAGATATAACGCAGTGTTCCATCTTTTCCTCTAGATTGATCTGAGTGTGTTGATGATAATAGTGCGATGTGTTGATCGCAGTGTGATAAGTAGGGTAAGAGCGATTACTAGAAGTAGCATCAATCATACTTTCTTACCGGAAAGAGCTGACTAACTTGGCTTCGTTAGTTTAATTTCTTTCTAAAAGGAAATAGACATTTCTGTACGGTAGATAAAGATTACAAAATAGTGGCAACACTCACCAGATGTCTCTGTCAAACTCTTAAATTTTGCTAGTGTGTTCTGTTCTGTCTGTCACTGTCTATGTCATTCAAAGTAACCCCACCCCCCGCGCAGCGACGCCGCCGCGTCGTCTCGTTTATTTTCATCATTTTTAAAATAATTTTCATTCTAATTTGTTATATTAGCCTAACCCAAATTGTGCACAGTGATCTTGTGAAGTCGTAAAATGTTGGTGCTTTTTGAGACCCCAGCGGGGTACGCAATTTTCAAGGTAAATGTATACACGTGTTTGTTTCTAACCTCAAAAATAGTATCTTTTCAGCTATTTTTTGCAAAAATTAACTTTAAATAAATCTTAGAATGATGCATGACAGTGTATTGACGAGTTATATTGTGATTTGCAAGTTCTTGCATAATTTATTGGTTATTTTAATCTAAAATCTTTTGTTTTGGTCAACTGTTATCAATAAGAATGTCACACTCTTCTTCTTTTGGAGAATGGTTGTTAGTAATAACACTATGTTGCGAGGGCTGGTATTCAAGTAAATATAATGTTTAAGAACCAAAATATTATTTCATAAAATAATATTAAGTACATCTTTAAACAATCAAGATGAACATACATAACCTATTTCATTTGAAAATAAGCAATGTTTATAACCTTTTCAAACATCTAACCTCTAAGAGACATCAATTTCTTTAATTAAAACTGGTAAAAATAACTAAAATCTTATTTCAATGTCCACTTTTCACATTTGCATTAGAAGTTTTATTTTTAGTTTGAGTTGTGATTAACTATACTATACTAAAACCAGTTTTTGCTAAGATTATGAACAAATAACAGTTACTTATCATAATAATGTGGTTGTTATAGCTACTTGATGAATCTAAGCTGTCTCAGATAGATGATCTATACCATGAATTCAACACTGCGGAGGGAGCTTCTGCTGTGTAAGTACATACATTTACATTAGGTTACAAACAGGCTTTGCTCCTTGGTTTTACCTGATTAGCTATGTGATTCTTAGAATGTCTAAGTACCAATATCCACACTGATACAAGGTACTAACATAATACAAGCCATAATATGTTATTTAGCGGAGTCTGAAAATTACATCAAAATAATGTTGGTACTCAACATTAAATTTAGCTAATACTTGTTTTGTAACTTTTTCCATTTTCCAAATAAATAATTAATCATTGTCATGGGTACTTAAATGATACAATAGCAATATTTTTAATTTTATTTTGAATAAAACATCAACTATTTCTAAACCTATTTTATTTACAGTGTCAAACTAAAGAATTTCGTTAAATTTGAAGACACCACAGAAGCATTGGCAGCAACAACAGCTGCCATTGAAGGCAAAGTATCTAAACCACTGAAAAAAGCCTTGAAGAAATATGTCAGTAAAGAGATTCAGGATCAACTGCTGGTGGGAGACGCCAAGCTTGGAAGTGCTATCAGGGAGAAGTTTGATCTTCAGTGCGTCTCCAACAATAATGTGCAAGAGTTGCTCCGTTGCATTCGCTCACAGATGGACAGTCTTCTTGCTGGCCTGCCCAAGAAAGAGATGACAGCTATGGCATTAGGTCTTGCTCACTCACTGTCCCGTTACAAGCTAAAGTTCTCCCCAGATAAGATAGACACAATGATTGTTCAAGCCCAGTGCCTCCTAGACGATCTTGACAAAGAACTAAATAACTACGTAATGAGATGCAGAGAATGGTACGGCTGGCACTTTCCTGAGTTGGGAAAAATCATCACAGACAACACTCTGTTTGTCAAAGTAGTCAAACTTATCGGCACTCGTGACAATGCATCTCAGACAGATTTATCAGACATTTTGCCCGAAGATTTGGAAGAAAAAGTAAAGGAGGCAGCTGAAATTTCAATGGGCACAGAGATTTCAGAAGACGATATTATAAACATACAAAACTTGTGTGATGAAATCATTGCTACAACTGATTACAGGACACATTTGACAGACTACTTGAAGGCTAGGATGATGGCTATGGCCCCTAACCTGACAGTCCTCATCGGTGAGCACATCGGAGCTCGATTGATCGCTCACGCCGGTTCTCTAATGAATCTCGCCAAACACCCCGCTTCAACTTTACAAATCTTCGGCGCCGAAAAGGCTTTATTCAGAGCACTAAAAACTAAGAAAGATACACCTAAATATGGTTTAATTTACCACGCGCAGTTAGTCGGCCAGTGCAGTACTAAGAACAAGGGTAAGATGTCTCGTATGCTGGCAGCTAAAGCCGCGTTGGCGACGAGGTTGGACGCTTTCGGTGAAGACGTGACGTTTGAGCTCGGAGCTGAACATAAGGTGAAGCTGGAGAATAAGCTGAGGCTGCTGGAAGAAGGCAACTTGAGGAGGATCAGCGGCACCGGAAAAGCAAAAGCAAAGTTTGAGAAATATCACAGTAAGAGGTGAGATATGAGAATTACTTTATTTGTGCCTCAATTTTTTAATTATGTACATCAATTATTCTGCAACAGTTTGTTAAATTTGGCAAGAATGTAACACTGCAATGTCAACATTTATGTCTGTGAAATTGTAAAGCCTGTTAAGCGGGAGACTTTAATCTTTGAGTAGTAGTCATCTATTGGTATTTGTTATACAATAGCTATTTCGTTCAAAATAATAAGATTGTTACATTTTATTTTATTGCATGCATGTGTAAATAATAACAATTTTTCAAAACAAACAAAACTTTGTACTTATTGCAAAATTTTTATTTAATTTTTTCACCTTAATTAGCCTGGTTATATTTTTAAAAAATGTCCTGAAATTCGGTGTCTTCTGGCAAAGCCTCCATCGCTATGTCTCCGTATTGGATCCAATGGAGACAGATTATTAGTGAACGTTGAGTGAAGTCGTGTGTCCATCCGCAGCGAGGTGTTCAGCTACCCGGTGGCGGGCGACAGCACGCTGGGCGCGGCGGCGGCGGCGGGCGGCAAGCGCGCGCACTCGCCCGACGAGCCGCTCGCCTCCAAGAAGATCAAACTAGAGGATGGGCCTAGTGATGTAAGTATCCACACTAATATTATAAAATCGAAGTAACTCTGTGTCTGTTTGTTGGCTTTTCACGGACAAAAAACTAAAAAATTATGAAACATTTTGACAAAGGGTCCGCCAGATAACTTTTTTTATTTGATAACACAATTTGAATGAAATTATTTTTCATTATTAACCGGAAGGTTAATAATGAAAAATAATTTCATTCAAATGGCTGCCTCGGCTGGCCATGCAGTAGCCTACATGATCGGTCCAATTTTTAAGCACATTATCGATTGTGTGCAGCTGTATTTCACCAATGGCTTCACGAATATTGTCCTTTAAACCTTTTATTAACCGGAAGGATTGTACTTTCAAATAAAAAAAGAAATTTGAGAAAATATTCAGTAGTTTTTTTTAATAGCATTTTCAAATAAAAAAAGTTATCTGGCGGACCCTTTAGTTATTATTACAATAAATAATGAGGAAGGTTTTTGAATACTATTTTATGAATTAACGCAAACGAAGTCGCGGGTTACAGCACGGAATAAATAATAGTACTATAACAGCTAGTACTGTATAATTGTATTATTATATCTCTGACACCAGCTGGGCTAGCACGGGCCAGCAGAGCCGAAGCTAGCGTTGGATTAAGTGAAGGGCATCTGTAGTTACAAGTAGGGCAGTAAAAAGTTTTTATGTGATCTGTTCTGGTCTATCGATTTTTGATCTTTCTTCACTAGTGAACTTTTGAACAAGTGTTAAGTCAGTAAATATCTACTTAATTGTTGGGGATGGCTATAGCTAAAAAAAAATCTGCTAAGTAGCGAGAATGATCTTGTCGAGGGTCCGTTCCCGTAACACCTTCAACACGGAACTCTAAAATGATCAAAAACAACTATGAACATTTAGAACATTTAGAACTCACGGAGTAATTTTGACCCGCGTCCGCCGCGCATGGGGGCCCGCTGTTTTACTTCAAAACTCACGGTATTGCAATCACGTCGAAATTGTATTTGTGTTTATTCATATTTGTAAAATGTATTGCAGTGTTTTAGTTACCTAAATCATGCTTATTCACATTAAAAGCGTTTAGCAGCTTTAATATAACCTGGCCTATACGATGCAGCGGCAATAACGGCATATGCTTTATATGACTAACTAGCTGCACCCCGCGGTGTCACCCGTGATTAGACAGGAGCCTATGTGTTAACCAAACTTTCACATTTATAATCGACCGAGCGGACTTCCGGATCTCTGTTTTCCTCTACAGTTCATATTTCAAAACCGATTCTCTTAAAATTTTCTGAGCAGATTTTTCGATAATTATACAATTGTTTTTGTCAAGTTCGTTTTTGAAATTTTTGATAATCCTACTAATATTATAATCGCGAAAGTTTGTAAGAATGGATGGATGGATGGATGTTTGTTACTCTTTTACGCCAGAACGGCTGAACAGATCTGGATGAAATTTGGCACAGAGATAGATTATAGTATAGAAAAGCATATAGGATTCTTTTTAACCGCGGGTGAAATCGTGGGGCGCAGCTAGTTCTGTATAATTATCGAACCTGTTTACAAAATTTCACGAGAATCGGTTGAGGAATCCGACCTACGGAGGAGGACAGACGTCGGCCGCGAGGTCTCCAGCTCACAGCCACTCGTTAGGATTAACTTTCATGCTTTAGTTGTCAAAATTCATAAACATTTCCTTCTGCAGGTCACACCCGTAAAGAAAGAAAAGAAGAACAAAAAAGAAGTCAAAGAAGAACCCGCAGATGAGAGCCAGGAGGCGGAGATGGCTGAAGCAGATACCTCGACCGTCTCTGAGAAGAAGAAGAAGAAGAAAAAGAGACAATCAGAAGTAGCGGAGGAAACGGCTGAAGCACCCACAGAGGCCGTAGAAGAACCTAAAAGCGAGAAAAAGAAAAAGAAGAAAAGACAGTCGCAGCCAGAAGAAGAATAAACCACCGTTTTAAATGCCTATGCACACTACTGACCGCACTGTCTCAACTCAGGGTTGAGTAATGGATTTAGGGAAATAACTGTGTCTCGCACAGAAGAATTTTGTGTATCGGAAGTTTTTTGTTTCGTGGTTTTAAGTCTATGATTTGAAATTCTACTGTACTTGACACAGTACAGTGTGATTTTCATTAAAAAACGTTAGAAAATTGTGAAATTTTTGGAAAAAATTGTGTCACACACATTTTTTGGGCATGCAGGGTTGTTCCTAAAGGGTGTTTCATTGTAAAAGTTGTCCCTAAATGATTAATCACACTGTATATTGTTATTATTTGAAAGATTTGCCTAGAGTTGTGTTTGTGTTGTTATGATGTGTGTAGACCCATTTACCTACCTCTGGTATAAGATTGAAGAGTGATTGTGTACTTGAGTATGCGTTAGGTGTAAGTGAAGTCATTATAACAATGGAGTTATATTAAATTTTATTATATAAGATTAAAACTTGTCTTATTTTAAAAGTATATACCCAACGCACCTATCTACTTAGGTCTTTTTTCCACGTGCAAGTAAACTTTTGCGACAAATGTCAGACCGCAGCTTGCAAGTGTAAACTCTGTAGAGTTCTCTGCGCTTGCTGCTGTCGGGCACTGACACATTTCTCGCGGGAGTTTTCTTGCAGGTGGAAACGCGTCCTTACAAAACAACGGTAAGCGTAGATTTTATAGTCCTTTCAAACAAAGAATTCGAATTTATTACTGAGTTTCACGGCACAGGTAAGGTCTAAGTCTAAATAGTACAAAATGTACTAAAAATTTGTTCAGAAATCCATATAAGTACCTAGATAAATTAATTGTGTAGTTACTTTTACAGTTTTTAGGTAACAACGATAGATACTTTTTAACTTGCGTAAGAAGACGGGCCTAGCTAGAGCGCTTTTTGACCATAACAGTTCAGTACCATCCAGAGTTTTGAACTTCAATCGAAACTGCTCTCAGGTAAGTAAGCACGCGTCACCCTGATGTACTACTACTACTATTTTCATTACAAATGATCTTGGTATTATCAATTCTGACATCGGAATTTGATTTGAAAAATTGGGGAATTATTGGCCGCTAATTTTGAACATCATTGCCACACTTAATAGAGTAAGAAAGACAGGTAATTTTCTAACTGCGTTATAATATAGTATCTAGGGAACATAAATAGAGTATTCCAAGAACTCCAAACTCGTCAAAAAATTAGGAACACCAATCTCATTCCAAGCGGAAAATAACTAGTTATTTCCCGAGTCGCGTAACTTTTAATTCAAGTTTTGTTTGCGTATTGTGCCAATTTACATAACTCTGTTTCCTCGATACTCCCACAATTTGTTCGCCGTCTCGTTCGCGAAAGAAAAATAGCAAGTTAGCAGTCTGTTTGCAGTTAGCACTGAAATTTGCTGAAATTGTTCGACGTTGTTATTTTTGGTAAGTAAGATAGGTACTAAGTAACTTTCTCGTAGGAGTTTTATTAAGAGGTACCTAGCGCGTAGTCTTGCGTGGGATGGGATGGAGGTAGGTACTTAAGTAAGTGGTCATAAGTCCTGAGTAGGTAGGCGTTTAGGTATCCAAGAATAGTAAAGGCAAATTTCGTCTAGTTATTCAAGTAAATAAACTCTGATTTGATGAAATTTGGGGTAAGTAGGTACCTCCACGTCTTTTTTATTTAGTAGTGCTGCCGGATTGTGCTCTGGATATGATGATAATAATTTAAAAGATAATACCTACCTATTTGGATAAATGTAAGTATTGGATTTATCATAATTTTTATTTACATGGGATTGTGTTTATGTAGGCAGGAAACAACGTAAAATTATGTAGGTAAGTATATCTACTTATACCTACGTCGCTACCTACTTAGCTATGTTTGTTTTATCCCCAGTTTTGTAGCTGATGACTATCTGACCACCACAAAAGAACTAGCGACCACAAATTTTATCTGTGATAGGTATAAAGTTGGCTAAAATTGACTTAAAATCGTCAATCTACTTTTAAGTTTTTTATTGGTTGCTCTATTCTCCGTCTCCACATCAGCGGTGCAGTTTTTCTCCTAGTAATGAGGCAAGTTCGACGTTAACTCCCCGGGGAGCCCAGGGAGTTGGAAGGAGAGGTTTAATTGATCACTTTAGTGTAATAGTTTGTAATTTGCAACTTTAAGCCGCTAGCTTCAACTTTTACAACCTTCAGAGCTTTGTTGATCAATATTGTTGGCTGCAAAGAAAAATTTTCAAACTGTAGAGAAATGCTTTTTACTAGGTTTTCTTTTCGATAAGAACTTAGGTACTTCCACACCGAAGTAGGTAATGGCTGTTCATTGCGAATTTCCATCTTCGACCATATTATCATTTATTCACTTAAGTATAATTATAGTCATCATAATTGGCCTAGTGATATGTCCTGATAATGACCTGGCCCGGCCCTGCACGGCACCGGTAAGTAAAAAAACGCATACGTTTTGACGGCTTGCTCCCAACGACCACCACCAGAAAAGCCGCCAGCGGTGGTCGTTAGGGCAAAGTTTTAATTTTTGTCCCAACTGTCGCCAGTGGGGCATTTTGGTCATAAAAAATAATTATCATTTTTAGCGTTTCGTCATTTTAATGCAGTAATATAGTTAAGTTGTGTTAAAGTGTAAAACATTATTAAAATTGGGTTTACATGTTAGAGTTCTATCGGTTTGACTGTAGTTTTCACCAGTGGTGGCGGTTTGGTGGTGGTCGTTGGCACAAAAATTAAAATATTGTTCTTACGACCACCACTGGTAGTTATTGGGAGTAAGCCCGTTTTCAGATATTTAAGCGTCCCTGGCTGCTGTGCCGTGCTTTTCCATGCCGGCAGGGGAAAAAACGCTCATTGCGCTCGTGGCTAAATAAACCTATTTATCTAAACACGTAGTCATATATAAGTACTCGCAAATTAGTTTCGTTGTATTGCATAATTCTCATAACACCTCCGTATTTCGTAATGACTAGCTAACCATCCTATCTCCGACTATCTGGCCCGTCGGCCGCAGCGCGATGGCGGCGCGCCAACCTAACTGACAGCTTCTAAACAAGTCCTTCCGGGGTCAGAGCCGCACACTCGTGTCCGAATTAATACGAGGAATTAATTGCTGAGGCCGCTCTTCGGCCCGGACAACCGCTTCCTGCGGCGGGTGACTCTAAAATAAATAGAAAACAATAAATGTATGCCTATTGCCTTTTTTTATTTTAGATGCTGGATCCATTGTTCGTGGATTCGTCTTCATTTGTGGTGAGTTGACTTATTTTGTTGCTAGATTCGTAATACCTTCGATCGAAATCTATTTGAAGTGCCTACTTACTAGGCAGGTATTATGGTAACTTCTGATCGAAAGCTACCCAAATCTTAAAGTTAGCATCTACTTAAGGTAATAAGTAGGTACTTACAACTAGGTACTTCAATAGGTAACTAGTGGCTCTATGTAATCTGTATACCTTTAGAAAACGCAAATAATCATATCTCCATATGATCATTATGAAACAAATTAAAAAACTGAATCGACAAAAGCATTATAAAGTAAAATTTCACGAGAATCGGTTGAGAAATTCTACCTGCAGAACAGGACAGCCGAACATACGACAGGGTATTCGCCCAAGCTGAAACTGAGATGCTCCGCGTTCGCTCGGTATCTAACATAGTATTATATTTGCATAAAGCGAACAAAAAACTTCACGCTAATTATGATTTATGAAACGGGAATTACTCACGGACGATTTAGACGATTATTCCGACTATAGTTTCAACCGCATTCGGCGATCTTCATCAAGGCGAGTGGATGGGCGCGGCTGCGTCTCGCATAGCACACCGATTGCGGCTTAAACTGCATAAATAGTCAGAATAATTGACTAAATCGTACGTGAGTAATTCACGTTTTATAAATCATAATGTGTGAAAACCACGCCAGTTTTCATAATAAAATGACACTAGTATTATAAATGGTATAGTTTGAATGAATGTGTAGATGTTTGTTATTCAATCACGCTAGAATGTCTGAACAGGGACCCTATTCGGAGATTTGATATTTTCATCTCACTTTTTTTCGTCCTTGTTGCTCTCGTTTGAAACGTCATAGGAGTGAAAGTGACCAAGATAAAATCTCATCTCATCTCACGCGCAGGAATAGCCCCCCAGATCTGAATAAAATTGGGCACAGAGATAGATGACAGCTACTTTTAAACCGCAGGTAACACCGCAAGCTGCAGGTAGTCTTAAGCGGCCATTACAGTATCCAATTTGCAGTGTGCTAACTAAACCCGTGAAGGCAATAGGAAAAAAAAAGGTTTGCTAACTGTCTACTAACAGCACACTCTCCAATTTTAGCATGCTAGCTCAGTTCGCAGATTACTAATTGGATAATATAATGACCGCATTAGGTACTTAATTTTACGGCAAACTCAATGACTAGGTAGCAGGTAGGTAGATCCGGATATTGCATACTTTTCCTTCTGCTGTCCGCAGCCACATTATAGAAGGTCACATGTAATGTAATGTAATGTTTTCATGCCGTGAAATGACCTAGTCGTGTTTCGGGATGTAGTCCGGTGTAACCGTTCCGAAGACGGGTCTGAGAGGTAGCGCACTTGTAGCGCCTCACTCAACTGCCGTCTTTGTACTTCGTCACTCTACAAAACTTCAAGGCTAGAGTGAATAAGTACCTTATAGGTCGTCGTGCTCCATCTTAGACCACAACGTCGCTTAACATCAGGCGAGTTGGTGGTCAAACGCCGACCTATTCTACATAAAAAAAAAAAAAAAAAATGTAATTCCCCGTTTCCCGATAAAAGCCATCGCCAAGAATAAATAAAAGCAGTTGTCTCAAACCTTTTTTCTCTCTCCGTCTGGCTCGGGACGACGTCGTTGTTTATTGACATTATTTAATCCTGGAATCGCTCGGGGGCCGTCAAGCGCGGTCGGGCAAATGTAGACAGATGGTTCTGTATAGGAAAGATATCGAATTGCGGCGTTCGGATACATTTACAAATGTTACGTTACTTACAAATTACTCATTATAGGTATTTTCAAAACAATTGGTGAACTTCTGGATGTGGATTTTCTCATTTACTTACTGTTAACAAAGTAAAGCTCAAAGGTAGCTCTCAATCAAAGTTTCGACACGTATTTCGACACTTTTCAAAGTAGGTACCTAGTTTTAGCACGGTTTCATTAAGGAGCGGTGTTTCAAAATTTGAATTATCGTAGAATGCTAACTGCTTTCTGTTTAAATGTAACCGTCTGCCATCGCGTGGGGGACGTTCGTGGGGGCAGACGGTACACTACTCATTGTTATCGATCCCTGAGGTGACAGTAGGTAATAGATACTTCCTTTTGATAAATTATTATTGCCAATCAAACCTACATAGTTTTTTGACTATACCTCTCATCCCATTATAAATAAATATCATAATATCTTTGTTACTTTTCTAACTCAAGATTTTTCGGAAAAGAACCCTGCTAGCACTATTTTCTTATACGATTCCTCGTAAGTCAACATAGAATGCAGTGCCGATAAATTCTGCTCATCATTTTGTTTCTGCTCCGTCTTCCGTTCACATTTTGTTTTGATTTCTTATTTGTACGCTGAAGTTGAAACAGAAGAGGTTTTTGCACTAAGGCTCAATTTTATTAGATAAATCGTCTGTTATAGCTTGCATTTGGTTGTCTCCTCGAATGGGGGTAACGACTAATGAAAGTTCATCATCTATCTCTCAGCTGATATCTACATACGATGCATGCACGTCGACATAATAGCACTAAGGCGCTCTTGGCATGCAAACTAATGGCATGCGAGCCTCATTGACCAATAAAATTGAGCCTTTATCAAGTAGGTACCTAGATAAAAGACCGCATAACTCGAAATTATCAAAAAATTCCTAGCGTTTCTTAAATATAAAAAATTGACGTCACTTTCACTTTGTTGAAACTTCCGAAAGTTTTAAATAAAACAATAACAATAAGACATGATGAATTAACTTACTACGGGTCTACGAGTTAACTCCTATCAAAATGTAAATTGACTAAAATTGAAACTATGTAAATTGAAACTAACTTCTGTTTGATTTAGAAGACGCTTATGCTAAGTGTCCTCGAAGAATATAACTTGAACCTTACCTTCATTCCCTCTAAATTGAAAATTCACATCCCGCAAACCTCGTTCACAATTTAAGCCGAATAAGTAACCCGTCTTGTACCAAAAACAACAACACAAAAGATAAAGCTAAACGCGGGCGGCACGGCATCACTTTTGGTTCTTTTTTACCGCTAATAAATCTCGCGGGACACTTCCTTTTAGACGCGCCAGTAAAAACGATGTAACTACACATCCACCTGTAAAAGTGCGAGCTACTTGCCGGGATAATGGGGCTACTGCGAACGTAGCAGAGCTTAATATGGCTCACATGCGCGAGATTGGACTGGATGAACTGGATTCAGGTTTTGCATCAGCATGTTTAGGTGCTACGAGGAAATTCTAGCATATCGACATAACATAACATATCGACACGCCTTTACCCCGAGGGGGTTGGCAGAGGTGTAATACAACCCCCACACTTCGTCTGACGATATTCAGTCAGTCCCAAATGTGATAGGGGGTGAGCCTGTCACCATATACCGGGCTCTAGTCATGTAGCAGATGACATACAATGATGAAGATAGCATATCTATCTTTTCTCTAAATAGTATAAAACAAAGTCGGTTTCCGTGTCTGTACAGTCGCTAACTTCTTTAAACCAACGGATTTTGATGCGGGTTCACCATCAGTTATATAATTTTCACGTAAGGTTTATAGGTACCGTGCGAAGCCGGGGCGGGTCGCTAGTTATTAACTTGAGGTATAGTTAATATGCAGTTAGCTACTTTGAGGCTATTGAGTCTTAGCGAAATACCTGGTATAGATTATGTTGAGTTCAGGAAATCACGTCTATGAAATATGAGTTTCCATTTCCGTCTAATAGCTATCGAAGTGTCGGAAAAGAAAAATGAGAATTTTGCTAAGCAGCGTTCTTTGTGAGGGCAAAGTGTCCTTCAGAGAACATAATGTGAGCTGATGATGATAGCTTGCTCATCTATAGTTGCATTTACTTTAAGAATTTATCTAAAAATCTTTTCTCAATTACCCCTTCTTCCCTTCCCTTTCTTTTAAGCAAGCCATGTACTTGCAAGTCCATTAGTAACCAAGCAAGCCGAAACTGCTTGTAGCCACCGGATGTTTCTCAGTAACCACTCAGGTAATTCCGGCCACCATCACCGCCCGGATATAAAGCGGCCGCGGCTTCCGACTCGCCTCGGCCTCGATTACTCACTAAATTGTGTACAAAGAACCACATAATAAGCCCCGAGATGCGGTATAAAATTACCTACTTACTAACTTGGGAACTAAAAGACGTGGCTTGAAATTTAAGAGCCGTTTCGCTTTCGGTTTCGAAGTAAAAGGATTGCGGCTTCCTTGGATCTTTGTTCGTATAAAGTGAGGTTGAGTAATAAACTCGGAAATATTGGACTGCTTTAGATGCGTGAAATGTTTCGGGTGTTAGAAACAGGTCAAGAGATCGTGAGAATATTCTGTTCGTCTGATGCTCTCGGCTTACTTTTTTCATTCTTTACTCGTAAGGGAAAAAGTTAAATTTTTGGAGAGGAGACGGAAGTGAGAATCTTAAAATTGTTATTTTAAGATAAGATTAGTGTTTGTTTAAGATTACTACGAATGTGTTAAGACAAGGAGCGTTATCGGGTTTGATTACAATAATACAAACAAAGAGCTTGTAGCAAACAACGCGCGGGGTAAGTAATCTGTGAGTAATCTTATCAGAACCGCGCTAACGAATATAGTAGGCATAGGTATCTCGTGTCCCCAGGATGTCGTGAGAAATCAGGCGAACTTAAGGCCGGCCTTGCACTTGTAAATTTTACTCATGTAAGCAACTTACTTATTTAACTTACGATAAATTTACACATTGTGACTTCCCGAGGGGGGTCCAAAGAATTTTAAATAAATTCTCTCTAAAATAAACTTAAATACTTTTCGAATAAATGTGTGATTAATTTGGCCATCTTATTATGTTAATCTGTGATCGTCTAGGTTTAACTTATTGTTGGTTTTAACAAATGTTTTTATGAATAATTAAATAACATTCGGTTGTAATTAATAAATCACTCTGAAAGGTTATCACATTTAAGGTCATTTTAATTGAAGTTTGGTAGTTCGGAGTCAGAGTAGCAGAGGCACCGATAAGGAAACATGCAACTCACCCGGTCGACTGGGTTGGGAACTCACTAACTCTCTCAGCTCGGAGTCCTGTTGAAAAGTATAATACAATGCTACCGGTTCTATAATTCGAAATCCCCTTCCTTAACATAAATAAAAAATGCAATGATTTATTCAAATAAATCTATGTAGTCCTTTTAGGTCATTACAGAAGTAATAGTCAAGTAGTACACGGAAATCTTTTATCGCCTGGTTACTCCTTTTGTCTAGACAAAAGTCTACGCTGTTTGCACCCTTATGACATAAACAATTCTTAATGCCTAATGAAGCAAATTTATGTTAGTTTTGCAAGCATTTACGCCTTAAACATTATGCATGACAAGTTTCACATAATTTTCATTAATATTAGCAACAAAATCCCCACCCAGCGCAGGTTAGAACACGGATAGGATAAAACACAAAAATAAATAAAAAAAAATAAATCCGCTATCCAGTGGGAAGAAACCCAAAAATAAATAAAAAAAAATACTTCCGCCACTATTGGTGTATCTAACTGCAAAACAGACATAATCTGCTCCCTAAACACACTCCCCTCTCATCAACTGGAATCGTTTGTGTTCTTTCAGCTTTTCTTTTCCATGAATTGCAACTTTGCATAGTTTTCGTTTCGAGTATATAACTCGTACTTGGATAACATTATTTTAGTCAACTCAGGACCAGCGTTGCATTCCTCGATGAGTTATCAAATTAAGCATTATTGCTAGGTAATAATAAAAATTACATAAAACCTTCTCATGCGTTATTTGTTAACACCATAAAAGATTTCCACCATAAAATGTCCCGAAAAATATCCTTTATCAGCAAAAAGTAAACGTGGTAATTCTTCGATTATTCTGGATAAAATTTAATTAATGAGTAAATTTACTCCTCGAAGTTATGTTCTGCTCGTGAACTTTTCATAACTCAATCATTTAATTGCATGAAAACATGGGGAACTTCTTTTATAAAACTCAGCACCAAGCATAAATACTTAGCTTTAATCTCAGCTTGTAGACTCGCTCTTAACCACTCACTGATTTTGATGTCACAATAAATATCATATTTAATATTATACAATTTAATCACACACCCACACACTTTAAGACTTAATTATTCTTACTTCAAGTCTTCGGAGCTTGAATATTAATTTGCGCGCGCGCCGCGTACGGAACTGACCGATACAAGCTTTCAAGTTCAGGACTAATCCTTCCACCCCCAACCCCCGTTGCAAAGCCAAACTCCACGCCCAACGTGTTTCGGGTTTTGCTATTGGTCTATTTTGCTTGGTTTGCTTTCTTCAGGCGTTTCTCCTTTTTTTTCCTATTTGTTTTTTATCACTTCATAATTGTTCTTAGAACGGACAGTTTTGGTTCCCACGAATATGAAACACTTTAGAAAATCTCAAGCCTTTTGTATTTTGTACGCACATGTTGTAGGACCCTTTAGGAAGAAAAAATAATGACCCCGACTGTCCAGCGCCCGAGTGTAATAAATTAACCAAATTTATTGGTTTCAAATCCGGGAAAACCGCTCAGTTATGTTGACATGTGCATCCATCGATTTATATACATTATTAGATACAAAGCTCTTGAGTTGAAAGTGTAGGTAATTGCTCCGTAAAGTAAATTATTTTACATAAATTTTTCGGCCAGGGTATAGGGCAGTTACAGTCCCCTCTCTGGATGTGATCGTTAATGGTTCTCAACATTTACGGGCACATACATGTACATGATAGCTCCTCTCCACAATAAGTAAATTAGTTAGCCATTTCATTTTACGTTAATATATATCCGCTACTCCTCTCTCTTTTCTTAGATCGTAATATCCAAATCTCGACAGTTATGTCGGCTTCACAACTATTAAGGATAGTCCCCCCTCTCACACCTTTGGTTGGGTCCCGATTTTCTTATTGGTTTCACAGTTGTTGCATCGGTAGTCTTCTTTCTCAAGAAATTAATTTAGTACTTTAACTCTTTCTATTCAATCAAAACCCAAAATCATTGGGAAATGGTTTTATTTTTTTTTTTCGTTTTCGCCTTCTTAACTATTAAAGTTAGGTTCCCCCTCTCACACATGTGGTAGGACCCTGGGGTTTTTTTTTTTTCCTCTCTCCCAGTTGTTCCACTAATAAGGTCTGATTCCTCGAAAGATCAGTTTAGAGCTCCAAAATCATTGCCTTTGAGAATTTCTTCATGACTGAGCTTGGGATATTTAGAACAACTCCACTAGTCCATAGAGTCACCAAACACATGTTATCCATCTCTTCGCTTTTCTCACCTCCTGTTCTTTGTATTTAAATAGATTTGAATATTGCAGAAATAGGTATGTCGTTCAGTTCCCCAGTTTGTTTCAATATAATTATCCTTGTAAAAGTATTCCAGATGCACTTTATTTGACTACCCCAATCAATTACCGTTTCACAGTTACATTGCTTATAACAATATCTACTTCCGGTAGTACAAGTAACGGTGTCGGTGACTGTTCTTCTTTATACTCTACTTTATCGCGATTTACAGACAAAACATGCTTGTACTGCATTGTTTAACAGCATCCTTTGTATTCTTATACTACTCCAGAGCAAAAAAAAATTTATTGAACCTCTCTTTCTATTAATTAATTTTATTATGCACTAGCTGTTACCCGCGACTTCGTTTCGTTTTTAATCAGAACACAATATCCAAAACCCTTTCTTGTTGTATACTGTAACTAACTATCAAATTACATCAAGATCCATTCAGGCGATTAGCCGTGAAAAGCCTACAAACAAACAGACGAACAGAGTTACTTTCGATTTTATAATATTAGCGTGATTTGATACCACGGAGCTCATCTGATGATGAATCACGAAGCTTGTGTTGGTACGGCTACTCTGGTTTTATTAATAAACAAAATTCCTGTTTCTTTCCTTTCCACCATAAAGACAACCTATTGGTGAAGTAACTAGCTCATAAGTACGTGAGTACTGCTTCTTGTTTTATAAAACCGCTAGTTGCGCTCCGCGGTTTCACCTGCGGTTTTAAAATGCTTTTCCATCCAGACTATAATAAATCTTTGTGTCCATTCAAATGATCACGTCAAATTTCATACAGATCCGTTCAGTTGTTCTGTGTGATTGAGTAACAAACATCCATCCAAACTTAAGCATTTTTTTTTTTTTTTTTTTTAATTAAGTAAGTGTTTTAGTGTGATAGAAAATGGTAACCTCAATAATGATACAGATACTAACAATAAATAGAGTGGTAAAACAAAGAGATCAATGTCACGACGAGATTGTAAGAGTATTGTTTTAAACCTTTTACATTGAAGCTTATTTCTCGCTAATTTTCTACTAGCTGTGCCTTGCGATGTTACATACATACATATATGTGTACATACATATATAATCACGCCTCTTTCCCATAGGGGTTAGGCAAAGATCACTTCTCTTCTCCACTTGCTACGATCCTGGCATACATCTTTCGCTTCTTCCACTTTCTTGAGTCTTTTCATACACTCTCGTCGGTTACGGGTAGTCTTGATCTGGCCTTTCTTTAGGACGTCTTCAAGTTACCCGCGTTTAATAATAACTTGTGTTAATCCAGGGTATAAACTTCCTCCACTCAAATTTCTTCCAAACTGTCTATTTGTTTGAGCCTAAAGAAATAAGAAACGAACAAACACATACACATCACACACCCTCTCAGATACACACACAAAACTTTCGCCTTTGTAATATTTAAAGGAAACTAAGCAGAATTTAGTAAATCAATACGTTGACATTTTCTCTAGTCTTGTTAGATTCTCACGTTAGTACCTAATAAGAAATTTACCTCTGCAAGTATCGGATGTCTACGTCCAGTGCTATTCAGCCCCAAGCCCCGAGCTGCTCTCCTACCCATTATTGGCATACTTAATGATTACAATATGCTATAATTATGCTATGCATTATTACTTGATCACAAAGGCCTATTATTATAATAATCAACCAGAATTAGGTTTCCTGATTCGCTAACGCATTATTTTGGCTCGTTTGGTTGTCTTGTTGTCGTGATTCCCATTACACACGAGTGTTTTTTTTTTCTGCTTGTATAACAACTCCACTTTTGACATTTTCAAAGTCGACTCTACTCCTCATGCAACTCCATAACCAATTCCATGATAAACACGTTTGAGGATTTAATTGTATCAACTGATATTCAATCCATACTTGATTCACTTTCTTATCGTCTTCGGATTTCATCGTCGTCGTCTTACATTTGAAACTGTACTAGTTAGTACTTGAACCATTATTTATTTTATCTTGTTTTTACATTTTCTCGTTCAGGTTTGTTTCCGAATAGGTCAGAGATTCAGTTTCTGTATCGGTGCTCTCCAAATGAGTCAAAGATATTAACATCCCAGTTTTTTTTCGATTCGTAGATGAATTATTATGTTTGTTCTTTCTCTTGGATCTATTTAAGAAATTGTGTTCTCCAAGCCAAACCAAACCATTCTCTCAAGTTTAAGTTACATCCAACAGCTCTCAAAATTATCTTAGAAATATTTATAACCTTAAACATATTTTAAATCGTCCCACTATTTGAGTAGAGTAGAGTTTATTTCTTTTTTGTGTGATATTATTATTTATTTATTTTTAAGCAACAGCTATAATAACTTATGATTAATTAATTACATACATCTAAAAGCTAATTACAGATTCTTGTGATTAGCAAAGCCCTAAGAAATTCTAAACATTAAAATTTACAAGATCGCACGGCAACACAAAGTCCTACGAGTGATAACAACAACGATACCAACAAACATACAATACATAAACATTTTTTTTCATACATCCATATTCAAACTCAGGTGTTAATCATCCAATCTACCACAACGTCTTATTATAAATAAATAAAAAATCAAATCAGTGGCTTTTTAAACTTACACCAACAGTACAGTAGACTATTATACAACATTTTAATCAGTTTCCTAAATGTGAGTCCAGTAAACCACATGTTTCCACAATGCCTCCTCCCTAAAACTCCGAACCATTTCAAAAAATGACCGTGTAATATAAAAGGCTTCGATCAACAATGGAATAAAAGGCGTAAAAAGTGTCATAAACTATTGCAAACTATTTAGAGATAGCCTCTTCCGACAACTGCATATGGCCCGACTATTGTCTTAGATTTACTTTGTTCACGAATATTCTAATGCTTTGTGCACTGTGCACATGTTTTATGTTTTTATCTTACAAATAAAACATCTGAACTTTAGAAAATATTTTTATGGAGAAGTTAAAAGATTTTATGGTTGTAATTGTTATATTTTTCTGACTCTCTCAAATTGGCTCCAAGTTAAAGATAACAATGCACGCACATGTTCCCGAAAGCGCGCTAACTAACCAGCACAAAAGATATATCTAAATGACCTGAATTGTAAAATCATAAAACCCAATGTTGTGTTTTTACTTTATGATTTTTGTACTCGTTTCTTCACTAACTAATTATTTAATTTAAATACCCTTACGTTGTGTATGATTTGTAGTAATCCAAGTTCTTTTATTTCGTTGTAATAATAAATTATTACATTTAATGACGAAATCCTGGTCATCGAGCAACAGATGTGACTTCCCGAGGGGGGTCCAAAGAATTTTAAATAAATTCTCTCTAAAATAAACTTAAATACTTTTCGAATAAATGTGTGATTAATTTGGCCATCTTATTATGTTAATCTGTGATCGTCTAGGTTTAACTTATTGTTGGTTTTAACAAATGTTTTTATGAATAATTAAATAACATTCGGTTGTAATTAATAAATCACTCTGAAAGGTTATCACATTTAAGGTCATTTTAATTGAAGTTTGGTAGTTCGGAGTCAGAGTAGCAGAGGCACCGATAAGGAAACATGCAACTCACCCGGTCGACTGGGTTGGGAACTCACTAACTCTCTCAGCTCGGAGTCCTGTTGAAAAGTATAATACAATGCTACCGGTTCTATAATTCGAAATCCCCTTCCTTAACATAAATAAAAAATGCAATGATTTATTCAAATAAATCTATGTAGTCCTTTTAGGTCATTACAGAAGTAATAGTCAAGTAGTACACGGAAATCTTTTATCGCCTGGTTACTCCTTTTGTCTAGACAAAAGTCTACGCTGTTTGCACCCTTATGACATAAACAATTCTTAATGCCTAATGAAGCAAATTTATGTTAGTTTTGCAAGCATTTACGCCTTAAACATTATGCATGACAAGTTTCACATAATTTTCATTAATATTAGCAACAAAATCCCCACCCAGCGCAGGTTAGAACACGGATAGGATAAAACACAAAAATAAATAAAAAAAAATAAATCCGCTATCCAGTGGGAAGAAACCCAAAAATAAATAAAAAAAAATACTTCCGCCACTATTGGTGTATCTAACTGCAAAACAGACATAATCTGCTCCCTAAACACACTCCCCTCTCATCAACTGGAATCGTTTGTGTTCTTTCAGCTTTTCTTTTCCATGAATTGCAACTTTGCATAGTTTTCGTTTCGAGTATATAACTCGTACTTGGATAACATTATTTTAGTCAACTCAGGACCAGCGTTGCATTCCTCGATGAGTTATCAAATTAAGCATTATTGCTAGGTAATAATAAAAATTACATAAAACCTTCTCATGCGTTATTTGTTAACACCATAAAAGATTTCCACCATAAAATGTCCCGAAAAATATCCTTTATCAGCAAAAAGTAAACGTGGTAATTCTTCGATTATTCTGGATAAAATTTAATTAATGAGTAAATTTACTCCTCGAAGTTATGTTCTGCTCGTGAACTTTTCATAACTCAATCATTTAATTGCATGAAAACATGGGGAACTTCTTTTATAAAACTCAGCACCAAGCATAAATACTTAGCTTTAATCTCAGCTTGTAGACTCGCTCTTAACCACTCACTGATTTTGATGTCACAATAAATATCATATTTAATATTATACAATTTAATCACACACCCACACACTTTAAGACTTAATTATTCTTACTTCAAGTCTTCGGAGCTTGAATATTAATTTGCGCGCGCGCCGCGTACGGAACTGACCGATACAAGCTTTCAAGTTCAGGACTAATCCTTCCACCCCCAACCCCCGTTGCAAAGCCAAACTCCACGCCCAACGTGTTTCGGGTTTTGCTATTGGTCTATTTTGCTTGGTTTGCTTTCTTCAGGCGTTTCTCCTTTTTTTTCCTATTTGTTTTTTATCACTTCATAATTGTTCTTAGAACGGACAGTTTTGGTTCCCACGAATATGAAACACTTTAGAAAATCTCAAGCCTTTTGTATTTTGTACGCACATGTTGTAGGACCCTTTAGGAAGAAAAAATAATGACCCCGACTGTCCAGCGCCCGAGTGTAATAAATTAACCAAATTTATTGGTTTCAAATCCGGGAAAACCGCTCAGTTATGTTGACATGTGCATCCATCGATTTATATACATTATTAGATACAAAGCTCTTGAGTTGAAAGTGTAGGTAATTGCTCCGTAAAGTAAATTATTTTACATAAATTTTTCGGCCAGGGTATAGGGCAGTTACAACATGTATACACTCCTTGTAAGTCGCTTATCGTAATTTCTTACTACTTGCATAAGTTGGAAAATTAAGTCAAGTCTAAACGTATTACAACTTGTCGAAGCAATTTGATAATTCGAGAGCTTACAAATTTCCAGAAACAATGGCAAAACAAAAAAAAACCGATCACCACATGAGGACAATTTAGTTACTTACTGCATTTGATTCACATCGTCTGGGACTACAAAAATAAAGAGCACTAATGTGAGCATTATTTTATGTACTTACAGCCGTAAGTTACTTACATAAATTTTACGAAGAAAACTTACAAGGTGTAAGACAATCCTAAACTATAAACTCTTGTACGATATGCAACCATAGCTGACCGAGCGAGCACGAGGCGTTTCCGTTGCAGCTTGGGCGAAATGCTTTCGTATATCCGGCAGATGTTCGGCTGTTCTCCTCCACAAGTCACATTCCTCAACCAGTTCTTGTAATTTTTTTGAACAGATTCAATTATTAAATGGTTTTTTTTTCAATTTTTTTTTCAAATTTTTACAAAATGCCAGGGATAAAGGGCATAACAACTAAAAAAAAAACATATTTCAGCCAGTTTGGAATATGCAAACACAGATTTGTGAAGTCTTTAGGTCACAGCTTCTAAGCGAATTAATTTTTAATGTTTCCAAGTTCTAAGCTGGCGTGTAAATATTGATTGTTACTTTCCGGGAAATGCTTATAATAAAACGAACACTTTAGATAATCAGAAGTGGAATGCGCGTAAGGAACCTCTAGAAAAAGTACTACCACTATTTATCTATGTAGGTAAAAACACCAACAGTTTACAATTGAGAAAAATTCAAATGAAAATACTTACGTACTAATTCAACACTAGGTACAATGACAAACTTCACTCGGCTTGTTTCTTTTACCTGCAGTTTGCATAAATTAATTGTTAAGGTTCGAATACAAACTAGATTTGGGGGCTGAGCTACCCACGTCCGTAGGAGTGTACTCTGTTCTGATTCCCTACACGTGGTCCCCGGGTAGTGCTAACCGGGTAGCAAACTCTGGTGGGAGGCTTCGGCCGTGGCTAGTTACCACCCACCGGACCAAGCCATGCCGTGAAATGACCTAGTCGTGTTTCGGGATGTAGTTCGGTGTAACCGTTCCGAAGACGGGTTTGAGCAGTAGCGCACTTGTAGCGCCTCACTCAACTGCCGTCTTTGTACTTCTTCATTCTACAAAACTTCAAAGCTAGAGTGAATAAGTACCTTATAGGTCGTCGTGTTCCATCTTAGACCACAACGTCGCTTAACATCAGGCGAGTTGGTGGTCAAACGCCGACCTATTCTACATTAAAAAAAAAGATGTCTCACTGCAAAACCACTTTAAAAGAGATTCCCGGAGAAAAATCGGACCAAAACCAAAGCAACAAATAACAAAACCATAATAGTCTATCATAAGCAATCTAATTTGCGAAATATATACGTCACTAACATGATAACTACGAACGACTTTCCACAGAAATAACGGAATAAATCCGGCGCAAAGCATCCGTATTCATGACGGCGCCAAATATGGCATAAATGATAATATTAATTATATCTCTCGGTGCGAGGGCCTTCACATGAATATGTATTCTTTGATCTAGCGCTCGGTGTGACGGCTCTCACAAAGTGCACAAGTTGGTACAATGTAGTAGATCCTACGAATATTTTGAATGTGAAAGTTTGTGCTTGGACGTTGAATGTTTGTCACTCGATCACGGAATATTGGATGAACGGATTTGGGTAAAATTTGGTACAGTGACCCTGTATTAATACGTAGAATACTTTTAACTCGGATAAAAATAACAGCTCTTGTAGGTAAGCGTTTGAAACTGTGGACTCAGTTCGTTTGTAATCAATATCAGGACAGTTGGTCTGACCGTTTGTGGTTGCGCTCTGTGGTAAAAAAATGTGAATAGGTTTCACAAAAATAACACGATTTCATACATAGGTACATACATGCTTAGTATGTTCCTATGTATTATCATTAAAAAAAAGACTGGTGGTGATGACACACTATCTACATTTATTACTACATCTATTCCTAGTATTTTGCATACATATTTTCATATCGAAAAATGTCAAGTAGATATAGCTACTCAGCTAGTAGTTTACGGATTTTTAAATACCTGATCTTTAGAAATAGAATCAGTCTTGTATCTTGCAAAAGTCATAGCATAATATAAATATAGTATTTCATAAGGGACGACGGGTCACTCAGTAGGCGAGTGCTCCAGCCGTCAAAGGTATGGTAATGAGAGGAATGGACAAAATGGACTGGGCAGGGGCACGGAGCCGTGACTGCATCCCCTATCTATGCTTCAGGGTACTTACTAAGCAGCGCTGTATTTACAAGCTAAAAGAAAAATAAAGAAAATATAAACATTGATGGAAAATAAATTGAGTACATACTTGGTCTAATAATTGTACATTTTTTTTTATTACATAATAGGCTTGCGTTTGGCCGCCAACATGCCTGATGATAAGCAGTGATGCGGCCTACGATGGAGCACGCTTGCCTAGAAGAAACCGATTCACTCGAGACTTGAAGACACCCAGATTATAAGTGTCAGGGAACACACAGTCTGGCAGAGTATTCCACACTCTAGCGGTCCGTATGAGAAATGACATTGGCTTTACTAGGATTGTGAATAAAAAAAATCTAATTTATAGAATTATTTTTTAACAAGTTTTAATTTTTTAAACATTAACCGAACCAAAGTAAAGTTTTGTTGCGGCGCTACGAAAGTACTACGCTAGTGCTACGAAAAGTGTAGCAGCTGCTACGACAAATAGCATGCTACGTTATAGTATTTGCACGGTACTAATATTTTTTAATTAAATTATTACCATTGCTTGTTCTGTTTTTGTATAAATATCGCAGAATGTACCAAACTGTAAGGTAAACATCATAGAAAATAAAAATCACATACCCTAAAGACAACGTTGTATCATCGCCGAATATCCCATAAGCATACAAGACTACATCAAAGGCATATTTGTATACTCGAGCTAAAATTAAATCGTTTGAAGACATTTTATTAAAAGGACTCCAAAGGAACTGCCTTTGTGACGAACCTATTACAAGAAGAAAAACATTTCTGAAAATATTTAATACACTCTTTTCGAGTCTAGCCTCGTCTCGTTAGCTTTCATTTGCTTTCTCGTGAAAGGGAAATATTCAACGAAGTGGAGTTGAAATTGAAAGAAATTATGAGGCATAAAGGGAAAGGTTGGCTCGAGTGTTGGACCTGTGATGTGTCTAGAGGAAGCCGAAGGCGGCGGAGGGCGGCGGGGGAAGTTGGCTCAAATATTGGTTCCTACAGTGCACAGAGGTACAATTATTTACACTTTTTCATTTGTGTAGTGTGGACCTAGTTATTGGATGGTTAAAAGCAGTACACAGATAAAGTGTTGATTTCAAGACATGGATTGTGGTTAATCCATTGGAATCGCTTATTTTTAGGTATCTACATGCTAAAACACTGATTTGTAGAGCCCCGGGCTGTAATGCGGGTTCGGTGTATTAAGAACAACCAGCTATACAGCACATTTTAAAATAAGATATTAATAAATAAAATTATCATTATTGTTTAGTACAATTGTTTGATTATTTATACTAATTAGTTATTTTCGTTTTTGACACATTTATTAATAATTAATGGTTTGGCACTTTATTTATTCATTCAACTATGACGTAGTTATGTTTTTTGAATAAGTACATTTTTTTTTAACATTTTGATATTTCGACTTGTATTATTTGGACATTTACATTATTATTAATTGATATTTAATTCGTATGTTTTATTTTATTAAATTCTCTTTTTATATTACCATGACATGTTTTATTTTTTTTTGACTACTAGCTGCGCCCCGCGGTTTTAGACTTTAATCTATCTCTGTGCCAAATTTCATCCCGATCTGTTCAGCCGTTCTGGCGTGAAAGAGTAACAAACATCCATCCAACCATCCATCCATCCATCCATTCTTACAAACTTTCGCGTTTGTAATATTAGTAGGATAGGATAGGATAGGATGTAGATAAATTTTATTTGTTGTTTACTTTTGGTGCCTGACTTCATTGTAATAAATTATTATCATTGGCGTAAATCGGGTAGCTGGTACTAGCTGAATAAATAAATAAATAAGTAGGAGTTATCAATAAATTAAGATTTCTGATTTCAGTAAGTACAGTAATTTTAAATTTAAGTAAGACTAAGGCTATTAGCCATAGTTCATCTGGTGTCAAATAACAAAGTGACCAAATTGAGTAAATACAGCGCCCGAAATAATAATTAGCTTTTGAGTGAGTCATTCACGTAAAATGGAAAATAATAGTCAGATTGAAAACTTCCTTCTCTAAAAGTCTTTAACTCACTTTTGGTTCTACCAAAAACTTTAACTGAAGAATGGTTCTATCTATCGTTTCCAGACAGCTTTGTTGGTTTTGTTTTTGCAAACTACCCTCTCTTTAGCGCCGAGTCCCGGCGCTCGCATCACTCTATGACACTTGGTTCGTTTCGATCCGTTAGCGGTGGGTCGCTTTTTGACAGATCTTTGAAGTGTGACTCTGTGTGACTTTGTGACCCGTTTGAGGTGTGATCAGCCGGAAATGGCGTCCTTTTGTAAAAGGTTGAGTGGATTTTGCGTGATAGATGATACTATTACCGTAGTTTGAACTTTAACGTCATTTTGAAAGCTTTGTTCAGTTTTTCAGTTATACGAGAGAAAATTATCTTTTATATAGGATTTTAGTTAAGCTCTACAATCGCTTTATATTCATATTTAAGTAAGTAACAAACAAGACATGAAGTCGCGACAAAAAAGACACAAGAAGTAGTACCCACACTTTATTAGAGCTGCATTTCATCAAAACATTGAATCAAAAACACAAATAGTTCAGGAACGTGAACTAGCTTCTCCCCTCGGGAGCTGAACGCAAGAATCGTTCAAATATTTAATTATCTTAGCAATTTGTGTGGCGCCTCTACCTGCCGCTGAATACCTTCCACGGTCTAAAAATATCAGCTATTTCTTAGACAAATATACGAAAGGACGAGAAATAGAATCAAAAGTGTCAACTGACTTTCTCGGCGCATATATATGCAATCTATATTATGCAGATAGCAATTTATAGGTATTTGCTGCTACTGTCCAATTTTCCGCACATAAATGTATAAATAAATAAATAACGTTTTACACTCGCAGCTCCCCACTATGTGTCCCTGTGTCGGGAATGCCATGGAACACACAGAGACATGGACAACTAGCATCCAGAACCAGAACCGATTTTAAAATGCATCATTTAAATATCTGCCCGGCCGGAAATCGAACCCGAGACCTCCTGCTTTTAAAGCAGTCGATCTCTGACTAGGCCACTATTAGTTTTTTTTCAAGCAAACAGAATTACCTATGACAACTTGCATTTATTGAAGGTACCATTAAGTAGCAATTATGAACTTATTTCTTAGGAAGTAATAAAACATTTATTTTTTTCAAATCATTTGATCGATATCTCAATCATAGTAATAAATTAAAGCACACAAATAAGCAAATAAATAATAATAAGTAGTACTTTATTAATTACTAGCTGCGCCCCGCGGTTTCACCCGCGCTTAAAAAGTATCCTATGTGCTATTCTAGACTATGATCTGTGTGCCAAATTTCATCCAGATTCGTTCAGCCGTTCTGGTGTGAAAGAGTAACAAACATCCATCCATCCATCCATTCTTACAGACTTTCGCGTTTATAATATTAGTGGGATTAATTAATTAATGATTTTATACGGAACTTTCAGAATGGTTTTAGCAGTAAGTGTAAAATACACAAAATAGTCAGTGATGTCCCTCAGTATTAAAAAGTATTGAACCCAACCAAGTGACACGTCCGGCGAACTATTCATCCACTTGCGTTTCCCATGACAAACGAGGCACTCCACTCATTCCTCCGAGCCATAATTTTATGACGGCATAAAAATGTTCATGCCCTATTTATTTTGATCGAAAGATACATCTTTATGGTCTTACTCGAACATTACTTTGCGATGACCTTATATACTCGTATATTATTATATGCTTCCGGGATATTTAGTTCGGAGGCGCAAAATTATATTGCTTTTGTAGGTCATTTTTAATCCACGACACAAAAACAACGAGGTGTTTATAAGTCTGACGTCTCTCTCTCTCTCTCTCTCTGTGTGTTTGTGTGTGTGTGTGTGTCTCTCTGTGGCATCGTAGCTTCCGAACGGATGAACCGAGTTTGGTGCTTGAAAGGTGAATGAGTCGGGAGTGTTCCAGTTTGGTGCTTGAAAGGTGAATGAGTCGGGAGTGTTGAGAAACCACCGAAAAAATTAAGAAACCATCGACACCGATTTTCATCAAACACTCTTAGTAGTGTTTGATGAAAATCGGTGTCGGTGGTTTCTTAATTTTTAATTTATACTTGTTTTAAATTTTAAACTCGATAGAAAAAGATAAAACAATGTATACTATTATATACGTATATGTAAATATTGTTTTATCTTTTTTAAAAAACAAAAAGAAGATAAAACAATGTATACTATTATATACGTATATGTAAATATTGTTTTATCTTTTTTTTTGTAACAATGTATAATAATACTCCGAGACTATAATAACGTTTATTAGAAAAAGGGTTGGTTTGTACGTTCTTACAGGAACATATTACAATTTTCTAAAATGTCATGTGAAATATCCATGAGTATTTTACTCTATTCTTTGATACGGGAGGCTATAAACTTTTTCTCAACAACTTCTTCCGTTCCGATACAAAGACCTTTTGTAGAAAGGAGAAGGTAACCATTTAAACATTTATCGTCTTCTAAGGCCGTCTCGTTAGAAGCGCCAATCTCACGCCGTCTTGGTTGAGAAGCACCCCTCTCTGCAAGGGAGGTGATTCTCGCCATACCCTCATTGCAGAGTTCATTGCGTTTTTCCTCGAAGGTAATAGACGCTAACTGCGGAATCCTTTCTGTTCGGTTTTCTGTTCGCAGTGGAGTTAGAATCAGCGACTTAACTTAGTTTTTTCTTCGTAATAATACAGTTATAGCTACGTTTTTTTTTCAAGAGCGATAATGGCCTAGTTGGAGAAGGCCCGCCTCTCAAGCCCATGCAGCTAAGACGATATGTTTTGTTTTTTTATAAATCTCATTTTATTTTAACATAAACATAAACCTAACATAAATAAAAATAGCACAAAAGAAATAATTGTTTTTTTTTTAACCTAATATAAAACATTTGGACGTTGGCATCACAATATAGTGTATCTAATTGTCTTCTTCTTTTATGAGGAATACGTTCGCGTTTGACCACCAACTCGCCTGTTTGTAAGCGATGATGTGGTCGAAGATGAAGCAAGTAGACTTAGAAGATACCTTTTTACTGTGGCCTTGAACAGGCCCTGATTATATCTTTTAAGAAACAAGGAAGCAGGTTTTCGGGTTAACAAGTACCCTACCTTCTTCTCTGTACCACTGACATCGTATGACAGTCAGACAGACGTACATGGAAGCGAGTAAAGTAGTTTAACCTTGACTTTGAAGCGTAACAAAGAAACAAACGAACAAGCTCACTTTCACATTTATATAATAACTAGCTGTCACCCCGCGACTTCGTTCGCGTTTAATTAGCAATAAATTAAAATTGCGACTATAATTTGAGATTTAAACTATCCTATCTCTCGAGTTGGATCGAACTGCACATGGTGTGCGAATTTTATTATAATCGGTTAAGTGGTTTAGGAGTTCATTGAGGACAAACATTGTGACACGAGATTTATATATATTAAGATAATAATAAATTCGAGACACTTCCACACACGGTCGCCTGACACCAAACTAAGCAAAGCTTGTACTATGGCTGCCAGAGACTGTTATGCATACTTAGATATTTTTTACATACTTAAATAGATAAAAACACCCAGACATAGAACAAACACTAATGTTCATCACATGAATGTTTTATCTAGGTAGAAATCGAACCCCCACGCTCAGAAAGCAGGTACACTACCAAGTGAGCCACCGAGGCAGTCGGATAAATTAGTTAGATTAGATAGAATAAAGATTGGAATACGATTAGGATTAAGATACCTGATCTGAAAATGCTATATAAAAATAATCGCGTAAAGCACTTTAGTCATTTCCGCAAAAGTGCTAAAACAACTGAAAATGAGCTATAACTCAAAATTCCCGCTCAATAGCAGCGAAGTCCCTGTGTCCCCGTCCAGCGAGGTACAGTCAGCCTCGTTAATTGCAAGTGATTCGCGGCAATCACGCGCCGGTACACGGGCTGAATGCTGCACGCAGGGCTGCAACACACCTGGGGAGGAAATGGAGTGAAAATCAAAGACGTTTTACTGTAATATGTGGCTAATTAAAATGTTCCGATGTCTACGCCCCGCGGTTTTGCTACAACAAACGCGATTGAGTTAAAGAGTAGTCTGTATTTAAATAGGGCCAGTTTTATCTTGGACCTTTCTTTTTGAAACAAATCCAAAAACTGACTCGAAAAAAAAAACTCGGTTAAGAATCGGTTAAAAAATGCGACCTGTAGAGAAAGACAGAGATCCGGACAGAATTTGGACATCCGAAAGCATTTTTGTCAATGCTGAAGTTCAAAAGTGAGTTTATTCAAATCAAATCAAATTTATTCATGAAAATGTAAGTTTCACTTACAGATAAACCTTAGGTAAATATAGGGGTAACATTTGTTAATTTATCTTGTAGCACCTACACTAAGAACATAAATATTCTTGTGCTGCAGGTGACTACATTCTTTCAAATTTCACAAAGTGTAGGCGTATGTACAATGTGTGTATTTATTATTTGTTTGTTACGCTTTCCGTTTTCACTTTTCAACCGATCACCATTATGCAAACTCGCTCACGTCAGTAAAGAAAATGGGGTAATAGGGTACAGAAAAGGACATACAGGGTATTTTTAATCCCAAAAAACGAACGGTTGCTGTTGGACTGTAGATGAAACCGCGGGGCGCAGCTAGTTAACTATAAATTGTGATTAAATCCTATCCATAATATTCATATAAATTATAATTATGGCATCAGATGTCCTTTTTAACAGTTTTAATACCTTGCTTTCATTGACCATTACTAAACGGCCACTAGTGGCCGTGGCCGTAGTGGCACTAATGTTCAAAATCTTCTTGTTAAAATGTATTTTTTCTGACTGCAAATAAGTTGTCAACACCCCTAGAGAAGAGGTAACCCAATGAACTGGTGCTAATCTCTCTCGATTGTCCTGTTGACGTATAGTCATGCACACATTGACACTTGCTCAGGAAATGATGGCATCAGTGTTAAATGGAAATTGGTTCTCTCCTGTAATGTGGTATTTTGGTAGAGCATAGTTAAAATGCATTATACAATACAATACAACACAATATATCTTTATTGCACACCAAAAACTACATGAAAAACTTAAAAACCAAAATACATTTTTCGGCAGTACAAGGGCGACCTTATCGCCTAAAGCGATTTCTTCCAGGTAACCTTTGGATGGACAGGAACTTGTTGGAATTATGTATGGGTGCTCCTAGACGGGCCATATTTTTATAGCCATACTGGCAATATTGCCGACTGTAGCCCGGCCACCACCAGCCATGCTAGAAATGTATAAATAAATGACCGAGCCACACTCAAAATAATGTGTGACCTTTTTTTTTTTTTATTAATTTATTCATGACCATGGATACTCGTCCTTCAGTCGGATTCTTAGTAATATTTTTTCCTTCAGTAACAGATGATGGGATGATGATGATGAGGTGATGATGAAGACGATGAATCCCTCCCCTTTTCCCATTCCAGTAAAGTTATGGATACTTTACTGAAACTTTAAGTGAAGTTTTGTAGAGAACACGAAAAATCGCGTTTCGCGATATTTGTATCATTTGCCCACACTCGTGCACGTTGACGAACCGCTAAACGTTAATAATCCACCATTATTACAATTTAACACTCGAAGAATCACAAGTTTTATAAAATAATACAAAAACACGACACCATCTTTTCGGTTCCCGCCAAAACTCCAATGTGTGACCATATTTTGAGTGTGGCCACTATGACCAGATTTTGATATTGCAGTAAAAATATGCTCCATTTGGGAACATCCTAAGATAAATATAGATGAATGCCAAAGAGAACATAAAGGTTCAAAACAGAAGTTAATAACAGAAATACAAGTATATGGGTGGTACAACCGCTTTATTGTGCATATATGCGTTTATAACTCACCAGTTATTCGAAATCTGAATATATTTTCTCATAATTTCTCCTGATTTTTGGCCTAAAGGGCTGGTGTTCCGGTGCTACTGGGTACTACTACTAATAACTACAAAAATATTGGTAAAAGTCACGTGGTCAGTGTGTCACGCAGTGGGACACGCAGTGACGTCAATCGATACATAAGCAAGTTCGGAATAAGTAATTCAAATAAGATCGTGAGAGACGATGACGTTGTCGAGCGGCGTAGTAGAATGACAACACCTGGGACGCTAGACCTTGTCTTTCTTGGATCATACAAATCAATATAAGTAGCGATTTCTTGAAATTGTAATTTATGTATGTAGTTTTCATGGACGTCCAAACGTCCAACTGTCGCGCCCAACGCGCACAACTAAACTCCTTAGGAAGGCAAGTTGACCCGCTGCTGTACATATATTTTTTTGTTTGCTCGGCTATGTAGTGAGATAAGCGGACTGCAGTAGTTCTCGACACGGGTCAACTTAGTGAGGACTACTTCGCAAGGTTTACTGTTTTTGGCTCTCATATTTGTTTACGTAATTGTCTTTTACCACGCTAGTTAAGGTAAAATGATTAAGTTGATATTTTTATCTTTTGTTTGTACATGTGTAAATACAACAAAAAAATTATGTGTAAATCCGCGCTAATGGCTGAACCGGTAGATCTCGGAATCATGGCGATAAATGTACACAGGCCACTCAAAAATCTTACCCTTAGGGAATAAACACGAGTAGATTAACACAATACCAACAGCACGAGGGTTCTAAACCTGTGTCATTAAATCAGCAAACGTTCCACCCACACTCGTTTGTAGCCGTAAAATATGAAAGTAATACATTAGGTCGTATCAAAGTTAAAGTACCCCCGCTTCGGTCGCCTCGCCCCTTCCACCCTCTTATTTGAAATTCGGATTTGGATAAAATTCCTCGGTACTACAGTTACGATTTCTGTAAAGTGTAAATGTTTTTGTGAAACAACATAATTATGTATTTGGCTACACGAAGTAAAGGTTTTGAATCTACTGGGGGACCCAGTATTTGTATGTATATATAGGTAGGTATATACGAGTATGTTCTATAAGTCATATTATTATGGTTATCCAACGATAACTTGAAAAAGGTTAATTCGATCTATGCTAAATTTGGCAGTCAAGTTTCGTGCAAATACAGTTTCTAGGTTCGAATCCATACAATAATATAAAGACAGCCATCGAAATAATATAAGGAAGAAGCGGCACGAGTCTAATTTCTAGTACACAGCGCGTGGACCCAACATAATTACAGGCAATCTGACACTACACAGCTCCGGTAAAAGTATTATGTTAAGTGTATCAATAACAAAGATAGAGAGACGTACAAGAGACTATAGCGGCGAGAACGAGACAACAATAATTATCACTGTTGCGACTAGTTGCGGTTGTCGGTGAATTGTGTGCAGCACCTAATGTATGCAGTCCACTTTTAGGATCTTGTAGCGTCCCTCCCTTATCTATGATCGAAGAAGATAACAAATATTTCTGTGGCGTTGTTTGTAGAAACAAATCTTTGAAACTACTGAACTGATTAAAACAAATAATTCACTTAAAGAAAGCTACATCAGCCAATCAATCACTGAGTGTCACAGGCTGTTAAAAACATAAGCGAGGGCACGGCTAATGTGATGTAACTGTATATAAGATTAATATGACCATTGGGTTAGGCAGAAATAGAAGTCACAAGCGATCTAGTAACCGTAAAAAAAAGTTAAAAAGTGAGAGTGCCACATTGCATTTTGAATCCCATCAGTAGCTCGTAATTAAAATAATGTAAACGACTGTTTACAGCAATGCAATATCGAGTCGGACAGTCCAGTTGGCAGTCCGTCTGACTGATAAGTAGACCGCCGCCCGTGACAGCGCGTGACAGGAGTGACGGCCTTGACGGCTGTGACGAGCGTGTCACATACCGCAAACTTATTACTGTTGGCCGCCAGTTGACCACATGAGTCTTGTCAGTCTAAGTGGGTTAACAATGACATTAACTTATTTAGACATCGTTAGTTGTAAAAACATGTTCTAAACTCGGTTATACAGCGTTATTGGTAACTTACACTTATGACCACTTACACGTAATATAGTAATTGCCTAAGTCCTTGCTTAACTATTTCAATCTATTTCTTGCTAGTTCCTACCTATTTTTTTTTCAGGAATCGTTAAAGATAAAGATAAAGATAAAGAATATTTATTTGCATACAACATGGTCATATAAAAGATGTTGGAATATTGACACAAAAAGGCTCAAGCATGTTGTGCCGGATAGGCGTACAAATGTCAGAGTGATGGCACTATGCTCGTCAAAATAATAAAATTAAAATTTCAAAATTGTACAAATTAAATTAATATACACAATTAAAGGAACAAATTAAATAACAAAAAACAGTTGATCTCAAAATTAAAGTAAGAATTAAATGTCAATAAAATAATATTAAAACCACCAATGTCAAATAAGGGAATAGATAATAAAAATGTCAGTTGTACATTAAAGTTTGTCATTCAAATAATCATTAATAGTATAGTAGCATTTGATCAATAATAATATTTTTAGCTTGTTCTTGAACAGGTTAAAATTCTGTTCCCTTATAGATTTTGGTATCTTATTGTAGATCAGAGGTCCCATACACACTATATTATTTCTCATCAGGGCTGTCTTCCCTTTGTGATTGCGACGTTTGTCCTGGTCGCGTCGGTTTCTATCGACAGTCTGAGACAGTGTGGGGAATCGCTCTAGGTTTTTTTTTACAAATATGGCTGTCTCTAAAATATATAGGCACGGAAGTGTAAGAATTTTGTATTTTTCGAAGTATGGTTTGCAACTATCTCGGGTTTTAAGCGTAAACATAGCACGAATACAGCGTTTCTGCCTTTTAAAAATGACCTCTTTATTAGTTGAGTTGCCCCAGAAAATAACACCATATCTTAGAATGGATTCGACTAGGCTCGTTAGGAGAACGTTAACTTTATACGCGTGACAAGTGAATATTTCGCTAAAAATAGTTTAAAAGTAGTTAAGCAAGGACTTTCTTATAATTAGTGCAAATGGCCAATAGCCTCCTAAGGACTAGGCTACTTTGGGACATTAAACGCCGCACTCAAAGTCGTTAATGATTACTAAAACTATTACCACCTTTTACTTCTTATCTTGAGATCTTGAGGAAATCTTGAGTTATCAAGATTTCCTATGGAAATGTAGTCCTTGGTTATAGTTTAAGTAATCATTAAAGCGTCTAAGTGCGGCGGTGAAAAAAAAAATCTTCTGCGACATTTGCTAATAAAATTATTTTTTTTACACTTGCCATTACCACGATTTTTCATAATCTCAAGTTCTAAAAAAATATATTTGTTAATTTTTACATTTCATGTCAACCAACGACCTTACATTAACAAAATAGTTAATTAAATTAAAAAGTCATTTAAAGGTAGACCTTCTAAGAAATGTATGCATGTAAATGTAAAAAAAAGGAATTGACGCACAAATACAATGTTGACAAATATTCTTAGTTTGTCACTGATCGGAAAAGACGGAAGAGGGAGGTCTACGGTAAGGTAGAGTGGGGGCGAGTAAGTCAATTATTCTAGGCCGATCAGGGCAGTCAATGGCAGATGTTATATTTTTTTAAGCAAAATGACATCGGAACAATCGTGGCGTTGGTTTAGTAGAAGAAAATGATGTTTTGCACATAACTCAACATAATTATCAGTAATTCTAAACTCAAATGTCAAAGTAATTAATTAATAACTTAATTCATTATTAACTTACGCAAAATAGGGAGAGTCATAGTTTGTAGTTATCGATGCAGATACGATCGATCAGCGCTAAGTATTTATAGAAATCCCAACAGAAATTGACAAACATCCTCACACTAAAAATTAGGGCGGTACTAGACGGGCCATATTTTTTCTGCAATACTGACTTTGTAGACCAGCCACTATTAGCCATGCTAGAAATTTATGAATAAATGTCTGGCCACACTCGACATTTAATATTGTCGCAATATTGCCGGGCCAGAATTGCAGTATAAATCTGGCTCGGCCCGCACGCTTACCAATATCCCTGTTTACATTTTCATGCTCTCTTTCTCTGGAAGACGAGTGTGTTGTTTGAGTAGTCCAAATGGACCCTATTAAATTAAGAATGATCTATACATTTTAGATTATTCTTTTATGTTTTTACCCCCAATTTTTTTTCAGTCAGCGAACTTGCAGATTCTACAAGATCGTGGCTCTTAATAAAAAGAAAAACTAGATTAATGATCTTTTAAATACTTACATTTGTAACATTGAATAAAAATAACTACGTCAGCTGGCTTTCCAATGAAGAAAATAATGATAAGCCATAATAATGAAATTCACGTCAGTTGTATTTTTGATGGTGATTGTAAGTAGTTACTGAATTTTCTAGAAAATTGTGCATTGTTTTAACTGTTCAGTTTTAATGTGCATTTTCAACAAGCTTCATTTGTAATTTCAGACCTACCTATTACAATTTTATGGGTTAGGTTTGAAAATAAAATCCTATTTATTTAATGGGCACTTTTAATACTTCCAATTTAAACTGGCCGCATGAGAATATCAGATGTTTGTCAAAAGTTATAAATAACAGTCATTCGGGTTCATTGTTGGAGAAAATCGACATTTTCATGTTTATTGCGATCTGATAGGAGTTTATTTAATGCTATCTCGATAGCTCCATAACTTGCATTGAGTAAGCACTTTAGATGCTTTAGGTATATGTATATATTATGTACTTACATATATTGTTGCATATGTTTTTTAACCGACTCCAGGAGGAGGTAATCATTTCGTCGTATTTTTTTGTATGTTCCCGATTACTCGAAGAACTGAACCGTTTGATTTTTTTGTTTGTTTTATTAATGGGTATATACTTCGAAGGTGGTCGCATTTTTTCAACCAACGAAACGGAGGAGGCTTACAAGTCGACGCGTATATATTTGTATGTTTATTTTTTTTATTGAAATCGTTCGAGCGATTTTTGAATACTTACAGATTGGTCACATTGTCAAAATCTAAGTCTGATGAGAAGTCGGTTTATTAATTTAAAAGATTATCTAAAACTTAATAAATCTCTATTTTTAATCTCTTATTTTTAATAATATAAATAGAGATTAAAAATAGATAATCTCTTATCTATTTTTAATCTCTATTTTTAATCTCTATTTTTTTCTAAATATTAATTAAATTTACACATCTCACATACTCGTAGTACGAAACGAAGTCGCCTTTCGAGTCTATATAGCGGTATATCCCTGTATGTATATCCGCTAACTCCTCAAAAACCACGCAATGTATGATCTGTGTGCAGTTTTCGCTATCAGTTAGATCATTTTGTCACGGAAGGTGTATAGGAACCGTGCGTAGCCGAGGCGGCTTACTAGTTATGATATATGCTAATAATCTGTCTAAAAATTATTTCTGAAAAAACAGCTTCATCAATTCCTCGTATAACCTTGACGAGATAGACTTAAGTGCATTTCTACTATTAAGTTAATAATGGTACAGCTCTGACCGAAAAAGGCGAAACAATTCAATATAAATGCAAATTAACCGAAAGACAAACAGATTGCGAGAAATATTAATGTTCAGACTTGTCTCGCGGGAGGCCTGCGGACGCAGTACGGAAGCTCGCGCTGCTTCTGCTAATAAGTATTTATCTATTGCACCAATTACACTTATTATTAAGAATTACAGAGCAATACATTAGATGTCAAAAATACAATAAAAATAAATAGCAATAAATGTCAAATTCAAATAAATATAAATATTATAATCATTACAAAAAACAATACATTTTTAATAAATATAGGTCAAAGAAAATGTATGTATTACAGGGAGTTTTTCACAAAATGTCAGGAGATATTTCATTAGAACATGTCATTTGTCGTCGAAAATATCAAAATCATTGTTCTGTTTTAGGAATGCGTTGAGAACACGGGGGATGCGACACATTGGGTTATAGGCTCGCGACTTCGTACGTCTAGCGCCGCCGGCGGTTTCATGGTCGACAATTAATTACCGACTTAAAAAGCGGCCATACCACGATTGTCCACCCACGCAAACGTTTACTTAAATCGCTTCGTTTAAAGAGTTGAAAATTGGATAACATATTTGATGGTCCATTAAGATCGGCGCCTAGAATACCACTTATTTGCCGTTTGTATTGGTATTAATCGTAATAAGAATACAAATAAGAATAAGAGTCTCAGTTAAACTTTATAAAACTGACCTGGTTGTTTAATAAAAAAAAACTGTGTTGTAATCGTTTAAAATTTAGAACACCACGTTCAAATAGTTTTTTTAGATCATACTTTTTGTGTTCTTTTTTCAAAATAAGAATGATTTACAAAGTTCTAGCTTCTCATTTCGTTCTCTTCGTTCTCGCTCAGTCGAAAAGTAAGACTTGAACTGAAAGATAGAGATAAAAGGCAAAAACCAGAGAATATAGAGGGAGTAACGTTTACAGTTAATTAGATACAGATTTTTAGAATCAATATTTATCATTAGCAAAAATGTGCATACTTACAGGTGAAAATACTTTATTTAGAACTATGATAAAAGTAGATGACTCGCTGACACTAAAAAACTCGCAGGGTAACAACGTCCATCTCCGGAAGAAAAAAAAAGACACTTTTTTACAAAACTAGTTTAAATATTAAACAAAAAATAACGAGAAAGGAAGATTAGCTAAATTGAAGTCACTGTTTTTTGGTACATAAGGGTCACCTGGTCGGCTGACATCGCTCGCGCCGCGCCATAACGAATTCATAAAAGTTGCCGGACGAGAGAGGAGAGGACTAATATTGAAGCAGCGGAATTGACGGCGAAGCGGACAATTTTACAAGAACTGGGCAATGGCAAGGTCGCGAATTTAACTAACGGCTATACCGCAATAGATATAAAAAGGAACGTTATCTGTATGTTTTGAGATTGGCTTCTTTATGCTGTCACAGAAAACGTAAAACGCATAGATAGACAGTCAAATCAAATTACTTCGAAGATACACGTCAGAGTGGACGTCAAAACGTCACTTTGTTCGGAAAAAGAGCCACTACCCAGACAGACAGACAACATATAAGACAGAAGACATATAAGAAATATTATAGCCCTTTTTCATAAGCGTTGTATATCCTGGGAATAGATTATACAGTGTTTAGTCTTTTGTTCTTAATTTTTAACTCCATCGAAAATAACAGAACTCTATTATAACTATTACGAGACTATACAACGTTTATTACTGGGCGAGGGGGATTCTGTTTATGTATCACGTCACATGTGCAATTTTTGGTCATATTTAATCAAGATCGGTTCAGCCACTTATTATTGTCGGGCGTGAAATAAATAGACAAAGAATGAAATGGAGAGTAAAATTTAAAAGTAAGTGAAATAAAATGGAGAAGTAACATAATGACAAGGCGCCTTCGAATGTCTTTGTCGATATGATAATAGTAATTGTAACACAACCCATTGACGTCCGATGGGGCTGATTAAATTTCCGCGAAGGTAGCAAAACGGAAAAACGCAATAAGTTGTTTGGAGCACAAATGAAATTGGAACGGCGACGCGCCGGCAACGAGCCGCGAGAGGGGCACTGTACAGCTTGACCACCACCGACATGAAAAATATATGCTATTGTTATAAATTTGGAATTGTTTTTTAAGTTTTTAGTTTTAGGGAATAAATCCTTTTTTTTAACATATGTCTACGAATAGAGAAATTGTTGAATTTTGTTTTATCAGCCGAATAAAAAGAGGGCGTATCAACAAGATCCAAGATTCATTTATTTGTGAGAACATGGCTTAGTAGGTATACCTACGACATACAGAGTAGCATACAGATTATTACAGATTTTAACAAGTAACATTATTAAAACAAAAACAGAAGACCCGGCTGCAAAATACTGTGCCGTATGTCACTCGCACTATCAAGACGACTCAAATGACTCCTCTCATGTCGAAGAGCTTTTTAGGCTGTAGGCCGTGCCAAAGAAACCTCATACATACATACATATATACCCACATACATAATTACATATTTTCATACATACACTCAAAAAATGTAACCCTTCTTTTTGCGCAGTCGGGTAATATTCAAACACATATGGTAATATTCATACACATTACCTGGCTTGGTGTGTTTTACAAATAATGATTATGCATTTAATTAAAACAATACTATATAATAACAATGCATAATTTAATTAGAGGTGTGTCATGTCAATAAAATCTGCTAGAAAGCCCGGCGCGGCGTCGCCGCTACAATATGTACATAATAACAATTGGCAGAAAAGAAAATGTATTAAATAAAATGTATTAATTAAAAATGTATTTATTAGTTAGTACCTACTAACTAATAAACGCTGTATAGCCTCAAAATACTCTTAGAGTGTTAATAGTCACTGGACCGAAAAAAGGACACACCAAAAACAAACAAACAAAAACTGAACTATTCCGAGGCTGTACATCGTTTATTAGTAAGGGGAAACGTATCAGTACAGTCAAGCTATACTGGCCCAAGCAATAAATCTAGACTTAGTTCTCGCATTATGCCTGCGCGGACGACGGGGGGAGGGGGAGCTACCCGCGGAAGGGGGGAGAAAGGGGAAGATTTAATAAGTTCTACTTTTGTGCCTCTACTGTAGCTGTTAAGGGGAGGCTCAGATTGCCAGGCCTTTCTATTTGTAGCGCAGTAAAACTGTGTCGTTGAAAGAGGCTTAAATATTTGGACCTTTATATCCTTGCTACACGATCGACAAGCGTCCCGACACAGGCGACTTTGGTGGTTTTACAGCAAATTTCGAAACATCTTTCTCTGTCGCCGAGCAAGGTCACCTCTGTCGGGAACGTGTCGATCGTGTAGCAGGCCCTTTATTGTGTAGGTATAAGCTGCCAGTGGTCTGTGTGCACCGCCCACTTGCATCAACTTACTCAACGTCAGCTAACAACTTCATACGTCAACTAACGGCATACGAGCGAGTTACGTCAACTAAAAACATACGAGCGAGTGGGACGAGATACAATTACCAAAATAGTAACATTACTAAAAAAAAAAACCCGGCTGTATAATATTGTACCCTATGTCACTTCCACTATCAAGACGATACAAATGACACCTCATATGTCGAAATCCATCAAGCTGTTTAGGTTGTAGAGCGGGCCAAAGAAACCTCATATTTCCATACCCAAATACATACATACATATATTATACACTCCAGAACATTTAACCCTCTTTCTTGCGCAGTCGGGTAATAAGGCTCTGAGACATAGTTGGTTATTTTTACCTGCATAAACAAATTGAACCTATAAACACAGAAATACCGAGAAACTACTGTCAACACGAATCAGTTTAGCCATAACAAAACAGAGAAAAAACTTTCGCAATATTCGTGTGCTAAACTGTGGTTCAGACCGCTATTTTCTGCTCTGCTAAATACGTTGCTGAAACGCACTGAAATAACATTGGACAACAGAACAGTACGAGCGCGGACAACTATTCGTTATTTCCGCAGCGCGACGCTCACCCACACCGGCACAGGTTATGTTAGAGTTGCCCCATGTAATAGGGAGTATGCCGTGGTTACAATCACATACGCGGATTTTAGTTGGCACGTGTCGGTAGCATTAGATATTAATATGGGTTTGTATAACATTATCATGACATTACCTTAGTATATTGTTGTCAGTGGACCATATGTTTTTATATGATTATACCCACTCGAATAAGTGATGGAATTGGTAGTACTCGTATGTTACCAAAGCCGTACTCACTGAGCCATGTTGGCCGAGTGTGATGAACAGTGCCTTCCGTTTCGGGGGTCGTGAGTTCGATTCTGGTCGTACACCAATTAACTTTTCTCTCATAGAAAACTCAACATGTAGTCAATATGGCACGTGCTTTTACGGTGAAGGAAAAACATCGCGAGGAAACCGCCATGTCCTAGAAATAATAACCCGAAGGAGTTGTGACATCCACCAACCCGCTCTGAGCCAGCGTGGTATATCACAGCTCAATCACCCAAATGTAGAATGGATTGGTGCCCCTGCAATAAACGATAGTACGATAGTTAGATACGTAAAAGATAGTGATGATGACTCACACAGAATATATATATACATACCAGCATAAATATTTAATCACGTCTCTTTCCCATAGCGGTAGGCGGAAACCGCTCTCCACTTGCTACGATCCTGGTACACATCTTCCGCTTCTTCCATTTCCATGAGTCTTTTTATACACGCTCGTCAGTTACGGGTACTCTTGACCTGGCATTTCTTTAAAACGTCTTCGATTTGGTCGAAACACTCGCGCCCAGGTCGACTCTTACCGATTTGACCATCCACACTCGCCTTGTAAACCTGTTTCGTCAATCTCCTTTTATCCATATTCTCAATGCGCTAAACCATCTAAGCATCCGTTTCTTTGCTTCCTATCTTTTCAACAAAAAATAAATTTACCAAAGAATAGCTGAAATCATTACTATTATAATACACAATTACATTTGTTAAGAGTCCCGCAACGCTCTGAAATTTCGATACAAACGCGCTCAAATTTCTTGAAAACCATTTGTCAGATTATGATGAAATTTAACATGTACAATTAAATTAAAAATATCTGCGCCCCTGTGTTGTATTGTTCTTGGTTTGTTTTTTCTAAAACGTTCTAAAGCGAAAATAGAGCTATGAAAAATATCCGCATTTGTAAGGGGTCACTTTTGACTGATTTATTCAATAGATAGACAAAGCAAATCAAAAATCCCTTTACATAGGGAGGTTGTCTACATCATTAGCTTAGTTAATGATGCTTTTAATGGAGCTTATCTCAGCTTATATCTGTAATTTATTTATTATTTGAAAAAATAATGCCCCTCAGTTTCTTGCCTGTTCTTCTGAGTAGAGGCTTTTTGTCCGAACAAGGCGGTCGAGTCTATTTAAATAACTTTGACGTTCATAAGTGTATCTCTGATACCTAAATTGAATAAAAACATTTTGACTTTGACTTTGACTTACTAGTTTTAAATAAAATTAAAATTAAAATCAACCCCAAAGCTTGCCGATTTTAGCCAATCTCACTCTTGTTACTCTTGTGCCAACTGAAAAGCTGCGTACCCACTGTTCCACGCTCCGCTTGTACAAAGGGCAAACTCTCGGAAACGGGTTTTTGTTCAAATAATTAAATTCGATTCGGTTTCCCTAAAGCCTAGGTCACGCTTCTGCGAATGACAACCAATTTATTTAGTGAGATAGGATATTGTGACAATGCCTAGCGTTGAAACGCCGGCCACACTGAAATAGCTAGGTGTGATGTGAAACCGAATATTTCAGATTGTGTAGGTAGATGTCAGGTATTGAAGCCACAGTGCATAGTGCGAGTGTGTAGGCCGCTGGATGACTGAAAGGTTTTGATTCTGAATAACGCTACTGTGAAAGTTCGAGACTCCGAAAAACGGCATTACTTCAATTTACTCCGGAGTAACTTAAATTCTTAATTCCATTGTAAATATTCATTAAAAAAATAATATTTTGACACCGTTCAAACAAGCATGGGATTCTGAACTTACTGATGTTTTAAATATATTTTATTGATTTGAGTAAAATTTTGATTTATATTGGGTTCATGTTTTGAGCCTTATTACGCGGTACGCTTTGCATAATGTCTTTTTAAAATACATAAGCATTGACTGAAAACGTGTCTAACTTTTGATTTAATCGCTTTGAGTGTGTCTCAGCATTTAGTTAGGGAGTGTGTGTACATAGCGTAATTGGAAAACAGCTGTTTTTAGAGTGTGAAGTGTTACAAATGCACAAAGGTCAACTAAATAAACAGTCGATTCCCTGGTGGTGGGACTCTTTGTGGTGAAATTAGGTACACGGAACGCATAGTGTAAACATCTTGCTCGAGCGAGATTTTCTGCTCATCGACCGTTAGCGAGCGAAGCGTCTCTGCTTCAGCTTCGACAAAAATGCTTTGTAAAGTATTAATTCTGTCAAAACATTTGAAATCATATCTCCGCTAATCATATTTTGAAAAAAAAAAACAAAATTGACTTATAAATAAAAATTATGAATAATTATCAAACCTGCTCACAAAATTTAACGAGAATCCGTTGAAGAATGCAACCTGTAGAGAAGGACAAACGTCGGCCGCGAGGTCTACAGCTTACAGAACCACTATTTTTCAGTTCTGTTTCAAATGACGTGTATCTGAAACCTAACAGCATGATTGCAGCTTCCAATCCCGTTGTAACCCGTCAACGTTACAGGATAGTATCCTTTTCAGGTCCCGTACAATTCGCGACATCGCACGCCGAGTCAGCGTCCAGTATTGTTCAAAGGACGAGGAGACCAATAGAGTACTCGCAGACTTGTGAAGGAAGATGACGCAAATGTCGGTTATGCCGATATCTCTACAAGAGCTCGAAAAGGTTAGGAATTTTTTTAAACATATACTTGTTGTAGCTTTGTCAAGCGAGGCGGTCAAACGCAAACTTTTCATTGAAAAGTAGTAAAAAACAAGTATTGCTTGTAATGTAATTTTATAATAGAATTATAGCCATATATTAAAAAAAGTTAATAATTAATTATTAAAGTATCTTACACAAAACTTAAACATGTATTTTTTATTGTAGAATTAGGTTAAAGTTCTTTATTTACGCTTTACACATGTCATTTAGATCAAATAAGCGTTTTTCGACTTGCCGACACGGCCCGGCACGGCACGGCAGCCTAGTATGCACAAAAAAAAAAGGTTTGAAAAGGTATGGCAAGCTTTTCGCCTTCGGCATCGGCACGGAGGCCTTAATCCAACCGCCGCCGTACCGTGCCGTGCCGGGCCGTGCTGACAAGTAGAAAAACGGCACTATGCACAGTTTTCTAACTAGCGAACACCAGCTTCTCTTGTTCTGTGGATACCGGCGGACATCGAATCGGTGATACTTTTACCAAATAGCAGCTTTGTGAGATTGTGAGGATTCTCGCGTTGGCGTCGTCTGCAATACCTTTTATACTGTAGAGTAACGGTTCTAATACAACGCGGACTGATTTCTATACTATTTAGAATTTGGAGTAAAGATTTCAAAAGAGGGATTTGCAAATCTTTTAAAAATTTATTTTGACATATGAAGTAAATCTTTGCTAAATCCATTTTAAAGTTGCAGGTTTTTATAAGTTTAAAACTGAAATAAAGATAATTAAGTGAATAAAAACCATTTTGAATTATACCTACTATTTACCTACTTATCGAGTAGGATCAACTGGGGCAAATGCGTCTGTGGGGCAATTGCGTCTTTCGAGAATTACTGACAAACCTTTCACAAATTGGGCAACTAACGCCATCTTGTACAGATTATTGCAACTTAAGGGAAAAAAAAGATGTAAGTGGTGCCTAATTTGTAAAGGGTATGTCTGTAATTCTCGAAAGACGCAATTGCCCCAAAAACACATTCGCCCCAGTTGTCTTTAAATTTACTGCCCACCCTTAAGAGGGCCGCGACGTTCTGAAATTTCCATACAAACGCACTACTCAAATTTCTTGAAAACCATTTGTCAGATTATGATGAAATTTAGCATGTACAATTAAATTAACAATATCTTCGCCCCTATGTTCTTGGTTTTTTTTAAAACGTTCTCAAGCAAAAATAGAGCTATGAAAAATATCCGCATTTTAAGGGGTCACTTTTGACTGATTTATTCAATAGGTAGACAAAGCAAATCAAAAATTCCATTACATTGGGAGGTTGTCTACATCATTAGCTGTTAAATGAATCAATAATACAAGGGAAATTCTTGAATGATTACAGTAGTGTAAAAGTCATAAAAAAATTAAAATCGCCTTTTCACTCTGTAGGCTCGTCAGTATCATTACTCGCTCTCTTCACTCGTCTTCTTCTTCTAGACGAAATGGCGATAGAATACCTTAAGCCAATGCGAAGTTAGTCTAGGTCGCCTAGGTCGAAATTAGTTAGGTCGCCGGACTCTTAAAAATATCTGGTTAAGTCCTTGCAAACATACAAGCAAGTAAACTAGTCAAAATCGTGATAATTTGACCTAAACATGAGTTCTATTCACTATCTCTGTCTCCATGCACCCGGAGACTCCAAGCGCTTTGCTAACTGCATCCTAACGTAGTAACACGACGATAATTTTCATCCATAAATCAATACTGGCCTGACCTGACACAATTAGTTACCATAACGAGTCTCGTCGCGTCGCCCACCGGTAGGACCACGCGTGGGCATGGGCGTGGGAAGGTGAGATAATTACTCGTAGTTGCTCTCGCGTTGCCTACCGAAGCGGAAACCGACTCGATGGCGCGTGCAGTGCTCTAAATACAAATAAACGCTAGCCTAGCGGATAAACGTTATCAGTTGAAATGTGATCGAGTTCCCTGTTTGCTGTAAAGCCACAATCATTATTGGCGGTTTTGTCAGCATTTGGGGATAAATAATAGGGACAGTTTTGCACACACGCAAGCCTAGCAAGCACGCCGCAATAAAAAAATTTGAACCTTTTTATCGAGACAGACGTATATTTTATACGTGGCCTTGTTACGTCCTCACATGACAACAAGTATGAATTAGAAATTTAAAAAAAACTCCCGATACCGATTTTCAGCAAACATAGAATGCTCCCGGCTAATTAAGCTTTCAAACAAACAAAAAAAAAATCATCCGTTCGGGAGCTACGATGCCACAGACACACACACACACATACTTAAAGGCACGTCAAACATAGAAGTCCCCGTCTTTTTTTGCGTCGGGAGTTAAAAAATATTGACAAGATTTTGTCGCGGCGCGCATGATGAAGCTGACGGTTGTCTGACCTCAAACTAAGAAAAGCTTGTACTATGGCTGTTAGAGACTATATATAGATACATAAGTATGCACTGGTATACAATGATAAGCATATTTTAATATAGTTAAATAGATATTAACACCCAGACGTAGAACAAACACAAATGTTCATCATATGTTTACCCTAGGCACCCCTAGGTGTGAATCAAACCTATATCCCCAGGCTCGAAAGGCAGGTTCATTACCCACTGACCCACCAAGGCAGTTAATACCATAACATCGATAAATGTACGTTTTTTTTAGTTAAATTTGAGTTGTTTTTTTTTAGATAATTCCTTCTCTACATTTTTTGATAAACGAGTAAATATTCCAGCTCTATTTTTTGAAAAGCTATTATGTTACCTAATTAATACTAGTCTACTACTAGGGTCTGTGAGCAATAGACCTCTCGGCCAACGTTTGTCCTCCACTACAGGTCGCATTTCTTAACCGATTGTCTTAAAATTTTGTAAGTGGGTTCGATAATTACGATAATTACCAGTTCACGTCGCTAGAATTATTTACGCTCGGCGCAAAATTTATCTTTTACCAATCAGAGTTGTGTATTTGTTCTTCTCAATTCCAAAATTCTTCCTACCCTCTTCTCTTTACGGGTACTAACCATTTTATTCAATGACAGCTGTAAAATTGTCCGAATACTTCCGAATGTTCCCGAATGCTCCCGAATATGACACAATTACAGTTTGACGACTATTCTGGCAGTAAAGTGACGCTTGAGTTTATGATGTTGTCCGTTCGGCGCGACTTTGATGAGGTTTTATAAGGTGAGTCGTAAACAAATTATACTGAACAAGTTACGTTATATGGCACAGAAGTATCTTTAGCTTGCGAAGCTATTCAGATGAAGAAAGCTAAGAATAGAAGTGACAAATCTTTAGTTGTATTATCCCGAAGCAAGTATAAATAAAAGAAATTAAAAACTCCCGACTCCGATTTTCTTCAAACATAGCTAAGAATACCCAACTAATTCTCCTTTCAAAAAAAAAAAAAAAAATACAAAATCAAAATCAGTTCATCCGTTCGTGAGCTAGAATGCTACAGACAGACACACACATACAAGTCAAACTCACAACACCGTCGTTTTGCGTCGGGGTTAAAATAAACGGTTCCTGCAGGACAGCGGGTGAAACCGCGGGGCGCAGCTAGTGTGCGATAAATAGCTGGGTTGGTTGCGTGCGATAATAGATTTTGCTTGAAAATTAAGCTGTTTTAAACATAAATTTGCCAAACCACGAACCATTCAAGTCAGTAAATCAAGAAATAAAACCAGAAGGCGGTACGCAATGAAAGAGTCCTTTTAAAAGCATATTACAGTTTATTACACGGACCGTCTGAATTGCAGCGCTTCGACAGTTCCCAGCCGTAACCGGCCATTTCACGGAGAGAATTAACTACCTACTTACACCATGTGGTTTCCTTTGCAATTCTATTTTACTGTGGAATTAAGTATTTTTATATTTATTGTGTACTAATTCACAGAAATTGGCAGAGAGGTTCTCGGTCGAGGGTGGCGACCATGAACCGGTAGACGTAGCGTGGGAAGGCCTCCCACAACTTGGATTGACGATATGTTGAGGGTCGGATAGGAAGCCGCTGGATGCAGCACAGGGCCGGTCGTTGCCTGTTCTTCTTGCCTGTTCTTCTGAGTAGAGGCTTTTTGTCCGAACAAGGCGGTCGAGTCTATTTAAATAACTTTGACGTTCATAAGTGTATCTTTGATACCTAAATTGAATAAAAACATTTTGACTTGACTTGACTTGACTTGTTGTGGAGATCATTGGGGAGGCCTTTCTCCAGCAGTGGACGTCATGCGGCCTGGAATAATGATGATTGTGTACTAGCTCATCTTTCTCCAGCAGTGGACGTCATGCGGCCTGGAATAATGATGATTGTGTACTAGCTCATCTTTTCACGGCTTTGCGCGCGTTTTACAGCCTCCTAGCTGCGCCTCGCGGTAAGACCCGCGATCCCAAAAGAACCATTAATTTTCGGGATAAAAAGTACCCTATGTCCTTTTCTGTACCCCTGACAACGTGGACGCACAACTTCATGGTGATCGATTGAGTAGTTAAGGCGTGAAAGCGAACCAAACAAACAAATTTACTTTCACATTTATAATACAATACAATATTACTTTATTGCACACCAAAAACTACATGAAAATCTTAAAAACTAAAATACATTTTTCGGCAGTACAAGGGCGACCTTAATATCCTACTAGTTTACATTAGGATGCATGCACACATTTCACCATTGTCGCAAGCAAATGCAACCAGACGTAAAAGTCATAATTATTGTTATCTCTTTCTCGCTACAGTCTCTTGTACATTTACGAGTATCTTTGTCATTGATACACGTAACATAATATTATTAATGGAGCTGTGTAGTGTCTGTTGCTTGTTGTTGTATTGGGTCCACGTGCTCTGTACTAGAAATTAGACTCGTACCGCTTCTTCCATTATTTCGATCAGTGTTCAAACGATAAAATTTGGTCTTAAACTAAATAACGTAGAACATAAATCCAATGCCTCAGAAAGTTACGTAATTTTCCCGATTCCAATTGGGATATTGTAAAAAACTCAACATACCACGCGGGAAATCAATTCAGTGGGTAGTTGGTAGGACTATATCTCACGTTCGATGAGTTATAGCGCACGCGATATCTCTATACGACCCACATCGTTGTTCTTACTGCGCTGGGTCGGACGACGAGACAGTAGTGTAGCTTTGGACAAGATTTATAGATTACATGCACATAAGGATGACCTGAAACGTCTCTTCGTCAATCGCCTTCGTAGGAAAAAAAATAGTTTATTTGAGACCAACTACGTTCTATAATGGAAAGTGGAGCTGAGGAGAAAACTCGCTAAAAGAGACCTAAAGGGTCCAAAGTCACAAGTTGGCCCCATCTCAGCTTATTTCCGACTGTTAACCGGCGCTGGTTTTCCGATGGATCCGTTTGATGATGTCACGGTTCACCCCTGCCCTGACCTGGGTTCTGACCCTCTACTTTGGTCTACTATGTATGAGTAGTCTAAGCTCTAACTGTCCTGCTCTTCTACTTATATAATATCTTTGATTGTATGTTTCTACGTCAGCATAAACGGACTAAACGGTCAAACTCCCTTCCATTAATTTGATGAAATTCGATAAGGGTAGACGACGAAGACGCTTGAAGTAAACAATTTGCGAACTTTAAGAGTATGTAAGAGATACTTTTAAAAAACTTTTTGGTCTGGAAAATTGTAGAATTTTACTACACTACATTAATAATTTTACTACGCTTAAGGTGTCTCACATAGCCAAACAGATAAAAAAACTGCTTTTATCTTTCCACGAAAACTAATATACTGCCTTACTCTGTTAGCAAGATTTATAGCACACCTGTGCGAATTTATAACTACCCGCAAACGGTTTTTGGACTCCGAACCTCGTGTAAGCGCGTGTCGGCCGAGTCGGTATAATGTGACTTGGGTTACTAGTAGGAACTGCGTACCTACTTATAACGCAAAAGGTAGGCAGTATGCTTGACTTTTATACTTGTTTATAATACAACGAGCTGGTTTTGGGTGTTAGCAGTACCTACGGGTGTTGTCCTACCCGTCAGAGTAAACTACTTTTAGAACATAAGTTAGCAAAATTCAAAATAAAATATATAGTCTCCATACAAAATAATTAGTCAAGTTATTAATTTTGTATGAAGTCACGATATTTTTTTTTCTTGAATTTTCTTGAAATTCATTGTGTGGACAGGTGTGCGTATTGAATGTCATCATCTGCAATGTAACTGGAGCTCGGTGCATGGCGACAGGCTTGCCCGATTTAAAGGCGTGACGATATCCTACTAATATTATAAACGCGAAAGTTTGTATGTATGGATGGATGGATGGATGGATGTTTGTTACTCTTTCACGCCAGAACGGCTGAACAGATCTGGATGAAATTTGGCACAGAGATAGTTTATAGTCTAGAATAGCAAATAGGATACTTTTTAAACGCGGGTGAAACCGCGGGGCGCAGCTAGTTATGTTATATGGGACTAGGTACAAGTCTCACACAACATTCGTTGTCAGGAAGTCTATTATAAAGTCACAAGTAGATTTAGGGCCGCATTTTGATACGACGCTCAGTCATGAATCTCGATTTACTTATGAAAACAATACAATACAATAACTCTTTATTGTCGCCAAATACAAAATAAACCTAAATTAAACACTTAAAAATATAGGCGCAATGCTTCCAGACAACCTTTGGATGGAATAAAAACATTATGATTAAGCATGAACGGTTGTGTGGGCTAAAGAAAAAAAAGAAAATTTACTAAGTAAAACTATGTACTCGTAGTTTAGAAATAGTTTAGGGTTTAAGAAGTACATGAGACGTGCACAGTACCACAAACCACAACCGTAGATTGCAGAGGGCTAGAGAAGAGACTGATACTCAGCAGTGGGTGGAAAATAGTTGACGGTATACAAAATGCAGTAAAAGTAATACTAACCTAGTGACTGTAAATGGCAGCAGAAGACTGACTAGGTATATACAGCATGTTTCAAAAAACCTGTTGTATAATTTGAAGGGCATGTACACACACTTTTATTAATATTGGTACTAATTTAAGTAATCGTGCCAAAATACCACAAAAAAAATGCACGTTGCAAATAGGTAGAGTTTAAGAACGCTAGAAAAAAAAAAGCTGCGTTCACGCTTTTAGGAAGGCGGAGCGCGATGTGTGTTCAACCTTTTTAGAGTCAATATTTAATTTAAACTAGCATAATTGCATCTTCCAGTCGATACTGAATGCGCACCACGCGGATATAACATGGTTTTTGTAACACCCTGTAAAACGTATTCCAGAGATAATATTTTCCAACAATAAACTCTAAGCTAATTTAATTATGAAAATTTTAGATGACAGAACAATCACTTTAAAATTAAAACTTAGCTATTTAAGCGTTGGTGTCACCTACGCTTCTATTACTGAGTAATGCGCAATAAAGCAGCTCCTACACTTTATATCGACAGCTTTACTTAAGACTAAGTTTCTTCCAGGCTTATAGTACTATTTGACAGCCTCGGTGGCTCAGTTGGTAGTGAACCTGCTTGGAGGCGTGGGTTCGATTCCCATCTAAAGCAAACATTTAAGTGATGAACAGTTGTGTTTGGATGTTAATATCTATCTATGGTACATACTTCAAAATATATAACTAACGCATAGTTGATTGAATCAGGCGTTACTTTGCGGAAGTTCATCTTCAAATTGTTACTTGAACTAATATCTAGTGTAATTCCGCTTTAACGTCGCATTAAGTACATCAAGGAATATGAATTTTCTATTTTATTCTTAATTTAGATTTTTTTTAAAATTAATTTAATGTCATTTACTACAAAACTTCATACAAATTGATATTTGAATCTAATTTAAACGTTTTACAATTTGATATTTCGACTGAAAATCATTAAAATCGAGTCAAAGCTGGCGGAGTAATCGAGTAACATACATGCAAAAAAAACATACAGTCGATTTGAGAACTTCCTTCTTTTTGGAAGTCGGTTAAAATGTATAAATAACGGAGGATCGTGACGTAAAAAGAGCTTACCTGGGATTGGCGAAGGGCTGAAGGCCTGTCGGCCGTCCCAAGTATGGGTGGCTAGATGAAGCGGCTAAAGATCTTGGAGAACTTAAAGTTGGTGCTTGGCATGAACTTGCTCAAGACAGAGAAAAGTGGCGTTTCTTAGTATCGGAGGCCAAGACACGGCTCGCTGCGCCAACAAAGTATGTACATTGTATATATCATGTGTACATAACGTATGTATATTGTATATATTAGTCCCTGGCAACCCTTGTACAAGTTTTGCTTAGTTTGGAGTCAGACGACCGTGTGTGAAATCTCCCGAATGTTTATTTAATTCAATTTTGTGGTCAACAATACGTTTTATTATGGAAACTGACGTGGTTTTCACACATTATGATTTAAAACACGGGAATTGCTCACGTACGATTCAGTCGATTATTCCGACTATAGTTTCAACCGCATTCGGCGGTCTTCATCAGGGCGAGTGCGCGCGCGCGGCTGCGTCTCGCATAGCTCAGAGCTATGCGAGACGCAGCCGCGTGAGTAATTCCCGTGTTTTAAATCATAAAATACGTTTTATATTCCAGCATTTATAATCAGAGCTATGCTACTGCTTCCCTGACAATAATTAAATTTGTCTGATGAACTACCAAACTATCTATCTAATGAGCTAGTTACCGAACTAACTGTTGTGTTTAAACTAAACACAAATTCGCCGGCTTAATACATCACGGAGAACGCTTGTTAGAGCTAACGATGATCTACATTCTGAGCTAAGCTGTTGTTATCGGAAATATCAAGCCGATCAAGCTAATGACTTGTAAGCTGGGCTCACAATGCACGAGTTACTCTAGCGCTAACATTATTAACATTTTAAGGAAAATGTTTTGTTTAAACTCAAACATATGTAATGTTCATCAAACTATACAATGTTTAAAAATTTAAATTGTTTTTAAATTAAAATCGTTACTCGAAAATCACGGTCAAAGTAAAGAAAAGCGGAATTATTTCTTGCTCGGTGGCTCAGTTGGTAGTGAACCTACCATCTGAGCTTGGGGCGTGGGTTCGATTCCCACCCAGGGCAAACATTTATGTGGTGAACATTTGTGTTTGTTTTATGTCTGGGTGTTCAATATCTATTTAAGTATGTATTTAAAAATATACATGTACGTGTATCAGTCTCTGGCAGCCATAGTACAAGCTTTGCTCAGTTTGGGGTCAGGCGACCGTGTGTGAAAAAATCCTGAATTTATTTATTTATTTATTTTACATTTGAACCGTTGTTGGTACAACAGACCAAGAGTACGCGTACTATGCGTTTGTCGCAATTTGGTTTCCTCCCTATAAAAACGTTAGTAATAGCATACCTTTAAAGTCAAAGTCAAAGTCAATATGTTTTTATTCAATTTGGGTATCAAAGATACACTTATGAACGATAAAAATGTTAATATTCTCTTAGGCAATTTTTTTATTAAGTAAGTAAATAATTTTGCATAAAATTAATCAGGCTTTAGTAAGATAGGCGGTTTCAATTCAACCGATTTTCATGAACATTTTTTTTCAATAAAAAGTGCTAATGAATTTCCACTCGTATGAATATCCAAAAAGTCGTCGATCATCACCTGTGGGCGAGAGTGACCGATTCGCCGTCGGCGGCACTCAATCAGTCACTCGCCATCATACCGGAGTCCGGACCCACGTGTACAACACCGGCTTACTATGACGTAAGTGTGCGACGGCGGATGTGGCTGTATTGTTGCGATTTGGTTAACATTGACATTTGCGGAAAAATATCATGTAACTTCAAAACATCTATTTTATAACTAAACGCATTGTTTTATAATATTATACTCCGTCAGGTATGGTATTCAGCAACACCTTGTGAAAAATGACAAAAAGCCATTTTACAACAAGTTCGAAAGAGACGAATAACGATGACGTGTTTGCTGAATGCTAGACTTGTTTTTTTGGATCATGACTAAACATAATAGTAGGCATGGTATAATAATATTTTACTCTGACAGGTATAATAATAAAGTCGTTTATTGCAGGTATAAAAACCCATAGGCTAACAATTGAATAAGCTTAAAATTATATTAAATTTAAGTTTAAAAGATAAAAATTAAATATTAACACTTAAAATAGTTACACCTGTAAACGGGGTGTAACCGCGTCCGTAAAAATATCGCCATACAATATATGTTGTCACTTTTTGTTCTTGTCCATGTGGACAGATATCCAATGCCTGAACATGGGACTCCGTATATCGTCAGAGACAGCCTCAAGTATCTTGTTGTCGGAGCGACGCAGGCGATGCCAGAACGATGCAACCCTGGATCGTATAACGGCAAAAAAGTCAGGTACCCCCGCCTCGGCGAACATGCTCGACGCACTGCAGCATCGCGGTAGCCTCATAAGAGCCCGGAATGCGTCATTATACTGGACTCTTATGGTGTTTATTGCTATTGTTATAGCATTCTGAGACGAAAATGGTCACGTGGGTAACACGCAGTGACGTCAATCGATGCACAAGCATAGTAATTGATAATTAGTTCGAAAGAGACAATGACAATGTCGAGTGACGGTTGAGTTGTAAACTCTCGGAGCGCTAGACTTTGTTTTTCATTTGTTATGGTAGCAGGTATGAAGTTCAAAATGGACAGTGACAATTAATTAGTAACTTTATAAACAGTGCTTCAATTTTTTTAAAACATACTTGAATAGATATTATATTAACACCCTGACATATACTATGTAGAATAACCACAAATATTACACTTAAATATTTGTCCTAGGTGGAAATCAAACCCACGTCCCCAAGCTCAGAAGGCAACTCGCTACCAACTGAGCCACTGCGGCAGTCAAACGATATGTTATGTACATAAAGATTCCAACTGAGTATCATCTTAGCATGCGTTATTCTACAAAAAATTATCAACAGTGTTGACTCACTCATTCCACTCAGTTTATATAATATTCCTAAACTTCAATGACCGTTCAGAACTCGAAGTTAAATTTCCCGCTCTACAGTTTCGTGTTTTCTTCCCGAGGTGGAACCCGATTCCAAACTTTATTTACAAAGCCCCACCTGTTTAAAAGTTGCCACAATGGGGCTAATTTTTAGCTCGTATTTTGGCGTATTTACTTAACTTTCAACCCGGCCAAATATCGGCAATAATATAAACCTGAAATAACAATACCTGCGTAAACATAACCCGACGTGCCTGCGGGGGCAAGGGGAGGGGAGACGGGGGTAAAGGTTACCTTAATTATTATAAATCGTGAACTGTGTCTCGGTGTTTTTGCGTGCTCAGTGTAAAGTTTTTTTATGAGGGGTCAGAGCTGTAACTCGGGTAGCGTTTTAGCGGCGTATCGTAAAGAACAATGGGTGGGGGACTACCCCCCATTTTAACGATGCTGACCTGTGCCCTGTGGTTACTTCGAAGCTTATTTGCAAAGCGAATATGTGATAAGAAAGGGCGTTTATGAGTTGAGGGAGAGCCGGCTGTAAAGGATTTATTTGTTAGCTATTTTGTAAAGTGGTAAATATTTTTAGTACCTAATAATTTTCCCCTAATAATACAATAATAGAACTACTGTTGTATTAGGACTTCCGGAACATAAGGAACATACCGGGCCTGGTGACAGATTTTATTGACAAGCACGTATCGCTTATATTTTCCAATACATTATAATGAAACGCCTCATTCATAAATATACAAATAAGGACACTCAGTTACCACTGCATCGATTGCCCCAAATCTATAACACTACCAAAAAAACACCCCGAGAGTATACCTATTATAGTAAAAAATCCATTCCACACGCGCAAATCGCATCAATCATGTGAAAGTAAATCTAGTTGAGATGGTTTTTCGTAAAAACCATTAATCTTCTTCATTGTTTCGCAAAAGGAGTCTGTACCTAATAAATCCAAGCTCTGAGTCATAATCGGGCCCAGTGGCTCACGAACTTTGTCAATCATCCCCTAATTATGTTCCAAATTAAAATCTTCTTTTTAATCACGTTTAGTCTCTTGTTTGTAAAGTAAACAAGCTGTTTGATAGTTTGATTTGTAAAAGAATTTTAGGAATAATTTTAGGTTTTTTAAGCGTTTCTATTTTACTCAACATAAAAAGTAAGTACTATTGCCAAATTGCCAAAATTGGTTAAGAGTCAAAAAGTAATTCGCGAGCTTTTATTTTCAAAAATCCAATAAATCAACATCAGTTTTTTCTCAAACTATTCGTAAACGTTAAGACAATTCGTGCCAAACCTACAAATCGGTCAACACCAGCCTCCATGTAGTTAGTACAAATTCAAAATCACAAAACTTAAATCCAAAGTTATTCTTAATTCAATTTCATTATCACATTAGCCCCTTCACTTGTTTGAGAGCCGCTGGGCCAGACCCCATTAGACCGGGGCGAACCTGGCGAGATCGGCCGCAGTCAATTAATCTGTTTTTTAACAAAAACCTTTTAATTAAGAGCCTCTTCAATTATTTATGAGATAAAATGCGAGATTTAAAATAGAGAGTTCATTAGTGTTGAGAATTTATGCTCGAATTAATGCCCAGGTTCTTTGTGTTGTAAATCTCGGGCTAATCTGTGGCCTGTATTATTTATTCTATGTCGCCGGCTTATATTTTAAGTTTAATTTAATTCGGAGTAGTTGCGAGTGAATAATGGAACGTTTTAGGCTTAAGTCCAGAATATTCATCATAATTTGGAATTAAGCTCGTGGCACAGACTGAGTAATAGTTTTTGCTGTCTCGAGGGTAATTCAGCTAATCATAGCTGATGCCTAACTGAACTGTCGACGCGTGCGGTAGCCTCAATAATATAAAAAAAACTGGCTAAGTGCGAACCGGACTCGCGCACGAAGGGTTTCCGTACCATTATCCATAAATACGGCAAAAAATCACGTTTCTTGTATGGGAGCCTCGTTAAATTTTCATTTTATTCCATTACAAGTATTTGTAGTTATAGCGGCAACAGAAATACATCAGCTGCGAAAATTTCAACTGTCTAACTATCACTGTTCATGAGATACAGCCTGGTGACAGACGGATAGACAGACGGACGGACAGCGGAGACTTAGTAATAGGGTCCCGTTTTACCCTTAGGGTACAGAATCCTAAAAAATGGATAAGGTATGGCTCAGTATAATGTCTTACAAAATCGTAAGATATTATTTAATTATTGGTCATTGTCTCTCGCCTTAGAAAATTCATAGGAGTGAAAGTGACCAAGATAAATCTCGACTTCTAAATAGGGCCCCCGGACTACCGATAGCACATTTGTGAAATATGAGTGATACTGAGTCGTTCCCAACTGTTTTTTTGGCTAACGCACTGTCACGGTTTAATTAAGCATCGGCCATGGTTAGCTGAATTGCCCCTCTAGAATGTCGGGCAGACCCTTCAAGGTTTAATGACTCTAACATCTAAAAGAAAGCCTCAAATAAATATTCATAATGTAAAATTAAAGTCGAGCTGCACTAGAGGATTTTACGTAGGTGATTTATCAGAGTAAAATATGTCAATAATTGATGTCAAATCCTATCACCAGATCTTTGAATGGTATATTTTATGCTTGCCTTCTTCAAGAATTTAATCAATGTTTTGAAAAATAAGTGTGTTTTTCTCCTGGAAATAATACTAAATTCATGCAAAACACGTGAGTGGTATTCTAAGTTAGCATAATGTGTTTTAGTGGGTGTCAGGCGGCGGTTAGCGGTGGCAGAAGTTTATTAACGAGTTCCAAGCACTGCAGCGCTCGAAGTGGCTCTGCAATTGTGATGTCAGGACAATTTGTATTGCGCTCGAGCGCCGCTCACCGCTCATTATGACTTGTTTGAAGCTGTTTACAGAAAAACTAACTGTAAGGATGTATTATAAATATTATTAGTGGCGCTGTGAGCTGGAGACCTCGCGGCCGACGTTTGCCCTCTTCTCCAGGTCGCATTCCTCAACCTAGATTTTTTAAAATATTTTTTTTTAAATATTTCAAAACGGCGGAGTTTTTTTTTTGAAAACCTACTACAATATTTAAAGTGAATCGGTTAAGAAATGCGACCTGAAGAGGAAGACAAAGATCCGGACAGCATTTTTGTCGAAGCTCAAGCAGAGACACTTCGCTCGGTAAAGCTCGCTGTACTTTTAAAGGTTTGCTTCTCATTTCAAGTTTCATTTGTAGCTTTGATTACTTAGGCGATCTACGACACCTATACGTGTGAGTGCATCGCGACTATAATTATTATCATTGTGCCACCTATTTCTATACACTCTCATAGAACGTGTCTCCACACGGCGATGCTATCGCGACGATATGACGAGTGGTTCAATGCGAGCAACATGTCAACACGCAGCGTCATCGCAGGCCGCTCGCCGTGGAACGTGGCATCTAACTGAACTCTTTTCAACAAAACAACTTTTCATACAACGAGTAGGCGCGACCACGCGGCGTTTCTCTGGCGATACGCGTTGATACGCTGACGGAATAATCGTCATCTCGTCGAGATTACCCGACGATAAAAGCAAGGACTTGTCGCAATACATTCGTTCGTGGAGGTAGATCCTTAGGATGTGCCTACAAAAATATGTAAAAGGCAAATTATAATCACATCAACGTCTTTTTGTTTTTCTTTTTTCATGAAGCGTTTGTTCAAATGCAAAAATAAGTTCAATTCCGCTTCTTATGGAAATATTTCCCGACATTTTATTACAATCATAAACACGGATTCCACGAGGCAAGTGAATTCGAAGTAAAAGCTTTCTACCTCGGGAAAAATAATTTGAAGGTTGCCTGAAAGATTAATTAAAATTGAAATAGCAGAGCCTATTGCGAAGGAACGAGCAGGTAATATTTTTTTGTACTTAGGAAACTGTAAGTAGGGCAGTACATAAATATAATACAAAGGATTTGTAAGGGCCTGTACTAGGTATAATATTCAGGCGGAGACTGGCTGATAACGTTCCGCATTGTACCGTGGTCGCGTAGCGAATATACGTAACAGTTTAACCTTGATACGCAACGACGGTACGGCGCTCGTGGCGAACGGCTTGCTGAGAGCACCTTGACTCGAGTCTAGCAGCGAGTGCGCTTTGCGTGCTCGGCGAGCGGCTCGGCTCCTTGAGTTTATACGGTGAATTATAACGGTTAAACGATACGCTCACTCAATACGTTACGAGTCAGTTTCCACCATTAAATTATACGTAAGTTAGGTAGGTAACTAGGGAACTACCACACAAAATACTTAAAAAAAAAAATCGGGCAAATTAAAACTAAATCTGTGTGTATGTTTGTTGACGAAATTTATTATGAAAGTAGATATACTAAAGTAAGTTGATAGATAGCTTACTTATAATGAACTAGCTGTGCCCCGTGGTTTTACCAGTGGTCCAAAGGGAACTGAAAGGTACCCTATGTTCCTTTCAGTCTGTAGTTCTGTAGTTAAAGAGTGAAAGTGTAACAAACACGAAAAAGGACACTTTGTTCATTTGTTCGTTAAAAATAAAGATAGGATAGAATTAGGATTAAATCTTTAATAGGAACGTATTTACAATTTACGTAATATGTAATGTAGGTAACGTTTGGTGATCCTCAATTCGTATATTGTTACTTTTGTAGATCCAGTTAAAAATCAACTTGAACATAATTTTTCTACAAACAATTTTGCAGCGGCGAAAATACGTTTTGGGATTTGAAAGCGAATTTGAAACAGCATTAAAACACAATTGCTGCAATTTGTTAGCACCAAGTGCATAACTCAGTTAGCCGAGCAGGGCACTGCTGTTTTAATTTTTTCATAGCTTGTTTTTAATTTGTTTCATATTTTTGGTAGTTAATAAATCAAAAAAGTAAAGTACTACAATGAGATTGACGGCCACTAATTATAAGAATTGTCTTTGCTTGTGTAAATCATCTAGTTATATAAAAGGAAAGTGTCATACAAGCTTTGAAAGTTTTGAAGTACTCATAAAATGTCGTGCACCTCGACTCAATTCATCAGACTACAGTTTCACGCTCGCATTATCTAGACGCGTCAGTCTAATACATACATACATGCTGGTTTTGGATGTAGTAAAACTTAAGGGCTTCGTTCTACTCGTCAAAGTAAACAACCTTTAGAACTTAAATTTACAAAATTCGAAAGAGGAATTCCCGAATCTCCTTACAGAATAACTATTCACAGGATCAATTTCGTATGAAGACTTGATTTTTTCTCGATGTTTGCAAGCTTGTGTTCTAAAAGTTGTTTACAAAACAGCCCCCTAAAATATTACTACACCCAAAACCAGCACCTTATATAAACATTAGGTCAGTCACAGCCGTGTCCGCTCCAGCACAGTGGGCTATATCATTACCTATTTAGCTCATAAACAACGACAGCCCTGTAGAACGCGGTCAAGAGAGGAGCGAACCCGGGCGCTGAGATATTACAACTGGATGCCGAACAAACTCGCCGCGGACAGACAAACTGCCGTTATTAATATTATTGTTTGCCCTCTCGTGCTGCACCCTCGGCCAGCAGAACAAATTGTTACAGCTCTCCGGCACACTAAATTATTTAAATTAAACTTTACGCTTTAAACTTGGATCTCGTTGTTTAAAAGCTGTTTAATATTTTTAACTTTTAAGAAGGGAAGTAATTTGTAAACTGAATTGTTTGTGTAGCTAAGTAAATGTTTGAGCGACTTTCTTGTTGTTTCTTTAATGCAGAGCGAAATAACGATAACGATTACTAGGTTTAAAGTTGATTTTGGTGATTTTTACAATTATTTTAAGCTAAACTAACAAGCGTTAAATGTGTTTTCAATTAAAAAAAAAAACAATAATATGTTATGTAAGATAATCAGTAGCTTAGTTGGAAAAGGCCCGCCTCTCAAGCCAGAGGTAGCGAGTTCAAACCCAGCCGACGACGGCACGCACCAATTTGTTCATTGTGTGAACATATGTGTATTGTATGTCATCTGCTACATGAATGGATCCCGGTGTATGACGACAGGCTCGCCACCTGTCACATTTGGGACTGAATATCGTCCGGCGAAGTGTGGGTGTTGTATTATACCTCTGCCAGCCCCCTCGGGGGAAAGGCGTCACGATATGTAAGACAATCACATCACACTATCACACTAGTGATACTACTCACACTAATCTGTGAGTGTGTAAGTGTGTATGTTTGTTACTTCTTCACGCCCAAACGGATAGATGGATTTTGATGGAATTTGGTATGGAGGTAGCTTATACCCTGGATTGATACATAGGCTACTTTTTAACCGGGGATGAAACCGCAGGTCGCTGCTAGCCTATGCTCTTCCTCGCCTGTGTCGAACACCAGACACATCGTTATAAGGGTTAAAGTTTGAGTGTAAGTGTTTTTTGTTGCTGTTGCAATCTGGATTCACCAATATACCAATGGCCTCAGATTACTTATCACAGATTTGAGAAGTCGCGAACATCAACGAGTCATGAACGTGGAGAGAATGGTCGTGGGCGCGGCATCGCTAATATATCACGCAAATTACCCCCCATGAAGTAAATGCAAGCTAAAACTGAGCTCTGATTAAATCGCACACGTAAACTAACTAGCTCTATAACTAACATTTTATAACACTGTAATATATACTTTTTAACTGCGGGTAACACCGCGGGGCGCAGCTAGTCAATAAGATAACAATAAGAAGTAAGAAGAGCCAAATGTATTAGTGCTTTCATGAGTTTGTGATTTTTTTAAAGCAGTAAGTATGCAAAACAAGCAGTACTTTTGCGGCGAAGGAAAGAAAAATGTTGATTGATTTTACATAATTAAAAGCTACATTAAAAACTAGTTCCGTACAGTTACTCTATTAAAATTTACGCTATTCACCGATATTACGCGACCCTCATCACGCATACACGAACAATATTTGATAATTACAAATTAAATGGCATTTTAAACAGATAATTATAAATTAAAGTGCGGTACACACTCACGATAACTTGATTCAGGGGCGGCGTGAATGTGGACACTCGATGTTTGGTTAATTTTTGTCCAGTTTAAAATGCAAATCGCTCCACTGGGCAGTGATAACGAGTGCCGAATTTTGGTTCGTTTAAATATTTCGTGCACAGCTGAACTCACTTAGACAAGGTACCATACTATCAAGCTGTGTACGTGAATAGGTGAATATGTTTTACCATCTATCTTTTGGCAGGTCAATCGTAGGTACAAATGTAAATTCGATTAAGCTGAGTGTTTAGCCCTGGTGTTACAATTTCAAAGGTTCAAAATGAAATTTATTGACTTCTTTTTGAAAATACGTGGCATGGAATGTGCAGGGTTATTTTATTTTCCTGCAGTTTTTCATAAAAAAATACCAATTCTGTAAATTTTTTAACGTTTTTTGTCTTTGGTACGTTCTCTGTTTTAATTTTGCAATTTTCATGATACGCATATTCTCATTGCTAATTCAATTAGACATAAAACAAAGAGTATCTGTTTGATTGTGAGTGGTCATAATCGTAACGTAAAGGTAACGAAGGTACCAGTGTTACGGAGACTCTACCTACTTTCCAAGGCTCGATTAATCCTCTTGCTTACGCCAAAAATAAAAATGAAAGACCAGCCTTCTACGGACCCCAATCAAGACTTCATTATCTAATGGTATTGTTATTAATCCATCACAGCCTAACGGGCTTCTATAAAGCTTCAGCTTTCAACCAAAAAAGGCCCAACATTAATTTCTGTCACGTAGCTTGAGTTCACCCCCTCCCCGGACCCCCGAGAGCGGGCATATTCATTCGTCACCTCGTGCAAATTAATTCAAATCGTAAAAGCAACCTCAAAAATGCAAACATGGTACTGCTCCTCACGAAATAACTCCACCGCTGCCACCCTTGTCACAGTAACTGCCCGCTCCTTCCCTCGGATTTCTCATAAAGCTTTTGTCCAATTTTATCGTGCAAAGGTTGTTGTGTGTTGATGAATATAGTGCGGTCGGCGCTACATGCGGCGCGTTCAGCGACCAATTTGTCCGGATTGATTTACATGTTCCGGAATTCCGGATTACAGAGCGGCTCCGTACAGGGGGATACAGTTTGACAGCGTAAATAACTTTCGAGTGTGTTGATTATAATTTATTTAAGCTGGAACGTGTGTCGAATGGAAAAAGAGTTGTGTTATTTTGAAAGACAAATTAAAATGCTCTGTAGACTGAGAGAGCATCTACGAGTATGTTTAGCTCGACTAAAATGCTTTCGTATGTCCGAACTCTGTCTGGATCTCTGTCCGGATCTTTGTCCCCGCTACATGTCGCTTTTCTAAACCAATTCTCTTGAAATTTTGTGAGTAGGTTCGATAATTAAACATTAGTCAAAACAGTTTTTGAGATTTTCCAAATAAAATCAAAATCACTTTTTTTCCAAAAATAAACATATCTCGGCAATTATGAATAAAATCCTAAAACTGTCTGGGCAAAAAAAAAACTGTACAATTATCTCACAAAATTTCACGAGAATCGGTTGAGGAATGCGACCTGTAGTGGAGGACAAACGTCGGACGCGAGGTCTACATCTCACAGAGGCACTAGTATGGCAGACTTATTTAGATGTACATGGCATATTTCTCGTATATTGCGGGACAAACATTGCATGCGATAATCTAACAACTTCGGTTTATGTGTAGTTTAAGTTTTAAACAGTCAAATTCGTATAATATTCACCACACGTTAAAGTTACGTGGGCAGTATATGTGGGTACGTGGATTGATTAAAGAAATATAACGATGATGTATTCATGGCCATTAAACACGAGTATAATCGGGTTATTCTTTACTCATAGTTCATAAACTCATCCTCTTTTTAAAAATGTTTACTCATACCACTGAATTATATACTTTAATTTATTTTAATGCATTTCTTGATAAGCCAATACAAAAACACATAAAACCAAAAACACAAGATCTCCTTCTCCTACCTGTTAAGTAATTTGTTTACTGCTCTTATCGTGGCCACACTGTACCTTCTGAGTAAGGTGGGTTGATGTATGGTTCAAAAGATGTTCAATAAATAATGAACGAGTGCGTGTATACGGCTGATAGTGCAGGCTGCGGATCGGAACCGGAAGCCGGTGACCGGAATTAATATCGACGTGATTGCGGACATGATTAAAGCGGAACTTTAAAGTAATTGGTTAAATTTAGTACATGATGTTACATACTGGGGGCGATAGCGAATCCTACTTACTAAGTTCCTACTAAATATAAACGCGAAAGTTTGTAAGAATGGATGGATGTTTATAACTCTTGCACGCCAGAACGGCTAAACAGATCTGGATGAAATTTGGCACAGAGATAGACTATAGTCTAGAATAGCACATAGGATACTTTTTAACCGCGGGTGAAACTCCGGGGCGCAGCTACTGTGATATATGATGCGATTGTCTGTACGACTTGACGATGTATTTGTCAAAGTGCTGTCATAAAATTTCAGACGAAGTTTTTGATCAACATCAATTGAACAGTCGATCTTTGAGAACTAAAAACGTACTTAGAAAATGCATTATAACCTGTGTATTAATATCAATATGTTTATATCTGTCTGCTGCTGGACGCAGTCTTCTCCTAATGTACTTACGCCACTGACATCAGTTATTAACTCACTGCGTCATTTCTTTACTTCTCTGATTCGTACTTACTTTATGTAGCTTACTTCAAGATAGACTTACTCCTTAAAAAACTACCTAAAGAAGGTAGGTTTCCAAACAACCTTCTCAAAACGCCAGCCATAAATTCGCCACGTGTGCTGCGTCAACTTGTCTTGTCACGGTCAGAGACGCAACTGTAGTATGACGACATAATGTAATAATGTAGATACTTAACATGTTGCCCCCCTAAAACTTGGATAATTGGTTGGTAGGTAAAATCTGTTCTCTAAATTGATTTAGAAGCAAAAATTTGCCCATTACCCACATGTAGCGTCGTACGGTGCCATTTTTGGCACCTATTTATCGGCTTAAATTTTACAAGTGTACTTTGTGTAGTTTCTATAGAAATAACTGAAGGAGGAAACTGGACCGACTGAAGCCGAGCCTTGTTACGTATTGAATTTGCGTACAAGTTTGCCGAACTGTTCGCCATATCCAATTCAAAGGACCGAACTGCTCCTCGCGAGGCTGTCTTGCTCGCTCGCACGCTGCCAGCCTAGAGTGTAGGTGCCGACAGCCTCATAGGCGAGCGCCGAGCGGCTAAGTATGTTGAACTGATACATCGAACGATCGGCAAACCGATTCGTTACGAGGCACGGTTCCAGTCAGTCTCCGCCTTAAAACTCACTCCTTTCAAAGAGAACTCCATTTTGAATCCGGTCACCAGCCTCATAAAACGTGACGACTGGCTGCAGATGTCGCACCTGCCAGCCACATTCGACAGACTATCCGTTAGCTTTATGGTCGTAAAAAGAATTCAATAACGTCAACCCATTACTGCAACGTGCTGCAATCGGACACAAAAACCTGTCCGATGTAAACACCATTTGCATTCTATACATGTCCCGCATATTTTCGGGACATTCGGAAGCACAAACGGGACAAAAGGGATAAAAAGCGGACGCAGTGCAGCGAGAGTTCTGTCACTCTGAGTGACCGATGACCGTTGGGACATTGGGACGCTATCCGGACTGCATTCTCTACACATGTGGTGACGGTTGTGAATTATTTTTTGCACTAATGAGTGTACCTTCCTATGCCAGATTGAAGGACTATTCGATAAAACTTAAACCCTAAATTAACATTTATATTAACACTACATCATACTACATATTTCATGTTATTCATCATATTTATTTTGTTCTTCATCTTCTAAATCATACTCTGTGATCATTTTCACATAACTATGTAAAGCCACGTCTCCTGAAAGTTAATAATTGATTTTCACTACAAAATAATCTTTTCGCAGCGCTACTTACCAGCCATCTTTTCCGAAACATGCCGAGGAAATAACAATTGTCGAGGACATAACACGGGACGTCGACAAAGCGTGGAAAAACTGCCGAAAATAAAACGTCCCGAGTGGTTCCAACTGGCAAAGTGACAACAATGGGGGGAAACGGGGAAAGAGTACTCTTCCCTCTTTTTAGTCTCTCGCGTGCACTCTGAACCACTTGAGGGTAGCCGGTGCGGTGCGATCGTACGGAGGACTTGCAAGATGATAATAGAGCTTTGTCTTCCGTCTGATTTATAGCGCCGTACGACTTGATATGCTTGAAATAATAGAGTTAAAGTTGAAAGACGTATGGGAAAGATTTTTTTTTCTTTATGATTATTTGTGCAGTGTTACTAAATAGAGTCACAGTGTTTCTATCATCAGAGTAGCCGCACTCTGTGGTGTTACCCGCGGTTAAACAGTAGCCAAAATTTGTGTTTGTCTAGGGTATATAGGCTGCCTTCAAACCGTCGAGAAATACGGAAACGATAATGTAAACTAATATATTCATTAGTTTTACATAAAAATGAATAAAAAGATGAAAAAGTAAAGACACGCATAGTAAACACAAACTTTCGCATTTATAATAGTAGTAGGATAAGTAACCCATTTGTTTGCCATCATCAGTAGTGGCATTAAAATGTACTGTGGAGTTGCAGTTCGGAATTTTGCACTTACACATTTTCATTTTCAAATTGTGCTACATTGGGTTACAATATTGAAATACATATATCGTCACGCCTTTCCCACGAAGAGGATAGCAGAGGTGTACTTTTTTTTATTTTTTTATGATTAAATGGGAAATTGAACTTTGCCTGACGATATTATTAGTCTCAAATGTGACAAGGGGCGAGCCTGTCGCTAAACACCGAGCTCCAATTATGTAGCAGATGACATTAAAAACACAAATATGTTCTAACAATGAACAAATCGGTGCGTGCCTCCGGCTGGGTCCGATTCTTCTGAACTGTGAAGAGAGCCTTCTCCTACTAGGCTACCATCGCTTAGGCTATTGAAATACATAGTAAAATTATTTCGTTACTAAGCGAAATTGGTCTAAAGTATGTGAACTTGTGAAGAGATAAGCTCACGAGATCTCAGTTCGTCGAGAACAAGTACACAACTAGTGTACTCGTAAATAATAGTGAACGACTGCGGGTGCGGGCGAGAGTGCGCGAGCCTCGAGAGCCCTCGAGCCGCCCCTGCGGTCGCGGGCACTCGATGAGCCTCTCGATGAGGAACACTGCGGACTTTGACACGTTTTAGGAGAAATCTGCGCTAGGAACTCACCCTAGCGGTGCGGGACACAGGAAGGCTAGTCCTACAATTTGAGATATTTGTCTCTCGTTTGAAAAGTCATTGAGGCAAAGTGACCAGCATCTCTACCATGAGTTTCCAACGGTCGTACTCGCTAGCGACGGCGTAAGTGATTTCTATAGCAAACGCCACTTGCGATCGCTTGAAGAACTAAGGGTAGTATGAGTCAATAGGTAAAAAACCTATCGAAATGACATCTAATTAATAAAAACGTTACGTTTTGTTGTCAACGCTGCGTGCCCGCGAGTCGTATCGCCGCGCAATAAGGTTCATGGTTGCGCAACGTAACGTAACCATCATGGCAATAAGATGTCATGATGGTCCCAGATCTGATCTCACGCATCAAGAGTAGGGCAAGGCGTGTTTTATTGTCGAAAACCTAATATAAAAGTAAACAAAGTGATTTTGTTTGTTCATTTGTTTGTTATACGCTTTCACGCTCTAACTACTCAACAGCCAATAGGAAGACAGGACAAAAGTACAAGTAAGGGCAAAGGTTTCCTTTCATCCCTAAAAAAATAACGGTTCCTACATTACCGCGGGTTAAGCCGCGGGGCGCAGCTAGTACTTAGTAGGTACATTACAGACACTACATATATCGTCACGCCTTTCCCCCGAGGGGGCTGGCAGAGGTGTAATACAACACCCACATTTTGCCGGACGATATTCAATCTCAAATGTGACAGGGGGCGAGCCTCTCGCCATACACCGGGCTCCAGTCATGTAGCAGATGACATACAATACGCACATAATATATGTTCACACAATGAACAAATTGGTGCGTGCCGTCGGCTGGGTTCGAACCCGGTCCCTCTGGCTTGAGAGGCGGACCTTCTCCCAACTAGGCTGCCATCGCTTACAGACACTACATACCTACTTAATATAGATAAGCTAGTAGGTACAGGATAGCTCGATAACTAAGCCGAGTAAAATCGATTGCACTTGCATGTTTCTTAGGCGAATTTACCTTCTTATGTAAGCAGAGAGAGAATTACAGCTACAAACGAAAGACTAAAATCCAGAGTTTTCTTTCTCTCAATTTCAATACTAATTCCATCGGCTCTACCGTTTGACCCCGAGACCCCATGACCCCTTGACCCGCGCAAGACAAATGACGTGATTGCATCTCCCTACGATCAGTTGGTACAGAACCTGGCTTTGCACATGGCACATCAGAAAGCTGAGTTAAATGAACGGCGTCAGCTTCAGTGTAGTAGAACTCTTTTTGCAAAACACGTTGTCATTCTCAAATAATTGTGGTCTCAACACCGGAATGGTTAAAACCATTTCCTTTGGCGGTTACGACTATTAATTTGGCGGTGAATCTATTTTTTGAATTAACGCAACTGATCGATTTGCTAATTGGAGAGCAACTAACATAACATAATATTTCGTCACGCCTTTCCCCTGAAGGAATTGGCAGAAGTGTATTACAACACCCACACTTCGCCGGACGACATTCGGTCCCACACATGAGTGGGGGCGAGCCTGTCGCCATACACCGGGCTCCAGTCACGTAGCAGATGACATCCTAAACGCACATGTTCATACAATGAACAAATAGGTGCGTGCCGTCAGCTGGGCTCGAACACGCTCCCTCTGGTTTGAGACTTCTTCTTCTGAGAGAACGCTTCTCCAACTAAGCTATCATCGATTCATCAGGAGCAACTAACAACTGACAAATAAAAGTAATGCGTCAAACTAGCTGCACCCCGCATTTAAAAAAGTAACTTTATGTGCTATTCCAGACTATTGACTATGTCACAAATTTCATCCAGATCCGTTCTACCGTTCTGACGTGATTAAGTAACAAACATTCATCCAAGCTTTTGCATTCTATCAGTGTGATAGTGTGATGAAAGTACGAATAGGAGTAAAAAATGATCGCATCATCGTTCATCAGCGCCAAACAAACGATACTCAAAACCTAGAATAACCAAATACCTCAATCTCGTGCCTTCTCTATCGCCGGGCGCTGTACATTACCCACCACAGATTTAGTGTAAGTCAGCATCCGCGCGCCCAACGACCTCCTAAGTGCGCAGTAGTTCTCGTAATCCGATCGAGCGCTGACTGATGCGCCCATCGCTCAGGATCACCGAGCCATTTTTATACTCCGAGCAGACTACGCTTTATTAAGGGATAGATGGTACTAGTTCCTGCGAGCGTTGTCTCTAACTCACTGCCTGTGCTAGTAAAGAAACTTGAAAATATGAGGATTTCGTTCAGACCAAATAAGTTCTTACTCTACTACAAAATAGAAATACTATGAGCACACACACAATTTAACTCAAATTTGATGTCGGGGTTCGGATAGGCTACATTGACGATAGGACTTAAACTGATGACCCGCTTGACTGGTTTTAATAATACTCGTAGATAAAAGTTAATTACACACATGACAGAAATGAAACTACTCATGAAACTACTGTATGTTTCGAAAAAACGAAAATTGTACGCTCGAAATGGGCAGGCTGTTGATACTTATTTACAACTTGGAACATCTTTTGTATGACTTCGTCTTCTTTATGACAGAAATGAATAAAACGTGCCACAATTAGAAAATTTTGGAATATTTTCCAATATGGACGACAAAATGACAGTTTTCCTAAAACAGTGAATCTTATGAGAATTGAAATCAAAGTTTTAAGGTATTTTCTTTTGGCACTCATTACTTACTTACCTACATACGACTCACATTATCATCGCATTTTAGAACTGTAGTAACTCGTGTCTACAGCTAGTAACTTGAGGAAACTTCCAGCATCTGCAGTAGTATTTCTGTGGTCACGTTACCTACCCCTGCGCTTACCCCTCAGCTTCTGAGCGCCGTTTCTTTGGGGTAAGTAGTAATGGCCGATTTATAGCGGCAATAACTTATGATTTAAGTGATAATTACGCCTTAAAAAAGCTGGGTCTCTGACAAAAAACCAAGCAAAATTAAATCAACCGACTTTGAAACGAAGGGGTTCGTAACTTGACTGTTTTTTTTTTGTAAATACTAGCGACCTGCCACGGCATCTTACCGCACACGGGTGTAATAAAAAAAATTGGTTTTAATATTTGTAATTGTATATCCTCCGAGTCAAAATATGGAACTCATGATGAAAGCCACATCAAAATCCGTTGCGTTGTTTATGAGGAGTTAGCGGATATGCAGAGAAACTCGGAAAACGATTTTGTTTTCTACTATACATAATTATGTAGAGAAGATTATTATGAAGAGATGCGTGTTAATGATGGTTTCAACGTGACAGTATAAAAATACTTAATAAATGACAAAATCACAATTTCATTTGTTCCGTACGTGAGGAAAAGTCAAAAGACCAGTCTTTGAAATAATTTCCATTGTTATATTATCATAAATTATCATCACAGTACAAACAATTTTCACAATTATCGTGTAATTTTAACTTAATTACGAGTATTAGTTTTTTGGGCAAGGATTAGAAAAACCCACTTCAAAGCGACAATCGTAGGTAATACGTTTTAACGACCTATTTATATTCTGTTGAGCAATAATTAATCATAGAAAATTATTACGATTATATACTGGTAGATAATTATTTTCAATTAACCATAAAATATATGAATGAACTAACAATCTAGGTCTACGTCGATAGATAGCCGATAATAAATATCTTTCTCACCTTGTTGATCAGTGTAAGAAAAAACAAAGTTACTTATTTCACAATAACACATAACTTTTGAAAATTCTAAAACACCGTAAATATAAGAAACAGTACAGTAGTAACGAACATAACATATGTAACATTTGTATACTTAATGACGAATTTGACGAATGATTTTTAAATTTGACGTTTAGAATTTAAACAGCATTGGCAATAATCCAGTTGGTATAAGAGGAGACTGCGGTAGCAACAACTGGGAAATGCTGGTTACCGACCGGAGCTCCAAGAGACACGACGCCGCAGAGGATGCCCTGGTAGTAGACCGGGGCGCCCATGTCGCGCACGTCTCCGTTACGGCCGCCATACTGGGCGTCAGCGACGCACATCATGTTGGAAGTGATGCTGAAGAGGGGGACGATCCTCCAGCGATCGATGCAAGACTCGTTGTCGACTATGGCCAGGTCAATCTTGTAGAGGTCACGGTCGGTGATCAGATTACCTTGCTGTTAAGAGAAGCGCATACAAAATTAGCATAGATATTATACCTGTACAAAAAAATTATTTTTACAATATATACTAGATAGTAAGGATAAACTTACAAAATATCACAAACGACATCTAATTTTAATTTTGCTAGACAACTGCCATGTAGTGAGTTCCACATAATGACTGTCTTTCATGTTAATACTCTGCTAGAAGTACTTACAGCAGTGGAGCCCCAGCCAGCAAGGGTGACTCCAAGACCAGAAGGTAAGGCGAAGTCTTGGGGTATGATTGGGGTCTGCTGGATAGTAGAGCCATAGATCAGGGTAGTAGTTAGCCTGACGAGGGAGATGTCACCATCGAAGCTATCACCAGTGAACGAAGGGTGGTTGATGGCGTGGTCCACACTGACGAGCAAACCGCTGTCGTAGCGAGTAGAGGACCCGGCACGGACACGACGGAAGCGAGGGTTGAAGAGCCTGAAAAAATACTTGTTAATTACATATTACGTAAAATAGGACCTTCAGATAAATATGTTTGGTAAAAGTTTGTTACATTCAGAAATAATAATGATTAGGTAAATAACATTTTCAAATTTCCATAAACGAACAAATGATAAAAAAAAAACCCGGTGCCAGTCGTTATAGTCTCCAAGTTTATCATCATCCATATTTTCGACCCTACTGCTGACTTGAGTACAGGCTTCTTTTTCCAGTAAAAAGGTGACCAATTAACAAATAAATATTAAAATATTTAGTAATTTGGAGCTTAAAAGACAGCAAGAAAACAAATAATACAAAAAACTTACTTTCCAGAGAAGCAACGAGATGTTGATAAAACGTAAACAGAATTTAAAATGCTGCCAGCACAGCCTTGAGCCCAGATAGGGCCAGTTCCAACTTCAATCTGGACAATACCGGGGAACTCGTTAACGGAGGCAGGGACGCCTGGAGTGGGGGGATTGTACTCAGGAAGAGTTGGAAGCTCGTCGGGCCACCAATCGGGCTTGTCGAGATCGGGTAAGGTAGGGAACCAGTCAGGCAGGTCTAATCCCTCGAGAACTTCCTTGATTTTGTCGTAGATCTCCTTAATCCTATCGACGATGCCAGGAATAGCTTCGATGATAATAGGGATTTTTTCAAGAATAATAGGGATGAGTTCAGGTATTCTATCAATGATAGTTTCGAGGATTTCACAAATTCTCTCAACTAGGGCCGGAATCTGAGCGATGATTTCTGGCAGTTTGTCGAGAATGATCGGGATCACTTCAGGTATCCTGTCGATGATCTGCCCGATGATCTCTGGGATTCTGTCGATGATTTCGGGAATCGCAGCGATTATCTCGGGCAGTTTGTCGATGATGTTTTGAATGGAGTCAGGTAGATTGCCGATCAGGTCGAGGATCCAATCGGGGATGTTGATTTCGGGCAGGCCAATGCTGTTAGCCTCTACAGGGCTGCATGACGCGGAACCTTGAAACAAAATTAGCTCTTTTTGGTCTCTAGTGAGTGAAGGACAACATCTGTAGTTCGCTAAACTAACACTACATAAGGCGTCTTCCAGACAGACGCGGCCTGCAATAGCGGCCAATGGACTTTTGCATTGGTGGTTACTGGCCGCATCTTTCTGGGAGACGCCTTAGATGGTAATGTCCTAGCATGATTAATGCGTTCACAAAAACACTTTTAACAACATGTAGATGTTTTTCAAAGTCTTAATATTCCATGAAGTATCTTATGGTTGACTTACCTGCTAGAAGCAGGACACAACATAGAAGTGCCACTTTCATCTTGACTTCCATCCAATTCGCGGGAGAATGTGCATTTTCCGGCTTTCTCGCCGTTTTTATATCAATCGGCGATGAATTTTTCTCCTTTATTACTTTATCATTTAAGTGTTTAAGTTCAACATAATTATGATTGATAGAGATAATTTGCCGAAAACAGGAAATTTTGCGATTTGTGTAAGGGTTCTGTGTCGAAATGGGAAAAATAAAATGGCGACACTTCGATTCACAGTGAATTCGCCCTCCCATGAGTCACATCAATTTTTTCAGGACCTAGTCAAGAAAAATATATTTAGGTACTTAATATTTTATTGAAAAAGACAATTATAAAAACGTTTTGTAAAAAACGTTTGCCAAATTGTTCATATGTTTAATTTTAAATTAATCTATAGAGAGTCATAACTTTTAATTTTATAGCATAGTTGTCGGTTGTGACAAAACTACAATATTAACACTGTTAAATACCTAAATAGTAATTTGTACTTAAAGCTTCAGTTAAATTTAAATAAAGCTGCGCTCCGCGGCGTCACCCGTGGTTAAAAAGTAGCTTATTTCCTAATTCAACACAATTAGGAACCAAACAAACACACAAGCAAACATTCGCCTTTATAATAATTAAATGTAAGTAGGCTATTATAGTAAATGTAAGTATAAGTTTATGATACTTAAAATATGGTACAAAGAAAATAAATATTTTACGGAACCCACGAGAATGTGTGAAATTCATAATAAACAATTTTCACAATTTTCGCGATTTCATCAGAGGAACAGGTGGTAAGTTGATGTCATATTTACGTAATAGCCATGATAAGAAATATCTTTGTAATCGGTTTTAAATACCTAAAAGATTTAGCTATCATCGGCCCATACGCTTATCTAGTTAAAAATAATCTCGTAATTTCCGATGGAAATCAAATAATACTCATACCTACTGAATACTTAGTTTGAGTACCTTTCAATCTATTTAACTCTCTTCTATAGTCATATCTCTTCATTACATAAGTAGTATAAAAAACAAAGTTGCGGTCCATGTGTGTTTGTTTTTAACCAACTTCCAAAAAAGAGGAGGTTCTCAATTCGACTGTTTGTTTTTTAGTACGTAAGTAACGCGATTACTCGGCCAATAATGATTCTTTTTTGCTTGGTAGATACCAAGCAAAACAGAATCATTATTGTCATCATACTTTAGAGGTGGACCATTGTCATTGTCAATCATACTTTAGAGCTGGACCATTGTCATTGTCAATCATACTTTAGAGGTGGACCATTGTCATTGTCAATCATACTTTAGAGCTGGACCATTGTCATTGTCAATCATACTTTAAAGGTGGACCATTGTCATTGTCAATCATACTTTAGAGGTGGACCATTGTCATTGTCAATCATACTTTAGAGGTGGACCATTGTCATTGTCAATCATACTTTAAAGGTGGACTATTGTCATTGTCAATCATACTTTAGAGGTGGACCATTGTCATTGTCAATCATACTTTAGAGGTGGACCATTGTCATTGTCAATCATACTTTAGAGGTGGACCATTGTCATTGTCAATCATACTTTAGAGGTGGACCATTGTCATTGTCAATCATACTTTAGAGGTGGACTATTGTCATTGTCAATCATTCTTTAGAGGTGGACCATTGTCATTGTCAATCATACTTTAGAGGTGGACTATTGTCATTGTCAATCATACTTTAGAGGTGGACCATTGTCATTGTCAATCATACTTTAGAGGTGGACTATTGTCATTGTCAATCATACTTTAGAGGTGGACCATTGTCATTGTCAATCATACTTTAGAGGTGGACCATTGTCATTGTCAATCATACTTTAGAGGTGGACTATTGTCATTGTCAATCATTCTTTAGAGGTGGACCATTGTCATTGTCAATCATACTTTAGAGGTGGACTCATATAAATTTTATCGAAATCGGTCTAGTAGTTTTTAAAATATCAACGGAAATCTAAAAATAGTTTACATGGGTGATGGCCTGACGGGAAGTCTGTTTTTTAAGCTTTATTTTCACCCGCGATCTCACAGGAACCAACCGTTTATGTTTTCGCGATAAAAATTACCCTTTGTCCTTTTCTGTACCCCAGACAACGTGTATGCAAAATTTCATGATTATCGGTTGATTAGTTATGGCGTGAAAGCATTACAGACAAACAAACAAACTCACTTTCACATTTATAATACTCGTATTATTTAGAATTCTGTCTGTATTTCCGCTAAAAACCACGCAACGGATTTTGACGCGGTATTCACCATCAGTTGCATCATTTTTCGAACGGTTTAAGAAAGGTTGTGCGAAGTCAAAACTGGTCGCTAGTCACCTATAAAAATCGACGCGTGTATGCTGCAAAACGGCTAAATCTGTTTTGATGAAATTGTCAGGCAATCTCCAGTTAGCTCAGCGGATGTTCTTGTGAAGCGTCGTAGCGAACGGGTCAACAAAACTCGGGGCGGGTCGCTAGTGTTACATTGCTCGAGGTTGGTGCTTTTCTACAGCAATTATTATAAAATTAAATTAAAATTGCATGTTATTGTCCATTTTATGTTTAAGGTAAATTTAGTTTTTTAATCAACCAACGTCTTCTTCTTCCATTTTTTTTGTATACACATAATTTGAGTTACAACGTACACTAGTATTTAGAGTTTGATTTTTTGATTTTTGTAGTTTGTAATTTGTATTGTGTATTTTATAAATATAAATAAAAATAAGCAATAATAAAAAAATCATTAGAAAACTTAGGCTCGAATTATACAGGCCGGACGTAGGGCGAGGATGCGGTGCGGATAAGGTTCAGGAGTCGTTCAGTGCCGCTTTAAAACTTGTTCCTCCTTTTTCTTCTTTTGTACCTGATTAGTATTTTCAGTGTAATTAATATTTGCATGCCGATAAGCGGATTATGGTGCTCAAATGTACAATTGTTGACATCTGTATTTAAGCGATGATAGCCTAGTTGGAGAAGGCCCGTTTCTCAAGCCAGAGGAAGCGGGTTCAAACCCAGCTGACGAGAGCACGCGACAGTTTGTCATGGGGAAACATAATATGTGCGTATTGTATGTCATCTGTTACATGACTGGAGCCCGGTGTATGGCGACAGGCTCGCCCCCTGTCACATTTCAGACTGAATACTCCTGCCACCCTCCTCGGGGGAAAGGCGTGACGATATGGTTTGTAATTTACCTATAAACGCAATGAATAAATGAATTAAATTGAATTTAATATTTTCTGTAGTCGGTAAAAAATATATGAAAGTGACATGTAGCGGCGTCGGCACACCGTTTCACAGTTTTTAAACCTGAATCGTGTCCCGCATCCATGCTTTACGTCCGATTTGTATATTTTGCGCCTTAGAAGAAAAAAACTAATTAAATAATAAATAAATAAATTCGGGACACTTCCACACACGGTCGCCTGACCCCAAACTAAGCAAAGCTTGTACTATGGCTGCCAGGGACTGATATACATACTTAGATATTTTTAAATACATACTTAAATACATATTAACACCCAGACATAGAACAAACACAAATGTTCATCACATATATGTTTGCCCTAGGTGGGAATCGAACCCACGCCCCCAAGCTCAGAAGGCAGGTTCACTACCAACTGAGCCACCGAGGCAGTCTTTAAATAAAAAATTTAAATAAAACTTAAAAAAAAAAACCTTAAATTCCACTGTTCACACAAAAAATATCACGAAACATTGTGGTATAAATTAAACTCCACATTGTTAAGTTAAATGAACGAGCGAGAGAGTTTGATAAATTAATTCACATTCACAACTCTTCTTTCATCACATAATTAAATTTAGCAGCGGATAGTAAAATACATTGTACTCACACATTTCTTACTTATTTGTTCTCGAAAACGTTACAATGTTCTTACCTTAGTGTTAGGCAGTATTGAACGAATAGAACCATCGCTCTACTTCAACTTATGAAGAACTAGCTCTTTTGCCCGCGGCTTTGCTCGCGTTTCATAGCCTATCGTCACTCAGGGATAATTTAGCTTTCTAATGGTGGAAGAATTATTGAAATCGGACTAGTAGTTTTTGAGTTTATTCGTTATATATACGAAGATGGCTGGCACATGCGTGCTGCTTGCGGGTCGCTGGTCTGCTTGTGGTGTACTCACAATGCAATAAGTGAAAACTTTTAACCTAACCTTAGATTAAGACTTAATAACTAACCCCCCTCTACATGTATTCGCCTTAAATAATAATTTAAGATTTATGTTAACAAAAGTCACGGTCCCCGGAGTCCGTGGAGTGTAATTTTTAAATAAAAAAAAATATACGAAGATTCAAATTTTTCTCTATAAAATTTATTGTAGATTTACGAAAACATAATTTTCTATCCCCTGTATCAACTGTGCGAGCGTTAGCGAACTGAATAATAAATAAATAAATATTCAGGGACATTATTGCACACACGGTCGCCTGACCCCAAACTAAGCAAAGCTTGTACTATGGCTGCCAGAGACTGATATACATAATTAGATATTTTTAAATACATACTTAAATACATATTAACACCCAGACAATGAACAAACACAAATGTTCATCACATAAATGTTTGCCCTAGGTGGGAATCGAACCCACGCCTCCAAGCTCAGAAGGCAGGTTCACTACCAACTGAGCCACCGAGGTAGTCTATAAAAAATACTTTCGAATGTCCGAATTCTGTCTGGATGTCTGTCCGGATCTTTGTGTTTCTCTACAGGTCGCAATTTCTTAACCGATTCTCTTGCAATTTTGTGAGTAGGTTCGATATTTATACAAAAAAAAAGTTTTGGATTTTTTTTTAAATGACAGAGATATGATTTAAAAAAAAAACATAGCTCTATTTAGTTCGTAACCATCATGGCAATTTGATGTCATGGTAGCCCCCCTGGGGGGCTATTCCTGCGCGTGAGATGAGATGAGATTTTATCTTGGTCACTCTCACATCTATGACGTTTCAAACGAGAGCAACAAGGACGGAAAAAGGTGAGATGAAAATCTCAAATCTCCGAATAGGGCCACTGGTCACGTTTCTTGTCCAAGCTTACTTACGGTCCATCGCGCAATAATTGTTCCAGTCTGATTGACACGTCATTTAAAATGATACAGTAACTGAAGACCGTCGAATGTGGTTGAAACTATAATCGGAATAATCAACCAAATCGTACGTGAGAAATTCCCGTGTTATAAATCATAATGTGTGAAAACCACGTCAGTTTCCATAATAAGATACAGTAACTGTTATTATCCTTAACCAATGGTATTAAGGCCTAATTTCCACCTGAAGGAAACTTCCGCGAGAAATGTCCAACAGCAGCTTGAAAGAGTAAGCTCCTTAGCAAGTTCTCGCGGGAGTTTTCTTGTAGGTTGAAACGAGGCCTAATAGTTGTATTTTCCCTTAATCAAGTTTTATCAACAAGTTTTATTTTAAAAAAAAAACAGATTTTCAAATGAAAATGGACATAGAAAGTGCTATTTGTGAAATATTATGACAGGTAGTATTGTAACTTAGTGAGGTTTCATTTAAACGCAGTCACCTGTCGAAGGTTGAAGTACTTTACTAAATTTTAGATGAAAGACGATGATAGCCTAGGTAACTAAGACAAAAGAAGACTCGCTTCTCAAGCCAGAGGGTGCGGGTTCGATCCCATCCAAAGGAACGCACCAATTTGTTTAATAAATTTTGTTTTGTATGCTATACAACTGGAGCCCCGTGTACGGCGACAGGCTCGCCCCCTATCTCATTTGGGACTGAATGTCATCCGACGAAGTTTGGGTGTTGTAATATACCTCTACCAGCCCCAACAAAGAAAGGTGTGACGATTTATGTTATGTTACATGATAAATCTTCATCAATAAAATAAGTAAATATAATTATAGCCACAGTAAGGACACGGCCAAGATAAAGTCAAAGTTCCTTATTAGCCTAGAATGTGGTTACATTATTAGATCTTAATATTACACATCTTAATATTATACTTTTGAAATTATTTTCTGTTCTACCAGAACTTATTTTGGTAAACATAAATAGACCGATTAAAATGCAGACAAAAGTCATACAAAAAATCGAATAAAATCGAACATCAAAATCACGAGCACTTCCCAGTTCACATAAAAAGCTCGTATTACAATGAAATAAGTATAAAACAACATCACAGTGCGCTGTGTAATCCGGTACCGGATAATACCGGTAACTAAAAGTAAAACGAGTGCGAGCAAAGCGGTTACACAGATTATAAAACAACAAATGAGGTAGCAGTCGAAAAATGTAGCTCAAAGTAATTTGAAATCCGTTGTAAAATTTTAAAAGATAAGTTGTTTGAATTATGCGCTCTTGTATTAGTATCTAAACTTCATATATCTGCAAGGAGACTGACTGAATAATATCAATAATATGATGATGTATTCCTATATTACTATTATATATATCTAATATTTTTAAATGAGCAATTCTTGTATATATATAATTGGAATCTCGGAATCGGCTCCAACGATTTTCATACAATTTAGTATATAGGGGGTTTCGGGGGCGATAAATCGATCTAGCTAGGAATCATTTTTAGAAAATGTCATTTTATTCGTGTTTTATCGATAATCAACTTAAACATAAACTTGGAAGAAAAATAACAAAAAGGAGGCGTTTGAGTAGTCTCAACTGAAAAATATGACTCTTCCTGACATCTATTGGCGAATAATAATACTATTTTTTGTGCACAATTAAAAAAAAAAAAACCGAGCAAAGCTCGGTCATCCAGGTACTTACTATTACTTACTACATGCAAAAAAGTCATCTATAAGACACTCCGTAAAAGGAGTATCTAAAGCACAGAACATATAATAATACTACGTCTAAAAGTAACAATCCCCATCCTGCCCGGCCGTCCTGCACGGCGGACTGCAAGGCAGGATGGCGAATGGTAATTTAAAACCAGTAAGCCTTTTTAAGCTGTAGAAATCGAGCATTACAAAAAATCGGACAAACACGCATACGTTAGAATAATATTGCTTGATTTTGTACAATCGGGAACAAAATCAAAACTTCATTGTAGTTTTACAACATTTTCGTCAAATGAAATAAGAATGTCTTTAAAGTATCTTTTTTTCAATTCAAAGTCAAAACCAAAATGTATTTGATCAATTGGGTATCAAAAGCACACTGAATTCATTTTGAAGAAGTTGTCCATCTGTCTCGCTACTCTGTGGCGATAAACTACCCCGTGCCCAGCACGTGCGAGGACATAGATTTAATTCCGGGCCATTATTGATAATGGACAGCCGGAGTTATTCTCCATTTTGTAAAAGGATTTATTTCTATTGGAGCCTGGACTTCGGTACAGTTGTGGGATTACGGAAACTTTTTGTTTTAACGATGTTGTGAAGGGGCTTGGCGTTGCAAATGTGTTTTTTTAATACAAGATCACACAGCGGCACGTTGCAGAATACAGGTACGCCGTGAATGCCATGTCACAGAATAAATAATAGTATTACGGCAATGTGGAGCGTGGAACAAAAATATATGGATAGTAGATATATAAGTAATTTCCTGAATTAGGGGTCTGCCAGACATGCCTTTAAGGTGCGGCCTGCGGCGGTGGCCAAAGGGCCTCCACCGCAGGCCGCACCTCAACGCACCTCAACGCACCTCACCACACGTCTATCAACTATCATTTTTGTCATACTATTTCTGTAATCCGTTGTTAGGTTTTGAAAAAAGAACAAAATATACGGCAGAAACAAGCAAGTATGAAGTAATTAACCAAGTGAAGTGAGGTTTCAGAATATACTGGGACATTTTGAGCATTGGTTTGTCTGACTATAACTTGAGTATCGTTGATTCGATCTTCATGAAATTTTACAGGCTAGTACTTCATGCAAACACACATTTTAATTATCAATATAAATGAAATCGAACCAGGAGTTATGGAGAAACGAGGTCTCCGTTGGAGGCCAAATACTAGTTCAAAATGCACAAAGTGGACAGTGATTGGAAGTGGAAAGTAGAAGATGGGGTTAAGGTCGGGAGAGATGTACGTCCACCAATGGACTGAACAAAACTCATGATTTTGATTTAAATTTTGTGACTCTTTCCATAAGTATTTACTTATATTCATTATTTAGTTTATTTTTATTATATAAATTTATTTATATTATTTCACACGAACCGATAACATGTATCCAAAATGTATGATGTCTTATAAATACGATTTTAGCGAACAAAAAAACAAATGGAAAAACTCACTTCGAATTTCTTCTGTCTCGTTTTAGTTTTCTATTCAAATTTCAAAAATAAAAATTCCACTACACGTGAGCTGCAGTTTTCATACAAAAGTCAAGGCGAAAACATAAGAGAGACGCATGAACGGTGTTATTAAATGTTTGCTCCGAGTGAGTCGTTTGAGAGGCTGCATTAAGCACCTGTCCCACCACCGACCGTGTGCTAACAATTACTAGTCATGAAAAAGCAGCACATAGCGAGACATTCGGAAAATCAGCGCTGAGGAGAAATTTCAGCATTATTGCTGAGCACTGAGCTTTTCTTAATGCACTGGATACTCCAGTGATAGCTCCGCATCTTTCATCTTCTTTTTTGGTCTTATGTATTGTTCAGGTAACCATTCAACATCTTGCCTTGCAGTTGCAGTACTGTCGCTTCATGCAGGATGGTGAATGTTGTCGCAGCTTGCATCGCGTCCGACAACGATGTGCAGCATGTACGTGCAGGAAGCTAGGCAAGATGGCGTGTAAGCTACATCCTACTTCGCAGACTTGCAAGCAGTACTGCAAGGTAGGAAGGTGAATGTTATTTTTATGTATTGTTACTGTCTTGTTGGTGCTACAATAAATGCATCTTTCTTTTCTTTCTTCTTTAATAAATCTGTAGCTCCTAAAGCGTGTATGTATGCGAACTTACAATACAATACAATACATCTTTATTGCACACCAAAAATACAAAGTAAAACAAACATAAAGAAAAAATTAAACAATAAAATATCATTCGGCAGTACAAAGTACTTAGTGTTCATTTTATAGGTAGAGCAAGTACTAGGGCCTTATTTTCTAAAGGAATGATATTGATCATCGTGTATCATCCCGCTCGTGCCAATGTCTCACGTCATACGAGCAAGCGTGAGAGCACACGCCACCACTGCCATTGCGCTTACACAATTAGGGAGCTGATCAGTCGAGTGCACAGCAATCTACCATTTTTTGTCATGTACGTGTCGTCGTCGTCGTGGGGTTCTTCTCCCTCCCTGTTCGGGGGAGTAAGGTTGCGGTCTCGAGGCGAACCTCTTTACCGCGGCTGGACGCTGGGGGACAATGCCCCCAGGGCAATTGCGAGTGCGGCGCCAGGCCCGGCTTGCGCCGGCGGCAGCTCGCACTGGCGTCGAAGTGTGTAGTTCGCACTACACACTTCGCAGGTTTCAGTGGTCGGTGGAGTCCCGCACCCGTCGCAGCTAACGGGCGGCATCTCCACCGAAGGAATAACTCTCGCCGTCTCGCTCGACGTCTCGCTCGGGGACTCCGGCGCGTAAGGCCGGGCGGACCCTAGCGGACGGAGCGATGAATACGGACGGCGAGAAGGGCGCGGGCACGCTTAGCCGGCGTGAGCCAGCTGTCACGGCTCTAGCAGCCCTTTAGGATGCTGAAGCGGTCGCCTTACGGCGGCAATGGACGGCCGGCCAGGCGCCGCGGGTGCGGCGCCGGCCAAGCCATAGGCAGCGTCTAGCGGTCCGCACCTCCGACGGCTGTCGGAGGGGACCGCCCGCTGTGTGGAGGCCGCCTAGGGAGCCTCGCTCGACCATAGGCGGCTATTGCACCTCGCACCGAGGCGCGGAGGTGTGACGAGCCTTCGGAGCATCGCTCGACGAAGGCGGGGAGTCATTTCACGGCCCGCGCGCAGGGGGCGACGGGCGGTGTGTGGATGACGTCATCGTCATATGCCGGGATTCCGGCGGCGGGTTTCGATGAGGCGGACCGACGCACCCTCTAGGCCGGCGGCCGAGGGGGTCGTGTCCGCAGGGTGGTGCGGCCGGGGAGCGTACTCACCCGGCCGCGGAGTAGAGGCTTGCAGTGATGTGGAGGGCCGGCCTGCAGTCCCATTCTACAGGGGCCCTCCGTCGGTGGGGTGCCCCGCATGACGTAGCGCTACGGGGCAGTGGGCGGTGTCCAAGTGCTGCTTGGACAGCGGGATTCGGTGATGCTGGCGGGCCGTGCCTCGAGCCGGGTGGCGAGGGGCCCGCCAGATGGCAGCGTGTCTTGTCTTTAGCCGAGCGCGAAGCATCGGCGTTGAACGTCACCGTAGTGACGGAGGCTGGGCGCTGAGCCGGCTCACACCATCCGGCTCAGGATTAAAGTCCAATGACGTCCGGCGCATCCCGCTCTCGAACCGGTGGTCCGCGGCGGCTCGACGTTCCCCCAAGAACGGAACCGCGGCAGACCCAAACGAGAGGGAGACCCGGTGAGATGCGGGTGCCGCGCCGTCGTCGGGTGCGCGCGCGCTGCAAGCGCGCGCGGGAATCAATTGAGGTCAATCTGGATGTGAGGGCAGTTCACGCTGCCCTCGGTGTCTGGTCCGGTGTGGTGAGGCAGGGGGAGGCAAGCTCACCCCCGCTGTCTGGATATGGGGCTAGCGCCGGGTGCGCCTGGGCCGGGTGCGGGAGGCGGGGGGAATATCAACCCCCGCTCCGCGTAGAATCAATGGGGCTAGCGCCGTGTGCGCCTGGGCCGGGCCGGTGCCGGGGAGAATTCTCGATCCCCGGCCTCCGGGTCTTGATGTGGGCTTGACCTCTGAACGGGTCGGGGCCTGGTGCGGACGGGGCGAGCGAACTCGGCCGCCGTCCTTTGGGGGTGGATGTCAGTTTGGCGGAGGGAGCTGGGAGCTCGACCTCCGCGGTGGTGGCTGGTCCGGCTAGCGCAAGGTGCGCCTGGGCCGGTGGTGCATAGGCTCGCAGCTAGGTGGCGGAGCGCCGCGTGTGCGGCCGCGCCTCCGTAGTGCGAGAGGGATGCACTGCGCTTGCTGTCGCGGTCCGCCCGCCGGACGGCACCGGAGGGATTCGCGACTGCGTTGAGCTCAGCTCAACCGTCGGCGAACCTTGCGGGGCGTCGGCGGGCTTGACCGGCGATGGCGGTGCGCGATGCGGCCGAGCGAGCGAGGTGCGCTGCGAGCTCGGCAGGTTCGAGGTGTGAGCGGTGTGTGCGGAGGGGCGGTCGATGACCGTCGCCGCTCCGCTTGATGGTGGTCTTCGGTTGGAAGGACGACGCTTTTCAGGTCCAGTCGCGCTTCCGGCGATACAGGGCTAGTGCGGGTGAGACCCCCGGCGTACCGGGTGAGGCCCACCTAACCCGATCGGCGACAGGAAAGCGCGCTGCGAACCCGGTCTAAGCGTCGTCAACTTCATGGTAATGCCCGCGGTGGTCGGCGGCTAACCGGACGTTCCCGCGGGAACGCCCCGGTAGCAGGCGGACGAGCGCGGGTGCGCGATTTCGGTGAAAACGCGCATTGATGGCGTGACTCGGCGGGCGGTCCGCCACTTCGCCGCTTGATGGCGCAGCTGGCGGACGCGCACTCGGCTGAGTCACCGTGGCAGTTGTTTTTGCAGTGCGCCGCTGTAGTACGGGGGTGGGGGTGCTCGACGCTCGCGGGCGGAGCAACAACCCCACCCCTAACGACGGGGTGCGAAAACTGTAGTCGCGCGCGAGGGTGGCCGGAGGCGGACGTGCGCACTCGACGGCACCGGGCGGGGACCTCATGTACGTGTCTCACCCATCGCACGGATGTATGGAGCCAGCTGTACCTACTAGCGAGCAGACAGCGGATTCACCCGCGGTGGGGCATCAGCCTTAAACAGCATTTCAGACAGGAGCCGTCTGAGAGATTAAATTAAAATCGTACTCTCCGCTCTTAAATCTGTTAACAGCCCGTTCCCCGCCGCCCGCGCCCGCGGTCTTCCACAATATTTACTATTTTCATCTCGAAGAAGTATTTTTCATTTCCCTTCGAATCCACAGCTCTCTTTCAAGCGTCTTAGCGTGAATTCAAAACTAGATTTATATGAGTTTCGCGTTTTGAACGAGTTTAAAAGCGTTTAACCGTCGCGCTCATTCAACGTTTTCATTTATTAATAGCACAGTAAATTCCCTAGAAATAAATAAAATTTATCTCAAAACTTAAGCCCAAATTGAGTGTTTAAAATTAAACGGCGCAATTTAGCGATGTTCCAGAAATTAAGCGAAATTTCGAATATCTTCGTCGGGAGTTTAGACCGGAAGTGGTATAAATTGGTTTCGATTTCGCGGAAACCGAGAAAACCGTAAGTTGGGGTGTTTGAATAATGAATGGAGTCAGAGGGCAGCGATGAGTCGATGGCTTAACAATGAAGGGTCACGGGAGATGGCCGGAACCGGAAGTTAGTTCCCTTCGTTTGGGCCCATTGTGTGGGTGCTTCGGATATTGTGATCGCGTTTGCAATCAAGTATTGTGTGACCGCAGCACCTCTCGTGTGCTCTCGTGTGCTCTCGCTCGAGAGACTGCCGCGGTTACAAAGAACCTTACACAATAAGATCCTTCATCTGTAATTTATTTAACCGTCATCTGATTCCTTCGGCATTATGTCGATGAATTGTATACATTTGAGTAAAATGACTCGTGAAATCGACACTTTATTAATAGGTAATCTCCATCAGTCTGTCTTTGTCTATAGTTAGTTTTAAGTTTCTCCCTTTCTCTCTCTCGTTTTGTACGCCACTGAGGTAAGTAGGTATTAAGGCTTAGAATTACCTTAAGGCTTAGAATATAGAAACCAAGTACAGTCGCGAAATATAAGCCGTTACATTTGTGCCGGAAATGGCACCGTTTTGTTTGTTTGTGGCAATTGTTTTAAAGCATACGCCCGTATAGCGTATTACAATATACAATTACAATTTTTGGAACCACTTGTTAATTTTTTTCCACCTTATGTTTGTGTCTGTGTCCGTGACAAGGCAAGTAAACACAGCACACGTAGCGAATTTGTGGCTTGTGGCTTGTGAAAGCCTTGTTTGGAAACCTAACTTCTATGGACTTATTTTAAGTCTTATTTACTCCGGGTTCCTGCGAAATACAAGGCAGGAGTTCTGGCCGAAGGGACTAGTGTTTCGGCGCTACTGGGAGGCGGCACAGGGAGCAAAATCTCAGAAAATTTATAGTTCATTAAATTTGTTTTGTAGTATGTATTTACAAAACATGTATGTCTGTAATGTACTTGTAATATGGGCCAGTGTTGTTATTTTATAACAAGCTGTGCCTGAAATAAATAATAATTAATATCGAGCGAAGAGTCTCTGCTTCAGCTTTGAAAAAAATGCTTTCGTATCTCTGTCCGGATCTTTGTCTTCCTCTACAAGTCGCATTTATTAACCTTCTTGAAGTTTTGTGAGTAGGTTCGATAATTATGTAGATTTTTTTGTCGAGGGAGTCTTGAAAAATGGCGTTTTTTTTTTTGAGGAATGACACCTGTAGACGTTGACAAACGTCGGTCTACAGCTCACAGCCACTAGTTATTATCATAGGTAGCTAAGTTATGGTTTACTCTTGCTTGTCTCCATGGCAAAACTTTACTGACACTACTGTCTGTACGGGGCTACAGAAAGCATGATGTTAACACATTATTTAGCGGTCGCCTGGCCAGCTAAAGCTCAGTTAGACAGCTGTCACCAAGCTTTAACCACTGATCCAGCAGCCGTATTATACAGCTTAACTAGGAGTTAGGCCAAAGCCTGAGATGTGACATCGAGAGCTAGGCCCTATTTCTAGTGCGTGCGATACTGTACTTAGGGTAGGAACTTCTATGCAAAGAACTATGCCCATTTTTTAACCCCAATCGTAGTTTAACGAAATTAAAAAAAAACATTACAGACATTTATTTTTTTATTGTACAGGGAAAACGGCTGCTATAATTAAGAAGCTAGCCGAAAAAGTTTCCATTTAAAAAAATTGTTGCAAGTAAAAATCCCTCTAAAACAAGAAACATTCATAATGTTACTTGTAAAAAACAAAAAAAAACCGGCTGCAAAATATTGTACCCTATGTCCTTCCACTATCAAGACAATTCAAATGACACCTCGCGTGTTGAAATACATCAAGCTGTTTAAGCTGCAAGGCGTTGCAAAGAAACCTCATACATACATACTGGTACATACCACATACTAAAATACTTAATTAAGTATCTCATACAAATACCAATACTTAATATTTTTTAAAATTAATTAATACGTAATTAATTAATACGTTAATGCGTCAATTTAATTTAAGTAATATTATATTTCTCTTTTGTTGAATCAAAGAATTATTTAGAGGTAAATTATTATAAGTAATAGTGATATTCCTCGTTATATAATAAGTCAAAGTTTGCCGAATAGTTCCGGTTGACATTAATAAATATGCGGATAATGAACAAGTTTTTACGATACTTCGATTCAAACGTTATCACCTCCAAAGTATCTTTTACTGGTTTCAAAAAAGGAGGAGGTTCTTAATTCGCCGGAATCTATATTTATGTATATTCACCGATTACTCGAAGACACCTGAACCAATTTTGAAAATTATTTTTTGTGCTAAAGGTAAAGGTACACATTCCACGTGATCCCATTTAAATTTTACCGACATCGATTAAACGGTTTTTAATACTTACTGATTGATCCCATTGTCAAAATCCAGGTCTGATTAGACGTCAGTTTTTAAATTTTAAATATTATTAAATATTTTATTCTTTCTTAAGTTTTTTCACTAAGGGTATCTACCCTATAATTATAAAAATGATTGAATAACAAAGGCTCTGCTGCCATCGAGATCAAAATCCTACTTGTATTTCAGTATACTTACACTACATAGAGGGTTATCGGAATAGAGTGTCCTAAGCCCATCAGGGTCTTTGTACTAATCAGTATGAGCAACTTGTACTTTGCAGCCAACTCAAAATCGCAAAAAATCATTGATCGTCGACAAAGTGTATGGAACAACTGTACTTATTCGCGATTTTAGGTTGTCCCTATAGTGAAAGTTATTCAGAACGATGTATACAATGCCACCTTAAGGCTTAGAACACCCTTTTCTGTTAGCCTTGTATTTATTTTATATTAGGTACAATCCTTTAAAAACAGCCGCCTCGCTCGAGATCAGACGAGCTCCGTGTGTCACCCTTCATAAAGTGATTCCTAAAATACCTTCATCTGTAATTTGCAAATTAGAGCGCTCTGAAACAAAGTAAGGGTAAAGTTCACTTTCTGCGGTCCACAGAGCAGATACGGAGAAGAGATGGTGCTGAGTAGCTAGGATTTTTTCACAGTGGCGGTGGCGCAGCGTAGCGCTGGTGTCGTTGCTTGCTAGGACGAATACAGGATTTTGGTTTGGGGGGCATGACTGGCTTGAACAGCCACCAGTGGTGGTCGTTAGGACAAAGTTTTAACTTTTGTGCCAAGTGCCACCTCTGGGGCTCATTGAGTATTTTTTTTTATAATTTAGCGTTTTGACAAAATTTATTTTGAAAAAAATATCAAAAATTAGTTTTTCATGTTAGAGTTCTAGCGGTTTGACTGTAGCTTTCCCCAGTGGTGGCAGTTTGGTGGTGGTCGTTGGCACAAAAAATGATATCATGCCCAGCGAGCTTCACTGGCGACATAATGGACATAAATTAAAATATTGTTCTAGCGACCACCACTGGTGGCCGTTTTGTAGGTAAAAGTAAGCTTTGTGAAGGTAGGGAAGATTTTGGTCATATTGTGGCCATAATAATACATTTTACGACTTATTATGGCTAATTATATTTTACAACCCAGTTATCTGTCTTATGTTTTCGGCGGCCATGAATACGAACATTTTGAGATACCACACCGCCACCACTCAGTCGTTCAGCTCATATTTCAGAACCAAGGCTTATCAACTCGCTTAGCCTAAGGCCATCTCTACTTTTAGCTTTCTCTGTGCTTTGACCTTATGCCGATGTAATAATAAATGTAAGGGCTCAAAAAGAGGCTCGCGAAGGTCACGGCTCGGGTACAAGTGATTAGAGGCCCTGTTCTGACGCCTGAGATATAGCTTGGTCACTCTCACTGCAATAGCTTTTCAAAAGAGAGAGACAGAGACCAGAAAATATCTCATGCGCAAAAATAGGGCCCCAAATCGACGTGACTTTGGTTGAACAATCGCTAGAAGGTTGCTTGTTTAGTATTATTTAGGAGTACGAGTTGTAAACGTCTATTTAAAGCCTTTTGAAATGTGAGGCTATACAACGTTTTGGTTGCTGAGCTACCCACGTCCGTAGGAGTGTACTCTGTTCTGATTCCCTACACGTGGTCCCCGGGTAGTGCTAACCGGGTAGCAAACTCTGGTGGGAGGCTTCGGCCGTATGGCTAGTTACCACCCACCGGACCAAGCCATGCCGTGAAATGACCTAGTCGTGTTTCGGGATGTAGTCCGGTGTAACCGTTCCGAAGACGGGTCAGAGCAGTAGCGCACTTGTAGCGCCTTTGTGGCAGCTCAACGCACTCAGTTGGCGCACTCAACTGCCGTCTTTGTGCTTCTTCACTCTACAAAACTTCAAGGCTAGAGTGAATAAGTACCTTATAGGTCGTCGTGCTCCATCTTAGACCACAACGTCGCTTAACATCAGGCGAGTTGGTGGTCAAACGCCGACCTATTCTACATAAGAAAAAACGTAAAATAAGCGAGGGGGTAAGTGAGTATAATAGTAGATGTTTCCAATGCATTATTTTTAGTGATTTGCGGCTCCTGGCGTTATAAACATTGGCGCTTATACAGGGTTCTTTTTAAAAGGTAAAAAGAACAAAAAGATACAGTAAATCATCATACTTACATGATACATCTACATCCTACTAACAGCTTTAGTTTTGTGAAACATGTTTCATGCTTTTTTAGAAACTAACTGCAAAATGTACAAATACCTGGCCCTCGCGCAATGAAGACGATCTTACGACATATAACTCATCACACTCGGTTCAGCCATGTAGTAGTTACAAGGGAAAATAAAGACGTACGTAAATGGACTTGCATACAGCACTCTTACCATGAGTTTAGATCGTTACGAAAACTTTTTTCGTTTTCGTTTGGCTCCATACATTTCAGTAAAGTGCACCTGGCGGAAACGTTAAGGAACTACGAGTAGGTTAAATGTATTGAAAAATACATAACCCTTTTGTTTCTTCTTTGCCGCAATCGGGTACAAAAAGTAAATGAAAATGATTAACCTAAGTTTAATTCACGTCCTCAGTAGCACTTGTTACAAATGTACTATTTTTCACCCACTTGATGGAGATATGGACCCTTTTCAAGGTACGTGACCGATTCTCCCTCAGTTAGGGAGCCCGGGGAACAACTGCTGTTTATTCTACACCCGTTTACCGGCCCATTGGGAGTACACTCTATGTTTTTGAATTACAATTATTTAACAACTGGCTTGGAATAATGAGTTTTTCGAAATAACGAAGGCCATTAAAATAAATTATTTTGTTTTATTATGTATTTTTAAACCCCGACGCAATAAGCGGAGTGTTATAAGATTGACGTGTGTATTTGTGACTGTACCTACATAGGTACAGTATAGGTATAGTCTGTCTGTGGCATCATAACTCCCTAACAAATTAAACTGATTACGGTGAGCTTGTTTTTAGGCTTTGCGAAAAACTATGATAGCCTAGTCGGAGAAGACTCACCCCTCAACCCAGAGGGAGCGGGTTCAGACCCAGACGAAGGCACGTACCAATTTGTTCATTGTGTGAACATAATTATGTGCGTATTTAATGTCATCTGCTACGTTACTTGAGCCCGGTGTATGGCGACAGGCTCGCCCCCTGTCATATTGAGGACTGAATATCGTCCGGGCAAGTGTGGGTGCTATACAACTTTGCCAGCCTCTTCTGGGGAAAGGCATGACGAAAATGTTACGTTTCTCTGTTTGAAAGCTGATGTTATCGAGATGGTTCTTAACTAATGTTGTCGGTTTATTTAAATTACAATTTTTACTTGTTTTTATTTGAAAATACGCTTGCATTTGTCTGCCATCTCACCTGATGAGGTCTACGATAGCACGCTTGTCTAGGAGAAACCTATTCACTCAAGACACGTAGTTATGTATCGATGATTTTGTATCGCTTTGCATAATGCATTATTGAAAAACACCTCTCTGAATATACAAAAAGTATCGAAAATACGAAGTTTTATGATGTTTTATGTTTTACAATGAATACTCACGTAAGGTGCAATGAAGTGGTTCATTATAAATTCATTTACATGAGAAATGCAAAATTAATTATGTCGTGGCACATATGACTTTGTAATTAAGTAAATGATTTCTGTTTTTTGCTAACGTGATCCCTAACCCTTTTACAAATAGTGGTGCTGTCTGTTGAGACATCGTGTATATATCTCTCCAGTATATCTCTGCCATTCTAAAATGTTCCAAACACGGAATCGACAAAAAAATCCAACATAATTACCTAATGATTTAAGATATGCGCCTTGCAGGCCTAGCACGCGCAACGCGATAACGTTATGTCGACTCTTTTTATCCAGACAGACGTATGTTCACATATAGCCTTGTCACGTTCTCGCATGACAAAAAGTGATGAATAGAATTTTATCGTGCGCCCACGCTGCTGTACTGTAGAGAAGAACAGCAGAATTGCCAGACTTTCGGACACAAATATACGAAAGCATTTTTGCCCAAGCTAAAACGGAGTCTCGCGTTTCGCGCTCACTCGGTCAAATATGCAACATAACTATCAGCTACTTGTTTTTTCTAAAATAGATCGGTTATTCTCGATTCGCTAGATTTAAAAATCGACTAGTCTCTTCTTTATCTAACGAGTAATTTACTACATTTAATTGCTCCTTCTACTTTGATAGCTCATAAAAGCGAGAACCCGTTTATCTTCGCGACATAGTTGGATTCGGCCCAACGTTCGTTAGCACATAGCCCTAATGGCTGTCAAAGCATGTTATTTGATTAATTTGATATTCTGAATTTACTACCGAGTTTAATACACCTACATACTTAGTTTCGCAGGTAATTTCCATAATTTGATATTATGCATTATAACACCGCACCGCACATACCCATTGATTTCCTTTACCGTCAAACAGGTTGCGTAATTGCGTATGATACTAAATTAGCGAAATTTTCAACAGATTCGTAGTTTCGAATTCAAATCACATGTAAAAACTACATTAATGAAAAGAGGATATTATAAGGTTAAGAATTATTTAGAAGATAAAGATGTCTGGAGCCTTCCACTTCCGTCAAGTAGCCACTAGTATTTATAGATATTACCTTGTTGTAAGCCAAAATTTGTGAGACTGTAATTTATTTATTATTTCAAAAAATAATGCCCCTCAGTTTCTTGCCTGTTCTTCTGAGTAGAGGCTTTTTGTCCGAACAAGGCGGTCGAGTCTATTTAGATAACTCTGACGTTCATAAGTGTATCTTTGATACCTAAATTGAATAAAAACATTTTGACTTTGACTTTGACTTTGTTTGATCCAATGCTTTCGAGCCGGCCAGTACGTAGGAACTCGCCACATGGCTTCTTTGAAACCATTTCGCAGACGCACGAGCCGCTCACGCTTTCCAGCCCGCCCGCGGTCGCGCTCTCTACTAAGCAAATAATCTCACACACTTATGTACTTAACACACCATAGTTATTATAATAGTATTAAAATTGGGACACTAATAATAAATTCGGGACACTTCCACACACGGTCGCCTGACACCAAACTAAGCTAAAGCTAACTAACTAACTAACTAAAGCTGTACTATGGCGGCCAGAGACGATTACGTACTTAGATAGTTTTAAATACATACTTAAATAGATATTAACACCCAGACATAGAACAAACACAAATGTTCATCACATGAATGTTTGCCCTAGGTGGGAATCGAACCCACGCCCCCAAGCTCAGGAGGCAGGTTCACTACCAACTGAGCCACCGAGGCAGTCAAGACTAGAGGTGGTAAAAAAAACCAAACGGTATATTGTAATTCGCAACTGATCGCGCGTGACGTCACTTTCCGGGTCAAACAGAAAACCAGTGCTGGATGTGTACAATCAGCAACATGCTGAGTTAGGGCCGGTTTGGTGACAATGTGCCTACATATTTGTATTTTAGTATTTAATATTTCTGTGTTCATTGTCACCAATAAAACTTTTCTGATGTTTGATTTTCTGATTTTCAATAAAAAAAACCACCAGGTTTAGCTTTACATAACCACACATATAAACACAAAATTAATACAAAATACTTACCTACAGGAAATATAAATAAAAATAATTATAACTACAAAGATTTTTATTGTTTACTAACTTATAAGATCACCTACAGTATTTTCATAAGCACAACTTTTATTTGTTTTTCACCTTGCAGCCTCTGCGTGTGGTTAATTGATCTGAGCTTGCAGCGTATCTTCCAGGGTTAGCTTTCCACTTAGGGTGTGCATTTGCAATCTGAAAAAAAAACCAGCTACTGACTAGAAATACTGATACCAAATATCTTTGGCAACATAGTGTTCAAAATATTTACCCCCTTACAAATAAAATATTGTATGGCCTCGAAATAGTTAAACAGTGTTTTGTCTTTTCGATCGAGTTAAAAATGTACAAGAAAGAAAAAAAGACAAAAACTGTACAACTATTTTAACTATTTAAGTCTTATAGTCTTAGAAGTAAGTAAGTCTTATTATAACTATATAAGACTATACAACGTTTGTTATTAAGAGGGATGTTGTTTAAATCTGTCAGAAGTACATTATATTGTAATTGCGCTAGAATTTTACAACGCAGTAATTTTTATAGTTTTCAAATGCATTAATAGTAAATTACCATACTTTGTGATCACACAGTCTTATCAGCACGTCATCGAACAGCGAGCTACTGCAGCGAGTTCGTAGTCCTAATAGACTAAAAGACTACTAAACCTAAACGTAAACGTAGTCCTAAAGGACTACGAACGCTAAACAATTTTGATTAAACACTATCGAGCCCGCTCTTTCACCCGCGCCCTCAAAAAACCGTTAATTTTTTTGAATGCAAGGTAGGTTTCAGTCGGTATGTTCTTTTCTGTACCCCTGCCAACAAGTATACAAAATTTCATAATGATCGGCTGAGTAATTAAATCGTGAAATCGTAACAAACAAACATAGAAACGAAAAAACACACTTTTGCATTTTTAATAGCTAGAATTAGGAAGTAACATGATGTAGCGTAATGTAATGTAATAAGTACAATTAATAATAAAAGTCTTCTAAACTAAACCTACAGCTTTACCTGCAAAGTCAGCCGGACAGTCGTAGAGAACCTTCTTGGTGCCGCTCTCGGACGAGAACTTGAGCACCACGATGTCCGTGAAGAACTCGCCGTAGTTTTCCGTGGAATAGATTGGAAAATGATCACACTCCTTACCGATTATCAGGATTTCTGAAAATAATGATATCCATAAGTATTCTAAGAAAGGTACTTAAATGTTACGTAAATCCCGAAACAAAAAAGGTGGAATGTACCATCTAGATTTTAGATTGAAGAGCTATATCATGCACTCTGACTATGGAATAATTTGAAATACAAGCAAAATTACAACAAACAAAAGTGAAATATGAAATTTTAAAAAATAAATTGGCAAATATTGTTTTAGAAGGTTTTTACTTGTAACTCTTTAAGATTTTATAAGTGAAAACTTATTTTTGGCTTATGCGTTAAAATTTATCGTGTATCCACTTAGTAAAATAGCAGCCGTCTGTTTTCTCTGTATATTAAAAAAAAGTGCGTTTATACTGCGTTAGCTGCGGTTAGCTTGTTACTAGTGGTTTCAATAATTTCCTATTAAGTTCTCACATTTACAAGTTATACATAATATTAGTACAAGCTGCGCTCCGCGGTTTTACCTGCGGCTATGAAGTAGCCTATGTGTCAATCCATGGTATAACCTACCATTTCAAATTTGATCAAAATCCATCTATCCGTTTAAGCGTGAAGAAGTAACAAACATACACACTTACAAACTTTATAATATTGCAATTGTATCGTGATGCATTTCATCAATATTTTGACAACTACGAGTAAATGTTAATAGAATGTAGTATGGAGATAGAATTATAGTTTAGTATCTATTACAGGGAGGTAAATGTAGTTAATGAAACGGAATGCAAATTCCAAACCGAACTCCAGCTAGGTGGTCGGACAACGTTGTAAAGGTGGCAGGAAGGCTGTACGTTTTAGTAAACTAGACATTCTAGGACACTGGACGTTGTCAGCATGAACGGATCAGAGAGGCGCGGCACCGGGAATGACGGCAGACTACTCAGCACTGGCTAGAAAGTTGTTGATGATGAGGTAATGGGAGTGCTATATGGAATAAAACATTTATTACCTTCGTCGATTTTAATGTAAAGTTTGACATATTCCTTAGTGGAGAGAATATCAGGAGTGTAACGTTGTTTGAACACTCTTTTGTCATATTTACGTTTCCACTCGTAAGTCGGAACTAATTTCATTTTAGTGAAAGCATTGCCGTTGGCTCCAATTTCTGTAAAAAATAAAATTATATGAGGAACTCCATCAGAAATATGTAAGAAATATATAGATCGTAAATTACAAAAATAAGCTTTAACTGACACTATAGATGGAAAATATGTCGCGCTAAAAACCTACTAAGACCCATACTAAACAGTGGTTGGAATATAGTTCCAAATTATAAAAAAAACCTGGGCTGAAATTCAGCTAATCATAGCCGATGCTTACCTAAACCGTTGATGTTACGTTTGTCATAAACAATCAGACGAGGAACGGCTCAGTATCACTAACGTCTCACAAACGTGTCAGCTGGACTACCGGTGACACGTTTGTGAAAAGTTATAACAATACAATACAGTACAAAAACTCTTTATTGACACCAAATACAAAATAAATCTAAACTAAACATTCAAAAATATAGGCGCAATGGGCGGTCTTATCGCTTAAGAGCGATCTCTTCCAGACAACCTTTGGATGGAATAAAAATATTATGATTAAGCAAAGCAAGTGTTACTCGTCCGTTTTTAAATCACAAACGCAGCAGCAACGATTCAGTTAAGAATCGGCTAGGGTACCTAAATTGGCCCGCAGTGCAGTCACGAGTTCCAAGGTTGAACGCGCTGATGCTACTTCGTATATAGCCTGGTAACATTTTATGTTAAAATACAAATGATTACCAAACACAAAGTCCTGTTCCGAGCGAGATCGGTTCATGTACTGGTCCCTCGAGGCCATAGAGACCGTCACATCTTCATTTGCTCGTATAGCGAAATGCATCTCGAAATTTGTTGCCGGAGGTACGCTTGAATCGAGAGACGACATTGTGGTGTGTTTCAAATTGTTCACTGCAACCGTCCAATCGTTTTTGCTCTGAAGAGTCAGATGCTTGCAGCCTATAAAGAAAAAAAAAAAATACTAAAAGAATAGCTAAATCAATGCGACGAATTTGACGCTTTGATTTAGCGCGTGATTCCACTTTTATTGTGCGGACCGCTAGAGAGTGGAATGCTAACGCTTTCCGAGTGTGTTTTCTTTGCCTATATAGGTATTTTCAAGTGTCGTGTGAATCGGTTTTTTCTAGGCAAGCGTGCTTCGTAGGCTGCATCATTGCATGAAGACATCATCAGACGTGATGAAAATTACAAAAAAAAGTTCATAAAACACTTGTGCGATTTAATGTAATATTATTCTCCGTTAAAACATAAAAATAAAGACATTACTAACCTGATTGATTGATTGTCGCTGTGTCTAATTCGTCTAACTCCTGCGACAAAGATTCATGTTCAACTTCTCTGTTGATCCTGTGTCCGGACACATTATTCAGATATAATAAACTTATCACACTTTGGACTAAAATATATTTGACAATCATTTTGTTACAAAACACGACTTGATTTGAAAATATTGAACGGCTACTGTTACGCAGTTATGTTTTTGAACCTATATAATAAATGTCTCGATAATCTTTGGTGAGTAACAAAAAGTAGATAATTGGTTAGATACTTATTGTTTTTTTTCTATTCTGGTTCGATACGTAAGCGATACGGTTGATTTTTAGTTGGATTGAAACAGTCTTATCCTAGACGATGTCAAGAGTTCAAAACATGTAGATAAGTAGGTACGAACAACAGACGCCCGTGGCCCAAAATTAAATGTTGTTAGATAATAAGATCTATTCTATAAAATACCAACAAGTACCTATACATTTAAAATTTAAAATACCCAACACAAGTACAACAAGTACCTATACATTTAAAATTTAAATTACCCAACACAAGTACAACAAGTACCTATACATTTAAAATTTAAACTACCCAACACAAGTACAACAAGTACCTATACATTTAAAATTTAAAATACCCAACACAAGTACAACAAGTACCTATACCTACCTTAAAAATATCTAAGTATGTATATCAGTCTCTGACAGCCATTTTTTTTTTTTTTTTTTTTTTTTTTCGTGGGGGAATGCGCTTACACATCCCCGCTACGCCCCGGGGGAGGCGCAGCGGGGTATGTCGGACTCGATGCCAGAAGGGCACCCCTACCGACTAAACCCCCACGGTGTCCATCCTCGTCGGCAGTGGCGGGGTCACGGGGCCTCTCTCAGAATCTCCGTAACCCCACCACGCCGCTGTCCGCAGCCGGACCCACCTCAGGAGGGGGCTCGTCCCCCTCCCCAGCTCCGAAGCGATGCCCTGGACACCAAGGCATCGACTCCTCAGGAGACCCTCCTTAATTGGGAGCACCAGACACCCCCGTGTCCGGCGCCCCTGGGCCTCCTAGCGGAGACGGTGTGCGAGCCCTGCTGGCTCGCCTCCGTGTCCGCGCCCTCCGGAGCGGGAGAGAAAGAGGGTCCCTTTCTCTCTCCCGCTCCTCGGTCTCTCTCTGCGACATCACCTCCTCGCAGAAAGAGACCATAGCCCTCCATGACCCCTCGTCGGCGACCATCCTAGATAGGATGGTCGGCAGCGAGAGGTCCGCCCCTACAGCCGCGACCAACGCCAGTCGTGGCTCCGCCGCCCCCGGGCATACCTCCAGCACGTGCTGCGCCGTCTCCTCCGCGCAGCCGCACTGGTGGCACACCGGGGTCTCTTCCCTCCGTGCTACGCTGAACAGGTATCTCCCGAGGCATCCATGCCCCGAGAGTACCTGAGTCAGCCGGAAGGAGAGACTCCCATGCTCACGTTGGACCCATCCTCTAAGTACGGGCCGGACCGCCTCCAGAAATCGGGCGGCCCCGGCCCCCCTCCTCCGGTCCAACGCCAGCCGCCTGCTCCAGGACTCCAGGGCAGCATCCCTGGAGTCTCGCCTCCACTGCTCCACCTCTCGTGGGGCAGGCCGTAGGTCCTGCTCGCGTGCCCGCGCCCTGCGCCAAAACACGTCTGACAGGACTCCGGCCTCCAAGTCCCACGGGAGGGAGCCGGCGATCACGCAGGCCACCTCATGTGAGAGTGTGCGGTAGCCCCTGCACACTCTCACCGCCATGACCCTCTGGGCCCCGCAGAGCCGAGCGATCCCCCTGGAGTCCAGGGAGCCGGCCCATATTGGGGCCCCGTAGAGGGCCATGGAGCGCACCACCGCCATGTATAGGCGGCGGCAGCTCCCACCACCCCCACCGAGGTTCGGAAGGAGGCGGCTTAGCGCAGCCGCCGTCCCCACGAGCCTCGGGGCCAGCCTCTGTATGTGGGCTCCGAACCCCCACTTGCTGTCAAGTCGACCCAACAGCAATGGAGGTTCCACCCACAACAATCGATGAGTCTGCAGGTGGCGCCCTCCGAGAACCGTGAAAACATATGGCCTCGGGCTTGTAGAGCGCCACCTCCAGGCCCAACCGCCGAATCCTGGCTACCACAGCCGCAACTCCGGCTGTGGCCAGGACGGACGCCTCCCTGTACGTCCCTCCCCGGGCGGTAACCAACGTGTCGTCGGCGTAGCAAACTACGTCGACGCCACGAAGGTTAGCGCCTCGCAGCACCCAATCGTACCCTATGTTCCACAGGGTGGGGCCCAGTACGGACCCCTGTGGAACACCACGGGTCATGGGGCTGCAGCCCTCCCCGTCTTTCGTCGGGTAAACTACCTCTCTATGCGAGAGGTAGTCCCCGATGAGGCACCTGAGGTACTGAGGGACCCTGTGGTACCCCAGCGCCCCCAATATTGCGCCCCACGGCAGGGTGTTAAAAGCGTTGGCGATGTCTAACGACACCGCCAACATCACCCCACCGCCGGAGCACGCCCTCTCGGAGAGGTCGCGGACGTGGGATATGGCATCCACTGTCGAGCGACCTCTCCGGAACCCGAACTGGGTGTCGGCCAAGTCCGGGCCGACATCCTCGAGGTGCCTGACGAGGCGGGCAACCACCACGCGCTCCAGCAGCTTGCCCGCCTCGTCAAGGAGGACTATAGGGCGGTAGCCCGCCGGTTCATTAGCAGGGCGCCCCTCCTTACGCAGGAGGACGAGTCGGCCCTTCTTCCACCGCCTGGGGAATCGCCCTTGGCGCAGGCAGCGGTCGAAGACCGTCCTCATTCGCTCCTCCAGCTCCTCCTGCACGAGGGCCCACGCGCGGCCAGGGATCCCATCAGGACCCGGCGCCGTGTTCCTGGCCCTCATCCGGAGAACGGCCGCACCCAGCTCGCCCTGCGAGATCTCGGGCACCTCCTCCTCGACCTCCGCAGCAGGAACCGCCGCGGTGGGAGGGACGAACTCGGTCCCCGGACTACCGGGGAACAGTCCCTCAACCACCCGCTGGAGGATCACCGGCTCGAGGGTGGTGGTGACCGGGGGGGCCCAGGGGCGAAGCTTCCGCCTGGCCCACTGGTACGGTCGCCCCCAGGGATCCCGCTCGATCGAGCTCAGGAGCTCCTGCCACGCCTGCGCCTTGGCCTGGCTGATGCTCAGCCGCAAGGCCCTGCACGCCTCCCGATAGGTGGAGTAGCGGACGTCCAATTCTGCCGCGTCCCGCTGCCTCCTCCTTCGGTAGTGCTGGTAGCGGCGCCGCATCGCCAGGGATTCTCGGCGGAGCTCGGCAATCTCCTCGTTCCACCAGTAGACCTGGCGTTTGGACTGCGGAGGCCTCGCGCGTGGCATGGCGGCGTCGCACACGCGCGCCATGGCCTCACACAGCCCATTGGCTTGCACGTCCAGGTCTACTGACTCCTCGGGGGGCGCATTCCACGCCTGGACTATGGCTGCCTCCTGCAGCACCCCCACGTCCAGGCGGGTCAACGCCCACCGTGGACCAACCGCAGGTGCCAATCTGGCGCCCGGTCCCGCTGAAGACGTTGACGAGGAGACGCTAAATCGGATGTACCGATGGTCAGACAGCGTCTCCTCGTCCACCAGCACCTCCCAGTCCCGGACCCGTGCCGCGAGCTCGGGGGTGGCGAAGGTGACGTCCACCACCGACCCACCCGTATGCCGCACGCACGTGTGCGTGGACCCACGGTTGAGGACGCACATACCCAGCTCCACCAGCCACTCATTGACGACCTCGCCTCTGGCACTTGTCCTTCGAGACCCCCACGCCGTGGATTTGGCGTTGAGGTCTCCAAGGACGATGACCGGTCGGGGAAGGCTCTGGCCGACCAGGGCCCCTACCTCACCGAGAAACGTCTCAAACTCGGCAAGGGCCCTGTTGGGGGAGAAGTACACCCCCACGACCACCACCCCGCCAATACGGGCCGCGACGTGTCCCCTACCCTTCATCACACCCTCAAAGGGAGGGGACCGGGCTGGCGACTGGGTTGTGATCGCCACCAAGCCGTCCAGGTCTCCGACCCAGTCAGCTCTGGGCGGGACCCGGTACGGCTCGGCGATCACGGCCACCTGTATCGACCGCTCTGCCAGGCTCTGGAGAAAAACATCCTGAGCCCTGGCAGAGTGGTTGGCGTTTGCCTGGAGGAAAGTAAGGCCTTCTGCCATTAGCTTTCCTCCATACTGGCCGCCTGCTCCGCATGGGGGCGAGTCGGCTGCGACTTGGCCTTGGCCTTAGTCGCTGCCGTTCCTCGTCGCGCATCTGCTTTTGACGGGGGCTTGGCACATGCCTTGCCCCCGGAGAGATGGTCATCCGGTTTCCCCGCTGCTGCACACAGAGTGCAATGCGGGGCGGCGGAGCAGCCGCTGGCCTTGTGGCCTGGTTGACCGCAGCGATAGCAATCATCGCTGCGGTCAACCTCGGACCTGCACTGGGCTCTGACGTGGCCCAGGGCAAGGCAGCGGAAGCAGCGGCGGGGCCGGGCGTCCAGCACCTGGACCCGAGCCGCCACCCAGCCCACCAGGAGCCGTCCACCGCCTGCCGCGATCTTTTTGGCGGCAGTGGCAGGGCACCGGACAAAAGCAGTGCCCATGCCCGCCGCACCCCTCCTGATCTCCCCGACCTTTAGGTCCTGGGCACCGCATTCTCCAGCCCTGGCGAGGCTCGCTTGGAGCTCCTCCAGGCCTACCGAGTCGTCAAGGCCGCTCACTCGCATATCTGCGGTGGTGACCGGCCTTGAGACTCGGATATCTTCCTCGGCACCCTGGAAGACTTCCCGTAGCTTTTGGGCCAGGGAGTCGGCCTTCTCCGTCCTCTCCGTGCCAGGCACTTCCAGGACTCGACCCCCTGTAGCCGCCACTCTCATTTTTAGCGGCGGAAAGTCTGCCAGGTTGATCCGGCCCCTAGCCTCGCCCAGGACCCTGGAATAGGTCAAGCCTTTCTCCAGAGCCCCCGGCAGCAGCGTGATCACCACGGCTGCTGTGCGCTGGGGGCGAAGCTTGACCTTCCGGTCTTTCTTCTTCGGCGCTGGTGGGGCCGGTTTCCTCGCTCGGGACCTTTCTGGACCGACTGGACGCTCTGGACTCTTCGCAGGCCGCGACACTCGAGCCCTAGTCCGTGTCCCTTTCCTCACCACCTCCGTCCAGGACTCTGTCAGGGGTGGCGGTGGTGGAGCGTCTAGGTCCATCTCCTCACGTCCTGCTTCAGGGGCTTTGGTCTTTTTCCCAGTGCCCTTACCTTTACTGGGCTTGGGCTCTGGGCGAGGGACCTGCTTCGACTCAGGGCGAGGAGCTACTCCCCGGCTGGTGCTAGCCCCCGCCTTCTGTATGCGGCTGTCGGCAGCTAGCGGGGGTCTCAACCTCCTCTCGGGGAGCAGCCGGTCCGCCATGCCCTCAAAGCGGGCGTTTATCATGGTGCCCACTTGCACCATGACCGCCCGCACGAGCTCCTCCGTAGCTGTGACAGGAGGGGCTGTCAGAACCGTTGGCTCCCGCGTGGCCCGAAGCTCCGCTAGCTCCTTGCGCATTTCCTCTAGCTCACGCGTGAGCCTCGTGTTAACCGCCTCCATGCGGATGAGCTCCTCCGGCACCGTGCGAGCCCGCATCTCTTCCACCGCGTCCCGGACCGTCTTTGTCGCGTCCTTCAGGGCCTTCACAAACGTGCCCTTCAGGTTGCCGGAGGTCCTGGCGACCTTCTCGATGGTCTCCAGGGAATCCTGCACGAGTCTGTGCAGGTCTGGAGAGTCCTCGGGCGCCTCGCTCTGTCCAGCCGCTGTCCTCTTCGTTGTGTTCTGGAGAACAGCAGCTGCCGTCTCCCTCTTCCTCCTCGCCTCCCAGGCCAAGTCCGCCTCAGCCTCCAGCCGAAGTGCTTCGGCCTTGGCGGCGTTGAGGTCGGCCTTTGCCTTAGCAAGGCCAACGTACTGCCCCGTTGTGGGCGGACGACCTCGTCCTCGCCGGGACGAAGCTACTTTAGGTGAGGGCAAATCCTCGTCCACGGTAGCCTCGTCTTCTCCTTCTCGTTGGCGTTTCCGCCATCTTTGCGTCAGTGGCCTCTCAGTACCCTGGGAAGTCACCGCTGCGAAACTGGCATCGGAGTCCTCTGATAGGTCGAGTGACTTCAACCCAGAAAGGTCTTCGTCACTCGACATTCTCACTAAGTCGACCGAGCAAGCCCGCTCACTTGACTCGCGCCTAGGCGCCTCGTCTAATTCCTCAGGGCCATGCCCCCTGCTTCTCTCCTCATCGGTGTCCTTATTCTTGCGTGGGTCGTTGTTGAGATCAATCTGGCGATTTGCGCCCCCCCCAGAGTACGTGGGGCAGCGTGCCGAAGCACGGCGGGATTCCTCCTTTCGGAGACCGGCCTGGGTAGTTTTTTCCAAATCGCTGTTTTCCATTTTTTGTTGTGCTTAATTCCTTGGGTAAAGCTCCCCAGTGGGGGTCTCGCGGCCAACTTCCCGTTGACCATGCCCGGGGTGCGAGCCCGGAGCTGCGCCGCGTTTATACGACGCAGCTCCGGACTCGCAATCCGGACACTCTCCTCGGCAACCCCCGAACCTTGAGACTTGGTTTGCCCTGTACGGCGGCGCCCCGCAGGCCTCCAACGTCACCCTCACACCAAAAAGTGCAAAGGCCGCCCACGGAGCACCGCCGCACAGAGCACTCCTCCTCGCTCGCCTATGCGAGCCCTTCGCTCAGCAGAGCCGAGCCCCTCACGACCGCCTTCTACGTTCGCTCCAGATACAAGCTCTGAAGCGCACGCAGAAGGCCCACCTCGAGCCCGTCAGCAAGAGCCTCTCTAGCGAGAGGCACAAGCGAGGGCTCCTTCAGGCTGCCTTTTGCAAGGCCAGCCCCTCGGATCGCCGCTACTCAGCATAAGGCCGAGACGCCGACCGAGTCCCGCAGCCAATCAAGGCCGCCTAGGCTCGCACCGCCGCTTCCCGGACTGTCCAGGGCGCCGGTCGAGCCTCCCATCCGTCCGAGGATGGCCCCCTCGTCCAGGCCTCTCGAAAAGAGCCTCTCCGAGGAGAGGCACATGCGAGATCCCGGACCGCCTTCTACGCGTGCTCCAGATAAAAGCTCTGGGGCGCGCGGAAAAGGCCCCTCGAGTTCCTCTTAGCAGCGGCCGCCGCAACTGTTGCGACCGCTGAGCCCCCCCGCCACGGCAAGGCGGGAACTCATTCGGGGGGGGGTCTCTGACAGCCATAGTACAAGCTTTGCTTAGTTTGGGGTCAGGCGACCGTGTGTGGAAGTGTCCCGAATTTATTTATTATTATTATTATTATTATTTAAAATTTAAAATACCCAACACAAGTACAACAAGTACCTATACATTTAAAATTTAAAATACCCCCGACACCGATTTTCATCAAACGTAGCCAAGAACACTCCAGACTTAGAGATAGTAAAATGTTGTTTCCAAAGATTTTAAAATAAACTAAAAATTAGTTTTTTGAGGCAACATTACTTTACTTTTTTAATTTTTTGTCGAAGATAAATAAACTAAGTAAATAAATTCGGGACACTTCCACACACGGTCGCCTGACCCCAAACTAAGCAAAGCTTGTACTATGGCTGCCAGAGACTGATATACATACTTAGATATTTTTAAATACATACTTAAATAGATATTAACACCCAGACATAGAACAAACACAAATGTTCATCACATAAATGTTTGCCCTAGGTGGGAATCGAACCCACGCCCCCAAGCTCAGAAGGCAGGTTCACTACCAACTGAGCCACTGAGGCAGTCATTTGAGGAGGAGATTTGTCATGTGTCAGAGTGCGTGAGGTGCGGGCACCCGCATTCCATACCAGGCGCATGCGAGAGACATTTTTTACTAGTCCAGGGGGCGCGTGCGAAAAATTTTCTGTTCACGCATGCCATTGGTTAAGGCCGCTATCGGGTAATACCCGCACGCTGTATATTGAACGAGGTATGGAAGACGAATTTTTTTTAGTCGTAACTCCGCACGCAAGGTGTCTCCCAAATGGAATACTAACAAGCGGGTTATCGACTTATTAAATTCAGCCTTAAAGGACCAATCTTGACTAATAATTATGAATGGGAAAGTGAGTTTTTCAAATTCAAATATTTATTTCAAATAGGTACATCAGAGCACACTTATGGTATATCAGAAAACAAAAATTGTAATTAATTGAAAATAAAATAATAATCTTATATCTTTAAATGAGCAATTCTTGTATATATATATATATATATATTTATAATTGGAATCTCGGAATCGGCTGTAACGATTTTCATACAATTTAGTATATAGGGGGTTTCGGGGGCGATAAATCGATCTAGCTAGGAATCATTTTTAGAAAATGTCATTTTATTCGTGTTTTATCGATAATCAACTTAAACATAAACTTGGAAGAAAAATAACAAAAAGGAGGCGTTTGAGTAGTCTCAACTGAAAAATATGACTCTTCCTGACATCTATTGGCGAATAATAATACTATTTTTTGTGAGCAACTAATTGCTTTAACGACACAACAGCAGATGGCGTTGTTAAGTAACACGAAGTTAATGAGTGTTTGCTTTGAGGTTAGACTAAAATCAATTGTTTATTTCTGTTATTTGTGTCTGTTTACTTAAAAATGCCTAAACGATCTTGGAAAAAAACGCTTATAACTCATGATTTTTTTCTTTAAATAACCAGTTCATATTTTTTTATTATTCTATCGGTAAGATCGAAAAATATTATTCATATTTCATCATTTTATTAGTAATTCGTACTTAAATATAATTTCCAAAAAACACAATAAAAAAAAAAAAAAAAAAAAACGAGCAAAGCTCGGTCATCCAGGTACTGTAATATAAAATTAAACATTAAAAAGCACAACAAAAATAAATATAAAAATAGAACAAGTCAAATTAAACTGTGTAAATTAAAATTAATTCGATTGTTTGTTACGCTTTTAAGCCTCAACTACTCAACCAATCATCATAAAAGTTAGCATACTTATAGTATACGTTAGCATATAATCAGGGATCATAGCATACCTTTCACACTGAAAAAATTAACGGTTTCAGTGGCGCCGCGGGTGAAACCGCGGGACATAGTTGTCAAAATCATATGCATGTTTTTACCGGCTGCTTTTTGACTTTTTGTTTTGGGAAAACTCGAAAAGCAAGCAGCAGTTTAAAAAATGCACATAAAATCTTATCACACAAGCTCCAATGTTGTTTTAAGATACAATGGTAAAAAAAAATAATGAACACAAAACAGTTGCCAATTGTATCGAAGCTATTGTTGTTCAATCAAGATTCAATTCCAATTCGAAGGCTTTTGTTCCATTTTAAATATTTTCATTTCCGGCGTTGAATCTGAAACATAAAAATTAACTGAGCCTTGAATTATTCTGTTATTTACTGGCGAGGTCACACACCAGTGACGCTGACGGTAAGTCTGCCAGTTGGCCTCCTCTGTGCACAGTCTTCAACCCTAGTGCATTGAGTACTACATGATTTACTACCGTTACAAACTGAACAAGTTGGTCGCAGGACGAGGTAAGAGGGCGTCTATTGGAGAGAAGAAATTGAGTTTCATTACATCAAATCTCACGACAGCTCACCAAGGGTAGCGTGGGGTCGAAAAATTGCAAAATTGTAAGGATCGCTTCACTTAATTAATGGACGGCCCCTAACAATTCTCGCCTCTGCTTGGCCGACCCACATCTCTACCTAACCGACCAGCATACGTAACAAAACGATGCAAAATGTTCTCCATAACTCGAATAATATCTCTCACGAGACTCATTTTTCCTCATCGGGAGATTATTCCGAATAATATTTTTGTTTAAGCGAGCTTACTCGTAGCTTTTAATCTGGGGATTCAATTTCGGCCGGTTTTATTGGATAGTGATAAAATATACTCGTAATGTGGTTTGTATCCACCTGTATTGAGTGGGTTTGTGGATGAACTGACCTTTTGCCGGTAGCTGGTTTTATTAGCGTTCGATTCTGGGTTATTGATAAAGTTTTACTCATATTTTTTTAGGTAATAACATGAACAGTCTCAATGCTTTTTCATATTGTACAGTTTACGGAAATCGAGTCTGCATGGAGCACAGCCGAGCCCCGGGTATCGTAATGGACATCTCTCTCACAATAACGCCCGAACAATGTTACAGAAATACATGATTTTCTGTGTTCCTGTTCAGTGCGAGGTACGTTTTCGCTGTAAATGTATCTCTATCTTGTAAGAGCGCGTTTTCCATTATGATTTCATCTGGCTATTTCTTGGCTTACTAGTGTTCAAAGCTTTACCCAAATTCTGAACCCGGTTTCCTCAAAACCGTGACTGTTTTGTACTAACGGAAATTAAAAAATGTGCTAGATGGGTGGAAAACAATAAGCTTACATTAAATAACTAGCTACGCCCCACGGTGTTACCCGTGGCAATAAAGTACTTTATATCCTTTTTCTGTACCCCTAGTGGTCTACCATGACGTCATATTGCCATGATGGTTGCGTTTTGTTTTTAACGCTGAGCGAGCGCGAGACGTATCGCGGAATAAAGACCATGGTAGCGTGGCGTCGAAAACTATGGTAGGCCCTTTGATAGCATGATTGCAAAACTTCATGGTGACCGATTGAGCAGTTAAAGCGTGTAAGTGTAACAAACAAACTCACTTTCGTATTTATAATATTAGTTGGGATATTTACTTTCTATTGGGGCTAAGCTACCCACGTCCGAAGGAGTGTACTTGATTCTGATTCCCTACACGTGGTCCCCGGGTAGTGCCAACCGGGTAGCAAACTCTGGTGGGAGGCTTCGGCTGTGGCTAGTTACCACCCACCGGACCAAGCCATGCCGTGAAATGACCTAGTCGTGTTTCGGGATGTAGTCCGGTGTAACCGTTTCGAAGACGGGTCTGACTGAGCAGTAGCGCACTTGTAGCGCCTCACTCAACTGCCGTATTTGTACTTCTTCACTTTACTAAACTTCAAGACAGAGTCAATAAGTACCTTATAGGTCGTCGTGCATCATCTTAGACCACAACGTCGCTTAACATCAGGCGAGTTGGTGGTCAAACGCCGACCTATTCTACATAAAAAAAAAAATAATTAAGCATTGACGCTTAAATTGTGCTCGCATTTATTTAGACATGCTTACATCCCGGTAATACAAAATGCTACCCCGTTAATCCCCGAGGAACCTATTACAAATATAAACACAAACGAGTACTTACACGTTACCGTTAAAATCCCGTATTTCGAGAACAATAAATAACAATGCCTCTAAGCTTTACCGAGAACTCCACATACTGTAGCTGTAGTTGAACTAAATTTCACCGTTCGTTGCTTGAATACAACAGCAGAGTCGCGAATCTCAGTAAAAATATAGGAAACGTGCGCGAGCAGCCTCATTCTGCTCTACCGGTTGTATAAATCAGGCTGACGTCACAGCGTAGAATCGTGCAGTACAAGCACTCGTCGCATAAAAACCTATGTCCAAAGTGTATATTAAAGTAAGTATGTTCTAAATTAGTTCAACAGATGGCGCCACCGGTAAACTTAACACACTTGTTATGTTCGCGAAATTCACTGAGCCTTTTGCCGTAATAAATGTTGATAAGTTTGTCACTGCGAACACTGTAGTTTAATTTCGACTTACTCGAACCTTAAACCATTTGGAAGTTTGGGATGTAGTTTTTATTGAACTTTCGTCATTGAGTTTTGTCATGACAAGCTGAAGAACTTGCCTGTGATCTTTACATATATCACTTCGTCACGCTTTTCCCTCGAAGAAACTGGCAGAGGTGTAATACAGCACCGACACTTCGCGGACGATATTCAGTCCCAAATGTGACAGACGTAGCAGATGACGTTGGATACGCACATATGTACACAAACGAGCAAATTAGTGCTGTAAGGTTATTTTATATTAGGCCGCTTCAAAGTCAACTCTAATTAACATGGTCTAATGACTAACTTTTGCCGAGCTGTACCTGTGCGTCAGCGAGACAGGATTGTCTATAAGTTGAAACAAATAATCTAAGAATGAAAGAAATCGTTTCGTGTGGTGGTCGCGTACACTTACTTAGTGTTGTGTGTGTGAATTTACTATCATATCGTGCTTTAAAATATCCATATTGAAAGCAAATGCAGTTTTCGGCGTGCATCTGACAGAAACAAACCACTTTCAATCTTCATACATTCAAAACTACTTGCATTGTTAATATAAATGTCATTAGTCTTCAAGTCTCGAGTAAATCTGTCCTCTTCTACAGGTCGCATTCCTCAACCAATTCTCGTTAAGAGTCCGGCGACCTAACTAATTTCGACCTAGGCGACCTAGACTAACTTCGCATTGGCTTAAGGTATTCTATCGCCATTTCGTCTAGAAGAAGAAGACGAGTGAAGAGAGCGAGTAATGATACCTGACGAGCCTCTAAACTTACCTACAGAGTGACAAAGTAAAATTAATTTTTTTTTATGACTTTTGCATTACCATAATCATTCTTAAGTAACTAAGAATTTCCCTTGTATTATTGATTCATGTAACAGCTAATGATGTAGACAACCTCCCTATGTAATGGAATTTTCGATTTGCTTTGTCTACCTATTGAATAAATCAGACAAAAGTGACCCCTTAAAATGCGGATATTTTTCATAGCTCTATTTTCGCTTGAGAACGTTTTTAAAAAAAACCAAGAACATAGGAGCGAAGATATTGTTAATTTAATTGTACATGCTAAATTTCATCATAATCTGACAAACGGTTTTCAAGAAATTTCAGTAGTGCATTTGTATGGAAATTTCAATACGTCGCGGCCCTCTTAAATTTTGTGAACAGGTTTGATAATTGTACAAATTTTTATTCCAAGTAATTTTTTTGGAAATTGACTCAACAAAAAAATTATGTAATTATAGAATCTACTCACAAAACTAGAGAATCGATAAAGAAATACGACCTGTACAGGAAGACAGATCCAGACAGAATTTTGAATAAGCTGAAGCAGAAACGCATCGCTCGTTAAAAAAATCTACGTAAAAACATACAAATATGAAGTAGCTACATGTTCTACTGACGTATGTCCTGTCTCGCACGCACTGCTGTCCCGGCACCGCCCGAGGCGCGCGGCCGAGAATACTGACTGCACATTCAGAGTCCCAGCTTCCACCCGTGTAGTGTAGGTGCAGCCTATGATAATCAGTGAACTACGTATATATTATGACGGCGCGTGACATGATTAAATAATGAAAATCGGTTTATTTTGAGAGTTGTTAGTCGATAGATATTATTGATCTGCTATGTGTTTAACGATTAATCTTATTGTGCTAGACTAAATGGTAATTCAGGGCGGTTAACAGAGAATGGAGATACGTTTGGTCGACTTGGTTGAGGGCGGTCGCACGCAATGGTCATTCGCAAACTCGTTAGCTCTAAATCGCTAATTATTTAATTTAATTAAGTAATCTAAGTGTCTGAATAGTTAAAATAGTGACAACTCATCACTGCAGTCTCCTTATTTTAACATTCCTGAAGTCTACAGCTCACCAAAGCTGCTCTATGCTGTCGTCAGCTTCGACAAACTTGCTTGCGTATGTCTGGATCACTGTCTTCCTCTATTCTTTGATATTTCTTGAAAAAAAGTCATAAATTAAATCTCCGCAATTTTGAAAAAAAAAAAAAAACTAACTGGACAAACAAAAATCTGTTAACCTTATTATCGAAGCTGCTCACAAAGTTTCACGAGAATCTGATGAGAAATGTGACTGTAGGGGAGGACAGACGCTGGCTGCGAGATGTTCAGCTCACAGAGTCACTAGTTCTAAAAGTTATAGCTATATTCACTCAACTCGTTTACCTACTGCACTAATAAAACTCTGTTAATAACTGACTGAGAGCAGCTGTGGGCCAATATGATCAGAACGTCGGGTATGTTCTAATCGATGAGTACTTAAATAATTGCGGCTTACGATTCGCCTCAATTTTTTTCTACTTGTGCAATTTTTTTCAGCCCATCTAGACAATTTCTAGTATGAAAGGTTCCAATATGGCAAATAGCGGTCCAAGTTTAAAAACCCTGGTACACACAAACACGTGACTGCCAGACAAATATCCACAAAAATACAAACGCATACAAACGCCGCTTTGTCCTCTTAGCCTTCGCTTGGCTCGGTCAACAACACGAAGGACGCGAGCACACAACAAGTAAGTAAATAAAGAACACTGTGTACCGATTGAGGTCGCCTTTGACCTTCCGATATCAAGTAACCAATGGCTTCGACACTTGCCGACTTCGCTAAACATAGTCTACTCGCCCGAGTGGGCCGAGCGGTTGACGCCAAGCAAATATTGGAGCCGATACCCGGGAAGGCAGGAAGGGATTAATTTGAATCTTACTGCCTGGTTGAGAAGTAACAAAATATTTTATGATTGTTATGTCGTCGGTTTTGATGGCTTTAGTGAACCAAGCTAGTCCGACCGCCAGCGATGAGCGAGTAGCGAGCGGAGCTAGAGACTAGAAACGAGTCGGTGAGCAGCGAGAAGCGAGTGTGTAGTTCATGAATAGTTTTGTCGCTGGGCTATAGCTAGTACTCACGTCGAGCAAGCAGTATACAGTTGTCGAGCAATATTCGCACAGCGACTATGGGGACAAGATAGTCGAGCGAGTTCCGCTGGCGGCAGTGTGAATAGTCAGCGATCAACTAAAATTATTATGTCTCTTTTATTCATACAGGATCTGTTTCTAAGTATTGTACGAATCTTGAGCGAGAAAATAGTCGATATTTACTCGCTTTCTCGCCGGCGGTCAGACAAGTCCCTGTGCCAGTTGCTGTTTCATTGTACTATAATTATGTACTCGTATTAGGCGATGATAGCGACATTGTCGTTTAGTTAAGTTTTATCACTATACATTGATAAGGTCGCCCTTGTACTAGTACCGGCTATTCTATTGCCTAGTTATATAATAACAATAACAAGTAAGTAAGTATCATGTAAAATCGTTTGATTTTGATGAGAATTGATTTTTGCTGTGTATTGCCACAGTTGGCTACAGTACTGTTGCCGAGAGGTAGATTTTTGTACATTTGATAGATAGATAAATACGTAGAACTCTTATGGTCACTTGCGCTGAATATAAGAATTGTCTAAGTCCTTGCTAACTAATTTAATTTACTCCTAGCTAATTCCTAATCCTATATTTTTTACGTGAACCTTAAGCCATTCCTCAGAAGATTCATAATTGTATGTGCCCGATAAGAAATAATTTCGCTAGAAGTAGTTTTAAACTAGTTTTAAGCAATGACTTAGCAATTTTTATACTTAGTGCAAGAAGTGATGATTGAACTACGTAAATTAAGTACACTCGTAAACTTTTAAAACCAGAAATAAAATAAAAATTAATAGAGCAAGCTACCTCGATTTTATTATCGAGCACGTGGACCTCCTGGACGATCTCCCACTGGAAGATTGTCGGGTGACGTGGTTCCAGCATGACGGTGCGCCGGCGCACATTGTAAGGCCCGTCCGTGAGCGCCTCACCGAACTATTCGACAACCGGTGGATCGGGAGGCTGGGGCCACACGCCTGGCCACCCCGCTCGACTTAACGCCCGTGGACTTCTTTTTGTAGGGCTACGTCAAGGACAAGGTGTTAGATCGTGAGTGCGAGTTTGAGTCCTATCTCACACATCTGCGATTGGGTAAGGGATTTTAAGCCGATTGATTGAATTTAACTTACCTACTACCTACCTACTGTAGCATCATATTTCTTACGACCTAAGCTTTTTCGATCATTTAAGAAAATATATACAAATTGTCTATGCTTCATCGCTTTAAGGATTGAAAGTTGCCCTCCAAACCTTGTTGTCGTAAACTATCGAGCTCTAATCCGATTATAGTCGATTTTCATATATTAAATATTTTTAAAATAAACGTTAACTAAATAATTTAACTCAAGATTAATATAACAACATTACATTCCCTTACAACTAAACTAGTTCTATTCAGTCTTAACTTCGGTTTCATCCGAACTACAACATATTTTAATCGATTATTTTTAATCGACTTAGTGTTTCGACTTAAACAAAAGTCAAAGGTTCAACCCCTATTGATTTCGTTTGACAATCGATAATTACGTGGAACTCGTTCTGTCTCTCGCGTCGATTTCCTAATTAAAAATGCGTTTTCGATAGAGATCTGTTGGTGGACGCGGTCGGTGACTGACCCTGGAGTCTGACCCTGGCTAAACCGGATGCGCTCTTTGACCAATTTGACCAATTTGAATTTGATAATGAATTTGACCAATTTGAATTGACCACTACAACAGGTTTTTCCAGTTTTACCACCCTGAAAAGGGTCCTTCTTTGGGCTTACTATTACTACCTACTACTACCTACAATTACTGGCTGCTTGACCCCAGTAACCAAGCATCCTCTCCATCCAAATGCGGTTTGTCTGCAAACCCCAGTCTACATTACTACACAACTTCAACGCTGAACTCTGAGGCCTCCGGAATGCCCCCTTCAGTATGGTAATCGGACCGCCCAGGTACCTCGTTCTTTCTACACGCCGGGAAGTACCCCTCCGAGTATTATAGCTCGTATTGAATTTACTATAACGTTACTTTACTTAATTAAGCAAAGAACTCGGCCAAGCGACACCACCGTCTTAAATAATATTTCTAAAAATCTATACAGTAGAGTATACATTTTTAAGTTCTTAAGTAGTTATTGTAAAATAGCAATTGTAAAATAGCAATAAACTTTGTGTATAGTAGGACGTGAAGCGATTCCTTGGTACCGCTTCCTATTACCGTCGCTTTATTAAAAATTTCAGCCATCGAGCTGGTCCACTTAATGCTCTTACGTCTACCCGTAAAGGTGCGCCACTTTTCCAGTGGACTCCTGAGGCAGATTTTGCCTTTAATGATTTAAAGCTTGCCTTAACAAGTGCTCCTGTCTTAATTACTCCTGATTTTACCCAGGAATTTGCCGTGCCTTGTGATGCTTCTGATTTTGGCGTCGGTGGAACCTTGACACAGACGATCAACGCAGAAGAACATCCAGTCGCGTACTTTAGTCGTTTTCTTACCCCTACCGAGCGAAATTACTCCTCTACCGAACGCGAAGCGTTGGCTGTTGTATACAGTGTTGAACATTTCAGACCTTATCTGGAAGGGAGTAAACCCTTTCGAGTGATTACCGATCAAGCTAGCTTGACGTGGTTCTTAAATCTCAAAAATCCTACTGGCCGTCTCGCTAGATGGGGTTGTAGGCTCTCCCCCTATAATTTCATAAATAATTGAACACTGAAGCGGTGCTCAAAATATAATACCTGATGCGTTATCCCGTTCAGTTCCCGTTTCTACTATCGATACTGTTCAGAATTCTGATCGTTGGTATACCAATTTGGTTAAGTGATGTACCGATAAACCTCGCGCTTGCCCCAATAAAATTATCAGTTGGTACAATGTAAACTGTACCGGTACACTAAAACGGCCAATAAACTTAGTGGTGATTTTCAATGGAAAGAAGTTGTTCCTCTGGAATCCCGTGAACACATAATCAACGTTAACCATTCTGACCCTACCGTTGCTCATCTTGGTGTTGCGAAAACCTACCGACGTTTAAAACTACGATACTTTTGGCCCGGCATGTACAAAGATACCGTGGCATTCGTCCAATCCTGTTCTACTTGTAGTTCTCAACATGCGGTCTTTCTCTCTTTCTACGGTCCACAGAGCAGATACGGAGAAGAGATGGTGCTAAGTAGGTAGGATTTTTTTTCACAGTGGCGATGTCGTAGCGTAGCGCTGGTGTCGCTGCTTGCTAGGGCGGATACAGGATTTTGGTTTGGGGGGCCATGACTGGGTTGCTCGCAACGATCACCACCAAAACAGCCACCAGTGGTGGTCGTTAGGACAAAGTTTTAATTTTTGTCCCAAGTGCCGCCTGTGGGGCTCGTTGGGTGATATTTATTTTTATTATTTTTAATGTTTTGTCAATGTAATTATTTATATTAAAGCCGTGTTACAGTGTAAAAAATTATCAAAAATTGGTTTTCCATGTTAGAGTTCTATCGGTTTAACTGTAGTTTTCCCCAGTGTGGTGGCACTTTGGTGGTGGTCGTTGGCACAAAAAATAATATTATATCCCAGCGAGCTTCACTGGCGACAGTTGGGACAAAGATTAAAATATTGCTCTAACGACCACCAATGGTGGTCGATTTGTAGGTAAAAGTAAGCTTTGTGAAGGTAGGGAAGATTTTGGTTATATTGTGGCCAAAATAATACATTTTACGACTTATTATGGCTGATTATATTTTACAACCCAGTTATCTGTCTTATGTTTTCGGCGGCCATGAATACGAACATTTTGAGATACCACACCGCCACCACTCAGTTGCTCAGCTCATATTTCAGAACCAAGACTTGCTTAGCTTAAGGCCATCTCTACATTTAGCTCTCTCTGTGCTGTGACCTTATGCCGATGTAATAATAAATGTAAGGGCTCAAAAAGAGGCTCGCGAAGGTCACGGCTCGGGTACAAGTGATTAGAGACCCTGTTCTGACGCCTGAGATATAGCTTGGTCACTCTCACTGCAATGGCTTTTCAAAAGAGAGAGACAGAGACCAGAAAATATCTCACGCGCAAAAATAGGCCCATAGATTGACGTGACATTGGTTGAACAATCGCGAAACGGTTGCTTGTTTAATATTATTTAGGAGTACGAGCTGTAAACGTCTATTTAAAGCCTTTTCAAATGCGCGAGGCTATACAACGTAAAATAAGTGTGGGGGTAAGTGAGTATAATAATAGATGTTTCCAACGCATTCTTTTTAGTGATTCGCGGCTCCTGGCGTTGTAAACATTGGCGCTCATACAGGGTTCTTTTTAATAGGTAACTACAACAAAAAGCTATTATAAATCATCATACTTACATGATACATCTACATCCTACTAACAGCTTTAGTTTTGTGAAACATGTATCATGCTTTTTTAGAAACTGACTACAAAATGTATGTATACTAAAAACAAAATGTATACTACGCGCAATGAAGACGGATTTAACGACAAACTACTCATCACACTCGGTTCAGCCGTTAAGTAGTTACAAGGGAACATAAAGACGTACGTAAATAGACATGCATACAGCACTCTTACCATGAGTTTTGATCGTTACTAAAACTTTTTTAGTTTTCGTTTGGCTCCATACATTTCAGTAAAGCGCACCTGGCGGAAACGATAAGGAACTACGAGTAGGTTAAATTAAATGTAATATAAAATGTAATAAAAAACACATAACCCTTTTGTTTTTTCTTTGCCGCAATCGGGTACAAAAAGTAAATGAAAATGATTAACCTAACTTTAATTTACGTCCTCAGTCGCACTTGTTACAAATGTACTATTTTTCACCCACTTGATGGAGATATGGACCTTTTTCAAGGTACGTGACCGATTCTCCCTCAGTTAGGGAGCCCGGGGAAAAACTGCTGTTTATTCTACACTCGTTTACCGGCCCATTGGGAGTACTCTCTATGTTCTTGAATTACTTTTTAACAACTGGCTTGTTCATGAGTTTTTCAAAATAACGAAGACCATTAAAATACATTATTTTGTTTTATTATGTATTTTTAAACCCCGACGCAAAAAGCGGAGTGTTATAAGATTGACGTGTGTATTTGTGACTGTACCTGTGTGTCTGTCTGTGGCATCACAACTCCCAAACAAATTAAACTGATTACGATGAGCTTGAGCCCGGTGTATGGCGACAGGCTCACCCCCTGTCATATTTAGGACTGAATATCGTCCGTCGGAGAGTGGGTGATATACACCTTTGCCAGTTCTTTCTGGGGAAAGGCGTGCCGATAATGTTATGTAATGTTTTATTTCTCTGTTTAAAAGCTAATGTGATCGAGATGGTTCATAACTACCTAGTCTAGCCATAAGTTCTGTTACAAATGAAAATTCATTAATTTTCTTAAACAGTAATGTAATGTTAATAAAAGTTATATGTACACATGTGTTGAAGTCTTAACAAAAAGATAACAATTATTTTATTCAAAATGACCACCTTTGGCCTTGATACAGGCCTTTAGTCGGTCTGGCCAAGAATGTATGGATTTATGAACTGTTTCCATGGGAAATTTAGCTACTGCTTGCTGCAAAGATTTCTTAAGTGACTCTATGTCGGCGTGTCGCTTAGAGCAGGCCTACCCTCTAAAACTTACCATAATTTGTAGTCCAGGGGGTTTAGATCTGGGCTAGAGGCTGGCCAGTCTTCAGCCCTTATAATGTCCGGAACATTGGCTTCCAGCCAGGTTTGTGTAGTTCGCGCCTTGTGACCAGGTGCAGAGTCTTGTTGGAAACTCCACGGTAGATTTATAAAAAGTGTATTGCTAAGGGGTTTTACAATACACTTTGGCTAAAGTTTTCACCCCCTTTTCACAAAAATGAAGCTTTGTGACGTCGTGATAGGATACCCCCTACCAAACCATGACTGACGCAGGATGACGACCACGCTGTACCTATCCGACCACTTCCGTAGCTTCTTTAGAGCTGTGAGCGTACACTTTGTCGTTTTGTTTGTTGTAGTGCTCTTCTATCGTGAAAAATTTTTCGTCGGTAAAAAGGATATTTCTGTAACTTTCACCTGCGTAACGGGATAAAAGACGTTTTGATCTATCCACTCTCTTTAACTGCAGCGATTGATTAAGGGCATGTCCTGTATATCGGCGATATTCACCAAGCTTCAGGTCTTGTTTTATTATACGCGACAGAGTCCTAGCGGGTATTTTCATTTCTCGCGATAAGATTTTTGTTTCCTCATTGGGTTTCGGCGAATTCTGGCGCTAACAGCATTAACAGCCTTAGTAGTTGTCATCGCACGCGGCCGCCCCGATCTTTTATAGTTTTCAACAGAGGAAGTGTCGGTATATCTGTCGATACTACGATATACAAACATACGGCTGATACCAAGATTTTGAAGTCTTGAAAATGACCGACGGTTCCATACCCACTTTGTGCAACGCAATTACTACAATCCTGTTTTCTTTAACACCCCATTCCATGTTGGAATTTTAATAATAATCACGAAAAATATATGTGAAATGGCGGGAAATTAATTGTAGTTTTCGACATAATAAACGCATTCCAAATTTAAATGCAGAAAAAAACTAAGGAGTTTGTATTGTAACAATATTTATAGCCAGACTACTATCACTACTAGTGATGCTGTGAATTGAATACCACTCGTGTCTCTCTCCGCCATTTGAAAATGTTCCAAGCGTTGAATCGACAAATAAATTAAACAATCGAACCCGGCTCACAAAATATCACGCCACAGGTTCGTACGGTGAGCATCGGCTGCGTCACCGAAGACCATCAAGGAGTTGAACCTGCAGATGGCAATCAGAGATCAGAACGCGGTGGTAGGCCATGATGTTACGATTATAATATGTAATTGTAATAATTTCATGTTTTTATAGATATTGTGGGTACATTTCGAGCATTCATGCTCGCTATCGAAGGCACCTTCTTGTGGCGGCGTTGTGTCGGGTCGTTCTCTTCCCTCAATATGGTTGAGGAGAGCGATGGCTGGCACATGCGTCATACTCGTGATGTAGCAATAAGTGATAACCTTGAACCTAACCTTAGATTAAGATTTAACAACTTAACCCCCTCTACCTGTTTTCCCCTTAAATAACAATTATTAGGATACCAGATAATAAAAGTCTCGGTCCCCGGAGTCCATGGAGTGTAATTAAAAAAAAAAATATATCACGAGAATCAGTTACGAAATGTGACCTGAAGACCTAGCATTCGCAACGCGATAACGGGATGTCGACTCTTTTTATCTAGACGGGCGTAAGTTTCCACAGTCTTATCTCGTTGTCATGTGACAAAAAGTGACGAGAAGAATTTTGTCGCCAGGAGAATAGAGGAGAACAGCCGAATATCTGGACCACCGGACAAAAATATACGTAAGCGTTTTTTCCCAAGCTAAAACGGATAACTTCGCTTGCGTTTCGCGCTCGCTCGGTCAAATATGCAACATAACCATCAGCCATTTGTTTTTTATAGAATAGATTGATTTTTCACGATTTGCTAGATTAAAAAAATCGACTAGTCTCTTCTTTGTCTAACCAGTAATTTACTACATTTAATTGCTTCTTCTACTTTGATAGCTCATAAAAGCGAGAACCCGTTTATCTTCGCGACATAGTTGGATTCGGCCCAACGTTCGTTAGCACATAGCCCTAATGGCTGTCAAAGCATGTTATTTGATTAATTTGATATTCTGAATTTGCTACCGAGTTTAATTCACCTAGAAACATAGTTTCACAATGTATTTCCTTAATTTGTAATTATATATTTGGATACCGCTAATGCCCGTTGATTGTCTTTACCGTCTCAAAAAGTTGGGTATAATAGGCAAACGGAGTAGAAAAACCAATGGCAAAGTATTGAAAAAAAATTACACTAATCATATTATAAACGCGACAGTTTGGATGGATTTGGGTTCTTATTCAATCTTGCCTGAACGGATATGGAGAACTTTGGCATAGAGATAGATTGTAGTCTGGAATAGTACATAGGATGCTGCTTACTACGGAAAACACCGTAGTGTGAAACTAGTATATAAATAAACGCATTAAAAATTTCGAAGTTCAAATCATACGCACTTTCTACTAAGCAAATATTGTCACACACTCATACACTCCACACACCATATTTATTATTCACGAGATAATAAAAAAAAATCAACCGGTATATTTTGTTTCCAACCAATTCGATCAGGAATAGATCCCGCTAAAAATTGTTTTTTTTTGGCTTAATATACTACTATAAGATACTAAACTTTTACAAGATACTAAACTAATACAAAATACTTACAGGAAATGTAACATAACATTTCGTCACGCCTTTTCACCGAAGGGGCTGGCAGAGGTGTACAACACCCACATTTCTCCGGACGATATTCAGTCCCAAATGTGACAGGGGGCGAGCCTGTCGCTATACACCGGAATCCAGTCATGTAGCAGATGACATATAGTACGCACATAATATGTTTACACAATGAACAAATTAGTGCGTGCCTTCGGCTGGGTTCGAACCCGCTCCCTCTGGCTTGAGAGGTGGGCCTTCTCCGGCTATATAGGCTATCATCGCTTTGCTACAGGAAATATACAATCAAATAATTAAAATTACAAAGATTTTTATTGTTTACTAACTTATGGGATTAATGTCATAAGACAATTTTTATTTGTTCACCACCTTGCAGCCTCTGCTGAGTGTGGTTTATTGATCTGAGCTTGCAGCGTATCTTCCAGGGTTGGCATTGGCATTTGCATTCCACTTATGGTGTACATTTGCAACCTGAAAAAAAACTTGCTTAATGACTGTTTCATAAAATATCTTTGGCAACATTATGCACAAAATATTTAGCCTCTTACTAACAAACGTTGTATGGCCTCGAAATACAGTGTTTTGTCTTTTTCGTCTTCGTTTGTGTCGAGTTTGAAATGTAAAAGAAAGAAAAAAAACAACAACTGTACAACTATTGCTGAGACTATACCTATATTAGTAAGAGGGATGTTGTTGTTTCAATCTGTCAGTGGCACAACGCAATGTTTATTAATTTAGTTTAGTAAACTAGCATACTTTGTGATGATACAATAGTATCATCGAGTCATCACTATAACATTATAACATTACTAACTGCGCCCCGCGGTTGCACTCCCTATTATGGAACTATTGAAAGAGAACTCTCGGTATAATCACTACCGGGGTTTAAAGTGACAATATACAGGTGTTACAAAAACCCTGTTGTTTAATTAAAGGGTATGTACACACACTTCTAAGTAATCATGCAAAAATACCAAAAATAATGCACGTTAAAGATAGCAAGAGTTAAGACCGGTGAACGCAAGGAAAAAAATTAACAAATCTGTATCATATGTTGGTGGCTTTTATTCTAAGAATGTAGCGGAACGATGCGATTAGTTTACAATTTGTAAACTAATCGCATCGCGATGTGTGTGACCTATGTAATATAGGGCGTATTCAGTGTGTGTGTGTAATTTGTTCATTTTCAAGATTTCAAGAAATAATTGGCTCGACATTGATTTTATTATCGAAGATCGATCCCTGTCTGGAAACACAAACATTGCATGATATGGGTCATCAAATTTTAGAAAATTTAAGTTTATATTTCTTTTATGGATGGGATTACGAACGCTAAGCAATTTTAATTAAACACTAGCACGCCCCGCTCTGTCACCCGCGGTCCCACAGGAACCGTTTTTTTGTTCGGAATGCAAGGTAGTAAGGTACCTTTTTTCGGGTATGTCTTTTTCTGTACCCCTGACAACAAGTGTGCAAAATTTCGTGATGATCTGTTTAGTAATTAAATCGTGCAAATGTAACAATAATTACGCTTTAAAGCTATTATAAATACGTAACATAATACGCATTTATAATAGCTAGGATTAGGAAGGACGTAACTAGGAATTAGAATGTAATGTAATGTAATGTACTGCACTGCAGTGCAGTGTAGGGTAGTGTAATGTAGTGTAGTGTAGTGTAGTGCAATGCAATGTAATGTAATGTAATGTAATGCAATGCAATGTATTGTAATGTAATGTAGTGTAGTGTATTGTAATGTAATGTAGTGTAGTGTAGTGTAGTGTAGTGTAGTGTAGTGTAGTGTAGTGTAGTGTAGTGTAGTGTAGTGTAGTGTAGTGTAGTGTAGTGTAGTGTAGTGTAGTGTAGTGTAGTGTAGTGTAGTGTAGTGTAATAAGTATTTGTAATAAAAGCCTTCCAACCTAAATCTACAGCTTTACCTGCAAAGTCAGCTGGACAGTCGTAGAGCACCTTCTTGATGCCGCTCTCCGACGAGAACTTGAGCACCACGATGTCCGTGTAGAACTCGCCGTAGTTGTCCGTGGTGTAGATTGCGAAAGGATCACACTCCTTAGCGAGTATCAGGATTTCTGAAAATTATGAAATGTATAAGTAATTAGCTTCTGCCCGCGGCTTCGCCCGCGTGGCTTACAGGAAATGAATGACGTTTTTATCTTCAGAAATAAATGTTATAAGCGGTCACACTCGCTCTCAATTGAATACACTAACTGACAATATCCCAAACAGAGCAATAAGGACGAAGTTATTTAGTTAACTAAACTATCTCTGGAATGAGAGTAATAGTAGTAGTAGTATGGTATCAACCACAGATCTAGGATGTAAAAGATCGACAGTGACAATTCGATAGTGATACAAAAAAACATTTGCGCATGCGTGAGTAAATTAGTGTTGTGAAAAGTACTTATTAATTTATCGATTGAACAAAAATGGTCCTCCGGGTGCTTGTCGATAAATATAATCTTTCGCATACCAATTGAGTTGTTTTTTGTTCCAAGTATAACACCGCTGCTGAGCTAAAATGAATATTAATCACTAAACGGATGTTAAGCTAGGCGGAAGAGTTAGATATCAGTGTCACCATGTATCTAAATTAACATAAGAAAAGTAAATAATAAGATCAACATAATACTATCCTAGTAATTCGCTTCGAATTGTGACCCTTGACCAAATTTACTCGTATACGGATTAGGATAAGTAATAATACTTATCTCATTGGTTTTGTACATTTATTTATAATTTACATATATATTATTTAATTTAATTAAATATAATTAAATTAGACTTGGATGTAAGACACCCAAAATGTGTAAATTGAATTAAAAATGATGATCAGAAATTGAAGGTACATACTTATATATAATACAAAAATGTTTTACGCCTCACCATTCAATACAAACTCGGAAGAATGTCAATTTACTTTTGATGGCATTGATTCAAAAATGTATGCTTTGTTTATGTATTGCACCCATCGACTACCTAATGAACTTTGATAAAAACTATCGATAATAATGACGTCATCTTTTTATCCATCTCTAGTGAAAATCGAGCGTAAACTAACTAATATATTAATGCTGAATTTCATCACCAATTCTGCTTTCATCTAGGAAATATAGATGTTACGAAGAAACGACAACAACATACCGCTGGTAAATCGGTTTTTGGAACCAATTTATGTTATGTTTTAGACAAAATTTAGACAAAAACATCACAATGGATTTTTCATATTTACCCATGAAACGACAAATTTTGTGGGTTACATCTTGGATTCACATCACAATTGCTAAACTCACAAGATGACATAACTGCATTTAGTTACAATTGCTCTCTTTTGAGTCTATTTATAATTATTTTAGTAAAAATATAAATCATAGGAATTTTCGCGTGTTCCCAGGTGGCGCGCTGTCATTAATGACAAAAGAAAAATTGACTAACATTTTATTTGTAGGCGACCTCTTTCTCTCTTGTGGAGTTTACATTTCGATGGAGACTTCTCTGTCCCACGCTTCGTTGGTCTTTTGCGAAGCAAAAAAAATCTTAGGTCTGTGGTATCAACAGAACTTAAAGCTTGTGTGAAAAGATAAAATTAGGAGACAACCAAAAGTAGATAATTGATAATCAATATTGTTTACAGCGCAAATCTACTTCAGAATTTTTTTGTGAACCATGTTTTTCTTTTTTAGAAACACCAGGCTGCTCCGTGAGCTTACTCTGGAGCAGGCCACATATAACTAACCGTGTGAAAAACATTTCAGTAAATTATGAGTTTGGCTTCAGATTTATTAATGGTGTTGGCAATGCACTCTTTTTAACTCGAAGGAGTAGTTTGGTGATGCTAAAGATATTAGAGGAATCCTCAGCACAAACACAGAATCATTCGGAAATCACACCAGTCAGTATGGTGGCAGACCTGTGGTTAAGACCTTTGAAGAAAAGGCAACCCGTATTGTAGGTTTTGTCTTTCTAATACTAAAACAGCATCTTCTATTGACTTTGACTTCTACTTCTTTCACTTTACTTCTATTGACGTCTAATTTTACTAATATAAACTTCTTCTAAGACCAGAAAGACACTAATTATAAATTTCATATCTTGGTTACTTGATCTCTATTGACATACATATAATTTCTAAGATAATCAGCTCACGGACATACAGACAGACATACTCCTTACACTATTTTAGTACGGAACCCTTACAATAATAACAGCGTCGTTACTCGTTTGTAGTGGGTCAATAACTTTCTCAGCAAAGTTTTCAGAGTTAAAAGAAGCGCTATTAGACTCTGTTGGTGGATGATGATGATGATGATTTTGGAAAAACTGTGATACACGTGTCTAATGATTTTAATTGAAGAGTATTTGTACCAATTTTTGAGTCAATCGATCCAGAGAATAAAAAGTTTCATACAAATTTGAACCCCCCATTTCCCCCCTTTAGGGGTGGAATTTCGAAAAACCCTTTCTTAGTGGATGCCTACACTGTACAAAGAACACACCCTCCAAATTTCATATTCCTAGGACCAGCGGTTTAGGCTGTGCGTTGATATATCAGTCAGTCAGTCAGTCAGTCAGGACTTTGAATTTTATATATATAGATTAAAAACAGGTACTTGGAGGTTACGAAAATCCCGAAGCAAAAAAGGTGGAATGTACATTGTATAAAATAGCAGCAGTCTGTTTTCTCTATATAAAAAATAAAATAGAATAAGTTCGTCTGCGTGGTTAGCCTAATACTAGTTGTTTCAATATTTTCCTATTTAGTTCTCCCATCTCCAATTTATACATAATATATGTTAGTACATATATTGCGCTTCGCAGTTTTACCCGCGGCTAAAAAGTAGCCTATGTGTTAATTAATCTACGGTAAAACCTACCATACCAAATTTCATCAAAATCCATTCATCCAAAACTATACATCTTTATAATTTTAGTGTGATTTATGATAATGTTCATCATAAATTACAATAGTCTTCGTGATGCATTTCCTCAATATTTTTTCAACATTAGTATAGTATTAGTATTAGTGATTACACAAAATCACTGAAAACAAGTTTTTTTTGCACCTAGTTTTATATGAAGAATTTTGAAAATCATTCTCATTTAGGAATTAAAATCCCAAAAAGCATCATCTTAAAAAGATATAGCGTGGTTCTCTAAATTTTCAGTGATTACATCTCATTCTCTTTTCATTATTAAACAGCCAGATTGGTTCTCTAAAATTTAACCGAGAAAGTTATCTTTATTTGTGTTCTTGTTACGATTAATACCAATAACAATGGCAAAAAAATGTGAGTTTATGCGCCGATCTAATTTTACCATCAAATATGATTTACGATTTTCGTGGATTACCATCAAATATGATTTACGAGTGTGTGTGGGTGAAAAACAGCATCTTAAAAGATACCTATGGAGATAGAGTTACGAGTAGGTATAGTTGTCGACACTGGACTTTGTCAGCTTGAACGGATCAGATTGGTATTCACCGGAAATTACGGCGCGCTAAAGAAGACACTACGCAACACTGGGTGGAAAGTGGTTGTTGATGATGAGGTAATGGGAGTGTTATGTTGAATAAAGTATTTCTTACCTTCGTCGATTTTAATGTAAAATTTAACATATTCCTTAGTGGAGAGAATGCCAGGAGTGTAACGTTGTTTTAACATACTTTCATCATATTTAGACTCGGCAGCCGTAGCCGGAACTAATTTCGATTTAGTGAAATCATTGCCATTGGTTCCAATTTCTGAAAAAAGTAAAATTATATTAGAATTTCCATCAGAAATGTATAGATCGTAAATTACTAAAATAGGCTTTAACTGACACTAGATGGAAAATATGTCGCGCTAAAAAACCTATTAAGAGGGCCGCGACGCTCTGAAATTTCCATACAAACGCGCTACTCAAATTTCTTGAAAACCATTTGTCAGATTATGATGAAATTTAGCATGTACAATTAAATTAACAATATCTCCGCCTCCATGTTCTTGGTTTTTTTTAAAACGTTCTCAAGCGAAAATAGAGGTATGAAAAACATCCGCATTTTTAAGGGGACACTTTTGACTGATTTATTCAATAGATAGACAAAGCAAATGATAAATTCCATTACATGGGAAGGTTGTCTACATCATTAGCTGTTAAATGAATCCATAATACAAGGGAAATTCTTAGTTACTTAAGAATGATTACAGAAGTGCAAAAGTCATTTAAAAAATTGAAATTGCACTTTGTCACTCTGTAGGTCACTTTAGAGGCTCGTCAGTATCATCACTCGCTCTCTTCACTCGTCTTCTTCTTCTAGACGAAATGGCTATAGAATACTTTAAGCCAATGCGAAGTTAGTCTAGGTCGCCTAGGTCAAAGTTAGTTAGGTCGCCGGACTCTTAAGACCTATTAGTCCGGTCAAATTAGACCAAAAAATAAGAGTAAAGTTACCTAAATTCCCACCGAGCTGAAAATCGATAAGATTGTTTAAAATATCATTAAAAACAAAATTTGAAAGTTCCCTATCTTTCCCCTGTAAGGAAAAAAATATATTCAAGGTCAAAGGTAAAAAAATGAGGTTTTCGCGATTTTCAGCAAAACGGTAAGTTTTGCTGAAAATCGTTAGTTATCATAAAAATACTTTAGACAAAAATTGTAGATCATAAAATTATCTACAAAAAATATATTGATCCTTTTTTCTACGAGCCACCGTTTTTGAGATATAACGATTCAAAAAGTTGTAAAAGTTGTAATCGTCATAATATGCATGAGTACGCCACTTATATATAAATCTCTATAGTTAGATAGATAGATAGATAAACTCTTTATTGTTCACACCACAGATAACAAAACAACAAGAGAAAAATAATGATAAAACTTATTAAATAGTGTAATATAGTTAAAATATAGTATAGATATATATATAGTATAATATAGTTATCTATATATATAAAATTCAAAGTCCTGACTGACTGACTGACTGACTGACTGATATATCAACGCACAGCCTAAACCGCTGGTCCTAGAAATATGAAATTTGGAGGGTGTGTTCTTTGTACAGTGTAGGCATCCACTAAGAAAGGGTTTTTCGAAATACTACCCCTAAGGGGGGGAAATAGGGGGTTCAAATTTCTATGAAACTTTTTATTCTCTGGGTCGATTGACTCAAAAATTGGTACAAATACTCTTCAATTAAAATTATGAGACACGGGTATCACAGTTTTTCCAAAATCATCATCATCATCATCCACCGACAGAGTCTAATAGGGATTCTTTTTACTCCGAAAACTTTGTTGAGAAAGTTATTAACCCACTACAATCGACGCTATTTTCATTCTTAGGGTTCCGTACTAAAATGGTGAAAGGAACCTTATCATGAAATTCCGATGTCTGTCTGTCTGTATGTCTGTGACCTGATTATCTTGGAAACTGTAATAGCCAGCAACTTGGAATTTGGCACAGATCTAGATAATGGTAGTAGCTACGTATAGTAGGTAAGACGTCACGCCTTTACACTAAAAGATGTATAACAACACCCTCACTTCGCCGGACGATATTCAGTTCAAAATGTAATAAGTAGCGAGCCAATCGCTATACGTACACCGGGCTCCAATCATGTAGCAGATGACATTAAATACGAAGCTATCACTGCTTTTTCCATATGAATCTCCGTGTAAAATGTGTGAACTATATTTCTGACCTACTTAATCAGTAAGGGAAAAATACAAGAATTAAGTCCAAGCCTGTCAGAAGATTACAAACGGCAAGTGAAGAGATTTTCTGTCAATAAAGATCAGGTAGATGAGCTAGGAGATGAAATTTATAATTATGTCTGTCTGATCTTAGAAGCAGTATTTAGCAAAAATAGACAAAGTCAATAGAAGATGCTGCTTTAGTATTAGGAAGACAAAACCTACTAGGGGTTGTCTTTGCTTCGAAGGTCTTAACTAAAGGTCTGCCAGCACACTGACTGGTGTAGTTTCCGAATGAGTCTGTGTTTATGCTGTGGATTCCTCTAATATATTCCTCTAACACCACCGAACTACCCCTTCGAGTTAAAAAGAGTGCAGTTTCCCCTCAAAGTCTGTCAAAGTCATAAATAAATCTCAAGCCAAACTCATAATTGACTAAAATCCTTTTCACACGGTTAGTTATACGTGGCCTGCTACAGAGTAAGCTCATGGAGCAGCCTGGTTTTTTTTTAAAGAAAAGAATATAGTTTGTCGTTGTAAACATTATTAATTGTCAATTATCTACTTTCGGTTGTCTTCTAATTTTATCTTTTCACACACGCTTTAAGTTCTGTTGATATCATACTACTACTACTCCTACTTTTCTCATTCCAGAGATAGTTTAGTTAACTAAAGAACTTCGTCCATATTGCTCTGCTTGGGATATTGTCAGTTTGTGTATTCAATTGAGAGCGAGTGTGACCGCTTATAATATTTATTTCTGAAGTTAAAAATGTCATACATTTTCTGTAAGCCACGCGGGCGAAGCCGCGGGCAGAAGCTAGTAGTTATATAGTTGTAATATATGTTAAAATATTACCAAGGTATTAGGGTATATCACCAAGTTCAAGTGTGGCTTGGTTATCAGCTAGACCCTACAGACTGGGGTTGGAAGTTGGTCAACAATTCATTAGAACCAATGCACACTTTACTTCCACCTGCGCCGGAAAAACTGCTAAACTCGATTTTTTGAAACTGCAAAAAGGGATGCAGTGCTAAATGTGGTTGCAAAAAAGTCGGAATGTTCTGTTCTCGTGCATATACACATTGTCAAGGCCGGTTGTGCTCTAATATTGAATCACCAACAGTAGAGGATCCGTTTGATTCCAACGAGGCAACATGCGATGTATCGCTATTAACGCAGTTTACATGCCCTCACGATGAAGATGAAGATGAAGAAGAACAAGAACAAGAAGAACAAGACGAACAATAACAAGAAGATCAAGAAGAAGAATTTGAAAGTTGAACGACTCGGACGATTAAATTTCATTACTTTTTTTTAACTTAAATTGCTTTTATCTTTTCAATCTCTGCTAATATCCATTATTTTTCAATAGTTTCAAATTAAACAGGATCAAAACTGACCCGTGGAATAGGCCTACTGGGGAAACCATGTTAAAAAAAAACGTGCTAAGTACACTACCTCATAGGTGGCGAGGAAACGTGTGCATATAATGACGATTACAACTTTTACAACTTTTTGAATCGTTATATCTAAAAACGGTGGCTCGTAGAAAAAAAAATATAATTAATTTTTTTGTAGATAATTTTGTGACAAAACTTACCGTTTTGCTGAAAATCGCGAAAAACTCATTTTTTTGACAGATTGACATTGAATTTTTTTTTTCCTTACAGGGGAAAGATGGGGAACTTTCAAATTTTATTTTTAATGATATTTTAAACAATCTTACCGATTTTCAGCTTGGTGGGAATTTAGGTAACTTCGAATGTCTAAATTGACCGGACTATATACTAAACACTGGGTGGAGTATGGTTGCTAATCATAATACCAAATAGATGAAAAAAAAAACCAGGGCAGCAATTCAGCCAATCATAACCGATGCTTAGCTAAGCCGTTAATGTTAGGTTTGTCATAAACAATCAGACGGGGAAAGGCTCAGTATCACTAATATCTCACAAACGTGACAGCTGGACTACCGGTGACATTTTTGTGAAACGCTAAATAGTTGTAGTTAGCCGTTGCTCGTCCGATTTTAAAATCACAAACGCAGCAGCAACAGTTCAGTTAAGAATCGGCTAGGGTACCTAAATTGCCCCGCAGTGCAGTTACGAGTTCCAAGGTTGATCGCGCTGATGCCACACCGTATATAGCCTGGTAACACTTTATGTTAAAATACAAATGATTACCAAACACAAAGTCCTGTTCCGAGCGAGATCGGTTCATGTACTGGTCCCTCGAGGCCATAGAGACCGTCACATCTTCATTTGCTCGTATAGCGAAGTGCATCTCGAATTTTGTTGCTGGAGGTACGCTTGAATCGGGAGACGACATTGTGGTGTGTTTCAAATTGCTCACTGCAACCGTCCAATCGCTTCTGCTCTGAAGAGTCAAATGTTTGCAGCCTATAAAGAAAAAAAATATAAATTAAAAGAATAGCGAAATCAATGAGACGGATTTTAACACTTTTCTTTAGCGCGTGATTCCACTTTTATTATGCAGACCGCTAGAGAGTGGAATAAATGGATAGCGCTCTGCCAGAGTGCGTTCTCTTTGCTAATGCGTTCTAATGCTTATGGTCAGGGTATTTTTAAGTGTCGTGTAATCGGTTTTTCCTAGGCAGGCGTGCTTTGTAGGCCGCATCATTGCTTATCATCAGGCGTGATGACAGCCAAACACACGCCTGTAATAATTAACAAGCCATTACAAAAAAGGCACATTTTCATCACGTATAAATACTTACTCTGGAAGCGAAACGGCACGTATGACAAACGATGTTCCCTCAAAATGACAAAAAAAGTTGATAAAACAACTTAAGTACTTGTGCGCAGTTATATATTATCCTCTCTTAAAACAATCCAAAAATAAAGACATTATTTACCTGATTGGTTGATTATGGACGTGTCTAGTTCGTCCAACTCCGGCGACAAAGGTTCATGTTTAATTTCTCTGCTGATCCTGTGTCCTGACACATTATTCAGATAAAATAAACTTATCACACTTTGAACTAAAATAAGTTTGACAATCATTTTGCCACAAAACACGACTTGATTGGAAAGTATTGAACGACTACTGTCACGCAGAGTTATGTTTTTGGACCTATATAATAATTGTCTAGATAATCTTTGGTGAGTACAAAAAGTAGATATTGTTTTTTTTCTATTCTGGTTCGATACGTAAGCGATACGGTTGATTTTTTGTTGGATTGAAACAGTCTTATCCCAGACGATGTCAAGAGTTCAAAATATGTAGATAATTAGGTACGAACAACAGACGACCGTGGCGCAAAATTAAATGTTGTTAGATAATAAGATCTGTTCTATAAAATACCAACAAGTGTACATTTAAAATGTAAAATACACCCGACACCGATTTTCATCAAACATAGCCAAGAACACTCCAGACTTAGTGATAGTAAAATGTTGTTTCCACAGATTTTAAAATAAACTAAAAATTAGATATTTGATGCAACATTACTTTTTATTTTTAGTCGAAGATTTGTCATGACATGTGTCAGAGTGTGTGGGGTGCGGGCACCCGCATTCCATACCACCCGCATGCGAGAGACATTTTTTATTGTCCAGGGGGCGCGTGCTAAAAATTTTCTGTTCTCGCATCCCATGCGGATAATACCCGCACGCTGTATTTTAAACGAGGTTTTTTAATCGTAACTCCGCATGCGAGGAGTCTCCCAAATAGAATACTAATAGGGTGTTATCGACTTATTAAATTCAGCCTTACAGGGCCAATCTTAACTAATATTATAAATGCGAAAGTGAGTTTGTTCGTTTGTTTGTTACGCCTACCTACTGTACTACTGTATGCTAAGTTTTATGATGTTCAGTTGAGATCATCATAAAACTTAGCATACGGCGTGTTAGGGATGCAGATAAAGACATAGATACCTTTCACCCTGAAAATGTTAACGGTTCCCGTGGAACCGCAAATGAAACCGCGGGACTCAGTTGCTACAATTATGTGCATGTTTTTACCTGCTGCTTTTCGACTTTTCGTTTTAGGAAAACTCGAAAAGCAAGCAGCAGGTAAAAAAATGCACATAAAATCTTATCAGACAGGCTCCAATGTTGTTCTAAGATACAATGGTAAAAAAAAATGAACACAAAGCAATTGCCAATTGTATCGAAGCTATTGTTGTTCAATCAAGATTCAATTCCAATTCGAATTCCATTATTTTTTTTTTTTTTTTTTTCCCATAATAATAAATTCTTTATTTGCCAAAAGGTTACAAGCATCTTTCTTGTAACCCCTGCACTAGGAGAATCATGTATCGCAGGGGCCACGTCTGGTACGAGTTACAGAGTGTTTATATACGGTGCGGGGATTAGTTTAACATTTTATAAATTTAAAACAAAATACAATACAATATGAAAAAAGACCTAGCTTTTAGCAAAAATAGTACAATAGCGCGCGTGTGAGTGTGTGAGTGTTTGTGTGTGTGTATGTGTAGGGGAATGAGTGTAAAAGAGTAGTGGAAAGAGATAACATGTGGAACTTTTCTTTTTTCTTTCTTTTTTCTTACTTTATTTACTTTATTATATCTAGCAAAGCCTCTGTTTCCTTCTATGAGAGAGAATTTAGAAAGATAGACGTACTTTTTTTGCATTCTCTTAAATTTGATTTTTTAATATTGCATTGTTTATTAATTTTGTTATAAATAAAAGGAAATCTAAATTCAGGCAGTCGTCGTGTAAAGGCTGTGTTGACCCTGGGTTGAGCAACACGAGGTTTTCTCTTTAGGGAACTGGGGTCCATGTGACTGGCCATCTTGCGGTGCACTGCTAGCTTCACCTTTTGTAGGTATAGTTGCCGAACGTTATAAATATTTTCATTTCCGGCGTTGAATCTGAAACAATAAAAATTAACTGAGCCTTGAATTATTTTGTTATTTATTGGGGAGGTTACACACCAGCGACGCTGTCAGTAAGTCTGCCAGTTGGCCTCCTCTGTGCGCAGTCTTCAGCCCTAGTGCATAAGTACTACATGAATTACTAACGTTACAGACTGAACAGTCGGTCGCAGGACGAGGTAAGAGGGCGTCTATTGGAGGGAGAAAGTTGGGTTTCATTAAGTGAAACCGACTTAAAATAAGAAGTTTTAAGTAAAAGTACTTCATTAAAACTTAAGCAAATTATGTTATAAATCGATTCATCCGTTCGGGAGCTACGATGCCACAGACAGACACACACACACACACAGAGACAGACACGTCAAACTTATAACACCCCGTCGTTTATGCGTCGGGGTTAAAAAAATCAACCCAGATTTACGTATTTATACTTTAAGTTCGTATTTGAAAATATACATGATATTTGCTTTATTTTTTTAAATATAGTACCTGGATGACCGAGCTTTGCTCGGTATTTTTTTTTTTTGTTATTTTTCTTCCAAGTTTATGTTTAAGTTGATTATCGATAAAACACGAATAAAATGACATTTTCTGAAAATGATTCCAAGGTAGATCGATTTATCGCCCCCGAAACCCCCTATATACTAAATTGTATGAAAATCGTTGGAGCCGATTCCGAGATTCCAATTATATATTTAAATATATACAAGAAGTGCTCATTTAAAGATATAAGATTTATGATTGAATGCGCCTACGTTTGTCCACAACACATCTGATGGAAAGTGAGGATGCGGTCTGAGATGTAGCACGCTTGCCCATGAGATACCTATTCACTTTTGTCTTGAAGAGAACCAGGTTGTATCTGTTGCTGGGGAAAACCGAGACAGGAAGTGCGTTCCACTCCTTGGCAGTTCTTATTAGGAAGGAGCTAGGAAAGCGCTTCGTAAGGATTTTATTAAAGCTAATAACGACATAGATAGATAGATAGATGAACACTTTATTGTTCACACCAGAAATAACAAAACAAAAGAACAGAAAAATCTTAAACTGTAGTGTAACAACTGGCGGCCTTATCACTAAGAGCGATCTCTTCCAGGCAACCTTAGGATGGAGAGTAAGTAAAATAAGAGTGTTGACACACCTACTTAAACTATTTGAATTTTACTTACTTATACATACATGTCATACGAATATAATTCATCCTAATACTTAAAATAAAAATAAAAGATAATAAAATATACTATTTGTTACATAAAATATCACTAAAAGAAAGTAATATTAACAATTCAAAACAACGCAATTTTGATAAATACATTTTTTTACGGCATCCTTAAACGTAGCAAGCGAGGGAGCATGTCTGGTAGCAACGGGCAGCTTGTTCCACAATTGGACCGCCTGAAATGCAAACGACTTACCATAAAACGTCTTACAATGAGCAGTAGGAGTTTTAAGAGATAGAGTATCTTTGGATCTAAGAGAATGGGGATGAGAGAAGTGTAGATAAGAAAAGAGACCTTTGAAATAGCGCGGGGTGGAAGGATTAAAATGAGTAGTGTAGAGAAGAGAAAGGATGTGAGCATTCTGTCGAAGCCTAATAGGGAGCCACTTCAGCTTACATATGGATGAAATGCCGGCCTTCGATGACCTGTGGGGGAAGTCAAATGATGGAATCAGCTCGTGCAGCTGTGCACATTCTTCAAAATTTTTGTGGGGTATGGAAGGCGTCAGGTCAAATCTCACGACAGCTCACCAAGGGTAGCGTGGAGTCAAAAACTGCATGGATCGCTTCACTTAATTAATGGACGGCTCCTAACAAATCTCCCCTCTGCCTGGCCGGCCCACATCTCTACCCAACCGACCAGCATACGTAACAAAAAGATGCAAAATTTTCTCCATAAATCGAATAATATCTCTCACGAGACTCGTTTTTCCTCATCGGGAGATTATTCCGAATAATATTTTTGTTTAAGCGAGCTTAGCTTTTAATCTGGAGATTCAATTTCGGCCGGTTTTATTGGATAGTGATAAAGTATGATGTGGTTTGTATCCACCTGTATCGAGGCGGGTTTGTGGATGAACTGACCTTTTGCCGGAAGCTGGTTTTATTAGCGTTCGATTATTGATAAAGTATCCAACTAATATTATAAACGCGTAAGTTTGTAAGAATGGATGGATGGATGGATGGATGGATGTTTGTTACTCTTTCACGCCAGAACGGCTGAACAGATTTGGATGAAATTTGGCACAGAGATAGAGTATAGTCTAGAATAACACATAGGATACTTTTTAACTGCAGATGAAACCGCGGGGCGCAGCTTGTCACTCATATTTTTGTAGGTCACACGAAGAGTCTCAACGCTTTCAAATTTTCATTTTGTACAGTTTACAGAAATCTGGCCCGGGCAACGGACGGCAGGTGGAGCGAGCGCATCGTCCACTGGCATCCGAGAGACGCCACTCGAGATAGAGGACGACCTCGGAGACGATGGTGCGACGACATCGTGGAGACTGCAGGTGCCACCTGGACCCGTCAAGCACAAGACCGAGACGCATGGCTATGCATGGAGGAGGCCTTCACCCAGATTTGGGTGCCCTAGTTGTTAAATTGAATATATGCAACTTGAAATTCATATCCTTTTGTTAAATGTCTTATTCCTAAAATGTAAATCCCATTTTCTTAAATTTAATTGTAAGGGTAATAAAGGCTTTTTTATTTTTATTTATTTATTTTACAGTTTACAGAAATCGAGTCTGCTATAGTTGGAGGTAGAGTACTATTAATCCTAACTCGTTTTTGTTTGTTTGTTACGTTTTCACGTCTTAACTGCTCTTTCAACAATCATCCAACAAAAAGGTTTAAAATTTCGGGAGCCACTACGTGATGACGTCACTCGTAGTCATTCGTCTCTTTCAAACTTGTTGTAAATGACTTATTTTGGTTTTGCTTAACCACTGATTGACGTTACTACAAGTTGCCCTCGTGGCCATTTTTGAATCGGAATGCTGGCCGGAGTATATTATTATTCCATTCTGACCATCACAAAATTTTGCCAGGGGTAAAGAAAAGGACATAATACCTTACATGTAGAAACTATATGTCATAGATGGAGCACAGCGGAGCCCCGGGTATCGTAATGGACATCTCTCTCACAATAACGCCCGAACAATGTTACAGAAATACATGATTTTCTGTGTTCCTGTTCAGTGCGAGGTACGTTTTCGCTGTAAATGTATCTTTATCTTGTAAGAGCGCGTTTTCCATTATGATTTCATCTGGCTATTTCTTGGCTTCACTTGTGTTCAAAGCTTCACCCAAATTCTGAACCCGGTTTGCTCAAAACCGTGACTGTTTTGTTCTAACGGAAATTAAAAAATCCTACTAGATGGGTGGAAAACAATAAGCTTATATTAAATCACTAGCTACGCCCCGCGGTGTTACCCGTGGCAATAAAGTACTTTATATCCTTTTTCTGTACCCCTGGTGGCCCACCATGATATTCTTATTGCCATGATGGTTAGGTTTAGTTTGCGACGGCGCGCTACCATGGACTTTATTGCGCGGCGATACGACTCGCGTTCACGCAGCGTTGAAAACAAAACGTAACCATCATGGCAATGTGTGTGCCAAAAACCCTGGTACACACAAACACGTGACTGCCAGACAAATGTTAACGAAAATACAAACGCATACAAACGCCGCTTTGTCCTCTTAGCCTTCGCTTGCCTCGGTCAACAACACGAAGGACGCGAGCACACAACAAGTAAGTAAATAAAGAACACTGTGTACCGATTGAGGTCGCCTTTGACCTTCCGATATCAAGTAACCAATGGCTTCGACACTTGCCGACTTCGCTAAACATGGTCCACTCGCCCGAGTGGGCCGAGCGGTTGACGCCAAGCAAATATTGGAGCCGATACCCGGGAAGGCAGGAAGGGATTAATTTGAATCTTACTGCCTGGTCGAGAAGTAACAAAATATTTTACGATTATTATGTCGTCGGTTTTGATGGCTTTAGTGAACCAAGCTTGTCCGACCGCCAGCGATGAGCGAGTAGCGAGCGGAGCTAGAGACTAGAAACGAGTTGGCGAGCAGCGAGAAGAAAGTGTGTAGTACATGAATAGTTTTTTCGCTGGACTATAGCTAGTACTTACGTCGAGCAAGCAGTATACCCTTGTCGAGCAATATTCGCACAGCGAGTATGGCGACAAGATAGTCAAGCGAGTTCTCGCTTTCGGCAGTGTGAATAGTCAGCGATCAACTATAATTATTATGTCTCTTTTATTCATACAGGATCTGTTTCTAAGTATTGTACGAATCTTGAGCGAGAAAATAGTCGATAGTTACTCGCATACTCGCCGGCGGTCTGACAAGTCCCGGTGCCAGTTGCTGCTTCATTGTACTCTATGTACTCGTATTAGGCGAGGATAGCGACATTGTCGTTTAGTTTAGTTTTATCACTATACATTGATAAGGTCGCCCTTGTACTCGTACTAGGACCGGATATTCTATTGCCTAGTTATTTAATAACAATAACAAGTGAGTAAGTATCATGTAAAATCGTTTGATTTTGATAAGATTTTTTTTGCTGTGTATTGCCACAGTTGGCTACAGTACTGTTGCCGCGAGGTAGATTTTTGGACATTTCATTTCATTTAGATAGATACTAGCTGCGCTGACCGAGCTTTGCTCGGTATTTTTTTTTTTTTAATTGTGTTTTTTGGAAATTATATTTAAGTACGAATTACTAAGAAAATGATGAAATATGAATAATATTTTTCACACTCATTGACTTCGTGTTACTTAACAACGCCATCTGCTGTTGTGTCGTTAAAGCAATTAGTTGCTCACAAAAAATAGTATTATTATTCGCCAATAGATGTCAGCAAGAGTCATATTTTACAGTTGAGACTACTCAAACGCCTCCTTTTTGTTATTTTTCTTCCAAGTTTATGTTTAAGTTGATTATCGATAAAACACGAATAAAATGACATTTTCTAAAAATTATAGATCGATTTATCGCCCCCGAAACCCCCTATATACTAAATTGTATGAAAATCGTTGGAGCCGATTCCGAGATTCCAATTATATATATATATATATACAAGAATTGCTCATTTAAAGATATATATATATAAGATATATACGTAGAACTCTTATGGCCCCTTGCGCGAAATGTAAGAATTGTCTAAGTCATTGCTAACTAATTTAATTTACTCCTAGCTAATTCCTAATCCTATTTTTTTTCACATGAACCTTAAGCAATTCCTCACAAGAGTCGTAATTGTATGTGCCCGATAAGAGAATATTTACAATACAATACAATACAATACAATACATCTTTATTGCACACCAAAAATACAAAGTAAAACAAACATAAAGAGAATATTAAAAAATAAAATATCATTCGGCAGTACAAGGGCGGCCTTATCGCCTAAAGCGATTTCTTCCAGGCAACCTTTGGATGGACAGGACAGAACGAAATATGACAAACGGTCGGTGGCATACATAAATACTAAATAATATATGTATATGTATGTATATACATATATTATTTAGTATAAATAATATATGTATGTATATATAATAGCATAAATAAGGATAAATAATAGTAAACAAATAAAACATATCATATCTACACAAATACCTTTAGACACATAATATATAAATTAATATATAAATTGTACACAAATATAAATAATAAATATATACATATGTATGTACCAATTAACAAAGAGAAAGATAATGTTTAAAAATAAGATTTTTGAAAATGGGCAATGATTCAGCCTGTCTGATGGCAACAGGCAACTCATTCCACAGCCGGGCAGCTTGCACAGTGAAACCCTTTATTAATTCGCTAGAAGTAGTTTTAAACTAGTCAAGAAAGGACTTGGCAATTTATACTTATACTTAGTGCAAGTGATGATTGAACTACGTAAATTACGTACACTCGTAAACTTTTTGCTGTAGACACCAGAAATAAAATAAAAATTTAAAAGTGACGTTTAAATCTAGTGCGTTTAATACTCGCGGCGGCTATATAGGCTTGTATCTCTAAACGACGAACAAGTTCTATGATATCATTTATCATTATGATCAACTTTTACCACGGAAGCAACCGTTGGTAGTTTGTTTTATGGTTGACATTCCAACAACACGAACGAAGCGCTTTGGTTACTCATTTCTCATACGGACCGCTAGAGTGTGGAAAACTCTGCCAGAGTGTGTGTTCCCTGACACTTATAATCAAGATGTCTTCAAGTCTCGAGTGAATCTGTTTCTTCTAGGCAAGCGTGGTCCATCGTAGGCCGCATCACTGCTTACCATCAGGCATGATGGCGGCACACACAAGTCTATTATTAAGCAATAAAAAAAAATTCCTGAAATCGTGGAAAAAAATCGGCTGTTCCATACAAAAAGTTCATTGATCGTCGTCAAACCGTATGGAACAGCCGCAATGTATTGAACAGCTGCAGTTGAGGGAACAGCAGCAACAGATGAAACAGCGGTAATGTATTGAACAGCAATCTAAGTAAGTACTATCCCATTTTTAGGGTTCCGTACCCAAAGGGACCCTATTACTGAGACTCCACTGCACGGAAAAAAAAAATTAGCTGCTGTTACTAAATTTTAGTTGTAGTAGCAAAAATCCTTTCAAACTATAGGGACAGCTAAGTTTTTTGTTAGCGTAGCAAATTGTTTTTTGCTGAACGAATTTAGCTGTTGCAGCTAACAATCTTAACAATACTTAGCAGTAGTTGCTAACAATCTTAACAATTAGCAATAGCAGGTAAATATTGTATCCTAAAGTAGTTAAAATATTTTGCTCTGATAGCTAATTGAAACATTCGAATTTGTTTTGTTTATTTATGTACCAAATTTAGTAAACTCAGTTATGTAATTTGCAGTAACTGCAACTTGAGTGTGATTCTCTTAGCAAAATTTTATTTTGAATAGTAGCTAAGCAGTCTTCGTCGTAGTCAACAAAACTTTGCCAGTGTTTCGAAGATATTTGGTGCAGCAGTTAAGACATAGGCAGCAAAACAGATTTAGTTGCCACAACTAAACCATTTTTTTCCGTGTGTCCGTCTGTCGGTCTGTCCGTCTATCACCAGGCTGTATCTCGTGAGCCGTGATAGTTAGACAGTTGAAATTTTCATAGATGATGTATTTCTGTTGTCACTATAACAACAAATAATAAAAAAATTAAGGCTCTCACTCCCATAAAACAAATTATGTGACTTTTACTATCCCATTTTTAGGGTTCCGTACCCAAAGGGTAAAACGGGACCCTATTACTAAGACTCCACTGTCCGTCTGTCGGTCTATCCGTCTATCACCAGGCTGTATCTCATGAGCCGTGATAGTTAGACAGTTGAAATTTTCACAGATGATGTATTTCTGTTGTCACTATAACAACAAATAATAAAAAAATTAAGGCTCTCACTCCCTTAATACAAATTATGTGACTTTTATGCCGTTTTTATAGATAATGGTTCGGAACCCTTCGTGCGAGTCCGAGTCGCTCTTGGCCGGTTTTAAAACCAAAACCTCCTCAAAACTAGTTCTGAACCTAATCTATCCTGTAAAGCACCTCCTTACTCCCCGCCCAGCTCGAACGGCTCGCTAAGCCCGCCTGCAATCGGATCGTAACAGAAGTTCCCTTATTGTGAATAAAAAGTTTTCTTGTTCCCTTTTATGGTTGTATCGCCGTTTGCCAAATTAAATTAGGGAATTGTTTTATTGAACGGTTTATGAGAGGAGTTCACGGCGGGGTTTTATTTTAATAAGTTGTTTTTGAAGGGAAGTACTGTGTTGAATAGATAACTGGCCGCGCTGTGCGCGTTCTGCTTGTTTTGTTACCCGACTGCCCAAAGGAGGATAAGTTAGTTAGAAATATTTTTAAAATAATATTAAAAGCGAAGATTAAAAGGCTTTGTTTTAAAACAACGTTGACTCCGTACACTATATTTGTTTTAAATCTTGTGACTGATTTTTCAACCACAGCAGTTGAAAAATCTGACTGATCTAATCGGTCTTGAGTTGACACATTGAGTTCCCTTAATGTGGCTACATTAGCGCGCGGTAATTCGTATCCCGTTGTTACTCGCGATGTTCTTGACTACATTAGTGGTTGATTCGTCGCCTTTCTGCGGAACTGACGTGTGCGATAATTCGCCCGATACATTGCCGAGTGACGAACTAACCGGCCACACTTGTCGCGATAGCCCGAATTATCGCTGCTAATGTAGCCGCACCATGACAATAAAACGTTTGTTATTGAAATCTTTTTACTCATTTTTTTAACCTTATCTATTTCGAAAAGGAAAGTATTGAGTATCAGTGGCAGTGTGTGCAAGTGTCCCCGATATACTCCCAATACTCCCAATACTGCCTCGGTGGCTCAGTTGGTAGTGAACCTGCCTTCTGAGCTTAGGGGCGTGGGTTCGATTCCCACCAAGGGCAAACATTTATGCGATGAACATTTGTGTTTGTTCTATGTCTGGGTGTAAATATCTATCTATGTATGTATTTAAAAATATATATGTATTTATATCAGTCTCTGGCAGCCACAGTACAAGCTTTGCTTAGTTTGGGGTCAGACGACCGTGTGTCTAAGTGTCCTGATATTTATTTATTTAATTACCTACTAAGTACATAGTTGTCAAGTAAGAAAAAACCTTGGTATTTCCCCCGCAGTGCGAGTTCAACTACCACGAGATAATTGAAGTAGGTGCAGCTTAGCACCGAGCTGTAAGTTTAGCTGAACAGATAGCGGTTACCAGCAGTTCCAGCAGAATGCCTGCGCGAGCGGTAATAGCTCTGAGTGCGGGCACTTACACTTTACCCCACCAAGCGTCGACCCCGGTGGGTATTGGATAGATAGTTCACACCGGGCATCACAAAACATAAAGTAGTTATTAGTTATGCAAGGCAAATTTGTTATTAGGCGCGACTACTTGCATTGAAACCTGAGCGTAGAAACGCTTTCAAAAGTACGATACGCCGAACAACTTTGATTTCGAGAGAAACATACAACTTTTCACCTCACTACAGCGAGGAAAATTAATATGTTTTTTTTCGGTCATTAGTGCTGGCCAGTGCAATTGTTCTAAGATTTTTAAAAATATGTTCGTGCTAGCGGATAAAACACAGTCTTGTATTCAGATTTCGAATGATAAACAGAACATTTCCGAGTTAGTGAGGGGAAAAAGATATTGCTAAAAACTGTAGTGTAACAACAGGCGACTCTTCCAGGCACTTCACGTATACATAATAGAATGTTGATAGTTTGATAAGTGACTATGTCTTATTAATCAATCTTGAAGCTACCACACTCGTATTAAGTGTGGGTTAATTTTGATTTACTAGGCTTTTTACCAATAAACGTTGCATAGTTTCGGAATTTAAACAGAGTTTTCCCTCTTTCGATTGATAAAAACATAAAAGAAAGAAAAACACTGTACTGGGGTTAGATTGTCATAATAATGTGTTTTAAAATAAATAAAAGTACAGTTTCCAGTACTTTCTTCATTTATATGGATTCATAGGGCAAAGTAAGCTACAATTTTGTTTTCTGTCCATTATGCCATACCGGGGGGACACTTTAGTGGGCCAAAGTGGATGTATCATTGAATGCACACACGTAGAACTCCGTAAAGTACGAGCCACTTCCCAAATTGGTGCATTTTATCTATTATCTGCTCTACTTTATCTGCCCACTATAGCATATTGCTTTGGATCTTTTGGCTCACTTACTTGCATACGATACCTAGCTTACTGAGTCCCGTAGTTTTGCTCTCATAAATTGAATAAATTGAACATTTTTCGAGATAAAATATATCATAACTTACTGTTAGATACGTTCTTAGATGTCTAAAAATGCCAGTATATCTTTGCGGACTGTTACAAAATTCGAGGACTAAATATTAAATTAGAAACTAATTCTAGAAAACTACCTAAAATTCACAATGTAAATTGTTTATTTACGTCGTGAATTTCAGGTAGTTTTCTTGACGTTCTTTGACTCATTTTTAACTTTTAACAATCGATGATGTAATGTGATTATTTTATTTAAATACAAGTATCAAATAAATATTATGTAACTACATACTGAATTACACCTTCATTCAAAAAGGAGCTTGGAAAAAGTTAGTTTTTGTCTTAGTTAACTTAGTCCTTAAGTTTTTTTATTACTCCTTTACTAATAAACACTGTACGGCCTCGGAATAGTTATACAGTGTCTTTTTCTTTTTTTCAAAGTTCTGAACTCGACCGAAAAAGACAACACACTGTAAAGCTATTCCGAGAGTTTACAAAGTTTATTAGTGAGAAGGTAGTAAATTAAATGCAGCTGTCTTATTTTCTCCACATTCTCTTTGTTCATTTGCACAGCACATCCCAAGCGACGTCGCTGCAGTTCCCATCACCCCAGTCACACAGAATCCTAATCAGAGCCCTCGTACGTTGAGCTCCTGCAGGATTTGTGTGTACAAACACACACACACACTAACTTAGAAGTCAAAAACAAAAGTTTTAGAGTGTGGAGCCCTAAATATACGGAACGACGCGCGCTCGGATGTTGTTTTTATGGTTTTCTGATCCGTTTAGCTCCGTCGTTACTTTTATTCACAAACGATATCTCTCGTGATTCGCTGCGCAGCGCTTAACTGAACTTCAACGAACCAAATAATGCCTACAATTATATTGTATCCATGAGCCAAATAATACGATAATGAGGCATGAACAATGCGTTTAAATCACAATTATGTTAATCCCAGAAAGTATCAAACTATCACATAGTTTGATCACTCACATATAAAACTAAGTGCACCCTGCGGTATTACCCACCATCAAAAAGTACCCATGTGTTATTCCTGGGCGTAAGCTATCTGCATACCAAATTTCATCAAAATCCGTGCCGCCGGTCAATTTGAAGAAGAAGTAACAAACAAACACACAAAGAACAAACTAACTTTTGCATTTATAATATAAGTAGTATAAATGTGACGCGTATTTAAGTTACTGTATCCGCTTATTTTAATTTCAGGGGATCACGACTGAGCAGATATTGACGAAATTTGGCAAGGATCTTTTGGTAAGCATCACGAGAACGGACAAAAGATACTTAAAAAAACTACTGATCATTGTTTTTTGATTTTTTAAAGTTCCCATTGCCCTCATTGCTTTGTTCATCATCATTACAGTGTTTTACGACCCACTGCAGGGACACCGACCTACCCTACATTGTGGGTTGTTAAGCCGTTATTCACGACGCTGGCCTAGAGCGGGTTGGTTGATGTCTCAAGTCTTTCGAAGTATTAATTCTAGGACATGTCGGTTTCCTCTCGATGTTTTTTCCTTCACCGTAAAAGCACGTGTCATAATTATTTTAACGCACATAAACTTCACTATTGGGAGAAAAGTCATTGGTGCCCGGCCAGGATCGAAATCACGACTTTATTAATGTATGTATAATAATATTGTACATATTGTGGTTAAATTCATCGAATGCCTATTTAAATCGAAGCTTATACGCCGTTCAATAAAACGATAACGCGCGCGTTGGCGTCCGAGGTGTTATGGCGTTATGTTACGAGTCGTTACGTTACGACGGCCGTAAACAGCGCTATATGGCGCCGATACCACCATAATCACATAATACGGTTTTGTGTTTAATGCCGATCCGCCGGCTCCAAGTACAGGGGTGATAAGGTGCCCCAATTTTACTAGCGCTTGGGACAATAGCGGTTTTGGATAGCGAAATACCACGATACAAATATTGTACCTAATTGAACTGGAAGCGGGTTGTTCTCCTACGGTCCTTTGGCAAATCTATTACATTTAAATCACGCTAATCCTACTTTTGTTATGAAGGTTAATGTTTGTTTTATGTGTGTTTGTGTGTTACTCTTTTGATTTGTATGAATAAATTAAATTAAATAGTTGTGGAGCTGACTGAGAATGAATGTATGGCAAATTTGATTTTACGAAACCAGTAGCGTAGAGTACTGTGAGAATGCCATCGTCATGGAGCATATTGACCCAAAATTATCATCGATTATTTTGATATTTTTATTGTGTAGCATTTTGAAACCTTTTCTTGGAGTACTTTGGAAATAACCCAAATCTTGTCTTTTCCCTTATAACGGACTACAATTATGTTTGTCTCAGACAGGCATTATTTATCGACTGTCATCTCTCTTACCGCTGTCTAGGGATGTACCTGTAACTATGTAGTAACCATTGTAGAGTAAGTGTGCATACAATTAACAGTTGAGTTCCACCTGCCACTCGCATCACTAATGCCCCGTTCAGACTGTCAAACTGCATCATCACTTATGCCTCGTTTACACTGTCAAACCGAGTGGGAGCGGATCGCGTCAGACCTCCAACTGCAGTTAATTATTTCGCTTGACGCCTCTGATTGTTTGCTAACGACCTATTCAAATATAAGCGATATTCACAACTGCCGCAAATTGCTCTATCTATGACCTGATGTGCATTTAATTATATTTTTAAACAAAACGAACCTTTGATTTGAAATTAGTAGGTAATTTGTTAGTTTCAGCACGATATTAACAAATAAAAAATATTTGTTGAAATAAATACAGATGTAGTTTTTTTTTCATGTCAATGGAAATAAAAATACCTATTCATTTATTTCCATCGACATGAAAAAAAAGCTTGAATGGTGTTTATTTAAAATAATTTCTCACGTTATCAAAACAAGTATTTTTTTATTGAAATCCGAACTCTACAAAAGTGCAAATGTGTTTGTTTCTTTTTAATTCCATTACGACTTAACGGCTTTCTAGAAAGCTTGGTATGGAAGTAGCGCATTCACTAGGTGGGTTTAAAAAAAGGCACGAAATTCAGAGAGGTGGCGGTTGAAACCGCAAGATCCTCCTAATCTTTGTTTAAAGTTGGAACGCTGCACGCTTATATGAATTCTGCTAAAATCGCGCCAGCCAATGCACGTGTGTCTGAATGGGTCCTAACGACACAATGCGATGGGATTGCATTTCAGAACTCGACGGTAATTGTTCGGCACTTCGTTTGCAATGTTTGCTATTGTTTATGTTATTTGCTGCTTGTTTCGCTATTTAGATTACTGTGACATGATTAAGCGTATTTTATAGTAACGTTCTCTAATTTTAGGCTAAACGTTTAACAGCGGTAATCAGCGGCTTGTCTTATTGGTTATAATTATTGATAACTAGGAATATAATCAGCTTAAATATAATGTATTTTACACACCAAACTCACCAGCCCACCGACACAGCCTGCCAACATGACGTAGGTGGTTTGATCTTTTGAAATATGGACGCCGATATTAATCTGAGGCCGCCGACAATAAGAATCACTCCGACATCATGTCGGTTGCTGTCGTGACTTTTCATTGTGAATTCTATAGTATAACCATAACATTTCAGTTTAACAGACATCATAGCAGTTTTATAGAGCTGATAGCGATGCCAAAAGCGATGCACTTTTACTGTGTTGCCTTTTCCATAATCTTCAATTAGTCGCATGCGCTCGAGAGAGAAATGAGTTCAAAGCGTGTGTTGAGAAGATGGCTCTGTAAGGCCAAAGTTCACCAATACATAAACAAAGTTATTAATGTTAAAGTACCTGTTATTAAATTATTATTATTATTAAATACCTGTTATTGTATTAATGTTAAAGTACCTGACGTGTAACTACATTAGTTATGAATAAAGAGTTATGAGTTACAAACAATACCATTTTCATCCGGCTTTTTTTAACGGCTATCAAAATTGGGCGATTATTTATTTAAATTAATAATCGCCCAATTAAAGTTCGGTGAACCAAAAAAAAGTACGTACCAACAGCGCCCCGTAGTTACAAAGTATTAAGTGTGCTATTCTAGACTATAATCTATCTCTGTGCCAAACATTTTCCAGACCCGTTCAGCCGTTCTGGCAAAATTTAGTAACAAACGTCGATACATCCATTCAACTTTCGAATTTATAATATTTGTGTGATAATCAACGGTTGGATAGATAGAGGGTTGTGGAAGATAATGTTGTTGAGAAGCTAGTGTGGATTATGCTAATTAGTACCACAGTGCAATAAAACAAGCCTCTCGGCCCAGCAGCATTGATCGTGCAATCAACCTGGCCAGCTCTACACCGCGAGAGCACTAAACTTGGTAATGGCGCCATCCATCACGCAGCTCCTTCTCCGTACTCATTTGTCTCGGTCCTCTGACTTACGATGGTTTCGAGCGGAAATTGTCGGGGCTCCATCAATACTCTGTGCCTCGCATTTTTACTTGATTTTTTAGTTTGTTCTTCTATACCTACAAAAATAATATATACCTATAAAAATTAAATTTTACTGCGATCTGCGGTTCATCCGCGGTCCTACAGGAACCGGCCGATCAGGTTTTTTTTCGGGATAAAAGGCACCCTATGTCCTTTTTTGCAACTGCTTAGGATGTTGTTATGTATGGAATAGTATGAGACATGACACACCTGGCTTATGACTCACGCTTACTTCTTCGAGCATTTTAGATTTTTAATAAACATTGCCTTTTGTAGTCGCTTCGCTTAAAATATTAGGCTGTGATTGTTTTCAGCGTGAAAGAAGCAGTTGGTTCATTGTAGCAGTAAGATCTTAGTGTTTAGTTAGTTCACTGCCCAACACTGTGTTGATTGTTTGAGCACCACCACCTGACACCTCCCCCTCCCCCGCCCCTCTCCTGGCGAGGACAACAATTAGGTGACATTCCGGCGGCTGCAATCTAAGTGGAATGCCTTACGGGTGCGATTTATCGACCCACCAACTGAAGCAACCTATTCACCGATAGACAAAACGATGTACCCTTTATCATGCTATAGCTTGCACATTACAAATATTTTGTGTGTTAGCTGGAATGTTTAAAATTTTAGGCTTTGTCTGGATCGATCCCTTCCAAATTAAATTTATGAAGTGGTCAACTCACTTACAGATAAGTTTTTGGTTGATGAGTTCCTCCATAAGCCAGGCAATCACAACGGCTTACGATTGCAAACAATTGCCATCTATATATAATTTGCCGCATCATGTGATCCAACACAGCGTTGTCTTGCAGTGAATACCCAGCTTCATGCCAGGATGGTCACGTGTTGACCATAGGCTGCTCGGGCACGTTCCGTCCTGATCCAGGGAATGCCTATTTACCTGAGAACGTTTCCCTAGTGACGTAATGAAAACGCAGAGACGCCGGAATTCGGCTCAGGTTTGTTATTTCTAATCAGAACGCATATTAGTGTGCTTACTGGTTGCACTCGTACAATTATCATCTACATAGATGTGCTAATATAATATCTACAGATTGTGTACGCTGAATTAATATTAATTTACAATCCTTTAACCGGTGTAACTCGTATTCATTATCATCATCCTCATTTCAGACGGATGACGTGTACTAATCCACAAAGGCCTCAACAGATCCTCTGCCCCAGCGGCGATCAGGTTTTCATAATCGATTTCTTTTACAACCGACTAGGCAGGCATACGTTTGACCACTGACTTGCCTGATGGGAAGCGACGACGTGATAAAAAATATGAAACATCTGCCTAGGTTAAAGGTTAAAGTTTCTCTTAGCAAATAATTATTATCTATTATTTATTTTTTGTACCTAAAACTGCACATCCTTTCTCCAAATATTCTCCTTTCTTTCACCATGCAATGGAATCCAGTGTGAGTAGTGTTTTTTATTTATTAAAGTAGGTAGTCAGACATATAGACCGCGTGACAGAAGCCAAGGAAATAACTTAACAATCACTCTCACGCGTACCTATACCGTGTACATAAATATTTCTAAACAGTTTTTTAGTTCCTGAACCACTACTAGCGACGCAAGTTAAAAAGCTACACCCTACACACTACCGATGTGGAAATGCCTCCTGAGCCGAGCCACTGAGCTCAACTTTTCTCGCGTCTCTCCCAGTTCTCGTGGGATCTCGTATTTCTCGTGACAAAAGTTTCAGTTACACATTGAAGTGCGAGCTAGTGTCATTTTTCCTACAGGGACTACGTTCGCTGCAATAATTTTATGTTGGTAAGTGCTTTATATATTTCTTTCAAACACTGTTGGGTGCGTTGGTTCATTCCTGATGAAATGTTTCGTGAATATCGTCACACCTATTAAATAAAACAAATGTTCCGGATTTTTGCACACACGGTTCTCTGACCATAAAATAAGCAAACCTTGTACTATGGCTGCCAGAAACTGATATACATAACTAAGTACATTTATTATTTTTAAATACAAATAACAAAACAAGTCGGAAAACGCATGCGTTTCATCCCTACTAGTAAAAATTCCACAAACTCATACAAAACGGTTTGCCTCTACCTTTCTAATACAAACCACTAGGGAATGGAACGCCTTGCTACCATCTGTATTTCCGACTAACTACTACAACATTATCTTCAAGGCCTGAGTGAATAAGTACCTTCTAGGTCTTCGTGCTTCATCTTAGACCACAACGTCGCTTATCATTAGGCGAGTTGGTGGTCAAGCCTCGACCCATTATGTACAAAAAATACTTAGATAAGCTTTAAGTTACATTTTCATAATAAAAATAATATTTTATGAAAATTTTATGATTGATGTTTTCTATTTTACATTAACACCCAGACATAGAACAAATACAAATATTCATCACACAATTGTTTACTTTAAGTGGGAATCGAACCCACGGCCCTAAGCTCAGAAGGCATGTTCACTCCCAATTGAATCACATTCTAATCAAAACAATGTTTGGCGACAATGAGCAAACGAGCGATTATCATTTGTGTGCTCCGGCTACACCTCGCTCCTCTACATCAACAACGACTACGGCTTAAACGCTTGGACACTGATAAACAATAATACACATAAACAATGCCATTAATCTAATTAGTCCAAACAGTTCGTATTTAGGAATCCGCGTACAATAATTCTACTTAATTGGTCAATTTGATCATGAAACTTTGCGTACTATTCTAATTCATTGTCATAGTACCAACTTTGAGCCATTAAGCTCTGTAAGGATCACTACCTAGTACCTATTCGTACTGTATTATAATGAATGTGCATTATTTTGTCACAAAGTGCTTTTCATTACCTTGCTCTGAGCAGTCTATTGTGCCTACTTATACCATATCAAAACACGATACCCTTTCCGGAAAATACAAACATGGACAGAGAATTTTAGCAATTTCAAAATATCTTTCTAGCTTTTAGCACCTTTTTGTTTCATTCGGTGGCCTTTGTTGTCAAAATATCATGGCGTCATAGTCACCTTTAAGTGCGCCGTAATACCTACTGCAAAGTCTAAATCTCTAGCGTCCCAAATTCCACCCAACCTCGGGTCGCTGAAGGGTCGCTCGAGTTAAATATTCATAGAGCGCCCTAAGCCGCATTATATTAAAACTGGCTACGAAACAAACCACATCTATAGCGGAGATGAAATTACTTTGACGCTGTAAACCTCTGTGCTTAATGTCTCCATATCTCTGGATAATCCGGGCCGACCTTGACATGAGTTGTGAAGTAAAGTTGGGGGTAAGTTGGAGTCTGCCATAGTTTGGTGACATTTTATAGAGCATGGGAAATGAAGGAGTCTCACAGACAGACGCAGTCTGCGGTGGTGGCCAATGGGCCGCCAATGCGATGTCCCTTGAGTCGCTGCACTATCAACGAAGTCGCGAGTGAATCGATTTCTGGCAATCATTGGTTAACATCAGGCGAGATGAAAGTCAAATGCAAGCCTATTAATAAAGTTTAAAAAAGGATTAATGAATGCACCGGTGCAGTTTGCAATATGCTTCTGATTGAAGTGTAAGACGCGTATCTTACCATGAGTAAAACATAAAGCATAGTATAGCGTATAGCTGTATAGCGTAGCATAAACGCACGTCTGGGGTCTGAAGGCATTTTATGCGAATGTGAACGTTGACACGTATGAACACGTGTCTTGAAAGGCACCTCGAAGCCTGCCAGGTGGAGCCAACTTAATAATATTCTCCACTACGCACCCATAAAAGATAACGCGTTTTCAACTCAGTTTTATAGTGATGTACCACGTGACGTAACAACTAGGGTTGTGATAGACCAAGGCTACGTACTATGACGTTATTTACAACAAGTACAAGCTCAGAAATATAATAATTTAACATTTTCAATAGCGTACATCCCAATGTAACAGTAATACTTCAAAGCTCAGTGACTTTGGCAGTATTTTGAAAACGTAGACGTAATAAATGTTAAAGCTTTGTATTTTAAAAGTAAAGTAAGTACTAGCTAGATACGTGATATACTTACCTACAAATTTATATTTTGAAATACTAGTATTGCTTTATCTTTACCAATGAGATGAAATGCAAGTATTACAAAGAATGAGATTTTTTGTCGCAATAAAATCTCCAAAATGACGTCAAATTTTAAAATGATTCTAGTGTAAGGCGGATTAGCAGAAATCGGAATAGGTGGAAGATATTTACTCACCTAAAATTCGAGCAAGTAAGTAATTAAACGAAAAGTGGATAATGAACAATTAGCAAAGCAAAACACTATTTCCAGAAAGTTTACTAATTTTTTATAAGAACAGTGGAAAATAACATGGAAAGAAATTTGTAGATAGTTTTTTAAAACGCTCCACGTTGTACATCGGCGGAAAGACCTTCGGGAGAAGGTCATTCAACATTCTGCAAGTGCGCTGTAAGTAGGAGTGGCAAAAGCCGATAGTATGAAAGGAGTATATTTAGTTCCGTACTGAAACTGTTCATTAAAGTTCTTCGTTTTACATAAAGACAAATACTAGACTTGATGCATAACTTGCTCAAATTTTGGTCAGGATCCGGTTGAACCACTTTGGAGCATATATGCCCCAGCGCGCGCGGCGTCAGACTGCGGTTACTTAGACTTCGACTCAGTGGTGCGCCTCTGACAAAATCAGTCGGTCTATCCTGCTTGAACTAAGGGTTTAAACGCAAAAGTAATCATTTTGAAAATTGTGAACAATGGCGTATTAAGTGCGGTCATAAATTAGGAACAAATTAAAATATTTTGGCAACCAGTGTCGTAGCCGGGTATTTAAAGGCAAATATTTTTTTTTTAATTGCTTATCATCAGGCATGTTGGCGGCCAAACGGCTTGCGTTTGTCCGCCAACATACCTGATGATAAGCAGTGAAGCGGCCTACGATAGAGCACGCTTGCCTAGAAGAAACCGATTCACTCGAGACTTGAAGACACCCAGATTATAAGTGTCAGGGAACACAGACTCTAGCAGAGGTTTCCACATTCTAGCGGTCCGTATAAGGAACGAGGAACCAAAGCGTTTCGTGCGTATTGTTATATGTCGACCATAAAACGATGCCGCTTTTTTGTACCCTTGGTTGTTTTGTAGAAGACGATTTTTTTAATGAAACTAATATTAAGGTGCTGCTTGCAATATTCCTCCCAGTCTCTGTGGGTTACGTCCTAAAGGTATCATTGAAGTGCGAGACGATAACTCCTGGCCCTCAATACGTCACGCGGAGGTATAATGCGCTCGTAAAGTCTCCATGCCTCTGATATTGGGGACCAGGTTAATGTTATCTTTTATATTTATCTCTCAGAGATATCATGTAATTAGGACGGACGTAATGGGGTAAAAGGTAGGCCTAAATTGACTTAATGCAGTTTATTAAAGCTGGAATTGTAATTATCGTTTTATATGTTACAATATTCCACCTTAAGTGTCTTAGAGTAAGTACTTAAACAAGTAAAAGAAAAACAAAAATCCGGCTGCGAAATGTTGTACCCTATGTCGCTTCCTCTATCAAACGATTCAAATGACACCTCACAAGTCGAAATCAATCAAGTTATTTAGGCTATAGGGCGTGCCAAAGAAACCTCATACATACGAGTACATACCCACATACATACACTCGAAAAACATAACCTTCTTTATTGTGCAATCGGGTAAAAATGTGGATCGCCGTTATAGACTATTTCTGAATAGAAAAAACAACAAAAGCTTAGGAGCTAAGAAAATAAGTTGGCAGCCACAAATCAGCAAATAGCATTTGTGTGACGCCGACGTTTGCTCTGCGCTTAGATGGTGTCACAATACAGGATTGTCAGGAAAGGGTGCACTAAGCCAAAAGAGGTTTTTGTACTAATCACTATGAACAACTTTTACTATGTACCTTGCTTTGAAATTGCTGCTCATTTAAAAAGTTAGCTGATCGTCAACAAAATGTATGGAACAGCTGATTTTTTTTTTGCGATTTTTAGGTTGGGTTTATAGTAAAAGTTGTTCATAATGACGAAAATAATGACTTCATTTCACCTTAGTACACCCTATCCTGATAGCCCTGTATACGAAAGGCTGTAACAAGAAAGGAAAGGCTGTAGAACGTGCTAAGTGGCGCGCCACGAGAGCTGTTTGTGTCCAGCACTGGCTGGTAGTGAGACCAGCGAAACACTCTCCAAAATGTATTCCTCGACTCGGCAAGGATAGTTATTGAACATGACCTGAAGCTGAAAGGTTCGGTGTACTCGTAAACGCGCTCTGTTGACAGCGACCGGCGAACGATGCTCGCCCTGAGTTATTGCTCAATTACTCTCCACCCTTCCCCCACCGGCCCCTCCCACCCCGCAGGCCACTCTACCCTTCGCGTAATTCATTTTACTTATACACCTCATGAAAAATTTAGAAATTGCGCGAATAACTTTAGCGAATGAGTTATAGCGCGAACGTGAAAAATATTTCACGGCTAAAGTTTGCTCGTTTGAAGAGTAGATAGTGTTTCTGTTTACCGATGAAAGGGCTTGGAGCGCTCGAGGTAGGTGTGTGTGCTTCTGAAGTAGGTCAACTGGCCGGTGTCAAAATCAGACAAGTTATAATGTTGGACGTCGGTCAATCTTTGCATTGATGACCGAGTGGTTGTAGCATCTGACCGCTACAGATGAACACGGGGCCCTAAAAAGATACAAACACTTTCATTCAAAGCGATTCTATTTCTACAATCGTTATCGCTAAAACGTTAGCTGCTGATTGGACGAGTTAATTAGAAATGCAGTGGTTATGGTAGTTTAGGCTTAAAGTTATTAGGTAAGGATAGCGTTAATCGGGATTTCATGTTTAGGCGCTGCGGATCGGAGTCGTTGCAAATAAAATTACGTGACATTTATAAGTACCGATGATGTTGAGTTGGAGAAGGCCCACCTCTCAAGTCAGAGGGAGCGGGTTCGAACCCAGCCGACGGCACGCACCAATTTATTCATTGTGTTCATAATGTGCGTATTATATGTCATCTGCTACATGACTAGAAATGCTCGCTCGACAGGCTCGCCCCCTGTTACATATGGGACTGAATATCGTCTGGCGCAGTGTGGGTGTTGTACTACACCTCTACCAGCACCTTCGGGGCAAAAGCGTGACGATATGTTATTTTAGAAATACCTACACATTTTGTCTAATCAGCCGCTAACGCTCGAATGTTAGTGGTTGTAGAAATAAAATCGCTTGAAAGCGATTGCAACTTGTAAACAAAAAACTGGCCATTTTTTAGTTCAGAGGCTTAGTCCCAACGACCACCACCAAAAAACCCACCAGTCCTAACCCACGACAAACAGCCAAGCTTTAAGAAAATAACTTCAATCGATTCCGTTGTTGGTAACTAATGTTGCTAAATCACTTACCTAAAATAACAACAAAAGCTAGTAAAATATTATGGCCCAAACTTAGTGTAAATGGAAGCAGCGTTGTATATCTTAAAATAATTTCCTAGAGGAATACACAAAGGTAATTTTGTAATAGGTAAGCTACTTTTCGACTCAGTTGGTGTATTAAAAATTTGACTGCCTCGGTGGCTCAGTTGGTAGTGAACCTGCCTTCTGAGCTTGGGGGCGTGGGTTCGATTCCCACCTAGGGCAAACATTTATGCGATGAACATTTGTGTTTGCTCTATGTCTGGGTGTTAATATGTATATAAGTATGTATTTAAAAATATCTAAGTATGTATATCAGTCCCTGGCAGCCATAGTACAAGCTTTGCTTAGTTTGGGGTCAGGCGACCGTGTGTGGAAGTGTCCCGAATTTATTTATTTATTTATTTTTAAAATAAAATTGGATGGTTTCAAGGTACTTGCATAAGTTTCGCAAACTTATACAACAAAAAAACAAATGGAAAGGAAATGGCACTAATCGGTTCCTCTCACTCGCATTAGTAATATTGTGCGATTATACGAGCGAGACGAAATGAATAGCTCTGCATCTTTGCATTCATATTATTTGAGATCAAGCTATACTTACGTAATCATTACTACATTATTACTAGGGACTCTGTAAGCTGAAGATCTCGCGGCCAGCGTCAGTCCGGCTGTCTCCTCTACAAATCGCATTTCTCAACTGATTCTCGTGAAATTTTGTGAAAATGTCATATGACAACAGATTGTTTTTGTCGATCCATTTTTTGGAAAGAAGAACCTGCAGACCTGTACAGTGAGACAGACGGACTGTCTGGACGTACGAAAGCAAGGCATAGACGATTCACTCGTTTGGTGATTATAATATGGAGCCACTACTTCGCTCTTTCTAATAGTCCGCTACGATCAACAACAATGCTATCCAGAATAAATTAAGAATACGTGTCGTATCGCCGCTTTGCCATGCTCTGTTCTCATCACCACCCCTGCCCGCTGAAATAGAAAACATGCCCTTAAACTTGTTGTTAACTCATTTGTGACACGGAAGCGCTTGTGTCACATTACATCGGAGGTGTCACATGTCCCGGTGACGAGGGGCGAGCGGCACGCGGGATACGCGCCACGTGCGACATTAATCTGAGCCTCCAGGACCCTAAATAAATAAGCTGGATTACGAGCACTAACCACCTAGGACACCTGAGATAACGGGGGCCCAGCGGAATAATAAACACAATGGCCAAAAGACAATGGTACTTCCGCGCGAAAACGAGTGGATTTACATAATGGTTTTTAGGGAGTCTGATTCCACGTCGTATGAATAATGACTGTCACGCTCGCAATTAAAATCAAAATCCGGATAAGCTCATTATCTTTTTTTACCTTTTAACCCTCGTAGTAAAACGGCGGGATGTTATAAGTTTCACGTGATTGTGTGTGCATTTGTGTTCGTGTCTGTCTGTGCTCCCGAACGGATGAACCGAATTAGATTTGTTTGGTTTGAAATGTGAATTAGTCGGGAGTGTTATTAGCTATTTTTAATGAAAATAGGTGTGAAGGGTTTTTTAAATATTAAATTTATACTTGTCTATTATTTTATTTTTTATTATTTTGGTGTAAGTACTACACCAAACTAATGCTAAAATTTTATCTGGGTAAAACGGTTTCAATGGTTTCGACATTTCCAACATAAATCTATAATTTTGAATTGAACATTTCTGGGTAACATTATTAAACGAAAAACAATAAACCTGACTGCAAATTGTTGTACCCTCTCAACCCTATGTCACTTCCACTATCAAGACGATTCAAATGACACCTATGTTGAAATCCATCAAGCTGTTTATGCTGTAGGGCGTGCCAAAGAAACCTCAAACATATATACATACATGCCCACATACATACAAACACTCGATAAACAACCCTCCTTCTTGTGAAATCAGGTAAAAACATTTTACACGCATGAGCTAGACTCCAATTTACGTCAAACACGATAAAGCACAAAGAAAAATAAAACATTTTTGGACTCGAATCATAAATAGCGAAATCCCGAGTGACATTCCCAAACAAAGGCGAGATGAGTTTATTAAACGGAAAATAAACTCGTTTGACGCGATGTCTCTCTGCGACACTCGCGTATCTGTAGAAGTCGAAATAAATCGTTGATACATGCAATTTGGTGTGTACTCCGAATCTGTAATTCCCAACATAGTGCATCGAAACTACGCTTATCGGCGGACCAGCGTGCCGAGGTACGCCCTACCTCAACCCGAGTAAAAGAGACGGGCTGCGGTTTCTAAATAAATCGTCTCGCTCACACAACAGGTAGTTGGGTGACTTTCTACGGAGCGCTTCGGAACGCATCGGACTTGACCTTGCCGATCGAGTGCTACACGCATTTGTTTACTGTCCTGCGTTATTACCTACGATCGGCACAAACAATGGACAATACGAAATTGTTATCCCATTGCGGGGAATGTGCGAAACCTATCAGAAGTGCAAGCGGTAAGATTAAATGCTCAAGATGTCGCAATCAGTATCACCCGCTTTGCGTGAATGTCCCAGATAAAAAGGCAATCGACGACTTGACCTGGGTGTGCCCGCTGTGCCGATGCAGGGAGCCCAAAAAAGATAACACCAATACACCTGTGCGCTCGGCGGTGGGCTCCGCTCCGACTACGGATAAGAACGAGAGCGCGCCCGAGCGCGACACTTCAGGAAAAACAACCCCACTACCGAGCCCGGTCATTGCCCCCGACACAAGTAATTCTGATAATATATCTATCCTAATAGCGGAAATTAAATTAATGCGCGGCGAGATTGGTGAAGTAAAGTCGCAGATGACCTCACTGTCAGACCTAGTTAAGCACTGCGTCTCGCGTATAGACGAACAAGAGAAAAAACTTACTGAGCTCGACTCAAAACTAAGTAAATTAGAAGAACGAGAAAATGAGATAATAATCAGTCGTCAGAAAATAAATGAGCTGCAACAAGAATTAGACGCCCGTGCTCAAGCCTGCCTGCGAAACGAAGTGGAAATATCGGGCATAAATGAGTTTCCAGAAGAAAGTCCCATGCACCTCGTACAAGTGATATCGCAGAAAATTGGAGCTCCACTCGATTCTAAGGACCTGGATTTCGTGACTCGCGTCGGCTCGCGCGGCCGTAAGAACCCGGAACGGGATGACGGGAATGGTGACTTTGTGCCCAACCTTCCTCGACCTCTGGTTGTCCGCTTCCTGCGCCGCCACACCTGCAAGCAGTTTCTAGCAGCTGGCAAAGCCAGGCGTAAGCTGTCAACGGTGGAGATCGGGGTATCTGGGGTTCCAAGAACGATATATATAAATGAACGACTGACTCAAGGAAATCGATTTTTATTTCGTTCAGCAAGGCAACTCGCGAAGACAGCTGACTATAAATTCTGCTGGGTCAAAGGTGGTACGATATATGTGCGCAAGCGGGAGGGCAATCCTGCAATTCCCATCAAGACTACGAACGACCTGCAGCGACAATTTGGCCCCCCTCCCACATAAGGACTGGATAACTCGCAACAAACAATTGTCTTTTACTCGTAGCATATATTTAAATAATATTATATTAATTAATTTAGTTTATTTTCTCACGTTTTTCTCAGCAATCACGAGGAGGATAAATAATAATAATTTCAAGGCTCTCATTTTGTTTTTACTAAGTAGTTCCATCGCCACTTCAGGACACATGTTACAAAATTATTTTAAAGGGGAAACACTAACACAATTGACTCAACACATATACTCACACAGTTACAGCTGGTTTTACTATAAGATAACGACGACTCTCGTAATTACTAGTGCTGTTATGGCTCCGAATAGATGCATTATTATTGTGACAATTAAAACGTATAGATTCGTTACACTTCAATTTCACAGTTATCAGGATGGCCTTACTTAATATCGTAGATGAAATTGATGAAATCGTACCCATTAATTGTCACAATCTTGGTTCTGTAGATAATTGTCACAGCTTCCTGACGAGTGCGCACTACAAATTAAAAATGTTAGCTTTCAACATACGAAGTTACCAATGTAATTTTGATAAGTTCGTAGTAATGTATCAGCGCTTAAACGTAGACTTAGACGTAATAGTGTTGTCAGAATGCTGGCTTTCTGATGGTCAGATAATAGATCGTTTACCTGGCTATAAAAGCTTTAGGTCAAAGTCACAGATTAATAAAAACGGTGGTGTAATAATTTACATCAAAGATTCTCTAAAGACGATAATGTTAGAATCTGAAATTACTGACGCAGACTCGATTTTAATGTTAATTGATAATAGTGTTGCTCTCCTGGGCACTTACAGGTCTCCATCAACTAAGGATCTAAAGATATTTTTTAACTCACTCGACTCTATTTTACTTTCTCTGAAGCAGTATTCCACCATCGTTGTTGCAGGCGATTTTAATATTAATATCTGCGATAATTCCGACGAACAGGCCATGTCATACATGTGCTTAATGGCGTCACACTGTCTTCTCCCGGCTATATCTAGCCCGACAAGAGGCAATTCCTGTCTTGATCACATTTTTATAAAATCAAACTGTCCTTCGGTTGGTGTTATTTGCCAATCATCCATTACAGATCATGACATTACTTTAGCCTGCACCTCTTGTCCTATTAAACCTGCTTCTAAGAAATCTAGGTATTCAAGGTTTAAAACTGACGAGGTCGCAGCGGCTGCTGAAATCGAACGGGTGGATTGGGCTGCTGTTACATCGGTAGACTGTGTTAACACTGCAGCTAAAGCTTTTACTGAGATTTTGGTAAATATTGTTCAAAAATATACGGAAGAGCACAAAATTGGACGAAGATGGGTCACCATAAAACCATGGGTAACCCCAGGCTTAATTAGGTGCATGCGCCACAGGGATAAGCTGCACTTAGATTCAAAATCCCATCCTGATGACCCACTCCGCCGGGCAGTTTTCTCTAGATATCGCAATTTTTGCAACAAACAACTAAAAAAAGTCAAAGCTGAATACAACAGTAAACTGATCGAGGAGAGTAAGAACGACACAAAAAAGCTCTGGAAAGTTATAAAAAACATCTGCCAAGCAACACCTAATAGTAGCGACTCTTCTGAACTCCTAAACAGTGTAAATAGCGACCCACTCCAGTCTCTCGATTTCTGCAATGACCATTTCGCTACAGTTGGGAGTAAACTTGCTAACAAAATACTTGGCAAGCTTTCTTCTTCGCAAGACGCACTTATTTCTGCCTACAAACCTGTTACTTCAATTACCTCTTCTTTCTTTATGATACCGACAGATCCTTTTGAAATATCTAAATTTATACTGCAACTTAAAACTGATAGTGCACCTGGCCCTGATAAAATAACTGCCTCTTTACTAAAAAAATCTCTGCATTCAATTTTAGTGCCCCTAACACATATAGTAAACACTAGTTTAGCCTCAGGAGTTTTTCCAGACTGTTGGAAAACTGCCGCTGTTTCTCCGATACACAAAAATGGAACTAAAAACCTCCCCGACAATTACAGGCCCATAGCCCTATTAAGCATCGTTTCAAAATTACTGGAAAAGGTGGTAAACGTTCGTCTCACCTCTTATCTAGAAAAGCACCGATTGCTTTCGGAACGACAATTCGGTTTTCGGAGAGGTAGGTCCACTGAAGACGCTGTCTCTCTTTTCGTCAACCAAGTTTCGTCTAATGTGGAGGCGGGTGACAAATGTCTCGCCGTATTTCTAGATTTGGCAAAGGCGTTTGACACGGTATCGGTGGGCCTACTTCTCAAGAAGATGGAATCCATGGGTATAAGAGGTGTGGCTTTAAAATGGTTCACGTGCTACTTAAGTAATCGCACACAATATGTGAAAGTGGGTTGTCATGTCAGCAGTGACTTAAATATCAGCTATGGTGTTCCACAGGGCAGTATTCTCGGTCCTACGCTCTTTATTACATATATTAATGATATTGTTAATTGCTCTCTTGATAATGCTCAAATAATAACATATGCTGATGATACTGTAATTTTGTTTCATGAGAAAAGCTGGAACCGAGTATACTGCCTTGCCGAGAAAGGTCTGGCTTATGTTGCGTTGCTGCTGGATGAAAACCTACTAACACTTAATGTCAAGAAAACAAAATACGTTACCTTCTCAAAAACCTGTATAGGATGCCCACCTAAAGATCTTGTTCTAAAAATTCATACCTGTTCACACTTTGGATCTTCTAATAACTCTGGGTGTGCTTGCAATCCTATAGAACGCACCAGCTCCATAAAATACTTGGGAGTCATGATTGATGAGCGCCTGAACTACTTTGATCACATTGTAGCTCTCTCCAATCGAGTGAGAAGATTAATTTTCATAATGAAAAGGCTTAGAGATTGTACCCCTTTCGATATTATTAGACAAGTATATTTAGCTTTATGCCAATCTATACTACAGTATTGCGTTTCTGTTTGGGGTGGCACCTGCAAAACTTACATGAAAAAGGCAGAAATAGCTCAGCGAACGCTAATTAAGGTTATACTGAATTATCCATTCCGATACTCCACAGATCTTATTTATGAAAAGTTCAAAGTTCTTCGGGTGCGGCAACTCTTCATTCTAAATGCCACAGTTAAAGCCCACAAAGCTCTTCAAAATCGAGAAGATTACGATTGCTTGATGGCTCGACGGGTCTTCAGAATGCCTACTCCTAATTACTGCTCCCTGCTGGGTTTTAGAAGCCCTGATTTTTCCCTCCCAAACACATACAACAACGTATGTAGAAAATGTGCTATATTAGGTTGTAATACGTCTATATGTAAACGAGTTGTTAGTAAATGGCTCCTAACACTTACATATGAAAACACTGAGAAACTCCTGTTGTACAAATCTTTCTACATCTGATACATTTATACATAATCACTTACACATTTACGCTTTTGCTTACTTATAGTATCACACAGTCACACACTTTACACACAACACACATATAATACACCTAAAAATTTTTTCATTTAACCTCAGTTCTGTAATTATGTTTCGAATCCTCCTCATTCATTCATTCTTTCTTTCTAAAATTGTATAATATTTATCTGCTGTTTTTTTGTAAGGCAACTTTGTTCAGATTTTACTGTTTATATAACCTAGCTATAAGATAACTATAGATTATACATTAGCTTAACTCGTGCTCAGAACCCCAAGACACAGGCCTTTGGTCTACTTTGGGGTTCACTGGCTTTGTAATATTATAGATATAATTCTTTGGAAATAAATATATTATTATTATATTATTATTATTATTATTATTATATCGTCACGCCTTTCCCCTGAATGGGCTGGCAGAGGTGTATTTCAATATTCACACTTCGCCGGACGATATTCAGTCCCAAATGTGACAGATGGTGAGCCTGTCGCCATACACCGGGCTCCAGTCATGTAGCAGATGACCTTACATAATAGTAACTAGTAGTAGAAACTACTACTAGTGTACTAGAAACTACAACTAGTGGTATCATTAGTCTATGATAATATGTTTCAATAAACAAATTGGTGTTATTTATGGCAAGATATCAATTGGATGTTCGTCTCGGGAACGAACCGGTTAAGAATTAGAGGTTCATGAAAATGTTAATTCGGTATATTGAACGTTTGCCAAAACTGATGGCTACTTATATGGCAAGTTATTGCAAGTCATAAATCTAATCCCTTTTTAGAGTGAATTTCATATTAAAACAAAAACTAAAACGAGTGTTGTTAGAATACATTTTCCAGTATTTTATTGAATGCATGTTACGCGATTACCATGCCCGTCATCAGGCGTCAGGTGGTCCCATATAAATTTTATCGAAATTGGTCAAGCAGTTTTTAAAATATCAACTAAAGTCAAACTACTGTTTACATGGATGACGGAAACTCGGTTTTTTAAGTTTTGCTTTTCATAAGAGACGACTAGAGTAACAATTGGCGAACAATTGTATAATAAGCTGCCGAACTGTTTTGAAATTGCTGCGACGTTTAATGTGTTCTGTTCGAATGTTAAACATCTTTTGCTGTCTAAAACTGTTTACAGCGTAAACGAATATTTAATGAGTGACTACCACAATTATACAATGAAATCTAATTAAATTATTAATTTTATTAATTAAATTAATTTAATTAATAATTTAATTTTATTTACAAAGTTACTTTTATTTATTTTTAAGCCCTTTTAACGCTTCTATTTTTGAACTTACCATTTCATAAGATAATTTTTTAAATTTTATTAAATAAAGTGAGTAGAATAAGCATGGACTAATAATTGAAATTTTGTTAAAATTTAGAAATAAAAACCAATGTATGCAAAATGACGAGTACATGACAGAAGCATTCCTAATACACTGTAATAAATTATTATGAGTGTGACTTTATGACAATTAACTTTTCTATTCTATTCTATTCATATAATTACTGCAAAACTGACTGTTGTCCGGCCATCATCAGCCATGGTATAAATGGCTGAGCCATACTCAAAATATTGCCGGGCCAGTGTGGCCGCGCCAGGATTGCAGTTAAAATATGGTCCGTCTAGGAGCGCCCTTAGACCAACAACCGTTAGCTATATTTGACGCCTTCGGGCGGGGCTGACTGAAACGCTGGCATTGGAGTAGGCAACTCAACTGAACAAATAGATTGAGTGACCCTCATTATATCGAAGTGGCCGCCCCAAGAAGGTGTACCATCAATTCAACTTGAAAAAACGTCGCCTTACAAAACGACCAACTTATCTCTACAGTTGAATGGGAGAGCCACCATCGGTTTTTCTAATGAATTTGACAGCCATCTACTGTAAATGATTAATTCCTTCATTTGGCCAACTGCATAATTAAGCTGGTCGTTTTGCACGTCGCGGAAATGATTTGCATCTGTCAGCGGAGAGACGACAACGAAATTGAAAAGTTTGACATCGTTTGATGTTTATATTGACTTTTAATGCGAGTTTTCAAAAAAGCTATGAATTATTTTACGCTACAGCTATAACAGCTGTGTGCTGTGAGTTTGCCCGTAGCTTTATTTCTTTTTCACAATTAATGGAATAAAACATAGACATAATCAACATGAAGTTTCATTGTCTGTCAGCTATATTTGTACGTCTTGGTAAATAAATTGTCTTAAGTTGGTTCATTCGTTTACTTGCGTTATTCAAACAAATAGTCTACGAAACAGAAGTTTAAAGTTACGTTAATCTTTTTTTAAGTCATGTAGGGTCGACTGGGGCAAATGTGTCTGTGGGGCAATTGCGTCTTTCGAGAATGACTGACAAACCCTTCACAAATTAGGCGCCACCTACATATTTTTCTATCTTTAGATGCAATAAACTGTACTAGATAGCGTTAATTGCCTAATTTGTGTAGAGTTTATCAGTAATTCTCGAAAGATGCAATTGTCCCACAGTCGCATTTGCCTCAAATGACCCTAATATTATTCGTATTACAATTCCAATTCTATGAGGCACGAACACAATAATTCGTATTGTGTATCTTGTACAGAAACTACACCAAGCGCAACAGTTTATGGAAGCTTTGAAGATTTTTACTAAGGAGGGTAGCCCACATGATCAAGCGTCGAGGCGGGGCGGGGCAGCGGCGCAACGCATTTATTTTCTTTATAAATAATAATAGATTCGGGACACTTCCACACACGGTCGCCTGACCCCAAACTAAGCAAAGCTTGTACTATGGCTGCCAGGAACTGATATACATACTTAGATATTTTTAAATACATATTAACATCCAGACATAGAACAAACACAAATGTTCATCGCATAAATGTTTGCCCTAGGTGAGAATCGAACCCACGCCCCCAAGCTCAGAAGGCAGGTTCACTACCAACTGAGCCACCGAGGCAGTCAGGCAAATAAAATTGTTCTTTATAATTTAGTGCCTCTAGACCTTGAAAACTGACTCCAAAACCTTTTCTATAAAATTATTGCACCTACTCACAAAATTTAAAAAGAATCGGCTTAGAAATGAGACCCGAAGAGGAAGGCAAAGATCTGGTTAGAACAGTGTATGGCTATTAAAATATATAATACCTTACCCCTTCACATTAAAATATTAGAAGGAAATAGATTAAAAAATAAACTTAAATAATAGCTTTTCCATAAAGTTAGTACAGTACTAAACAATATTTTGAAGACCGGAAAATAATCTCATATCGATGGAATGTCTGCCTCCTGCCGATGACCTATGGCGGAAGTCAGATGACGGAATCAGCTCGTATAGTTCCTGTGCACATTCTCCAAAATGGAGGCGGTAAAAAATTTACAAACTAGCTACACGCCGCCTGTGCTGGAGACAGTGCGCCATCTTCCTCTTTACCAGCGCCTGGTCATTGAATAATTTAATGGCGCGTCGCTCAATTGAGTCCAATGCTTGAAGTTGGTATTTTGCAGAGCCGTCCCACAAGTGGCTGCAGTATTCCAAGCAGGACCGCACCTTTTCATCATATAGGATCATTTCATATATTAGATTTTAAGTAAGTGCTTTGTATTACTAAGTAAAAACTACAATTCGAAAAACGACGAGAATTGTACGCTCGTAATGGGCAGACTGTTGATACTAATTTACAGTTTGTAACATCTTTTGTACACAGTTATGCAATAAATATATTCTTATTTTTGTTCCTTTTTATTTTGTCGAAGCTGAAGCATAGACGCTTCGCTCGCTAGCGCTCGTTCGTTGGATAAATGGTGAGCGCAGACATCGACGTCGCTGCGACGCCGCCACGATCCAGCCTCAACGCCGCCTCGACTCCCGAGTGAGCCACGATCCTTTTTTTTTTTTTTTTTTTTTTTTTTTTTTTTTTTTTTTTTTATGGATGACTCTATGCTGTTGGCCACTGAGGCCTCGACAGCGTACCGGGCATTAGGCAAGCGCAGATGGCGCAGGGCCTCAAAAATGCTTACAAACTATGGGCGACGAGCGCAAGGGCACCTCTGAGGTACGGCCTCGGCTTGGGCTGTCGCCGAGGGAGGGGCGTCGAATTGCCCTGGCAGCCCAGAAGGGGCTTGCTCTAGGGCCCTAACGGGGACGGTTGAAGTTAAGGTTAAAAACAAAATAAATTATTATTAACAATGACTCGACCGCCTTGTTCGGAAAGGGAACCTCACCTCAGAAGAACAGGCAAGAAACTGAGGGGCGTAAAATAAGCGAACACTACGAGCTAACTAACCGATCTTCTAACAGACCTTGTAGGCAGTCTTCGACCTCGCCGGCGAGGTCGGTGTATGACAGTGTACCTTTGGTAACCGACGCCTATACCAAAAACTGAATACTTCCTGTTGCAAGGAGCTGCCGGGTCGGACGACCCCAGCGCCGCCGACGTGACGACGGCGATGGGGTCGTCCGGGTCGCCTAGGATGTTCCTAGGGCGCCTACGGAGAGGGGGAGGGTCTGTGGGATCTACGGAGTAGTCCACGGTGCGAGTGACAAGAGGGTTGGGGTGGTGAGGGGCTCTATCAAAGTAGCGCCGGGAGAGAAACTTGATGTACTGACGGATGGAGGGAAGTTCGAGATCGCAATGCAGGTCGGCGTTACGCTGGTACCAGCTAGCTCCGACTGCCTTGCGAATGAACCTATTCTGAAGGACCTGGAGCTTGTCCAGGTCTAGGGAGGAGGCATGAGCGAACACTACTGAAGCGTACGTCATGACGGGGCGGATGCACATTTTGTAAATAGTCACCTTATTCCTAAGGGACAATTTACTCCGTGCGCCTACGAGGTGGTGGAGTCGGCCTAGAATGAAGGCCGCTCGGTCCCGGACTATCTGGATGTGTTTCGAGAAGGTGAGTCGTCTATCGAGGGTCACGCCAAGGTACTTGGTGGAGGTAGCCCAAGGGACGGGCTGACCGTGAAGCACGAGTTGCTCCCGGTTAAAGGGCTTGGTGGGGTGAAAGTACATAGCTGCACTTTTGTCGGGATTGACCGTTATGGCCCACTTCTTGAACCAATCGCCAAGCTGGCGAAGGGCTCGCTGAAGTCGGCCACGCAGGTGGAGGGGATTCCAACCTCTGGTGTAGAGGGCAGTGTCGTCCGCGAAAAGCGCGAACTCTACTTTTGGAATCCGAGGGATGTCGTGAGTGTAGAGAGAGAAGAGGATAGGGGCTAGCGCTGAGCCCTGAGGGACGCCGGCGCTGATGGGATGAGGGGAGGAGCGAGCTCCATCGACGCGGTAGCGGAAGCTTCGATGGGTGAGATAGTCTTGGATGATGAGCACAAGACTGTCTGGGAACGCGAGTTGATATAGCTTGTATATCAACCCGTTGTGCCACACCTTATCGAAGGCTTTCGCGACGTCGAGGAAAACCGCTAGGGTCCCCTGGGGCTTGGGAGTGGTGAAGCCACAAGGTCTCTGATTGAAACCTTCTAGGACGTACTCCGTGATGCGGTGTACTTGTTGGACGCAAGAGTGTCTGGACCTAAATCCAAACTGCTCGTCTGGGAGAATGTGATTCTCCCTGACATGGGACCAGATGCGCTTCAGAAGGATGCGCTCGTAAATCTTCCCAATGGAGCTGAGAAGACTGATGGGACGGTAACTAGAAGGCTCGGTAGCCTTCTTGCCTGGTTTTCGAATGCCGATAACATCGGCAGTCTTCCAGGGGTCGGGGAAGATGCAGTTGGTCATGGCGGCATTGAAGATGCTTACTAAGAGATGGATAAGGGCAATGGGGAAGAGTTTGAGCACTCTGTTGGTGATACCATCTGCACCTGGGGACTTCTTGGCGTGGAGGTCCTTGATGATCGACTCAACTTCCGAAGCCGTGACCGGCTCGAGGGAAGAGAGGGGAGGGAGGGAGGAGACTTCGTCGACTACCGCGTCCACCGACTCGCGATGAGCGGGGTCGACTTGGTCTAGACTGGGGCTGCACTGCGCCTCGAGGCTGTCGGCCAGGCACTCGGCCTTTTCCACATCCTCGAAGGCGGGTGGGAGATTGGGTCGTGTCAGGGGGGGCATGGATGACGTCTTGTCGGATTTCATAGATCGCACCAACTTCCAGTAAGCCAGATGAGATGGTTCGATCTCTGAAAGAAGTTTCTCCCACCTCTGATTACGGAGTTCACGTATGCGGGTCTTTACGGCACGCTCGTAATACCGCATAGTGACTCTGTTCTCTTCGGTGGGAGTCCAGTCGTAAGCCCTAATGGCAGAGTGTTTTGCTCTCAATAGCTCCCTCACGTCCTCGGGAAGGGCCCAGCGTTGGTCGCCCTCGACTGGGACCTGTCTCGAGGAGCCGCCAATGGCGGTGTGAAGGTGACTATTGAGCGCATCGAGGGAGAGGGAGACATCGTCTGGGGTGACGATGTCGTCGGGGATTCGGTCTAGGTCGGGTGAGTTGGTTTCCTTTAGGCTCTCACCTAAAAGCTTCCAATTCACCACAGTCCTAGTCGGGGGGGAAGCCACGATCCTTACAAAATTAAATATATTTATCAAAGCAGTCCCAGGCTGCGGGCAGTCAGCGAACGTCACTCTCTTTCTAATGGACCGATTAAAATGTCCGTTGTGATGTAAAACTCAGTTGATGGAGGACGGAGGCAGGGACGGACTCAGGAGCGAGGCTGGGGCTATTAATAACAATAATATTATAATTACAAATGCTTTGGAACAAATACTTTCGTAATGTAGTGATTTATTTTTATGTTCTTCTGACGCCGATTCCGTATTGTTTGCATAAATAGTTTTGAATTCGAATTCAAATCCTAATATATAAACTTTGCCTGAACCAGGGTGCAGCTAAACCACGAGAAAGCACTAAGTCTAACCGAGTGTGCTATTGATGCTACTTCAAACTGACTAGATTTTAGAAAATGTGTTCAAAATAATAATTTAAAATGTATTTTTTAATAAATATGTAAAATTACAAAGAACAATTAAATTTTGGATTTGACGTAACCAAGTGTTGTAGTTCGTACTATGGTTTCGGATATTATTACATTTCAGTTTTAGAAATAATTAAATTTTATCGCTTATTTTTGCTAAGAAATATTATAATTGTCAGCTTTGACATGTCCGTCAATTTATTCAGTGAATCAAAATTAATAAAACAACATTCAGAAAATCAGAGCCTTCTGATTTTGTTCATAGATAGCAGGGACGGGCGCAAGGGACAGGGAGCTGCCGATAAGATTGGAGAGGAAAAACGCAGGCAATCAAAGAATTAATTGATTCGTGATCGAACTTCATCCCTTACCATCTTATTTCAGTTGGAATAGACACGTCTGCTATTTTAGCATCGCCTATAATCGGGAGGTGTCCAACTGCGTCATCTTGGTTGCTCCCGCTGGCTAGATTCATTTAGATACGCGTTTCTTTCCGTCACACATCCAAATCCTAACTAAAGGTTATAAAGGCGAAAGTGAGTTTGTTCGTTTGTTTATTTACCTTAAATACTTATCCAATCATCATGAACTTGCATGCACGTTATCAGAGATACAAGAATATAGGATACCTCCCTTTTCTTCCTCGTCTTCTAAAGGTACCCTGTTTCAAGCCGAGTAATTAACAGTTTAATTCTTTTGGGACCGCGGGTAAACACGCGGGGCGCAGCGAGTACTCAATAAAACAGTTTGTTTTTTGAGTAATAAGATAGTCAATAGCCGATAACATAATCTCCTGCACTGGGACATCTGCCTTATAATATGAGCAACCTTACAATACAAGGTAATATCTACCTAGAACATTCTAGTCGGTATTGCAAAACGGTGTTTTGCAAATACGTAGATATCTAAATAAAATAGCAATATTTTTGTTCCATTGAATCGGAAAATTCCACACCTCTGCCAACTCTTTCGGGGGAAATGGCCTGACGATATGATTTGACATGAATTGAAAAGCTGGCAGACAACTGTAATGCTGCGGCTACATAAGTGTAATTCGTGTCGCGTTGTCGCGCTAAAATCATCATTAACGGTTATCGGCGATGTTCTTGTACACACAACACTACATTAGCGGTCAACTCGTCACTTTTCTGTGGAATTGATGAGTGTGATAATTCGCCCGATACATCGCCGAGTGACGAACTAACCAGCTACATAATATTGTCTTGACGCTATAGCCCGAATTAACCTTATGAATGAAAGAAAAAAAGAATAAAAAATACTTTTCCAGCAATTCTTGATGTTCTGTGGCCGAAATCGCTGAGCGGTTTATTGAAAAAAATATCGGTTAATGAAATTCATTGTTATAATGTTTCGGGTCTTTGTTTTACATCGGCTTTGTTACCGATTGTTAGGGTTGGTTTTGGTTCGTTGAAATGGGTTTTGTTATTTTGTTATTGTTAATTTCCGTGATTGTTTAATGAAAAAACATTCGGCAACACCTGACAAAATAAGATTGGAACTACTATTTATGCACGACTTTAAAATAAACAAGTAAAATTATTAAAAGAAAAGCAAAAAACCCAGCTGCAAAATATTGTACCCCATGTCACTTCCCCTATCAAGACGATTCAAATGACACCTCACATGTCGAAATAGCTGCTTCACATAATGCTTCACATAAACATCAAGCTGGTTAGGCTGTAGGTCGTGCCAAAGAAACCTCATACATACATATTACATACACTCGAAAAACATAACCCTCCTCCACAACACGTGGTCAAAAACATGATCCAGAAAACTAGGTCTAGCGTTCCTCAGGTTGACACGCGATTACGTTCATCGTCATCTTCATTCTCGAACTTGTAGTAAACTCTGATCATCATCATCCATCCATCCATCAGCCATGGGACGTCCACTGCTGGACATAGGTCTCCCCCATAGATCTCCAATAAGACCGTTCTCTATAATAACTCTATAATAGACTAACTATAATATAATAACATATAATAAATATATATAATAAATATAATAGATAACTCTGATCAACCTAGAGAATAAGATGGCGCACGGCGTCATCTTATGGGTATCATAATTTAGGTGAAGCAAACACCATCCAAAACTACGCTACTGTCGGATATGTACACAACACGCAGACATTGACGCAAAAAACTACGCTACTCGCTTGGTCATTCTTACCTCGACATTATGTGCATTGGTTTATAGTATAATTTCGTGTACATAAATATACATGGCCAGGACTACATTATTAGGTTCTTTTTAAAAAACTGTGCAGTTTTTTTACATCAATTTCGAAAAAGCCATAACATTAAACTCTTACAAATATGTGCAGCTTTAGAATATTAAATCTACTAAGGTAACGGAAATGGCTAACGTAGAGTTTGGCAATTAATATTAGTTTGCGTGCAATTGTAAATGTTTTTCATGGCAACATTACCACGCACACAAGTTTAAAAAGAAGTGGCTTCAGCGATAAACAACGCAGTGTTCCATCTTTTCCTCTAGGTTGATCTGAGGCAGTAAATTATTTTTTTCGGTCTTGCTTATCTTTTGCTTATGCATCGATTGACGTAAGTGCGTGTTACCCACGTGACATTTTTTGTTTCGCCACGCCATGATCCAAAAAACGAGGCCTACCATTCCGGCAACAAACACGTAATGACGTCACTCGCCTTCGTTTGTCTCTTTCGAACTATTTGTAAATGACTTATTTGGATTGACCTGCCACGTGAACGGAATGCTCTACCTGGCGAAATATATCATTATTTTGTCAGAGTCAAAAGCATAGGACTACATTGTCAATTTATTGTTCTACGTAGAGAGAACCATTAACAGCGCCTCCATCGCATCCATATTAATAAAGAAGTGACCGCACTGGCGTCCAAATGCCGGTAAATCTACGCCAGACTTCGTTATTTTACACTTTGCACAATGCATTCAACGGATGCGATCGTGGACATCTAAACTGTCGACTAAATCGGTTATTTCATGCTCGCACCCCAAGTTTGACTTAAGCTAGTTTCTTTATCTAAGTTAAAATCGTGGATGTAGATTTTTTCTACATCCATGGTTGAGATCCATCCACATGAATACATATTTGTAATGAAATAAGTCGGAATATTTTTTAGGCAGAAATAATGTACAATATGCACTAACTGTTATAACACTATATCTTCCAGGAACAGTTTATTTCCTTGAAGTCGAAAACCTTTGTTATAAACCCATGGTATAAGCTATACATATATCCCCGTTTTATGTTTCACTCAAATCTGAAGATGGTTTCAACGTGACATAGTAAGTACTAATAAACACACCACTCACAAATTTTAGCATTCAAAATATTAGTGTGAATGTTATGCATATTTACACTTCAGGTGAATTGTTTACAGTTTCCGCACACATACACCCACGAGCGAGCATTAATCGTACAAACAGATGCTATCACAAATAATTCAGTGCGCACACTAGCATCGTTTAAGTGCCCTCCAGGCGTGGATCCAAGCCTTATTTTCACATTTTTCTTTTAAACTTTCCAAGTTTCACAATCCAATTTAAACTCTAGAGAAAATAGACATAAAGCTGTGTTTGCTATGACACAATACGTCGTTTATTTCCTTACTAGGCGCTGAGGGAGTTTCTTGGATATCTTCTATACGTTTCGGGTAAGTATAATCCGGCATTCGCGGGGAAATCTCGATTGCAGTGAGTACAGCTGCATCAGCGGTGATTTTACACTTTACACCGCATCCGGCGAGTCAGGTAATGACCATCGCACACCATACAGGCGCTTTCGAAGTAAACCCGTAGCAGATTATTGCCGCGAACGCCCGCGAATCCGATATGCCGATACGATTGGTCAAAAAGTCATTAACGATCAATAGGTACGGGCTGGACTAATTAGGTGATCACGCGTCTAAATCGCATGACTGTCGCGTTACTGACGACCACGTAAAACATGACATTACAGCAGTCGCGCTGCAACCGCACAATAGCTTCGCGCCGTCGGCATCCCGTGAGATCTTATGTGAAAGTACCCTAGGAACTAACTTTATTTATTGTGCTTAATGCATACTTGATTATTGAATTTTATTACTGTTTAAACTACACTGCTAAAACCATCTACTCCTGGGGCATTCGTATGCATACATTTACGAGTATTCATATAACAGGCGCCTTATAGTCTGAACACGGATGCCGCTTTCCAGTCAAAATACGTCACATAAAACGAGCAGAGCACAATAACCTTTGTTTCCATAAAACACAAAATCTATAATTCATATTAGATCCACGAGTAAATCGGCATAGAGTCGTGCGTAGGGATCATACGGTGTGCGGATGCTTTTATGCGAGGTGAGCGGAGCACGAATGAAAAATGCACGCGCGTTTAGCTGCTAATGGGTTTTGTATTAATACAAAAAGTAGATTCAAATGGTGTGAAAAACTTGGAAACGGATTAGTTAGTGGTGCTTCCGGCCAATAACCATGTTTCTGGCTACATACATACATAAATATATAAATGTATTTTTACAGCACGTTACAAAAACCTTGTTGTACATATATTTGAAAGCGTGTACACACTTATTCTTGAAAAATACCAAAAAAATGCACGTTGAAAATAGCAAGAGTGATGAACGGTTTAAGAACGCAAGAAAAAAAGGAAAAATTGCATTAATGTAATCCAATCTGTATCATTATGTTGCTGCTTTTATTTTTAGGAAGAAGTGGCACGACGCGAATAGTTTACAAATGAAACCTGTGTCTAGTGTCTGCGTTCACGCTTTTGGGATGGTGGAGCGCGATATGTGCTCAAATTTTACCAGCCATACCATTACCAGCGGATACAACAAGTCACGCCTTTTCCCGTAGGGGTAGGCAGAGACCACTTATCTCCACTTGCTACGATCCTGGCTTACATCTTTCGCTCCTTCTACTTCTATGATTTTCTTATACATGTTCGTCGGTTACACACGTAGCCAGGTGTGTGTAACAATTGCATTTTAGTAATATGCTATCCGTAGTACAAGAACACCTTTATTTTGAGTTGGAGATAAACTTATTTTAATTTTTTAAATTTTTTTTAGTCCTATACGTATAAATTGATATCAAAGGTAATTTTACAGGATTTTTTTTTGTTTTTTTTTTAAACCTTTAAGATAAACGAGCTTAATCTTATAATGTTGTATTTTCACGGGAACTAAACGTGTGTGTAAAGTTTTTTGAATCGGTTCAGCGGAAGTAGTCGAAAAATCTGACCAAAGATTTTTAGAAAACACGAAATAAATAATTGAAAAAATTCCAGCCAAGTGCCAGTCGGACTCGCGCATGAAAGGTTCCGTAGTATTATCTATAATAACGGCAAAAAAATCACGTTTGTTGTAATGTTTATTTTATTTACTTTTTTAAGATTTGTTGTTATAGCGGCAACAGAAATACATAATCTGTAAAAATTGTAACTGTCTAACTATCACGGTTCATGAGATACAGCCTGGTGACAAACGGACAGACAGACGGACAGCGAGTCTTAGTAATAGGGTTCCGTTTTACCCTAAAAGCGAGAGAAGCTTAAAAAAACAGTTTAAAAATAAAGCCATTTAATGTAACATTCTGTGTATAGTTATACAGGTGATCAGAGATTAAGTTAGACAATTAAGCATCTAAGTATAACGTTATCGGCCGGCTCGATCGGAACATTGTTCCCGGACGTAATGTTTGTCCCGCTAGATTTATCTTACGGCCCATAAACTCTATCAGCAATATATCTGTAGAGTTGGCAACGTTACGCCAACCTGTAATGGAACGCAAACAGATCTTCTCTGTATCATCCAACGGAGAGCAGTATGGACTATTTCTCGTGTCTAAACTAAAAAGCAGGTTACCTGCGCTGGTCTGCCCGTGCTTATTGGCGCAAGAGCGGGTAAACCAGCGCAGGTGGTCTGTGGGCCTCCCATGACATCTTATTGCCATGATGGTTACGTTTTGTTGCTGACGTTGCACGACCGCTAACCGTATCGCCACGTAATAAGTAATCGTATCGCCACGTAATAAGTAATCGTATCGCCACGTAATAAGTAACCGTATCGCCACGTAATAAGTAATCGTATCGCCACGTAATAAGTAATCGTATCGCCACGTAATAAGTAATCGTATCGCCACTTAATAAGTAACCGTATCGCCACGTAATAAGTAATCGTATCGCCGCGTAATAAGGTCGCATGGCGTCGAAAATAAACCATAACTATCATGGCATTAAGATGACATGGTTGGCCCATGTTTCTACTTGAATGTTCAACAGTGTACTGTTACCAAGACCGTATATGATGAGGAACGTATTTGGTCTATTTGAACTTTTGTCCTATTCCATTATTTAATGATTACTCGTACCTACTTATTTGACAAAATGTTGGATTAAAAAATCTTGACTTTGATGTTATTCTCTGTCCTTGTTATATACGTCCTTCGGTATTTCATTGACTGTTTGAAGAAGACTCAGTAATGACTAAGATGCAGATTTTAAAGGTAACCATATACCATTGTGCCTTGCAGTCCGCCGTGCAGGACTGCCGCTTCATGCAGGATAGTGAATGTTATCATGGCCTGCATGGTGTCCGGCAACAACGTGCAGGATGCTAGGCAGGATGGTATGTGAGCTACATGCTTAGCAGTCTAGTACGGCGGACTGCAAGGCAGGATGGTGAATCGTTACCTGTATAAGGATAGCTCAACAGCCCTTACTGGCTCTCACACATGGAGGCTGCATGCCAACTCGTTTGTTATTAACTACATCGCAGACGTGAGGAAAAGGGGGACTGGAAAAATGATGAATGTGTACAGGGAAAGTTTTATCACAATAGCTATTGATTGTTTTCTACCTTTATCAACATCATGCTTTGGTGGCGCAGCTGGTAGTAACCCTGTCTTCTGAGCTTGGGGGCGTGGGTTCGATTCCTACCTCGGGCAAACATTTATGCGATGAATTATTTCGTTTGTTCTATATCTCGGTGTTAATATCTATTTCAAAATACAAATGTATGTGTGTATATCAGTCACTGTCAGAGATAGTACAGTTTTGCATAGTTTGTTGATGACGTTGTGTGGAAGTGTCCCGAATATTTATTTTATTTAAACGGGAAAGTGAGTAATTTGTTTTTTTTTTTACGCTTTCACGTTCCTGTCGTCTGTTAAATTTTACATACACGTTGTCAGGGGTAAGTACAGAAAACGATATAGGTTACCTTTAACCTCAAACAAATTAATGATTCCCATGGGACCGCGGGAGAAACCACAAGAAGCAGCTAGTTATACGATAAACGAGGCCCTAAGTCCTAACAGCGCCTTTAGTATCATTTCCTAATGCTATTTTATTCACAAAAGAATACATACATTCATACATGGATCTAAATTCTCTTTGACGTTTTAGGAAACGTCTGCTTTGACGTCAAAAGGAGGTACGTAGATACGTTAACAAGACTGGGCTTTCGGACGGTTATAGAACGTAACCATACTTTGAACGTTGCGCTGGTGCTATTTGGAAACTAAGCTACAGTTCGAATTAGGAAGACTATACTAGAACGAACAAGTATTAATTAAAAACTTTAAACAACCCCAATACCGATTTTCACCAAACATAGCTAAGAACATTTCCAAACAATCCTTTCAAACAAAAAAAATATCAAAATCGGTTCTTCCGTTCGGGAGCGACGATGCCACACACACACACACAGAAACGTCAAACTTTAACTTTACGTCGTTTTTGCGTCGAGGCTTAAAAATATATTAGTAACTATCAATAAATGGTAGTACCTAAGTTGTAATAACAATTTCATACACAACGCAGTTCTTAAGTGAATATTCGATACATAATACATAATAGAATAAAATCATTTTGACTCTGACTTTTGACTTTGACAATAACCATATCGCACTAATTTTATAAATGCGAAAGTTTGAATGGATGGAAGGATGTTTGTTACTCAATCACGTTAGAACGGCTAAACAGTTCTAGATGAAATTTGGCACAGAGATAGATTAAAGTCTGAAATAGAACGCTACTTTGACCGAGGTTTGGGGGCTGAGCTACCCACGTCCGTAGGAGTGTACTCAATGTTGATTCCCTACACGTGGTCCCCGGGTAGTGCTAGCCGGGTAGCAAACTCTGGTGGGAGGCTTGGGCCGTGGCTAGTTACCACCCACCGGACCAAGCCATGCCGTGAAATGACCTAGTCGTGTTTCTTGATGTAGTCCGGTGTAACCATTCCGAAGACGGGTCTGAGCAGTAGCGCACTTGTAGCGCCGCACTCAACTGCCGTCTTTGTACTTCTTCACTCTTTAAAACTTCAAGGCTAGAGTGAATAGGTACTTTATAGGTCGTCGTGCTCCATCCTAGACCACAGCGTCGCTTAACAGCAGGCGAGTTGGTGGTCAAACGTCGACCTATTCTAAATAAAATAAAAAAAGTTTGACCGAGGGTAACACCGCAGGGAGTGGGGCAGACAATTAAAACCCTACTTCCAAAACTTTTCATGATGTACATATGTGCATAAATCCAAACAAAGTTAAAGTACGAGTAGAATACCTAACATTACAAACTTAGATTCCACATTCGATTTATAAGTACACTAGATAAGACGCCTAGCTAAGACTTTAATAGAAACTAACTCACACCTAGACAAAGACAAATTTAATCTAATTTTACTCGAATTGTTATACAGAAAAAAACTTGTTCCACAGTCTAGCAAATTATTCAAAATATTGTAACGATAACACACGTATTTATAGAATAAACCTAAAAAGGCTTATGAAAGAAAACTATTCAACCCCTTAAGGGTAATTTATTCAGAGTTCCAAAGTTGAAAGAATAATAGTGTGTTGTCGGCGACAGCTCAAAGGGGCCCCTCCCCTCCGCGCCCCCTCATGCCCCGGGCCATTAATTAAAGCCCCTTGCCTTTGTCCAGCGCTATTGAATTGTATTTAACATCGTTAAGATGCAGCCAAAAGGACAGCGGAACAATGTAAGTCAGAAGGACAAAGTCGCGGTTTCTTGGCTATGAGAATGGTGCGGAAGTTTATCGAGTAAATGTTCTTCTTTCAGAACTTTAGAAGCGCGCCTTTTTTATTCTACGATAATACTACTCAATATTAACATAATTATTGACCAAAAAGGACTTGTAATTCAAATACTTACTCATAAGTGTGGCTCATTCCATCTCTAACGATCCACAACTACCTGTGCCCCTCGGTTTATTCCGCGGTCTCGCAAAAACTGTAAAAAAATTCGGGATAACAAGTAGCCTTATGTATTTTCGTATATTCCTAACAACGATGTTGCTGGGGATGATCCCTGACAAAGTGTATGCTAAATTTCATGATAATCGCTTGTAAAAATAAAGGAACAAACAAAATTACTTCCGCATTCAAAATATTAATTAGTGTTGCTACTCATAATTAACATCATTATTTTCTAAAAATTACTTTGAACTCTTTAATTCTAACACATAAACGATGTCATTGCATCTCTAATTTATTTATTTATTTATTTTATTTATTTATTTATTTATATAATGAAGACATGAATAGTTCCACTGGATGATGTGCCAAATCAAACTGAAGTTAGAACATAAAACAAAATTAGGTATGTTTTTTTTACAACGGACTATAGGCTGTTTGACCACTGACTCGCCTGATGGGAAGCGTCGACGTGGGAACACGCTTGCCTTTACCTATTTTCTTTACTCCTGAGCACCACCGGATTGTATTTTGAGTCCAGAGCGTCAAGCTGATACTTGGCGGAACCATGCTATGAATATTTTATGTTATCAATCAACTAGTTAGTTAATAATTAGAGATGTTGCCTTGCCCTCGTCGCGCTGTGTCTCGTTTACACTGCAAGGAGCCAAAGTTTCTAGCTCGGGAGAAGGCTCGACGTAACCGAGAGTGGGTCGCTGGCAACCTCTGACCTGCCAAGCAGAGCGTTTGACCTACGGAATGTTAGAATTATTGATGTCTACCTTGCGGTTTTCTCGCTATCCTGCAGAATCCCGTCGTGTGCTATAGAATTCTAGGATAACAGCACACTTGCAGAATGTGGAATGACCTTCTCCCGACGGCCTTTCCGCTAAGGTATACAAGCAGGATTTAAAAAAGGATGTCGACTTTCTTTCCAGGTTGGTATCGCTTCAGCAGCACGGCACTAGCCGTGCCGTGCTGCAGGTGCTGCGTGCTTTGCAGGTGTTTATAGGCGGCGCCGGTTACCGCTTACCATCAGGCGAGCCGCCTGCTTGTTACCCACTCTTCTTATAAAAAAAAACAGCCGATGAGCTAAGTCGGAGGCTTTAAAAAAGTCTCAAACCTGTCAGTATAGATATAAATGTTTCTGTTACTAAGCAAACGACAAGAAAAAATATTTAAAAAAAAAAAACGTTTGTGTGTACAATTTAATGTGTTATCGTAATTCCATTGAAGTCTATTCAGCCGTTACGGGCTAACAAATATTAAGCTTTCGAATGAATAAATGAAGCTTTGAATAAATCAGCATGGAAATGATATGTTGTATGTGGCGAATATGAGCTTTATTTTATTTTACAGATAAACTTTAGGGTATTAACTTTTTCATCATGATCTCCATCAACGATTTTTAACCCCCGACGCAAAAACACCGAGGTGTTTACTACATAAAAATTTTATCGCTTGTCTTGCTTAAAAGTCCGCCATTGCAGTGCACCAGAGCGAAGATAAAATGGCATATTTCGCTCTAGGGGAAAAAGTATTTTTTTTGGAAAGTATTTTTTTTAAGAAAATGGAACAAAAAGCGGCGACTCTACTGTAAAATACTCGTGCTGCATTGCGACTACAGAAGAAAACAAAAAGACATTGGCATGCCATATCTTTAAATTTATTTCTAATTACAAATTGATTTGGTAACCGTAATTTATTTTTAATATTGGAATGGATTATTTTATTTGCTCATATTTGAAGTGAAAAATAGAATGTAACAACCCATTATAACTCAGTTTCTATTTACTCCCCGTTAAAGCTCGGGAGTGAAACTACCTCGTATATAATGGGTCATTATAGCCCCTTGTCTTGCCAATCATATAGTCAATAAAAAAATCCTATCCAAATTTTAACTAATATGACAATTTACAAATTCGAAAGTGGATTTGTTACGCTTGCATTCCTTAACTACAAAACTGATTATCATGAATTTAATTCAAGTTGTCAAGCGTACCATTTCATGAGGAAAAAATTAACAGTTTATTCTAAGAACGCATGCAAACCTCAGGGTACAGCTACGTTTCAAAATATCAACACTTTTGAACACTATACAAGAGATTGCTGCTCAGAACTATAATCCAGACCCCGCTCGCTCCCCGAGTCCCTGAATCACCGCGAGCTTGAGCGATAGTCAGTGCATTTCCGGCCTCCAGGGCATAGTCGCGCGGTGGCGATGATATATTTCACTCCACATAGAGCTTCCTAGGACTGAGTGGAAATAGCGCAGAGCTACTGTAGAGCTTGGGAAAATTACGTTAGAACAGTATCAGGGATTAATTGATTTGCCTTCTCGTATCTATAAGAGGTTCAACTGTTTTTATCTTTATCTCGGTTCATTTAAATCTTTATTTTGGTTCAGTAAAAATAAGACAAGATACAATAAAATAGAGAAAATAATTTATTTCTAAGAATACAAATTATTTACATTTTAACAAAAAATAATTAAAGATTAATTAAAATAAATCACTCAAAATAAAAAGACAATTCCCAGATACACCTGCGGTCGAACACTGGGCTCAAGGCCCACGATGTGGAAACCAACAAAACGAGAATTAATTACAATCTAAAAGAGGTAATCTAACGAATATCTACACCTACAGTTATCAAAGTTGAGTTTAAAGTACTTATATAAATCTTCTTTCAATTCATGTCACTTAGAATCAAAGTCAAAATCTAAATGTTTTTATTCAATTTGGGTATCAAAGATACACTTATGAACGTCAAAGTTTTTTTAAATAGACTCGACCGCCTTGTTCGGATAAAGAGCCTCTACTCAGAAGAACAGGCAAGAAACTGAGGGGCATTATTTTTTTAAAGATTAAATAAATTACAGTCTTACAAATTTTGGCTAACAACTAGCTAATATCTATATAATATACTAGTAGCTACTTGACGGAAGGGGAAAGCTCCAGACATATTTGTCTTCTAAATATTATAAGTCTTAACCTTATAATACCCTTTTTATAGACAATGTTCAGCTATAGTTTGAAAAAAAAAAGGATTCATAATAATGTTAGGCCGTAAAAACCATTGAGGCAACTACTTAATGTCTTCACTAAGTGCTCTATTACGGGAAGGTAGCATTATCTTTACATTGCAAACGACTACGTAGCGCTATGTTGAATTACTGGGTTCTTCCACTTGGCCCCACGAAGAGTCTCCCCATGTGGGGCATTATTTCATTTATTATACACTTTCTACTAAATCCGCCTCTAATTTAAAACTAGGTCTTATCTAATCTTAACATATTGCATATTACTTACAACACGCTTTTAACTCATTTTCAAATATCTTGACATCAAGTCTAAGTTTGAGTCTAATATTATATTAAGTCAAAGTCAAAGTCAAAGTCAAAATGTTTTTATTCAATTTAGGTATCAAAGATACACTTATGAACGTCAAAGAGATACACTTATGAACGTAAAATAACGAAAAAAGTAAATAAATAAATAAATATTCGGGGTACTTGAACACACGGTCGTCTGACCTCAAACTAAGCAAAGCTTGTACAATGGCGGCCAGAGACATATATATACATTTATGCATTTTTTAATTATTATACATACATAAATAGATAATTAACATCCAGACATAGAACAGACGCAAATGTTCTTCACATGAATGTTTGCCCTAGGTGGGAATCGAACCCACGCCCCCAAGCTCAGAAGGCAGGTTCGCTACCGGCTGAGCCACTGAGGCAGTCAAGTGTTTTCCCAATCCAAATCCAGTTCGAATACAATCCAAATTCTGCCCATGCATTAGGTTCTTTAGCGTGGTTCTATAATTTATGCTTGTAATTTGTTTTGTGTTTTCAATTAATTTTTAAAAACGTATGATGCTAACCCAACTAAGGCAGAAACAACAAAGACCTTATGAGAATGTAATTAGCTTCACCTAAATTGATTAGTAGGGCAAAGTCGCCTCCAATTTCCAAATTTTAACATTCCACTACCCCCCACCAGAAGGTGGGGTACTTGGTGGGGCACAGTGGAACTACCCGAATCACCGCAGACCTATTTAGCCACAATGGAGCTACGTAGAGCTACGTAGAGCTAGATGGAGCTAGTAGCGCTGCACTGGTTGTTATTCTCCAGCAAATATTGGCAACATATTTCATTGACGCTGAAAGCAGTATCGTGTAAGCAAATTAGAGTTCCATCGGAAGTTTCTATGGAAAACGGCAACTTCGAGTTTGTGATGAAACTGTTTGTGTAAATTGAAAAAGGTTAGTTTTAAAGCAATTTTTAAATCTTTGATCGAAGATACGATAGCTTAGGTGTATGTTCCGCATGGATGAATAGTTCTTACAGACAGATAACCAGATTACTAATCTAACAACTAATGAATCGGTTTTTGGTTGTATTTTATTGATCTTCTAGCTGTGTCCCGCAGTTTCACTCGTGGTACCACAGAAACAGTTATTTTTCCGAAATGAAAGGTACTCGTTGTCCTTGTCTGTACCCCTGATAACCTGTATGTAAAAATTTATAATGATCGGTTAAGTAGTTAAGACGTAAAAGCATAACACACAAATGAAGATTATAACTCCTTTTGTATTTATCTAGTGTAGAGGAAGACAAAGATGCGGATAGATCCCCAAAAAGAATTCGGACGTACGAAATCACGTTTGTCGAAACTAAAGCAGAGACACTTCTCTCGCTAATGCTCACTCGGTCGATTAGGAGAATTGGAATTAATTAGACTGTAGAGCTATTCCGCGAGCGTTTAAAATTAATTTGCAAATTGTTCTATTGAATTTTAAGATTTTATTTTGTAAACGAACATTACATGCATACTTAACCTACCTAATTATAGACTTGAAAAACAATCCGCCTTTTTAGAAAGTTGGGTAAAAGACTTGCGTGCGATAGACAAATAACTCCGCTTCGATGGTAAAATTCACCAAGCTCATTGTCATAGAAAAATCATAGCATGAACACAAGCTGCCTTTTTAATACATATAAGAACAGACAGTATTTAACAATACTTCACCAAAAACGTTCCGGGTGCCAACACCTGATGATGTATCTCGTCATCGTCTCTTTCTCATTTGTTGTAAATGACTTATTTCGGTCTTGCTTAGACATCGATTGACGTCCCCTATGTGTGTTACCCACGCATTTTATACTCAAAATAACGCTATAAATTGCGGAGTTTAGTATTATACAATATCATAGAGTTACCCACGTTACATGTTACATGTTATTACTTGGTCTCTGTGGGCTTCAAAACAACTAGAGTGATTCTTATGAAATCCAGTACAGGGACCGCTGGGACCCCGCGGGTGACACCGCAGAGAGCTAGTACGTAGCTAGTACTACTATATTTATTAGCAGTTGGTAGTAGTATATTTATTTAGATAATAGACCACAAGTTGTGCCCCGCGGTTTCACCCGCGGTTCCACAGGAACCGCTATTTATTTGAGATTAAAGGATCCCTATATTGTTTTCTGTTCCTCTGACAACGTACATGCAACATTTCAAAATTATCGGTTGAGTAGTTAATATAAGGCGTGAAAGTAAAGTAAAAACAAACAAGTAAAGTACAAAAAAAATAGGAAATGAGAATCCAAATATATTCATGTACTTCAAAGATCTCAGTCCTTGCTGTTGTTACGGAATAACTTTATGTACAAAATAACTAAATACTAACATAAAAAAGTATAAATTAAAAATTTAAATTAGATTTTCATAAACACCGATTTCCAACAAACATAGCTAAGAAAAAAAAAACGGATCATCTGTTTGAGAGCTATGTTGCCACACACGCGCGCGCACGCGCATACAGACACATCAAACATATAACACCCCGTCGTTTTACGTCAGGGGTTAAAAATTACGAATTACTAAAGTTAAATTTAGTTCTCATATTATTAGACAACATTCTTCCTACGCACGAAAACCGATAAGTGTTCGTTAATATTACAAGTAAGTAATATGAATTACCAAAATTAGTCACGGGTTAAGGTACACGTGATTTCAAAATAGGGGCTGCAAACAGCTGAAGCCTTGGTAAGTTTTAACTTCCCTGTTTACGAAAAGTTACTGCGTTGTTGCCAAAACGTGCAAAGAAACCTTAGTCGTAATTAACCTCTGCTTCAGCCTCGACAACAATCCGAATTCCGTCCAAACCTTTGTCTTCCTCTACATGTAGCATTTCTTAGCCAATTCTATTAAGATTTTGTGAATAGCTTCGATAATTACAAAGAGTTTTTTACGTGACAACGTCTAAGAAATCGATGAACGCCGGCTGCACGCACTAAAAAGGATGACTCATTGTCCCGTTACGCTCGGTCGATCGGAGCGAGTGCGCTACACGAGCGAGCGAAAAGCACGGTCGGCTTGAGCGAACGGCTTGCGCCGATTGGCCTATGCGTCCGAGGAGAAGATTTCATAAATGCTTTGTTATGACGTTATCACGTTAAACTATCGTCCGTAAACCGACTTTACAGACAAGTTTTCTTTTTAATCAGTTTTTTAACTTTTTCAAAATGGCAAAGTTATGTTTCCAATAAAAAAAAAAACAAACCTCAGTTGTTTTGAAAAAGAAAGAATTTAAACCTTTACTGCTCAGGGGGAAATGTATTATGACATTTTCTTAGAATCGTGCCTCGACTGTACTTGGCGAACACTTGGAGAACTGTTGATGATGATAAATGACTGTTCCGTACGTACGTAGTGTAATGACTACGTTTTAATGCAACAGTTTTTACATTACTACTAGGAATAGAATCTGGCACGTGATCAAATAGTCAGGAACAAAACGGAGAAGACTTTTGCCTAGGAATAGGATAGTGCAGGCTGATGTGAAAAAACAAGGAAGGACTTTTTGCTGCTTTAAAGCTGCTTTAGACCAATCTGACGAGATCAGTGTGGTCAAGCTTATCTACTGTTTCATACTGTACTCGCGAATACCTCAAAAGACCCGATAGAAAGATAAGGAAAAATGCGTAAAAGTCTGGCTGCACGCGAATAGCGAATTAGTGATACACGCCGGCTGCGTACCACCCATCGTGCGTCGTTGTTCCACTGATGTGAGGAGTGCGATTCACATCGCAGGCAAAGCGGACTTACTAAAGGGACATCTGCAGAAGCTCGGGTTAACTTTTTAACTCGGAGCTAACAACTCAGCAGAGGTTAAGCTGTTAAATCATTTTCCGCTACAAAGAGGTCGCAGGCAATGTCGGGGTCACAGGAACTCTTGTGCATTCTCCGCCGGATACCTCCGTATCCTGCACCCCAGAGCCTCCTAGCGGAGACGGAGTGCGAGCCTAACTGGTTAAGCCCGCCTCCGAGCTAGTTAAGAATTTAACAAATAAATAATAAGCAAATAAATTCGGGACACGTCCACACGTGGTCGCCTGACCCCAAACTAAGCAAAGCTTGTACTTTGGCTGCCAGAGACGGATATAGCTATACATACTTATATATTTAGTTTAATTTAACTCCGTATCTTCCGCAAGCGAGCCTAACTAGTAGCACGCCTCGTACTAATATAATACTTCAAAGGATTGTGGACAATCCCGGTACCGATTTGACTCACATTCAAACTGATTTGCCCCGGTATAATCTGAAAGCTTAACTTCACTTTGTCAATTTACTGACAGACTAAAAATTGAACCAAGCACAGCATCACGAGTGAAGCTATGTTTAAAAGGGTGGTGGTGGTAGCACAAAATGCGCAGAAACCACATGACCACGAGCTAAAATAGCTTTGCTCATCGTGTAAATCGAGCTTTATGCTCAGGTAGTTGAACATTGAAGAGTTTAGTTATGAGTTATACAGTTCCATGACTGTAAAAACAAAATGTCTCTACTTTTATTTATACTTTAGTAGAATAATGATCAAATGCTTTCTTATAAATATCTGATTGTGAAGTTCTTTAAGGTGCGTAGCAGATATAATGAATGAGCTAAATACGAGTATCTCTGAGTTTCAATAAGTCAAGGCTAACTGATATACACCCTCTTACTAATACACGTTCTATACCCTGGGATTAGTAATACAGTGCTTTATCTCTTTCTTTCTTAGAAATTTAACTCGGACCAAAAATGACAAAACATTGTATAACTATTTCGGGACTATACAGCGGTTTCTTGGTAAGGGCGACAACGTTTTGTCTTTTTCGATCGATGTAGAGAAAGAAAAAGTCAAAACACTGTATAACTATACCTATACTATTTAGAGACTATACAACGTTTAATAATAAGGGGGATATTTGTCTATAGTCTACTTTAGGCTATTGCGTTAGAAATCCTAATAAAATTGTTTGTTCTATGTCCACCAAACCATCTGAATTTCTCTATTTATGTCTAAGCCTCCGCCTCGCGATAAAATTACTAAGTTTAAAATCTCTAATTATTCCAGTTTCCAGCGGGCTTCCAAATTAATTTGCCATAATTTGGTCTTGTTATCATTAAATCCTTAATAAACGGCGAAAGCGTCGAGTTACATAAATTACTAGCGTTTAAGCAATTACGTGGTTATTGTATAAAATGATTTACGCTTCACATCTGAGAATTATGTGATGGGAAAATAGATCTTAATGCTTAGACTGAAGGTTTATGATGCTGGCTGGTAAGGGTATGGAGAAAACTATGGTTTCATCAGACCAGATTACCTGATTCGATGGAAACGCTTACTTGTCGTGTAAGGCTGATTGCCCAACCCTAGGCGGTAGTCTGATTGCCCATTTGCGTTCGTACGAACATACCCACGCGGTGATCTTATCGCATGACTAGCGTTTTGGGAAAAAGATATTTTGAAACGCTTTGGAAAAGTACGTTTCGACGCCAAAATTTTAAACATTCTGTTGACCGGTTGCACGAAAATCGATTAAAGGCGCAATAAACCCAAAAGTTAATCAACAAACCAATTCAAGTAACGTATCTTTTCTCTATAGCGCTCTGCTTATAAAACACTGGCTCAAAACTTTGCCCGCATTGTATTTAAGGCAGTTGTACGACCACTGGCAATGGGCGAGTAGCGAAAAAAAGACTTATAACACTCGCTCGGTGATTTGGCGAACATCGCTGAGCGAGTGTTTTCCATACACTTATTTTCTTACTCCTCGCTCGCCACCAGCGGTCGGACCACAGCCTAAAACTTGACATACTTTATGTTACCCTGGGATAGAGTGGCTTTGCACCAGTAAAAGAATTTTCAAAAAGGATCCAATAGCTTTAAAGATTACCTTTTTCATCAAAAGTTCCAAACTCACAAAGAAACTTAACTTATTTTTACCTGCGATCACCCATCCAAAGACTGTCAACGTTCCCAAGTTCATCGTGCTATCTAATTCTTTCTAAAGTGCTATATTGTAAGATACTCGAGCTTCGGAAATCAATCAATCGCTATGGCTTAAGTCTAGCGATAAACTGATAACACACGATGCGGTTGCAGCAGATGTGCACTTAGCCTGATGGAATTGGCCAAGTTGAGCTCCCGAAGGTGTCCATCGGATCGACATGACACTATCGAACATATACTACGGCTAATGGTTCATAGTTAAGTTAACCATGCCCTTAGATGTCCTTTTTTAAATATACATAAATTTAAATTGAACTGTGACTATCACAATTATAACACTAGTAATAAGGATAGGATAGCTATACCGAGATTTAGACTGACTAAGTCAAATAAGTCATTTTTAGGCAACTGCGTTCGTTTTTACAATAAAAACCCGAAAAATATAACAGGGCTCACCGAGGAAAAATTCAAATCACATGTAAAAACTACATTAATGAAAAGAGGATATTATAAGGTTAAGAATTATTTAGAAGATAAAGATGTCTGGAGCCTTCCACTTCCGTCAAGTAGACACTAGTAGGATTTATAGATATTACCTAGTTGTAAGCCAAAATTTGTGAGACTGTAATTTATTTATTATTTGAAAAAATAATGCCCCTCAGTTTCTTGCTTGTTCTTCTGAGTAGAGACTCTTTATCCGAACAAGGCGGTCGAGTCTATTTAAATAACTTTGATGTTTAAAAGTGTATCTTTGATACCTGAATTGAATAAAAACATTTTGACTTTGACTTTGAAAATGTTAGCTTGAAAATGTAGTCCAAATCGTCAAAATCAGTCTTGTTAGGCGTCGCTGCGTCGCCACGTCGTAGTTAGTCTCAGTTTTAATAAAAATTATCTAGCGCAGTTAAAATGTCGCCTGATGTTAACAGATGATGCGGTCTACTAATGAGTACGCTGGTCTAAAAAAAATGATTCATTCGAGTCTTGAACACACTGAGATGGCTATTACAGGATCGTAGTTGTGACACTCCAATCAAATGTCTCTTTTCAATTGGATATTGAAGAACGTCAAAGTTATAAAAATGACTCACTTTTTTATGATTTATAAAACGGGAATTACTCACGTACGATTTAGCCGATTTTTCCGACTATAGTTTCAACCGCATTCGGCGGTCTTACTACGGTCGGCTGTTACTTTTTTAAACTTTGTTTATACCTAAGTTTACTTCTATCTAGTATGAACAAAACAAAGTGAGTTATCTATATCATTCTATCTGTCTCTATAGTAAGTAAGTACTTTGCATATTCAGGAAAAGCATTGTTTACCACAAGATTTTACCTTCCATTGTTCCACAGAAAGCATTAGTTTCTCGCCGAGTTTGCAAGAAGCTCGGCAAAGTCCTAGTTTCGCAGTTGTCCAAACAAAGCCGGCCGCCCTGGCCCGCCCGCCCGGCTGCGGCTGGGCGGCGTTACAAGTTTGTGTGGTCGCCGCTAGGCCGCGAGCTCATGTGTTCAAATATTAAGATTTAGCGCTTCGAACAGTTTGTACCTCCTATTCCTAAAGTTGATTTGTCTTTTTCGATCGAGTTTTCGGTCAATTTAGAAGAGAGCAAAAGATAAAACAGGGCGAGGCTATTCCACGATTATTAGTAAGGGGCTAAGAGTTTCTCTCGTTGAGCTCGTCTATACGCAAGCCACGTACGAGCATATTTATTTCAATTTTATTTTGTACAGCACTTAGCTGATTCATGGTGCAGTTCGTCAAAAATAAAATTTTACTTGCAAGAAACCAATGTTATCACTTTTAGTAAGTGCTTTTCTTGTTTTACATCATCAAATCCACTTACAAAAACAGTCGTTCAGTCGGCGACATAAAGCAATGTTGTGTTATCTCTCTCGATTGGTTGAACAAGTCCAATGAACCTCGACACACTGTAACAGTCCTCATAAAACTTTGAGAACCGCAGCACAGAATACATAAATAGAAATACAGAATCAATTCCGATTTGAGCATAAAATCAAGACGGCGATCGGCAATCTACAAAAATGTTATGTAAATTTATATGTAAGTACTAACAAATAAAAAACAATCAACTAAAAAAGAAAGAGTACCTATCTGATATTACATCTCTTATTTTACGTCGGTGAATTCTAGTTTTGTCAAACATTATATTCAGGACAAAATTGGATCGGTATCTCCTGGGCAAACGTGTTACACCTTCAATAACGTCGTCGCTTCCCATTAGACGAGTCGGTGGTCAAACGTATACCTAGTCCGATGTAAAATTTAATAAAATATATTTTTGACTCTGACTCTGAGGTTAATGCCAGTCTAAAGACAAGCATATTAAGGGTCAACGTCTCGCTTACAGCACGAAATTTAAAGTTTTAAACAGTTATTTTGGTTTCAGAGCTAGATTGGGGAACTATTGTACATGATAATAGAATTTGTGGTTATCTTAGACTCTTGGAAATCTGTTATTTTACAGATATTTGTGAAGAGAGGATATTACATAACAAATATTAGTTAAACAAATACTTTGACTATAGCAACATTCGTGTAACATAACATCTGACAAAAATGCACCTGAATACTAAAGTAAGCTTAGCTCGTCAGTGTACCGGCTAATTTGCTTATCCGATTATCTGGTGCATTACTGTTAATATCTCTACAAAATATCGTAAATTAAATGTAATAAATGATCTACGATGGCTGCAAATTCCATTATTACTAAATTTAACAACAGGTCTAGGTTCATAACCAACAAAAAAATGTTTGAAATTTAGATATCGCGCAATGACAGAAACGTACCACCTTAACAACGTATATAAATAACCTCACTGATAATAACTAAGTAGTTTTACGAAACCAGAAAGTATGAAACGCTAAAAAGTGACGTATACTTAGCAGTAGGTAGGAAATGAAATTTATCATGATAATATTATAATGATGAAGGTACCAAGATTGTTGGTAGATATGAAGTACGTAATAACAACTGAGTAGAATCTATAATCATATTAATGGTTATTCGTAGAATTTCGTCTAGACTGGGATTCTAAACTTTCTAGACAGAAAAATGCAATTGAAACTTAGCTTATGTACTATTTACCTCTCAGATTTCTAAGCAAAGACCAGACTGATTGTGGTTGGTTTTTGGCGGTGTTTGATTTTGGTTTCAACCATGTCCGTGGCCTGTCTGAGGCGTGGTGCTTACCAAAGCTGAGTTGAAATCGCCAAAAAGCCTATTTAATGCAAATTCTCTCAGTCCATCTATTATGTTAATCCGTTTAGACTGACAACCTTCGATCAAATCTAAGGGAGAGACTGTATGAAAACCTAATCCTAAACTGCATAAATTAGGTGCATGCACACAATTCACCGCAGTCACAAACAAACGCAACAAGTCGCAACAGTGATGATTATTGTTATCTCGCTCTTGCTACAGTCTTGTACATCTCTATATCTTTGTGATTAAAACACATAATATAATACTGTCCACGGAACTGTGTAGTGTCTGTTTGCTTGTTGTTGTATTTGGTCCACGTGCTATGTACTAGAAATTAGACTCGTACCGCTATTTCGATGCTGACAACGTCTAGTTTGCAAACAGTCCAATGTCTTATCACGTCCAGTCTAACAATGGCTAGTGTCTCCTACTGAGTAGTTCCCAAACATGTCTAGCGCACGATAACTTTACTTTATTAAATAATCAACCGTATTTCAAAATATTTACCTCATTGTTTATCTTTCTGAGTAATTTTCTTTGGGTAATTAAATTTTTGTTCATGTTGTTCCTCGTAGTCCTTTTAGCTCTTGCTCGTGCGTGCCGTCACCTGCCAGCACTGGTTGAACACAACCGGCACCATGCTGAGGTTGCGGTATAGCTTTTATTTAGTTTCTTGTTTCGTTAAATCTATATTTTGTGTGTTTTTGCCACAAATAAACGACTTTCTATTATCTAGTATTATGATTATTTTACAACGAATAATACCATTGGTATTAGAATGTGTTTTCACTATGCTCAACAAAACAATGACTCGAATATTTCCATTCAAAACTGTCGACACGTTCCCAATTTGTATTCCTACGTAAAACACAATGTTCCAAAAATTCAAAAAAAAAAAAAAACTCACTCGGTACGCACGACTTTGTGTGGAAATTTGCGCGTTCTCCAAACTACCAGGACCTAACTGCATTCCATAGCCTGTAGCTCTTTCTAGGGTCAGCCTCAAAGCTGCTGTTATAAAAGTCAACTTTAGCTTTATGAGGTTAAAGCGAAAAATCCTTTGCGCACTGATGATTCTAATACGTAAAGCGAAATTGAACTGTGAACCATTTGGAGAAGGTTGCAAATAACTTGATGTTCGGTTCTGGCTCTTGTTCTGTCATTCATAAAGGCTAGTTGATCGAGCAAGGGAATCTCATATTGGTCGTGTTATGATGTTGGTAGATAACTCCACTGATGACGTAGATTGCGGTAATGATGGTGCAATGACGAAGCGAATATCTTCTAAAAGCGTTCTAAATTCAACCTTATATCTATGAAATCATTACTTTGATGGATGGACAGCCTTTTGTTTACATATGACGCTTTTTTCACAAGTATGGTATTGGAAAAGCGATACCTGTTGTCATATGGATATACTAATGCTTTTAATAAATTATAAGCTTCTCCCTGTGTTGTTACCAGCGATTAGAAAGTAGCCTATGTGTAAATCAATACCTGACGTGGTTTTCACACATTATGATATTATGAGACGGGAATCACTTATCCGACTATTTCAGTGTTATGCGAGACCGCACGCGCGCACTCGCCTTGCTAAAGATTTCCAAAAGCGGTTGAAGTGCGACTAAATCGCACTTGAGTAAATCCCGTCTCATAGAATCATAATATGTCTACACCAAATTTCATCAAAATCGTTTCTTCCGTTTCTTCACGCTCAAACGGATGATGGTCGGATTTTTATAAAACTCGGTACGGAGATAGGTTATGCTCTGGATACCATAGGCTACTTTTGAAAACGGTAAAACCGTGGCCCCACAGCTAGTTTATAAAATGACAAAGAAAATGAAGAAATATATAAAAAAATATGTGTATCTTTTTTTCTTAAATAAATTTGAATACATTTCACAGAAAACTAAGGTAGGTTATACCCTAAATGAATACATCAATTATATTTTAGCTCTAATACAATTATTGTCTTGGTAGGATAGCACATAATTACATTTTACACGATAATATGTCCGCTGAACAAAACTGAACATCACCTAGCATTGAACTAAATACATTCTAAAAAGAAAACACCTACCTTTTCAAGATTGAATGGTTTGGCAAATCTTTACGAAATTTGGCAGAGGCAAGTAGAGTACATTTCTCCAAGGCATACATTTGACATAATCCCCGTTACTAATAAACGTTGTATAGCCTCGAAATAATTTACTATACAGTGTTTTGTCTATTCCTTTCTTTTAAATGCAACTCGATCAAAAAAGACAAAACACTGTATGACCATTCCGTGGCTAAGTGGCAACGTTTATAAAAATGTAAAATGTATTAGTAAGCGGGAATTTGATTTTGCAAAAAAAATAATATGATGAATAAATAGTTGTCAAGCGTAGGTAGGAGAGTAGGTAGAGTTTCATGACCACTGAGCATAGCTAGTTAATAATACACGCGAGCAATTCCCGGAATACAAATCGTGAATGTACCATTACCATTATTCATGCATAACATTACCAACATTACTATTCAGTTGTTAGTGAAACTGCAGAACGGGTTTTACTGTTATTTTACAACGTTGTTACAATAAGCTGGATTGCGTGCAGCGGACTGCAATCCGGTCGCGTTTTTGCAAACGGTAAACTTTTATTGCTTTAATGGTTTAAGTAAAAACTACTCGTGATTCTAGTGTTTTTCTATAGTTTGAAATATAAATATCGCTTTGGTTGACAAACAAAGGCTTTGTCAAAAGAGGTATTCTAAAATATATGATGGTTTGATACCTAGAGCTTACGAAAGTAGGTTCTGTACCCCTGTTCATAATGTTCAGGTTTGTGGTGAATAAATATTCGGTTAGCAACTCACCTCTTTTGTTTGGTTCCTTACTTCCCCACAGAGGATGATGTGCATTGCAGTCCGCCGAGATGATGAGGTCCCAGCCGTTCTTTTCACAGTGTAGCACCAGGTCTGCCAGTTCCTTGGAAGGGATTTCGCCCTCGCCCGGCATGTACACTGATGCTAACACTAGGCTGGTCTGCTTTCCTGTTAGGACTCTCACTGCTGTTATGTCTCTAGAACAGAATTGGTTAAGTATAGTGGTTGTTAAGGTTTTGGGTACATATATACATGTCCTTGGTTTGTCAACAGTAGTATCTAACAGTAACTTACCACCGATGTTGTTTAGACCGCATATCTTGTTTTGTCTGATCCAGGGTTCCTGGATCAAAGCCACGGTCTTGTTGTTTACCTCCAGCACTCTGCGTAAGGTGGTCGCTGCAATCTGCTTGTGCTGGAGGTTGGTTTGAATGACGCTGAGGGTATTAGGGGCTACGCAGGACGTCATCTTCGTCACTGGTGCCCCCCTCAAGCGTGCTCTCCTGCACAGGCGAATCCGTCTCCATCTCGCTACGACCCTGTAGGGGAGCCGAGGTGGACGGTACCGGCGTCGAAGTTTCCTTCCTTGCCGCATTCGCCTCTGCAGGTTTGGTTGCTGCCGTCTTCGCCTCGTCCGAGAAGAAGCGGATGTACCCGCTACCGGACATGTGGGCTACCCGGCGGTCTCTGTCTAGGATGGACTGCTTCTGATCCTCCGGGATGCCGAGAATCAGGTGTACCATCTTCTCCGCTGATTCGGCCTCCCGTGGTTTGTCGTCCACAGTCAAGTCGTAACACTGCCACGAGTCCACCTTGTACCATGGGTTCTGGGCACATAGGACTTTGTGCAGTGTTGCGGCATCGGTGATCCTTGTGTGTATTAAGAGTCCTGCCTTGACCCTCTTTTTCATCTCCGACTGCTTGATGACAGCCAAGGTAGTTCCAGGCACCGGTGATGCCATCTGCCTGACTGCCCTTTCCAGCCACGAGAGAGCGTTCGCGTCCTCACACCACATCGCTAACACCCCGTCCATAAGGAAGGGGCGGCCGCGGAAAGATGGGGCCTGCGCGCTCGAAGACGTCGGGGCTAGAACAGCCTTCAGGATGCTATCGTCGATAGTCTCCCTTAGCTGGTCCGCCTGACTTTGCGAGAGGTCCCTCGGCGGGACGGTGACAACCGCTACTCGCAGGTGCGATTTATTCGCGTCTGCGTAGCTCATCGCCCGCTTCGGCCGCGAGTCGGTTTTCGCGCGTTTGGCTTCCCCCCTGGGTGACTGGGTCTCGTCCAGGCGTGCTCGCTTCGAGGAAGCGCGCTCGCCCGTATTCGACCCTGTTCCAGTCTGTTCCTTTTCAGGAGCAGTGGGAGCCTCCGCAGCGTTCCGCCGACCACGGTTACCTCTCGGCTTACTTCGTCTCCTTCTCGGTTGGCTGGGTGGTGGTAGTTTTTTCGGTGACTTCTCTGCCTTCTGAACCGTTGCCGACGCTGTTGAGGTCGACGGTTCAGATTCGCGCTGCGTTTCCGCTGCTGCGGTGGCCGTCACGGTGTCTGTGGTCTGTCTGTCTGTCTGTCTGTTGCCTAAGCGCAGAGCCTTCCTTCTCGCGCGCCTGTTAAGGCGACTGCGTTCCGGTTGACCCTGTGCCTGATTTGCCGCAGTGGGTCCCTTTTTGCAAGGGCGCTTGTGAGCTACTACAGTCCACTGCGGCGTGTTACTTAAAATTAACTTATTATCTAAATTAGGGATTGCCTCCGCGAGGCCAGACAGGTCCAGGCTGTTGCCTGGACCGGAGCACAAGTTGCCCCCCCCAGAATACGAGGGGCAAACCGGACTCTGTCCGGTGAGGGATTGTCCACCTTGGGTGGTACCCTCCTGGGGTAGTTCTATTCGATGTTGTGCTTCCATGATTGTTGTTTGGGCTATTTGAAGAAAAAGAAGAAGAGAAAGAAAGAGGGGAACTCGTACTGCCTGCCCGTTGTGAGTACGGTACACATTTTCGGGGTATTTAGTGCCCGTGGCCGTGTGATACCTGTGTGTGGATTTTCGCCGCCACGGTTCGGCTTTGCGGGATTGGTGCTGGGAACAGGATGGGATCTAGGTAGGAAAATAATAAATAGATACTGTAATAATAGATAGATATAGGATAGATACAATAAATAATAAATAGATAGTATATAAATATATAAATAGTGGGATCGTCCAGAGGTTTTGGTTGTGCCAACAACTTAAGGCTGTTGGCCAAAAACGGGTAGCAACCTCGTGAAGGATAGTCCTCTGGTCTTGTTGGGGGGATCTTTGCGACCTGCGCTACTCCCCCAACCATTTGCCACCCCCATCATCGGACAGATGTTGGGAGCGGGGGTGTCATCATCCAATGTAAGATTGGATGACCACACCCCTACCCTCATCTCATCATTAACTCTGCTCTTATTATGGAGTGTCACAGTGCACTCCAGTCCATTGCAAACAAAAACAGAGTAACTTTGCAATGGATTAAAGGGCACAGTAACTCAACAGGTAACGACGCAGCAGATGAGCTGGCCAGAAGGGGATCGGAAAAAATAGTGTACGGACCGGAACCACTAATGCCTATACCCCTGGCCCAGGCAAAAACATGGCTGCGTCACAAATCTGAAGAAAACCACCTTACAGAATGGACAAACACGGAAGGCTGCAGGCAAACTAAAGATGCCGTTCCGGTGACATCAAAAAGATTTGCACGCAACCTCATCCGACTAAATAGGGACCAAACCCGCAAAGTTATAGGCACTATAACAGGTCACTGCTCCCTAAACAAACATCTATTTAACATTGGTGTGACCGACAGCCCTCTGTGCAGAGGATGCATGGAGGCAGAGGAAACGCCACGGCACGTGCTCATGGAGTGCAGAAGCGTGGCAGAACACCGGGCTCAGATTCTTCAATCCCCATCGTCACTCCCGGAGGCCTGTAGCAGCCTGAAAAGGCTGCTGGACTTCTGGGAGCACCTGGGCTGGTTGGAGTGAAGGGAGGGGAAGAGTAGAAGACTCCACGCACAATGGCCCAATCAAGTGGCTAAGTGCGGAAAATTGCCCTGTCAAAACAAACAAACAAACAAACATCTCAGCCCGGAAGACATCCACCACTGAAAATGGCGTATGGCTTAGAAAAAAGGATGATACGGATGTCTTTGCTAGCTCGACTTGGTCGTATTGCTGTGTCCTCAGATACATCTTCTTCAGATCAGCTTTAAAAAGTGACCACTAGCTGCGGCCCGCGGTGTTACCCGCGGCTAAGACTGCCTGGCTCAGTCGATAGTGAACCTGCCTTCTAAGTTTGGGGGCGTGGGTTCGATTCCCACCCAGGGCAAACGTTCATGTGATGAACATGTGTGTTTGTTCTATGTCTGGGTGTTAATATCTATTTATGTATGTGTGTATTCAAAAATATTTATAAATGTATATCAGTCTCTGGCAGCCATAGTACAAGCTTTGCTCAGTGTGGGGTCAGGCGACTGTGTGTGAGAATGTCCCGAATTTATTTAGTTTAAGAAGTAGCCTCTGACTTACGTGGGTATATAAACTAGCTCCTTGCTAAATTTCATCAAAACCCGTCCTTCGGTTTCAGCTTGAACAAAAAAACACAAACACACACACACACACACAAACTTTCGTCTTTTTAATATTAGTAAGATGTTTGTACACTTGTGGTTCCGTACAACAGGCCCTATAATGGCGGTGGCCGGTCGCCATGCGCTCTTTATCATACACGGTCAAGTTTATTTTCCAGTGGACAAGATGCTCGGTGAGATTACGCCGTCCTGTCGACCGCAAGCTCTCTGCTACACTCCGCACAACAGCTTTAAAAGATTTTATTTTGAAATGAGCTTTAGTTTTGCCGTCATATTTTTCAAACACTTAAGGGTCCGGCGACCACTTTAGACTAACGTCGCATTGGCCGGAGGTTTCTATTATCATTCCTCCTAGAAGAAGACGACGAGCGTAAAGAGAAAGTAAAGAGACTGACGAGCCTCTAAAACTATCTACAGAGTGACAAAGTGCAATTTTAATATTTTTTTATGACTTTTGCAAATACCTACTCTAGTAAATTTTAAATAACTAAAAATTTTTGATTTGATTTGTCCATCTATTAAATAAATCAGTCAACAGTGACCCTTTACAAATGCGGATATTTTTCACAGCTCTATTTTTTCTTCTTTAAAAAAAAAAACAAAAACAAGGGGTGAAGACATAGTTCATTTAATTGTACATGCCAAATTTCATTATAATCTGACAAATGATTTCCAAGAAATTTGATAAGAGCGTGTAAATGAAAAATTAAGAGCGTCGCAGAACCCTTAAAAAATATTTAAAGACACTATTTACACTAGTCTATTTCGCTTATATTTGTCCGTAGTATTGCTACTATTGTTTTATTTATACAATACAATACAATACAATACATCTTTATTGCACACCAAAAATACAAAGTTAAACAAACATAAAGAAAAAATTTAAACAATAAAATATCATTCGGCAGTACAAGTATTTATATGTTTTAAGTTCAGTGAATACCACTTATATTATTAAGGCGAAAGTTTGTTTGTGTGTTTTGTTAGATACTCCTTCACGCTCAAACAGATCGAGAGTTTTTTATGCAATTTGGAAAAGATATAGCTTGTAGAATGCATTGCCATTTTAACGACTATTGAATTGAGGGTAGCACCGCGGAGCATAGCTGGTAATAAATACGTATTTAAAAAAAAAAAAGAAGAGGATAAAATATGTTCGTAAGTGTGTAAACACAGTGTATCCAAGAGAACGTTGTTGTCATCGAAATAAGGTCGCTTGCACACTGACACGATAAACTTTGATGACCACTGAATGCGGATTGAAGCGAGGCGATGATAGCTGTGGTGTCGCACATAGCTATAAAATATACTAAAAGTAACTATAAAGGTATATCTCAAAATTTTGAATCGTTAGTGTCATGCAATTAAACTTTATTCCTATCAACAGGAATTTCCCAAGTTTCCCAAGCGAAAATGCGCGTTCTTTACATAAATAAGCAGTTAAATATTATTATATGCGTCATGGAATTAACTTTTAAATATTTACTCTAGGCATTTGATCGGCAACTTGTATTAAAATTTTAAACGAAAGCAAAATGCATTTTTCATATCATTTTCAGCATATTACGGAAAAAGCATTTTGCCAGTGGAAATCAGCCCTTAATGACACCGGAGAGGATCCAAAGCGTCGGAACAAAACGGAAGAGAGTAATTATTGCGACAGCACGCATCCGATACGAGCAGATACGGGTCATGGGTGACGCTATGTGGGGTAATGGGTAATGGGGACTCGGGAACTGGGTAATGGGAGCTGGGGAAATATTTGTTTGAATTAGTATAATTATTTTTGTCACAAAGTGGAAGGAAAAAAGTATTTTTGGGTTGTCATGTGGCAGTTGAATTTTGCATTCTCGTGTTTGTTAAGACAATTTTATTTTCTTAATATTATATTACGTTCCTTTCTACGCAACGGTTAATATAGAGTTTGAACCTGAGAATAACTACATCCACTCGTAGAAGCTCGAGTTATCTTTTAACTGCACATCAGATGTTAAACTAATAATTCGCTTTCTTCCGCCAAGAGTTAGAAGCTAACCTTGAGGTAACACCATATTAAAGTGACATTTATAACATTTTAATTGATGATGACTTTTTATTTGTAAGTTAATGAACTCTGCTTTTTAAGAATGTAACTCTGTATTTTCTGCAAGTGGACCTTCTTAGTGTCTTGACTTAAGTTCATTTACCGCATACTTTGCCTCGCCATGACGTCACAAAAGCGTTTTCTATTTCTAGCTTTCTTGATTGTAAGACATAACATTAGTGGTCAAAATGAAGAAATAAACAAAATAAAACCATCCTTTGTGTGGAACAAAAATTTGTGTGGAAATAAGAAACAAAGTTCTAGAAAACAAAGAAGTCTTTCTCAATTATTTCACAATCAAATCAGTTCCGCTTGGCATCAGAAAAAAGGTCTTGTTGTTTCAATTTTGAACTGAACAAAACCTAATTTAATAAACAAATACAAACGTAGAAAATGCCCTCGCAGCGACATCAATTGCGCGCGAAATGAGTTCATAGCGAAAAGCAATTTAGCGCGGCCGCGGCCGCGGGCGAGAACTAGTTTAAGGGTATAAACGCACTCAGTAGGTCTGGAAACTAGAAAATATTTGGCAAATGCAGATCTCAGCAGAGAATACGTTCAAAAATTGACGTTTGCTATGCTTGTATATTTGGTCGACGAGAACTATCGGCGATCGGAGCATTTAGTGAAATGTACCTAGTATGTATGTGAGAATGTAAACTATTAAGTAGTAAAAGTAGTCAAACAGTTTTGAAAAAATAGAAAAGAGACTGACTGAAGTTGTAACATATCAAGTACATATATGAATTCGCCTTATCAATTCAACGAACCGAGCCGCTCGTAACGAGCACGCAAACCTGTCGGCTTTTTGCGAATTCTTTAAAGCGAGCCTCGCGTCAAAATGCCTGTAGTGAGCCGTTCGCTTCGAGCGCCGTAACGTCGTTGCGTATCTAAGCTCGACGTGGCTGCCAAACTGTTACGCATACACGATACACGCGACCACGATACGTTACGACGATAATGCATCAGTCCGTTTTCGCCTTAAGATATGCAAGAACGCAGTACAGCGAGCTTATTTTAATGGGCATGGAGTTAAATTCTGAAGTTAGGTACTCGAACAAATCGACCAGCTCCCTCCAAAAAGTGTGCTTATTTTTTTTGACATACCGACAAGGCCCCTACTAGACATTTGAATGAGCTATGTTCTAACGCCTAGCCTGGCATTTCCCAAATAGAGATACCACTTCGCAGATCTACATCATGACTTTATTAGTTCTCCGGACCCTGAGCTCAATATTCTACCACAGTATGGTCAGACATTGTGACACGTAGCAGAGTTGGCTATAGTGCGCTCTCACCCTAAAATAAACCGAGGGAGCTCGGGTGAGTGTGCGCCGGACATAATTAGGGTTGGCGCGAGCGGCGTGTTGTTTTATAATTTATCACCGGACGTATTAGGTACAGCCCTGCGCAGTCGGTGAAGTAATGCAAGTTAGCTCGGCCTGGCTTCATAATGCGCAGAGCGTTCAGTAATCACGTGGAGGCGAGTCTAGTGTCGCGGTGCAGACAGACTGAGCAGGGCTTTGGACATTGGGACGTTTTTTTAAGTTATCTTCAAAAAAGACGAAGTTTTATGTTTTGAAAAATATTCACAGAATTTGTCAAGAATCTCTCTGCCTCCCCTTATCCCACATAAGGGGGTCGGTAAATTGTCAAGAATCCATCAATCATTTTATTATTTTCGTATTTCAAGCTAAAACAATAAAATGTACAAAATATGCATGAGCTACTTGCCCACAAAATTTCACGAAGATCAAATCAAGGGTCGTTCGACGCACGTCGCACAACCAAACAAACGCTGACTTGATCTACTTTGTAAGATTTTCCTTTCCTTGGTCAATAACATTTTCTTGATTCGCCAGCTCTTCGTTCCAGTACTGTGTCCTACCGTCTTTGTGAAAACGGAATATTTGCATAATGGAACATCCTAGAACTCTATAATGGAACGTTCTAGAACTCTATAATGGAACGTTCTGGAACTGCACCCCGACTGCGCCTTTTGATCTCGGACAAAGGCCGGTAACGCGATCTGCAAAGACAAGAGTTGTCTGACGCATTCCGGTTGGTGAAGGTGCGGGAGCAGTGTTAGTGCTGGCATTTACCTTGAGAAGTAATATAAGGAAATATCTTTCATTACTAAGTGGAGCTGAATAAACCTGCCAACGCAACGTCAACGGTTCAGTTAAGCATCGGCTACGGCTACCTGGATTGGACTCCTGATGATATTGGACACACATTGTGCATTCTATGCTAGCACACGTACATTAAATTTCATCTACTATTATAGCTGAAGAAAAAAAATTCTAATTGAATTTCTAAAACATAAAATTATTATTTAGAAAATTACGCTGATCAGATTGAACATAGTATTTCTTTCCAATTTTAGCGTAACTTTATGAGTTTGTATGCGATTAAACTTTGAGTAAATAAACATTCGCTTCCTGTCGGATACCGGGCAACACTGCAAGACTCAGTTTGTCTTAAAGCCTTCCACGAACAGAGGAAAATGAGTTATTAACCGCGTATCGCGAATTCCTCGTTAACTGATAAACGTTTCTACCACTCCTGAATAATAGATTCCTCACCAAATCATACAGATAAAATACAACAATTTTGATCCGCTCTAGGTATTAATAAAAAATAATAAAAAATCTAATTCGTCTAGTGGCTCTGTAACTCTGACAACTGTGGAATATTGAAAAAAAAAACTAAATTGAACTGTTACGACAAAAAAATCTATTTAATTATCGAATCTGCTCACAAATTTTCACGATAATTGGTTAATAAATACGACAGGTCGTGTATAGGATAACAGTCAGACAGACGTCCAACGAATAGGCGGACATGGCACGACAGCATATTATCCGAAACTGGAGCAAAGACACTAACGCTGACTATTGCTCGCTTGGTCAATAGAGAAGTAAAATTTGTAGGTAAATTTAATTTAATTTCACTCTATTTTATTACACACTCTATATATACACTCTATAGGTAAATTTAATTTAATTTCACTCTATTTTACCCCATTTATTTAATTGTTTAATTTTATTTTATTCAATCTATTCAATTTAATTTAACTCTTGTTTTATATTTTATTTCTGACCATTGTATTTTAATTTTAATCATTAGATAGGTAATTCATTTAATAATTAACGAAATAATTTGATGGATGCAAATCTGGAAAATAAACAATTTCATTTCATTTCATTTCATTTATGTTTGTAGGAAATAATGTTACCTGATGGGAGTTGATGTGATCACAGGTGTACCACGCTTGTTTAGGAGATATCCAATCACTACTAGTAAGGTACACAATCTCTGAGTGTTATACCAACATACCCAGACCAAACAAAGAGTGAAGAAGGAACTCTGCGAAAAACAAAGTGAGACCGATTTTTTAAACATGTGATTACAAAATTAAAGTTTTTTAACCAATTTAAATAACGTTGTCTCATGATGTAACAACAGGGTCTTGGCTACCCATTTCGATGTTAAATGTCGGTAAAAAGTAGTGGCGATAGTGGAAACAAAGATAGGAACATTTTAAGGCATAGTTTCGTTGCACGTGTGTAGTGTACAATGAAACTATGTTGTGCATGGGAACGGCGAGGCAGTTTTAACCGGCCTTACTTAGCTGAACTCCATTTTATGAAATATAGTCTGAGTTTACATTATAGTTAAGAAACACGGCGTCAACGAGCTAGAAATATATTTATTTTATAGAAAACCAACAGCTGGAATAACTTATGTCAAAAATAACAACTGAGAGCAAATTATAGATTTTAACGTTTAATGACAGCTTAAGTCATTTTTAACATACTGAACAATATTAATGTACTAACTATTACGACACTAAGCTAGTGTTGCAGTCACTTTCGAAATAAGAGCTGCTCAACCGCTGCTGGGCCGAATAGCCCAAAATTGTTTTGCCTGCACAACTCTCTAAATAGATTATACAAACTTAATGGAATCTATCACTTCCTAAAAAGTCTCATTTCAAATCCAAAATCCGCGAGTAACATTCTGTAGAAACGAAATATAATCAAATCACCGCCGGCCATTCATTTTACATGTTAAAATCACAAGTCAATTAATATCCGCCGCGTTGTTTATGGAAATCATTACGTATAACAAGGTTGCTTTGATCGCATAAATCAAGTTCATTATAATAATTCTGCGAACGGTCGATGTGAACGCCGTTTTATGCGAGTAAGCGAAAATACATTTCTGATTTAATTGACTGGTAATATTGTTTGCGTGGAGTTAGTAAAGCTATGCTGTTTAATTCAAAAGTAATTATAATTTATGTTTTGTGTTCTTTACAATTTTTAGTTTAGTTTGTGATATTTTAATTGAATGTGGAGCACTTTTGTCAAATTTTAATATCCAGTACTTACTAATAAAATGAAATCTAAAATCCAATATCAGCACCCGTTAGCCTGTAGTACAAAGCTTAACACGTAGCACCATCTACGTCGTAGCACCCTCTACGTCGTTGCGCTACGTGCTCATTTCGTGCGTAGCTCTAACGTCCTAATCGTGTTATAACGGCAAAATGTTCTCAGATAACGATAATTTTAGCAACAAACCGGATCCATTAGTTGTTTTTATTTACATTTTTATTAATTTTCACTAAAAGAATATTTCTTATAAAACAAATAACACCTTGTAAAACATAGTTCTTTCTTACTCTAACTTTCATCTCCGTTCCGTCATATTCGTCATATATTATAAAAAAATTTGAAACAACACCTACATTTTTAGTAACTCTACATCCATATACTTTAGTAAATCTACTTCCGAATAGATTTTGTGACAAACGAATACAAAACATTTTGAAACTCCCCCTGAAATAAGAGCTCCATACAATTTCCTGTCTCAAATCCTTTTAGAGTGCGAAATTCTCATGCAAATTCCTTTTGAGGCCTTTGACGAACGCAACGCAAAGTGTATGTAAACTGTCGCACCTAGACTCGAGGGAAACTGTTACTAAGTCAACAATATAATAATACTAACTCTCAGCTTGTACATGTTTTGGATTTTGCTAGCTGCGGATATTCTACAGAAATTACTAGCTGTTTCGGAATAAACAGTAGAATATGTGCTCAATCAGTTAAACTGTTTGAAGGAAAAGTAGCAACCATCAACTACGAGTATCTCTGTCTCCTTATGTCATTATTGTGCGCGTTATAACATTAGCGATGATTTAACAGAACATAAGCCGATGCACTAATCTTATCAAGGTTGGTTTGAGTGATTAGTCTGTAAATGTTAACTTGCCATTGTCATATTGTATTTTATAAACGCTGCAGATATGCTTAAAAAACAGTGAACAATCTGTTGATCCATTAAGTTAGTAGCATAGTCAGCTATAGTTGACACTAGGGCTACAAGCAAGGAAGCGAGGCGCCGGCGTGGGCCCGGCCGCGCGCGAGCGTCAGTCGCGCGGCGCCCGCCGCACCGTCCGCTCGTTCGTCGCGTCTCGCAGTCCGCTCGACAGTACGGTCCAATTTACATCGAGACAGGTGTGACGTGAAGTGCTCTCGTGCTATGGTGAAAATTTTCGGAATGCTAGTGTCGAGTGAATAATAGATCGGGGTCACCTCCGAGAGCCGGCACCGCCAGAGGTGGGTCGCATGTATTATTTAGGAGACTAGCATTAAGGCTGTCACCGCGAGACGTTACAGTGAATGTTTAATGACCACCTGATAAGTTGACGGTGTCTAAGAACTTATCGGATTGAGCTGGTTCGGAAGAATTTGTGGTTGCAATATGCGCACACGCAGTCTTGAGAATAATTAAGGCGACTTTACATGTGTTCGTAAATTATTTTAATCGGTTTCAAACAATCGTTTTAATTGAGTATATATTTTTGAGATAATGCTGAGAATGGTTTTAATGAAACTTGGCGTATATTTAAATTCAAAACTCTTACGAACGCGCGTTGTTTTTTTAATGTTAAACGTAAAGCTTTCATCCTATTATAAATCCTATTATATTATAATTAATTCCTCAAATAGGCTCGGCAGTGCTGTATATACATTTTAGAGGTTTAAGCTTTTAAGCTCTATAACGTATTCACAACTACCGTCGTTCGGAATTAAAATGTAAAGCTCCTAATGTTATATTCAGACGAAAAAAGATATAGGGTGCTCCGTCCGGTGACACAAAAATTTGACCAATAACATTTTTATATTTCAGAAATTATGACTTTTGTACTTATTGTGTTGCAACGTTTTGTCTCAAATGAGGACAATAGATTTGTGTTTCTACAACATGAAAAAACTAACATGATATGTAGACTTCGATCTGAATTAACCTGCGTAAGCATCGGGTAATGCACCGTTTTGGTTAATGCTGCAATGAAAAACATTTTTTTATAAAGCTCTAACTTTATGTGTCTTTTTTTGTGGAATTCTTGCCTCAGTCATTTAACTTTTTGATTCAACCGTCAACAATCTTTTTGATTCGTTCCAAAGGACACCCTGTTGGGAGACGCTGAAAGATATAAAATACCTTCTCTCGGGGTCCGTGATACAAAAATGGAGCCGAATTTATAATTTAAAGTTCTCTTTGAGCCGGGTCGGGCAAACATCGGCCCAAATTGTGATGTCTTTAGCGAAGTCACTTCGTTAGATACAGAATTACATTTAATGGGCTGTCTATATATTTTTTACTTTGGGTGTCAAAGGCTTCGGCATTTTGGAAGATTTTTTTGAATAAATTGAGTTTTATTTCGAAATCGAATTACTCTTTTTTGGTGGTGGAGAGGTAGATGTTTCGATCATAGATGCTGTGTAGCTCTCCATTTTGAGACAGCCGATTTTCTAACGAATGTGTATTTGAGAAAAGTAAATGTACTGCTTGTCAGATGGTAAGAGCTACTTTTGATCTTAATAAATATTAATGCCAACCCCGAAAATTTATTTTAAGTTTAAGTTAAAACTGCCATTTTTCTGCGCTCTACGATACACCAACTGTGTTCTATGTGCTTCTAATTATAATTATAATTTAGGTATTCACCTTCAGTTTTAATTACACTAAAATATATGCTACTGTTCTTTATTTGAACCACCAGTATAAGTCAGACTTTACACACTCTTTGAGTGTTACTGTTAATGTAGACAAGCAAATAGACAAGTTGAAATTAATGTGTCAATTTGTAAGTTCAATACCTTGTCTTGTTTCACACCATTCAGTAGCTATGCTCCGGGTGGAGCTTGAGAGGCGTTCGAGCCTGGTGAGAGTACTCGAGTTTTATTAATAATACGTGAGAGGAATAACCTGGAGTTAAGCTTTTAAGTGAAGAGCTTTATCTTAATTCAAGTTATGAGTTACCTGTCTTTAGGAGATTTGAGCACTCGCTGCTTGCTAGGGGATTAAGTAGAAATATTGGGACTTTTTTTTTGTATTGTGGATTTTTTTGAAACCCAATGACTGACATTCATGATAGCAATAAACTAGTGATTGTGAAAACCATACTTAACTTTTTAATAACAAAATATTGATTGTTCAAAAGTCAAAACCAGCGTCAAGAAGAAAATAAATAAACTAAAACTATGTATTTAAAAACAAAAAAATTAAGATAAACGGGATGTATTGTCACGGGAACTTAATGTGTGTACAAAGCTTCGTGACAATCGCTTAGAAGTAGTTTCTCGAAAAACTGTGACAAGCATTGAAATTAACACACTAGTTAAGTGCGTTTTATCGTACTAAACGCTCTTGTTACAGAATGGTAAAGACCTACTTATAATAGGTACCTACCTAAATACATTTATAATTGTCATTAGGCAAATTAAACCTTACTATCATAGTGCCAATAGAGTAACTTTCTATAAATTAATAAAAAATTACCATACTAATAAATATTAAACCCAGCAAGTACCTAAACCTGCCTATATTCCGAACAAGATGCCAAAAAGTTATTATAACTTTAAAGTTTGTAAACGTATTTTCGATATCCAATTGAATAAGAACATTTCATTTGGTTTAGTTATAGCTGCCTGTAAATACACGTATGCCTTTACATCCATACTAATATTATAAAATTGAAAGTAACTCTGTATGTTTGTCTGTCACTTTGTAGGCTTTTCATGGCTAAACAGCTGAACGGATCTTTATGAAATTTGATCATTAGTTACAGTATATGACGAGGAAAGGTTTGGAAACTAGACAAGGAAGGAAACTCTCAGGGTATTTTCTGAATAAACGCGAACGATGTCGCGGTTATTAGCTAGTATAATTATATACTTACTACCTATATACCTACATAAATCTCTTCTCAGGTGCTTATTCTCAAATTCCGTAACGAGTCCGTATCAAACTCGCATCACGCACGAGCGATCCATTACCGCGACAATAGTCTCGGCAATCATTAATAACAATTAGCTTAACATTAATTACTGAGCTGTGATTGGTCCGCAATCCCTCACGTAATGCGCGTAATTGGTCTTCGCTCGTTACTCGTTGCCTACAGTTGCCGCTCTCGGTTTATGATTGGTTATTAACAGATTAATATGAAATTCAAGCAATTATGCTAATTAAACTATACCAGAATACTGCCTTATGAGCTTGTTTATTTGAGTTACATGGTTTGTAGCTATTGTCTAACAATATTCAAATAATATTTTTTATCATTGACATTGATTGATTATGATAATACACACATATCCATATAATTTAACATTTTTCGGGGAAAATGACAGCATTCAAAAATATCTAAATAGTATAAAACAAAGTCTCTATTTCTGTCTGTTTATCCGCTAACTTCTCCTGAGCCACACAACAGATTTTGATGCAGTTTTCAACATCATCATCTGTTAGATAATTAACGCTGATGGATTAAGACTCTGTCATTTCACGACTATCCACCCACACATATGTACGTTAACGCGCTCTATTTAGAGTTGAAAATCGTAAATCATATTTAATGGTAAAATGAGATCGGATCGTTACATTTTTTTGCCGTTTTTATTTGTATTAATCGTTAAAAGAATACAAATGAGAGTTAGTTGCTCGGTTAAACTTTAGAGAACTTATTCGACTATTTAATTATCGAAAAAAAATGGTGTTATCGCTGAAAATTTAGAGAACTACTCGTACTTACGTTCCGATGGTTTTGTAAGAAGATGCTTTTGTGTGATCTTTTTTCCCCTATATGAGAATGATTTTTAAAATGGTTCTTCGGTTTAACTTTCGTTGGTTGATTTTTCTACCAGCTATATTTTTTGCACCTGATCATCATAATTCTTCATATCAAATTAGGCGCAAAACAAAACTTGATGATTTCATGTAATGCGGGGCCTTAAGTACAGGGTGAAGCCAGGGCGGGTCGCTAGGCACACTAATATCATAAAGGCGAAAGATTGTGAGTGTGTATGTTTGTTATTTCTTCACGCTCAAACGGATGGACAGATTTTGATGAAATGAGCTATGAGGGTGGCTTGTATCCTGGATTAATACGTAGGCTACTTTTTAACCGCGGGTAAAACTACGGGGTGCAGCTAGTCAAAGAGCCGTATTTAGAAACAGCACTTGGTCATGAATCTCGGTTTAAAACGGTTTTATGTATGACTAGCTGCGCCCCGCGGTTTTACCCGCGATTAAAAAGTATCCTATGTGCTATTCTAGACTATAATCTATCTTTGTGCCAAATTTCATCCAGATCTGTTCAGCCGTTCTGACGTGAAAGAGTAACAAACATCCATCCACCCATCCATCCATCCATTCTGACAAACTTTCGCGTTTATAATATTAGTAGGATAAAACCAGTTTTAAATAGAGATTTACTGAGCGTGGTTGTAGCATGCGGGCCTAAGTAATACTCGAAATTATTACCAAAATTGCAAAAACCACATCCTAACTAATATTATAAATTTAATGTAAAAGTGAGTTATTTCGTTTGTTTGTAATGCTTTCACGCCGTAACTAATCGACCGATCATCATGAAATTTTGCATACACGTTGTCTGGGGTACAGAAAAGGACACAGGGTAGGTTTTGTCTCTAAAAAATAAACGGTTACTGTGGGACCGCGGGTGAAACCGCGGGGCGCAACTAGTAATTATTAAAAAATACAAATTAATAATTTAAGAATCACAAAATCAACAAAGTTGGACTTCAGGCCCATTTATTAAATTACGCTACCATAAGTTGCTCTTTTTTGTTCGTAAAATTTTAAACTCGCCGTTCTGATCGCGCGTACTATGTAATACCATGCCTCAAACATGATATTTCCAGTGTAATGCAATTCAAAGTAGCAATAAAGCGCTGTAACAATCCGACGCTGTTTGCAGGCTGTACGTTTTACTGCGCATAAAGCGCTTTACGGCTGGTTATCTCGGCCGCAGCACCCTCGTCTCCTGATGGAAGATTACCAGCTCACGGTCAGGCGCCTCACTAGATGCCTACCTACGTCCCTTACAACTGTATAAGGAAACGGTTAAACATTTGTCTCTTTAATTTTGTGTACATTACATAGATGTTAAGCCCGCTAATGAGGAGAGCTATAGTTAGGTAACTATCTATACAACGCAATGAGTGAAAAGGTTCATAATGGTTTGACAGCCTCGGTGGCTCAGTCGGTAGTGAACCTGCCTTCTGAGTTAGTTGGCGTGGGGTCGATTCCCACCTAGGGCAAACATTAATGTGATGAACATTTTGTGTTTGTTGTATGTCTGGGTGTTAATATCTATTTAAGTATGTATTTAATAGCATACTCGTATATGTTGTATATGATTCTCTGGCCGCCATAGTACAAGCTCAGAAAGCAGGTTTACTACCAGTACTACCAAATGAGCCACCGCGGCAGTCAATCGCGTTGTAATGTCGTATTCTAGGCTGAATCATAGCTGGCCTAGATTTTGTTGATGATTTTGGATTTGATTATATCTAGGATAGACGGAATGTAATACCGTGTTTTTGGAACGGATTACTAATGTAAAAGAAAGACAAAACATTATTATTTAAATCAACATTTATATGAAAACGCAAATTAAAAAAAAAAAATTATGCCACAAAAAAATTACACTTTTTGACAGTCTCTAGCTAACGCCGTAAGATGCCCTGTTGCGGTAGCTAGTTCTCGTGTGGTTACCTCCACTTCAAGGAAACAAATAATTAACTGAATCAGTGAAGCAGGTAAATATATACAACAATATACTCGTAGCTAAGAGAAAACAATGGTATGGTTAAATGCTGATAAACGTAAATAATATTTACTATACTACTTAATATTTGGACACTATAATACACATTATAATGTCAAAACCACGCAATTTAACATATCTAAAACGTCAGTAATTAGACGGTTTAACAGATAAACCTCAATCTTGGTAAAATTTGGCACGAGGCAGCACAAGCGTACATCATCATCGTACAATAAAAATTATAACTAAAATGTTTTACTTAATTTTGCAAATTTCTTTGAAAACCGACCACCGGAGTAATTAAAAAAATAATTACAAACACTTCATAGAAATTTAATCACAACATTATCCAATCTAAATATCTTAAAATTTAATGATAATTACAGAAAATTATGAATAACTGAAATTAAATGGTTCTCATCGTCGTAACATAAAATGTCTATTATAATTAAAGTCCTCACAATTTTCTTTGCAGTCCCGAGAGCGCATAAAAATAATGAAAGTAAGGTTTATTGTTTTAAAAACTCTCGCTGTAAAATATGAAGGGCCCAAGTTTTTATCGCCCCGGGATACTGCGATGTTCAAACAGCAATTAAGGGTTGCCCATCTCTTACGAAATTCATTTTAGCTGAACGGATTACGGCTACTCGTTGCGGGCCGCAGGTTTGCTCGGCTTTTCACTTATCCGCATTTTCTTGTCTGAAAATATTAAAGTTATTTTCGGGTGTTTGTCTCGTTTTCGTCTACTTAGCCATGGGCGCAAGTGCCTCCGTAACTTCTGACGGAAATAATCTTAAATCATCAGTAAGGATGTCTATGATGATGATAACAAACATCTCAAACATTTAAGTCCATAATAATCCTAATCCTAAACCATAAAAATCCGAAATCGGACCCTTTGCGTTTTCGTAACATATCGTCACATCCTTCCCCCAAAGGGCCTGGTAGAGGTGTACAACACCCACACTTATATAATTATATTGTTCGGCGATATTTGATATTCAGTCTCAAATGTGACAGGAGGCAAGCCTGTCGCCATATACTGGACATATTACACTGCCAGTTATGAGGCAGATGACTTTAAATATGCACATATGTTCACGCAATGAACATATTAGAGCGTGCTGTTGGCTTGGATCGAACCCGCTCCATTTGGCTTGAGAGGCGGGCCTTCTCCAACTAGGCTATTATCGCCGTGCGTTTCCAAGTAATTACAACATGGGGTTCTTCAAACGGGCTGCAAATAGAGTCCTTAAAGGTTTGCAACGTATGTGATGCCCCTGGTATTACATCGCTTACCATTAGTTTTGTTTGCTACGTTTGGCAAAAAATAACCGTGGAGTGCAGGTCGTAGTTACTAAAGATGAGCCTGGTTTAGCTGGGAGACGACTGATTAATATCAAGCATACAATCCTAATGACGTCACAAGCCAAACAAGTTTGACCTCTTCTATTAACAACGCACAGTTCCGCTCAATTTAACTCTAACAGGTACAACTTTACACAGACAAACTTTCGCATTCCTTCTAGTATTTGTTGGCAGAACTTTTCCGGAAACAGTTTATGATGATTAAAAATTAAATTAAGAATACAAAAGATTTAGTTACCTGCAAGAGCAATGAGAAGCACTCAATCATTGTTTAAGTTAAAAGAGGGAGGAAAATTATGATGAATTTTGGTTTTTATAACATGGAGCTGTTCGCATTTTAGGAGTAGCGGTGATAACCTAGTTGGAGAAGGCCTGTCTCTTAAGCCAGAGGGAGCGAGTTCAAAGCGAGCCGACGGCACGCACCGATTTGTACATTGTGTGCACATATGTGCGTATTGTATGTCATCTCACACATCTCACACATCGTCTCAGACATCTCACACACTCAATTCCCTCAAATAAATTCTCGAGCGCTTTTTGCACTCCAGACATAGGTACAATTTTTACTTTAATGTCATTACTTGGTTATAGTATTATTTATGTGTATTATTTGCTGTTGTGATATCTTTTTGTAAAAATAAAAATTGAGAAAATAATAATAATAAAATACTTAATAATAAAAATTAAAAATGGATTAGGATGCCTCCGAAATTTATTAAATATCTCAAGGTTACTTAATGTACTCTTGGTCTCCGCGATACGGGCCTTGTGCCTAGTGCGGGGCCGCAGGAATCGGTCGAAAAACTTTGTATATTTTTTCTTTTTAAGTACTTATACTATATTAATGACATAATTCTTAAGTTTTTCACACATTGTATTTTTGGATTTCGGTATTGGTAATAAAACATTTTATCTTATCTTTTATCTTATCTTATCTGCTACATTACTGGAGCATGGTGTGTAGCAAAAAGCTCGCCTTCTGTCACATTTGGGGCTGAATATCGTCTGACGAAGTGGTGTATAACACTTCTGCCAGCCTCTTCGGGGGACAGGCGTAACGATAAATTATGTTGCGAGTATATTTGTTGTTAAAATAAAATTTTGCCTATATTTCTGAATGTTTAGTTTATATTTATTTTCTATTTGGTGTCAATAAAGAGTTTTTGTATTGTATTGTATAAAATGATTCAAAAGTACATCAGTTTTCATAGTAAAATCGTATAAATTTTCACAAAATCATTCAGGTTCAGTCGAGTATCGATAATGTCATGAACACAAAGAGTACAACAGTTTCACTTGTATCTGCATTGTCTAGGCTTACTCGCTGTTGTGGTCATTGAGTCAAAGGCTTTTTTATAAAACTTTATTTCAAAAATAAAACAGCTTTTATTTGCAGTTGTTTGATGACACAATGCTTTTGTATGTCCGGATTCTGTTCTAATTTCTGTCCGGATCAAGTCAAAGTTTTGAATTTTATCCGCCATTTTGTAAAATTTACAAAAACTGCCACGACAAAAAAAAAATTTACAATTATCGAACCAGCTCATAAAATGTCACGAGAATCGACTGAGAAATGCGACCTGTAGATGAGGACAAACGTTAGCCACCAGGCCTCCAGCTCACAGAGCCACTAGTACTTATGTGACCCTGACGTTAAACGTAAACAAAATCATCTTCAATTTTGACCGTCTTCTCTTAAGTGACATTTTTCTGGTCTCAACACAAAAAAAAAGTTTTGAAAAACCTCCTCCTCCTCCTCAAGTCGCATTCCTCATGTCTGAGGGTCGTGACCACCACCTCCAATTATTCTTTCTCTTACGATCTTCCGCCAAAGGTTTCTATCTTCCGCAACATGTAGCGCTTCGTACATTGTAATGTCCAGAGCGGTGCGAATCTGGTCGGACCAACGTATCGGGCTGCGGCCTCGTGACCTCTTGCCGTCGACTTTCCCTGTCACCATCAACTTTTCCAGGTTGTCGCCTTGTTTTCTAGCAATGTGGCCGAAGTACTCAAGAACCCGTCTAAGACAGATGGTTTTGAGTCTAGTTGTGTTTTGAAAAACCAAATAATCCTAATTCTAACATACATTATAAATGCGAAAGTGAGTTTGTTAAGCTTCCATGACTCAACTACTTAACTGATCATAATGAAAGCATACACGTTGTCAGAGATACAGAAAAGGACATAGGGTACTTCTTACGCCGAAAAAATTAACGCTTCCTGTGAGACCGAGAATGAACCACGGGGCTGCTCGTAGTTATAACGTAGCTCATCTACAACATTCCTCGTAATCATACGATTGTTTACAAAATCTCATAAGCATATTTAAAATTTTACTGTTAAAATACCTACAGTTTTAAATTGAAACGAGCATCAAAATGCTTCACATTTCAAGGTGGAAGTCTGCAATGTTTCCAGCGAGTGAAATTCATTCATTCCGAGTGCTCCGTGAATTTCTCTAATTAACGAGTCTGGAGCACGCGAGCCCTATTTACACAATTAAATCGAATCTTGTTACAAATAGGCCTATTTTGTTAACCATTTTGAATTAGGGACTAATTAAAGTTCAAGATCATTTTAGTATTAAGACTGACGTGGTTTTGACACGTTTTAGTAATTACATTACAACTAAGTACATAATTTATTACATTTAGAGGATGATATACCCTTTATTTTATTAACCTACAAAACTGTTATTTGCAGCAAAAAATAAACCAAACAAAAATAACAAATTACAAATAATAAACAGAGCTCAAGTCAGTATCCGCGGGTAAAGTACCCAAAAGGCTGGCAACGTTACCTCGCTGAATAGCAATGCTAATTCGCTGACCGAGGTAAGCACCAGCCCTTTGGTCGTTTGCTCTCTCTATAAGACGCTTTGACAGCTCATTGAAGAGCAACCATGCGCTTGGACCCCAAGGGCCCAAAGTTTCTACCCCAAAAGGCAGAAATATGTATCCATCACCGAGGGATTCATATTTCCGCCTCTTGTGGGTTTCCGCCGATGTTGCCGCCGCTCCCGCCGTCCTGGAGGAAGATGATACATGGGATGCCGCCAGTGTGTCGACGCATGTGGCATCCCACACCAGTGGCCTACCATGACTCCAGGGAATCAATGTCATTCCGTCAGGTCTCTTACCATCGTCGCGTGCGATACCGTTCGGCTCAAGTATGGCCGGCACGTTGACGGTGGTAAGAGCCCTCCGAATGACATCGTTCAGAGAGGCGTGTCGGGACTGGCGGCCAGCGCTTTGGCGGCAAGAAAGACCGTGATGTCCCTGACGGTCCACGGATGCTCCACAATGGCAATGATGGGGCTCGTTTGTATTAGCCCCAATTCGCAGGCTGACAGAGAGAGCAAACGTACTGTTATCCAGTAGCGTCCCAATGTTTCTGGATGGTAAAGTTTGAAGCCAGAACCCCGATTCCCGCTTTGCAGAGGCTAGAAGACGAGCACGATCGAATGGTGAAGTAGTTAAACTTATAAGGTCGTTTTGAATTTTTTTGTTTAAGGGCTCGTCCCAAAGCTTCTGCAAATGAGGTTTTTCGGGGAGGCTTTCTCAGATGATGATTAATTTTAACGTTTAAGCATGTATATGGTTGGCAATAATTATACATACATATGTATGGGCATTTTCTCAGCAGATTTATTTATTATAAGATTGAAACTGGGTATGGGATTACCATCTTTTAAAAAATTGATCTGCACTTTTTTTAGAACAAACGATTGTTACCACTTGTTTTCAGTCGGATACTATATTTAAACCTTTATCCCAGGCTGCTTCAGTGGCTCAGTTGGTAGTGAACCTGCCATCTGAGCTTGGGAGTTTGCGTTCCATTTCCACCTAGGGCAAACATTTCTGTAATGACCATTTGTGTTTGTTCTATGTCCTGTATATAAATGTATATTATGTATAAAAGTATCGTTAGTTTCGTTAGTTAAATAAATAAATAAAATAAGCCTTTATTGCTGTTTACAAAGATACAAATTACGTAAGTATTTATCACTGCTGATCTATTTTACCATCAACAGCTTGTCTTTCGACAAAGGCTGCCTCCAAATCCACCTATCTCTGTATTTTACAATTCTCATCCATTCTGGATCAGCAACCTAAAATTACTTATTCGATAATGATTCGATAACGGCTCGATCACCCTCGACGTAAGGTAGGTCGATGGTCCTGCAGTGAGACGTAAAAGACTGTAATGATGATGATTTCAGTCTCTGAGAGCTTTATAAGCTTTGCTTGCAAGTTGACAAAAGTGTTTAAAATATTTGTTTCCTTTTATCACTCACATATGGTCGGTACATTGCAGGTTTTCCCCACTAGTCATATTATCCTATCATTTATGTCATCTATACTCTGAATAACGGACTTAATCGTACGTGAGTAATTGCATAACATGCATGTTTTTTTCACCCAGTTCATCCATGCTTGCTTCGATCGTTCTCTACCATTCTGTTGATCTATAAAATTAATGTTCACTGCAATAATGTCCGTCGGCACATTTTAATCGATCCTATAATTCTTTGTTACAATGCGAACATTTTTAATCAAATAATTCAATGAACCATTTCACGCATTAAGCATTATCTCCCGTTCCACTCCAGTGGGAACAACGTTGGAAGTGGTTTAATCACTCCATTGTACCAAATATACAGGGTCCATTGACAACATCTCGAGCTTTTACTGTCTACGCAACGACTGTACTCAAGTGTACTCACTGTGACCGACTACTACTACTGGCTCTGTGAGATGACGCCGTCGAAAAAACCGTAAAAAATATCTACGCCATTTTGAAAAATTATCATAAACTGAACCCACAAAAAGCCAAACATCCGAGCATCGACTTACAAAGGATTGTTGCCGAAGCTAAAACGAAGACGCTTCGCTCACGCATCGCACTCGCTCGGTCATTAAACTTAAAACTTAAAAAAAAAAAAAAATCTAAATCCCAGCGATGAATACTTACATGAAAATACAAAATATAATAGAAGTTTGTTTATAGTAAACATTTTCCCATTTTTGGCAATTGACACACTTTACACACTTTGCTTATAAAGTAAGGGTCCGGCGACCACTTTAGACTAACTTCGCATTGGCTTAAGATTTTCTATAGCCATTTCACCTAGAAGAAGACTACGAGCGAAGAGAGCAAGTAATGATACTGACGAGCCTCTAAAGTTACCTACAGAATGACAAAGTGCAATTTCAATTTTTTTAATGACTTTTGCACTTCTGTAATCATTCTTAAATAACTAAGAATTCCCCTTGTATTATGGGTTCATTTAAAAGCTAATGATGTAGACAACCTTCCTATGTAAAGGGATTTTCGATTTGCTTTGTCTATCTATTGAATAAATCAGTCAAAAGAGACCCCTTAAAAATGCCTTAAAAATGCGGATATTTTCCAAAGCTCTAGTTTCTTTTAAGGACGATTTTGGAAAAAAAAAACATAGGAGCGGCGATACAGTTTATTTAATTGTACATGCTAAATTTCATCATAATCCGAAAAATGGTTTCCAAGAAATTTAACAAGCGCGCCGCGTTTGTATAGAAATTTCAGAACGTCGCGGGGCTCCTAAGTGAACACCGCCTCGATTGCTAATGTTTTCTTACAGTTTAAAATTTTAAAAGTTAATCCTATCATTATAATTACAAAATGTTTTCGTTTACGACCTTGTAAAAGTTGCAAAGTAAAGTCGCATCGGTCGCAGTGCGTATAGGCGTGAGCCATAAAGCAATTTATAAGGCAGTATCTGGGCAAGTCTCGAGGCAGCTTTCACCGCGGCTCGCTCCTCAGCTGTCATATTAGAACGTGACCAGAATGCTTCAAAGTAGTCTTGAGTAGATTTGTATAGACCGAGTTACCGGCCCACTGTCAATTCGTAGACTGATTGAAGAAGGAATCTTAAAATTATGCCTTATTTCCGCTTTGATACCACGTAACAAGTCGAAAAAAGAATGGTTAAACATTGAAACGAAATGTGTAGGTGTCTTTTATGCAAGCGTGTTACACCTTCGATTACGGCGTCACTTCCCTCCAGGCGAGTCAGTGGTCAAACGTATGTCTTTTTTTTATTTTTTTTTATGCAAAGTTATCCCTACTTTTTATTATGCAGGCATTATTATTTTTATTATGATACTTTTTTTTTTCTTTTTTTTTACAATTTTATTTTACTTTTTTTCTTCTTTTTGTCCCTTTTTTTCGTAATAACTAATCTTAATTAACCTTAATACAATGTCTATGCCTTAATAACTAATCTTAATAAATTTATTCAATTTATATGCCAGCTGGTTCAATGTTATACTGATGTAGACCCATTCGCTTTCTGAGCAGCCCGGAGGGCTTCCTCAGCAAAAGCTAGAAAATGGGTCCGGCAGTCGTCATCGTCGATTATTACAGCAATGTTCTGCTCTACAATAATCGGTCAAACGTATGTCTAGGCCGTTGTAAAAAAAGGAAAATGGATACGTTTTTAGATAAGTAATGCTTTAATTAGCTATCTGCTTGAAAATGTCTAAAGCGAACTAAATACAGTTCTATCTAACGCTTCTATCTATTCTAACGCGCGAAATATTACGCTTTATTCAGACATTTTCCCTCTTGTTTAAAAAGAGAGTAATCAAGATCACACACGCGTCAGACAAGCGTTTCTGTTAAAAAAAGTGGGGCTCACAGTTTCACTTACTATTTGAAAAAGGCCCCCACAGTTGGCTTGCGATAACAGAGAGTTACTGTTGTGAGAGCTCATACGGTCACATTCAAAAAATCCGAACTAAAATTCTGGCCAATTAGAGCCAGCTATTTGATCTATATCACGATCCAAGTAACTAAAATATATTTAGCGGTTTATCTGGGCCAAGTCTCGAGGCAGCTTCCGCCGCGCTCGGCGCTGTCATACTCCGAACGTGCCTCGAATAGCTGAGGCTCCGCGTACCCAAGACGTGGCGGGACCAAATTTACTGCAAACGTCAAAATGTTTAATTTTTATGACGCGGTTTTCCATTTTATAGGGCGTTTTGTTTGTTTCAGGCCGACGTTTGATTGTTATTCATGTTGTTATGTCGCGTAAAAGTGTTATCTAAATAAAGATAATAAAATCCAATATTAGCGAAAATCATTGGTTGCGTCAAATAGCCGCGGAAAGTGCTTGTGTGTGCTGAGAATATTAATGTAAACGCTGTAACTGAACGTCTGCAACAACTACCCATACTTCTAACATTTCTAAGAAACTATTTCATTGCTATTTGAGATCGCTGCAAAATAAAATCAAGCCACAAAATAAATGTGATATCTTTGACACATTGACATCTATTGCGAAGACTTTATTCGACCAAAAGATCGAAGCAGTCGACTAAGGGCCTACCACTATAACTTCGAGAATTCATTTCTTAGATTACTTGAATTTTCTCCTGCTCTAATAACTGAAACTAGAGCGAGGGCTCAGTAGAGATTTTAGTATTACTCGATTTTTCTCCCGCTCTATCTGCAGTAAAGAGAGCAGGACTAAGCTTATTTTAAGAATGTAATAAGAAAGCTTACGACGTCATAGTAGGCCCCCAGGTCCAAAATAGCTTAGTTTATACGACGGCTCGCTCGAACATAGACGGAATAGACTGGTTCTCCGGCATTCACGTTTTATCGCATATCGGCTTTATACCGCGATAGAAAGCGCTTTTACGGTTATTTCTATTGGGCTACTAGTCGCTGGTGCGAATTTCACATATAGTTTGACCGCTGAGCTGACAATCTATAGAAAAACAGGTCTAGCTGCTTCCAAATAAAAGTAACTATTCACCAGCCTGCCTTGCAGTCCGCTGTGCAGGTCTGCCGCTTTATGCAGGTTTTTTTTTTTTTAAATGTAGAATAGGTCGGCGTTTGACCACCAACTCACCTGATGTTAAGCGACGTTGTGGTCTAAGATGGAGCACGACGACCTATCAGGTACTTATTCTCTCTAGCCTTGAAGTTTTGTAGAGTGAAGAAGTACAAAGACGGCAGTTGAGTGAGTGCGCTACTGATGACGGTGAGATGGTGAAAGGTTGTCACAGTCTGCATCGCGTACGGCAACGACATGCAGGATGTTAAGCAGGATGTTGTGAGAGCATCCTGCTTTGCAGTCCTGCACGGCATACTGCAAGGCAGGATGGTGAATGGTTGCCTTTAGTATTTGAACGTGACAGATGAAGTGTCAAGTAAATTTTGGTGTAAACTTTAATAGTTAGACCCTCCATACATACTCATACACTCGTGACAATACTTTCGTCGCATGTCAATAGAATACAAGTTCGCTACTCGAGGTGGTTCGTACATTGAGCCACTAAAAACAAAGAAAATTTCGTCTCTTTCATTTGCAGCTCACACCAAAGACAAAAGTAGCAGACGCGTTGGCTACCGGTAACGAAGTGTGCGAATAATAATACACATTATAATGTGAGATACTCACCAGCGACTTATTACAGACTGACGTAGGATACTAGTCGTAAGTATCGTTATGTAAGAAGGGCCTTACTCGTCTAAACATTCATAACAATCACATGAGAGCCATAGCACGCGCGCGGCATAATAATCGAGCTATTTGATAGATCACTTGTCAGATATTTGTCCCATTTATTAGCAGGAAACGGGTTTAAGGAACTGAAAATTGTGCGCAATCCACCATATTTGCAGTGATTGTGAACTTTAAACAAATGGTAGTTAACAATCATAATCGTATGTAAGATTTGAAAATTTGAGAAAAAATACGACTAACTCAATTACGCACCCTTTTTTTTTTTTTTTTTTTTTCATTTTGGGAAAATCCTTTATGGATACCACCAACAGCCCCGGGTGCGGGCACAGAGTGGTTATGTGGGAATCCCGCCACTGACGGCCTACCCACTAAAAACCCAAGGGTGTTCCACCTCGGCGCAAAATGTCGGGGCAACGGGTACGCTTTCGGACTCCTCCGCAGCCCCGACAGCGCCAGCTCCTTCGAGCACCTCCTCGAGCTTGCGCTCTCTCCCTCTCGATGACGATGTGCCGAACACCAGACACATCGTCATCATCCACCACCTCGGGGACCAATTTGCCCGTGGGCGCTAGACAGCACCCATGTCTAGGTGCCCATGATCCCCATGCGACGGGTCAGATGAGTGGCCCCGCCGCCTGCCACTTCGGCCGCAGAGGATAGGGAGAGCGGCAACGATACACCGACACGCCTCTTCCTCTGCGGCCCCACCGCGTCCGCCATCGAACGGTAGCGACCCCGTTTGGGCCGCGGAAGGTAGGGAAAGTGGCAACGACACACCAACGGTTCCTCTCCCGCCGCGGCCCCAGCCTTCGGTTGCAGTGTCGCCCATGCGACACTGCACCCCACCTCAGCTGTTGTGGGTCTGTATGTGCAATACAGACCCACACCCTACTTAGGCCGCTTCCAAATGGGCTTTGGGCTAAAAGCCCCAAGAAGCGGCCCCACCTCGGATTCCTCTTGGCTTCACCGTGGTTGCCGAGGCCACGGCTACTGAGCCCCCCCGCCATGACAAGGCGGGAACCCTCGGGGGAGTCAATTACGCACCCTACCCTAACCCTAGCACTCTTACCATAAACGTTGTACAGCCTCGGAATAGTTATACAGTGTTTTGCCTTTTCTTTCTTCTTTTCTCGATCGAAAAAGACAAAACACTGAATAACTATTACGAGGCTATATAACTTTTATTAGTAAAGGGGTTACAGTTGTTGGTATTAGGAGCTCTGTCCATTTTCTACTCAACGGATAAAAACTTAAAATAAACGACGGACTGCCGTGTTAAAGGAATTCGACAGCAACAGAATACAGAGCTCGTTGAGTGAACACGTGAGTGTATAATATAGGTACGGTCATCGAAATGGTACGGTCCGTGTATTTGTTACTTTGTTTTTTTTTATTGGCAAAAAAGTGTGTCACACATAACTATGTATATGTTTTTTAAACGAAACTGCGTGAAATTTTGATATTTATACGACAGAGTAAAATTTTACGTCATCATTTTGTTTTTATCACCCAGTTGCACAAAGACAAACTTTGATGCCTCGTTACGTAATGAATCATTACGCTACTGATGATATTAATTCAACGATGTTCCACAAAACAACTTTAACATAATAAAATGCCTAATGTTGCATCACATAAACAATAATGTGACAGATTGTCTCGCCACTTCCATCCAGTATTTATAAATTATGGAACCATTACAATGGTTTCTAATTTTGCTCTATAAGTAAATATCTTACATAATAGTTATAGATAGATTCGTATTTATTGAAAAGCCTTAAAAGTTAAAGCTGGTTTCAGCAACGGCTGAACTTATTCACGATGCAAAAAAAAATCAAAGAATAACCAATGTAATTACATATGGCATGGTTACATTACCACGTTGACGCGCTAAAATAATCGTTATCGGTTATCGGCGATGTTCTTGTCTACATTAGCGTCTCCTCGTTGCCTTTTAGCGGAGTTGACGCGGGCGATAATTTGCCCGATACATCGCCGAACAAACTAACCGACTACACTGTTCGCGATAGCCCAAACTATCGCCGAAGGCCGCCAATGTAGGCTTACCATTACACTAAGTTTATATAAATTAGACAGTATAATTACGTTCTAATCTCATCTGAATAGCAATTGTCTTAAATTGTCTAGAGTTTAAATTTATATTTAGGACATCTCAGAAATCCCAAATTCCCGGTGTCAACGATAAATAAAGTTCTATTCAGTTCCATAAAATATTATTGGACGTAATTGAGTTTCAATCAGTCCCTGAGACAGGCTTACCTTTTGTATTTTTCCTTTCGTTGCGTATAATATTTTTACGTCGTTTCGTTTTCTTAGAAAACGTTGGAGATTTTGTTGAAAAAATGTTACGAGGAAAGTTACAGTTAACACACCTAATTAGATTCCGAAAGTTGCTTAAAATGTTCCTGGCTGACATCGCATCATATTACGCTTAACAATATACATGGGTACATGCACAAGTACATATGTATGGTTAATGCTTGATTCATATTACACTAACCCCGTGCTTGTAACGTGAGATCCATATCATGTGACATACTGACGTTGACATGAACACGTGAAGTGAACACGACGCTGACGTACAATCGAAGTATGATTTTGAGATTTGGTTAGACATTACAATGTGAACTCTGACATTGCGATCTCAATGCCTGTCAAGAACCGTCTAAATGTGAATCATCATTATTTATAAAGCTGTCTCATAACAAGTAATAGTTTTAAAAGAAAAACAAAAAACCCGCTTGCAATATGTTGTAACTTAAGTCTATCAAGACGATTCAAATGACACCTCGCATGTGGAAATCCATCAAGCTGTTTATGCTGTAGGGCGTACATACATACCCACATATGTACGAGTACATACATACACTCGAAAAACATAACCCTCCTTCTTGTGCAGTCGGGTAAAAAAGTTTCGGTTTTCGTCCAGCTTGACAATAGAAAACTATTTTTTCTTATGTTTAGATTAATGTACTTGCTGCGCTCTGTGGTTCCACTCGCAGCCCCATTGCAACCGTTATTTTTTTCTAAAAGAAAAGTATTCTTTGTCTTTTTCTAGACTCCTGGCAACCTGTACGCAACATTTCATGATGAAAATGTTTTATTATAATGGGTTGACATATATACAAGGAGCTAAGTAAACTAAAAGGATGGGCTTATGTTTGTGAGTGAGTACGAATGTTAACAACAGAAAAATCGGCGATCCCTGTATGAGGCAAGGCCTGTATCGTAGAGATCTAAAAACGGGTTATCTATGAATTTGTTGGTACCTTGGGCTTACATCTCGTGTGCGTACAGTTATACTCTTAACTCATTACTAATAATATAATTATATGATAATAATATAGATGGTCTTCTGGGTTCGCTTTTATGCACAGTGAAACCCTTACTGTATGCTAGATTGGTGTGGGAGCAGGTATGGAGTTTAAACTTATGGGTTTTAATTTATGTACATATGTATTTAAAAATATTTATGTATGTATATCAGCCTTTGGCAGCCATAGTACAAGCTTTGCTTAGTTTAGGGTCAGGCGACCGTGTGTGCAAGTGAAAAAAAAAACTTAGGATATGATTAGGATTAGATAGGAAGTTAAGATTATGATAGGATAATCTAGGATTAAAATATTTGCCAAAGATAAGGAAACATAAAGATACCTCACCCCGGAAAACAGAGAAATCTAGGGAGATAATAATCCCCGAGGCACGGCTAGCCGTGGGCCACTATTTCACTCACGTAAGAAACTAACAACCACAACTAATTGTCAAGTTTATAGAGCGAGTAATTCGGTCGCCGCAAAAACGAGAGAAGCGAACAATATTAGGGCAAGTCTAGACGTCGACCCCCAAGGGAGACATAGAGTACCTACATAAATAGCTTTAGAATGAACTGCGCCCCGCGGTTTCACCTGTGATCTCACAGAAATCGTTAATTTGTTTGGGATGAATACACTATGTCTTTTTTTTATCTAGAATAGGTCGTCGTTTGACCACCAACTCGCCTGATGTTAAGCGACATTGTGGTCTAAGATGGAGCACGACGACCTAGAAGGTACTTATTCACTCTAGCCTTGAAGATACCCAGGTTATAGTTAGTCGGGAATACAGACGATGGCAAGGTGTTCCATACCCTAGCGGTTCGTATTAGGAAGGTGGAGGCAAACAGTTTAGTACGAGTTGGTGGAATGTCGACTAAGTAGGGATGGTACGTATGCGTTTTCCGACTTGTTCTGTTGTAAAGTTGTCTTTTTTTGAGCCTCTGATAATGTATTTGCCAAATTTCAGGATAATCGGTTAAATAGTTGAGTGGAGCGTGAAAGCGTAACAAATAAACTTCCTCTCACATTTATAATATTAGTGAGGATTGGGAATGCAAAACTTTTATGAGTGCATTTGCAAAAGTATCAGCGCTTTATACCGCGGCCTTACATTGGTTATCTTTGCAGTAATCTGGGTCTTTGGGCCAAGACGCCAATGTATGTATCAATCTTTGGACACAACTTTGATGAAGAATTCAACGTGTTGCAGTAATAAGGTTCAATATCGGCCATTTAAAATGGAATCGAAGTTGGATCCAATGTTAAACCAATGTGAGGCCGCGGCATCATAACAAATTAAATGAAGCCATTATGAAGAGCTCTCAATTATGAAATGATTCTTTAACTTCCTCGTTTTTTTCGGGTTACAATTCATCAATTCTTAAAAATAATCTTTTTTACCCGACTGCACAAGAAGGAGGGTTTTGTTTTTCGAGTGTATAAATAAACATATCGTCACGCCTTTCCTCCGAGGGGGCTGGCAGAGGTGTAATACAACACCCACAATTCGCCGGACGATATTCAGTCCCAAATGTGACAGGGGGCGAGCCTGTTGCCACACATCGGGCTCCAGTCATGTAGCAGATGACATACAATACGCACATATGTTCGCACAATGAACAAATTGGTGCGTGCCGTCGGCTGGGTTCGAACCCACTCCCTTGGGCTTGAGAGGCGGACCTTCTCCCAACTAGGTTGCTAACTATATATAGGTGTAAGTATGTATGTATGTATGTATGTATGTATGTGGGTATGCATGTATGTATGAGGTTTCATTGGCACGCTCTACAGCCTAAACAGCATAATGTATTTCGACATGTGAGGTGTCTTTTGAATCGTCTTGATAGTGGGAGTGACATAGGGTAAGTACAACATTATGCAGCCGGATATTTTGTTTTTCTTTGAATAATGTTATTTCCAATAATAATAATAATAAATATCCAACGAGCAAAACGTGTAATGACCAATACGTATCATGAATGTTTACGGAAAACTTTCGAACGGCGGGTAAAACCGCGAGAAACTGGTAGTGTCTATGTAAACCTCAGTTACTAACAATTTTAATACCAATTTAAATACCTTGGCTTTAGTATATAGTGCTCTCGAATTTATTAAAAAAATTGCAAATAAAATATTAAACCCACTTTTCGACATCCGATTGAACTGAAATTTGGTATGCGTTACTTCAATGACAATGCAATAATACTATTGTATTAAGGAGCTGGTCTGACGATACCAGTCGGAAGATGGCAATAGGAAGTTGCAAATGTTGTTAAAAATGTTTTTAAATTTAATCTCATTATGTTATGATTAGTTTCTTGTCTTGCCCAGAAACAAACATATACCCACTTTAAGACGAAATTTCGTAGTGATGTTAATAAACGCTAATTGAAGCGTAGACTAAGTTATAATTTCCAAAAGAAATGGAAAAACTGTCTGCTAACAAAACTGTGGGAGACATCTTATTTTGCAATATTTAAAATGTGTTTTCGTTATTTTGTCCAGGCGAAAAGAAGCCCTAACTAGTTAGGAATAAGAATCATCGTTAAAAGTTAATCTCTTGAAGACCCAAACAAATTAGGCCCGTCCGTAGGCCTCTCTACGTTGCTACTATGCCTTAATTTGTACTTTGTTACACAGCTGCTTGCTTTTAATCTGATTAAGCTGTTTTGGACAAGGAGGGATGGATTATTCGAGGTAAGATTATTTTAGTGCAAGACTGCGTAGAACTGTCAATCTTAATTCTGTTTCTCAGCACTACAACTAGTGTTCGCTGATTAATTAAAAAATAATTATAAAGGGTCAACTAGGGTAAAAGCATTTATGGGGCAATTGCGTGTTTTTAGAATTACTGATAAACATAGCTTATCATATAGTCACGCCTTTCTCGCGAGGGGGCTGGCAGAGGTGTCAAATAACACCTACACTTCGCCAAACGATATTCAGTCCTAAATGTGACAGGGGCGGCGAGCCTGTTGCCATACACCGGGTTCCAGTAATGTAGCAGATGACATACAATATTCACATTTGTTCACAATGAACAAATTGGTGCGTGCCGACGGCTGGGTTTGAACTCGCTCCCTCTGGCTTGAGAGGCGAGCCTTCTCCAACTAAGCTATCATCGCTTACATACAAACCCTTTAAAAATTACACTTACAGAATTACTGACAAAGCCTTTAAAAATTAGGCTCCTACATCTTTTTTTATCATTGGTTGCTAAAATCTGTACGAGATGGCGTGAGTTGCCTAATTTGTGAATGGTTTGTCAGTAATTCTCAAAAGACGCAATTGCCCCACGGACGCATTTGCCCCAGTTGACCCGACCTACTTTTTGTAGAGGATTGTTCAACACAATTTGAACGCAACGCAAACGCGGTATTTTATTTTATTGAGACTAATACCTTCACGTATTACCTTATGACTTACCTAAGTACTACAGATTGAGGCACAAGAGCAAGCTGGAAATTCAACCAATACAACAGCAATTATTGTCCATTCTATGTCAAGATGTGAGACCATTACCTTTATATTTTTTATCTATTCGAGTACAGTGTGGCTTTCTTGGAACCTTGTAGTGAGATCCAAATTAATAACCTACATACTATATTTCTCGTACCTAGAGATACTTACCTATCTTTTCGAGGGTACTTGGTACTCGACACGAGTGGAAGTGATTTTAATGTGCCTTACAAAATAAAAGTGAAATAATTATTTCGAGTTGCTTAATATAACTGTGTGATACTGCAACGTTTGACTAAATAGTTGTTAAATCAGATGAATCATAAATTCCTTTAAATGCTTACGTGAATATTGGTTTTTGAGCAAAATTAATTGCGTTAGGGTCAACACATTTGGAAATTATTGTTGAGCTACCCTCTATTGAATTTGAAGAATCTATAATATAACGTGTGGGCATACTGAACCTTAATTTCGTCATACGTGTAACAAGCACTATTGGCCAAGTGGTTACACAGTGCAGAATACGATCTTCATAGCATTGATTCGAATCTCAATGAGCTAAATCTTTTTGTATGACGAATGCCCAGGACACTGACTCAGCTACAATAGTACAGTGAAGAAACACGATCTGAACGTACTGTGAAGCGCTACCAGCAGTCGTATTTGTTTATTTTCGTACAAATAAACGCTCGACACAACACTAACTACAGAATCCGTATAAATGGCGTCTAGATCAATTACTTGTGCTGGGTGTTTAGGCGCAGTCAAAGGGAGAAAATATGTTAAATGTTCCGGCTGCGGACAAGCCTACGATTTGGAGTGTGCAAACATTTTGGAAAAGCACTTCTCTGGCAATACAACGTTGCTTCGCGATTGGAAGTGTAGCCTATGTAAGAGCAAAGAGCCTAGAGGTGACAACTCCAATACGCCTGTCCGTGGTATTAAAACTGGCAATCGTCCAGATGGCGCCACTAGTACCGTCGTTCCTGAGCTTGTGTTAGGTGATACGGAACAACAGTGTATGGCGAAGAACTCGCAGGCGACTGAGCGTACTTATGATGACAGCATGATTACTGCCATTAAAGACCAAATTATGGCAGCGGTGCGGCTGGAACTACCGTCTCTTCTAGCAGCAGTCATTAAAACAGAACTAGAGCCTATTAGGAGTGACATACAGGGACTAAATGAACTCCAACAGTCGGTATTGGCCCTCAATCATCAACAAGAAGAGTTAATAAAATCCATTGACAAACTTGGTAATGCAAACAATCAACTCAAAACTGAAAACCATGCTCTACGCTGTGCTGTTACCGATCTGTCGGATAGGCTAAACAACGTAGAGCAACATTTGCGGGTGAAAAATCTGGAAATACATGGCATACCCGAGCACCGCTCCGAAAACCTCGGCACTGTCCTGCAACAATGTGCGAACGTCGTCAGCCATCAGCTTCGCTCGGAGGATGTTGTCACCTGCACCAGAGTTGCTAAACTGAATAAAGACAGCAAGCTACCGCGTACCATCATAGTAAAATTTAGAAGTGTGGGCTGTCGTGACGAATTTTACTCCGCAGTACATAGGTACAATAAGACTCACCCTAAAGAGAAGCTTAATACCAAGTTACTGGGATACGCGGGCGATAGAGTACCTGTCTTCGTATCTGAGCATTTGTCACCAGTCAACAAGGCTCTGCATGCCGAGGTCAGGAAGAGAGCACGAGAGGCGTCGTACAAATTCGTCTGGGTGCGCAATGGGCGCATATACGCCAGAAAGGATGACACATCTCAGTATATTATGATAAAGAACTGTAATAGCTTGGACCTAATCAAGTGAACAGTGCATTAGGTAATATATATTATAAGCTTATGTTTTTTTTTATGTGAGTTTTTAGTGTTAATTCAACTGTCTATTTCGATTTTTTATATCACAGCGTACGTATTAAAAGTTGTTGTTTTTGTTTAGTTTTTAATATAAATCTATGTATGTGTCCTGGGTATTGTCACTTAATGGCTTTATCCATATTTTACCAAAATTTGCGTGGTTCTAGAACAAAGGTTAATGAAATTTATAACTCGATATTATGTCAAAATTACGATGTAATATGTCTCTGTGAAACTTGGTTGGATGATTTAATTAATTCTGCTGAGCTCATTGACAGTAGATATCAAGTTTTGCGATGTGATCGTTCTGAGGATTTTAAAAACAGATTTGACAAACAACATGGTGGTGGTGTGCTAATAGCAGTTTTAAAAAAATATGATGTACAACAGAGGTCAGATTGGAAACTCGATTTAATTGAAAATTTATGGGTACAAATAAAAATTGACAATCGGCTAGTAATGAATTTGAGCACTTTATATTTACCAGACTATTTACCTGCTTCTATATATACTGACTTTTCAAACAGATGTAAAGGTTTACTTAGTTATGCCACTTGCCCTACTTGTATTATTGGTGATTTCAACCTGGGAGACTTGACGTGGTCTAGGGAGCTGGGCTGCCCGGTCACTTATCTATGTGAGAAGTCAAGGGCTCTGTATGAACTACTGCAGGAAACTGCGCTTCATCAACTTAATCACATTTATAACTACAATAATAGATTATTAGACTTAGTTCTTGTAGACAAGCCGGAAGATTGCGCTATATTTAGCGCTCCGATAGTTAGTCGTCTAGACAATCATCATCCTCCGTTTGAGCTAATATATCGGTGTTTTCTCCCTATTCTTCAAGATAACAAAGAGGTAGAGTCATTATGCTTTTACAAAACTGATTACAAAAAATGTATAGATGAATTAAACTTAATAGAATGGGATTTACATTCAGCAAAATTGAACTGCGACGATTTTGTGCAATTCTTTTACAATAAACTTTATTCAGTTATTGAAATCTACACTCCGAAACGTAAATCTAGGAACAGTAAATTTCCTGTTTGGTTCTCCAAGGATCTTATTCGATTATTAAAACGAAAAGAAAATTTTCACAAAAAGTTCAAACGGTTTGGCAACCCTCGCGACTATGATACATACTCTTTCCTCCGGAGTACTGTAAAGACGAACATGGATAAATGTTACAATATATATATCCAACGCATTGAAGATGATTTGTCCAATAATTTAAAATCTTTTTGGCGCTATACCAAAAGTAAGAGAGTCACTAATACTATTCCAAGTCGAGTCAAACTACAGGATCGAGTAGCTGATACTGGAAGTGGTGTGGCTAATTTATTTGCTGACTATTTTTCATCGGTTTACGCCAGCCCGTCCAACGGCCACTATTATCCTCACTTTGCACCAACGAGTTTTTCGACGTACTCCATGGTTGTTTCTGACAAAGATGTACTCGCTCGGCTAAAAAGCCTCAACACTACTAAGTCGGCGGGGCCAGATGGTATTCCTCCAGTATTTGCCCGGCTCTGTGCACCAGCTCTAGTTAAACCACTTTCTCTTATTTTTTCTAAATCGCTAACCGAGGGTATTTTTCCATCCTTGTGGAAATTAGCTAAAATAACTCCTGTTTTCAAGTCCGGAGACAAATGTGATGCTACTAATTATAGACCGATAAGTACACTTAGTTGTTTTGCTAAAATATTTGAAGGCATTGCGTTTGATCACATTTATAATCACTTTAAGCATCGATTAAATCCCAATCAGCATGGTTTCATTATAGGTAAATCTACTGCAACCAATCTATTGGAATATACTACTTATATTAGCGAGTCTTTTGAACAAGGAATTCAAATGGATGCAATCTATACTGATTTTTCTAAAGCTTTTGACCGGGTCGATCACCACATATTATTAAAAAAATTGGATTGTTATGGCATTCATGGTAATTTGCATAGATGGTTAAGCTCATATCTGCTAAATCGATCTCAACTGGTGTCGTTATATGGATATGATTCTGTACCTTTTCTGGCTTCGTCAGGTGTCCCACAGGGCTCAAATCTGGGCCCCTTACTATTTTTAATATTTATCAACGATCTTTTAGATAATTTAGATGGCAACTTCTTGGCTTACGCAGACGACATTAAGATATTTCGCAGAATTTACTCGAGGCTTGACTGTGTGCGTCTTCAGGAGGATCTGGATTTTATTAGTGATTGGTGTATATTAAATCATATGTCACTTAATGCTAGCAAATGTCAAACAATTAGTTTCACCAAAAACAAATCACCGGTCTGCTTCTATTACCACCTCGATGGATCTGTCTTAAGCAAAGTTGGGGTCATTCGGGATTTGGGTGTCATGTTCGATTCCTCTCTGTCCTTTAGACCTCACTATGATTATATTACAAATAGGGCAAGTAAAATGTTGGGATTCGTATTGCGTACGGCAAAGCCATTTAAAAATAGTGCCTCTTGGATTATTTTATACAATGGCTTGGTAAAATCAATTCTTGAATATTGCTCTTCGGTATGGTATCCAATATATGATACTCACGTAGACAGAATTGAGGCCATTCAGCGTAGATTCTTGCGATCACTGTGTAGTAGACTTGGTATAAGGCGAAAGTTAAAGGAATATCCTGACAGGTTAAATAAATTTAAAATAAAGAGTCTCAAAAGCCGAAGAACTGTCATAGATTTGTGTACCTTATTCAAAATTGTCAATGGTGCGTTTAGCAGTGAGCTGCTTAAGAATGTTACTTTTAAAGTACCCTCGCGCTCTATTCGCAATTTTCAGCTATTTAGCATACCACCAGCATACAATAATGTCTCGCGGAACAGTCCTGTAGTCAGAATGTGCCGCACTTATAACCAACTAAGCGAGACCAGAGACATATTTTCGTGTAGTTTAGTAAGTTTCAAATATTTTTTAAATAACTTAATTAAGTAGGTAATGCATTAGTAAGTTAATTATAGTTTTTTAGTTTCATTGTACATTTTATAAGCTGTGTACGGTCATAATTGGACTATAGGTTCAAATTTTATATATTTAATTTAAGTTGGTACCTACATATGTCATAGCCTATAGTCTGTTACCGAACCAATTCAAATAAATAAATAAATAAATAAATAAATACTCAACCTACTTATATTATAAAGGCGAAAGTTTGTGTGTGTGCTTCTTAGTTACTCCTTCGCGCTCAAACAAACAGACGGACATTGATAAAATTTAGTTTAGACGTAGGTATCTTAAGGTGTGTGGTCAGCGTAAGCGTAAGCGCGCCAGTTGTCTCGCTCGCTCGTGAGACTATTATATTAGATATAAAGTTACAGAATGCACTCTTGATAAATATGTCTGTATCGATGTAATGAAAACAGTATGTTCAAACAATGAACAAATTGATGTGTGCTGTCGGCTGGAATCGAACCCACTCCCTCTGGCTTGTAAGACAGGCCTTTCCAATTAGGCTATCATCGTTTTTAATTTTTTTTAACCTTTTTTAACCTAATGTACATAAAAAATATCTGTTCAGCCGTTCTGGCGTGAAAGAGTAACAAACATCCATCTATCCATCCATTCTTACAAACTTTCGCGTTTAAAATATTATTAGGATAGCAAGTATTTTCGTAATTTCACTAATGCTTCTAATTCGAATGTTTCTATGTGACATTACCATTTATTAAGTTGTCATACAGGGGCTTTAAACACAATTATTGTACAAAACAGTCCGAGGCTTGTCTGTACAAGAGCCGGATTAAACAGCAGATGTGTTGACCTTCCCGCCGTCTGACCCCATCCCTCGCCATTACTTAGAGCGACGTGATTTTCGAGCCAAATGAGAACGGACACTGTTTTGTACAGGGCTTTACTTTGCTCTACTTTATTTTTCCTGTAGAGTTTAAGTAGACACAAGTTTATTGACGGTACTCGTGTAATTGTTACCTGACCACCTACCCTTTTCGTATTTCTATAAGTTCCTGTCCATCCAAAGGTTACCTGGAAGGTCGCCCTGGTACCTACTGCCGAAAAATGTATGTTAGTTTTTAAGATTTTCATGTAGTTTTTGGTGTGCAATAAAGTAATATTGTATTGTATTGTACATTAGTAAACAGCATTAATAGAAAACGTTGTGGTGTGAAATATGATGTAGGGTTAAGGATTGAGAAAGAGATGCTCAGATGATTTGTACACATTGAGAGAATGGATGAAAGGTGACTGACGAAACATATCTACGAGGCGAGTGTGAACGACCTAGTTGGTAAGGGTCGATCTAGGTGAACGTATCTTGAACAAATCGAAGATGTTTCAAAGAAAGGCCAGGTCAGGAGTACTCGTAACCAACGAGCTTGTATGAAAAGACTCATGGAAATAGAAGAAGCGAAGAATGTATGCCAGGATCGTTGCAAGTGGAGAGAAGTTGTCTCTGCCTATTCCTTTGGGAAACAGACTTGATTATATGTATGTATGTTCATTACTAAATTACAATATATTTGTGCCGATCGTAGAAAGTGGAGGGAAGTGGTCTTTCTGCTACGGGAAAGAGGCATGTTGTGATTATACGTATGTACCTACTAGCTTGGCCCCGCAGTGTTATTCGCGGCTAAAAAGTAGCCTATTTCTTAATCCAAGGTCCTACCTCCATTCCAAATTACATCAAAATTCGTCCAGTCGTTTGAGCGTAAAGACGTAACAAACAAACACACACACACACATAAAGTTTCGCTTTTATAATATGAGTAGAAAGTAGGATGTGTATTTGTGTTTTAAGAGGGCCGCGACGGTCTGAAATTTCTATACAAACGCGCTTCTCAAATTTCTTGCAAACCATTTGTCAAATTATTATGAAATTTAGCATGTACAATTAAATTAACAATATCTCCACCCCTATGTTCTTGGTTTTTTTAAAAAAACGTTCTCAAGCGAAAATAGAGCTATGAAAAATTTACACATTTGTAAGGGGTCATTTTTGACTGATTTATTCAATAGATAGACAAAGCAAATTAAAAATCTCTTTACATAGGGAGGTTGTCTACATCATTAGCTTTTAAATAAATTCATAACACTAGGGGCATTCTTACTTATTTAAGAATGATTGAGAAGTGCAAAAGTCATTAAAAAAAATTTAATTCCACTTTGTCACTTTGCAGGTAACTTTAAAGGCTCGTCAGTATCTTTACTTGCTCTCTTCGCTCGTCATCTTCTTCTAGACGAAATGGGTATGGAAAACCTTAATCCAATGCGAAGTTAGTCTAAAGTGGTTGCCGGACTCTTAATTGTTGATGATTATCTGAATATTGGATGTCTATTTATCATCACTGATTTTATGATGCTGAAGCAGTATGTGTGGTCTAAATTAGTATTATCTGTGAATTTGATTGAAAGTCTTTTTAAACAGACTTCCAAAAAAGAGGAGATTCTCAATTCGACTGTATGTTTTTTTTTTGTATTTATGTTACGCGATTTCTTCGCATATTGTGAATCGATTTTAATTTTTCTTTTTTTGGTAGATCATACTTTAGATGTGGTCCCATATAAATTTTATAGAAATCGGTCAAGCAGTTTTTAAAATATCAACAAAAATCTGAAAATCATTTACATGGATTTCGACCTGACGGGCTTATTTAAGCTTTGTTTTTTATTTTATTTTTTAAATTATCTAGTATAGTTGTTGCATCTGGGAATTAAGTCCTATTTTTTGCAGTCCAAAATGTGTTTTCACCAGAAACCAAACAAAAACAAGTTCAAGCCAGCAACACACTATGACACCGTCAACCCAACAACAAACCCGCCTCGTCCGCAGTTCCATCCATCTCGTCAACTCTGTCCGTCTGATTATATTCTCCGAACGCAAATAAATCCTCTTTCCGATTGTAAATTATCGAAAGTCAGATCGGAATCGCAGTCAATCCCGTTTTCGGAGCAAAATGGCCAGCTCAGGATATTTGGAGAAAAACAAACTTTGTCGAGTGCTCGAGACGCTCTCCGCTCCCTTCGCTCGAGCCGCTCAAGCCGCTCAAGTCGCTCAATCGTCAAATCCCATCGCTTCCGGTGTCTGCATTGAAGTGTCAATGTTGACCCACAGCGATTCGCAAATAAGCGACGCGGTACGTTAGAGAATGAGTTTCGCTTGATTGCCGACGACGCGACGGAAAATAAGAACTTTGAAGATTTTTTTTAGTTGACATTTTCTTCCTCTATTCATGAGATAAATAAAATTCTTGGGCAACGTTTTATTTTAACTATTGTTCGCGAGCAAATGCCTCAAATATTTTCAAAACTTTATACATACGACCCAAGTTCCAACTACCTAATCCAGTTTATTCTAAGACCTGATCCAACTATACTATAATATTTTAATAAAAAGTAAAATCAATAGTCACCGCCATCGGGAAGACTAACGATATTGACGACTCACCGCATACCATCATCTTACAACCACGACCACTCTGCCAAGAGTGCCCGATCAAGAATATATTAAAAGCAAGTATTACCTACATACCCATAAAAATCTAAATTAAAATTTAAGTCACATGCTTACAACACCAGAATCCTATAAACCACAATTTTTCTTCTTTCTTACTTTCCAATTACCAGGAAACAGTTCCCGAAATCATTGTATGTGCTCCATCTAATCAAGTCAAAAATAATGAAGTGGTAACAAACATACATATTCCTGTTATAAATTCGCTTTCTCTCACACACATACACACACACCCATACACACACACACACACAAACACATATTCACGCATTCACGCCCTGTAAATAAATGATGTACTATAATAAGAAAGAGCGGGGGCTCTCAGCACAAGCTTTATTAGCTTAATAAGAGTCCCCAGAAGTATTGTATATGTATTTTGAAACTTGGAATAAAATAAACTTTATGATTATTTTTATTATTATCTACTAAATAATGAACACAATATACCTACTACACACCTAATGATAAAACTGGGAAAAGCAACACAGTTTCTAATTATAAGTATAGATATACACTTATGTAAATCATACATAAGTCATGACGCACCGCGCAAGCTCGAACATACTCGGACTACGTCAGTAGTAACAAAATGTCCCCCGGACGTGTGCTTACAACTAAATCAATTAAGCGAAGGGAAAGCAATAAGAGCAAGTTTACAATTAACTCGTGTACAATTTCCTTTAGTGCCCCACTGAGGCAGCGAACGAACGATACTGACCCAATCAGCGTTTGGACATCTAGAACCGCCGCTACAGCAGCACAAGTCGCTAATTAAGTTGTTTGCTAGTATTTTGTAGTTTAACAGGGTTGCAAAAATAAGGAGAAAAAAAAATTTGGATTTGTAATGAAAAGTTGAATGCCCAAGTGCACAGAATTTAAGAATTGCCTAAGTCCTTACTAACTAGTTTAAGCTACTACGATTCCTTAGGAGTCTCCTAACTGTATGTGCCCAGTAAGCGAATATTTCGCTAGTAGTTTATAATGGTTAATCAAGGACTTAGTCAATTCTTATATTCAGTGCAAGTGGGCATAACTTTATTTGGTCCCCTAAAACAACCTACATTAGATAGACAATCAAACTAAAAAATTATAAGCGAAAGTGAGTTTGAGTTGAACGAGTGTTTGTTGCGCTTTCACGCTCAACTACTCAACCGATCATCATGAAATCAAAGTCAAAGTCAAAATGTTTTTATTCAATAGACTCAACCGCCTTGTTCGGATAAAGAGCCTCTACTCAGAAGAACAGGCAAGAAACTGAGGGGCATTATTTTTTTTTGTACCTAATAAATAAATTACAGTCTCACAAATTTTGGCTTACAACTAGGTAATATCTATAAATACTATTGGCTACTTGGCGGAAGTGAAAAGCTCCAGACATCTTTATCTTCTAAATAATTCTTAACCCTAACATCCCCTTTTTTTCATTAATGTAGTTTTTACATGTGGTTTGAATTTTCCCTCAGTAAGCCCTGTTATATGTTTGGGGATTTTATTGCAAAAACGAACGCAGTTGCCTAAAAATTACTTATTTGACTTAGTCAGTCTAAATCTCTGTACAGCTATCCTATCCTTATTTCTAGTGTTATTATTGTGATAGAAACAGTTCAATTTAAATTTATGTAGATTTTTGTGAACGTACATAATATTTTCAAAGATATACAAAGAAGGTAAAGTTAATATATTTATTTCTTTAAAAAAATCTCTCAATGATTCGCGGGGACCCATTCCATTGATAGCGCGGACCGCTCGCTTTTGCAAAATTAACATGGCATCAGCTGCTGAAGTAGACTTCAGCAGCTGATCCCCACGGTAAAATGCCATATGACATTTATACATAACTTAATAACCTTAAAACTGAATAACCTTAATAACTTAATAACCTTAATAACTTAATAACCAAATTATACATACACTTTGTCAGGGATACAGAAAAGAACATAGGGTACCTTTCATCCCGATAAAATTATCGTTTCCTGTAGGACCGCGATACGCCAACGACGTATCCTCAGCTATTTCGGCCACATTATAATACGCCAGGATAGAATTTGGAGGTGATCATCTGTGCAAAACGTAGAGGTGGTCAGACCAGCTCAAACAAAATAGCTCGTCCAGGTTTGAGGAAGTGGTGCGAGTGGCTACAGACCGGAACAAGTGGAGGGTTCTGACAAATCGCTGGGCGAAGGAAATGGTGGTCTTGATCTTCAGCCATGTAGTATAGTATAGTATCTAGACCAGAGAGAGCGGGACCGCGGGTGGAACCGCGGAGCATAGCTAATAATAAAATAAATGATGTAGTGAGTGAGTGATGTTGCTTCTAACCTAATCGAAACAGCAAGTACCTACTTGTTACGTAAAGTAGGTAGTTACGCAAGTAGTTACGTGTTTGTTGATGATGTTACCGCACCGTTATGAAATTATATTTTGTATCGCTACTGTTTCGTAGAACACAATTGGATTAAACAAAGATGGGATATACTCGTACAACCAAACTACAGTGATTCCAACCTATGGAACATTAACATTTTTTTTTGGTAGGTCTGTTATTTACTTGCTTTTTAGGGTTCAATAGGTAAAACGAGACCCTATTACTAAGCCTCCGCTGTCCGTCCGTCTCTCTGTATGTCTGTCTGTCTGTCACCGTCGTGAAGTAAGACAGTTGAAGTTTTCAAAAAGATGTATTTTCTGTTGCCGCTATATCAATAAATACTAAACATATAAATATTTATAGGGCACCCATACAACAAACGTGATTTTTTTGTCGTTTTCATAGATAGTGGTACGGAACCCTTCGTGCGCGAGTCCGACTAGCACTTGGCCAGTTTTTATTCCATTGCATTTTCATACTACATAACTTAATTAATAATCCTACCGATATTATAAAGGCGAAAGTTTATGTGTGTGTGTAAGAGTGTTTTTTTTTCGTGCTTAAACAGGTGGACAAGTTTTGATACAATTCGATATGGAGATGCACACATAAGAGAACACAGAAAACACACAGGTTATTTTTTAAACGCAGATAACACCGCTGGGTATAGTAACGGAATAATTCAACATCTGCTAAAAGATTTTGTATAAAATATTATGGTGTTCTCATTGGCTAAGCTCAATTATCAAGTATATTAATACCCGCAGTCAGAGTGACCAGCACTTAATTGGTATCCACAGAGCAGTTTGTCCAACTTAATCGCAACCCCTTTTCACTACCCTGCGTCCGATAGAAATTAACTGCCAAAACCTAAGATCCAAAATGTTAACTTGTAGTTTGGAAGCTGTTGGAGTTGTTGTTTTATTATACGATGGGATGTGATTTTGTGGTAACAAAATAAAATGATACATTCATACATGCATATCATCACGCCTTTTCTCCGAAGGGCCTGGAAGAGGTGTACTGCACCCGCACTTGGCCGGGTATCGTTATAACACGTAGTGCCACAATAAATAAGAGAAACAAAAAAAAAAAAATTATTGGTTTGCAAACTGGCTGCAACAGCCCATTTCAATAATAATACTGACACATACAAAAGTAACCATGTGGCTGAACAGCCTTCTAAGTGCAAACACAGCATGTGCACGAATATTACACTCAACAAAATGGACCCCATAAAACGTTTAAGCACGTACATTTTGGTAGTAGGCGTTGTAAAATTTTGAAATATATTTTTATCGACCGTTGTAATAATGTTGGTAGGCACAATAAATGAGTACCTATGTTCGACTTTGAACTTGTATAATACTTACATGTTAATATAAAATTGGCTTTACGAAATAAAATGAATATGAACATCAAAAATATTTTAGAAATAAATAATCATCTAATGTAAGCAAATCGACCAGCGTCTTCTAGCCTAAGACTTAAAGTTAATTCATTCAAACACTTAATCAATTTAATTATGGCAATTATCCCGAATGGACAGGCTCCCTTAATATTCCAAGACCGTGTCTTTTGTATTATTCGAGACCCGAATCAAAAGTTACTGAAACAACGTCTCCGCAGTAATACTCGTATTTATCATCTTGTACCATCTTTGGCTCAGTATTTGTTTTACAGACGTAACAAATGGCTCCTCAATTATTGCAGGCCCCTTTTAAAACAATCGTTTTAAATTTCCTAGATAATTTACTGTTTGTGGTAGAGCCAGAAAATGTTGAGTTAAATGTTGTTTTTCAAAAAACAGTTTTAGTAACAAGCGCTCAGTTGTAACTACAACTGACTATTCATACAAAGACAGTCTATCAAACTTCAAACTTCAGCTCTTTTGCAGATATCTGGCAATCATTTTGCGGTGGAGCGTCTAAGAGTGCGACTTTCTATTGCCCGATAGTTTGGTCAGACTTTTATTGCTAGTTTGAAGCCAGTTGCGGCCGATACTCAATTGCTGTAATGTGCGCGTTTGCATACCTCTTAACACTGATTGTGAAACCCATAAAACCTAGCAAGTTTGCAGGATGTGTAAATTATAATTATTATAATTTTTAATTTAATTTGATTTTTACTTTAAGATTGTTGCAACTTTATTTTCATTAAACCATCTATACTGATTGAAAAGAGTTTCGATTAAGCCTGACAAATTTACCGAAATACTTATTTGAAATGTATCTATAAATATGTCTTTAGGAGTTTCATTTCAATCTTTCATGAAAACCAAATAAAAACAACCTAAGGGCTGAATGGTACAGGCCGGACGTGAAACTTGTTCATATTTATAAAATGTGTGACAGAGACGTGTTTTGAATCATACACAAACGACGCGGCGCAGGCAGACCGGTTCTCAGTTTTTACGCTCAGATCGTGTCCGCGCCGCTCCGCCTTACGTCCAGCCTGTATAATTCAGTCCTAAGCCGACGGTTCTCGCTTCAGGCACTCCGAGAGCGCTTGATAATTCCACCGCTAAAGGATTCCAACTCCCAACACGTTCAATATAAAAAGCTTTCTCAAACACAATTTGCAAAGAAATCTTATTTTGTATATTCAATTGGAACTCGAAACAATTTTACACGAGGAACAGAGATCTCGGGAGTTTACGGAAAAGTTTTGGAATTCATGCATTTAGCAGCATTAAGGAGTTTCCGCCGCTACCACATCATCGCCGTTGAGCTCTTGCAAACATTGAAAATTAACATGAACGCGACATTAAAAAATACTCAAGAGAGAGTAAGAAAACGCAATAGCAGTGAAATTGCTAGCCGATACGGTAGTGTGCTAAAGGCCTTAGAAGTATTACTAGGGAGGCTGCGGTTTCTCCCTCGGACAAAGTTACTTATAAACTTCGCCGTACACCTGCGAGTGTGTACCGTGCTTCTACGCCAAGACCACTTACAAAATGTCTTACGATATTTTTTAATTTATGTTATGCTGAGGATAAAAAAATAGTAAGCATGTTAAAAAACAATTAAGACCACGTGCTTAGATATGAACATGTTTTAGGTCATAATTTTGATATTTCACAATTAAAATATCGATAACGCTAAGTAATATTAAAATTAAGATTACCATCCATAAGGCATTCTGTACCAAAAAACCAACTAACAATATATTCATCAATGACATGAGACCTATGTAATTGTAATTAAAAAGAGAAACATTCATTACGACCCATAAAATCTGGGTCAAAATGTTCAACCGAACGTAAACAAAGACTTGTAATGAGACACCGTCGGTAATGACGTTCCGATACAGCAAAACGTTTTGATTTCAAAAAATAATTATTTGTTTGCATATTTCCGCGTCCGAACTCCGAAGCGGGCGCTCGCTACGTAAACGTCCGAGCAAACAACAATGAACAAGAAATAGTTAAGACTCGCGACTCTGCTTTAATTAAGACAAGAGGGCAACTTTCCCGACCTCCGTCCGGGTCCATTCGCAACTTTTTTTCTACTTTTCCTTCATTAAAAGTTAAACCGTTTTCAATTAAAATACGAAATTCGCGACCCCACTTAAGAATAATTTGATATTTTTGAGGAATGTTGATTAAAAACGGGGGATAATGGAATCATCTAGCGTTCTTCGGCAATCGCTCGCTCATTTACGGAAATACGAAAATCCTAAATTTGTGTGCAGAGATTTCAATAATTAAGCTTTATTTTTACCGTTATTTCCTTTACGAATTAAGAATGCTGGAACAGAGGAGAATTTTATGAATAACTTTGGTCAGACGAACCGAAGCATTTGTGAGATTTACAATTAGTAGGGTACTGGGTAGTTGCGGGTAGGTATATAGTGCGTGAGGTATTGTTTGTGTTGGAGTTGCGGATATGAGCCATTACCTGGCGGAGATAAACAACGGCGGGTAAACAAGGATCTAATTGTAATGGCCAGGGAACTGTCAGGTGTGGCTTCACTATTATAATGTTGCTAGTTCACGCAGTCGTCGCCGACAGCCGCGGACATGATATTGGTGCTCGTATTTCAAAATAAATCAAGCTTTTGTGGCGTCGCGTCGTCTAAAAGTTTGTTTAAAAACCGCATAGGTAGAGTTTGAAACTCTCAACTGTTTCATATCTTGGAAATCAATTAAAAACTATTGCTTAGATTCGAAGCTCTTTATTAAATACTACTTATTTCAATCATATTAATGACAACACATTCTTTGACGTTCATAAATCTATGCATATTCGATTTTCAATTGAAGACACTTTGACTTTGAAATGTAAAAAATACAAAAGTTTGTGTCTATGTTTGTTGCTTATTCATGCTATGTAAAATAAAACAGCGTCACATTGAGTGAAAAAGTATCGACTGACATTTATAAATAAATAAATAAATTCGGGACACTTCCACACACGGTCGCCTGACCCCAAACTAAGCAAAGCTTGTACTATGGCTGCCAGTGACTGATATACATACTTAGATATTTTTAAATACATACTTAAATACATAAATTTAATTCTAAACCAGAATGAATATAGTCACGGTATAGATGGCAGCACTTGTCTTACGTTGTAGGTATCATTTCAACACTCCCACTATATCTGACAATACAAATAAACTTAATTACTTAAATTTTGGACACCTAATTTGTTTGGAAATTTATTATGGTTAACAGAACATAAACTCAACAGATTTGAGTGGATTTTGGACAATAGCTACTCTCTACTTGTGGGTTACCTTTTATCCACGAAAATACCCTACAGTATAACGGGTACAACCGCAGTTTGAAACTAGTGGTTTCATAAATTTCCGAGTCGAATATTCCCAGTTAGATCATCTTAACATAATATTTGACTACCCAACTCAAACACCCGGCACCATATTAATAAAGATTTCACGAGATATTTTAATATTTCGCTTCATTTGCGCGCAACGCTTCTCCAAAAATACAATATTTGATCTCTAATACAGTATTAAGTAACACAAATATAGGCAAGTTGTCAAGTCGGGGAAACGCGTGATAACTCCCTCGCCGCAAAACTACTTTTCTTTTATTATTTCCCGGGATCCCACGGGGTCGCAATGACCCGGCGGGTGACAAGTGCGAAAGCTATTCTTATTCGGGTCGGGTCTAAATGACCCGGCTCCGGCTTGAGTCGGGGGACTAATCGCCCCCCTGACACAAGATGGTAATTTAAGGAGCATTGTGTCTTACTCACTATAGTTTAGGTTCTGAGAGTAAGTAGACCTAGCTATTCTATCAATAATTTCGACGAAATGTAACAAACAAACGTACAGGAAGTTTTCCAAACTATTCTACTAATGTTTTCAACTATTTAACCTACTTCCAAGAAGGATTATGTTTTTCACGCGTATCTCGTATTGTTTGTATGTTTGTTTGAACTTTGTTACCACGTATCTTCCAAACGGCTGGATGAATTTCGACAGTTAAGGTAGGTATTTTAATTTTACTTAGATGTAAATTGATAGTAGATCGATTAGGATTGGTGGCTGCATATCGGTAAACAAAAATATATCTATCTATGTAACATTAATTGCAGTTCGGTTTTTTTATTTTTTATCAGATCCGATTGTATAAAAAATCTTTTTGGGGTTAAATAAACTTAATTAATTTGAAAATTACAGCCAACAATTAAATTTCAACCCTATTTACTCGTAGTTTTCGTTTAAATTTATATTTATATCCGGACGATATTTCTGGTGTCTGTCAGAACAGATAGTCTATACAGGCTGCTAGTAAAATGATAATTAATAAGTAGTATAGTTTTTTGAATGGACTCGAGTGTTCGTGCCACGTCAGAGCCAGCAGTGTACCAGAGCGGTGGGACTGTACAGCGAGCTACATATTAGAAAGCAGTCACTGCGTACCGAGCGGTCTGCCAGACCCACAGGCGGCTGGCGACCGAGATACATTACATTTGATGAACGCTGATGATAGCGCCCGCCATTTGTAACCTTCGCTCGGTTTCATCTTCGGATGGACATTTTTATTATCAAAGCGATGATAATACTTTGAACAAGACATTTTAGTGATTCTTCAGTTTAAATAAGCTTTTTTTTTTGATAATTAAATTTATAAGATACTTACTCGTACGTTCTTGAGTTATCTTGTACCTTCGGAAAATTTCGTCAAGATGCCTGTTTTTCTAAGTAGTGGGTCTTTTTACGAACAAGGTGATAAAGTCATTTTTCTAACTTTGACGTTTGTAAGTTTATCTTCGATACCCAATTGAGTAGAGACGGACGGATAGCGGAGTCTTAGTAATAGGGTCCCTTTGACCCTTTGGGTATGGAACCTTAAGAATTATTAGCTGTGCTTGTACTTACCTAATATTGTTGCTTACATTTAACACTGACACACAAGCATATCTCGTTTTTTTTAAACACCTAGCACGTGTCGTGTATTTGAAAGATAAGAACACTTAACATTTGTGCGAGTTTTCCTCTTAACCTACATCCACATGATTTAGGTCAATACTGCTACTTAAAAGTTCAGACCATTTTTGTACATTCGCTTTTCGCTTTATGGCTTACAAAGATACTTTTACAATATCCGGCGCATAAAAAGAAGGCAAATGGAATCGTTTTCTGAGACAGTCAATGTCAGAAATACATTTCTAGAAACGTCTATTGACGAAATAAAGTTATAAAGTAAAAAGAGACATTCTTTAGAAACATACGAACATTCTTGACCTATGTAAGGAATAATTAGGCTCATGCTCACCAAACCTTAATTGGGCGATTGATTATATTTGTATTGAACTGTCCATTATTGACATTTGATTTATTGAAGACCAGTCAAAAATAGCGATGACAGCTTAGTTGGAAAAGGCCCGCCTCTCAAGCCAGAGGGAGTGGGGTCGATCACAGCCGACGGCACGCACCAATTTGTTCATTGTGTGAACATAACTATGTGCGTATTGTGTGTCATCTGCTAAATACGAGTATATGACTGGAGCGCGATGTATGGCAACAGGCTTGCCCCCTGTCACATTATGGACTGAATATCGTCCGGCGAAGTGTAGGTGTTGTATTACAACTCTGCCAGCCCCTTCGGGCGAAAAGCGTGAAGCACGCGTGTAATGTCAAAAATAGCCGGTTAAAATCCGGTCTAATAGTTTGTTTAAGTTTTTTTATTTTGTTTTGGTGCACTTTGGCCTTAGCAATTTTATTGTAACTGCGACAAACTGGCTCTGGTATTTTAAAGAGTTGGGTTGACTTGGGCAGATGTTGGCGAGGAAATTTACAAAACGTACTCTACGCGGAACGTTAGTGCAACCCTTGTCAGTCTATTTAAGTATTTCCCAAAAAGTGTATGTCTAAGATTACTTAAAGCCACTAAAACCTTGAACATGAGTAAAGCGGAAATGCATAATATATAATACGAGTATAAGGTCAACTGGTACAAATGCGTGTGTGGAGCAATTGCGTCTTTCGAAAATTACCGACAAACCTTTCACAAATTAAGCAACTAACGCCATCTAGTACAGATTATTGTAACTAAAGATAGAAAACATATGTAGATAGTGCTTAATTTGTGAAGGGTTTGTCGGTAATTTTCGAAAGACGCATTTGCACCACAGACGCATTTGTACCAAGCAATATCGCGAGTAAGGCGGTGGGGTGTTCGAGATGGGTTCTTTTAGGCAGAGTATGTGTGTAAGCTACGTGTTTTACACAAAATTTCTACTAATGATTTTTAGCTCTTGTCTATACGAAGTATGCATATTCCCAATTCTTTTTCAAAGTCTGGCATCGTAGTATCTTTGTTTTACATGCCTCTAGACTCTTGTCACGATTGAAGTAATCTTTGTGTTTTTTGATGTACAAATACGATAATTCCTAAAATTGATCGATTAATTTCGTCCAGGCTTCTCACTCTTTCTCCTTCGCCATGTCTCCGCACGAAATAATAGTAGATAGATAGATAAACTCTTTATTGTTTACACCACAAATAACAAAACAACAAGAGAAAAATTATAATAAAACTTATTAAATAGTGTAACAACTGGCGGCCTTATCACTAAAAGCGATCTCTTCCGGCAACCTTAGGATGGAGAGTATACGACAAATGAGTATGGGACAGGGTGTGCAAAAATAACAAAAATAAACATAAGATTGATAAAAAAAAGAAAACTATACACCTACATAAAATATTTAAATAAAACTTACATAAACATGCATGTCATACTAATTTAATACCTAATATAGTACCTTATTTTACGCGAAATACTACTATACTATAATCTCTAATCGTCGCTGCACTCGCAGACATGCACACTCGGCCCAATTTTACAATACACGTATCGACAACGCTCACAAACCGATTATCGCTCCTAGATTGTGGGTCCGCCCGCGCGGATTTCAGACTTGGGAGAATAATAATAACACCGATTTGTCTACACATGAGGCGATTAAGAAAACGATCTAGGGCGCTCCCACCACCTTTACGATATTTCCTCTGATTTAAAGGACGTGTGTAGGCCGTTTTTATGAAGTATGAAAGCGACGTTCTTAATTATACACAAGCGGCTCAGGCACGTCGCTTCACATTTTTCACGTCTGGACTGGGTCCGCGCCGATTCCTCGCATTACATCTGGCCTGAAAAATTAGCGTTTAAGACAGAAACTTTCTAAATCTTCGTCTTTTGTGCTCCATCTTAGGAATAAATAATGCGTCTGTATGTCCCGTGTGTGCGAGTCCCTCCGCGCGGAAGAAGAGAAACATCTGTGTATCTTTCTTTTTCTCTCCCTCTTGCGTTGGGATATTGGATGCTACTCGTTGCTAACGCTCACGCTGACCTGAAACAGGTATACTACATGCATTCACTCTCGCTCTGTCTCTTTCTATTCCCCCTCCCCAGGAGAGTTAAACGTTTAACGCTAACGCAACCTTGTTGGAAGTCGCATTAGTAGTTTCACCTCAAAAACTGGTGGTTTTTTTTTCAAAAGACGGCCTTTCCATCCGACTCAGTCACGAGAGAGGCGCAGGGCCGACTCCGCGGCGCGTGGGCTACGTATAAATAATTCATCACATTTCCTGCTCCACCTTAAACAGGCGCTCTTCATGTAAGATTTGTGCTCCTATTTTAGTAAAATCTCGGTGAATAAAGAAACAGCACGAGATGTAAAGTAATATTTTTCTGTCATGTTCTAGAAGATTTATTGGCAAGGAGACAGGCTTAGCGTTTTCGTAATTGCTGTTTTAGATGTGAATAGAAAAATACTTAGATTTTTTTAAGAGCGATTCAATATTATAATTTTTTTTTTGTGTTTTATAAAAACGGTCTATAGGGGTCTTATTCCAAAACATTCCATTATTGCCAGGTTTAAATCAGGACTAACAGATCCACGATTGTTACGGTGTTCAATTTCAAACCAGGTTTGAAATGTGTTCATAATTATGCGTTAAATCAACCTAATTTTTTTTGTAGAAAATGTACTTAACAATATTTTTTTCTCCAAATTTAGTTGTAGTCAATATGAGCACTTACCTATTTCTTGGTGCAAAATATGAGTCTGGAATGTATTTCTTTTGAAGAAAACTGCCTTACAGTCTCTTGACTCAACTCTTTGACACGTTTCATTATTCTCGGTGACTTCATGACATGATCGAATCAGTGAAGAGCGAGTTTGATTGATGTCTAGAAACGACGAGATATTAAACCAAATCTCGTGCCGAGAACCACCCCTCCGCCCCTACCTGCGCGAGTATCTAATATATTTGCGTGCGATCTTGCTGATATTGTTCCCGCTTTCTAGCGATTGATGCCAAAGAACACTAGACTATAGAATGGTCAATCTGCGTGAAGATTCCTTTCCTTATGTGCTATTTTAGTGCTTTGAAGTCTAGTCACGCAAAATAAATTATCTGCAATTAGCTGCGTCCCACGGTTTCACCCGCGGTCGCACACGAACCGTATTTTTTTAAATAAAATTACCTTATGTTATTTCCTGAGTCCTTGACAACGTGTATACAAAATTTCATGATGATCGGTGGATTAGTTACTAGTGAGGTGTTAAAGCGTTGTTGCGCTTTTACATTTCACAAATAAAGAAACAGAAAAAATACATTTTAAAACCATTATTAATTAGGATTAGGATATTCGGTGCACCTTTAATGCTAGTTATGGAGTACTTTAAGCAAATGTTCATACTATAAGCAAGAATATTCTTTTGTATTTCATTAAAATAATTAAGCAGCAAAAAAAAGCAGTAAAAGAGAGAAATACTAGGTTAACTAAATTAGGGTACGATAATTTTGAATGCTTTATTTACAAACCTACTAATCGACTGATTATATAAGACAGTTAGGCTCTTATCTATAAAACTTACATGTGGCGACACCTCAACAATACTCCTCGCCATTCCAGACGACTTCTTATTCCGCGGCTCCGTTTCCTGCTCGGGGGTGAAAGTTTATGAGAATATTTCGCGGCATAACAAAAACACAAGAAATATTGGAACGAATAGAAATTTTGAGGGATTCGGATCGAGTTTACTGCTTATCAATGCGATTGTTTGAAACAGGGAACTGGGAATCGATAAAAAATAACAAGATGTCAAGATTTTTTTTTGCTTAAAAATATGTAGGTACTTTATACTTTACAACTAGCGTGCTTTGAGCTCACGTACTCTTGAACTAGCGTACTTTGAACTAGCATACATTGAACTAGCGTACTTTTATACTAGCGTACTCTAAACTCATGTACTTTCGAACTAGCTTACTTTGAACTCGCGTACCTTAGAACTGATGTAACTCGAACTCTCGTAGTTATTGTCGAACTAGCGTACATTGATATTTTCTACTTAAAACTTACATATTACAGTCGTTTTTTTGTCAAACGTTCAGAAAAAAAACTACACTCATCACAAATATTTAGAGCTGTAGTGAATAAAGACTTCATGTCACTGAAATAAAATACCAGCCACGCCAGTTTACCTGCATAGCACTCCCAGATAAGTTATATTAACTTTTTCATGACAAATCATTTTTATGACATGTGCCGGCTTAGTAACTATACTCTAATATATACCACGTCAATTTATCAAAGCTCTGTAGCTTAAATAAACAAACCAACAAACACACTCGCATTGGTTGTACCAGTAGAGAATATGCCCCAATATTTGGGGCATTTTTGCACACACTGTCGTCTGACCGCAAACTAGGCAAAACTTGTATAGCTACCAGAGATCGATATATTTACAAAATATATTTTTAAACGTAAACTTACAGAAATAACACCCAGATATAGAACACATGAATGCTTGCCTTAAGTGGGATTCGAACCCAAGTTCCAGGCTCAGAAGGCAGGTTCTCTACGAACTGAGCCACCGAGGCAGTCCTAACGGTAAGTATATAATATATCATATACTTATATGTAAATAGAAAGTAATTCCTCAAGATCTCGTCGCGTCGCTCGCTCCGCTCGAGCGGCTCCGTTTGCGGTCTTATAATAAAGCTGGCGCCTATTTATCAACTTCCATTTTGGGTGACGCTATCAAATACCAATATTGCGCTGCCCACCAGATAATAAGCTCTGAAAATTGCATTATTTAGATCTTTCTTAGCATTAAGACTACCTTTTGTGCCTATGTTTTTGTGCTATTTTCAGCTTGTTTTTCTATTTTTCAATTTACATTTTGTAGTCTACATAAATTGTATTGTATTGAAATATCGATAGTAAGTAGTTAAAATCGTCAACAATTAAAACTAGTTACTTTGAAGTTGAGCTGTGTAGTTTTGAAATAACTCAATAGTTATTTTGTAGCGTTGCTACGAAACGCAACTGTGCTACGATATCCGATACGTCGTTTGCTACGGCGTAGCAGCAAAGGGACCGACAGATTAATTTGCGTCTGATGTAGTAACATACTACACACAGTCTTGTGTACATCAGTTTTGCTAAGTATGTATGTTTTGTTTTGCGCAGTAGGTACGTACTTACTGTTTTTTTACTTACAATCTTAGAAACTAACAAACTGAAAAAAAAAACAATCTTATTTTCTGGTTTATTCTTTCTAATGTGAAGTGTCATCGAAGTTGGCTAAGTATGATAATAAGGGGCTAGAGACTATCTTAGAATTTAATTATTTAATGCAATAGCTGTTATCCGTGACTTCATTTGTATTTATTCAGAAAGTAGTATCCAAGCACCTTTCTCGTAATGTACAGTAACTAATTATCTAATTTTAGCTTCGTTCAACCTTTTAGCCATAAAAAGCCTACAAACATATAGACAGACAAAGCCAAAAAATAAAATTTACATGTATGGATTGAAGGAGAATTTACAGCCTAACGGTAATAAAAGGTAAAAGTAGCTAGCTTACAAGTCCAATAAATTGCTTAATTGAATTAATTGATGGAACTTTAAGGATAATAACGTTTCTTTATGTCTGTATAATGTTGTCTGATTGTAAGACAGGGCACTGACAACGCAGTACTGTGCCGATATCGGCCGATGAAAAGCTCGCAAAATATTTTCGTCATCATTTATCAAAAATATACCCGCATCTCGGCCTTTGATGCCCTGACATCTGAAGTTTGTCGCAAATCCCGTCCCATCTATTGAGAAAGGTAATTTCTTCCGAATATTAAAATCCGATTTTCGATCGTTCATATTTTCTCGTTTTGTTCGTTCGCGTCTCGATTCTAATTGGTTCTCTATTTATCGGAATTTCCGAGAGTTCACGCTCTCCGTTTGATTTTTTTTTTCACTCTCGTTTTTCCGATAACGCCGTTAAACAAACAAACTGCTCGTTATTTTCCGTCCTTATGAATACGAATGGAAGTTTCATTAGGAAATGTTTAGTTTTAATTTATCAATTTTGTTTTTCCAAGACGATCAACCGCGATAACAGTTGGCTGCCATTTATTGTTTAATTATATAAAAATATAGAATAGATATAGAAGAGTTTAGAATTGAAATGCGCCACTTCAATGCAATTAACTTTAACTTAACATTGTATGTACGTTTTACAAGTTACACAGAGACGGTAAACAGAGTCAAACAGAGTACATCGTACTAAGAATTAAAAATGACGTTGACTGTAGAACCAACTCGGAAACCACAAAAACTGCTCTACAGAAAAATGACATCCATATTCAACGAGGACCATCCCGATCAAACTAACCAACAATTTATTTAAAAAAAAAGTACTTCAAATCGAGTTTAAAATTAAATTTATCCATTTTAGATCCACGAAGTTACAGACAGACATCTAAATAGACAGCACCTTTCATTTTTTGACAGATTATACCATTTCAAAAGCCTTTGACCTGCCAAAAACTAAAGCTACTCTACTAACCCACTCAATCGCTTAACAAACGCAGAGAGCAGGCTTATTGTACATCAAGTGCTGATGAACTCGTTTGCATAGGTCCTCCACGCGTAGGAGGGTAGCCCGCACGTATAGATGAGTGGTTGTATGTATAGGCGGGTCCTGATTCTCCTGAATGATGGGCATCCCTTCCGGGGGACGCCGATGGAGGAATTAAATCTGTTTACGAGAGCACCGGTTTTACGGACGACCGGCCGCTGCCTCGATACTTATTACTTTAGGACGAATTTCGGCTCAAAGCAGTGGCTGGAGTCAGTAAGGGTTCTATAGACGGTATTAATTTGATTCAGTGTAGCTGTTCCATTCAAGCCTTTGTGCATAAAAGAAAGAGGTGAATTTAAAAAGTCGGAAAAAGTCTTTGTCTAGAAATAAAGAAAGCTTATCAATCCAATCAAGCGTATCAATAATAATGAACAAGCGAACCACGGTCTAAGACAGTCTACTGGGACATCTCGGCATTTGTTTGTCCGACGATCATTTGAGTATCGTTGGATCGATATGCAGGCAAGTAGTTTACCCACTTCAACAGATTTTTTAAGTCAGTATAGTTATGAGTTTAATTAGACGAGGGTTTTCTCCGTTCAAAGCAAACTAATAGTTCATTGCAGTTAATTAATTGGGTGCAAAAATCTCTTCAAGAACGCTTCTGAGTGAAGCCCATATAAGCCCTTGACATTCAGTGCGTTTTTGTCAATAGAATGTTAACATTTAATAACACGTCCGCGCTCCTGTCCTTATAGTAGCAAAAATATATAAACATGAACCAAGCTGAGTAATTTTGATCACAATTTTCGAACAAAAATGTAGAGGCAAGTTCCCTGCCATCCATGCTGAGCAAGGCTACTGTGTGCACTGTATGCTTCATACTCTCATGTCCTAATTCTGGCGGCTCGGGGCGGGTCCGGCGATCTTGTTGGAATCATCTCGTTTAAAGGTCTGAGTCGGCGAGTGCGTGTACGTACGGTGATGTAGAACCGCTTAGAATGTAATGAAACATGACTGTCTATCTATTACGCAAGGTACATTATAAATACATATTTATTATAAACATGAGTTAAATGTATTTCTAACAACCCTCTTAACATTAATTTAGTGATAAATAGCTTAAGGCACGGCAGCTGTCTCGCTCGCTCGCGACACTATTTTACTAAATATAAAATTGCAAAATGTACTCTTGATGTTGGTTGCGCTCACGTCCATCGATAAAAATAGTCTGCACAAACCACAAAGTCTCAATAGTTCGTCGCAAAAAATGTAGATGGCGCTCTCAAGTAAGAAAAAATTCCTAACACGCGCATGCAAGATTCTCCAGACGATTAGTGACACTTTGTAGGTTTTTTACTTATTTGAGTTTTAAGTTTCGGTGAAATAAACCATACGGTTTCGGGATAGTTACGGCTTTCATTTCTCCCGGGGATTTTTGGGCTTCGTGGACCGCTCGCCGCGCTCAACATTGGTCCTTCGAGCCGGATCCTCTAGTACCGCGACCGCGAGTGTACGGATCCGATCGATAGTGCGTGTGAGTGTGTTCATAAAGTGAGTGACAGAACAGTGTACCCTCGGATTACAGTGAGTGAACTCTTGGATTACAGTGACTAAAGGACTTGGTAACCGTGAGTAATAGACTAAAAAAGTGACTTGGTAAAAAATAGTGATTGAAAAGACTTTGTTAATATTTGCGAACTTTGTTAAAATAACTTAGAAAAATTGGAGTGTTAAAAAGACTTAGAAAATTTTAGTCTTGTCAAAAAAGACTTAGAAAAAATTGGTGTTGTTAAAAAACTTGTAAAAATATTGGAACTTTTACGGACATAGCTAACTTAACTTTGAATATTTTCTATGCCATGGACTTGTAATATTTCTGGACATTTTCAACTTAGTGAATTGAACTTTGAATAATTTTCTATGCAATGGACTTCTAAAATTTTGTGAACTTTTCGAACAATCTTCTACTTGCGAACTAGAAGTGTATGTCATAATGGAGGATTTACTGAATCAACAAGAAGAAATTCTTAGACAATTAAAAGCTGCTTTAATTAACTTTAAGAAAACTGCAAAAGCACGATTAAATAAAACTTACGTCGATGTCAGATTGAACTTACTAGAAGGATTATGGCAAACATTTTTAAGCAATCACATGAAGCTTATTAAATCAGCGGATTATGTTTCTAAGGAGATTTATACACAAGGCGAAGATGCCTATACATTAGGAAAATGTGAGATGCTCGAGTGCTTAGAAAAATTAGTACCCACCGTATCTGCACCAGTATCGGCACCAATATCGGGTCAAGTACCAAAATCTCAACCAGAAATAAAATTACCCAGAATCAATATCCCATCATTTACTGGAAAATATGCAGAGTGGATATCTTTCCATGATCTTTTTACATCATTGATTCATAACAATCAATCACTATCCAAGGTCCAAAAACTACATTATTTAAAGTCAAGTTTGAGTGGAGAAGCAGAAGCGTTGCTGCGACACATTCCTATTACAGAGGCCAACTATGATGAAGCATGGTTGACACTTAAGAAAAGATATAGCAACAAACGTTTTGTGGTAAATGCATTGTTAAAAAGAATGATGACGCTAAAACAAGTGACTACAGAGTCCTCAACATCAGTAAAGTTCATTCTTGACACAACTAATGAATGCTTGAGTGCGCTGAAGAATCTAGGCATAGCATCCGCCAACTGGGATCCTATGTTAATATTTATAATAGTGAACAAACTAGATTCTGAATCAGTTAGACTTTGGGAACAACAAATCGGTTCCAATGAAGATAGCAATGACGAACTTCCTACGTATAAGCAACTGTGTGTTTTCTTGGAAGCACGCTTCAGAACTCTCGAAGTATTAGAATCGACAAAACCACAATCCAGATCTAGCACAAAACAGTCATCTTTTCACACCTCCGCTTCGACGAATACCAACTGCAACTTCTGCAAGGGAAACCACTTGATTTACCACTGTAAAGATTTTATCGCGCTCAACTGCGATGAAAGGAAAAATGTCATAGAAAGGAATGGATTATGCTACAACTGTTTGATTCCAAATCATACAGTACTTAATTGCAAACATAAAACTTCTTGCCGAAGATGTGGAAAGAGACACCATTCCTTAATTCACCCCGAAAATAAAGCCACAGATCAAGTTTCAGAGCGTGCTGAAACTATACAATCCCGAAATGAGTCAACAAAAGTAGCCTTTACACCAGTCAATACCAATGTAGCGTCCCATTACGCGGACAAGGAACTTCCCACTAACGTGCTGCTGGCCACAGCCATGTTGAAAGTTATATCACAAAATGGGGCTACATATCACCTGAGAGCATTGATAGACCAAGGGTCCCAAGGTTCATTTATCACAGAGTCCGCAACACAGCTCCTTGGGTTGAATAAAATTCCAATCAATTGCACAATTAATGGACTGGGCGAGAACGGGAGAAGCCTCCACTCCAAAAGCATGGTTTCGTTTCAAGCACATTCGATAGTCGACACAAATTTTGTAACACCGGTGAAAGCATGCGTGCTCAAATCACTTACTCGAATGTTACCAACTACAGAAGTACACAACAAAGACTGGTCACACCTGCGCCAACTTGAACTAGCTGATCCATACTACACAAAACCAGGAAAGGTGGATCTATTGTTGGGCGCAGACGTCTATGGTGATATAATCACTACTGGACTAATAAAGGGCCCCCAAGGATCACCAATAGCACAGAACACTCACCTCGGGTGGATATTGACAGGCCAGATTTCAAGTACTGAGGCTCTACATGGCTACACAACTACACTTAGCATGCACATTTGCATTGAAGACAAAATGCTTCAAAGATTTTGGGAGATAGAAGAGGGTGCATGCAAGAAACATTTGACCGGAGAAGAAGAAAGTTGTGAACAACACTTTAAAGACACACATAAGAGACAGGAAGACGGACGATATGCAGTGGCTCTGCCATTCAAAGACCCAAATCCATTCTGTCAGTATGGCGAATCGAGAGATGTTGCTAAAGCTAGATGGTTGCAAATGGAAAGGAAACTAGATAAAGATCCGTGGCTGAAAAAAGAGTACAACGAAGTAATGAAAGAATACTTAAATTTACAACACATGCAGGAAGTAAAAGAAGTCGAAGAAAAGAACAAACCAACTGCTGTGTACTTACCTCATCACGCAGTCATCAGAACTGACAAGACTACTACGAAGGTTAGAGTTGTATTCGACGCGAGCTGCAAATACAAGAATCAAGTATCTTTGAATGACGACCTCATGGTCGGGCCACGTTTGCAACAAGACTTGAGACATATAATCATGCGATGGCGACAACACAAAGTGGGCTTGGTAGCCGATATAGTGAAAATGTATCGGCAAGTCGTCGTTACTCAACCTGATTTTCAGCGCATCCTGTGGCGCGAAAATTCAAACGAAGAAATCAGAGATTTTCAAATGAACAGAGTGACCTTTGGAACGGCCAGTGCACCTTACCTGGCGACCAAAGTTCTGGAACAGTTGGCCTTAGATGAGAAGGAACAGCATCCAATAGCAGCAACTATTGCTCTAACAGACTTCTACATGGATGATTTGTTAACAGGCGCCGACAATTACGAAAAAGGAATTTCAATTTACAATGATATGACAACACTACTAAGATCTGGAGGGTTTGAATTACAAAAATGGAACACTAACGACGCAAACCTTCTAAGAATTATGCAAGGGGTAGACAATCATGATAAAGAATTGAATCTGGATACGACAGTGAAGACTTTGGGAATAGCCTGGAACAATATGAGAGATGAATTTCAATTTTCTATACACTTACCTGAACAATCCGTTGTGACGAAGAGAACCATAGCAAGCGACGTATCCAAACTCTTCGATCCGATGGGATGGCTAGCTCCTACAATTATCATCGGCAAGGTCTTTCTCCAAAAACTGTGGCTTTCTGGTGTCACATGGGATCAAGAAATCCCACAAGCATTACGAGAAGATTGGCTAAAGTATCGTTCAGAACTGCCTTGTCTATCTGAAATAAAAATTGAGAGATGGTTACATACGACTATAAACGATACAAAACTTGAACTTCACGGCTTTTCTGATGCTAGTATCATGGCCTATGCAGCCGTTGTCTACTCACGTGTGATTAGTCCCGCAGGCGACGTCCATGTACAGATAATCTCTGGAAGAACAAAAGTAGCTCCAATAAAAACAGTTTCGGTACCTCGCTTGGAGTTATGCGGTGCAGTGCTTCTCGCCAAACTATTGAATGAAGTTGCTGAGCACCTAAAAGTACCTAGAAAAAACATATATGCTTACACAGATTCACAAGTCGTCTTGGCGTGGCTGCAGGGACACCCGAGTAAATGGAAGACGTTTATTGCGAATCGTACTGCTGAAATCCTGACTACCTTACCTGCACATCACTGGAGTCACGTAGCTTCGAAGGAGAATCCCAGCGATCTGGCTTCTAGAGGCGTGTCTGGCTCGATGCTGAAAAATGAAACGCTGTGGTGGAAAGGACCGAAGTGGTTACTAGAAGGAGAAAATAAGCATAAAGTACCTACAAACTTACCTGAAGACTTACATCTGGAAGAAAGATTAGTACATTTTACAAAAACAGAAACTACAAACAAAGAGAGAGATTTTACACACGAACTTTTTGAAAGATATTCTACATTAGACAAATTACTGAGAGTCATAGCATGGTGCAAGAGATTTGGAAAGAAAGAAAAGTATCCGACTTACCTTACAGTTGAAGAGTTATCGCAATCATTGACGGTTTGCATTCTTCTTTGCCAAAGAGAAGAGTTCGCAGACGATGTACAATGCTTAAAGGCAAACACACCCCTTTAAAAGAGAAGTAAACTTCGATTGCTTAACCCCTTTCTAGATGGAAAGGGTATCTTAAGAGTTGGAGGCCGGTTACGACACGCTAATATACCAGAAGACGCTAAACACCAGATAATTCTACCACACAACCACAAACTTTCGAAATTAATTGTCGCACAGGCGCACACAAAGACTCTCCATGGGGGACCAACCCTGATGCTCAACTACATTCGTCAGAAATTTTGGATCCTGAGCTGCAAAAATTTAATCAACAACGAGGTGCACCGATGCGTTGTTTGTGTACGTTACAGAGCAACTACCAGAACCCAGTTGATGGCAGATCTCCCACAACAACGAGTTACTCCAACCAGACCCTTTTTACACTCAGGAGTAGACTTCGCCGGGCCTATAGACCTAAGAATGTCTAAAGGACGAGGATGCAAAACCTATAAGGGTTATATTTGTATTTTCATTTGTATGGCGAGCAAAGCTATACACATAGAGATTGTCAGCAGTTTAGACAGCGAAAGTTTTGTGGCTGCCTTCAAAAGATTCACTGCAAGACGTGGGCACTGTAGCCACATTTGGAGCGATAATGCCACAAATTTCACTGCTGGCAACAAACAGTTAAGAGACTTGTTCGAAAACCACCTAGAAACGGTGAAGAACCAGATTTATGACCAACTGGCGAGAGATGGAACGACCTGGCACTATATTCCAGCGGGGGCGCCGAATTTTGGCGGACTGTGGGAGGCTGGCGTGCGCTCCATCAAACACCACCTGAGAAGAATACTTGGAAACTCCACACTTACTTACGAAGAGATGTCGACAGTGACAAGTCAGATTGAAGCCTGCCTAAATTCGCGACCAATTTCACCTATTAGCAACGATGTTAACGATTTGTTACCTTTGACTCCCGGTCACTTTTTAATTGGAGAGCCGCCAATAGTAGTACCAGAACCGTCGCTTTTAGACACTAATATTAGCAGACTGCACCGGTGGCAGCTTACTCAAAGATTGTTTCAACATTTTTGGAACAGATGGTTGACTGAATATTTAGGCAGACTTCAACAACGACCTAAGTGGGTGAAACAAATGGACAATGACATTCGAATCGGCACTCTAGTGTTAATTAAGGATGACAATTTGCCTCCTGGCAAATGGCCTTTAGCCAGAATCACTGATGTACATCCAGGCGACGACGGACTTATTAGAGTTGTATCACTTAAATGCAGAAACACCGTCGTCAAACGCCCTATTACAAAAATTTGCTTACTACCCATGGATATTTAGTTTGCTTTAGTTTATTTTCACACTCATTTTGCAACATTGTATAGCAATCAGCTATTGATAGCATGATTTCACTTTAGTTTTCACGATGGGTGGTAACTTCATTTCTTTTATGTATTAATTTGTCAGTATTTTCATGATGGGTGGTTCAACCTCTACGTAGTTTGATTTGTATCCAACGCAGTTTCATAAAATTGATTGTTAAGGACATTACCTTCAGTAATGATCCTTGATGGGTGGAATGTTGGTTGCGCTCACGTCCATCGATAAAAATAGTCTGCACAAACCACAAAGTCTCAATAGTTCGTCGCAAAAAATGTAGATGGCGCTCTCAAGTAAGAAAAAATTCCTAACACGCGCATGCAAGATTCTCCAGACGATTAGTGACACTTTGTAGGTTTTTTACTTATTTGAGTTTTAAGTTTCGGTGAAATAAACCATACGGTTTCGGGATAGTTACGGCTTTCATTTCTCCCGGGGATTTTTGGGCTTCGTGGACCGCTCGCCGCGCTCAACACTTGATAAATTTTCCTCTATCAATGTTTTAAAAACAGTATTACAAAGTATTTAGAATAATTTTCATATTGAGATTTTACAGTATGGCTTTCCCTACTGGAAACTACTACTTTGGCGTCGTTGTCGGACGCGATGCAGGATGCGATAACATTCACCATCCTGCATCCTGCCGGATGCTACGCAGGATGGTGAATGTTTACCATTATATCCGTGGCACGTAGGAATAACTGAACAACTCGACTTGCATGATTTTTTTTTTATTGGCTTAAACGCTTCCTTCGTATGCGCTTTACTATGTATAAAAAAATCAGCCCGAAATATATAATAGTTTTAGAGCAATCGCGTTTTGTACATCTCGACACTCTTGCATTTTATGGTGTTTTACTTGATAAAACGACTTATCAAGTGTGTGTTTGCTTACTAATATTGACATCTTGAATTATCAACATCAACACATGTTCAAAATATTGAAGATCTCGACTTATACACCTAAGCCTTTTCTGCAAAAATTAATTTTAACTTGACAAATTGAGATGTCAAGCATAAGTTTGTGTATGAATAATTGTCATCTTGATTTATCAACTTACACTCACATCCAAAATACTGGATATCTCGACTTATACACATAGCCTGTTTCTGCCTCCATTGACAAATCGAGATGTCAAGTTATGGCAAGCCAAATATTTTTGTTTAAAAAGTGACATTATCACATGTTCACTTTTACCTTTGCCGTGGTGATTTAGTTTTCATCTGCAATAGCAAGATATCAAGTTGTTATCTACCCGAGCTGGATATTTTTTATGTACCTACTGGAGCCTAAACGCCAACAAACATGCCATGCAACAACGTGAAGTAAATATAAAAAATATATTTTAATGCTGTACATTATTGGTGACTATTACTATCATTGGTGTACTATGTACCTACCCACATTCATACTTACACAAAAGATTCAAATCAATACAGGGTTGATTGATAGCGGGGTGCAAAGCCGTAAAGAGACGCTAGCATAGATTATTTAGACACTTTAGAGCCATGGTTGTCTAAGACGAAGTCTGACAATTTTTTAAATCTGTGTTTTAAGGTTTTTGGGGAAAAACACCAATGATGGCCAATCAGAATAAGAAGTTCCTTTTTTTCACTTTATTTAATTAAAATAATAGTCATAGCACCGCGAGAATCCAACTAGAAAAGAAAGGTAAACCATTTAGAGTAGGAAAGGGTGTCAGACATGGAGACCCTCTACCTCCAAAACTATTCTCAGCGGTTGTCGAAACAATCTTTAGGAGACTTAACTGGGAAAACATCGGAATCACTGTCGACCGAGTCTCCCTAACACAATCGAGGTTCGCAGACGATATATATATAAAATGTTATTTGCTGAAACACCTAAAAACATGTAGCAAATGATACTTGAACTAGCGGATGAAAGTGAGAAGAAAGGTTTAAAGTTGAACCCAGAGAAAACAAAGGTAAGGACAAATGGGAAGAAAACCACCATACATATAGGAAATAACCAAATTGATTACACTGATGAATATATCTACCTGAGACAGCTAATAACACAAGAGGTCCCTATACGCAAAGAAGTTGACAGAAGAATAACAAATGGCTGAAAGAGATACTGGAGTCTGAGAGAAGCCATGGAAGATAAAACTCTTCACTTAATCAATCAATCAATTAATGTAAAGAAAAAACTTTTCAACAGCTGCGTACTACCTGTTTTAATGTAAAATCAGAAGACTCAAATGGCAATGGGTAGGGCATATGATAAGAGGCCAAGAGAAATGGAGCAAAATTGTGACACGATGGTGCCCTAGGAGAAGGAAAAGGGGCAGACCACAGAAATGGTGGGATGATGACATTAGACAGGTAGCAGGAGTAACTTGGAATAGAGTGGCCCAAGATAGACAGGAATGAAAAAGGTTGGAGGAGATCTTTGCCGATTGGCAAACAGACCTACAAAAAATAATTAAGTATTAGAATAGATTAAGATTTACTACCAAAATATACTTGTAAATCCACACTCATAGTTTTTAGTTCTTAATACTTTGTAAATAGATACTAAGTTGGTCTGAATAAAGGGTTTTATTATTATTCATTAGTATTATTATTGATCGAAGTAATGTGTAAGCAATCTAACAAAACATGTATTAAGCATGTGTGTCATCAGACATTTTTACAGATTTTTACAGCCACTTAACTTAACGAAAATTTTCAAAGATTTTTTTAAAACGGTTTTTTGAAGTCGTTTAAAATAATAATTAGAAAAGCTTTTTAAATAAGACCTTTTATAAGTAGGTATTTATGTCTTGTAGTGTGTTTGATTAATATTTTCTTATTTGTAGAACTCAACGATTGCCAACTGTTGATTTCTCGGGATAATAAGTCTAGCCTATGTGTTAATTTAGTGTATACTCTAAATAATTCATTTTAATTAGAAACAAATGCGTTTCCATTGTGTTTTTCCCATATGTTTAAAAAATAATTTTAATAAGTTAGTGAAAACAGTTTTTAGATTATGTAAATGAGCGTATAATTCTAAAAAAAATATATTTTAAATACTAAGACTTTTTTTACATTTTGCATTATATGCTGAAAAGTAAGATATATCTTGTAAAGTAGTAATAATTACTTGACAAACTATATCTGTTTGAAGTTGTCATTGGTTTACTAATGAGAAATAATGCTTTTTCCATTGAAATAAATAGGGTAACCGATAAAAATGATCCGTACTCAGATGGTGAATAACTGGATAAATGTCCTTAAAAGCCAAAACTTGGTCTACAAGTCGAGTTATCAACTTATTCAAGGCATTTCAGCTATTTGACAAGTCTATTATTATGTAAACTATAAGTTGTTGCGTTAAATTCTTGAAACCATACGAAAGAGGGCCTCAAGTAACCCTCAAAATAACTTTGACATCATCGTTTAACTAACTTACCGACTAAACAGAAAATGTCAAACTTTAAAATGGCTGCCCTGAAAAATTGACGTTTTTGCGATGTTCAGTTATTCCTGCGTGCCACGGATATAAACCGACACGAAATACTTGGGAATTTTAAAGGAACCACTTGAAAATTGAAAACCGTCCTCAATCGGTCCAATAAGTAGAAGCTCGTAAATGAACTGCGAAGTATCCCCGAGGAGCGCGGCACCCGGTGCGGTGCCATTAAAACTAATCCTGTGAAAGCAATCAACGTCTGGTGATTATCTGGAGGGTTCCGGATCATTTGCCGAGCGTAGCCCGCGGTCATCCATCATACCGGACGCGTACAGTCGGACTGCCTTGCCGGCTGCCGTGTTCGAGTTCGGGAAATTGAATACGAACTGAAGTGTTTTCGGTAGTAGGATACGGTAACCTGCTGTTGAACGATAAAAATAATCATTGAAATATCATTAGGTATATCTAATTTTTAACAGATTGCGTTTCTCAATCGGTCCTTTTTTTAAATCGCGTAACTCCGTTGTTCATGAACCAAACAAGGCTCAACTTTAGAATCGCACCAATCGATTTCACGGTTCATGTTTTTTTCACAGATAGGTCTTATTATAAGAAGGCTTCCTGTAAAAGGAAAACTTGCGGAAACTTATACTTTTCGAGATATTAATTATTGAAAATCGAAAAATTAACCTTACATTTTCACAGTTTATAACTTGTTTCGAAACTGAGCGTTCCGTTCTACGTTCTACGAAAGTTGAAAAACATGTTGCACGACATAAAAATTTGAAATTCGGCTATTTTTTATTTATTTATATGGTATATCGTTTTATTCATTATAAATAACGTTTTCTTTATCGAAAAACCTTTTTTAATTTAAAATAACCAAGTTTTTAATTTTTTTCTTTTTAATTATGACTTGACAAACTTATAAAAAAGGAACGTAATCGACGCCATCTTGAGTTTCTGTGCTGTCACGTCAAAGACAGTCATCGTTTGTTTACAAAATCGAATGCCTCTCAAAAATATTAATTATGTTTTATTTTATAGCAAACCTAAACTAGCTAATGTTAGGTTAGTTCTTTTGTTATCATCATTGTGCCGCGGCAGCGGCCGGCGAAGTGCTTTGAAATATTCTGATATATAATATTTTATAGACCTAAACTAGCTAATGTCGAAATTGCTTCTAGAAACAATTTGGTTCGGTTAGGTTATGTTAGAACATGAAAAGCAACGCACGAGCCGAGCGAGCAAAGCGAGCGTGCCGCGGCAGCGGCCGGCGAAGTGCTCTGAAATATTCTGTTAAATAATATTTTATAGACCTAAACTAGCTAATGTCGAAATTGCTTCTAGAAACAATTTGGTTAGGTTAGGTTATGTTAGAACATGAAAAACAACGCACGAGCCGAGCGAGCGAAGCGAGCGTGCCGCGGCAGCGGCCGGCGAAGTGCTCTGAAATATTCTGTTAAATAATATTATTGTAATTAAATTAATAAACATCAAATACAACAAAAAGAATCGAAAAAAGTGAGGTTATGTTGCAACACAAAAATGCTCATATCTCTGGAAGGGGGGGTTTCCGCAACTCCCCCCTTTACAGGAGGGGTCTACCCCTCTCCCCCCTCCCCCTCCCACCCCTCCCCCCCCTTAAATCGATTGGTGCGTTTCTAAAGTCCTTCCCCAAACAATACCATTATTTTTACAAAATCCAATTTGAATAGCGGAAAGTTGCTTTCCTTTTTAAATAGATTATTAGATAAAAATGTTAACATCGAGCAGCGGCTTATTACAACAAATACGCCTATAATAATAAACCCATACATATTATCCATACAATCACAACTTTTTCCCGTAGGGGTGGTTCCACTTCTCTGCACTTTGACACGATCCTGACACTTTTGCTTTTTTAATTTTATGACCCCAATTTCGCAATTTTTTATTTGTTTTATACTTTATTTTATGCCATGTTAATTTATTCAGCTCAAGCTGACCAAAAAAGCAAGTAATTTAACTCCATCATTATGTTAGAAAATTTGAAAACTCAAAAAGAATAAAAAGACGAACTTAGTTAACTTCCTAAAGTTCCGAGTGAATAAACTGCAAGAATTTATTGCGATTTCTTTGAAATATATTCAACGCTCACTATCAACTTATCAAAGTCAAGCTATCGCGTAATTTTTCCTTTCACCCGCGAATCTCTGGCGGAAAGTTAATTTATTCCCGTCATAATTATTTACGCGATTTTAGCTCCAGACCGAGTGAATACACTGAATAGAGTGAATGGAACTAAACGAGCATATTTTTAACGATATTTTTAATAAAACGTAGGTAGCATTTCTCGTGATTTATCCTGCTATCTATAGCGCAACTTCTTTTACCATATTGCCAATGGTAAAAGAAGTTTAGTCTCTATTACTTTGTACTTTTATGCTAAAGTTTATTTTTATATTTGTAGTTAAACTAATCACATTTTTAATCCTACATAACCTCACAAAAATATTCTAATAACATAAACAATATTTAGAAATAATACATCGATTGCAGAAGAAATTTCTCATTAAAAGTTTTTCTACCAATCAACCAAAACTTAAATATAGAAGCAACTAGCCTGCTAAATTTTAGACGTAAACGTTTTATCACTATGACGAATATTATAAATTGGTGACTTAAAACTTACGAGGAAGTGTACCTGACTTATTTTTTTTGATAGCATTTTTTTGTTTAACTTTATCTACTTTATTATTTACATATAAATTGGCAAAAAAAAAACTATGACTAATAAACTAAATACAAAACAATTTTTCTTAAAACACGAATGAATACACAAAACCCCCGAAAGCTCTTTTCTAAAGTCGGTTCGTGTGGTTAATTTATAGCATGCACTAAAGAAGCTCTTAGTTTATACTCGTACGTGCGGGCGTCCCAGTGGAGGCCAGCGGCCGGGATATTGCAGGATGCACGGCAGACTTGCTTGTATCTTGAAAAACTACGGAACTTCTTAATGGTACTTTTGGGCTCTTACTACGTCAAGGGACGATGTAAAACGCTTGCTGCAGTAAATCCTTGAATTGTATTCAAGTTTCCAGAGAGTTAATTTTGAAGCTGTTTTGTAATAAATAACATAACTAAAAACTAGTGGCTCTGTATGCCGAAGACCTCGCGAAAATGATTTCAAATGTCCTTCCAGTCGGAGTCGGCTCTCATTTTTGCCGAAGCTGAAGCAAGACGCTTCGCTTGCTAGGGCTCGTACCGTCGATAGCAAAATTACCCATTAATTATCTCTGATTCCGTGAAGCTACCATTAAACCAATGGCACGTCTTTTATCAGTTCAGCTTGAAATAATGCACAGAAAACGATTTTAGTCCGTTGCTAAGTTTCAGTCAAACGCAAAAATAAAAACTTATTAAAGGCCAGACAAATAAAATCATACAGTTATTTCATTGCGACGATGGTCTAATTTACAAATGTTTACAGCTTGCCGAGGTAAATTTTCTCGGCACATGGCTACACCCATTTCAAAAATTGCAATAACTTTAAATCAAAAAGGTTGTAAACAAGCTTTCACAATCTTATTATGACATCGATCTCTTTGTATGATCCATGGTATAATAATTTTATTATATTCCGGTATGAACGTGTGAACCACTCTATTCACTTGTACTGAAACGTAAATTGTATGTGCAATGTTAATAATTAGCGAGCTTTGTTAATAAAATTATTAAAAACTATTTGGACGAAAAAAGTTTATAAACGAATTTACCAAAAGTTGCCAGACGAAAAAGAAAAACGTGTTGAGCGTGTGTGTTAATCCCAAATCGATTCAAACCTTATTGCTCAAACAATAGTTACACATTTGTTTAGCGCTATTTACTTGCTACTCAATGTCTAATTGAACATTGGTTTAACAGATGGATGTGCATTTTTTTTTATTTCTAATGCTGTCCATTTATACGAGTACATATATATTTAAATATTTATAGCTTATTAGCTTATAATGTTTGTATAAGCACACGTAATATAAAAGTGATGTTAAAAGAAAGCTTGTTAGAAGACGGACAAATCAATTTTAACTCCAGCTCCAGCCAAATCATTTCTCTCTAGATATAATTTTTCCAGAATAAATCCATTCCGTCGTTTAATCTGGTCGAGGACACGTCGTTTCATTACGTTTTGTCCCAACTTTCTGAGATAGTGAAGAGAAATGGTCGCCAACTTCTCGGAGCTAACTCTTATTATGCTGGACAGAAGTTTATATCCTAACTGATGTTATAAGTTATCTTGTGGAAGTTAATAACAAGTAAATAGACAAGGAGGTTTTTAAAATCTTTATCCTTTTAGTATACTTGTTGTGCCAGGTGGTTTTACCCGCGGTCCCACAGGTACCCTCAAATGGTAGGGATTAAAGGTACCCTATATCCTTTTTTGTACTTACCCCTGACAACCTGTAAGCAAAATTTTACAATAATTGGTTGAGTAATTAACGAGTGAAAGCATAAAAATCAAATTCACTTTCGCTAATATAATACTAGCGGTACACCCGCTAAAAGCTAAAAGTACTTCTGGCACTTTTCTGTACCCCTGAGAATGTGAACGCAAAATTTCAAGACGATCCGTAAAAGCAAAACAAACAAACACTTTCGCATTTATAATATTACCAGCTTCTGCCCGCAGCTGCAACCGCGTGAACTATAGGAAACATGGTCAATCCCAGCCTCGTGTAGAATTTCGAAAAGCCTGTTCTTAGTGGAAAAAACTTTTTTCTTAATGACCTACACTTCATAAAGAACACACCTTCCAAATTTCATGTCTTTAAGACCAGCGGTTTAGGCTGTGCATTGATATATCAGTCAGACAGGACTTTGAATTTTTATAAATATTGATTTAGGATTAGGATAGGACCATATTATAAGTTTTTATTAATTAAATAGTTACGAGTATATAATTACTAATTGCTAGTTAACATAATATTTACCTATCACTCACATAATCTTCTTTCATTTCAGGTAATGATGTTGGATGTATACTGCGGCCTGCAAAATAAACTTTTGATGGACTCCTGTGAAAAACTTTGTTCAAGGCAAAGCCAAGGAATACATAACGTGAGTTTGTGAATACCTGAAGGCTCAAATTCATTACTTGTTTAGGCCTGCAACCGAATGCAGGCTACAACGAATAATGAAATTGAGCTTTAATTGCTACTAAAATAACGGACATAATCAAGTTGGTGGATGATTTTCGTGCATAATTTCTTTTTTATACAACAACGACGTCGTCAGTCTAGATAGTAATTATCCCTTTTATTATTGAGAACTTATTAAAAATATAAATTGACAAGTCTAACCGACTTCTAAAAAGAAGGAGGGATTCAATTAAATTGTTTTTTTTTCTTTTTGTTACGCGATTTCGCCGCTAATTGCATGTGAATCAATTTTAAGGATTTTTTTTTGTTTGGTATATCATATTTTAGAGGTGGGTTCCATATAAATTTTATCGAAATCGGTCAAGCAGTTTTTAAAATATTAACAGAAGTCTAAAAATTGTTTACATGCATGACGAATCACAGGATCGGAAATCCGTTTTTTAAGCTTTGCTTTTAATATCAGTTACATGACAATTAACATGTTGTTATTTCGACATGATATTACTAAAAAAGTGTCTATTTACGATTTAGCCTTGTGCTATAAATCTAGATTTAAAGATCCATTTTGGTACATAAATGACAGTATTACGATATCTTGGAAATGCTAACCCAGAGTATTAAACACACACCTACTTAATTTATGAAATGTTTTTAAATAATGTGTATGATAAAGTGATAAATAATATAACTTAGTTTTGAAGTTGCCCACGGATAATTCACCAGTCACAGTTGTTTCACCGTGAGTTTGCTTTCCTGGCTGCGTGTACCTGATCCGCAAATTTATTTTCATTACTTTTTCGAGCAACATTTCTAAAAGTGAAAGTAGCTCGTATTGCTCGTTATTTGTAGCTTTTTTCCTACAATACTTTTCTTTCTTAGACCCAGTATTGACTTATGTGACGTGACGTTACGTAACGTTTTTGCTTTATATTTCGTACTCGTATTGAATATGAAAGATGTGTGATACCGCATATTTGGCAAGTTATGCGTCTGTGTACTTTCTGTGAAAAAGTGATATTGAAGTGGCAGCGGGCAGGGCACATCGCTCGTAGAACCGACGGTAGATGGAGCTAGAAGATTCTCGAGTGCTGACCACGAACTGAAAGATAAAGCATGGAAAAGCCTGTCACAAGGTGGACAGACGATCTCGTGAGGGTCGCAGGAAGACGCTGGATGCGGGCAGCGCAGGACCGGTTGTTGTGCAGATCATTGGGGGAGGCCTTTGTCCAGCAGTGGACGTCTTCCGGGCTGACATGATGATAATTATACTTTGTATATGCAATGGCGTTAGTCTAGATGGACATCGTAGCTAGAACTGTTTCCTACTGTTACATAACTAAATCATCGATGCCGCACTATGCAGCGAAACAAATTCTAGAAATCTATTTCCGTTTCGCACAGCGATACATTGTGTCGTTCGCCCATTTCCACCTGCGATATATATCCTGGTGCGAGACACACTACAACAATAAACATCGTGTAGACGCGACTCGGCTCCTCCAAGGACCTCCCAATATGTAATAAAAGTGTCACAGACAAGACGGAGCGTTCAAACGTAAGATTACACTGATAATAATTCGTTTCTCGCAAAAACACGTTTCCGAGTCTTTCGAGATCAAAGACAAAAGTTCTCGAATATTCCACGGCTTGTTCATGTGTGTGACGTCAGGAATCGTTCTTGCTTATGTATGCTTACACGCACTGGATCCGATTTCATATCCGATTTCAGATGCTCTATAAGATACTTGTCTCACTTTCACGCATGACTCGTTTCCGTAGCGAGAACTTGACAGATAAAACTTGTGCCATGGGTTTTGTGTAAATCCTATTTTTTTCCCCCGATGCAGAAAAAAAGGTGTTTTAAGCTTAATGTGTGTATCTGTGTTAGTTAGTGTATCTATCTGTGGCATAAATTCTAAATGAATAAACCTATTCTGATCCGGTTTACAATTGACCCATACAATTATACTTAAATTTAAAACAAACACTGAAAATATTTTAAAAAGTTATTGTTACTATTAAGTAAATTCATTTTAGGGCACTAAAGTCTGGTTGAAGCTCTCCTCCACGCATAGCCATGTCTCTCGTTCTTGTGCTAGACGGGTCCAGGTTGCATAGTTACATGATGGAGAAAAGAAGAGAAAATAACTTGGTGCGGTATTTAAGATTTTAAATTTATACATGCACACATGAAGGCCTTTGATCTCCAAGAAGCTTCAAAATATCGTCCAAGATCGTGTGACCTTATAAACATAGCAGAAATCGTACAAGAAGAAATTGGTTTTAGATTTCCCGGAAGGATTCGGTTGATCAAATTTGGCGCAGTGCGTACATGTCACAAGTTTTGCCCGGAATAGACATCTTTATATCCGGAAACAAGTCGGCAAGTGTATAGCCGACATAACCGAATGAGACGGCAGTCAAATGGAGACGTTACCCGGAGAGCCGGAAACGGAACTTTTAAATGAAATTGAAACAGGTAGAAAATTAATATTTCACAAAAGGCAAGAAACAAAAGTTTTGCCGAGTAGAGTCGGTAAGTTCAACTCTCTCGGGTTGTTTATGTTTCCTGGAAAATATAATTCTCGGAGACGGAGTGCAAAAGTACCGGCTCATATACTAACTGAGTGTTGAGGAAAACCTGGGCCAAAACGTACTTTCTTTCATAATGAATACACATTTCCTTTTACGGTTTTGGTAATAAAAGGCCCTTTCTATGCCGCAGAAAAGAAAAACTGTAAACTGAAGTTATTCGTTAAATAATTAGTAAGATATTGGGACGAATTAGTCAAAGCCCGAGAACGTATTCTGTCATTGCTCTTTCCCTATTCTAAGTGTCATTGTATCAAATACGTCACTCACGGACACCCATCATGGAACTGAGTGGCCCAAGCGTAATAAAACGAATCTAAAGCCACACAACGTGTTGTTGTGCTCCCGCTGAATGTGTAGAGGTGTACTCCACTAGTCGAGCAAGAATAAACTATGCCAACCTTGAAATCGAGAGGGAGAAAAAAAAACAGCATACAAAAAGTTCGTTAATCGTCGACAAAATGTATGGAACGGCTGCTTTTTTTTATCAATTTCAAAGTTGCTCCATAGTGTATTCGTGCTCTGATAGTGGATTTTAATAAAATAATTTTATTGCAGTAATGTACATAGGTGTAATAATTACAGTGGACAATAAAAATAAATATTACTTAGTATCACTACATCAAAACCCTTTAGGTGTGCAATAGAAGTATGTACACTCAAAAGTGTTAATAGTACAATAGACAGACAATAATTGCAAAGATCAAACTGCAAAAATATTTAATACTTATTCATAACAAAATTTCGTCCTTCAGAAACTCTCCTATAGAGTAGTTGGCCATATCAATTAGGAACTTCTTCAATCTAAATTTTAAAATGTCATTATTTCCTGTCTCTATAATCGTTTGAGGTAGCTTATTATGTATTTCTACTCTCTTAACAAAAATATTCTTACTTTAAAACCTCTAAAGCTTTATTACGTTTAGGCACCCGCAGTACGTTGCATAAGAGTCGCGGGATTAATAAACTTCTAGTGTTATAATATATGCACTAGCTGCGCTTTACGGTTTCACCCGCACTTCTGCAGGAACCGTTATTTTTTTTTAGAACGGAAGGTAGCATCTTTTCCTGTACCCCTGACAACGTGTATACAAAATGTAATGATGATCAGTTAAGTAGTTACAGCGTGAAAGCGTAACAAACAAACAAGCTCTCGCTTTTATAATATTAGCTAGGATTGTAATAGAGCTGATTTACACGGTTGATGAGTTTTGAGAATTGAGCTGATTTGCAAGTTTCTTGCATGTTGCATACTCAGATCAACCTAGAGGTAAAGATGGAACACTGCGTTCTATCTCGCTGAACCCACTCCTTTTTAAATGTGTGCGCGTGGTAATGTTGCCATGAAAAACCTTTACAATTGCACAAAAACTAATATTAATTCCTAAACTTTACGTTAGCCATGTCCGTTCCAATACACAACCTTAGTAGATTTAATATTTTAAAACTGCACATATTTGTAAGAGTTTAATGTTACGGCTTTTTCAAAATTGACTTGTAAAAAAACTGCACAGTTTTTAAAAACAAACCTCAAAATGTAGTCCTGGCCACATTTTTATAATGTACTATGGATATTTATGTACACGAAATTATACCATAAACCAATACGCATAATGTCGAGGTAAGAATGACCAAGCGAGTAGCGTAGTTTTTTTTGCGTCAATGTGTGCGTGTTGTGTACATATACGACAGTAGCGTAGTTTTTGGATGGTTTTTGGCTTCACCTAAATCATACGCCGTGCACCATCTTACTCTCTAGGTTGATCTAAGGTTGCATACGAAAATATTGGATTAACGAACTACGTGTACTTGCATCGTCTAAACAATAGTTGCTGAAAGTAAATTATTGTGTGATATCTATTGCATTCAAATATTACTCTTGGATGTTCAAGGAACTTGCACTGTGCGCATCGTCATTTAGGATAGTTTGGACTAGGATCAGGTTAGGATGAAATCCTACTCAACAATTGAGATAACAAGTCTTTATCAAAAGCACAATGCTCATACTATTTGAGCATTCTACTCGTTATCGTTATCAGCCGGCAGACGGCGCGGCGATCGTGAAGGCGGCGCTGCGCCGGGGGCGGGAGCGGGTCAAGTGTCCGTCAAACGGAGCTCGTTATCTCCGACGCGTCCCCGGCTTCAAGACGAAATGAAATAGCCTGGATGAAAGGAATATTACAAGATGAGGCGATTAACGCTTGATCGATTTGATATTTAGGTTAATAAACAAGAAATCTGGTTGAAACTCATTTAATCACTTTGCTTGGAAAGAGTGCGAGTCGGATTTGCGCACAAAGTCTTCCGTACCATTATCTATGAAAACGGCAAAAAACACGTTTGCTCGATGGGAGCCCCCTTAAATATTTTTTTTTTAGTATTTGTTGTTATAGCGGCAACAGAAATACATCATCTATGAAAGTTTCAACTTTCTTACTTTCGTACAGTTCGTGAGATACAGCCTGATAATACGTTTATTATGGAACAAGCAACACAAGGTATTACAAATTTACCGATCGATGACACCTGCAGAAGTGTAAAACTGAGTCACAGATGACAGACAGACAGCCAGCAGAGTCTTAATAATAGGGTCCCGTTTTACCCTTTGGGTACAGAACCCTTAAAAAAGCAATCAGATCATATTTAAAAAAAAAAAAAACTTACTACGCAAAAAAGGTTATGTTTTTATAGTGTTTCTTGCATCCTAATGTAAACAGTTCCCGCGTGACCGCGGGGCGCAGCTTGAGCAATAATAGTGTCTCTCCAAAGTGTAACAGAACTTGTAACATCACACAAAACGATGACTATCAAATCGCTTTAGTACGTACGTCACCGACCATCACACAGAAGTGCCGGCTCCGCTCGAGTGTCCGTCAACAATCTTGTTATCTCAATGCTTAATCGGCGATAAATTAAATGATTTACCCAAATCTTTCCTGCCTTTTCCCGGCTCAAGACTTCTCAGGCCATCTCGATGGTGATTTATGTTTTCGTAAAGGACAGTTGTTAAGGGCAGTCCATTCACAGCTAGCTTACACTTTTTACAATTTAGAAGAAATACCGCAGATTTTTCTTAGTTTCTTTTTTGTAAATTGCTGTTATCTTAAGCAGAAGCGTGATTATTCTTAAAATAATCTGATATGAAGTAATTCAATAATTTAAATAGAAAATTTTCGTATCCTCCGCTTAAATAAAAAGATAACCGAAGATTCGCTTAATCCGATGAAGAGAATTTTACTATTCGATTCGTGTGTTTTTTATCGTTTCGTAAACTTATCACTCAGTATTTATTTAGTTTAATATCATATCGAAGGAGAACTTTTCACTGACTTTTCGCTTTGTTTTTTTTTAAATTATAATAATATACAAGACAAGTGGGAGGCAATTAGCAATCAGCAAGTGCAAGTGAATTAGTAAGTGTAGAGTTAGTAAGTTGTGTATGGAGTACACTGTACAGGCCCTTAACAACAAGGCAGTCGTTAAACTTGTTTGTCGTGTCGGATTACAGACGCGCAGATAAATCAGAAGTGGGATTACTGACACTACAGTATAGGGATAAATGGCGATCCGAATTTACGAGGCCAACTTGGCGGCCTTGGAACTTGCGGATTATTTGATACATGGATACATCGAACGTCCGCGAAAGGATACGAAACGCAAGTCGGCAAGCAATAAAACTCTCCCTCAAGGCAAATATGTTTTCGTATGTTGACAGAAATACTCTGCTAATAAAAATATAACGGAAAATATACTCCGAATATCTCAATTTGCATACATTTTCTAATCTAAAGGTAAAGCAAGTTCTGATAGGGTGCAAATATTTTAAGTTCCATTTACCGGACGTGGATCGTCCGAGTTGTGTCCGGATGTGTTCCGGGTGTCATCCCGGATCAGGGGAAACGGACATCACTAGTTTTGCTGTTTGTGACGTCGTCACTGACGTGATAGGCGGAATTTAGATTGTTGTTGTCGATAAAATTTAGTAATTTTGCTTATGTATATCTCTAAGCAGGAGACATACTCGTATTCTAGGATAGTACTGTACTCATACATTATGGCCAACTTACTACACAGCTCAAGCATCTACAGAACCCAACCGTGAAATCAAGAAAAATAATACCTAACTGTTCCATACATTTTGTCGACGATCAATTCACTTCTTGTATGTTATAGCTGGTTTTTTTTTCGAGATTTCAGACTTGGCCCCATAGTAAAAGTTGGTTATAACGATGAGTACAATGATATCTTAAAATATGTCCGTTGTTTAAAAATAGAATGACTTCATGGCTGTCTTTTTATCTAGATTCACCCAAACATAGCAAAAATTCCTCCAAATATTCCTCTACTAATGATATCAATTCTTTTACCTCGAGCGTACCTCGATACGTGCCGTGGTTCACTTTCTTCTTCCAATTTGCATGATCGTTAACATTACAGAGAAACCACAAACTACTGCGGTTAGGTGACATGTTTGAATGCTGAATATCTCTCCGTTTTGGTGCTTTTTTTTTTTATGTACAATAGGACGGCGTTTGACCACCAACTCGCCTGATGTTAAGCGACGTTGTGGTCTAAGATGGAGCACGACAACCTATAAGGTACTCATTCACCCTAGCCTTGCAGTTTTGTAGAGTGAAGAAGTACAAAGACGGCAGTTGAGTGAGGCGCTACAAGTGCGCTACTGCTCAGACCCGTCTTCGGAACGGTTACACGGGACTACATCCCGAAACACGACTAGGTCATTTCACGGCATGGCTTGGTCCGGTGGGTGGTAACTATCGACGGCCGAAGCCTCCCACCAGAGTTTGCTACCCGGTTAGCACTACCCGGGGACCACGTGTAGGGAATCAGAATAGAGTACCTACACTCCTACGGACGTGGGTAGCTCAGCCCCTATGCTAGGTGCTAAGTGTTCCTTTGTGTGTTTAATTGTACGGCCCGACTCTATTCATCATCCCACTTCCGGCTCCGGTTTTACAAATCACTTTTGTTGTTCATTGTTATTTAATAATTTGAGCCTATTGAAATTAATTGCAAACTCATGCAATTGTTTCTTTTGTTGGGAAGATAACAAGATAACAATAAATGCGAAATTGTTTGCTTCATCGCGTTTAAAAGTATTTTAATATTCTTCTTCACTTATCTATTTTTCCTTTCTTTGCTTTACATAACAAACTTCTCGCTGATATACATGTAAAGAAGTTTACTCAAAATTTAAAAATCTGTCATTTGATTGAGTGTAGACCAAACATCAAAGTAAAGTAAAGTAAATTTATTGTTAAGCATTAGATGAAGTGTTAATAACAAATAATAAAAAAAAAAAACAGAAGTAGCTTTGGGTAAGGCCCTTGTTTGCAGATTTATATTGCGAGCTCCAAACTCGGCTAGGCTCGTGTCATCAAAATGTTTATCTTCCAATTTAATCAATTCACTGGCAAGTAAAATTACATTCACAAGCCAATTCATCTTTCGAGAAACAATTCCAGCCACACACTGTAAGCACAGTACACACGTCCGTCACAAAAAAGTTTACAAAAGCCCATACATCAACTGGTAAACGCGACATCTACCGGGACATAATAAAAGTTAATTGAAACTCAATAATGGCGCGCAGTGGCCGACAGAAAATTGGATGCTTTATAACGAGATTTTATGAAAGGTAAATGTAAAAGATTGATTGTCGCGCTAGTTGGGTCGCTGGAAAAACAATTAAGCTGCTATCTTGATAAAATAGATTCGAAATTTATTGAGATTGAGTATTAAATTTGAGTAATTTATTGCTTGGAGACATCTCGCGTCGACCATTAGACTTCTGACGTACGCATTTTTCACTATCAGGTATCATTAGCTCTCCTGCCTTGCTGCCGCCTCTCAGGATCTCGCTCGCATGTTAAAATATTGTTCCCGAATCAAAGGGATCCGTCGTTTCTCGCGAGATATTACAAGAGGGTGTTTCAGGGCGCGTAGGTGAAAGTGTACAGCCGTCATGAGAATCACTCAACGCTGCGAACAATACTCGCACAAAGCACACGCACAGCTCATTCACGTTTCCACTACTCCACTCCACTATAGAACAAAAGTGCCGGTTACACGTCTGCACCCCGATAGAAGGCGGCGCCTGTACCGACGCAGCATTGTTCACGTAGACACTGCTGCGTAATCTGTGGCATTGTGTTCGACCCCGATCTTTCGGCCCATCGCTCGCAAATAGCTTTCTGATACACGCCTGCGGAAATTTTCCGCTCTCATAATCCGCGGTGGAGTTGGATTTTTTTAGGTAAATAAAGAATAATTAGTGTTCAGCTGCAATGTTATTTTTAGATAGGAAAACCAGATGGCGTTACTTGTTACAAACTACAATGATACCTCCAACTAACGCTGTTTAGTTTTTCGCTAGCTTTTTAGAATGTCTGTAATATGAGTATGACTAATATTTATTTTATTTAAATGATGAAATTGATTGATATTTATTACTTGACTCCACTTATGATAAATCTTACACAATAATATTTCAGTTAGTACACAATGACAAAACAAAAAGTAACAAATAGTGCATACAGCTCACGCGCGCGGCTCTCACTCAACTTGCACCGTGTAGAAGTGCTATAAACAACTGTTACGTAACCCCGGCGCCACAGATTACTCAGCAGGCAGTACCAGACCAATCCCAGAACACAAATGAAACAACACAGGAACCGATGAGTTGTAGCACGCAGCGTGGGGGGCCATTCAGCTAGGCTTAGCCGATGCTTTTCTGAACCGTTGACGTTGGCCACTTGCACTAAGTATAGGTCTTGTCTCAGTCGTTGCTTAACGAGTTTAAACTACTCCTATCTAAATTTTCTGTCACGAACCTTAACACATTATCTAGGAGATTCGTAGCTTGATGTGCCCGATAAGCAAATACATTTAGCTAGTACTTGATTGAAGTAATTAAGCTAGGACTTAAGTAATTCTTATATTTTAGTGCAAGTGGCCACAGCCTTAAAAAATGGACATTACTGATAATTAGTCGTTCCCCGACGACTCATTATCAGTAATGATCAACAAACGGATCACCGGTAGTGTAGCTGGCACATTTGTGAGACACTATTGATACTGTCAGCCGTTCCCCATCCCCATAGGGTTATGTTATTCTGAGGGGATTATTCTGAGTGAACGGGATGTATCCCGTGCACTCAGAATCTTGAAATTTGGTACGAAGCAGGATCTTAAAGCACAGAAAAATTTCGAAACGCATAATTTTTTTGTTACATCATAAAACTTTTTTTTAATTTAAACTTACTACCCCTGTCCTCATGAATACCGGCTTGTACGGAATCCTCGGTGCGCGAGTACGACTCACACTTGACCGGTTTTTTCGACAAACGTAACTTCGACGGTTCAGCTACGCATCGTTTTGCGTTAGCTGAGTTGCCCCCTGGTGGCATAGTTTAAATACCAGTCACTAAAGTGAATTAACAATCGGTGATATTGTACTGCTGTACCGCGAGGTGTTCGGGAGTGATTACAGACTGCGCAAACACTCTCAGGCTTATATTGTTATTGCGGTCCAATTACGATTACAAGTCAAACAGGGTTTGGGTAAACTAATTATTATTATTATTAAGGTTTAGGTAGTGTTATTGTGGTCGATTACATTGGAACTTTGTTATAGTATGACTTTAGCTGCGCTTCGTAGTTTCACTCGTGATCCCACAATATTTTTTGGGTATAAAAAGTACTTAATAAATATTTTGTGCCTCTAACAACGTGATGTGCAAAATTTCATGTTAATGGGTTGAGTAGCTAAAGCGTCAAAGCGTAATTAACGAACTAACGAACGCACTCGCTTGCGCATTTTATTATATTTGTTAAGATTTGCATTTTCGTTTGAAACTCAGCACAAAGAAATGACTTCTGAAAAAAACTGTTTCTGCTTCTTCATAATCGAAATTGTATTGGCAAATAAAGGCTGAACTACCTCAATTTATCTTTAAATAAGTGAATATTAAAGTCAAAACGTTTGCCTACGCTCTGTAAAGCGAAAATACAAGGCAAGCACTTTGAAACACTTTGTTCCTGCATTTATTATGAGACTTCAGACGGAGTGGTGTTCTCTGTCAGTTCATAACCGACTAAATATTACAACGAGGCTATCAAACGGTGCTTTTCTACTTGGGAAAAAAGCAAGAGCTTGTACAAGCTGCCGGCGTGAGCTCTGTAGGACGTGTTGGAGTTATACTGACCTGCTACCTTGTGAATAGTCATGTTGTAATGGGATATCAGAGGCTCATGAAAAGCCTAAAGTGCGAAAAACACAAATAGAGAGGTAAGATCAGGACGCAAGCAGGGTTCAAGCATGAAAAAAAATGTTTAGTCTATATAATTCGCGCCTTAGACTGTTCAAGAGCCTCTATGGCTATTTACAGGGTAACAAGGTATCAAAACGCGTCTAAATAATATGTAAAATATGTTAGCAATGATTCTATAATAAAGTCGTTTAATAATCGATAGATATATACCACTATACCTACTTGCAATTCTCTGAAAAGAATCCAATCTAATATAATAAAATATAATCATATTACTTGTGAAACGTACAAGATATATCGCCGTGAGGCATAAAAGATAAATTTTCACATATTTGCATACCTTCCTGATAGAATGTAATATCGACTAAACCTGTAATATTAGTTTGTCAAAATATTGCTCTCCTCAATGGAAAGGTCTCGAAAAAACCGATAGTTATGAGGTTGCAGGTAGGACGACCCGCGGTCAAGCTTTGTGCTCTATTTAATATCGCACGGGATGAATCTTCTATTAGTTTTCAAATAACTGTGAGATGAACCAAAAGATGGAAAGACTCTTTTTATGGAAAAAAGTATAAATATTCAATCCTAAAATCGTACACTGCTGTGAGTAAATACAGGCTGTGTGAATGACAGGAGGTTCATGAAGACAGCTAAGTATTAACCCGTAGCTGTGCCTCGCAGTGCGACCCGTGGCTAAAAAGTACTCTATGTCCTTTTCTGTACCCCTGACAACGAGTTTGCAAAATTTCATTGTGATCAGTTGCGTGAAACTGTAACAAACGAACGAAACTTTCACTTTCGCATATATAATATTAGTTAGGAAGTATTAGGAAGTCAGGATTAGGATTTATTAAACTTCTTTATGTATTTAACATTATATTTTAGGTATTCACTCTTACTAACTAAAGACTGATCAAATTAGCCATGCTGAGTACCCAAGTACTTGTAGTACTCGTGGGCAACAAGATTTATGTAACGTACTAAAATGGAGATGGGAAAACAATCCAATACTCCCATTTCTCCACATCTCCTTTCAACGCTCGTACAACTGACTTATTCCTTAACATTTACATAAAATTACAGTTCAAAAGTTCTCTCGGGGCTAAATAAAATTCCCGGAGTGTAACGAGGGCGGCCACGCGGCGGAGTTATAGGCACCGCTCGCTGCAAATGAGCGGAACGAATGGCATCGGAGCGATCTGAGCGATCCGAGCGAGAATCGCTCTAATGGGCCGGTGGCGAGCGATACACGGCTATTCGTAGAGCGGGGTCGAGGCGCTCCGTGTTTCGGAAAAGCGGCGGGAATGATAAAAAAGAAAGACGGCTTGAAAAAGGTAATAATCTAAACGTAATTACACCATAGCCATGAGTAATAAGCCGGTTAGTGAACTTAGAACTTCGAACTTCGTTCCAAGAACTATCAGTATTTTATTATTAAAACTTAATAGTTTACTATTTTACCAGCTATGTCCTGTAGAGTGCTTTTATACCTATACATTAAAGATGTTTAAAAGTCTATTGTAAACAAAATAAAATAATGTAACACTGCTAAGGAGACGAGGAAAGCACTTCCTGCCACGGTGTTCCTCAGTATTGGTTCCGACCTGGGTCTCTACAAGACAAGAGTGAGTAGGAACCTAATGGGCAAGCGTGTTTCATTTTAGACCGTATTGTCACTTTCCATCAGATGAGTTGCGTTCAAACGTAGGCCCATTTAATCGTTAAAAATGTATTATTATCGCATGAGTACATTGATTGTAATCAACAAAGTGAGTACTGAACATATTATGAATTTAGGTGAATTCCTTCCAGTGAGCACAGATCCGATGCCACAGAATGTAAACAATCGTAAGCGAAATAGGACAGTCCCATGTCAATCGCTAATCCGTCCCATTCATCTTTACCTACAATCAAACCAACCACATCTTAACAAGAAATGCACAAAATATTTAACCAATCCAATCCCATGACATAGACGAATTAGCTTGAGCGGAGCAAAGCGAGCAGAGAGGAGCGGAGCGAAACGAAGCAAACGCATAAAAAGAAGCAATCTGGTCGAGGTTGGTCGCATAACGAGCCCATAGCCCATTACGCATTCAGGCGAGCCGCTCACTGTAACCTGATTGTGCCTAACCCGATATTGATAATGTCCATCAATAATGGACCGTGTTCACTGCGCACCCTTTTGTAACGAAAATGAAAAGCCCACGATTCACGGGAAAAGGTTCAGCAATTCTAAATGAACACATGTCATGTTGGTTCGCTCCCTTTTGTCCTTTTCGGAATTGATGAACATTTGTTACCGGAAATACAATAATAAAATGTGGAAAAAAACAAAGCGAAAAGTGTGTAATCAAGTTTTTTTTAAATAACAGGCTGCTCGTCTGTGTCCGTCTAAAGGTTTTTATTTTACTTTAATTTTATGTTGTTTTTTGAAATACCTCCATAAAATCTGTTAACATAATTTTTGATTGTATTTCAATTATTGTTTGTAGAATTATGACTTCAAAATATTTCCAGTTATAAGTTATTAAAGTAAAATCAAACACATAAACAAGGCATAATCAGCTACTAAGACAGCAAGCAGCCCCGCGCGGCGTTATCTCTCCCAATCGGACGCCCGCCCATTCTGCCTACATCCTACATCGCATCGAGCTGGGATCGCAAACTATTTATTCCGGCTGATTTGTACCGAACTCGGCAACTCGCCTTCTTTCCCTTGATTACTCGATACTGTTGTTAGGGTGAGAACTCACGTGGACTTACACGTTACGCGATAACATTATTAATTCTACGAAATGTGTGAAAATTGCGTTCGGGCTTCTATGTTGTGAAGAAGGATGAATCTAACTTGTGAAATATTTTGTAGTAAAACTTTTCAAATGCTTTTATCATGCTGAAATTTAATTGTCCTTGAATGTACATTGTCCTTGAACACAATTGCAGTAGTCAAAATCTAGATTTTAACGTAAGCGTGGTGACGTTCACTGTACTCCAAAACATGACTGTGTCACAAGTCACAACACAGTTCGCATCCCATCGTAGTGCGTTCTTATCTTTACTCACTAAGTAATAGCAGCCTTTGTTTGCTACTTCGCAAAGGTCTGACTCTGCTTCTTACTACTTCCCTCCCGATGGTTATTAGATTTACCTACTGTAGGTCATTCACTGCCGGAGCGAAACTAAAATAAGACTCCTGTAGATCAGCCTTTGATTAAGTAACTTGGGAAACTTTATATTAGATACAGATGGCTGACCCTTCTATTACGGCTATAGCAACATAACATATCGTCGAACCTTTACCCTGAAAAGGCTGGCAGAGGTGTATTTCATCACCCACACTTCGCCGGGTGATATTCAGTTACAAATGTGACAGAGGGTGAACCTGTCTCCATACACCGGGCTTAAATCTCCCGCTACCCGGCTACGTACATATGTTGGTCTGTAAGGTTTCTGTCTGTATTTTCTATGGGCCTCTTTAACTTGCATTGTTTGCAAGTAAGATTGCCTGAAATAAATGAATACATTATTGTTGTTATAATTATTACCACCGTTTTTTTACCTCATTAACCACATTTTTTTCAGGCCGATCACTACGACGCTACAACCCACACGTAGCATCGTCGTAGCGTGCAACGACATTGCAGTGCTACGAAGCGTGCTACGCGAAAACTGCCGGTATTTTCGCGGTATCAAAAACGGAAATAGAAAGAACATGAAATATTAGAAAAGCGAAAGCGTAAAGGAAGTATTTTTAATGCTCGTATAAATCATAGTTACAAATATACATTTTCCATTGAAATTACTAGTTTTCATTTTTGGACCGACACAATGCAATTTAAAACCCGTTTTTGTTCGTGAGTTTCAATAACACATTTTGCACCATCGTGTGGCGTAAACCACAATGACGTATGAAACCAAATGCAGCGTAAATTACCCGACCAATTTAACGGGGCGTTATACTAACGGTCAAATTCTAATCTGCGTGAAAATAAGCGTATTTGCGCGGTGCGCCAGTCGCCACAGGACATTCGCTTCTGATTTATAAAACATAATAAATTGTAAAAACAGCACAGCTGAAAAATCCGTCATCCATGTAAACAGTTATTAGACTTTTGTTGATATTTTTAGAAACAGCATGACAGATTTCTAAAAAAAAATAATGGGTCCACCTCCAAAGTATTATCTACCAAATAAAACAAGAATCATTAAAATCGATTCGATCGTGAAGTAGGTAATCGCGTGACATACGAACCGAGAACCATTCTTGACCGAGTCGAATTGTGATCCTCCTCCTTTTTCGAGTCGGTTAAATAATCGAGCCAACTGTCAACGGCAAAAACTTGAATTAAGTAAACAATTGTATTATTTTCTTCATTTTCCGATTGGTGAAATTCTAGGCCTACCTATTGCTCTAATTTCTCAGATACTGGTCGGGGTTCGATAAAACTAAAGGTGGGTTCCAGTCGGTCTCGTCTCGTCTTTCAATTCAATAAACTAATTGGATCGAACCCTGATATCCTTATACCTTTGTATATCCTATTTCTGCTAGGTCATAGTACAGTCAGCTACATAAACGTCTAAATAAACAACACACACTTTTATTTTGAAACACCAATCAAATTTGCGACTTTTTTATTTGTAATTTTTTTGTAACAGGTTTTTGTGTTAACATTGTTACTAAAATAATACGTTTATGCCTAAACTATAACGATTAGAATACACACAATTATATTTTAATATAATCAATAGGTGTAATATGAAATTAACAATTTGCATGGATTGGTGCTAAATCACATTTTATTTTAGGCTATATTTTACAAATTCACTGAAATAACGCAGTCGACTGTACAATTGTCCTATAAAACGGCAATGAAAAGCAAGCAGCTATCTGCCAATTAAGCATCGGTATCGAAATGACCGCAGACGAGCCGGGGAGCTTAAGCCGCTGTTTCATTAGCAAGACAGCGAATTAGGTCGCACAGTCGCCTAGAGTTTTGTACGTGCTACTTATAATTACTATTCGCTACATAGTAACATGTCAAGGAGAATATAATGATGGTTTTTGTCACTTAAAACACATATTTTCAACAATTTTATCCTATAGGTAGTTAAAATACTTCACCAAGTCTACAACAGCGAAGATTAATGGTCATCAAATTGTAGACTGTAATTGTAAAATATCTGTACATTTTTCTTTACGTTTTGTTTTTTTTTTTATTGGGAAATTAACGAATTCAAGTTTTTTTAGTTTTATTTAAAGAAAGACCAATCAAAACTATCTCGAATTTCACCCTGACCTTTGTAAAAGGTATCTACGGTAAATCGAGATCCGTACCTCTCAAGTCCGTAAAATAACATTCTACATTTACTAATTTAGTATTGGAATAAAACAATCGCTGCAATTATCTCCACGTAATTGAATCTGCCATTTTATATATCTTCTATACAAATACTAGCTTCTGCCCGCGGCTTCGCCCGCGTGGCTTACAGGAAATGAATGACTATTATGAATGAATAATATTTTAAGCGGTCACGCTCGCTCTCAATTAGATACACAAACTGACAATATCCCAAAACAGAGCAATAAGGACGAAGTTCTTTAGTTAACTAAACTATCTCTGGAATGAGAGTAGTAGTAGTAGCAGTATGGTATCAACAGAACTTAAAGCTTGTGTGAAAAGATAAAATTAGGAGACAACCAAAATTAGATAATTGATAGTAAATATTACTTACAACGAAAACCTACCTCAGTATTTCTTTGTAAACCATGTTTTTTGTTTTTTAGAAACACCAGGCTCTCCGTGAGCTTACACTGGAGCAGGCCACGTATAACTAACCGTGTGAAAAGCATTGCAGTAAATTATGAGTTTCGCTTGATATTTATTTATGGTCATGGGAAAGCAGACTTTGAGGGGAAACTGCACCTTTTTTTAACTCGAGGGAGGGTTTTCGGTGGTGTTAGAGATATAAGAGGAATCCTCAGCATAAACACACTCATTTGGATACCACACCAGTCAGACCATGTTGGCAGACCTTTAGTTAAGGCCTTCGAAGCAAAGGCAACCCGTATTGTAGGTTTTGTCTTCCTAATACTAAAGCAGCTTCTTCTATTTGACTTCGTCTATTTTTACTAAATACTTCGTCTATGACCAAACAAACACATAATTATAAATTCTATCTCTTAGCTACTTGATCTCTATTGACAGAAAATCTCTCCACTTGCCGTATGTAATCTTCTGACAGGCTTAGATTTAATTCTTTTTTTCCCTTACTGATGAAGTAGGTTTGAAATCTGATAGAATGTCAGCAATTTAGTTCACACATTTTACATGGAGATTCATATGGAAAAAGCAATGATAGCTTAGTGGAAGAACGCTCGTTTCTCAGGGCAGAAGAACCGGGTTCAATCCCAGCCGAAGGCACCACCAATTTAGTAATTGAGTGAACATAATAATTATGTTTGTATTTAATGTCATCTGCTACATGACTGAGCCCGGTGTACAGCGACAGACTCTCCACTTATTACATTTTGGACTAAATATCGTCCGGCTTAGTGAGGGTGTTTGCAATACACCTCTTTGAGGGAAAGGCGTGACGATATGTTATGTTATTCACAAAAGGCTGCTTCCTATAAGTTAGAATTCCAATATTTGTCGTCCACCAGCAAGCCATGTGTCATAAAAGCTAATTGAAAGTTTGGATGAAATACGAGTACGTCGTTGACAGAGAAATCGTCGTAGGATGATAGACCCCTAATCTTGTGCCGAAGTGAGAAAAGATGGTACCTAACACTCGGTATTATTCGGGTGAACTGTAAACAGATACTATACTCTATCTAAAGCGTATTCTTTCTTAATTTCAACATTTATTTTATTTAATATTTGCCATTCAAAGCACGAACGGTCTTCGCAATACAAAATAGTTTTTTCAAAATCCTCTGTTTTAACAAAATTAATAATCACGCCAAAGTAGCAAGAACTCGGTCGTAACACTTTCAACACGGAATAATAAAATGATTAAAAACATAACATAACAAATATAACTATGGGGTGCAGACTACAGATACATAGAGAATCCTCAAAAACATCGAAATGAAAAAAGTAGACCAAAAAAATTTTAGAACGCTTAATTTAAAAAAAAAACCATTTACAAACATACCAAACATTGCGGACAAACGTTTTTAAATGCTTAAGTTAAGACCTCTCAAATGATACCCCACATAACTATATTGCACGTGTTTCTTTTTGTAATCCCTCTTTCAGACCCCAACTACCTAAATAAATTTTTTTATACACATTTTCCCTATTATACGTTGACTATATCTATTTATATCTACGAGTATGTCTGCCGTTATCTAGATCTGTTCCAATTTTTAAGTCGCTAGCTATTATAGTTTCTAAAATAATCAGCTCACAGACAGACAGACATCAGAGTTTCATGATAAGTATCCTTTCACCATTTTAGTATGGAACCCCTAAGAATGATAACAGCGTCGTTTGTAGTGGGTTAATAACTCTCTCAGCAAAGTTTTCAGAGTAAAAATAAGCCCTATTAGACTCTGTTGGTGGATGATGATGATGATGATTTTGGAAAAACTGTGATACACGTGTCTCATGATTTTAAATGAAGAACATTTGTACCAATTTTTGAGTCAATCGACCCAGAGAATAAAAAGTTTCATACAAATTTGAACCCCCCTTTTCCCCCCTTTAGGGGTGGAATTTCGAAAAACCCTTTCTTAGTGGATGCCTACACTGTACAACGAATACACCCTCCAAATTTCATGGTTCTAGGACCAGCGGTTTAGGCTGTGCGTTGATATATCAGTCAGTCAGTCAGTCAGTCAGGACTTTGAATTTTATATCTACAGAAGAAGATTATAAAGAAAAATTTCTGAGTTTGTAAGTTTGTTTGTCGCGTAATTGTGGTAATCTCCTTAACTACTGAACCGATTCAAAAAATTATTTCACTGCTCGAAAGCTACATTATCCCTGAGTGCCATATCCTATTAAATGCGAGCAAAGTCGCTGGCAAAAAGTTAGTCGTCGAATAAAACTAGTCGCTCTGTCAAAGTCAAAGTCAAAATGTTTTTTTAAATAGACTCGGCCGCCTTGTTCGGATAAAGAGCCTCTACTCAGAAGAACAGGCAAGAAACTGAGGGGCATTATTTTTTAAAGAATTAAAAATGACAGTCTCACAAATTTTGGCTTACAACTAGTTAAGTAATATCTATAAACTCTCAACTGTAAACCTCGCGGCCGACGTCTATCCACCTATCCGGATTTTGTTTTCCTCTACAGGGGGGCTATTCCTGCGCGTGAGATGAGATGAGATTTTATCTTGGTCACTCTCACACCTATGACGTTTCAAACGAGAGCAACAAGGATGAAAAAAAGTGAGATGAAAATCTCAAATCTCCGAATAGGGCCACAGGTCGGGTGAGGAATGCGGCCTGTAGAGGAAAACAGAAATCCGGACAGAATTCGGACATACGAAAGCATTTTTGTCGAAGCTGAAGCATAGACGCTTCGCTCACTACCGCTTGCTCTATTGATTGTACTAACAAAGCCAGCTGCAGCCCGCGCGTGCTCGTGATAGCGAAACTGGGACGTAAACTCCAATTTGTTTCTTTGAATTTCTTTTGTAGTGAGGTCAGTTCTAATTGAATTGCAAAAAAAATATTTGACCATACTCTTTCTACTGTAACATGGTGCGGGTGTCAGCAGTAATATTTGTGTAGACAATAGACAACAGACAAATTTTAGTTGTGAGCAAAAAACAAGTAAGTATACAAAAAAACAAATATAAACGAATAATAACAAGAAAAATTAAAAACTATACTAACAATGTTTTTTGCCACAAACCGGTTCCAACTCAGCATAATGCCGGCTGTAGCAGCCAGCGCTGGTTTTCCGTTGGAACGTCACCCACGGATCAAGGCGGACACAGTACGACTAAATACATATTGTTATTTAGACTAATAGAACTAAAATAATGACCAATAACATATTAAATAGATAGATGCGCATATATTTTCTTCATTACCTTATTTGCTAGTTATTATGTAGTTATTCACGATTCCGTATTTTAGTGTAGTGTTATTTAGTTCGCTGCTGCTGAAGTTTTAGTGCTGTTTTAAGTCATGATTTGCAAATCACGGCAACTTTTAAAGGTGGGAACAAACGATATGTCTCATTTCTCTGATTAATAAAAATCATTTATTTTGGAACGAAAGGATAGAAGACGACCCCATGATAGAGAAGTACTGAACTGCTAAACTAAAACTCCATCCTTTTCTTTTAGAATATATTCTACTAACTGAATGCCCGCAACTTTGTTCGCGGTGATTCAAGGCTCACGACTGAGGTTTGCTCGTAAATATTACAAAGTAAGAGTGACGAACTTCATACAAACTTTATTCCCCTCAGGGTAGCATTCTAAATATATAATCTAGTCACTACGTCCAGGGATTTCGGCTGTTTGTAATCTGTCATTCAGTCTAAGTAAGGAAGGCATGCCTTTCGTAATATCAATTGATTTATCGATTGGATGAGCTTATTGTGTAGATGAGAATTAAGCAGCTTGGGATTATAGCATACTAGCTGCGCCCCGCGGTTTTTGACTAATGTCTAACAGAAACCGTAAATTTTGACTAATGTCTAACAGAAACCGTAAATTTTGACTAATGTCTAACAGAAACCGTAAATTTTGTCGGGATGAAAGAATGCCCTTTTCTGTACCTCTGACAACGTTTTTACAAAAGTTCATGATAAATATGATGTTCGGTTAAAGCATAACAAACAAACAAATGAACGAGTTAACTCACTATAATATTAGTTCCAGGATTAAGAATTTAAACACGTATGACAATCATGATGGGCTGATTTAAACATACATTCTCAAATCGCTGGCAATAAAATAAGATTTACGTAGCGGCAAAATAAATAAAAAGAATAAATGAAAGACGGGACCCAATTCCAGTCTGCATTTGGGCGACAAATTAAAACAAATACAATACTGGAAATTCCTAAAATTGTAATCTCAAAGGCAAAGAGCGTGCGCCTAACGTAGCAGATAATAACGAAACGCAAAGAAATCTTTTGACGTAGAAGAAACATGCCTCGGTGACGCCCTCCGCCCGCCCCAGCGCTGGGCGGGTGGCGGCCGACCGGACATACAAACGAACAGAAAGCGCTTTTTTCCATTTTGACTAAAAAAAGTTGACGATAATGTGAGAGGCGTTCAGTTGGGCGGAAAGGGCATCTGTCAAGAAGGGCGGAGAAGCGGAAGTTGTGTTTCTGAATACAGTATGACAACATTTTTTATCAGTGTCTGAATATCTTTACGATGATGCTCTCTCACATTTTGTTTAGTAAAGTGCAGCATAACATGACCAGTCTTACTATATTGTTGCTAGATAAATACCTTAACATGTTCCGCCTTAATAAACGTTGGATAGCCTCGGAATAGTTATAAAATGTTCTGTCTTATTCGAAGGAGTTAATTTTTTTTAAAGAAAGATAAAGACAAAACACTAAAACTGGTCTGAGGCTTTCCAACGTTTATTAGTAAGAAGGATCAAGTTTATATTTCGAACTTGAAGTATTGATGTTAGTTAGGTATTAAAACTTCAATTTATAACGGTTTATAGTTTGTTAGCAACATAATTTTATCTTTATAAAACTGTATATCCACACTATTCTACCGTAGATTTAGTTGGAAATGTTTTTGTTCATTCTACTCTAACATTGGAAGCGGTTGGATTAACCCCAATTAATTTTGTTCGAATCCACGACGTCATACTGAGCAGTAGAACTTATTGAACTTTTTGTCCAGTTCCGTCGTAGTATTTATAGTAAAAATAGTTGGACTAACTCTGGAGTTTTACACAGCTTAGTCTAAAGATTCTTATTTCGGCTGTAGCGTTTTGAATTGTGTTACTGTTGTCATTTATAGTAAGCATTGAACGGCCAAAAGGAGCGGTGGAAATGATACGGCGGAAACTCGCGAAGTTTTGATTTAATCTTTCTCGAGTTAGATTATAAGGGCTCTGCTCGTAGGGCTGCTTATCGGCGGAGAGGCCCTACAGCTGACGACTCATGTTTCATGAGCTATTTAAGGTTGGAGAGAATTGAAAAGTTTTAGGGGTTTGACAGGTGCAACTTTTTAGGAAGGTTTTTATCATCATCACGAGGTGCCATCTTCATTCTTAAGAATCTTAAGAAAGAGAGGTGCCATCTTCTTTCTTCTTCTTTAGAGCTCAAAAATTCTTTCATTTTGAAACTGTAGTTTTCAAAACCTGAAAGCAAATAAGTTCCTATAGGATGAGTGGCTAGCCCTGATGGCAAGAGTTTCGGCCGCCTGAAGGCCTCTCGCATGGCTTGACGATGTTTGTTATAGAACAAACGTGTCATCCAAGCCACGGTAGCGCTCAGTAATAAAAGCTGATAACTTCGATTTATTTTATGGATCTGTCATTTGCTCCCTTGATTTTTTTATCAATATCATTGTGTCAATTTGTTTAATGCAGAATCAGAATCAGAATACTTTTATTCAGATAAATATCTACAGAAGACAAAGTATGTATATATGTAGTACAGTATTTGTATTTATTGCAAATAAAGTACATTGTCACAAAACCAGCCCCAACTCAGCATGTTCCTGATTGTATACAACCAGCGCTGTTTTGTTATTTCGCCCGTCCACACTACTTATTACATTCATCGTATGCAAAAACTTAGATAAAATGTAAGCTGCTCACAGATGGATGTGCCAGCTTTCATAAGAAATTGTTCGGACCCCTTTGATGTTTATCTTTTTATCGTCTTGGTATGATAATTAAAAACGACTGCACCATTGTTTAAATTTTAGCCTTAACTGAACACATTTTTTTACTGTAAAAATGAATTGAGTTCAAGCCACTCCAAAATGCAAATTTATTCACTTGCGTTTTATTTCCAGTGACCTGCCTACCAATAAATACAACAATATCTTATTTTACAAAATACCAGCGACCTCCACAGCGAGCCGCAACGAAAATATTAATCATCGAGCAATTTCCCGACCAATATGGAGCAGTTTATTTAGTAACACAAGCATAATAAAGTATAGTACGTATTATGACAGGAGGTCCGTAACGTGAAATACTAACAAACCGTAAATAGTATCAATTTTCCGCAGCCGGAGGCGTCTTTTTAACAAGACTTAAGAGGATGGAACCAAGTTTTGCTCTCTTACTGGTGCATTAATTTTTATTAACTATTAAAAAACCACTGTAGAAACATTTTCTCTATTCAAACAATGTTCTAAATTAATTAAAATTTTAAAAAAATCGACAAGCTAAGAACTCTTTTTTTTATAACTTAGTAGGCTTGCGTTTGGCCGCAAACATGCCTGATGATAAGCAGTGATGCGGCCTACGATTGAGCACGCTTGCCCAGAAGAAACATATTCACTCGAGACTTGAAGACATCCAGATTATAAGTGTCAGGGAGCACACACTCTGGCAGAGTATTCCACACTCTAGCGGTCCGTATAAGAAATGAGGAACCAAAGCGTTTTGTGCGTGTTGTTGGTATAGCGACCATAAAACGATGCCGCTTGTTTTATAAAAGAACGGGCTAGGGAGAATAAGGTCATCTTCATTCCCCCACTAACTCACCTTTCAAACAAAAAAAAAACAATATCAAAATCGGTTTTTCCGTTCGAGAGCTACAACGCCAAAACAGAAACACACACAGACACGTCAAACGTTATTACCCTGTCGTTATTGCGTCGGAGTTCAAATAGATTTAAATGAAGTTAGTAATTTGTATTTCATGACAATATAAATTACCTAATGAGTTTAACATAATACTTTACATAACAAAGCATTGAAATTGTTAAAAACCAACCTTAGTGTATATTTTATGTATTCAAGTAAAAGTATTGCGTGCGAACCAGATAGAAAGCAAACAAAATTTGTCATCATCCTCTTAAGAGCCAATCAATTTGTCGAGTTCAGCGGACGGCTGTATTGTTCGCCGTGTATTACGAGTAGATGTGTTGCACGAAGAAACTCGATTCCCTTTCGAGTTATCCCTCCGTGTTAATCCGTCTATCGCACATATCATTAAAAAAATACATAGATATCGAAACAAATAAAAAAAACCTATGTAATTGAGTTTTTCTTTAATCAAATCAAAAATAATTTGTTTCAGACATAGTCCATAAGTGTAAATCATCACAATAAATCCGATATACTCGTATGTAATAAGGTAAAATAAAATGATGGTGGTTTAAATTTAGGTTAAAATACTCACTGAGCTATATTATGATTTAATAGAACCAAGTAAATATTAGTCATATGTGAACCGAACTTTATTTGGGCGATTACTTATTGAACTATCCATTGTTGACATTTAACTTATCGCAGAGCTATCAACAACAGTCTGTTAAAAATTTATTTGTTTGTTCAAGATTTGGTGAACTTTGGTTTAAGGTTCGGTGTTAACACTAAATCAACGAAAACAAGTATTTTGTTTACGCCTAGTTTGTTATGAAGAATTGTGATGATCAGGTGCAAAAAATACAGCTGGTGGAAAAACAACCAAAAACAGTTTAACCGGAGTAGAGTTTTTGAAATCATTCTGATTTTGAAAAAAAAATCTTAAAGTAATTTCTTAAAAAAAAACTGTTTAAGCGTGGATCTCTAAATATTTAGCAATTTACAACAACAACATTTTTTTTTTTGATTATTAAATAGCCAGATTAGTTCTCTAAAGTTTAACTAAACTATTCTTATTTGTGTACTTATTACGATAAAAAACAATAAAAACGGCAAGAAAATGTACCTAATTCTAGGCACCGACTTCATTTTACCATCAAATATGGTTTACGATTTTCAACTAGTATATGAAGTGGTTTAAGTAAACACGCATACACGTATGCGGGTGGAAAATCGTGGTAAGACCACGCCTTAATTGATTTGTATCCTTTTTTTTTTTGCAAATACAAAATCCGTTACATGGATCATTTTGGATTTTAAAAAGTAATTCTTTTAGTAATAATTTTATGGGCTATAGACGAATTAACACGGAGGGACAGTTTAAACTTGTAAATTCCCGTCTTCAAAGTAAGACAAAGAAGACAACAAACTAAAATTCCGTCAATTTTAGACAAAGACAGATCCGAGTTGAACGGGAAATCTTTAGTTAAATCATCGCACGCAGCGAGCGGCTTATAACTTCAATTAAGTCAATTAGTATCGCTAATCCATGTTAGAGTATTGTACGAGAACCTTCTCCACTAGACCCTCATCTGATATAAAACAAAGTACATACAAAAGGCTCATTCACTTAAGCACTCGCGATCCAGCTTTAAGAAGGATTAGTATTTTTATCCCTCGCTAAGTTTAAACGAAATATTTTTCAAAGAAAACGCTCGGGATTAACAAAATCTTTCTTAACTGTTCAAAAGAAAAATGGAATGTTTTGTAAAGTAATTTCCTCTCGATTCAGTGTAGCGACCTCTTCGGGACCTACTTTTAATTGATGGCTCTTAAGCCTTTAGACCTTTTTTACTAATTATGACAGAGTTCTTTATTAGGCGTGTTCATTGAACCTTAAATTAGTTGATCATATCTTCGATGTTACAGGTGTCTTGTTTTCTGGTCATCGCGTATATCATCCCGCTCACACCAATGTCTCACGTCATACGAGAGAGCGTGAAGGCACACGAACGACCATTACCGCTGACATAACATAACATATGTATTGTCACGCCTTCCCCCGAACGGGCTGGCAGAGATGTACAACACCCACACTTCGCCGGGTGATATCAGCCCCAAATGTGACAGAGGGCGAGCCTTTCGCCATACACCGGGCTCCAGTCATGTAGCAAATGACTTATAATACGCACATATGTTCACACAATGAAAAAATTGGTGCGTACCTTCGGCTGGGTTCGAACCCGCTCTCTCTGGCTTGAGAAGACTCGCCGTCTTCTCCGGCTGGGCTATCATTATAATATCTGGTACATCAATTATAATATCTGTTGGCGATGCTAGTTACTTACCGAGGCTGGTCGTGCGTTTTTGTCACTTATGTTACAAAAACACGTGCTTCCTTTTTTTGCCGTACAATCTGTTTCCCCGTGTCAGGGCTATCCGATCGCCTCGAGCCCTCAATCCCATTCCGATCAATTTTACATTCTAAAACCGTACCGTATGTTGATTACGGTCTCAAGGTACGAGCTCACACGCATCGCAGCCGGAGTAATTGAAGCGGTTCCTAATGAAACATAAATTGAAATTAAATATCCGCATATTTGGACAGGGCGAACGGATATAATACTTGCAAATTGTGCGACCTGTTCGCTGCACACAATTTAATACAAAGTGTAGCGCTTTTGAACTTCGAAAAGCAGCATGTTAACCTGTTTTACTGACTGTTTCTCGAAGTTCGAAATTGCTACCTTGTAAATGACTCACCAATCACGTATGAAGACTAACAGAACCAAATACACGTTATCAAATTGTGATTTTTTTAACTAAGTGTTCTAAATTGTCATTTCAAACAATTTGTAATTGCAAATTACAAAGATAAACGAAGATTTATAATGATATTTGATGAAAAATAAACGTTGTATAGCGTCGGAATAGTGATACAGTGAAAACACTGTTTCACTATTTTGTAGTGGTATAGTGAAAACACTGTATCACTAATTTCTTTCTAGCTAATTTTTACCTCGATCCAAAAAGAAAAAATACTGTAGATACATACAAGGCTATACAACGTTTATTATTACAAGGGCTAGTTATTATCTGGTACACTTATTTACTAAAAACAATCCGGTGAAATGTCAGACAGAATGTATTGTTTGACTCTGGTTACCTCAGTAATTACTGTTCCGACTTTTGACCGACCTCTGCACGAGGTACCTAAATATATTACAATGTTACTGTACTAGCCAATTAGCTCAAGCTCAACAAAAACTGGTCTGTGTTTCGTGGCTATAAATAATGAAGTCACAATAAGAAAACAGCCAAAAACTTCGTAAATTGTATTTCGGAAAACCTCCAATGTTCTTATTCTCCTAAAATAAACATTGCAGAGTTTTTTAAGAGCGTATATTTCTTTCAAGCGATAATTACCGCAAGATGGATGGAGGAAACTCCATTTAAATAATGAGATAAAAAGCAGCAACGAAATTAGCAAGTCGAGGTTTCTGAGAAAGTTGTGATTCGATTGAGGACGCTGTATATATCTAGCAAGATAGTATACAGAATATTTCCTATAATTCTAACTAATATTATAAATGCGAAAGTGAGTTTATTCGTTTGTTTGTTTGTTTGTAACGCTTCCACGACTCAACAACTTAACCAATCATTTTGAAATTTTGCATACATGTTGTCTGGGGTACAGGAAAGGAGATAGGGTACTTTTTATCCCGAAAAAATAAACGGTTCCTGTGGGACCGCGGGTGAAACCGCAGTTGAAACCTGTTTAGCGATCCCTTAATTTTTTTTTCAACTTGTTTTTTTTTTTCTCTTGCTCAAAACGTACGTCACTGTAACGTCTGGTACGTTAGCGAATATAAAATTGCATTAAAATATGGCGAAGATAAAATTGCATATTTCGCTCTAGGGGAAAAAGTATTATTTTATTAAATGGAACTAAAAGCGGCTACCTCTTCGGTAGAAGAAAGAAATAAAAAACATGGCGCGAAATCTTTAGATTTTTTTCGTAATTACTAATTTAATTGGTAACCGTAATTTATTTTTAATATTGGATTGGATTATTTTATTTTCTAGCAAGTGAAGTGAAAAGTAGAGTGTAACACACGGGGCTAAATAATGGGTCGTTTTAGCTCCTTGTATAACAATCTACTATTCTCTTTGTAGGTTTTTGAAATGAAATAAATCACTTGTGCATAAAACGGTTTAGCACTTTGGTCGCGAGAAACATTTCAAACAACGACCCTTTGTCGCATTTGTCAAAGACTTTACAGCGCACTCATTTCCTCCCAACATTTTCTTCCTCCAACAATTTTAACCAATATTCCGTGCCATTCCTCACAATCAGTACACACAAGTTGTGCTGAAAGGAAAATCCGACAAGCAGCTATTTCTCACGATCTTTACGAGCAAGTAAACAAAACGATGGAGCGCTCGCAACAAATCACGCGCTTCATTACGTCCTGTACATACACGATGGACTGTGTGTTGCTTCACTCTATGTTTTATTCATACTATGTGTTACGCTGGCCACTTCGAGATTTGCACCAATCGAATTACACACCTTAAAACATTGAGGTATAAGTACTACGTAATAGAGACGCTGTTCCAAACAAAAAATGTCTCGCAACTTAACAACGGTGGGGTCTGGCCGCTGTGCACTGAGCGCAGGTTTGCTGCAGCGCTAAAACTTTGGTTATATTGTCTAACCAAACTATTAAAACATACTTTCTCGCTCCGTACACAACCACTCAGCATGCGAGTCGAAGCCACACTACTATAGGGGGTACGGATTGCAGTACAGTGCAGTCGAAAGTGAGTGTTCGGATGATGAAATCTAGTACATCGAGTACATCGATGTCTTTAGAAGTGTTGATCAAGTAGTCCCACAATAAAAGTGCAAGGTGACGAAAGCATACCAATTCCTGTAATTCTAAAATCGAATAGCATTTGATTTTAGCTCCAATTTTAAGGTAAAGACGAGTACAAAGAAGGAGCCCTACTTCTTGAAGCACAAAGCCTATATTTCATTAAAGGCACCTTCTGAACGTAGCCGGGAGTTTACACGATGGAGCGTGTATTATTCAGATTATGTATTATTCAGCTAAACACAGTAGATGTAGACAGTATCAAAGATCTGCTCAAATAACTAGTTAGAAATCAGCTTAGTTATACCGTGAGAAGCTTAATTCAAATAGGTCGACTCAACCACTCAGGCATTCGCCGCATTGGCCTGCAAAACAAGGTGGACTAAAAAAAACACATATACATAGTCTAGCCATAAATATTGTTACAATACAAACTCCTTCGTTTATTTTTTTTTCTGCATTTAAATTTGGAATGCGTTTATTATGTTGAAAACTACAATCAATTTCCCGCCATTTCACATATATTTTTCGTGATTATTACTAAATTTACAACATGGAATGGGGTGTCAAAGATAACAGGATTGCAGTGATTGCGTTGCACGAAAGGGGTATGGAACCGTCGGTCATTTTCAAGACTCTTCAAAATCTTGGTATCAGCCGTATGTTCGTATATCTTAGTATCGACAGATATACCGACTCTTCCTCTGTTGAAAACCATAAAAGATCGGGGCGGCCGCGTGCGATGAGAACTACTAAGGCTGTTACTGCTGTTAAAGCCAGAATTCCCAAAAAACCCAATGAGGAAACAAAAAATCTTATCGCGAGAAATGAAGATACCCGCTAGGACTCTATCGCGTATAATAAAACAAGACCTGAAGCTTGGTGCTTATCATCGATATACAGGACATGCCCTTAATCAATCGCTGCAGTTAAAGAGAGTGGATAGATCAAAACGTCATATATCCCGTTACGCAGATGAAAGTTACAGATTTATTATTTTTACCGACTAAAAAATGTACACGATAGAAGAGCACTACAACAAGCAAAGCGACAAAGTGTACGCTCACAGCTCTAAAGAAGCTACGGAAGTGGTTGGAAAGGTACAGCGTGGTCATCATCCTGCGTCAGTCATGGTTTGGTAGAGGGTATCCTTTCACGGCGTCACAAAGCTTCATTTTTGTGAAAATGGGGTGAAAACTTTAGCCAAAGTGTATCAAGAGACCGTCTTAGATGGTGTTGTAAACCCCTTAGCAATACACTTTTTAAAAATCCACCGTGGAGTTTCCAACAAGACTCTGCACCTGGTCACAAGGCGCGAACTACCCAAGCCTGGCTGGAAGCCAATGTTCCGGACTTTATAAGGGCTGAAGACTGGCCCTCCTCTAGCCCAGATCTAAACCCTCTGGACTACAAATTATGGTCAGTTTTAGAGGGCATGGCCTGCTCTAAACGACACACCGACATAGAGTCACTTAAGAAATCTTTGAAGCAAGCAGTGGCTAAATTTCCCATGGAAACAGTCCGTAAATCCATAGATTCTTGGCCAGACCGACTAAAGGCCTGTATCAAAGCCAAAGGTGGTAATTTTGAATAAAATAATAGTTATATTTTTGTTAAGACTTCAATACATGTGTACATATAATTTTTATTAACATTGCATTACTGTATAAAAAAATAAATGCATTTTCATTTGTAACAGAACTTATGGCTAGACTAGGTACAGGCAGAGAGTGGGATGGAATGGACGTGTTGCCCCACATTTGTCAGTGCGACGAAAGGATTAACAATTGTGTGTCACAAACTGAATTGTTACGGTCACTCGTCCAGCTTACATCTCGTGACCGTGACTCCTCTCGTCATTATCGCATACAATGAATCTCTGTATTAACTTCCTGTATTGTGAATCCTCGTCACTGCTCAAGAAGGCTCCTTCTGGTCTTGACGAATAAATAATTCCTTGCGTGGTTCACGCGCTGTTTATGACAAATCTGTGAGCCTCTGAATGAGGCGTGTGATGAGAACGACGATGTATTGTCAACGTCAAACGAGATCTTCTACTAAATCTGTCGTAATCTGTACCATCGCTGTATTTGGGAACTCGATTCTACATAATTATGATGTAACCTGCACCCTTCCACAAATTGTCTATCTGGATGGACTGAAAAAACACGCGTCGAAAAAAATAGCGGCGAATTGTCAGCCCCTATGTTGACAAGAAGTACGATGCAACGCTAGTGTAAGACAGACAGACTTGTAGGTATAATATAACCATTTTTTGCGCAGTCGGGTAAAAATTGGCCTGTCACTTTTCGTTCATAAACTGAACGAAACTCTTTACATTAAAGTACCCTAAAGGCTGTATGTACCCTACTATGTCCTACATTGTCACCACATACTACGCTAGGGTATTACAACTACGCTATATTCTGTGGCCACACTTGTCGGAAGTGTTTTCGTCTGACGGGTACTTAATTGGATTTTGTCTTGTGGTGAATGATTTACTTCAATAGAGTTTAATTTATCTGCGTAGAGTTAGTAAATACCACATGTGTTTCAGAGTAATTTGTTTTTGAACATCTGTTGTGGTACTTACCTACAGTACTGCCATAATCATTGCCTATTTTCAAAAATCTTATTTTTAATAATTATCTCTCTCTTTGTTAATTGTTACGTACATATGTATATATATATTATTTATATATATTTACAAATTATATATTAATTTATGTATTATATGTACCTAAAGGTATATGTGTAGATATGTTTTACTATATTTTATTTGTTTATTATTGTTTTTCTTTAAGGCACCGACCGTTTGTCATAATTCGTTCTGTCCTGTCCATCCAAAGGTTGCCTGGAAGAAATCGCTTTAGGCGATAAGGCCGCCCTTGTACTGCCGAATGATATTTTATTGTTTAATTTTTCTTTATGTTTGTTTTACTTTGTATTTTTGGTGTGCAATAAAGATGTATTGTATTGTACTGGAGAGGATACTTACCTACCTACTATTTAGTTTGGACGATTTCTATTGAGCCTGCTATGCCTCATGGTTTTACCAACTGTACATAATATAAGTTTATTATTTATTTATAATCCAACAAAAAAAATGTTTGGTTGGCCTGCGGATTTTTGTGTTTCAAGTCTACAGTTTCCAAATATTTTTCATGAAATTACTTGATTGGCTCTTAAAAATTTAAACCACTGTTATTGCTTTCTCAAACTTCTAAAATATATTTTAGTACCATAATTATAAAAATAAAGGTTGTAAGAAACTAGAGCTAATATTAGAGAAACCAAATTTTTTTTTAAATTGCTAGTTTATAAGCATTCGAAATCACTGTTCTTTCTTCAAGGGTAATAGTCACATTGACCAGTAATGAGCCTGTTCTAACCTCACCGTGAGTTTTGATAGTTAACGTAAACTGTTTTCGTTTTCATTGGCTCCATACATTTACATAAGTTCCTTAAAACGTTTCCGGCATCCTCCTCCTTGCTCCGCATACATATTTCTTCTTTTATTTTCTTTGTCTCTATCCTGAACTATAATATTTTTTAACAGAATTCTATAAATAAAAATAAATTATTATGTAGAACGGCAACGAGCCGCGTGTCCGAGGCGAGCTCTGTAAACAGCCTCGCCCGATTGACGCTAACGATGTTTGAACATCAATTAGCGCCGCCTTTCCAGATGACAGCTATTACAGTGCTGTTCTGCGCTGATCGCGATTACAGCGTCAATCAGCGCCGATTCCCTTTTATAGTCTCGAATTTGCAAAATAGCGTGTTTACGTGGAAATAAATGGCATTGAAATTTTAAAGGTCACCATTTTACTTCAATGACAAATTTAATTCTTACTATTCGTTTGAGGTTAAATTTTATTGCTGGTATTAATTTATCTCAAGATACGTTTAGTCAGACACAGCGTCTTGTAAGTGTAGGAAGTTTTGTAGCATGTCATAGATATAATGACTACGTTACAGTGACTCAGTGTACCTACTTGCAACGCAACACTGGCCGCCAGAACTGAAGTTGCGTCCCAAGATAGACAATGTAGCAACATCCTTCGATTAGCCTGAGAATGGACGATAATCGCTCGAAGTTTTTGACCAATCAACCACGACCGCTCTGCCAAAAGTGCAAGACTAAAACGAATATTGTACAATGATGCAAATGTAGCAGTTTAACCGCAGGTGCCCTAGACAAGTAGCAATAGCTTCCAAGCGCAGAATCGCTTTTCTAGAATCGTGGCTGCTAATTGGACGAATTGACAATATTATGATCACGTGACATTGATTAAGCTCATATTTCGTTCAATCAGTAGCTAGCGTGCGAGCGTTAGCTACTGATTATGATAGCGTTAGCGACTCTAGCAACAAAATTGGTCGGAAGCGACTGCAACTTGTCTAAAACCATCACGCAGACTACTTCGTCTTGTAATTCTATTGCACTCATAAAAAAGGAAATGATGAAACGGCTCCGTCCTGCGAGTCGTAATAAAGCAAATAGAAAGAGGCGCCAGAGTGGCACTCAGTAACGAGACTGGATTAAAGGATACTCCTTGATGGCTGCTATAAAACTCCAATAATCCAATGAATGCAGTAAAACGCTGATAAACGGACAGATAGGGCTCGCACGCACACAGTGGCAACTTTACGGTTTATTAGCACTATTCACTATGATAAAACTCGTAAACTTTGATCATGGAAGCTGTGAATCTTTTAACTATTGATGCTTATTGTCTTTTTATTTATGCCTTTCGTTGTAAGATGAATTCAATAAATTATGAATTGTGAACATTCTGAGTACTCACATTGATCATTAATAAATAGATAGATAGATAGATAGATAAACTCTTTATTGTTCACACCACAAATAACAAAACGACAAGAGAAAAATTATAATAAAACTTATTAAATAGTGTAACAACTGGCGGCCTTATCACTAAAAGCGATCTCTTCCAGGCAACCTTAGGATGGAGAGGATACGACAAATTAAATTATATTTATAGATATTATAGTAATTAACTTTTAAGCTAGTCTTATCGAAGTGAACCACTTTTTAGAACATGAAATTGTAAATTTCAAGAAGAAGGGTGATCCTTCCTTAGTTTTTTCCGGCTAAAAACTAGTGCTAAGCTAAGAAGTAGTTTAATTACTAGTGGCTCTGTGAGCTGCACCTCGCGGCGGCGGCTGTCCTCTTATACAGGTCGGACCACAACCGATACTCAATACAATAACTATACAATACAAAAACTCTTTATTGATACCAAATACAAAATAAATCTAAACAAAACACTCAAAAATATAGGCGCAATGGGCGGTCTTGTCGCTTAAGAGCGATCTCTTCGAGACAACCTTTGGATGGAATAAAAAAAATACGATTAAGCATAATGTTGTATGTGCTAAAGAAAAAAAATATAATTCAGCAATGTATTTACAAATTTGAGAATTATAATAAACTTAAACAGTAATACCTACATAAATAATTACTAAATATACAAATAAACTACTCAGATACTCCGCGATACTCGTGAAATTTTGTGAGTACGTTCGATAATAAAATTGTACAGAGTTAATACAGAACTTGCTCACAAAGTTTCAAGAGAATCGGTTTAGAAATACGACCTGTGGACCAAGACAGAGAACCGGACGGAATTTGGACAGAGACCCGGACATACGAAAGTATTTTTGTCGAAGCTGAAGCAGAGATGCTTCGCTCGCTCAGGGCTCGCTCGGCCGATAAACGTTGTATAGCCTCGGAATAGTTAAACAGTGTTTTGTCTTCCTTTACAAAAATACAACCCGAACGAAAAAAAAAACTGTATTCCGAGGAGGAGATATATATTCCGAGGCTGTACAACGCTTATTAGAAAGCGGGAGTAGTCATGTCTACTTACGAAAAGCTCCATAAAATGCGCAATACATCTAAGAAATTAGTAATTTCTTCGAACCGCTGCGCTGGGTAAATAATTTTTCACTCTAAGCACAAGCAATCCAACCTCAAGCGTCGAATTACATTCGCAAACGATGATGGATGTCGTGTGATGAACGATCGACATCGCGGCGACGTGTCGCGCGACATATGTCGTGTCGTGTTGCGTCGTGCCGTGATTGATTCCAGCGGCTTTTTCCGACGTCATGGAAACTTAAGCCGGGTACTCATTTGCGGGCCGTAACTGTAACAATCATGGAAACAGAGCAACCAGTTTAGAACAAGGCAGAAGTTTGTTTAATTCTGTCAAATACAACTTTAGAATTGCTTATAGTAGAGGGATTCAAATGTGTATGTATGCAATATTATCATTAATGTATACTCTATAGGTATATGCCTAATAATATTTTTGAAAACCCAATAATTGTCGGCTTGTGAAGATTTGCAGCAGCCTCGTAAACGTCGGGCAGCCTCGGGAATTTCATGAACACTACGATTTGAAAACAGGAACCTGTTACGGTTCACTCATTCATTCAAAATTTAAAAGCGGTGGTGTAATGAACCCAGGCCTGAATGGCCTGGTTACAGTTACGTGTCGCAAATGAATACTCAGCTTTAGAGTTATGGAAATGGCTCTGAAAAGCCGACAGGCATGCGTTTTTATGTTTGACATAACATTATGAATGTCGTAAGAAAACTGTCGATTTTATGTTACGATGAAATGGGCTGGTACTAGAGTGTAGGATGGCTTGCAAATGGCTTATCTTCTTCTAAGGGTTTAGCTTTGAAAGTATTACTGGTGAGTGAAAAAGTGCTATCATGTGTGAACGAGCACTCGTGAGACGATAGTTATAACAAAAGTTACCTTTTGTTATAACTACCTTTTGTGCTAGGTACCTCTTAAGTTGGTAAAAAGTTTCAACGTTTTAACTTCACGCTCTCAGCCATTTTTAGAACTTCTACAGAGGCAACTCAACACAAAAGTTATAACTTCTACAGAGGTGTCGAAGTACGCTTGACATAAAAGCGCTCATATTTGATAAAGATTTAAATAGAACTGGAAACCTAATTCAATCCCAGATTTATACATAAGTGTGTGGGTGTGTGTGGAGTGTGTATGTGTGTATTTGTTCTAACATTTTGTGATGGCTATACGAATTTGGAATGAAAGTAGCTTAAGTATGTCCTAAATACACAAAATACTATTCAGAGTACTTTTTATCAGAGAAATTGCAATTCCCGCCCCAAAACATTTTCCGAGCGGCTGAATCATGTACATCATTTTACGCAACACTAACGCTCCCATATTGACTCTCCAAACTTAGGATACCCTTTAAATATTTACCTCCCAACTGAAGCACAGTACGACCAAGTTATCTGTAAAGTTAAATGAGGGAGCCACCTTCGTAATTTCAGAACAACACTCAAACGTCCGTAGCCAGTTTTAGTTCCATCATTTTGCCAAGTTCACAGATAAGCCTGTCGGGTCGTACATGTCGCTCGAACATAAGCCTTTTTGAGGCGGTTGCGCTAACTATGCTTCGACGCGCAACTTCCGTGGCTGTTCTTGTTAAATTTTAACTTGATACTAAACTCTCTCGTTCAAGGACTTTCGGGCGTCATGAATTAATTATAGCTAGGGGAAACTCTCGTAGTTTTCAGTGGTTCTATGATTTGGGCTAGTAGATTATATTGCTTCGTCGTTAATCAAATGTTATTGTAAAATTTGTTACGTTTGTTTCAACCTCACAATAGATAACGTTTTTCTCAAGTCAATTTAGTTACATTTCTTCCTCTATCCGGTGCAAGGAAATATATTTATTTAATTGTATCTTTTCAGGTTATTAACTTACCACTGATTTTTAGGGTTCCGTACCTAAAAGGTAAAACGTAAAACGTTAAGGTAAGACTCCACTGTCTGTCCGTCTGTCACCAGGCTGTAACTGTGATAGTTAGACAGTTGACATTTTCACATATGATGTATTTCTATTGCCGCTATAGCAGCAAATAATAAAAAAACAGAATAAAATAAATATTTAAGGTGGCTCCCATGCAACAAACGTGATTTTTCCGTTTTACATATAATGGTACGAAACCCTACGCGCGCAAGTCCGACTCGCACTTCGCCGGTTTTGCTGCCTAACCATAGCCCCCATGGCAAGGCGTTTATCAGCCCCAGCCAATAACAATACCGCATGACGACCACGACCGTACTGTCAAGAGCGTAGCGACCAAGGACTACCATACCGCCCATTTCAACGGCTTTTGGTCCGACCAAGAATTCCTCCAATAGTTTTTGTATGTTTATAAAAGAAAATCAAAAGGTAAGCCGTATAATTCCTTACCCTTTGAATTGAAAATTTCTCCGTTTTGTGATGATACAGCCATTCGCATTCAAAAACTCGATTACAAGTTATCCGCGGCCCTTTAACCACGGCTGTCATTAATCTGTAAAAAGTTCCCGGCGGCGCCGGCGGTGAAGGCCTGCTATCGCCGGGAACACCCGACCGGCGTCGAGGAGGCAACGCTACAGAGATACTGTCCAACTCTCGGCTTTTAGTTTTTGAAAAAAGTAACATTAAAAGAAAACCAAAATACCCCGCTGCAAAATGTTGTACCCTATCACTTCCAATATCACGACGATTTAAATGACACCTCACACCACCGCGGCATTACATGTCGAAATCCATCAAGCTGTTTAAGCTGTAGGGCGTGCCAAAGAAACCTCATACATACATACATACATACATACCCCAAACATACATTCATACTTACATACGTACATACATACAAACTAACATACACTCGAAAAACATAACTTTTGATTGGGTAATAAATTCTTTATCTTGTAAAATATGCAGACAGGGTGAAATAGAACGCCAATAAGCCACGATATAGTGCGTACAAGTATATCTATACTAATATTATAAAATCAAAAGTTACTCTGTCTGTCTGTTTGTAGGCTTTTCACGGGTAAACGGCTAAAATCAAATATCAGAATTTATTGATAACTCCTTTATTTAAACTTCACAATAATAATTGATAATTATTTCAAAATTTAAAAATTATTCATTGAACAATTAAGTACTTAAAGTAAAAAAGAAAAAATGATGGCTTGTATTTTACTCTCTCGCTCATTATTTTAAGGGTCCGGCGACCACTTTAGACTAACTTCGCATTAACTAAAGGTTTTCTATTGACATTTCATCTAGATGGAGACAACAAGCGAAGAGAGCAAGTAAAGGTACTAATGAGCCTCTAAACTTATCTACAGTGTGACAAATTGCAATTTTTATAATTTTGTATGTCTTTCGCACTCATCTAATCATTCTTAAATAACTAAGAATTTGCCTTGGATTATGGATTAATTTAAAAGATAATGACGTGGACAACCTTACTATGCAAAGGAGTTTTTGATTTGCTTTGACTATCAATTATATAACTAAGTCAAAAGTGACCCTTTAGAATTGCGAATATTTTTTCTAGCTCTATTTTCTCTTGAGGACGTTTAAAAAAAACAAGAACATAGGGAAGAATATACAGTTCATTTAATTTTACTTGCAATTTATATTTTTTTTATTTTGCCTAGGCCAAATTTACCGTTTTAATTTTTAACAAGTATACATTAAAAATATTAAAAAACCACCGACACTGATTTACATCAATACCGATTTTCATCAAACAGCTAAGAACACTCGACAAATTCACCTTTCAAACAAAAAAAAAAAAAAAAATTAAAAACGGTTCATCCGTTCGGGAGCTACGATACGAGGAGCACACACACACAGAGACACAGAGAGAGACACATCCAACATATAACACCCAGTCGCAACTGAGAACAGATACGCTCTTAGCAGCTCCATCTCGGAAAGGATTCTCTACTCGGTCCCTAGAGCGTCCTTGTAACTCCAGCAACCTGTCAAACTTTGATAAAAGGGTTTGTATCAGACACTAATTCGTCCATCATCCCGCGAAAGTGCGCCGTAAGGCCGCTATCCTCCGCTTGTAGGACATCTTGTTCAATGGGCCTCGCCCAGGGCGCGGAGCGGACCGCGGCGGAGTTTCCTTTTGGGATGTTTCTTTAATTTTTGTTTCGAAGTGTAACATTTTGTTAGCAAACTTTGTGGTTGATAAAATTAGAACAAGAAAAATAAAAAGTTACGTTTAGTACTTACTAAGGAATTTTGAGAGCTGGTTTCTAATTCTAGCTTGACGGTATCTGTTTTACCGATAACTGTCAATACATTTCAGTTGAGCTATGGTCAACTACCTACATTTGCATGAAACTTTCTTTAAAATAGGTAAGTAAATATTTAAAATGGTCCTAAAATAAATAAAACACCTAATAAGGTAAGCAGTAAAAAAATCTTCCCTCAGGATCAAAAAACCCAACCTAATGAAATTACATACCTTTTTAAAATAAACTTCAAAAATCAAGAAGTTAATTGAATTCGTCTGGGCGCGCGTGGCGTGGGCGTGGCGTGGCGTGGCGTGCCGTGTCCTGGCGTGGCGCAACGTGTTTCGTTCACACGTCGCGTGCGTGACCCACAAACTAAGCCCGGAGCCGTTCCCGCTTCCCGCCGGTAATTCACGTCAAACTTCCCAAAACTTCCTGAATTCACTTAATTTATTTCGCGCAGAACGCTACAGCGTTGAATGTAAGTTATTAAATTTATCAATTTTGTAGTTATGCTCGTTGCTATTTAACGATATCGTTCCAGACGTATCACCGACCAAGCGAGCGCTAGTTTATGCTTTAGCTTCAACAAAAATGCTTTCATATGTTCGAATTAAGAGTCCGGCGACCACTTTAGACTAACTTCGCATTGGCTTAAGGTTTTTTATAGCACTTACGTCTAGAAGAAGACTACGAGCGAAGAGAGCAAGTAATGATACTGACGAGCCTCTAAACTTACCTACAGAGTGACAAAGTGCAATTTCAATTTTTTTTATGACTTTTGTACTTCTGTAATCATTCTTAAAAATCTAAGAATTTTCCTGGTATTATGGATTCATTTAAAAGCTAATGATGTAGACAACCTTCTTATGTAAAGTAATTTTTGATTTGCTTTGTCTATTTATTGAATAAATCAGTCAAAAGTGACCCCTTACAAATGCGGATATTTTTCACAGCTCTATTTTCTCTTGAAGACGATTTTAAAAAAACCAAGAACATAGGGGTGGAAATATAGTTCATTTAATTGTACATGCTAAATTTCATCATAATCTGACAAATGGTTTCCAAGAAATTTGAGAAGCGCGTTTGTATGGACATTTCAGAGCATCGCGGGACCCTGAAGTAGGTACGGATCTCTATCTTCCTCTACAGTCTCCACCTCTGTGTCAGTGTGTACCAACTACTGTCTATTTTTTAAGTGATTCTCTTGAAATTTTTCAAGTTCAATAATTAAATAGATTTTTTTTGTAGAATCAGAAAAATAATTATATGTTATTTTGAAAAATTAACTCAGCAAAAAAAATCTGTACAATTATCGAAGCTGCTTACAAAATGTTACTAGAATCGGTTGAGGAATGCGACCTGTAGTGGACACGGACGTCGGCCGCGAGGTCTCCAGCTCCAGAGCCCCTCGTGAGTAGCAGTAGGCAGAATATTCACTTGATATCGGTATTCTTGAACTGGAAAATTGAAAAAGAGTGGAACTAAACGACATTATTGTCTGTTTGAAGCGTCAATGGAAGCTCTTTCTAGAATCGAATCAGTTCTTTTTATAAAATGGAGCAATCACGTGTCGCCGTTCAAAGGAACGCGCCGACCAACTTTCTTTGAGCTCTAATCGAATATGACTTTATGAAAGAATATCCTACTATTTTATTTTGTAAGAGCAAGAAGTTTGCATATTGGATAAAATTGCGAAGGTATTTTGTTATTAGAGTTATCACATGAACTATGAAACCTTTATCTGAATTGTTTCTTTGATTTGTCTAAGACGTAGTTTTGAAGATGAACTTTTGCAAAGTGCATTTGCGATGATAAACGTGTTTAAATAATTTGAAACGCGAAAAATGGCACACATCAAAAAGAAAGGATCGGCAGGAAGGTGACTCACTGCGATCTCCTTTCAGTTCGTCGGCCATCCTGCAGGATCCACACTTCCACCACACTGTGCTCTTTGAACCGTGACAATGCTCTTTCACTTTTATCCTGTGAGTTTGTGTGACTGTGTTTACACAGTAGTCAGAGTTCACGGGAGGTCGATTAACTAATATTTTCGAATTATTTAGCGGAAGCACAACAGTCGTCGACCGCCATTGATACTCCTCGTTTCGTGAGTTTTTGAAATCAGGACGGAGGCTACGATAGCCATTTCAATTACGATCAATTAATAGATTCGAATAAATATTTGGCGTAAACAGCAAAATGACGCCTGATTCAACAAAGTATGAAACTTTTTATTCAAGTTTAAAATACCTCTTCAATGAAGTTTCATATATTACATATTTCCTGTAAGTACTTATCTTCTAAATTGCATCTTTTGTCTTACTACTTAGAATATTTCCCTTTCTAATTATTTACATACAAAACATCTTTAGTTAGGTACCACTTTTTGTCTTATCTGTGATTGTGTGGACTTGAACAAAAGCTTATCGTTCACAAATTTCTAGACACACAAAGGAAACGAAAAGATTTCCGATTCGAAAAGATTGTGAATGCAAATGCTAACACAAAGTTATCCCAATTGCTCCCAGACGGACAAACATTAGAGGATAGAACCCTATTCAGACAACGCAACAATGTAGCATATGTTATGTAACTATGTACTTATGTAAATGTAGTGCAAATGTCACCGCCATTTAGCTTGATTTGCCATTAAATTATCAGTTTCGCCTTTTTACTAAACGGCGTTGTTCAACAAGTTTCCTGACAATATTCAGCCATTCAATCAAACGGCTTGGCAAGATGACTTGGATAGACAACTTTGTCTTAACCCAGTCTTTTAAGTTGAAGATTTGTCGGGTTGTTATAAAAAATAATAACAACGAAGACTAAAGCAGAGTAGCTCTCTAACAATCCAAGTCGTATAATACCACGTCTATCAGAATTGCGGTTCGTTTCACGGGTTTTCGGATTTTATTTTTATCATAATTAATGAAAAAACATTATAATATTCTATCAAAAATAGATTTTTTGTGTAATAACCATCTTATTGTATGAATAATGGCCTGAACATCAGCCAACCCGTTTTGTAAATGTTGTAATAGACGCTACGGCTGAATACCATTCAGGAAGCTAGTTGAACGGCGCCGTTTATTAAAATGGCTTGTTAATTGAACGGCTGATTAAACAAATTGACTGCGACACATATAAAGCTTCATATTTTATTTGCACTGTCCTTCACCTCTTCTCATTCCGCCTTGCGATATAATACTCGCATTAAGGGCACGATCACACTATACCACGGTACAAATACGAAGCAATAAAAATAATCTACGAAGTACCTTTAATAGAGATCTATAACGCTATGACGACCTGTGTAGCAAATAGCAGCGCCTCTGTCTTCTGAGCGGTCACTCTCGATCGCATTTTCTGCTAAGCAGATTTAAAAAATAAATTCGAATATAATGTATTGATTGGCACCTCCACCGTCACACCTAATCATTATCCTTGAAAAAGACCGCCAAAATGGTTGTAACCACAGATCAAAGCAACTTCTATGGTTGAAACTTTAAGGCGCTGGCCCACCGCGGCGCACGTTGGACACGGCCACGCGGCACATTTTAGTTGCGTGACTTCGTTGGTTTGACAACGTGGGTCTACGTTTCCACTGCAGCATACGCTATACACGAATATGAACCCATGACTATGTAGGTACAACTGTAGCGCAGCACAGTTTTGAATTATATGCCAGGCGTCGCTGCCCCGCCCGTCTCACTTCTCGCAGTGAAGCTACGCCGCTTTCGTATACCGCACGCACGGCGTGCATGGCGTTGAGATGCGTGGGTGGCTTATTCGGGCAAGCCTCGCGTGTGGCAATCTCATATTCATGCGTAGCGTGTCCGTGGGTTGCGGTGGATACTACGACTTAATTTTTTTTTACAAAGCGAAGCTAGACACACGTGCGTAGCCACTCCGTGCGCCGCAGTGGACTAGCGCCTTTAGTCGGTGTAGTAGTGTTTATGATGTCTGGAGGTAGATGAATAAAACTAGTTGTTGTCTGGCACTCGGTCGTTTCACTGATAACACAACAGTCGGAATAACCGGGTTGTATCAAAAGTAGATAATTCCAGTATCATAAAAATTAAATCTGTTTTGAGTATGATGTTTGTATAATGTATTTTGTGCTATGAGGTGATACAAGAATAGCGTAATCTGAAGGAACTTGAAGGAGGTACTACCCGGGGCGTTCCGGATTGGACAAACACTTCGACGGTAGATAAAGACACAACTGTTTGACAATTACACTTCAACGACTTTGCGACGGTGAATTGGAGGGTAGGTTTTTTGGTTTGCCTTCTTGGTAGAGTTTTCCAGTTAAACGCTTTTTTCTCGCTCTAAAAAGACGCAAAATCTCGCTTGTTACTAACTAAATAAGATCAATCAGCTTATTCGCATAATATATGTATATGAAAGTGCTAGGAGTAAAAGGGGTGGTGGCTTTTGGCTTAGATCATCCAGCATAGCAAGTGCAAGTCTGCTATCTATAGAGATCTATTAGACATTTAGCTAAAGCCATTTTAAGACAATAGATAAAGCAAAATAAAGTAAAAAATTAACGATACTCTGCCGACAAAAGCTGGGAAAAAATACGTAGATGACTCAAAGTCAAAGTCAAAGTCAAAATGTTTTTATTCAATTTAGGTATCAAAGATACACTTATGAACGTCAAAGACTCAAATAAATGATTATTAAACCTATCTTAGGCCTCGTACAGGGAGACGCGGGACAAATCAAACTTTTTATACCAAAGTGCGTAGTAAGTAAGTACGCGCCATACCTACTACGTACTAGATTTCGTACACAAACTTTCGTCCACCCCAGTGCACCGAAATCCTTGCAACTTGCATTAGTGTGGTCCCGGCACGCGTACAGTGTGGTTGTGTACGGAGCGGCGCTAATTTATTGGAATCAAAGTGTGATCCTGGACGGACGTAAATTATTATTAGCGATTCAGTAGTCACCGCTGCAGCAAACCTGCGGTTAGCCCACGGTGGGAGGACCCCTACTTGTTAAGTTGCATAATTTAAACATTATCAACATTGCATAATACGAGTAATAACTTTTTGGTTTGGATCAGCTCCTCTAGTGCGCAGTACGTTTATCTCGTTGGTTCGCGAGTTTTTTTATTTTATTGTTCTGTTTTCCTACCACTTGAAGCGAAGATGCATGTGTTGTGTGACGCCCGCCTCTCCTTAAACGAGACCTAAGTACGAGTATGTACCCTGCCTATCACTTTATTGCATGTTCAAGTGCGGCCATCTACCTGTTCAACAGTACTCAACACAACCGGCCCATAAAATATAAAACATTTTACTGTTCCGAGATATAAAGACGCAACAAACTCTTAAAATGATAAAAACCTATAAACCTTTTTATATAAAAACATTACCCTAATTTACGTATCTGTAGCCGCTCATAAAATTCCTTTGGAAAAACAGAAATAAAATAACGATATTATTATTTGAAAGTCCCTCGAGAGTCGAGAGGTGGACGTCGTTTGACATTTATGTGATCGAAATACTTATTACAACAAAATGTATCTAGAATATAGCTCCGTGTAGTTGTATCTAGAATATAGCTCCGTGTAGTTGTATCTAGAATATAGCTCCGTGTAGTTGTATCTAGAATATAGCTCCGTGTAGTTGGCGCGTTCAGATTTATGTTATGCGTAAGTTTAAAATCAGAGCAATGCGTCCTGTATCCTTACTATGAGTTTTGATAGTTACAAAAACTTTTTTCGTTTTCGTTTTTTTGGCTCTATTCATTTCAGTAAAGTGCCCCTGGCGGAAACGTTAAGGAACAAGGTGTAATATGTATTGGCCTAAATAAAAATTAAAAAGTTTACGTGCAATAACTTTAAAAACTCATGGTTTCAAACTACTGGCTCCTGATGACGAATGAGGAACCAAAGCACCTTAGGTGGGGACGTGCTAAGAGCCTAAAATCTGTTACCAAACGGTGTATCCTTAAGCCTTTTTGACAAATTTTGATTCTTGGCAAGATGTGCTCACAACTTCTGTCACGCTACACGTGTGGCTCTGTGAACTGAAGGCTTCGCCTAAAAAAAAAAAAACAAATCGCCGAAATTATTTTCCAAAAACTGAATTTACAAAAAAACACTTGAATAATCGAACCGGTTCACAAAATTTCACGAGAATCGGTTGAGAAAAGGTGACCTGTTGAGAAGGACAGCCTAACACACGCCCACCGGACAGAAAGTATTTTTGCCGAAGCCAAAGCAGACACGCTTCGCTCGCTTACGCTCGCTTGGCCAGTTCATTTACTCATGTTGTCATAATATGTTTAGAAAAATAATACATCGTTTTTTTTTTTTAAGAAATCAAGCATATTTATGACGTTAGATCAAACAGAAAGATTATACAAATTACAAAAAAAACACTATTTCGATAATTGTATGTATTTACTTTCGGTACCTACTTCAGTCAAGACCTTACACCTGGCCTGGACAAAGGTAATTATTTAGAGTGGCGCAGGATTGAAAACATTTGCTTTGGCTCTGGAATTAATGCTGAGGAGCCCGAAGAGGAGTGGAGGGTGCTCAATTTTGAGCAATTTGTCCTCTGTCAGCTCTCCTCGAGATTGCTCTTTATCGGAGATGTAACGAGCGTCGTGATTGACATTAAATCATGATTTTTGAATACATTTTGTAGCCAGATTATATCTGTAGCTTTCAAAGATCTGGGAACTGAGCGAAAAAAATTAGGTCTGTGATAGCTTTACAGAAGTAATTGTGAATTACTATTTTTACCATAGTTAGTCAGTTAAACATTAAAAGCAAGGTGCCCTAACACACAAGTCAAGTCAAGTCAAGTCAAGTCAAAATCTTTATTTGCATGTTATTGGTACATGGTCTTAAATATTAGGTCCATCCATTAACAACCGTCAGGCGTGCAAATTAATACACTAATTATTAAATTCAGAATAACCATTATTACATGTCAATTATTTTACTAGAAATTATTACTGTAATAAGTATAAATTATATAAATCAATAAAATAAAATTTGGCAGTTAATTAATATATATAGTACCTACATAACTAGCTCCAGATGCATGTCTGTCCTATCTTACATTATTATATTTATAGTATAAACGTGAAGACATTTTCTTTAAGAACTCCTCGGTTTCATACAAGCATTCGTTCACCAACCATTTCTTCAATCTAGTACAAAACTGCCTGTATGGGAGCTCTACCAACTCTTCTGGAAGAGAATTGAATATCAAAGCTGCCATATAAAAACAATTATTTTTAAATAGCTCGAGTCTTGGCTGAGGTAGCTTGAGACGAACTCGAGTGGCAGATTTTTTGTTCACATTGTCATAAAGATCAAAAAGCGTGGGGTTATTACGCACAAATTTCGTCATTTCAAATATGTATAGGCAAGGAACTGTCAACAAGTGATTTGACTTGAAGACTGGTCTACAGGTGTCATCCCATTTCATGCCATGTATTGCACGAACACATTTCTTTTGTCCGATGTTTTTTTTTTAATATTGCAAGAGTTACCCCACAAAATGATTCCGAAATCAGAAATCAGAAATCAGAAATCAGAATTTATTGATAACTCCTATAGTTACACGTCACAGTTGAATATTTATAATTAAAAACGAATGTCAGAACAATAATAATTGATAATTATGTCATTATCAATTATTATTGTTATTCCGTACCGAATAATGGAATCGACGTAAGCGTGATATACAAACTAATATTATAAGCGCGAAAATTTGTATGGGTGGATGTTTGTTACTCAATCACGCCATAACGGCTAAACAAATGTGGATGAAATTTGGTTTTATAGATTATTATTACCACAATGTTTTCATAATCAGCGAGTAACTCTGCGGACCGTAGCTAGTTTAAGTATATTTTGTATACTAGTTCGCTCCGCGGTGTTACCCGTTCGCGGTTAGCCCATGTGTTAATCCAGAGAATAAGCTACCCTACCTCCATACTAAATGTCATCAAAATTCGTTTACTCGTTTAAGCGTTAAAAAGCAACAAAAAACTCACACACACCAACTTTCGCCTTTTTTTATAATAAAAGTAGAATTCTATGTGTTTTGAGTTATCTCTCAGAAAATATAGTTTTTCCATTCGTATTCTGTGCGAATCCAGTTCCTTTAAATTATGGACGATAAAGATACACTGCATCAGAATTATTTAGTACAGAACAACAACATACTCTTAATCCGGGTTCACTTATCTACTTTGAAAAAGAAACGGAATAATTTATCTTTGATCTCTCGTCATGGGTTTACGTACATTTGATATGTATCTTAGAACGATTCTGTTGAGTCACATCACATCAAAGGTGCACTTCGGAACCTCAATCCAATATTTTATCAAATCTTATGTGTTGGGTACCTCTGGAGAATGAGCGGATTTCCATGCGGGCCCCATTGCGGGCCCCATTCGTCCACCAGTTTGGTACATTTGTATGGAAATGAGCGGGTCGCAGGTTCCGGCTCTTCGCCGTAATAGTGAGAGCTTGCGACCCCCATTCAATGGCACAGGTGGAAGGAAAAGTATACGACGGAAGAGCACAATATTTCCTTCAATACTTTAGTTCGTGGGTGAAACCGCCGGCCTCGTTTCTTTGTTTTTTAAATGAAGCAGAGAAACACTCGAACCGTTTATTCAAGCAATGTAGGTACGCTTCCGAATGATACTCTCCAGGGCATTCATTGTGAAACATTCAAAGAGAACTGATGTAAGAAGTAAAAACATTTTCCTAAAATGCGCAGCTTCAAATGTGCTTAATAACGAAGCAACTTTATCTCGTTCGGTAACTTTATACATATTGGCTTACTTACGAGCACACATCGAGCCAAACTGAGATATTTCCTCGTAAAGCACACTTTTTCCCTCTTACACGTTACGCACACATTGATGCTCCATTCAGGGGAGCGTTGCGGCGAACATCGCCAAAGCCGGTTGTATATCTTGTTGATCGAAATTGATGGAATGCTATTCGATTGCCGCGCAATATACATTACATATTGAGCTCTGTCGGATCTGCACAAACATATTCCTCACAATGATAAACACATACATAAATATGTGCGGATGTATCCGACCTTTCTTCCGGTTTACCCCATATTTTGCAAGGGGCCGTAGGGCACCACTATTACACGAACAGTTATTCGGTTCCATCCACCTCTGCGACTTGCGATTGTTCTATCGTAACTAAAGGGACATTTTCAGGTTTACACAGCCCCGTGGAACCTCCGTAGATACAATGTAATTTAGTGCTATGACCTCGAAAGGCATGCTCGGTGTAGCGGAACCCATACACTAAAAAAAGAGACACACGAATTCCGGAAAACATTAACAAGATGTTTATCGTCGTCCCTCTCCCCCGCATCAAAGGGAAATAAATCAATTATGTTTTCTCAGCGGTGAAACACAATCTTCTGATAAAAGTAGTCTTTGATATAAACATTACCTACGTAAGCGACGTCTTCGCCTTTTATGGTTTAGTGTAATGAGTTTTTGCGCTTTGCACTGGCTTTATCGGATTCCAAGTAATGGGCGAACTTGGAGTCACCGCGGGGTTCGCGAGTATAAGTACGCGCGGTTCTCTCGGCCTCTAATATAAGCTCAACAATGGAGCGTCTCGAACATTCGGCCGGTATCGCGCGATCGGCGGAGTTATAAAAGAATATGTGCAGATGGTATCGCGTTCATCGTCCAATATGTAGGTTAATGGTGACAAGTTTGCAGTCGCGACACGTTATATCTCTTTTGTTAGTCGCCGGATACGCGCAGACGGTATCGGATGTTGCCAACATGTTTTGGGTCCCTGCCTAAAACGTCTCTTCGTCTTCCAGTTGAATTATTAGGGCGGATCTTGCAGGCGAATTCTTTGAAGTATTTCAAAGGTTTATCTATTGACACTATCGCGGCTCGAGCGGCCCGACCCGACCCGCGTCCCTTCGAGCGCTATTCACGTCGGCTGCGACTGACGCGAGGAAACTATTTGTCTTCGCGACAAAAACTAACTCAGTTTTTCTCATCTTAACTCTGGCGAGTACAAAAAGTAATTTATCGCGTCGAGAAGGATCTGTAAGCACGGCGCTCGACGCGTCAAGGATATGAGGAGGAGTTAATTGAAAAACTTGGCGTTGGCGTTCCCTCGAGAGGTCCGGACCTCGACTGGCATCTATTCAGGCGGAATCAGAGCTCCCTGTATAACTCTTCGATGTTCGTCCCGACTCTATCCTGATTAAATTATGAAGCAGAGCGAGCGCGACACTGTTGTATTCAATTTTCATTACTCGAGAGTAAAAAACATTTAATCAACTTCAACAGGAAGTCAGTAATCGTGTTAGGTACTCGAGTTTAATTAACGTGTTTCTGGTATTCGCGAGCGTATTTTTATTGTTTCGATAAAATGATTGTATAAATGAATCATATCCTGAAATTTGGAACGAAATTCGATGCTCGCTCAAGCCATGCACTACGCGATTCTACGAATGGCATCGAACTTTATTTGCTATATTGCACGTTAAATATGATGGTGACATTTTAAATGTGTGTGACGTACACAATTAGGCAGAATTCAATGCTAGATCACCACAATCCGTCGTGTCGTCTATATCTCACATACCACCAGCGCCTAAGCGCGGATATTGCAGGTCTGGTGCAGACTGTCTCTCTTCATCGACTCAGTATTAGCTATTCAGTGAGCAGGGTATTGATGTGTCGTTGTCGTGTTGTTGCAGGCAAGCGTCGCGTGATGGCGCATGGAGTGCTGGCGCGCGTGGTGCTGGTGCGCGGCGCTGGCGCTCGCGGCGCTGGCGGCCGCCGGCCCGCGGTACAGCTCGCGCATCGTGCACACGCACACAGGTACCCCCGCCTCCATCGACATGAAACAAAATAACTTTATACATATCTGTGCGCTCCTCGCGTGAGGCTGGCCCGTGGCCGGGGCCGTGACTGTTCTAAATTCACGTGTCGGCCCGCACTGTGTCTATTCTAGAGCTACGAGCTGAAGCGTGCGGTGGAGTTCTAGCAGCCGTTGCTGATGCATCTGTTTGTGATGCGTAATTTTCAACTCTATTGAAATTACAACTACTTACTTAATTACCACATTTATATTTAAAATAAAGTACTACTTAATTTAATACTGAAACTTCCGAGGCAGCGATGGCAGCCTAGTTGGGAGAAGGTCCGCCTCTAAAGCCAGAAGGAGCGGGTTAGAACCCGGCCGACGGCACGCACCAAATTGGTCATTGTGTGAACATTATGTGCGTATTGTATGTCATCTGCTACATGACTTTCATTTTTTTTTCATATACTTGATATTGAAATTTAATTGACACAGTAATTCAGGAGTGTCTACTACGTAGTGATTTCATAGAGATAAATAAAGTCAAAATACTTACGACGCACTTCCAATTTTTGAACATTAAATTTAGATAGCCTGGAGTCATAGTTCATTTCAGTTTCAGTTCAAATTGGGCTGGCATAATAGAAGGGATGATGATGTATACCTGAGCTTAGTAGATAGACAATAAGTATATCTGATGGAGGCTCAGCGCTCGGCTCTAAGATCATTTGATTTCTCAAGTCACGCTCGGGAAAGCATCGGCTCTATTGTTGTGGCAACGCGTAATGGCGGCACCTCGCCGGCGAGCGATTTAATTACTTCATCTGCAGCTCTCTCCCTACATATTTATGTAAATAGTTCATGCCATTTAGAGTACGGTTCAAAATTTACATAAATCCATACCCTCGGAGATCATACCGCGCCTTAGCGTGATCTCCTCTAATTCCGGCGCGATCCCGGGACAATCCAATCAGACCGGGCTAAGGGGCGCAATCCGGAACATCGCCGCAGAATGACATCGTTACGTTTGTACACGGCATCAGATCAAATTAATTATTGTTGGGTCCTTTGAACAACCGGAGAATGGGATAAACGATACCTTCGCAACGGTGGGGCAAATGATGCGGCCAATTTATACGAGCCTCCGCCCACGGGTGTCGGCGCTCGGCGCTCGTCGCTCGTCGCCCGCGGCTCGTCGCAACACGCGGAGGCTGGCATTCAGAGACAGCTGCCAGAGGGCCGAGCTCGCACTTATTGCGCCCTATATTATCAATAATGATAATTGTTTATTTCAGGCATTGGTTGTTATAAAATAACGACAGGGGACTATAAAATCATAAACTCCTTACAGACTAACATACATAATATTACATCTATATTATTATCTATATTCTGATTATTATCTAGGTATTTAAGTTTTATTATTACTTTAATGCTCTTTGCTATTACTATCTACCGAGTTACCAAACCGTGTTCATTACCAAGCCACAAAGCTGTTACAATCAAGTAACATTAAGAAAAAAAAAAAAAAAACAAATACCCGGCTGTAAAATCACGATTCAAATGACACCTCGCATGTCGAAATCCATGAAGCTGTTTAGGCTGTAGGGCGTGCCAAAGAAGCCTCATACATACATACATACACTCAAAAAAATAACTCTCCTTCTTGCGCAGTTGGATAAAAACAAGCAAAATTAAAGAAATTGCGATAAAGTGACGATTTCTTTTCTGCCAAGGATGTACTCGTATTGTAAAAACACGTGCGAAGCTTACATCTGATGATATCTGTAATGATGAAGCTTAAATCAATCAGTGCTCTTAGATATAAGTAAATTTACAACCCACCTATGAGTATTAAGCAATCTAAGTCCAAAAACATGCACACTTTGACAATCAGCCTCAAAGGAGACAATTCGGACCTCCGACCGCTATCTACGAATCTCAGCCTGTGTATTTACTATTATATTTTATTCTGTAGCCCGAGTGGCCGAACTAATCGCATCTCGCCAGCCCTGTGAGTGGGATTGATGTGCCGGAAAAATATTTGAAGCAACATAACAGACGACATGTGGGCGTAGGAAGTTCTTATGATAAAGTCGAAGGTCATTGAGTGTTAGGCATATTGTGGGCTTACCAATCAAAAACTGAAATACTTACTGATTGTTGTAGTGTTTTTTTGCAAAAAACAATTCAGTCGTAATTTACTTACCTAATATTCTAAATGTGAAAGTGAGTTTGTTTGTTACGCTTTCACGCTACTCAACTGGTCATCATGAAATTTCGCATACGCGGTGTCAGGGGTACAACACTACAACGTAGTGTCATCTGCACCATTTATGGTGCATACGGGACATCGGGCAGAAAAGGTAGATTACCTTTCATCATTCAGGAGCTAGTTGAACGGCGCTATTTAGTATAATGGCTAGGCAACTTGACTGCGACATATACATGTACAGCTCCCCATACACCCCCTCGCACTTCCTGCACGCGCCTCGCCTGCCCACGTTGCAAATAGTCGGTCTGAAGTCTCCCGCGCTGCCAGCGCGCGCGTCGTTTTAGTTTGAACTAAATTTTGTATCGTCCGTTGTTGTTATTATTTGATTCACTCTCTCTCTTATGAGCTTCCACCAAACTTTCCTGTCTTCCGCAACATGTAGCGCTTCATAAATTGAAGTGTCCAGAGCGAGCGGTGCGAATCTGATCGGACCAACGTATCGGGCTGCGGCCTCGTGGCATCTTTCCGTCTACTTTCCGTGTCACCATCAACTTTTCCAGGTTTCGCCTTGTTTCCTAACAATGTGGCCGAAGTACTCAAGAACACTTTAAGATTTTAGAGAGTCTAGTCGTGACCTTGATCTGGTATCCGCTATAAGGAGTCTCATGTGACGTAAATCGATGACTATATGTTTTATACTCACCGTGAATAACAATAGTAAATTTAACAGCCATAGTTTCAGCTTCATAATTTTTACCCGACTGCGCAAGAACGCATTTTACGAGTGTATGTATATATGTATGTATGAGGTTATTCTGGCACGCGCTAAAGCCTTAGCAGCTTGATTGATTTTGACTTGTGAGGTGTCATTTGAATCGTCTTGATACTAACTGGAAGTGACATAGGGTACAAAATTTTGCAGGCGGGTATTCGTTACTTTTTGATAATATTACTTGTTACTGATCCTTCTATTTCAAAAGTACCAGCTCCAGTATGTCAGTACCAATGCCTCCTGGTTGATCATCAGGAGCAATCCGCGGCATCATAGTGGAGCCGGCGTCCCGGCGCCTGGAGCCAGTGGAGGTGTTCCTGGGCGTCCCGTACGCGGGCGCGCCGGCGCGCCTCGGCCCGCCGCCGCCGCCCCCGCCCTGGACGGGCACGCGCCTCGCCGACGCGCTGCCGCCCGTCTGCCCGCAGACCTTCCCGGACATATCCAACAGGTTAATAATAACGTTTTATAAAAATATGTGTAAGGTCTTGAAGGTGATCAGGAGATCATTTTCAAGATCTTACAAATAACGAGGGGAAGTATACACATATACTTCCAAATTACTAGGGAGTAATTTGGAAGTATATCTGTGTTAAGTCCTATAGATGACCCCTAGTAATTTGAAACTATATCCGGTAGCTGGACCACTGGTACCGTAGATATGTACGAGTATGCCAGCGCGCGCGGCGGAGACGATTGGTACTAAGACCACGGGAACATATAGCGCCAGTGGCGCCACTGACAAAATCCAGTGGTCCAACTACCGGATGTGTAACATCTTAAAGAAGACCCCTAGTAATTTTAAGTATTTGTACTCGTATAATTATGACCTTAAACCTGATACCCTAGCCATTTGAAAGAAAGTACATGTGTTAAATCTTAAAGATGACCCCCTAGTCATTTGGAGCCATGCTGTTTGTGCAATGAAACAATAAACAATATCCGACATAATGGCATAGGCTCAAATAGATGACGGTACCGGTTAGCCCTAAGCTTCTAATCTTAGGTAGCCTTAATTTCTAATCATAGGTATCTCCTATGATACCTATCTTATACCTTTAAATGAGCAATTCTTGTATATATATATATACTAGAGTTTGCCCGCGGCTCTGCCCGCGTGGAATCTATTGCATAGCAATTAATTACGTATTATGTAAATCCATTCAGTAGTTTTAGTGGTTAAGTAACAGTTACCTACTAAATTAATAGTACAGTGATGTAAATAATAAAATGTTGAGCAAAAACATAAGTATTCTTGTTTATTGTTTTATTTTCCTTTTTAATGTTAGTTTTGTAAAGACACTTTTCCGTTGAAAAACAGAATCTAGCTGTTCAAACATTTGTTTTGCGTTTTGGCAATCTTGTATGATCGATAAATGTTTGTCGGTTATACATTGAATTATTATAGCCTTTGCTTTTGAGTCATCTAATTTTAGTTTTTGTTCATACTGGATATCTTTATTTTCGTATTATAATATCTGTAAAACCTGTTTTTCTTCTAGTAAGGATTTTACTCTAAACTTCCAGTTAGAATAATTTTCGCCTTTTAGTATTGGCAAAATATTGACGTTTGTGTACATTTTACTTTTGAGATATTATTTTCTCACCTTTATCCTTTAAAATGGCCCATAACCTTATGTTGGAGCAAGGTTTCCAATAATATCTGCTTTATAAGCACGACACGTTATTTAACAGGCTTTATTTAATATTATACAGAATTACAGACATTAGCCATTAATAGAATTTTCACACTGACACTGCTGGATTGACACTGTTTAAAAAAGAACTTCCTCAATAAGATAGTTTCTACGAAACTATCCAATGAGGTAGTATTCTCTTCAATTTGAACTTGCGATTTTATCTTGCTTATTATACAAAAATTACACATCCAAAACCATAAATATTAAGTTTGTCGCTACTCCCGAGGTCAAGGAATCGAATTACATGCAAATTCCCGAAAAAATGGTAGTTGTTTGGGAGAAACATGCCAAGGAAGTTTTGTAGAGCGCCATCTCACTCCATCTTGCGTTTTTATCTCGTTCTGGTTTTTCACTTTTATTATATAGATATAATTGGAATCTCGGAATCGGCTCCAACGATTTTCATACAAATTAGTATATAGGGGGTTTCGGGGGCGATAAATCGATCTAGCTAGGAATCATTTTTAGAAAATATCATTTTATTCGTGTTTTATCGATAATCAATCTCAACTGAAAAATATGACTCTTCCTGACATCTATTGGCGAATAATAATACTACTATTTTTTGTGAGCAACTAATTGCTTTAACTACACAACAGCAGATGGCGTTGTTAAGTAACACGAAGTCAATGAGTGTTTGCTTTGAGGTTAGACTAAAATCAATTGTTTATTTTCCAAAAAACACAATTAAAAAATAAAAAAAGATACCGAGCAAAGCTCGGCCATCCAGGTACTTATTGTAAAAAAACAATAGATAGACGAAGAAGAAAAAATCGAAGAATTTATAAAATTTATTGTTTCAGGAGTGCTGCACTAACGAAAATGCCACTAGGAATGTACAACGAGTTGAAAGCTACCATTCCACTCCTGTCCAATCAGAGCGAAGATTGCCTCTTCCTCAACATTTATGTACCCGGTAGCGGTAAGTCTTACAATTTTTTTTTTCACTAAGAGTAAAAACTCCAATTATGAATAGTATAGCCAAAAAATTATAGACCACCAGCCAGCACCCATGTCTAGGCGCCTATGGTCCTCATACGACGGGTCAAATAAGTGACCCCGCCGTCTGCCACTTCAGCCGCAGAGTATAGAGAGAGCGGCAACGAAATACCGACATCGAAATAAGAAAAAACTTATCATCAAGGATTATACAACATAATAGGCTTTAAAAAACCAGATGCAACTACCAAAGATGTTCTTTCTTATTGTAATGTTCTTGCTAAAACCGTAACAAAATATGACAACATTGTAATAATGACTGGGTGTAATGACCCAAACCTGACCACTTTCATATCTGAACTAAAAACTGCCCTGAATTTACTGAAAAGTTGTAATGTTTTTGTAGTGAATATTTTGCACAATGAATATATAAAAGAAAATAAACTAAATGATCAAGTTAGACTCCTCACTAGCACCTTTGACAACTGTGTTTTTCTCGAAACTACACATAATAAAGCAAACATAACACAACAGATAATTCAACATGTGAACACAGTCCAATACAGAAATACATTTCTTTCTTATAAGACGAACAGACTGTTAACAAATCCAGCTATGTCAGACTCCGTAAGCTCATTCAAAAATTCTGATTGCATGTTTACAAAAAAGGGTACAATTCCCTATTATTTCCGAAAAATACCAGGAGGCAAAACTTCGAACAGCTTGTGTGACCAGCAGCCTACAAAGCGTTTTATTACTGATTACTTTATCCCAGTTAAAACAAAACCCAGCTCTGCTCAGGAATTGATTAATGAGAATGATAGGCCATGCGAGTTTTTTCGATGCTGATGGAAAATATTCTTTCACTGTATTCCATCAAAATATAGCTGGGGCCTTGGGAAAGGTACAGGAGCTTGAGGTGGCGCTAAATGAACTAAAAGCACTCAATATATTGCCCTCGGTAATTTGTCTTAGTGAACATCATATTATCAATGGGGATGAAAATTACCTTATGCTTAATAATTACTCTCTAAGAGCTATATATGCCCGCTCTCATCAGCGACGGGGAGGCTCATGTATTCTCTGTAGAAATGGGATGGAGTGTGTAGAGTTGGATTTACGTGACTTATCGGTTGACAACTGTTTTGAAATATGTGGTATTGAAATAAAAGATCTAAAACTTTATGTATTGTGTGTTTACAGAATTCCTAAAGCTGACCTAGTCATATTTTTTAGAAACTTAGAAATTATTTTGGAAAGACTAAATAAGAAAGACTATAAAACTATTATATGTGGTGATTTTAACATCAATTTATTGCAGGCGACAAAACAAAGTATTCAAATCACGCAACTTCTGTCTAATTTTGGTATTCGATTCCATATACTGGACCCTACTCGTCAACATACATGTATTGACAACATTGCTAGCAATATCTTAAACGTTATCGGTAAAACATATAGTCTATGTCTGTCTGACCACGACACAGCACAAGTTGCAGTTTTTAAGAATTTAATTGTTAAAAAAATACCTGTTTCCTACTTTAAATATGTAAAGGATATGTGTAAGGAGAACAAGGATAAGTTTTATAATGCTATAAGTAGTTTGTCTTTTTCTGAAGTTTTTACAATCACTACCGCCAATGACGCATTTAACGTTTTCCATGATTTTATTACATTATTTCACCGACTTTGTTTCCCTACTATCAAAATTAAGTTAACTATAAAATCTGGAAAAGCAAGAAGCATATCTAAGGGACTTAAAATTAGTTGTAAAACAAAGCAAGCTCTGAGATATAGATACTACAAGACGAAAACACCTGAATCCAAAAAGACATTCAAATCGTACTCGAATATATTTAAAAGATGTCTAAGCGAATGCCAACTAAGAACTAATGAAAAGCTTATTACTAATTCTAAGAACTGCTGCAAGGCAACATGGAGTGTTGTAAACCAAGAGATGGGTAAAATGAAGCCCAGGGAATTTTTCGACAAAATCTCTGATGGTACAGTCAGTATTTCTTCGGGGTCTGATATCGCTAATTGTTTTAACAATTATTTCATAAACGTTACTGACTCGAATAATCCCTCACCTCAGCTGCTAAAAATTAATTCGCAGCAGTGTTTGAATACACATAGCAATAGTATATATTTAGAGCCAACTACACCAGACGAATTGCATAAAATTATAATGTCCCTAAGAAACACCAATTCAACAGGATACGACAATATTTCGACTAGTCTCCTAAAACTAGTGTGTCACCACATAATTGAACCTTTGTCCTACATAGTAAACCTATCACTGGAGCAAGGATATTTTCCGGATAGGCTAAAAATCTCCGTTATTAAACCTTTGCATAAAAAAGGCTCTAAATTAGACAAAAATAATTACAGGCCAATTGCTTTAGTTCCGATAGTATCAAAAATTTTTGAAAAAGTTTTTTACAAAAGACTCATTTCTTTTCAAGATAAATTTAATATACTAGTTAATGAGCAATTTGGTTTCCAAAAACATAAATCTACAACGTTAGCTACCTATCACTTAGTTAAATTAATACTAAACGGTCTAAACAATAAACAAAGTATGCCTTCTTGTGGTTTATTCCTAGACCTAAGTAAGGCATTTGATTTTGTTAATCATGATATTCTTTTAAGAAAAATGAACTCGAATGGTATTAGGGGAACTGCAGAAGATTGGACTAGGTCATACTTACAAAATAGGCAGCAACTAACACGCATCACTAAACTTGACCAACACACTAACTGCTTGCAGGAATATGATTCCGAGTTGAAGTTCAATCATGCTGGTGTTCCGCAGGGCAGTGTGCTTGGCCCAGTATATTTTCTTTATTACGTAAATGACCTACCTGCTTCAATCAAACACAGCAGTATATTATTTGCGGATGACACAACTATAGTAGTACAACGTCAGAATGTTGATACCTATGAAAGTGAGATTAAAGACTGCTTAGCTGACATTGTGAAATGGCTTACCTCTAATAAATTAAAAATTAACTTATCTAAAACAAAAATAATTCAGTTTAAAACCCATCAAAGAAAACTGCCCTCGTTGAATATCACGCACGGTAATGATTTAATTGAACAGGTGAGTTGCACAAAGTTTCTGGGAATCACTATTGATGAGCATTTGACATGGAAGGATCACATTCATCTATTACAAAATCAATTAAATGCTCTTGTCTTTGCTTTAAAAAGGTTAAGACAATGCACCTCCCAAAACTCTGTAATGACTGTTTATCATGCCTATGTTTGTTCTATTTTGCGCTAAGGCATAATTATATGGGGCAACTCTAGTGACATTAAAAAAGTATTTGTAGGGCAAAAAAAATGCATACGTGCAATTTACGGTATGAAATGGGATGAATCATGTAGGCCAACCTTTAAAGCTAATAATCTCCTGACAGTCCCTAGCTTATACATTTTTGAGATGGCAAAATTTGTCATGAACAACCCCACGTTATTTGAACTCTATGACAACATTAACAAGAGGTCCGCCCCTCGAGTTCGCCTCAAACTACCTCAACCACGGCTCGAGCTGTATCGGAAAAACTGTGTTCACATGGCTGCCTTGATTTTTAATTCTCTTCCGGAAGAGCTAATGAACATCCCCTATAGACGATTCTGTTCACAGCTGAAGAAGTGGTTAGTGAAGGAGTGTTTCTATGAAACCGATGAATTTTTAAATAAAATGACTTGTCGCTTACATTTTTATAATTGGGCTTGCAAATGACTTAACTATAATGACATTAATATTTGAAATGATTATAATGATTTAATATTGTTTGAATACTACTAGACTCATAATATTGTAAAAATTTTGCACGACTAGTGTCGTTAATGGCTGAACATTAATTTTAATTCTTTTAACCTTATTTAACCCATTGACATGCAAATAAAATGATTTGATTTGATTTGATTTGATTTGACATGCCTTTTCCTCTGTGGCCTCACCGCGTCCGCCTTCAAAGCGATGGTGGCGACCTCGTTTGGGCCGCAGAAGGTAGGGAAAGTGGCATCGACACACCAGCAGTCCTCTCTAGCCGTATAGGCGTATGGGCCACGTATACGACACTGCATCCCGCCTTCAGTTATGGGGCTGCCCATACAGACCCGCACCCTACATAGGCCCCAGTACTTAGGTACTAGATGGTCTTTGGGTGAAAAGCCCAAAGAAGCGGCTTCCACCTCGAAATCCTCTTTGCTTTGCCATGGTTGCCAAGGCCACGGCTACTGAGCCCCCCTACCATGACAAAAAACTGCACAGAAACGAACGCGTTTCTCTGAACTCTTTAATCCATCTTATATTATTTTGTAACTATGACAAGTGTCTGTATGAGCTGTAGGTATCGCGGCTGGTGCCTGTATGGCTGTCTTCCGCTACAAGTCGCATTTCTTAACCGGTTCTTTTGAATTTTTTCGAAAAAGGTAAAAACTTAATGTAAAAAAACAACATATCTCCGCCATTTTGAAGAAATTCCAAAAACTGAATCGATAAAAACAATCTGTGAGTATAGTTATCACACAAGCCTGGCCACAAAATTTCACGAGAATCGGTTGAAAAATAAGACCTATAGAGGAGGACAGCCATACAAACACCAGCCGCGATGTCTACAGCTGACAGAGCCACTAGTCATGGTTACGGATACAAAATAATAAAAGCCTGTGGAATTCAGAGAAACGCGGGGATCTTCATTTCTGACCAGTTTTTGATGTTAGGCTGACTTTCTAGAAGGATCAACTATTCTTATGCGTGATCTGATGTAGATATGTGTGTTGTTAAGGTGCGCGCGGCGTGGAGGCGCCGTACGCGGTGGTGGTGTGGGTGGGCGGCGCGTCGCTGGAGTGGGGCGCCGCCGCCGCGCTCGACGGAGCCGTGCTCGCCGCGCGCCAGAGCCTGCTCGTGCTCACCCTCAACTATAGGTTAGGACTATTAGGTGAGTACACTATCACACACTGAGCGTCGCTGGAGTGTGGTGCCAGCGCCGCGCCTACGAAGGCGCCGCGCCTACGAAGGCGCCGACAAAAAATTCAATGCCGTAGTCATATTCTGATTCGAAATGGGGGCAATAAGTCCTGCGCTGACGTCCCGCTTGGGGTGTATTAACTGTGTTGTGTTATGCACGACTGCACGTACATGCTTACAACTTTTAATATACCTTGCACCGTGTACTTTATTGTAGGTTATTTAACACCGGGCGTGAAGTCGGACCCGGTGCAGCAGGCGGGCGGCGCGGCGCTGCTGGACGTGACGGCGGCGCTGCGCTGGGCGCGGCGCAACATCGCGGCCTTCGGCGGCGACCCCGCGCGCGTCACGCTCGCGGGGCACGCCGCCGGCGCCGCGCTCGCCAACGCGCTGCTCATGCTGCCGGAGAACAAAGGTAACGTGAACAAACCCATGGTATGATAAAATACTCCGCTAGGTATAGATCTCGGATTCGAGTCAAAAATGTTCACGTGGGCAAGATGTAGTGACGTCAATCGATGCTTAAGGAAGACCGAACGAAGAATGACGAACGAACTAAGAATGATACGATGACGAATGACTTCATCACGTGTTGGCTACCGGAAGGCTGGACCTTGTTTTTTTGGACCATGATCCAAAAACAATGTCTATGGTTCCGGGAGTTCAAACCCGACTACGTCACTCGTCATTGCCATCGTCTCTCTCGAAGTTGTAAATTACTTATTCTGTTCTTATTCGCTTATGCATCGATTGACCTCACTGCGTGTCGCCCGTGTGACTGTTTCTGTCTCTGAACGCTATTCCTGGCAGAAAATATTAAAATACCATGGGTAACGCTTTACAATATAAAACTAAGTTATAGAAGAACAAAAACAAGAAAAACAAATGTAAGTTACAGTCATAAAATAGAAGATAATGAAATTAATTATTTACCTAATAGGATTAGGAGTAGTTAAGTCTCGCCAGCTCTCAGCTTAATGCACTACCCAAGTTCGCTTATCAAGTTTGCGGAGTTTGCCCAGTTGAGTTTGTAATCTTCCTTCAGATTTCCAAGTGTTAAACAAGGTCTGACCGAAAAGTATTCGACCTGCTTTTACATCTTCACGGTAAGGTGCTCGAACGTTCTTTGAAAGGCATGGACGTCAGCAGTCAAGCCTCACGAACTTATCGGTTGCTCGCCGACACCTACAGGACTTACAGTTTAAGCACAGCGTATATTTGTTAAAAAGCCTCATGACTATCAATGCCGGTGTCCCTCAGGGATCAGTTCTCTCACCAACATTGTTTCTTCTGCATATCAATGACTTGCTTGTACCAGGCGTTCATGGATATGCAGATGATAGCACTATTGTAGAGAGATACCTATCCAGTGCACAAGCTGGGACCTTTGAAACTGAGGTACAAAGAGAGGCGATGATTTGTAGTACAAATATGATTCTTGTCATGTTTGTACTAAAAAAAACAGGTTGGGGAAAAAGTTTCGCATTTTTTAAGAAAATTCTAAACATTTTTTAAAATAGTTTATTTACATTTAACTAAAAGTAAATTACATTTAACTACAGGTATTATTTCGTTCGATAACTTTTTACCATCTTGTAGGGACATGATCCCATTGCTATAGTACATTTTGGTACTTCTGATCAAAATACCGCGACAAGTGGTTTTGGCAGTCCTCTCGTGATGTTAACCTGACCCTGCTTAAAGAATTCTGAAGAGACCAAAATAGATCAGATCATATATAGTCATAATAGATCAGATCAGCCCGGATAGATTACATTAGCGAGGCCGAAGGCCGAACCATAATACTAGTTCTATTATAATACCGCCCATAATACTAGTCATACTATATAAAGTTAATTCTATTATAAAACTGTAATAAGACTGACGTAAACTATAGGAGAACCACGTAGTTACCCATAGTCTCTATAGAAACATCCTAATAAGTATAATACCTGAAAACCAACAGCTGTGTAATTTTATAATTATTTTTATCCAGGGTTAATATCACGGGTGCTACTCCTTAGCGGTTCAGCGCTGAGTCCCACAGCGCTGGCTCCAGACGCTGCCCTCACGAGAGAACACACAGCGCAAGCGTTGAGGTGTATTCCTGAGTCGTCCAATGATGAGAACTGGTACGACGTAATTCGATTGATGCACTGAAGAAAAAAGATAAAAATATTTAGAAAGTCTGCATAATTGACCAAGCGAGCATCAGCGAGCGAAGCGTCTATGCTTTCATATATTATGTCCGGATTTCTGTCAGAATTCCGTCTGATTATCCTTTTCTACAGGGTTCAAAATGGCGGAGAAATCTTTTTTTTTTTGAAAATAAAATGTATATATCCATTTTTATCCATTTTTATTTTCCAAAAAAATACTTTACGAAAAAAAAATTCGAACCTGCCGACAAAATTTCACGAGAATCAGTTGAGAAATGTGAATTGTAGAGGAGTACAGACGCCAGCCGTGAGGTCTTCAGCTCACAGACCCACTAGCATTATTAATGCCACTTTTTTAACTAGTTTAAAACCACAGAATAGCACATAAATATTTTAAGAACATTCAATTCATAGATCATTTATTTAAATTTAATTTATGAAAACCCATTCCATTGCATTACGTCATTCAACTGACACTAGTTGATTCCTGCGTTATTTCCACGCTATCCCGCAGGTTCGCAGAATGCATTCGCGAGCGTCCCTTGGCCGCTCTCTTGGCAGTGGAAGCCCCCCGCGCAAGGTTCCTGGCCGGCTGGGCTCCGTCTCTTCCCACAGTTAAAGACCTCCCCTCACAAGGGCAGCCCCCGACCCGGGCGCTGCACGCCAGCGAGGCGTTCCTAGACTGCGCACTCGCTGTAGTGGTGGCCACTACTGAAAGCTACCACTTCTTTAGTGAAGAAGATATCAGGCACGGATTTGAAGAGGAACATAGGTGAGAGTATTTTTGTTTCACAGTTTTTTTTCTCTTAGCTTGTAGCTTGTATTTAAATCCAATTCAATTCAATTCAATTCAATTTATTTATTTCAGAATCCAAGTCCATATACATAACATCAATTGCATTAGAAAAAAATAATCCAAAATAATAATAATTAAAATATCAAAAATAAATAATCAAATTCACACAAAACAACATACACTCACAAAATATAATAACAATAGATAATACACAATAAAATATTAAAACAAAATTATTTAGGTAAATTAAAATTAAAAATTACGTCACATTAGGTACATTAAATCAAGATTATCTTAACCTAAATTTTGGCTGGGACCCGGAATGCTCAATATGGACTTTGGTCCAATGCTGCATAATTGGGCAGTCCAGGTCCATGCGCCAGGCGAACAGCTGTAGGTAGCTGTTGCAGCTGCCCCGCACGCGGCGCATCAGAGACGCCACTCGTTTACGCAAGATTGCGGCAAACCCGTCTATATGAGACTCCGCAAACATCCCAGATGCGCTACAGTACGGGGGCAGCCTCATCAGCGCCCTGAAGGCGTTATTGTACTGGGTGCGCAGGGCTATATAAGACCTCTTGGTATGTTTGACCCATAGGCTGCACGTGTAAAAGGACTGGCAAAATGCTCGAAACAGAGTCGTCTTTACTTCTACAGTACATCGTGCGAACCTACGGGCCAACATGTTCGCCCTGACTGATAATGCCCTGCGCTCCCTCTCCATATCCAAGTCATCTGCGAGCGTATCGGTGACCCAATGGCCCAGATATTTAAATTGTGAGACTCTCTTAAGTACACTGCCGCTTAGTGTGACTGGTGGGACAGTGTCATATGTTTTCGAGCCCGCTTTAAACACTAGAAGCTCGCTTTTGACAGCGTTATATCTGAGCCCGTGAACCTCCGCATACCGCTCGCAGATGCCAATGAGTTTCCTGAGGGCCCTGATCAATCCCTCCAAGAATGTTACAATATTACACAGAGCTAAGATTTTTTCTGCTTCGCAATTGACCAACGAAGCGTGCACGCTTCGTGGAGACTTCTCTGTCCCATGGGACAGAGAAGTCTCCATCGAAATTTAAACTCCACAAGAGAGAAAGAGGTCACCCTACAAATAAAATGTCAGTCAATTTTTCTTTTGTCATTAATGACAGCGAGCACCGGGAACACGCGGAAATTCCTATGATTTATATTTTTACTAAAATAATTATAAATAGACGCAAAGGAGAGCAATTGTAATTAAATGCAGTTATGTCATCTTGTGAGCTCAGCGATTGTGATGTGAATTCAAGATGTAACCCACAAAATTTGTCGTTTCATTAGTAAATATGATATTTCCATTGTGATGTTTTTGTCTAAATTTTGTCTAAAACATAACCTAAATTGTTTCCAAAATGTTGTTTCCTAGATGAAAGTAGAATTGATGATGAAATTCAGCATAAAAATATTAGTTAGTGTACGCTCGATTTTCACTAGAGATGGATAAAATGATGACGTCATTAATATCGATAGTTTTTCAGCAAAGTTCATTAGGAGTGCAATACAAATATATACATAAACAAAACATACGTTTTTGATTCAATGCCATAAACAGTAAATTGACATTCTTCCGAGTTCGTACTTGGCAATGAGGCGTAAAACATTAAAAAAAAATAAGTACTTTCAATTTCTGATAATAATTTTAAATTCAATTTACAAATTTTGGGTGTCTTACATCCAAGTGTTAATAATTTAAATAAATATAATTATGTATGTAAACTATAGGACAAAAATAAATAAATTACAAATAAAGGAACAAAACCAATGAATTAAGTATCATTACTTCGCCTAATCCAAATACGAGTAAAATTGGTCAAAGGTCACAATTCGAAGCGAATTACTAGCTTTAAATTGATCTTATTATTTACTTTTCTTGCGTTAATTTCGATACTGATATCTAACTCTTCTGCCTAGCTTAACACCCGTTTAGTGGTTTATATTTTTTCTAGCTCAGTAGCAGTGTTACTTAGAAAAAAAAAACAATTTTGGTAGGCTCAATTGGTAGGCGAAAGATTATATTTATCGACAAGCACCCGGAGGACCATTTTTGGTCAATTGATAAAATATCAGAAATCAGAAATATTTATTGACCATAATAAACATTCAATGTCACTGGCAAGTCATTTTTACAAAAAATATCTTAAAATTAGGTAAACAGTTAAAAGTAAAAAGTAACATACTTGTAATTGTTCGTTAAAGAAGAAAGTTAATAAATTATTATGTCAAAATTTGTTTTGTTTGATTTCGGTACAAAAATGAGGATTCCGAGAACTCAAATGACATATATTCACTTATTAATAATTAGTACTTTTCACAACACTAATTATGCTCGATAACGCTCTTCTGTAGTTTAGTATTGAAGGTTGGATAACTAAGCTTTTCAAATTAGGGTTCGTAATAAGAAAGACAACAGAAACTGGTCCAGCGTTTAGCTCATGAAGGTAAGTAACAAACACCTGAATGAACGCTCAGACCAAGGAGAGAAATCGTCGCCTGACTCCAAACTAAGCGAAGCTCGTACTATGGCTGCCAGGGATCGGTATACATCCAAATGTACTCATAAATACATACTTTAAGTGATTTTAATTTAATGGCAATAAACAATTTCTGTGTTAACTTTTTATTCGTTATTTCTTCGTCAGGAACCGCATCCTCCGCACGTACGTCCGCAACGTGTACCGCTACCACCGCAACGAAATCTTCGCGGCGATCCGCAACGAGTACACGGACTGGGAGAAGCCCATCCAGCACCCCATCAACATCCGCGACGCCACGCTGGAGTCGCTGAGCGACGCGGCGGCCGTGGCGCCGGCCGCGCGCCTCGCGCAGCTGCACGCGCGCCGCGGCGCACGGACATACTTCGCGCACTTCGCGCACCAGACCAAGGACGCGGACTACCCGCAGGTACGCGGCAACTCATTCACATTGTGGACACCGAGGAAGGAAACAACTATCGCCGTACGATATATTTAGTTATAAGTATCATAACCTAAATTATTACAATCTACCTTTAATACTAATTTCATCTATACCACGACTCTGAGATGCGCCGTACATAGAACGTGCTGACGATCGAACGAGTCGGCACAACATCTCAGAAATTCCGAGCGAGCAAAACTGGTCGAGAGCAGTTTCTTATTTCTTCTTCACCTTTCAACCGACTTCATAAAGGAGGAAATTCTCAATGCGATAGTACATTTTTTTTGTACCTAAGTTACGTGATCATTCCGTCAATTGCGAGTCGATTTTGATGAATATTTTTTTTTGCAGATGACACATCACAGCCCCATATAAATTTTACCAAATACGGTCAAACATATTTAAAAAAAATCAACAATAGTCTAAAAATTGTTTACGAAATCCAATTGGATTGACGGGATGTCGGTTTTTAATTTTAAAAGTTTATATTTTATTGATAGAATTTTTTTGTGAAATTAGTTATAAGTATGTGAAACGAATCATATTTTTTCCACCAGCGTTTAGGCAGCATTACCAGCGAGACCCTGCCGTACTTCCTAGGCCTCCCCCTAGTGGGCGGATCACAGCACTCCCCCCGGAACTACTCGCGGGGAGACGTGGCGGTTGCGGAGGCCACAGTGGCCTTGCTGGCGGCCTTCGCCAAGACTGGAGACCCTTCCACGAAGGCCGACGAGCGGCACCATGATGCGACCACATGGCCGAGATATGAGCTTAATACACAACAGTATCTTAGTATAGGTGAGTAAATGTTTTTTTTTTAGCTTTCATGACAAACAAGAAAAACACCGAATTTATCTACTCGTAACAGCAAAATGAAATACATAGTAATCTCAATTTATCATCTCGAGCATTCATGCTCACTATCGAAGGCACCTTCTTGCGGCGGCGTCGTGTGTCGGGTCGTTCTCTTCCCTCAAATATGGTTGAGGAGAGCGATGGCTGGCACATGCGTCATACTCGTGATCGGGTGCTGCTTGCGGGTCGCTGGTCTGCTCGCGGTGTACTCACAATGCATTAAGTAAATCTGAAAACCTTTAACCTAACCTTAGATTAAGACTTAATAACTAACCCCCCTCTACCTGTATTTCCCTTAAATAATAATTTAAGATTTATGTTAAAAAAAAGTCACGGTCCCCGGAGTCCGTGGAGTGTAATTTTTTAAATAAAAAAATAAATAAAAAAAAATCTCAATTTACAATGTGTTGTTTTGCATTCCTGTATAATTTGTAGAGGTGGGTATTGTCCATTAGCAGAGCACGAATATACTATGGGGCAACCGTGAAAAAATTGTACGTGTAGTCCCTCCGCGCGGAAGAAGTGAAACTTCTGTGTATCTTTCTTTCTCTCTCCCTCTTGCGTTGTAATATCGGACGCTCCTCGTTACTAACGCTCGCGCTGGCCTGTAACAGGTATACTACGCGCATGCGTTCGAGTGCCTCGCATTCACTCTCGCTCTGTCTCTTTCTATTTCCCCTCCCCAGGAGCGTTAAACGTTTAACGCAACCTTGTTGGAAGTCGCATTAGAAGTTTCACTTCAGAAATGCAATTTATTTCGGGAGTGCGAAATAACACGTTGAATAAATAATATAAAAACCCATTTATGTCAGGCAATGTAACTTGCATACAATGCAAGTTATAGAGGCCCATAGGAAATAAATACATGACAGACTAACAAACATAATTGTATAAATATGATATAATTAAATTGTCTATAATTATCTTCTATCAATCCTGTTTAATTATGGCAATCACACTTAATACTAATACGAGTATTTTATGAAAGTTTGTCAGTGTGTGTAAGTGTATTTCGAGGGATGAGTGATAGAACCCGATAAGTCGAAAAAAAACTAATTTTAGTTTAAAAGTCTGCTGTACCCAAAATCCTACGCTCTTTTTAGCTATAAAATCCAATAGGTCATTTTAAGGCTCAATACAAAAATATTCATTCCAAATAATCCAATAAGTGCTATTTTTTTATTTTATTTTAGGTTACAATACTGTAAAACAAGTTTTACGAAAAAAAAAAAGTTTTGTTTTGTGAAACAATATACAATAACAATATTTGTTTTGTAAACATACCATATATGAAGGTAACGCTTATGGTCAAACTGGCTAATTATGTTTATCGGAGTTTAACACTGAGGTAAATTTCCAAAAAATCGAAATTAAGCTAAAGTTAAAACCTATCAAATATAATTTTCGGGATATAGCTCTATGTGATTTTTTAAAAATCCAACGCGTTTTAAAAATCTAAATCCAATAAGTATATTTAATGTGTTAAATAACTGAAAAATATCGTAAATAATCATATTATATTTACTTAATGGGTATTCGCACTATCCGGAATCAAGCGCTTTACTCAAACTCTTGTGATACAAAACCCAGTAAGGTGTCTTTGAGCTTTGCGCCCGTGACGTCATGCGAAGTGGAGCGTCTCCCGCCAATCGCAGCCGAGCGTCGCGCGCGATAATGCGCTAGATTTCGCGTGCGGGGCGGTCGGCTGCTGCAGTTGCATGATAACACGCGCCATGATTACGCGCCCCGTGGTTTTCTCTGGTAGTATTTTAAGCAAGGAGATGATTTTTTTTATTTAAAATTTACCTCCACGGACTCCGGGACTTTTGTTAACATAAATCTTTAATTATTATTTAAGGGAAATACAGGTAGAGGGGGTTTAGTTATTAAGTCTTAGTATAAGGTTAGGTTAAACGTTATCAGATTTACTTATTGCATTGTGAGTACACCACGAGCAGACCGGCGACCCGCAAGCAGCACCCGATCACGAGTATGACGCATGTGCCAGTCAGAGTTGAAATTTTAAAGTAAGTACATAGAAAAAAAAAGAAATAAATAGCTTCGACGTGAAAGAATTTAAATACAGTGAGATGATGGACCTGAAGAAGTTAAGTGCTCTCCTGATTAAGAATAAAAACAATGATAATAAAAACGAAACCGTAAACTGGCTTAAAATCAAAAGAATTCGATATGTAAAAGGAGATTTAAAGATTCACTACAGCTATATCCGTCAGTTGCCTAATCTTACGAACCGCATAAGCAGCAGAACTAAGTCTCCCAGACAGAGCATTAATATGTGGACCCCATTGCAGTTTGGAATCAATGCTTATACCCAAGAACACCTTCCCGATAGTGAAGCAGGTTGCCGGATTTTAAGGTAATCGTGTCCTCACCCTCTCTACGGACTTCGGATAACCCCACAATATCCCAGCGCAACCTACTCAACTCTTCCTCCAGCTCAGCAATCTTCTCGTCAGTCCTCATTGTGCGCACGTTGTGCGTTACCAGGGCCAGTCGTCGTTTGGTGTGATAGCCGTGCATCTGCCAGCGATTCTTAGCACCCCCTGCTCCGCCGTTACCGGGGCCGCTGTCGTAGCCCGGAATAGCGTCGCTGCTGGGGACTGGGGGCCTGGTCGTATTTGTGCTCGTCATTTAGGGGGGAGTTTGCCCGTAATCGCCACGCTGGGCAGGCGTGGTGGCGATCGCAGAAAAACGTAGCTTCGCGACAAGGATGCTGCTGCCCATCCCTGCCCTGTGCCATTTTAGCTACGTTTTATTTCGAATGGTTATACTGCCATTTGTCGGTTCCGCTGTACCTCAGTCGGCTCTTACGACGCTTGGTACTAGAGGGGGGTGCTATTCTACTCTGCCGGCACACCACGGCAACCGTCTAAAGCGAGCGGTCCGCGCTTTCTACGGAATGGGTCTTCGCGAATCATTGAGAGATTTATTAAAAGAAATAAATATATTAACTTTACCTTCTTTGTATATCTTTGAAAATATTATGTACGTTCGCAAAAATCTACTCAGATATAAATTGAACTGTGACTATCACAATAATAACACTAGAAATAAGGATAGGATAGCTGTACCGAGATTTAGATTTAGACTGCGTTCGTTTTTAGAATAAAATCGAGAGAAAATTCAAATCACATGTAAAAACTACATTAATGAAAAGAGGGTATTATAAGGTTAAGAATTATTTAGAATATAAAGATGTCTGGAGCCTTCCACTTCCGCCAAGTAGCTACTAGTATTTATAGATATTACCTAGTTGTAAGCCAAAATTTGTGAGACTGTAATTTATTTATTATTTGAAAAAATAATGCCCCTCAGTTTCTTGCCTGTTCTTCTGAGTACAGGCTCTTTATCCAAACAAGGCAGTCGAGTCTATTTAAATAACTTTGACGTTTATAAGTGTATCTTTGATTCCTAAATTGAATAAAAACACTTTGACTTTGACTTTGAATCAAAAGGAAAATTCCGAAAATTGAGAATTTCTAAATATTTGACGAAAAAACCGAATACAAAAATGCAGTTGGAATCTACTTTTGGTAGTTGGCCATTACTTTTCGGCTGCAAAATTGAAATTGTTTTCCAAAATAACTAACTTTTACCAATTTTAATCATTCATATTCACCTAAATATTCTTAGTATACGGATTCCGTACGTACAACTACGGAACCCTCAGTGCACGAGTCTGACTTGCACTTGGTCGGTTATTTTTAAGCAATTAAGTAGATTTTAAGTTTGATTTTCATACTTATAAACTGTGTAATTGTAAAATTGTCTATTTTATTTTGTGATGTAATCCAATAAGCTCATCCTTTAATTTACTTGAATCTGTTTTTTTTATAAAAGCTACATTACTACTTTTGGTAATCATGAATAATAATAAAATACAATATGTAATCTTCATAAATAGTTAAGAATTTACACATGGTTTTCACAGGAAATCATTTTTTTATTGGCAAGAAACTTTAACATGGAATATCTCGCAACTCACTTTTATGAATTTACCGGGTTTTATCACTCACCCCTCGATTTGTTTGTTACTTCTTCATGATTTTGATGAAATTAGGTGTGGAGGTGCTCATATCCTGGATTAACACATAAGCTACTTTTTAACTGCAGAACGTTGGGCCTAAGTTTATTTTCTCTGGTGCCTTTCCTTTGCTTTCCAAATAATTGTGTCTAGTTCGGTGAGAGTACGTTTGGGCGCAGGGTCCAAGCTGCGCGTGAAGAGCCACTACCGCGGGCACAAGATGGCGCTGTGGCTGCACCTCATCCCGCAGCTGCACCGGCCCGGCGCCGCGCCGCGCCACCACCAGTTCCGCTCCCTGCACCCCGACATGTTCGCAGGTCAGCCAGTTTAAATAATACACATTCAGAAAAAAAACCGTCTCTACGTTTCTTGCCTGTTCATCTAACTGGATTTTTTCCCGAACAAGGCGGTTGAGTTATTTTTTATTTACTTTTACAAAAAAAAAAAAAAATAACGAATAAAAACAATGAAATAAACTACACAAACAATAATTTATATATGTATAATTTTTTTATGTTATAAATCGGAACACCAGACCCGTTCATGGTTTTCAGGAGTCGTGACGTCAGCCGCGTCGATGTTCTTATCTACGCCGATGGGCTCGATCAGTGCAATTGACGAAAACACTCATGATAATAACTCACTTTTATTCTTATCAGACAACCAATTACAAAAGTCTTAAACAATTATTGAAATAGTTCTTGTGAGACGCCTCGGCAAAAGTCTGCGAGCGAATGTGCTCTCGCCTTGCCATGACCCGCCAATGTAAACTTAATCAAGATGGCATGGTCGTCGCCTAGTGAAGGGAGTGATTAATTATTACAAATTGCAAGTAACATTGATTCAAGTGACAAACTATGATTTGGTAATTCATTTAACTAATTTTACTGTTCTGTATTAACATTATGCTAATTCTCTAAAGCTTAAAACATTCAGGTAAACATTTAAATATTTAAAACGCGCGGCATGTTTCCCGCTCGATTAACAGTAGTTTTTCAATTAACAGTTTCGGTTACACAAAACTTTACCAAATCATTTAAAGCCAACGCTTATCGCTTATTAATCCAGAAATGAATTTAACAATAGTTAACTGATTTTTAAACTAAAGTTTGAATAAACCTTCAGCTGTTTTTTTTTTAAATTTACATTGGTTGTACTCGCACCTATCTTGGTTTTGGAGCCAAGACACCAATGTGTGTATCAGTCTTTGGACACAAAGTTGATTTGAAGCAGATGTGTCACGCAGTAAATAATAGGGTTCAATATTGGCCATTTCAAATTGAAGGCATGTTTGGGCCCAAAGTTAAACCAATGTGAAGGCGCAGCATAAAACTAAGCCCAATAAACTCTGACCTTACAGCGCCCTGTCTCTGTGAGGAAATTTCAGAAAATTTTAGTTAGGTTTCTTATAAAGTTTGCGGCGGCGAAAAACTTAACTTTACTGACTTTTTTCCCTGGTCCCTCGCAAATAATTTTGACGGCTGCAGACGTCTGCGGACAAAAAATATTATTAGCGTTGGTATCTCATCTCATTTCTCAGTAAATATTATAGATAAGAAAGTTTGGATGGATGTCTGGATGGCCAGAACGGCTGAACGGAACTGGACGTTTGACACAGAGACAGATTATAGTCTGGATACGATACTTTTTATCCAGGCGCAGTTAATCCATAATAACAAGATCAAATGAACAAATAATCTAAAATATTTTACCAACCAAAACATTAGTAATGATTTTTGCCACCTTTCACCAAAACGTTATAACGCCGGAACAATTTAAATAACAGGGAACCTCAATTAACAATCCGCAAAAGCTCACATTCGGAACTATTGAAAGCCAATTTAAAGTTTCCGTCAGTAATCCCACAATCATACGTCATAAAGCCGGCAATTACCCTGATATAGGAACCTTGTTACACTGCCTTTATACAGCCATCAGATATTCCCGGTACAAACGAGCCCGCCTTATTACGTGCGCCATTAGGGCCATTTCCGCTCGCGGCCGGAACGCCTCATTAACCGCTTCCTGGCGCTTCCGCTAATAAATGCGTTGAAACACTATCGCGCAGTACTCACTGCTTCATAAGCTGTGACGCAAATTATGCTTACTGTAAAGTTGACGCACGAGCTCTCTTAAAGCATTCGGAGGCATTGTTGTGCTGGAATTATTCGTAGTGGCTGGCAGTTATTTAGTGAAGCCAAATTACTGGGAGTTGACGGCAAATGTTGTTGTACTTCTAGCGTGGATTTTTAGGCCGCCGGAAAGCTAGCAAACTAACAAAATTCAACCGTCACTCATATGAACCTTGGTCAGTTAAAAGTGGCTTAATTATATTCGTGGGCTCGTAACTCGAATAATTGGACGAGCAAAGTAGAGTCTACTGGACATCTCGGCATTTGTTTGTTACACGATAACTTGATTATCCAATCGTCATGAAATTTTGCAGTCAAGTAGTTCATGGCAATACAATTTTGAAGTTCGAATATGAGCGGAACCATCCGAGAAGTTGGGAAGATATATCTTGCGAAGTCTCTGTTCGAAGCTAACTACTCGTTAATCACAAGCCCAAAATGTTAGTACCCGACCTGTCCGTACGTAGCAGCACTAGCGCGGCGCAGTGCCCTAAGTATAATTAAATGCTTACAGCAGTAGTAGTAAGCCTTTTGCTACGTCATCGCTTTTAGGTGATTTGGTTCTATTTTACATAACTTTCGCTAAAAAAACAGAAGCAATTATCAAATTGCTAGAAGTGAACCAATGATAATGATGACAGATGCCACTGAGGCCGCCAATTAGAAGTTTGGATATAATCGACCGAGCGATCGTTAGCGTGCGAAGCGTCTCTGCTTGGCTTCGACAAAAATGCTTTCGTACATATATCATGTTGAGATATTTCCAAAACCGGCCTCGGCAAAAAAATCTATATAATTATCGAACCTGCTCACAAAATTTCACGAAAATCGGTTGGGGAATGCGACCTGAATAGGAGGACAAACGTTGGCCCCGCGCCACTAGTAGGTACAAGTATCTTTTTGTCTATAATTTGTGAGGTTCTATTGTACAGTTATCTGGCTGTACGAGTATGTATATTATAATGTTTATGTAGAAAGTGATACATATTCTGTAGTATACAGTTCCTGGTGGAATGGTTGGTAATGATTGTACATAAGTTTAGGGTTCCCTCCGAGCAGCTGTAATTGTTTGGTTCGGTCTGTTCCGGCAGGTTGTGTACAGTTTAATTGGTTGTAAGGGACTCAATTATCGCGCTTGGACAGTGTTTGGGCATGCTACGAGGGTTTGGACTGAAAGGGTTTTCAAATGAATGAAATTCCCACGTACAATTATTTACTGGCAATTTGTAACAAGCTATTTTGTGCGTAGTATTCAGAGTACTCGCGTGGAGTGTTTATTTTCTGGTTTCCAAGAAGTGTTTGTTCTGAAATGTTAAATGGAAATCGTTCTAAGATAGATTCGTGTCATATAATTTTGGCAGGTCTAGGATCTCGTAGCTGCGTTGTACTCGTAGCATGCTACGGTTGGCGCTGCTACGAAAATGTATTTCATGTTTCATTTCATTTATTGCCCCATCAAATATCAAAAACGTAGCTTGTTATTGATACGTAGCTCTATTTTATCTGAGTAATCGACATTACTTTGTAAGGCAATAAAATCGAGTACTTTAATTTTGTCATAACCATTATTGCACAAAACCTCATATAGGATTCCTATTACACACAAAGTGATACAATAATATTGCTCAGTAATTCGAAATTGCTATCGCCCATTCTGACCGCCCGATACCGGTAATACAAACCTGATGGCAGTGCTTAGCTATTGTGTATTGAATCTAAAATCTAAACCCACTGGATGTGACCATTGTGTTTAAAACGTAGAGATACGTACTACGTATCATTGAGGGATGTAACCAATATCCGGTGACAAAGGAAGCTTGTGCTATGTAACCTATATTGTCACTGTTCGTATCGGTACGACCGATTGAGGTCCGGGCTGAAGGCAATTACGGGCGTTCTGTTACATACCGCTTCTGAGCTTTCGAAAGGTTTCGTGTCAGAAACGACTCTCTGTTTGGTTCGCTTTGGCATCCGGTGTAACATTCAAACGTAGATTCCTGGAAACTTGGTGTTTGAGCAAAGTTTTGGATTCTAAAATGCGTTTTACGCAATTTTTGTCGCATCATTTCCGATTCTTTCCTAAAACACTTTTGAATTACTCTTTGAAGATGAAATAGAATTTCAAAGAACTATTACGGCTGATTTGCACGCTGAAAGTGTCTTGCCTGTTTCACACAAAAATATTAATTAAACAAATTACTTGCATCATCTAACTAAACAATAGTTGCTGACAATTCTTGAAGTTAATTATTGCGTGTGGGTAAGTCGTCGAAATTCAGAGTGAATAAGTACCTACTAGGTCTTCGTGCTTCATCTTAGGCCACAATGTCGCTTCACATCAGGCGAGTTGGTGGTCAAATGTTGACCTATTCTTTATAAAAAATAAAAAAAAAATTAAAAATACCAATGTTTGACATAATCATCAAAGGTATAACCACAGACCTAAGATTTTTTTTGCTTCGCAAAAGACCAACGAAGCGTGGGACAGAGAAGTCTCCATCGAAATGTAAACTCCACAAGAGAGAAAGAGTTCGCCTACAAATAAAATGTTAGTCAATAATTCTTTTGTCATTAATGACAGCGCGCCACCTGGGAACACGCGAAAATTCCTATGATTTATATTTTTACTAAAATAATTATAAATAGACTCAAAAGAGAGCAATTGTAACTAAATGCAGTTATGTCATCTTGTGAGTTTAGCAATTGTGATGTGAATCCAAGATGTAACCCACAAAATTTGTCGTTTCATGGGTAAATATGAAAATTCCATTGTGATGTTTTTGTCTAAATTTTGTCTAAAACATAACATAAATTGTTTCCAAAAACCGATTTACCAGCGGTATGTTGTTGTCGTTTCTTCGTAACATCTATATTTCCTAGATGAAAGCAGAATTGGTTATGAAATTCAGCATTAAAATATTAGTTAGTTTACGCTCGATTTTCACTAGAGATGAATAAAAAGATGACGTCATTATTATCGATAGTTTTTATCAAAGTTCATTAGGTAGGCGATGGGTGCAATACATAAACAAAGCATACATTTTTGAATCAATGCCATCAAAAGTAAATTGACATTCTTCCGAGTTTGTACTGAATGATGAGGCGTAAAACATTTTTGTATTAAATATAAGTATGTACCTTCAATTTCTGATCATCATTTTTAATTCAATTTACACATTTTGGGTGTCTTACATCCAAGTCTAATTTAATTATATTTCATTAAATTAAATAATATATATGTAAATTATAAATAAATGTACAAAAGCAATGATATAAGTATCATTACTTATCCTAATCCGTATACGAGTAAATTTGGTCAAGGGTCACAATTCGAAGCGAATTACTAGGATAGTATTATGTTGATCTTATTATTTACTTTTCTTATGTTAATTTAGATACATGGTGACACTGATATCTAACTCTTCCGCCTAGCTTAACACCCGTTTAGTGATTAATATTCATTTTAGCTCAGCAGCGGTGTTATACTTGGAACAAAAAAAAAACAACTCAATTGGTATGCGAAAGATTATATTTATCGACAAGCACCCGGAGGACCATTTTTGGTCAATCGATAAATTAATAAGTACTTTTCACAACTCTAATTTACTCACGCATGCGCAAATGTTTTTTTGTATCACTATCGAATTGTCACTGTCGATCTTTTACATCCTAGATCTGTGGGTATAACAATCAAAACAAATACAACTCATTTGATCGAATTCGAAAATATGTAACAACTTAAGAATACTATTTAACAAATATAAAAGACATAACGATAAATAAACATAAAATACACCACATATACTAATGTTTTGATCGAATTTTAAAATATATACACTCTTTAACGCTCGCCTAACTTAGCCACAGTTTTTTATGAGTGTTTCTTTAGCGCTCGCCGGCCGCTGCCGCGGCACGCTTGCTTCGGCCGCCCGGCTCGCGCCGCGATATGTCGCGTATCTAACTTAACCTAACCTAGTCACAGTTTATTTTATTTCTCAAGTTAACAATCGAACAGGTTATACTGTAATCAAAATTATAGCAAAAGTATGGTATTTTAAATAATTATTATATCAATAAATTGTATGTAATCTAAACGGTATGTCATAATAATGGTAAACAAGCACACTCACATTTATACATTTATAATAAATAGGTGTTAATAGTTTAGGAATTCGAATTTGACATATTATTATTGGTATCCTAGTTAATTGATCCGATCTACAACAGCTCGAAATTCATCCAAGGATCCGACCAACCACCACAACTCGCGTACATGGCTAATGCACGTGTGAGGGCTTTATAATGTACCCAATGATTCCCGACTTACCTCGTTGTCGGGATCACGGAGGTAATGACGCCCTCACAGATAACCGAGACCAAAGTACCGGCTTAATGTTGTGACTAGCTGCGACCCGCGGGTTTACTTGCGATTACTCACTTAATTATATTAACTTGCTCTTTGATAAGAGGTTATTCGTTATTAGTTCTGTGATAAGAGGTTATTAGTTAGAGGTTACTTAGTTATCATAGTATTTCTTGAGACTATAATAATAGTCCTGCTTTTATATTTTAAGACGAATGTTTGTGTGTGTGGCTTGTTACTTCTTTACGCTCAAGTGGATGGATGGATTTTGATGAATTTAGTACGGTGGTAGCTTATACTCTGGATTAACACATTACTATGTTACTTTTTAACCGCGTGTAACACCGCGGGACGCAGGCAAAAATACAACTAGACGTGAAACAAAGAAAACACTAGGCGCAGAGAGCTGAAGACTGTGCTCGATGACACATTAGGAAAGGCCTACAACAAACATCAGCCGAACCGCACAAGTTAATGATGGATTTAAGTTGAACCAAATATTCATACATGCAGAATCACATTCAAATCGGCTTATTAGTTATATTAGAGTATTATAATAATATAATCTTAGTCTTAATCTTGAAGGTAAACATTATTGCGAGATCCTCGCTTGACAGTTACGTTTGTTGTGGCGTCGGGGCGGGCGAGATTACGGAGGGGTTATAACGTTCGGAAATGTTCTACAAGGTTATTAGTAGATAAGGGGGTGTGTGCGCTTGCCGATAAGAAGCACGGCCATTTTAAATCTAGAATTTAAAACATCTTTTAGAATATTATACGTTGTTTAGTGTAGCAAAGTTTATCTCATTGTTTGGATCAAAAAGGTTTTCTAATCGGCCGAGCGAGCGAAGCGTCTCTGCTTCAGTTTCGACAAAAATACTTTCGTATGTCCGAATTCTGTCTGGATCTCCGTCCGGATCTTTGTCTTCCTCCACACGTCTCTTTTCTGAACCGATTCTCTTGAAATTTTGGAAGTAGGTTTTCTTATTTTTTGAGTCATATTACAACCCGACAGAACAAACATAAGTGTTAATCACTTGGACGTTTCCCCCGAGTGGGAAAACCCTCAGAAAACAGTTTCAATACCAACTGAGCCAGAGAGACAATATTTTTTGCAGTTTTTAAACTTAATGATTTGTATTGTAAATACAAATACAACATTTGTATTTGTATTTATTGTTGCCACTGATACCATACAAGTTGAATACCTATTTTTATCCTAAAATACGAATACCTACTTACAACTTAGCAATAAGTTTCCAACCGCACATCTATTGAGGTCACAGTATGACCCGGACGCTTGCCAAATACAGTTTGCTCACAACATAATACATTCTGATTAATAGGGTAATAATGAAATAACTAAACCACTAATACAAGTAGCTAAAATATAGTCTTAGGTATTAATCAACCGAGCGAGCTTTAGCGAGTGAAGTGTTGCTTCAGCTTCGATAAAAATTCTTTCGGATGTCCGAATTCTGTCCGGATTTTAGTCTGATCTCTGTCCGCTTCTTTCTACAGGTCGCATTTCTTAGCTGATTCTCTAGAAATTTTGTGAGTAGGTTTGATAATTATATAGATGTTTTTTGTGAAGTTTTTTGTTCATAAGTGTATCTTTGATACCTAAATTGAATAAAAACATTTTGTCTTTGACTTTGAAGTCAGTTTTTTGATTTTTTTCAAAATGGCGGAGATATGTCTTGTTTTTAATAACGGAATAAAGTTTCCGAAACTTAACTAATACCAGCAGTTACCTCAAGCGGAGACCGCGCATAACTCCTCAACCCCTCGTCTGGTTAAGCTCATATACAAACTTAAAAAGTCTATTGAGACAAACTAGATGTATGAAACATTTCATTAAGATCGGATAAATGACACTCAAGTTATCGTCAAATAACAAATGCCGAATTGTCCTAGTAAACTGTGAAACCATTGAGACATTTACATGTATACAATACATACCTACATAAAAACACGCCTCTTTCCCATAGGGGTAGACAGAGACCACTAAACTTCTCTCCACTTGCTACGATCCTGGCACACATCTTTCGCTACTTCCACTTCCATGAGTTTTCATACACGCTCGTCGGTACGGGTACTCCTGACCCGGCTTTCTTTGAAACGCTTTCACTCGGTATATACACCTAACCAAAAACAGCGAGTGATAAATCCAACAACATAAAAATCACTGAAGGCGCTTTAGAAGTGTTCTGTAGATTTATGACAAAACACAATCTTTTCACCTTAAAATGAAAATCCTTCTGACTCAATAAATATGAAAATTCAATTGAAAAGACGAGAATATTCTACATTTTATTTTAGTAAAAGGAAAAGCCACAAACAGCCGCGAGCGAGGCTAATGGCGTGAAAGGAATCGCGATGACGGCCGCGGTAGCCTGCAGCCAGGACACACGCATTATACAGGGCTATAGTCTGAAAGGGTATGCTGAGCCGAAACGAACATTTAGGAATATTCCATTTTATTTCTCAAAATATGTTAATCAAACAAAATGGTATGGGCATGAGTGCAATTGAGCTGATAGTTAGGTCCCAGTTCGAAGCGAACTACTACTTCCGTAATTCCATAGACACACGTACTTCACTATACTAATGTATTGAACAACTGTTAAGCCCCAAAGTAAAAGTTTTCTATAATTTTACTTTAAAACCATTTCAGTAGCTCTTTTTTGGATCAGCCCTTTCCGATAATACTGGTATATCGACAGATTCAAGAAGCCTTCGATTAATGACTTTCGAGATTGTTCGACTGTAAGATTGTAAACTTTGAACTCGTTGAAACAGCGGTAGTAAAGAGCTCGTTCTCCTCACTATCGCTGATTGGTTTCGCTCGAACCCCCTTTTCTTATACAACGTTCCTAGTACCGTGGTAATAACTAATTGCATGGCGCTTTCCTACGCTTTAGAGTCCCGGCAGACTGCAGACTTTCTATCGGCCGATAGTTCAATCAGTGTTATGAGGTATGCAAATGCCCACATAACAGCGATTCAATATCGGCCGCAATAGGCTTCAAACTAGCACTAAAAGTCCAAGCCGACCAAACCATCGGCCAATAGAAAGTCTGGCGTCTGCAGGGACTCTTATAGCACTTGACTAAGTAGAGTACTTCCTGCTACTTGCTACCTCCCTATTACTGGCAAAATAATGTTAAACCTAATAACTCGAAAATCAGTTACATTTCAATTTAACTAATTATAGCAAAAAATTGATTAACAAGTAAGAGTTAGATGGTTACTATGTTACCTCTACGCTGCTGCTAATTTTCTCCCAAAAATAGTTACCAATAAACGTTTATGAGATGTCGGACATGTCGGTGGCTATGTGTCTTGATGTCTACGTCCATATTTCAAAAGAAATCATGCCCCACACGTCACAACGCGGGCTATGTCGGCAGGTCGGCGACTGCAGTGTTTAGACTCTCATACATCAACTAATCTAAACAGCTGATTGTAGTCACCTGTCAACTAGTAACAACAAAAACTGCTGGTCGCCGTTAAATGGCCACAAAAAGTGTGGGTACGAAGCTAATGGACCGAGATGACACCGTCGAAGGTGCGAACAACCCTCGCCGGCCGCCCACAGCCGGCGCGGGACGCGAATTAATGATCCAGGATTCCACCAGAGAGAGGAATGCAAAGAATGCCTCGGGTTATCCGGTTATCGGCACGAGTATTGTCAAGTTCTGCGGCTCTATGACGAATTGTTTTTGAGTGACTTCGCCGAAAATAATGGAGTAGGCTTGGCCGTTCTCTATCAGAATGATTAAATTGTGAGTTTTTAATTAATTACCTAACAAAAAAACAAACAAATTAAAACTAAGAAATTAAAACATACTTTTAGATAACAAAGAAAACTATCATGAATTTTGATTTCAATTGTATATTTTAATTAAGTCCTACTAATATTGTAAACGTGAAAGTTTGTAAGAATGGATAGATGTATGTTTGTAACGCTTTCACGCCAGAGTGGCTGAACAGATCTGGATAAAATATGGCACAGATATAGATTATAGTCTAGAATAGCACATGGGATACTTTTTAACCGCGGTTTCACAACCTTGGGGCGCAGCTTGAAGATAATAACTTAAGCGTTGATAGCCTAGTTGGGGAAGGTCCGCCTCTCAAGCCAAATGGAGTGGGTTCCATCCCACAGCCGACGGCATGCACCAATTTGTTAAATGAGTGAACATACTCGTAATGTGTGAATTGTATGTCATCTGCTACATGACTGAAGCCTGGTGTATGGTGTATGGTGTGACAGGCTCGCTTCCCGTCACATTTGGGACTGAATATCGTCCGGCGAAGTGTGGGTGTTGTATTACACCGCTTCCACCCCTTTTAGGAAACGCGTAACGATATATTTTGATGTGTTAATTTCGTAACAATTTTTAAAAAATGTTATTTTATGTAGGTTTAGACTGCTAAACCTACATAAAATAACATTTTTAAAAAATTGTTTTTTTTTTAGTTTTTTTTACAACAAACTAGGCATGCGTTTGACCACTGACTCGCCTGATGGGGAGCGTCGACGTGATCAAAGGTCTAACACGCTTGCCTAGGAGATACCTATTCACTTTACTCTTAAACACCCCCGGATTGTATTTAGGTGGAAAGAAAGACACAGGCAACGAGTTCCACACCTCTGCAGTTCTTACAAGAAAAGTTGACTTGAAACGCTTAGTGCGTTTTGGCGGAATTTCCACCATAAGAGAGAGTTTGACATATCTACATGTTTCAGAGAGACTAAGTTATTACTCTGTTCTTAGTCACTCGTAGTTAACGTCAGATATCTCAACGACTGTTCGTCCGATTTAGCTCAGTTACAAACACATAAAAATTGTATTGAGTTAAGCTTGCCGCAAAATGTAATGTAGATCGGATCAACAATACTCTACTTATCTTCGGAGACACAAATGCTGAATTGTCCCAGTAGACTCTGAGGCCTCTCCGCTCGGACATTTATTACAAGTACTAATACAATAAAATTAAACATTACAATAAAATCATTATTACAAGTACTTTTTGATAAACTCTGCGCAGGTAAAAAGATAAAAGTAATGCCATAAAAGCTTCTACAAGGAAAAGTAATGGAGCAGAGTAAAAAACTACCCGCGGAGATGGCAGAGTTGTCCTTTCCCGGACATTAGGTACGATTTCAATAGCTCACAATGATAAGTTAGAATTTATCAAAATGTGAATAAATTAGAGTCAGACTGATATCGTAGAGTGGAAAGGTTGTGAGTGAGTTTGTGAGTGCGTGCGTGTGTGTGCGTGTGGATACATAAATGTATGTTTATTACTTCTACACGCTTGCTTGAATTGCTTTAACGGATTTAATGTTTGGTACGAAAGTAACCTTTTTTTTTTAAATTATACAGTAGGTAATACATTTCCTAAAAACTCGTTTAAGGGTTAAAAAAACATTTACACATAAATATAACTATTTGTTGGTTGTTCCGTCTGGACATTGTTAAATACAGCTTAGCAAAACAGTGTAGAAAGTAATGAGGGCACCGCTGTGTATGTATCTACCACTGTGTTGCTCATGGCAACCCAACATCGTCTTTCGCCTCATTTGGAGAGCTTTGCCAGCTGCTAAACAATTTCGTTTTCAGGCATCACGGTCAAGCTGTACAAGTGTATCTATGCATAGATAATACTAAGCTGCCTCAAAAGTGGGGTATAAACGGAAATGACTATAAACCATCTTAATCTAACTCTGTCGTTGAAACCGACCTGTAGGCCTTTATTCTGGGACACCTGACACTATCTCGGTCCCTCTCACTCTGCTGACTTTTGTAGCAAGACAAACAGTGACCGCGATAATCTCGAGCGTTCTATAACAGGTCCCCTGGGCCGGCGTGTCCTTGATGAGAACCCTCGTGATTAATGGTCCAGCATTCTGACACACGGCGCGTAACGCGGGGAACCTTCCAGAAGGTACCTGGCATCGGCACAGGGCAAATGTAAGAACGATCTAGAACTGGCAACATTCAAACAAACCTACTGCCATCATAATCCTAGCTAACACTGTTAAATGAAATGTCCAGATGGACTACAAAAACATTGCTCGGGCTGAAAAAATGGCGGCAAACTGTTAGGTTCTAACTGAACAAAGTGTATGACACAACCCTACTGACATATAAGTCCGCATAGTGAGTTTATTAACTTTAACTGTTTGTTAGCGCCTTAACTATTTTACCGATTATCAAGAAGTTTTGCGTACACATTATTAGGGGTATAGACGGACACGGAAGGGGGTATAGAGTAATCATTCATACCGAGAAAAATACGGTTCCTGTGGGACCGCGGGGCCTACCTATTTTGATTATAATGCCTGACTACTCAAAGTACCAATTACAATGCTTTTAATAGCTCCCAGAACAGGAAATAAGTTAATCTATGTTCTGATAGAAGAGGGGTGCGAACTTAAGAGGTGCCACATATCGTGTGGTTTTTTGAAAATAAATTACTAAAGAGATGTAACGAAGTATTCATGTTTCCTTCTAAGTGCGGTAAAGCAAAAAAGCTACAAACATAGTTCGTTTATTTAGTTTGTTATTTAATTCAAAATAATGTATTTCGTTTAGTTCGTTCGTGTTAGTTCGTTTATTTAATTCAAAATAATGTATTTCGGACAGAGTCCATGCGTACAAAATTCATCACATAATAAAACAATTTAAAAAATTATTTGAGTTGGTAACAACTTTTAATTTGAATATTACAAAGTACGGGTATAAAATATTCGTTATTGAAAGCTTTTATGGATGGAAATTAGTTCTTCAGTTTCCGACTTCCTTTATTTCCAAAAAATACACCTCAACAAAGCGCCCATAAAGTTATACTTCTAAAATTGATCACGATAAAGGATTTTATGGTTTACCTTTTACTGCCTTTAGAATTGGCCGTCGCTCGGCCGCAGAAACCGGAAATGCGTGACCCTTTGTTGTTTTATTTGCACTTACCGTGCTTTGCCCTTTGATGGCAACTCTGATGGACGGGAGTAGCCGCCGCGTGGAGGTATTGGGAAACATGATTACCTACAAGGAAAGGGAAAACAAGAAGCTGGACACAAACTGCCTGCGGACATGGCTACCTAGATTTTTTACTGTTGTTTGGCTTGGTGGCGCTTTTATCTAACTCTTCATAGATTTGGTGATAATGTTACCAAAATTCATTCCTGATTAAATAACAGGTAGGTCAAAGATTTATGCCCTTAAAATCTATAGGTATGATTTATCTAAGACGTTAGGCTACGATAAATCAGAATTTTCTCGGAACTATGGAGTTTTTGTATATAAATTAAAAGAAACGGGTTTCCAAACATTTGGTTCGATAAAGGAAAGTAATCTGTGAAAAGAGTTTTCATTTTAAAGTATCAACCCTCTACAAACTACACATTTCGCAATGAAATAATCCCAGTTCCTGCCATACCAAGATGAGGGCTCGTGACGTCTTTGTTTAATTCCGTTACTTGGTTAGGACAATAGCCAGGGCGGATTCCGCTCAAAAGAGCGCGCCCGCCCGCCCTTTGTGATAATATTACTGACTATTGCGGAGCGATTAGCAATCGCATTACCACATTACGCATGAAGATACTAGTAGCATTACTTTGATAAGGTGTGATTGCGGATTTCAATAATTCTAGAAATGTCTACACCATTAACTTCTGTATCTTCTCTTCTCTTCTCTCAGTACATAGTATAAAACAAAGTCGCCTTCCGCGTATGTCTGTCTCTCTGTTTGTGTCCGCTAACTCCTAAACCACGCAACGGAGTTTGATGCGGTTTTCACCTTCAGTTAGTTAATTTTTCATGAAAAGTTTATAAGTGCCGTGCAAAGCTAGGGCGGGTTGTTAGTATTTAATAAAAATTAAATATGAAATGTAACTGCGAAAAAAAAACGAAGGTCTTTTTCTCGTGTAATGTTCTAAATTAGCACAACAATAGACTTTTATTTAAGGTAAACCCGAGTGCCCTCACAGCGACAAGCCGTCCTAAGGTCCTCCAGAGAGCGGAGGGCTGCCAACTTTGTTCGGCATTCCGCGCTTTGTCAAACTGCCCCACTGAGGCCGGGTCTGGGATTAAAAAGGATATAAATCTCCAGAGACTTGTCGTTCGCAATTTAACGGAAACTCATTTTGTGGTTGTTTGAACTGGTTACATTGCTTTGTAAAACTAAACAACATTCTGGCTTTGAACGCGGATGTGTAGGACAAATTGTGTTGTCATTGTATTAGTACGGGTATGTGTAATCCCATCTATCTTCGCACTTGAGTGTTTGCGATTGTTTTACAATTACGTCGATTCTGTTTGTCATTTTCTAAGCTGAACTAAAATTACAACTTAAAAATGATTGCCGTCGCTTTTAAACAAACTTAAATGATTAAAAGCGACTCAACATTTTAAGCCAACTGTTAAATTAAAGCAGTTTGATAGTGGTAGGTATCCGCACTTGTGTGAACTTGTGTGATTTTAACTGTAACGCTTAGAGTCCTCACTGCGGAATTGTGGAAGATCTAGGTGGATAATAGAATAATAATTCGCCACAAGAAGTTCGCCTCTCAAGTCAGACGGAGCAGGTTCGATCCCAGCGGAAAGCACACACGAATTTGTTCATTGTGTGAAAATACTTATGTGTATAATGTTAATGTTATCATATCCTAGCAACTTTATAACATAACTGGAGCCTGGTGTGGCGATAGACTTGCCCTCTATCACATTTGGGACTGAATGTCCGGCAAAGTGACTGTGTTGTACACCTCTGCCAGCCCCTTCGGGGGAAAGGCGTGACGATATAATTTATAAAAAGTTCCGTATTGCTTCAGTAACCAATTTGCTTCGCTGTCCAGGCGAGGTGTTCCCCGAGATGTACTCGTCGACGACGGCGCTGGAGGAGGACGAGGACGCGCCCGAGGAAGAGGAGCCGCCCGAGGCGGAGGAGTGCGAGCCGTCCCCCTCCCCGCGCCCCGCGCTCTCCGCGCGCCCGCCCTCCCCGCCCGGGCCCAAGGAGGACTCGCTCACGCTCGACTCGCAATACTACAGGTCAGTCACTGACCTGCCTCATGTCATCTTACCTGACAAGTTTTGTGACTAGACTGTTCTCTGAATGATATAGTTGGTAGTGAACATTCCTTCTGAGCTTTATGGCATGGGTTCGATTCCCACCTAGGGCAAACATCCATGTGATGTCTGCGTTTCTTCTATTTCTGGGTGTTAAACTATATTTAAAAATATAAATGTCTGTATGTCTCTGGCATCCAAGTTTTGCTTAGTTTGGGGTCAGACGACCGTGTGTGCAAAAATGTCCCAAATGTAAAATATTTAAGTACCTACATTTTTTTTAATTTTTGTAGCACCATTAGAGAGTGCCTAAAATTAATTTACACAAGCACTTTCTAATGATAAATCGTATCGTTATTATGCCTCGACTATTAAAAATAATGAGCAAAATCTACTAAAGTCAAAACTAAAAATTATTTTCTAAATGTCGGAATTGGCCTCTAATGAGAGCTGGAAATAATTGCTTGAGATGTCAGAATTTGAGTAAAGTGGTCCCCTCATCATTTTTAATCCGCTAGAACTAACTTCATGACAAATCTCCCACTATTCACAATAAGATAAAAATATAATCAAATATAAGTCCAGCCACAACTTCAGAATAGTTTTAAACAATCCTTTAGATAAAGAAAGTTAAATCACGCTCGAAACTCGGTCGTCCAAATAGTTGAGTCAGCAAGCAGTCCATATTTCCCGTCCTCTATAATAAAACGCAATGGAATCCCGAGCAGGAGGATATTTTATAAATAATTTCGCATCAATTCACGCAGCGGCCCGCGGGGCCCGGGAATTGTCCCGCACTCCGGGAAACCGAGATATATATACCTTCCGGGATACCTCGTACCTGCTCGGGAAGAGGAAAAAATGAACGCTCGGTATCTCTATCCACCAATGTTACAAGTAGCTATGTAGGAATAGAAAGTGCCCGAAAATTGATGTCGCTCTACTTAATGCCTGAAGAATTTCACTTTAGTTATTTTGAAGAATACCCAAATGCTTCTCGCTAGCAACAACTGGTTGGGCCAAAGGGAAGTCACGAAGTTTTCTACTTCGAAAAATATTATTATGTATCACTTAATGCTTTTTAAATTACAATTTATTTATTTAATGCCATTTGCTACATGACTGGATATGTGTACCGGTGTATGGTGACGGGCCTTTGGGACTGAATGTCGTCCAGCGAAGTGTGGGTGTTGTATACTTCTGCCAGCTCCTTCAGGGGAAAGGCGTGACGATATGTTATGTTGTGTTTTTAGGGATATAACTATAACTGTCACGTTGTTTCATCTTGAAATGGACGATCTTTGTAACACGATACAACAGTCTCTACTCAATTTTCTCATAAATTTTCATCGCTTTAGATTTATCAACAACAAAGGAACGGTCAATTAAAAGAGCAACATGCGAACTATCTGTATAATACGCCATTAGCAATAAAAGAGAGATTATTCCTGTTATGACACAGTATAATTATATTACAGCAATAACAACTCGCAATTCATTATAATTATAATCCTTGTCCCACACACCCTCCGGACGGCCGCGCGGAATTAAGGGGCCGCCTGTAGGAGCCGTAGGTCGGGACCCTCTTAATTAAATACACCTGCATAGAAAAGATTCGCGGTCCAATTCCCTCCTGGACGGAACGTCTCGTTTTAACGACGTGTGTTCTGTGATTGTGCGGAACACACGCGCACATAATATAATTAATTAACTATCTGATTTTGTTTGCGAATATTGTTGACTGAACTTTTGGCTTTTGGCTTCATGTGTTTTTTTAAATGAAACTAAATATTTTCCCCAGCAAAAGTTTCGAATTACTTTCGTAACCAGTGCATATAAGACCAGTAGTCCGGAGAGTGTGATGTCATTTTAGTTTCACATTCGGGGAAATTGAATGACTCTTTATAGTCTTGGGTTTGCATTGAAAATACGGATTTTGCTTTTTCAAAAACATCGTAGGTAATATTGTAAATTGTAGGGAGAAAAATCAAGAAAACAATTTATTTCGATGTCCAATGTACGCTAGAAATATCTAGCGCTTGCCAAAATGAATAGTGACCTTTCTTCCCCGCCATTTCTATCGTACTGGGTCCTTTGCGACCTTTTCTAAAAATACGTTCCCAGGGTGTCCGCTATTGTGCCATGTTTCATCCCGGCCGCCCCTAAATGCGTCACTTAGTTTGAAATAAGGACAATATCCGCAGTGAGACGTTCTCCCCTAATGGGGCAGGTGATGGACTGATGACGCTTGTCTCGGCGAGCCGTGGGGCGGGGATGCAATGCTAGTGTGTCACGCATTGGAAATAAATACATTTTTTTCATAGTTGATTGATGCAGTCAGCTGAACATGAAACAATAGGTACTCGTGGTTCTGTGAGCTAACGACTTCCCGGCTGGCGTTTGTCTTCTCTGCAAGTCGGGTGTCTCAACTGATTCCCGTGAAACTTTAAGCTCAATAATGAAAAAACATTTCTATCGAATCCGTTTTGGTTTTTTTTAATGGCGTAAATATAACTTTTTCTTCAAATCACCTATTTGGAAATATTATCTATAATCGCTATTTTGAAAACTGACCTACAAGTCTGAATCGGACTGACTGATAATTAATTATCCAACCTACTCACAAAATTTGAAAAGGTTCAATCGGTTAAGAAATGCGACCTGTACAATACAATACAATACAATACATCTTTATTGCACACCAAAAATACAAAGTAGAACAAACATAAAGAAAAAAATTAAACAATAAAATATCATTCGGCAGTAGAAGGGCGGCCTTATCGCCTAAAGCGATTTCTTCCAGGCAACTTTGGATGGACAGGACAGAACTGTAGAGGAAGACAGCCGGACAGAAATCTGGACATAAAGCATTTTTGTTGAAGCTAAAGCGTAGACGCTTCGTTCACTCACGCTCCATCGGTCGATAATAAATCCTCGGTAAAAAAAAATCTAAAAAGTGACCTAGTCAAATTGGAATCCTTTAAATATAAAAGCTAACCACAAAAAGTATACGAAATCGCAAGATAAATTTTGTTCTGAAAAATAAAAGAGAAAAGAAAAATAAAAGAAACCACACAAAAATACAAAATAAGCTCAAAAGTTACAAAAGCCCCAAAAGTTAACAATAATAAAACCACGTTCAGGAAAGGTTTCTCCAGCAAACTCGAAAGTCTTAACTGTCCAAACTGATATAATACTCTTTCTCATAACTTAGGTAATCCCGGACACAGTCATTAAGACCTTTTGCTCTAGAAACTAGAGCTAGTTGCAAGCTCGGTTTTTATTTGGGGCTTAAAACTTGCGACGGCGTCTGAAGTTTCCCAGCTCGCCGCCTTTGTGTTGCATCTGTCAGTAGTTCTGTGGAACAATGCTCGCTTCCAGAACCTCTTGAATAAATTCGAGATTCGAAAGTGACTGCTTTTTCGTGCTTCTCAAATTGCTTCGGAAGTTTAAAAGCAAACTGGTTTTGATTTTGGTGGGAGCGTTTGTCTCAAGTTGGGGGAGTCAAACTCTGAGTTGTATCTATAATTATGGTTTGTTGTCTAACTGCAGTGGCTTTTGTTTATTTGTCAACGTGGTTGCGACATTTCAGCTTACACGTTTATATTTATCCATCTAGGCAAATACCGATAGATCTAGTTACAAGCATGCTTGCATAACTAAATTTAAATGTAAGATTCCGTTGATGACGTTGATGGTAACACATTACAGACTGGTAGACGGGAGAGTAAATCGTAAAAGCACTTGTAGTTGCTGAACTCGGAGAGTGTTCCGCGGAATGTCAAAATTCCCCGAGTAATAGGAACGTTCATTGCAGGTTTCCATCATCACAACTCAGGGGAAGACGGATGGCCACATTTCACCGCGGCGTAATCTCACTAATGTGTTTACCTACTTGTTTACCTCCGATGGTGCCTTTGTCTCGGAGGCCCGAATAATGTCTTAATGCCGCCATTTCTCTCGGGAGCTTTTTTCTAGCCGACCTGATAACCGTAATGGATGGCGCCAACTTTCCCTGAATTAACCGGACTTTGCGTGCCGGCCGAATAATGAGCGCCATTTTTATAGGTGTAAGCGCAGGAATTTATAATTTTACGTCTTTTTGGCAATGGTAAATTATTTTCTAATATAAGTCAGAGTAGCCTGTCTAGATTTATTTATACGTTATTTACAATAAAACATTTAAACATACATACATAAATATAAATCGTTAGGCTTTCCTCCGAAAAGGCTGGCAGAGATGTATTACAACACCCACGCACACTTCGCCAGATGATCTTCAGTCCCAAATATGACAGCAGGTGAGCCTGTCGCCATATACCGGGCTCCAGTTAAACATATGTTAACTAAAGAGACCTATCATGTCCATGTCTTATTTCCTTGCTCGTGGAGACATAACACCCTTATTTTTCAGACTTGCCCCCAAGCCTAGACTAACTTCCTTAGGATAATTTATCAGAATATGATGGCCATGAGGGTCTGTCAGCCGTCAGCTTCTTCTTAGAAAATATGGAGCCATAAAGATAAATATATTAGGGTTAAAGTTCCCGAGACCCTTTCGTGAGCTTATTAGGGATGACATTTACATGCAATGTTTCAGCTTTAAGTTTCAATTCAGGCATAAAAATCAGTAAGAATAATATTTTAATGGAAGAATTTACCAGTGATTATGACGTTAATATATGTAAAAACTGATTTAGTCAAAATAAAAATTGGTAAGGCAGAACGAGTCATTTTATAAGAATGTAAGCTAAACCAAAGTGACGGAGTTTTATAATCATTCAGCCAGCAAATCTATAAATTGACACATGATACTTACCAAATTCTGTGGACACTTTCCCGCGGCACGAGCGCTCTTCTCAGGTACTGAAGAGTGTTGTCTTCTCAGATTGTGACAAGTATTGTGTCCGACAGCTACACGGTGGCCCTGGGCGTGACGGTGGGCGCCGGCTGCTTCCTGCTGGCGCTGAATGTGCTGGTGTTCGCCGGGATCTACCTGCAGCGGGGGCGGCGCCGCGCGCACCGCGCCCGCCCGCGGAGAGACGGTTAGTCACTTCACTTAGCTTAGAGGTACTTCACGGAAAGCGTGATTACATAATCCACTTTGCAGTCTACTACAGCATGGCAGTGCCCGTGCTATAGAAATAAATTGGATTGCTAACTGTCTGACTGCCATTACACCATCCAGATTTAGCACGCTAGCTCACATAGCGCACTGCAAGTTGGATAATGTGATGACCGCTCTAATGAGTCGTGCAAGGGGTATAGGCCTTCCTACCAGACGATAAGAGGTGCGAGGCTGTGTAGCGAGGATAAAATACACCAATGCCACTTCTGTTAAAATGACTTGATCCTATTAGTGACTTTTTCTCCTCGAAGTGTTCAGCTCTGCTGGAAAGGCGGCCCTAGTGCTCGATATCATCGATAACGATCGACTCGTTTGTATGAAGTACGCTGGTACTCGCCGTCATATTGTGTTCGAGTATCTGTAGCCAAGCGCCTGTTGTTTATAAATACTAAAACTTGTTTGGGAGCCAGATTTCTAGGTGTTTATTTACGTTATAATGAAGTTAATGAAATAAAATGAAAACTTTCCTTTAAAATATACTGTTTACATAATGTATGAAATACAAATGTGTTTATTCAATTGGGCATCGAAGAGACACTTAAGAACGTCAAAGCTATAAAAATGCCTCTACCACCTTGTTCGGTAAAACAGCCACTGCCCAGTAGAACAGAACTGAGGGACATCATTTTTCAAAAAGCTTGTGTTATCAAAAAGTAAGCGTTATCATGGGGCCTTTATTGTGTTTAGTTGTAGACTCCAAATGGTCTCTGAAAAATACTAAGTGTTTTAGCAATGATTTCTTACATTATATGTCTGAGCTTACCCAACATATTGTACAAAATTACCCCAACATTTCCAAATTACCCCAGAAAAGTATAAAAATCTCGTTTCCTCGCAGCACCTCGTAAGACTTAATTAGCATGGCATAGTCCGCAGGCCGGGCATGCCAAGTCGCCGAGTGTAGTAATCTAGTCAGAGCCGGCGCTCGCATGGCTTGGCAATCGGGTTCACAGTCCATCGGGCGCAGGCAGGGACGCGTGATATAGCTAGACGTCGCTCGGAAACTGGAGAGGGTCATCCATCAATTTTGATTGAATTAGCTGTTATTGCAACTTGAGTATACCTATATAGCACTTAGGATATCCGTGCGAAACGTGTTAGGGGTTCCGTGCGATATGTACTCCTATTATGATGATATTGAGTTTGAATGGACTGACTGACGGACTTTGAAGGAACTGAGTTCATTTTCACTAAGGAAGTTTATTATCCAACTAGCTGCTTTTTAACTCCCGGTTAAAAAGTATCCTATGTGTTATTCTAGATTATAATCTATCTCTGTGCCGAAGTAACAAACATGCTGTGAAAGAGTAACAAACATCCATCCATCCATCCATCCATTCTTACAAACTTTCGCGTTTATAATATTAAGTAGGATACTTCACTTTCGAAATATAAAAGTAATCATAAGTAGTAAGTTATTGATTCAGTTGTAAAATTGCAAACGTCTAGAAACTTATTGTTTTTTAAAATTGACGCTGGCTTTACTGAAGTCGATCTTTTAAACTACGCATTGACATGCCTACATAAATTATTTAACTTATGTACGTACTACTAAAGTACCAAACTACAAGTACGCAAGTATACGTGTAAACGTATGTGTGTGTGTAAGTAGTGTATAAGTACTAAAGTACCTTCGTACCTATGTCGTGTATGATTTTACATGCGGTTCCCCGCTCTGTGTCTTTATCGCTCTGGGTCTCTGTGAAAGAGCCTCGACTTACTCTAGAGTGGAGTCGCACTTAGCAATTAAGGTTGCAACGCGCCGTGCTTAGCCAAAGAGGACAAATTGTCTTAGTAAGGCACCCGCACACTGTATTGATTCGACACTTTTTTTACGGCTTACAACCGAAAAACCGACCTACACCATACCAACTCTGAGCAAACTTTACATAGTAACAGATATAGGAGCAGGAGCTCACCCAGCGTTTCGTTGAACAGCCGCGTCGAGTATAGCTAACAGCGACTGAATGAGAGTGTTATTTGTTAGAGCTACAAGTACTTATAACCGTTAAGATGTGCGTATAATGTCGTTTCACATCCAATAAAGGTTCAGTTTCACGAATTTCGAGCGCACTATACGCAGTAACGAGAGAATTCGTCGCACATAGGAAGCTCAGCTCTCGGAATTCTCTTTATAACAACATGAAAGGATCACATGCCGTCCTTTACTGTGAGTCGTGTGTCGGGTCGTTGTAGTGTGCGGTGATCATATTATTATCTCCTTGCTACTCGGTGCAAGCGTAATGCGCTCCTACAATTTCGTTCATTATCTCCCTCTTCGTGGGAGGTTTGTATCCTCGGTTTTGAAAACGGAAACGCATTTTGCTATGATTTTGTCGCGTCTCGTTTTTAAAATTTATTTTGCTGAACAATTTCTTTGTACAAAAACGTTTACTAATCCAAATAGAGCACAAGTAGTTCAGTTTATTCTACTTCTTCGAGTTGATCTTCATTGTTGAGCTTCCTCTAGATAAGTTTCTGAAAAGTTTCTAAAACTGATAACATTTTGGAATTCAGAGTTTTCTAACACTACAACTATTTATAATCCGCAATAATCAAATACTACGTCACGATATTTAAAAACTTTTTCTATAAACGGAAAAGCTAGAATTCGAAAGAGCAATAACAATAAAATGAGTTTGTTTTCATGAGCACATTCCACCAGCTGGAGACATCCACCTCGACGGTAATAACACAGCGAGCTGCGTTCCAGCTGCTCGCCATTCCACTAACTGTTTTATAAAACTGGAATATGTTATTTATTTACATTATTAACAAGGAATGTGTTGAAGTGAAATATAAGTTGGATTATTTACAAGCACTCTTTCATTTTTTTATTACTAATTACTAGCTAAGCTAAGTGATTACGATACATCTCAGCTGATGTTCGTTTATCTATTAAGTAAGCTACAATAAGTATCCACATTCATATCGCCGCAAAACCATAACTACTTAGAGAATCGTTATACATATCTCGTCATATAGATAAGCTAGAGCGTAATGTCTCAGCCACTTGGCACGGACGCAAGCCACTGTCCGTAATGAGGAGCGGTACACTGCACGCTCGGCCGCCGCCGGCGCGCCAGCGACCAATGAAACTGTACTCACTGTACTGAGCTCAGCTGACAGCACACTGCGTCTTCGATAACATTATTATTCGCTTGAGTTGGCATCTCTGCGGTCTAATATAATTTCTAATGAGTTAACCAAGTGAAATTTGCACAGCCGCTCAAAGTCTTGGGCCATAAGATGGCCTACGGCCTTAAGATGTAAGATGATGATGTTAGCCGGTACCGGCTGAAAACAAAAACTCAAATGTAGAACTACTTATGTATTATGTATGTATTTCTGTACACTTATGTATTTGTGTATGTAGGAAGCCGCAGCAGTCACACTGGCGTGAGCTCGTTGAACCGTGAGCCATCGCTGGTGTCTTCGCCGAGGAAAAGCACCCTCAAGGTAAAAATATCATTCTGTTACACTTTAATGTTTATATTTTCAGCTACGTTTAGCTTTCCCCGCTCTGAATCTACTAACAGTTTAATTCTAGTGCAATCGGTATCGTTTCTATAGTACATACAACAACACACGCACACACAGTACTGCAAGTTCTAAACATCACACATACGCTAAAATCATTTGTCTGTCGAACGCCTCAATAGCTATGTTTCTCCGTCGTTCTTTTATTCAACAACTTCCTCGAGGCTGTACACAAACAATTCCTCAAATTAACATACCGATCGATTTCCACAGCGCAGCTGCGAATCAGAGCTAAAAGAGAGGCCGGCCACCGCCACCGCTACAGCGCCCCCGAAGAAGCGCGTTCAGATCCAGGAGATATCTGTATAGACGACGACTACTGAGCTCCGCGCCACTCCACGACATGAACTGAGGGGCTTTACCGGGAATAACGGGCTTCATTGGGAACAACGCGATTGAAATGCGATTGGCTCCTCACTGAGAGTAATCGGTCTCAACTGGAAATACCAGTCTTCATTGAAATTAATTATTATCGGTGAGCTCCTCACCGATATTGATTAGTCTCCATCGGGAATAATTGTTGTTAGTCCAAGAAACCAATTCCTTATAAGTGCCATGAACTAACGCACGCCACTTTGTACTGTGTGAGGTGACCGACGTGTATATAGTGGTGTTTACTACATTTATAACTTGTGAAAGAACTAAAATTAATGCTAGTGAAAGTGCGAATTGACGACTAAAAAACAACTGTGAGATTTATATTGAACTGATTACCGTTCTTTTGTATGAACATTTCCATATTACTATAAAGTGGTAAGCTATTATAATGACACTTACTCTAAGTTGACTATTCAATGTGTAAAAAATTCTACCAAATGAAAATGTAATTCCGACTTACTTAATATTCTTAAGTAAGCTACAAATTTGTCACTCTAAATATAGTCAAACTTCTGTTTTAAAATTCTAAACTTCGCATGCCCTAACCAGTTTAGAGTAGAGATGCACACAACGAAACAAGATTATACAGCGTGTGCACTGTGCGCGGGGCACGTCCTGGCTTTGTGTTCGATTACATACAGACAGTACTGGCGCCAGTTACGATCGGTTTTGACAAGACAGGTGCGGGATGCGGTACTGTAGCGCGAGTCTTGAGTGTCAGATCAACGTCAACAAAATTTGATACAAAGTAGGCAAAGTTTAAAATTTGATTTAAAATGTTCAAATATCGGTTTTGCTCGAACTTTTGCAGTATTTAAATTTATATGCGTGTATTTTGTAAATGCCGGCTATAACTTTATTGGCTCCTTTTAGCTAATAATAATATGTCGTTGCGTAACTGTCTAAAACTGATTGCGCAACTTTAAATGGAGCCGTACGTGGATTCACTTATCAGTGGCAAATACAGGAGTGGGCTAGAATTCTCACCTTACGCACCGCAGGTCTGCATAAGGAATGACATGCTAAAAGCAACTCTATTTTTCACTCATAGGGTTGATCTTATTATTTTTTTAAATTCAATGTTATTTTTTGGGACATGCGATAAGCAACGCTGCATTGCGTAAGCGAAGGTAGATTTTTGGAAACACTATATTCGCTGACCACTTGCCCCACGGCCACTTACCACATTAAGTATATTAGATCAACACGACTGCCAGTGCCAACGCTGTTGCCTAGTCGATGGAGCCAGTTACTGGATCAACGTAGCTCTGTTTACACGGGCGAGTGGGCTTGCCGATCCACTGGCTGCCTCGGAGCGGGGCGATGCGACAGATCGGGGCTATAGTGCTGGTGGGTGTAGCGTGCTGCAGCAGGATTTACATACCGGGTGTTTTAACAACGAAAACTAAATTAACGAATTTTCATCCGAGCAATAGACGAAAAATTACAAAATATTTACAAATAAACTGGGTATCGTGTATATCCAGGGTATGGGGTATATTATCTACATGAGTTTTCCTGTTTCGTCTTTGGTCACAACGTCGGTTTATATCAGGCGAGTTGGTAGACAGACCTATTGTAAAAAATAAACTTATTCAATAAAATAAATTAAAAGAAGACCAATCGATAGCTTGGTATTGGTAGAACCAATGAGAGCGATTTGGGTCGCGTTTATTTCTTTGTGTAAATGAACTGTATTTGCAATTAAATTCATACAAAATAAGAGTTCGAGTCACGTGATGAAGAAAAATGTATGTATTTTTCATTGCAACGGAGTTGTAAGACTTATGTTATCTTCTGACTTGCAAGCTATTTTCACAATATGCTAAAATGTAATAAAATATTTTTATTCATAGCTAAGAACCGTCTCAATCCGATATCGCATCAACTTACAGACAGAGAAAACCGCATCAAAATCGATCCGGTCGTTCGGAAGTTAATGCCACAGACAGACACACAGATATATTTTTTTTTTGCATCGGAGGTTAGACATACGTTTATTCTTCTTCAACACTACCGCTGCAGCATGTTATATCGATTCAACTGACATTATTTGACGTACATAGTATTACGAATGTATATTGTAAATAGTTTACGTATGTATGTGTAATTGTGTATGTATTGTATTTGTACTGACTGACATGTTTCCTTCATGTACTACCTCCGACCAATATGCCGTAATCGAGTTGTATTATTGTTCGTCCACTACTGGAATATACACAGGTGGAAAATTAATTATAATTAATTGTCTAAATATATAAATAGTTGTTATTTGGCCTAGTATTGTTTAATACTGGAATTTTTCTTAAGAATAATAATGTAATATCGTTATTTTTAAGGTTCAATTTCATAGATCAGCATAATTTAAATCTATTGACATTTTTATGCAGATTTTTTTTAGAGTTAAAGACGTTAAATCCAATTGCAGTCCATTCCGTGTACGTGTTGTCAGTTTGTCGTTGTCAACGAGCTGACCGTGCATCACGTAGCTACTGTAACGGACTGCAAACGGACTGCTTTCAGTGTGACGTTTTTCATAGAATTTCATACTTTACTGATCCTCTCAAGCCGTACCGGAATGCACACGGACTGCACCTGCATTCAGTGTGCTCCATCCTTAAGGATTGTCACACTTCACACTAATATTAAGAATGCAAAAGTTACTAAATAAGCATGTGTACTTGTTTGATATTTCATGACAGTGAAACTACTTCATCGGTTTGAGAGAACTGTAAGTAGCGCACAACCGCGGGTCGCAGCTGGTAATCACAATATTTTCTTCTTGCCATCTTTGTATATTCCTGTGGTTAAAGTTGTATGAAAATTGTTGGTTTAAAATGTAATAGTAATGTGTTAGAAGTTTCAGTTCAATATTCATCTGTAACTTAATATTGTTAAATTGTAAAAATGTAATTTGTAAGTTGTATAGATTTATGATATAATAACGGAAATATCAGCATTTTACATTGTATTATCTGAGCCAGTCTATCTAAACACTCAATAATAAAACAACTATTGAGAGAAAAATATTCTATTCTGATCAAATTTTACCTTGAATAAAACGCATATTAAAATACTTACACTTACAATTGTTCGAATGTTACTAAAATAGATTAATACGAGTATCTGGTCACTCCGATCTCGATTCGATCTGTTCAGCCCACGCTTCTTCGGGCCTCATGAAAACCTTACCTACGACCCACACTGTATGTCGGTTTGGGGTCATAAAGTTTTTAACCAAACTAAATGATTCTGGTTTGTGAATAATTGGCAATGCGTTAATGCTTTTAATTCAATTTGGCCACAATTTTAACACAGGTAACTTAATTTACTATTATTTTGATAATTACAGAAACACGTGTATCTTTCCTTGGGAAGTATCAAAACCAGAATCAAATAAATAATCAAAATAACGCTTTTAATATACGTACTATCCTCAAGGGTATATTCCAAGAAACTCATAATATTTATTGAAAACAAAATCTGTAAATAGGTACTATAACTAGTTTCTACTGTAGGTATTTGTATATAGTAGATTTGTCGTGAATACTTATCTGTGAACTTTGATGATATCATCGTATGAAAGGTTTTAATAAAGACCACTTTTTCCTGAAAGTCTTTGTTTTTTTTATCACTAACAAACATTACTAATCTTAATAAAACTTAAACATGACACTCAGTAGTTTCAGGGTATCATCTATCTAAATACAACGTTAAAATAAGTACGTCGTTTTGCATTCCATCGGACTTTGTAGAGGTAGTTATACTCCACTAGCAGAGCATGAATAAAATATGAGTCAACTTTGAAATCGAGAAAAAAACCGCTGTACAAAAAATCCGTAGTCGACAAAATATATTTAAAAGTTGTTTTTTTCTCGATTTCAAGGTTACCGCATAGTTTATTCGTGCTCTGCTAGCGTAGTAGGTGTGCCTTCCTCTACAAATTCCGCGGGAATGCGAAACAACACGTTGTAGTAGTTCCGCAGTCATATTGGGTGCTACAAATACTCTAAAGTTTTAACCCATACCCTCTTGTACTGAATATAAGAATTGCCCTAAGTCTTTGCTCAACACGTTGTGAACTAATCTTAGCGAAACACTCGCTCATCGGGCACATAAAGTTAAGATTCTCCTAAGGAGATGGCTTAAGGTTCGTGTAATAAAAATAGGTAGGAACCAGCTAGTACTCGTAGTAGATTAAACTAGTTAAGCAATGATTAACGCTTTTTGTTTAGTGCAAGTGGTCATCAGTCTCCCACCCAAGCGGCCAGTCGTCTCGAGACTCTCAAACACTCGCTGAATGCTCCTGAACTCCTGATTGATGATCCCCTCCCTTCCCCGTCCTTTTCACCTTCATCCTCGCCACTCTCCGCCCATTCATCGCCGCCATAAATTAACTGCACTCATTGGGATACAATAAAACGAGGTGATATTGAACGGCGATTGTTCTCCTGCCCTACATCGCTCCGTTGACTGCATTGTCTGAGGTAAATAAAACTTCGTTCGTTTCTGTTGCTCAGGTTATTACAAAAATAAATAAATGCTATGATTAACATCCAAAGTTTCAGATAATTTTAATGGAATTAAAGTACGTTTATCTTAGAAAGTAGGCGCCTACCTACGCTCAATAAAACTAGATACTTACTTATAACAGTTAATTCAACAGCTCAAACTTGTTAACTTACAAAAAACAACTCGTTCTTCGCTCAAACTCAAACAAGTCGAGAAGCTGCTATTCTTACACTTTGCGAAAACTCTCGGTAAATAGACTCGAAAACAAGTGCTTTTTCATAAAGTGAGCCCCGAGCCCGTCCCGAGACACTTGTGACCGATTTATCAAGACTCCAGGGTGCCTACAGATAAAATATGATAACAAAGGACGTGCTCAAGTCCCCGAGGAGATAATTCTTGCAAAAATATGGAACAATGCGGCGCTCGGTCCTAATTTTGATGGAGCCCAGGAATTGATTATTCGTGACTCTGAGGAACCCGCGTTAAAACTTTTTACTCCGCGGGAGCGCTGACTCACGCCGATAATAAAGCGCTGCCATTTATGGCTTAGGAATTACGATCGATGGTGTTAACAGAGTGACTTTTATGAGAGCAATTTGATGGTGTGGGACTTGGACGGAACGAGGAGATGAAAACATGGCTTGAGTGCCGACATATTGTTTTAGACGATCAAACTCGAAAAGGTGTGAAAATTATGGACAATATGAACATTTATTTTTACGATTAATTTTAAATTTGGAAAAGTTACAAAAATTACATAACACATCGTCACGTCTTTCCCCCAAAGTGGCTGGCAAAAGTGTAATACAACACCCACGCTTCGCTGGACAATATTGGATCCCAAAGGGGGTGAGCCTGTCGCCAGACACCAGGCTCCAGTCATGTAGCAGATGGCATACAATACGCACATGTGTTCACACAATGAACAAATTGGTGCATGCCGTCGGCTGGGTTCGAAGCCGCTCCCTCTGGCTTGAGAGGCGGGCCTTCTCCAACTAGGCTATCATCGCTTTTTAAAAACAGATAAGTTACAATACATGTCATAAACTCGACTAAATGTGTGGATGTGACTCTACTAAGCATTAAGGAGATAGTCGACTACTTACGTTGCAAACATCTACACTACACACACCGGAGATCCACACTTCCTTTATCAATTTTTCTTGGTCTTTTGTGTCACCATAGTACCTCAGAGCATTTAGTTAACAAAGCGCCTTATCGGAGTCGTTTTTAATATGCCCAACTATCTTGCAAATGATCGACAGACGTACAACATCATTTACAAAATAAGTAATTAAGTACTTACTTTTATTACGTAATTAATAAACTTAATCGTATTTCTTTCTCAGTTATATCCAAAAATAGAGCACCATACGATATCAGTCTATTATATCAATAATTATTGATTTTGATTATGTTAACGCCTACACCTACTAACCTGCTCAGTGCTATACTATAGTACTTGTCTATGAGATATGTAGTAGTGATAAGCTAAGCCTTCGATACATATCGGCTAATCCTGTATAATTACCTGTCGCATGAGATTACCGCTAATTAATTATGAAACAAGATAAATTAGTTTTGCTACAAATTATAAGTTTCGCCGCCTAGTCGTGCTGAAACCAAGTTTATATCTTGTCTTGTCTTAGGAAATTTTAATTAAGCTATCATTTTGAGACAGGTATTTTTGTCTATCCTAATCCTTCCTAACTATACAATTAATTGTGGCTCTGTGAGCTGAAGACGGCCGGCGTCTGTTCTCCTACAGGGGGGCCATTCCTGCGCGTGAGATGAGATGAGATTTTATCTTGGTCACTCTCACACCTATGACGTTTCAAACGAGAGCAACAAAGACGCAAAAAGTGAGATTAAAATCTCAAATCTCCGAATAGGGCCACAGGTCAAGTTCTCGTCGTCAAAGGTCGTGATATTTTGTGATTAGGTTTGATAATTATTATCTTTATCTAGAATTTTTTGTCGTGTCTGTTTTTCGAAAATTTTCAAAATGGTGGAAATACTATTTAATAGCCAGACAGAAAACCAGACATATGGCTCGATCGATAACTGCAAAAGTGGGTTTATTTGTGTGTTTGTTCCCTTGCACAACTGATTTTTATAAAGTTTTGCATATCTACACGTTGTCAGGGGTACAGAAAAATAAAGATTAACCTTTATCCCGATAATATTAACAGTTACGTAGAGGATGAAACTGCGGGGTACAGCTAGTAAGAAATATGATAACAAGCCTTTTCTTTAAATACTCTTTTTTCCAATCAAGACAAACAAACGATGGAAGTCCTAACAAACTCGATTGTTAATCTTTCATAAATCAGCACCGACGCCTCTCAATTTTGATTTTTCCGAAGAAACTTTCAATTTTGTTTGCGATAAAGACCCCTTTATCCGTGACTCTTGAGCTTTAAAGGTCTAATTAAAAATTTATCTATCCGAAGTTGCAAACTTGGAGCTGTCAATCAATGTTGCCAACTTGCCAAATTGATTTCGGTGGCTTCTGCAAACTTGGGCGTAAGCCGTTCTCTGGCGCGAGGAAAAATTAATCAAGATTAATGTTTCGTGATCAGATTATAAATGTAAAACATGTGGGAGCTCCAGAACTGGCTTCGGGGATTCGTGACCTTTCCACTTAATTGAATCCAGTGCTATCTCGGAATATTAATTACTCACAGACATTTTCATTTTCTTTCTTAACTATCGTCTCTTTGTTAGAGATAGAAAATTATTAAGTAACTAGCTAGAGTAGTTCGCCTCAAATGGAGACCTCGCATAATATTCTCGTATCTCCATAATTTCTAAATGGATTTCGCACATATCCGAATTAAAATTAAATTTGCATGGACTACTTGCCTGCAAAATTTCACGAAGATTGGATCAGCGATACTCAAGTTATCGTGAAACAAACAAAAAAACTGCGAGAACTCGCTTCGCTCGGTCAACTATTATCAGCTACGAAACTAGATTCAATTTCTTTTTATGATTTTAAAAAACCGCTCGACTGACTTCGATAAAATTTACATGGGAGCACCTCTGAGGTAAGATCCACAAAATCGATTTTTACCTAATTGGCGGAATGATCGCGTAATTTACATACAAAAAAAAACATGACAGTCGAATTGAGAACATATTGGAAGTCGGTTAAAAACACACATCATCCTTTTGTATTGTTGTATTTCTAAAATACTGACAGGTTTATTTACTCAATCGATTCTTTGAAAGATGGGACCCTCAGAGAATCCCTAAAATTCCAAAACAAATGTTTGGATTCGTGGCCCTTTGACACAAAAATGAGAAGTCTGTTACTGATGGTGAAAAGTCGCCTCTCAAGGAAAAGAATGGAACACCGACATCACATCACATCTCGTACTTGTAAACACTTCGCACAAAGCGTCACGTTGTGTGTGTATACTGTGTATACTGTGTACACACCTGTCATTGCCGCTCTAAAGCGTCCACATTATCGCCGTCTCATATATCAACTTCGCTAAGATGAAACGCGTAATAAAAGTATTTCGTCGACACGTCATCCATTTGCCAATTTCGCTCGACACCGAGCATTATGTATTTTTTACTGGCGACAAATTTGCATAATATTGCGGGATACATTCGCATTTGGGAAAGGTAGAGGCACACTGGGCTGTGCATAAAACGTCTGTGATTACGCAGATATTTTGAATCTTACGGTGCTTGTACACTGCTTCATTCTGGGGCTTATGCTTTCATTTGAATATTTATTTTTAAAGAACTTCAAAACAGGGAAGGTTCTTAATTCGACTGTACCCACGTTGTTTCTTTTTGTATGTCTGCTGCGCGATCGTTTCACCAATAATAATTATGAGTCGATTTTGGTTATTCCTTTTTTGTTCGGTTTTGATACTTTTACTTCAATTACCACTTTAAGCTTTCCACTGATTTTAATAAGATTAAAATAATTGTACCCATCCTCCAAGGTGAGTTAGACCTATAAACATATTTTTTTTAATAAAGGTTTACTCACTAACATAATTAAAAAAAATTAATTAATTATTAAATTAAGTAAATAAATATTGTTGAAGAAATCTTAGACTTAACAAACAGTATTAAGTAATGCAGATCTATCTAAGTACTCGTAGATATTTATGTCTAATACATATAAGTATCAACCAGGTACTTACTAATAAATGTATTTTTAAGCTCAAGCACATAACTGAATTTAACAAGCTACAAATCCTAATCTATTAACCCGCTACCAGCTGTAGGTAATGTACCCAAAATGCTGGCCGCATTCGCATCGCTTGGATTGCGATACTGATCCTTTGGGCAAAGTACCGGCCAGCATTTTGGTCACGAGTTGCTTCGACCAGACGCAATGATAGATCTTTAAAGATAGTTTTTGCACCTGGTCCCCACGGTCCTAAAGTTTCGACCCCAAAAGGCTCAAAAATGTACCCACTGTCCAGGGTACTATATTTGCGCCTTTTGAGGCCTTCCGCAGATTCAGCCGCAGCGCCAGCCTTATTTTGCGTTCCGGGAAGATGTGACGGCGCGAGGGTGTCCACGCATGTAGCGTCCCATACGAGCGGCCGCCCCAACTTCCACGGAATCAGTGTCATACCGTCCGGTCTTCTACCATCGTCACGTACGAGGCCGCTCGGTTCAAGAACAGCCGCGCAGTTGGCGGTGGTAAAAGCTCGGCGGATGACGTCATTGAGGCTGGCATGGCGGGGAATTCTGCCTGCACTCAGGACACACAGGATAAGCCGTGGTGACCAAGTTCGTCGACAGCAGCACCACACTGGCAGCGATGTGGGGCATAGCACGATGCGCCCAAACGGAGGGAAGCTGAAATTCTAAAAGATGATGAATCTAACAGAGTACCAGTGTTGGCCGAGGGGAGGGCCTGTAGCCATACACCAGATTCCCATTCAGCGACAGCCAAAAGACGGGCACGATCTGAAGAGCTCAAGCACGTGTGTAAAAGTTGCTTCCGCACTTGCTCACAAATCGGTCCGTCCCAGAGTCGCTGCGATGATGGGGTTGAAGGGAAATCGGTATTTGGGCACGCTAAATTCCACGCGTTCTTGGCCTCGGCTAAAAAAAGAACATAAAACAACTTTTTTGTTTGTTGGATGGATGGTCACACTTCAAAGGTGGTCTCATAAAACGTTTATCGTAATCGGTCAAGTGGTTTTTAGAATATCAACAAAAGTTTAAAAATCCAATTCTATTGGCGGAAAATCTGTTTTTAAGGTTTGCTTTTCATATGTGTTTTTCTGCATTCAAAGTTGAAACCTAGTAGATGTGTTGTTTTGTTGTCAGTAACCTATTACGTCTCGAACGCCCGACGGTCCAATCGTACAATATTCAAGAAAATGTGTTACAAATACTAAACAAATGGCTGTTTTTCACTTGCCGGCACGGCGCCGGTGGGAACAAGGCTGGCGTGTTATGCCGTTGCTGTCGCTAGTAAGTGCCGGGCTGTGCCAAGCCGTGCAGGGCCTGGCTGTCAAGTGGAAAAGCGCCTTAGTACAAACGCTAGTGTCCTAGGGTAGCTAGCCCCGCTCTGTGTACGTAGGTGGTATTTGTCAAAGTTGTGAAACTGTTAATGCGCGCCGGCGGCGGATCATCGGCGGAATGCGCGCGAATCGAGTTGCCAACTCATTTATGTTTCATCTGGTTCCCCGCTGTTGGCGCTAAAAGTTAAATTCATTGTGCCAACAACTCAGAACTCGATCGGGGAACTTGTGAGATTTGGGACTCGACAAATATGGACAATGAATATTTAAGTATAGGCGCAAGATATTGGCATCAAGTCTGTGACTAAGCTCACTTTGACTGGACTAAAGGTTTAGTAAATTGTTGTTATCTGAATGAAAAGACAGGAATAAATTAGTTTTTGGCGATGTGCCTTATACTAACCTAGATAATCTGCAATGTTGCCATAATATAAAATACAATTTTTGAAGTAATAACTTTAAAACCCGCCTTTCCAGTTACACTTTTAAGGTACACAATTGTTTGAACAGTTAATGTAGTGGCTGCAGAGGCCAGTGGAAGCTGTAGAGCCGGCAGCGACACAGTTGTTGAATAATACAACGGTTTGAATCCTATCTGTAGCGCTGAAGGCCGGTGACGTCACGGGGCAGGCCAGTGTTAAAGGTGGGAAGCTGTTCTGGCGTTGTAATTGTAGGATGCTTGCAGAGAGCCAACACTTAAATAAGCCAATTTCAATCCTTATATAGTTATTATACAAGGTGCTACTTTTAGGCGTAGTATTGATTTTGTACAGAGAGTAATTTTTTTTTTAATTTTGCAAATTTGTGTTACCATGAAAAATAACACCCTTAAGCATCACTACAGCCAAAAGCAGCACCTTATATAATCATCATATAGAAAACATTAGGTAGACCCTTTTTTATGTTTTAAGATCAACATTTTGCTGAAGTAGTCTTTACTTTACTACTTCAATAAAATTTGAAGTGAGCTTCAATAAGACTTGGCTTACGAAAATAAAACATTGCATCTTAATTTAAAACTGAAAGCACAGTTAACGACACCATTCACAACCGTAAAAAGTGTTTTTAGAAAAACCTTCCGTTTTCAGTTTTCCCACAATACCGAAGCAATATTCCCGAGGAGCGCACGGCAGTGGCGGCGCCTGGTGGCAGAGTCTCACAAATAGTCAGCGAGAAGCATGAGAAGCATCAGCGACGCCGCGGGAGGTCGTTAGCGACCCGCGGAGCGGCGATACTTCGCGGGATTTAATAATTTGAAACTTGTGAAAAATTCCACGACTTCCAACCCGACGGGTCTAGGTAACAGCCCCACAGTCTTGCGTTATTGTTCCTCCGTCTAGTAGCTGCAGTCTCGAAATGCAGCTACGCATCGTAGTACCTTTGCAAATAGTCCGCTGTCCCGCACAAACCCATTTTGACTCATCTTTCCATTTCCTTTTTGCAGTTTCACAGATAGGCTTAAGGGCGTGGGTTCGATTCCCTCCTACGGCACACATTTATGTTACGAACATTTGTGTTTGTTTCATGTCTTGGTGTCAATATCTATTTATTTATTTATTCATTGCTGATATTACATATTCTTCACTTAAACTAGTAAGTTAATTAAGCATATAGAAACATTTTTAAATATATTAAGGATACCAGTCTCTGGCAATCATAGTACAAGCTTTGCTTAATTTGGGGTCAGACGACCGTGTGTGAAAGTGTCCCAAATATTGTTATATTATTTCCTACTTTTCAGCACTCAATTATCAGCCCCTTTGTAGAACTCCAAAACAATTGTTAGTCGTAAATGCGCATGATCTCGCAGTCCCGCCAGCCTGCAGCCCCGCAGTCCGTTTAGTCTCGTAACTAACGAGGTGGTAACGCCGGTAACGCCGCAGGTTCACAACAAAGTAGCAGGTGAAGCGAACTGAACAAAACTCTATGGAATTTTAGAAAGTTTCTAACTTTTACTCAGATCATGTACTAGTGTCACTGTGACCTATACCCCACGGCCGACGCTTGTCTTCCTCTACACGTCGCATACCTCTACCGGTTCTCGTGTTTTGTGCAGGTTCTATAATTATACTGATTTTTTAAAATCTTATTTCATGAGAATCGGTAAAGAAATGCGACCTGCGGAGGAAGACAAAGATCCGGACAGAATTCGTTCATACGAAAGCCTTTTTTGTTGAAGCTGAAGTTAAAACGCTTCGCTCGCTGACGCTCGCTCGGTGGATTACAAAATGGTTTATGGTCTGTGTTAATTAAATTGCAATAAAGTTAATTTGATTAATAATTTAAACATGACACATCTGTCTTTGTTTGGTGGATGTGAGAGCACGAGACTAAGTAAGTAAGATAAAAGAAATCTGTCTGAAATAATGAATGTGCATTTTGCATGCTCAGAATACAGATAGACAACGTGTAATCTGAGTCTGCATGATTAAAAGCTACATGTAGATATCAGGGACATTTAATCGATCAAAAATCTCTAACTTGCACGTGGTTTTGCCCAAATTGGCGACGAGTAAAGTTCGCCACACCCGGTAATGCTTTTCTATGAAAATTCAGTTCAGCCATCGATTTCCCGCCGGCCTCCCGTCCGAGAGCGTCGAGTTAATAAGTTTAGACGTCGGCGGTTTGGACGCGACTCGAATCCAGACCAGCTTCCAAAATAAATTTAAGCTGAAATCACATCTACGTGGGTGAGAATAAAGCTGACGAGAGGTGAAGTGGTAGAGTCAGCGGGAGAGCTCCACACGTGAATCATCTAGTAATGTAAGTGTGAAGGCTGGGTTTAACATTAAGATGTTGCGGTCGACATCGTTACATACCTACTACTTCTATAATTGCATAATACCACTACCCATGGTTTTTCCTGAGTCGGTGGCTGAGCTTACGGGTGTGAGTTCGATTCCCACCAAAGGGAAATTTTATGTGATTAACATTTGTGTTTGTTCTATGTTTGGGTGCTAATATTTTTTAAGTTTGTATTTAAAATATATGTATCAGTCTCTGACAGCTATTGTACGAGCTTCGCTTAGTTTGGAGTTGGATGATGTGATCGCAAAATGTCCCGAATATTAAAAAAGTTGTAAATCTTCTCACTGGACATGATTTAACAAACAAATTAGCTCCAAAACCATGAAACTTTAAAATGTTTGCTTAATACAAAAAATATACTGCTGGTGCATTCATGTTGTTAAAACATGGCATAACTCAACTAAATGAGCCTCACAAACATTACGATAACAAAATGAACCATAAAACTATCAACTATGAATTGAGAATAGATTGCACCGCGCGCGACCGGACGCAGCACCCTGTGATACCGACTAATGTATCAGTAAATTGCTCAGTGTGTTCCTTGCTCGATTATCATGGTATTATATGCAATTAATGTAAAAAAACAAGTTTATACTATTTTATATTTATACGCACTAAACCTAATTTAAAAAGTGTAGTAAAAGCTAGTTTCAGCAAGAGTATAAAACAATTGTTATCTAAATGTGTATCTATTTATCTACACGTTCCAATTACACATATTTGAATTTTAACTATCGTTTTTCTACATTGTATTTTAACCACAACATTTCGTGCTACAACGTAGCACGTGTACTACAACGTAGGACGTGCTACGGCTACGAAAACTATTGTCTAGGGCTCCGTGGCTACGCTATTAATAAAGCACAGGACAGTGTGTTCAACACAGTTTACTCACCTGTAGTTTTCTATTTGAAAAGAACCAGGTTGACAGTATCTCTTGCCGGTCAGACAACACGACAAGCTAGCATTATAAAACATTATCAATCCGTCATAGTATCTGGCCATAGCGTTGACTCCGCCTTGAGTATTCAGCACTTCTGGCCGCTTGCCAGGAGATATCACTGCTGCTTTATTTCTCACGTGGTAAGGTCTACAGTCGCCTGGCGCCCAGGCCAGTGGGTGCCAGTGACTATGACCCGGAAACTCGCTCGATTAGCTGCAATCAAAGGGTAACACGGGATTATGATTATGCTGTCGTTAGGGCGTTCAAATGCCAGCCAAATATCAGCCTTTGTAGTTACTGTGATGTTAAATGATAGGAAATTGTAAACTTTAGTGATGATATTACTCTTAGGTGGTTACAAAATCTTTTACTCAGATCTTAAACCACAAGATACAAGTATAAATTAAACATTTTAAAAACCCTCGACACCGATTTACATCGACACCGATTTTTGTCAAACATAGCTAGGAACACTCCCGACTAGTTCACCTTTCTAACAAAATAAAATCAAAGTCGTTTCATCCGTTCGGGAGCTACGATGCCACAGATACACACACAGAAAGACACACATACACACACACACGTCAAACTTATCCCCCGTCGGTTTTGCGTCGGGACTTAAAAAGGTTGATAATGACCTCACAATGAACGATACAAGTTTACGTAAATCTTATATCTTTAAATGAGCAATTCTTGTTAATTGGAATCTCGGAATCGGCTCCAACGATTTTCATACAATTTAGTATATAGGGGGTTTCGGGGGCGATAAATCGATCTAGCTAGGAATCATTTTTAGAAAATGTCATTTTATTCGTGTTTTATCGATAATCAACTTAAACATAAACTTGGAAGAAAAATAACAATTTATTTATTTATTTATTTATTTATTTCAAATTAGCACCGATAAAACGAATTACACTAATGATAAACGAATAGTAAAAATCAATGTCAATTAAATGTCAGATTAAAATAAAATGTAAATAATTTACAATATTTATTATTGTAAGATTAAATTACAATTACAATTCAAAAAATTTCAATGACAATACATAGCTTACTTAAGTACCTAATTCTTAATTATTGTGTAAGTGGAACGACTTTGCAGCGCTTTTCGAAGTCACCTCACAATATGTGAAAATCTGTTTAATTATGTCATTCCAAGTACCGTCAAATATATCGCATTTTGGATTAGCGCCAAGGAGAGCATTGAATGTGGCAAGGGATCGCAGTATCGGAGACATCTTATGGGCTACCGTCCTACACCAGGGCACAGCACACAGTTTAAGTTTCCGAAACCGAAGGTAGCCGTCGGGAACATACAGACGACAGAGCTGGTCATTTAAGTCTGGCGCATCTACTTTACCGCGCATAATTTTGCACATCAGCATCAGCTGGTCGTGGGACCTCCTAACTTCTAATGAGTTGTATCCTAGGCAACCGAGCAGAAACTCTGTAGGATACATGAACGGATAGTATCCAAAAAATACAAAAAGAATACAAAAAGGAGGCGTTTGAGTAGTCTCAACTGAAAAATATGACTATTCCTGACATCTATTGGCGAATAATAATACTATTTTTTGTGAGCAACTAATTGCTTTAACGACACAACAGCAGATGGCGTTGTTAAGTAACACGAAGTCAACGAGTGTTTGCTTTGAGGTTAGACTAAAATCAATTGATTATTTTCCAAAAAACACAATTAAAAAAAAAATACCGAGCAAAGCTCGGACATACAGGTACTACAATTTAATACGCTGTACTTTACAAAAATCCCGATACGATTACATACCACTAAAATATATCGCACGTTTATATTTTAAAACGGTGTATGGAGTTTAATTACAACAAGTTTGTAATGGTAGAGATGTACCGTTTTATTGTATGCGGACAATTTCGTGCAGCTCATTTTATCGGACTCATTTTATTTGGTTAATTTTTATCTGAGCTCCGATTCATAAAGTTGGCTTGCGTGCGGTCGTGTCGAGTCATTGTTGTCATGTCGAGCACGATGCTATCCGCATTCGATTGTCGGCGAGCTTCAGATAATATTGGCTCTCAATTCTATTGACAAAATAACAAGTTTTTTGTTTTCACTCATTTAGCTTATTAAGTAATGACTCACATCGGTCACGGGTACAACAATCTAGGTCTTGGGGCTAAAACACATGTGTGTAGCAGTCTTTGGACACAAAGTTGATTTTGAAGCTAATCCATAAGCCAATGTCACGCAGTTCCTAGCGGCTCTTTGAGCTGAATGCCTCATGTCTGTCCGTCTGTCTTTTGTCAACATTTGTCAATCGATTTTCGTGAAATTTTTGTGAGGTTTGATATAAAAAAAATGCGAAGTCAAAAAAATGGCGGCAATTTGACAAATAAAATATTTTACCATACCATTTCTTGTCAAAGCAGGAAATGGTTGGGAAATTCAGCCTGTAGAGGAAGACAGCCGGACAGACGCTGGACGTTTGTAGCATTGTTGGCTAAGCTGAAGCCAAGCTTGGAGCCAAGTTGTATCTAATGTATGGCCACGACATAGTAAACACAAAATATGCAACCGACTACAATCACCCTAATCAATCAAATCAAAAATCAAAGTGTCGCGTGCGAACATTACATAATTAAAGAGAATCTGTAATAAATACGCAAAAGTTGCAAATACACAGCCAACAGTTTCCATTCCGTTATTTATGAAGGTATCAGTGTAACAAAAACTAGAGCGGATAAACTCAGGCCGGGACATATTTCACGGAACCCTTTATCGCTTAATCAGACGGTATCCGGAGCAAAACACGCTGCATTAGCGGCGGCGGAGGGGGCAGGCGAAGTCACGCGGAAAACTAAGCGAGCCCAAACTATCCCGGTAAATAAAAAGTGCGCGCATACAGCCGCCGAGCTTCGGTAGTATCTGTACACTGCGAGCTTGCGGAGTAGATCAACTTCGCACACATGGTAACAAAAGATCAGTGAGTTCGTTTAAATATTAAATTATAGGTACTCTTATGATTAATGTAAATTGTGATTTTATTATGAAAACTGACGTGGTTTCCTCACATTATGATTTTATAATACGAGAATTATTCACGTAAGAACTATTAACGAAACTATAGTCGGAATAACTGAGTTAATCGTACGTGAGTAATTCCCGTATTGTTAAATCATAATAAGTTGTTTTCTTAATTAATTATTTATAATTTTGTGTATCAAATGTATCGAGCCAAACGAAAACTAAAAAAGTTTTAAGGCCCCAGTTATCGAGTTCAACATCAAATACTCGTATATGCCAAATTTTAAACTATACGTCTAATTTGGTATACTTAACGAGAAAAAGGAGCTGATTCATACAAAAAACTTTGCGCAACTTAATGAAGTGAGCGGATAGAGGCTGCCCACCGTGGGCAGACCGCAGGTTTGCTGCAGCGTTGACTACTAAATTGCTGATTTACGTCTGTCCAGATTCACACCATAGGTTCACACTTAACTTCCAGTAAATTAGCGCCGCTTCGTACACAACCACACTGCACGCGTGTTGGGACACGGATGCAAGGTGCAAGGATTTCAGTGCACTGAAGTGGACAAAGGTTTGTGTTCGGATGATGAAATCTACTACATATATACTACGTATAAACTGATACACATATAGATACTGACTGAGATATATTTAACGTCTATGTGCTCAATCGTTTAATAGTTAACGGCGATTCTACAAACCAAATGTTTTTAAATTGTTAATGCATTTATCAATTGTTGACACTTTTGGGACACAAAAGTGTCAATTTGAGACAATTTATTAACAATTTAAAAATAATTGGCTAGTAGAATTGGGGGCTGGCGAGTTGATGGTCAAATAACACCTATTACTATATTTAGTAAAAAAAAACATTTAGAGCCGTGTAACTTGCCCTTCTGTGGTCGGTATAGCCGCTAGCCTGGGTCGGCGCGGAATGCACAACATTATTTCACGGCCCGCTTGGCGCCCAATAATGTTACCCAGTAGCCCGGTGTCCCGGCATCCCCGTGTCCCGGCTTCTCAGCGTTCCGTTTTCCCGGGACATATTTTCGCATCTTTATAAGTTAACTCGTCGGCGCCCGATCATGTTCCTAGAAAATATGAATCGATGCGAGCCAAGAAAGAGGTAAAACTGAAGATTGTTGCAAGTTCGGCTAAGAAGTACAAACAAGGTTATGGTCGTAAGTTATAGGTGTTTTGAATACGGCGTTTGCTCGATATTGTATAGTGAAATGGCTCCAGATATATAAGGCTAGTTGTATAGCATTGAGAGGATGAGTTTTGAGACGCCGGGCTTTATTCCGTGTACTTTGGATTTACGCAGAACAAATACCTGTGAGTTTTAGTTCCTTTGAGGAAAAAACAACTGTTGTGACCTGATGTTTTATGATTGTAATACACGTTCTCAGACACTGGACGTTGTCAACCTAAACGGCTTGTATCACCTATTTATAATATACTAGGAATAATCTTATTATGCTCGTCACACATACTACAGTAGGGTAAAGTGTGACAACACGATAAAAAGCATGAATGAGACTAAAGCTTCAGCAACATGAACGAGAACACGACGCAAGACCTATGTATGTATCCGCAACCTTGTAGGTGTGTATCCTCAGATAATGTTAACACAGCCGCGCGCCGGCGCGAACCTCCTCCCGCGGTACTTGTAACACGCTACGAGTTTACAAAAAATTAAGCTCTATAGTCGTTACGACGGAATCCCATAATTAACCGAGATCCCACATAATCTCGCGTAATACTGAAACAACACCGGCGCTGGGATACGGGACACTGGGACGCGGGGACACCGGGACACTGGGACATAGGGACTCGGCCCACATTCTCCACCCGCCAGCATTTTGATAATTCATTATATTTTTTGACGCAAAATTTAATTAATTAGAGGAAGCTCCGGGCAAAAGTGAATAAAAAGGACGAGGGAACGTGACAATTTTTATTTTTTTAACGTCACGGAAGAGATCTGTGAATTTAATTTAGAATGTATTAGGAATTATTCTGTGAGACGCTTTCGCTGTCCAGTTATTCAAATTGGGAGACTGACACTCAGCGCGGATATTTTATATTTTCGTTCTATTCTCTTGGGGATTTCTTATAAGGTTTCTGACTCACTTCTGAAACTTTTTTTTTATTCTCAATTAACTCTCATTTACCCACGACCGCGCCTGATGTTAAAATTATACAACGTGTTGTATTGCATACTCCTCTAGCAGAATACACGAATAAACTATGTTGCAATTTAAAAATCGTAAAAAAAAAACTGCAGCTGTTCCATACGTTTTGTTGACGATAATCGAATTTTTTGTATGGAATAGCTGTTTTTTCTCGTATTCAAGGTTTTCTCAATATTATTTGTGCTCTGCTAGTGGATTTTGACTACCTCTACAAATTCTGAAATCATCACGTTGTATATACGGACTAGACCGGAACGCGAAGACAACGATGAAATAATTATAACATTATATTACATTTATTTTGTTTTTCTATTAAAATCTAATTTTAAATCTGATTTCAAAAATATTTTTCGTACTTTCACGGCGCGCCGTTTAAAAGCCTACGTAATTTACTTAGATATAAAAATAAGCACAGTAACAAATTTTCACGTCCCTCACAAAATTTAGCCAAGTATGAAAACTTCACCAAACTTTCCGATCCACAAAAGCTTTTAAACCTGAAACAAGGTCAAAGGAAACCGCCACGTAAACCGACACTCCCGCACCTTTCACCCGTCACCTAACGGAGTAACGCTAACGGCGCTAACGTGATCCCAACTTTGTAAATCCGTTATTCAAAGTTATAAAGCTGCAGCTGGTATTGACGCCGTTACCGCGGGAGCGCGGCGCGGCGCCGCTCTAAGGCAGGGTTCACACCACATATCATCTTGCCGAATTGAACTATCCTTGCTTTTTATAAAATCGAAAGCATCTCAGTATGTCTGTCTGTTTGTTTGTTGGCTTGTCACAGCTAAACGGCTGAACGGATCTTGATGAAATTTAATAATTACTTACAGTATATCACGAGGAAGGTTTAGGGTACCTTTCGTTCCGAAAAAAAATAACGGTTCCTGTGGGGCCGCTGGTGAAACCGCGGCGCGCAGCTAGTAATCTAATATCACCTCAAAATCACACTAATATAATAAATGTGAAAGTTTAGATAGTTGTGTGGAAATTTGTTACTCAATTACGCCAGAACGGCTGAACGGATCCGAATGAAATTCGGCACCGAGATAGTTTATAGTTTGGAATAGCACATTGATTACTTTTAACTGCGGGTAACACTTTGCTGGGGGCAGCTAGTAGGTATCACATATATGTTGACACATTAACATTCACTAATAGAATAATAGTGGAATGACACTAGTGGAAATACTCATTAAAACCGGGAACTTTGTCGCAGTGTGGACCATCGCTTATTCAGTGCTATAAAGTATGAGGTGCCTTCCGCAGCTAGCGCCAGTATTGGGAAAATATTAAGAGTGACTTTATATCCGTGTTTTCAACAGACAGTTTACATTTTGAAATCATCATGCGATCACTTGATACGAAATAAAATGTCATCATCATCATGTCGGCCCGGAAACGTCCACTGCTGGACGGCTGCCTCCACCAATGATCTCCACACCTACCGGCCCTCGGCTTCCCGCGACCCTCACCGACCCCAAAATAATATAATTATTATACTCTGCTGTAATTAGTCGTGCTAATCTAATTAAGCTACGCCCCGCGGTTAAAAAGAAGACTATGTGTTAATCAGCATACTCGTATCAGCCAAACCAAACTTTATCAAAACCCGTCAATCAGTTAGATCGTGAAGTAGTAACAAACAAACACACATACCCGTATAGTAAACACACAAAATTAGCAGGAAGTAGGATATTCCTGCTATTGTTGATCATTTACTAGCAGGATTACTAGCTAGACGCTCGCATAGCCTGGAGTGGATGAAAGGCTGTGCGTGTTTGCTCGCACTATTTATTAGGCACTCAGAAGAACTTTTTTGAAACGCATAACCTATCCTAACAACGACTTTTATAACTGCGGGGTGATTCATGAACCATAGCTGATGATTGATAAGGGGTTTAGACGGGTGACTAAAGCCACTAGTTGATGTTGCGTTTGTCTTTAGAAACGCACGGGGAACATCACAGTATCACTAATGTTTCACAAACGCGCAAGCTGGACTACCGATGACAAGTTTGTGAAACTATAGTATAACTGAGCCATTCTCCGTTTATTTTTTTAGGGCTAACGCAACGTCAACGGTTTAGGTTAGCATCGACCATACTTGCGTTACTTATAAAGCTGCAATAAAATCTAAACCAAAATAGTAGCCAATTATGGAGGCAAACAGTCATCCAATACTCGTATAATTCAACAAACATTTGACCACATTATCACGTCAACGTCTCTCCGAGCACGCTTCGTAGCAATCTTAGAAGCTATCTTTTCAGCCTGCACCCTCACGTCTTGTGTTACAGTAGACATTCCTTTGGCTCGATATATATGATCGTAGTAGGCACAACGATGTCACAAGGGCAGTGTGACAACATTATTATCATCTATTGCAAAGTTATGCTAAACTCATGCAGCTTGTTGGAGGCAGACGCTGGCGAGGGGTCATTTAATGCTGGTCAAGCTACTTCAGAAACAACCCATTATGGTAACGTGGAAAGGCGTCTTTCTTATAACGTCTCACAGTCTTATCCTGGTCAAAAATATATTTTAGGCTAAAATTAAGTAAGGAATTGGTACTAATAGTAACTAACTAATTGGTACTAATGGTAATAAATTAAACAGCTGGTAAATTCGAATTTACATTCTAAAATTGGATAGTGTAATGGCAGTTAGACCGTTAGTAATCCTTTTTTTTATTGCACGAGCTTAGCCACGCTATGTTAGCAACTTAGATAATGCAATGCAATGGTTACTGCAAAATAGATAATGTAATGGCCGCTTAAGTAAGTGCATAATGTTTAAAAATCTAATTAAAAATGAAAAGTTTTCATATTTAAATTGGAAACAAACCTTTAGCAAAATTACACTAAAGTTGTATGTAACCGCAGATCACTATCCCAGTGTGCAACCAACGCTGTTTGCACAATCATTTCCAGCAGCCAGCAAGTAAGTTCCGAGTCGATGGTCATTCAATTCTCATTCGCAACAAACTACACGCCAAGTAGTAGGAACAACCCGAATCGATTGGTCCCGCACTGTGTACTCTTACCGAGTAGAAAAGAAACAGAGAAGCAGGTCGTACGGCGAAGGTTTGACTGGCAAGAATTATGAGTATTGCTCGTGCAACTTGAGCAGTCGCAGTTCAAAATAAAACCAATGCGACTTAAACTTGCAAAACAAAATCAAAGCGAAAACGATTGACAGATTTTGCCGAAAGCCAGCTGTTTCTCTGAAAACTTTATTCTTGGCGGTACCAAGTTCCAGCAGTGCCCAACTCCCGCGGGATGCATTAGTGTCGGAACTGTTGGATAGTGTACATTGCGGCGTGGCGGCGGACAACACCGCGGTCTTGTTTGCCCGGCTGTCGATAGTTGTTTGTCTCTTCGAGACTTCTTTGAATGCGATCTATTGGTATGACTAAGCTGTTGAGCTGTCGCCTGTTGTGGTCAGTATTTTTAAACGGTTTTATTTAGCTTGCCCAGTTTATTTGTTTGGGTCAATGTCAGTAATTGAAATTTTACCCCCTTCCTGACGACAGATCGATCTGATAGTATTTGGTATTATGATAGAAATTTCATGTGCCCAACGATTTTATATTTGTCTGGTCAATACCCCAGATTGATGTGAAGATTGGTAATAAAACAGTGTAACATATTTTTTTTTTAATAATTTACATAAACTTAGAAAAAGATAAGTCTTGTTAGTTAATATCTTGGTTGTGGTCTTGTTTTAACAGACCACAAAACAAACAAAAAATCATAAAAGCTTATTTCAGAAGGAAAATATGTTTAGACAAGCTGAGCTGCGGTTGTACTCGCGATAAAAAAGTATCCTAAGACTGTGTAAATCCAGGGTATTCGCTATATCTCCGCTGAGGGTATACCCGCACCCGCCCTGTCGAGGCGTGGCGTGGCTTATTAGCCGTGGCCTCGACAACAACGGTGAACTAAGAGAAACCCGGACGGGGCTGATCCACTGGGCTATGTCTTGCCTTTAAGCCCACGTTGGAGCAGCCAAAGACGGCAGGTTGCGGTCGTTGTTCAGACGAAACCATAACTGAGAGATAGAGATCATGAGAGGAACCATCGAGGGAGAAGAGCACCGGTGTTACGGTGCGCCGCTCCCCCTACCGTCCACATTCTGGACCTGAGTGGCAGGCGACGCCGACGGCGGCCACATAAGAACGTCCGTCGCATGAGAACCATGGACGCCTAAAACCACCCCTACGGATAACATTTCCACACGAAATCTTTGCTTAGCAATAGAATAAGGAATCAATAAACGACTCTGAGCGCTGCAATCAACGCGATAAGCGTGATGTGAGTTCACCTACTGGTTTGTTTAATTATGAGTAACCTCCGACCTTCACTGTCGTTATCTCACTCGCACATTACCAAACTACTTATGCGTAAATGAGACTAGTATAATGTGGTCCGACCACATCATACCAGTATTATTGTGTATTGATAGTTCCCTTGGATGAATTAACGTTCCGGACTTGCCGACATTTTTTTCAGTTTTTTTTGCACAACACACTTGGTTAAATCGTGCCGAAATCCTATCAACAGTTATTGAGTTAAGTGGGAATGAAGCATACTTATAAGTTCAGACACAAACTTTTGCATTAGTAGTAAGCGTAATGCGTAAGTATATTTTCCGAAGTTTTTTTCTAAATAAACTTATCCACATGCCTACTCCTACATAATCGTCGCTTTTATCTAAGACTATTTTTGCAAATTCCGTCTAAAGTGTTCATAATAGCAACGGCGTATCGGCGGCGAATTCGCGGAAATAGTCTAGTCTAGTATGAGCGTTAAGTCTTACCTTTTCTCAGACAAATATATTATGGTTTATAACCAAATTTGGTCATTCTCAATCGTCCGTTTCACGTCCCGTGGTTTGTTCATTCATGCAACTCTCCGTCGTATTTTGTCATGTTCCACGTCGTCAGATCAATCGCTTGCCTATCTATTATTGATCTAACTGCGTTGTCGCAGTATTTCCTGGTTTGACCTGTAGATTCACCGTATACATGATCTATAAACCAAACTTCAACTACGTCACTTGTCGTCGACATCGTCTCTCTCGAACTTGCGTAAATTACTTATTCCGGTCTTGCTTACACATCGATTTATTTTTGTCTCGGAATGCTATACCTGGCGCCGTATATTATTATTCTACGCCGGTATATTCTAGGTATAGACAATTAGAAAAGGCAATGCCGCGCGCCGTGTAGCGATACCATAGGTTTGTGTAACAAATGAGAGTGTGCTACATTTATTATGGCGATACTGCGTGCGATTACCAAAATAAATATACAGTTACGAGCTGGATTAGGATAAAAGGAATGAAACATCGATGTATCCGAAGATTCACTTTATTCACCAAGTACACAAACACAAACACTGTTACACTACACTAGACACTTGCACTATAACACTTTAAACACTACTCGTACAATCACTTCGATGTTAGCACTTTGAACGCGTAATCAAAACTGACCCCCGAGTCGTTTTTTTTTTTTTTTTTTTTTTTTTTTTTTTTTTTTTTTTTTTTTTTTTTTTTTTTTTTTTGGATGACTATATGCTGTTGGCCACTGAGGCCTCGACAGCGTACCGGGCATTAGGCAAGCGCAGATGGCGCAGGGCCTCAAAAATGCTTACAAACTATGGGCGACGAGCGCAAGGGCACCTCTGAGGTACGGCCTCGGCTTGGGCTGTCGCCGAGGGAGGGGCGTCGAATTGCCCTGGCAGCCCAGAAGGGGCTTGCTCTAGGGCCCTAACGGGGACGGTTGAAGTTAAGGTTAAAAACAAAATAAATTATTATTAACAATGACTCGACCGCCTTGTTCGGAAGGGGAACCTCACCTCAGAAGAACAGGCAAGAAACTGAGGGGCGTAAAATAAGCGAACACTACGAGCTAACTAACCGATCTTCTAACAGACCTTGTAGGCAGTCTTCGACCTCGCCGGCGAGGTCGGTGTATGACAGTGTACCTTTGGTAACCGACGCCTATACCAAAAACTGAATACTTCCTGTTGCAAGGAGCTGCCGGGTCGGACGACCCCAGCGCCGCCGACGTGACGACGGCGATGGGGTCGTCCGGGTCGCCTAGGATGTTCCTAGGGCGTCTACGGAGAGGGGGAGGGTCTGTGGGATCTACGGAGTAGTCCACGGTGCGAGTGACAAGAGGGTTAGGGTGGTGAGGGGCTCTATCAAAGTAGCGCCGGGAGAGAAACTTGATGTACTGACGGATGGAGGGAAGTTCGAGATCGCAATGCAGGTCGGCGTTACGCTGGTACCAGCTAGCTCCGACTGCCTTGCGAATGAACCTATTCTGAAGGACCTGGAGCTTGTCCAGGTCTAGGGAGGAGGCATGAGCGAACACTACTGAAGCGTACGTCATGACGGGGCGGATGCACATTTTGTAAATAGTCACCTTATTCCTAAGGGACAATTTACTCCGTGTGCCTACGAGGTGGTGGAGTCGGCCTAGAATGAAGGCCGCTCGGTCCCGGACTATCTGGATGTGTTTCGAGAAGGTGAGTCGTCTATCGAGGGTCACGCCAAGGTACTTGGTGGAGGTAGCCCAAGGGACGGGCTGACCGTGAAGCACGAGTTGCTCCCGGTTAAAGGGCTTGGTGGGGTGAAAGTACATAGCTGCACTTTTGTCGGGATTGACCGTTATGGCCCACTTCTTGAACCAATCGCCAAGCTGGCGAAGGGCTCGCTGAAGTCGGCCACGCAGGTGGAGGGGATTCCAACCTCTGGTGACCCCCGAGTCGTCGGTCGTCTGCGTATTTATACAATTTAAAATATCCAGAACATTCGATTAAACAATAGCGCAAACACACAAAAAGTTGTTTATCACGCGGAGCCACGCGTTCAGTCTAGAACATTCGGACAGTACAAAAGATTGAAGTAAACACCCTATTATTCAATAGATAAAAACATCATAAAAATGATGCACAATAATTGCTTTCCAGAAAGATTTCTTTTGTTCCGGATTTTAACAATGGGACGCGCGCGACTCGAGTGGCTACTATTGTCTAATCTGCGTTACCTATCGGTAGTTGTAAACAACATCGCCACAGATTAGCGTATAGTTTCTTCATTGGCCTCGACTGGCGTTACAATACGTGTCCGCATTGTTGACAAGCCATTGTCGCCTTGACCTTGAAGTCACGAAGAAACTGTTTTGTAATATCGACAGCGAAGTGCCTTCTAGCTGACACCCCACACTTCGGAGATTTTAGTGTTTTAGCGGAGAGCATGGATTTTCGATCCTTACTTATATTCATTTCAATTCAATAAAAAAATACATTTCTCAAAAAAAATTAAGATAGAATGTATTGGCACTCCTCCGTCTATAATCATAATACTAGCTGCACCCCGTAGTTTCACTCGCGATTAAAAACTTTGTGTACTACAAATACTATACTATACTATAGTTTAAAAACTATAATCCATCTCTGTGCCAGATTTCATCCAAATATATTCAGCCGTTTTGGCGTGAATGAGTAACAGACATCCATCCATCCATCATTTAAGATACAAATAGTATTAGTACTGGTATTACAACATAATATAATGAAATTAATGTGATGTGATTCAAGATAAGTACAGCGAGCCAGTATGATCGGACTCTGATAGCATCCGTCTGGTTAATACCACTACACAGTGTTTACACAACAACAACATAAATTATAACGTTTGTTTTTCTCTTACTTATCATTGTTTGTATGGCATGGAAATATCTGCCGATATTATAATCGCCTCTACTACTAATATCGAGAGCACAATTCACTAGCGCGCGCGGCAGATAAATGTTTAATTACGATTACCTGTACCTATGCAGATTGCGTTAATGTGTGTGTGTGTGTCCCTACTATATTTCTAAACCTATTTTCTTTTCCTTACCTATTTATAAACGACTAGCTGCGCCCCGCGGTTTCAGCCGCAGTGAAAAAGTATCCTATGTGCTATTCTAGACTAAAATCGATCTCTGTGCCAAATTTCATCCAGATCTGTTCAGCCGTTCTGGCGTGAAAGAGTAACAAACATCCATCCATCCATCCATCCATCCATTCTTACAAACTTTCGCGTTTATAATATTAGTGGGATAAATAACTCTCTACCTAGACTGGTTTTGTCTTTGCCTGTCATTTTAATATGGTCTTTTGATATTTGGTCAGTGAAATATCCTTGATCTAAAGCTATTTAATGCAGCTACTTAGGCAAAGGAAAACTAAGAAAATACAACGTGCACGCTCATGACTTGTAGCAACTAAAATATAGCTGCTGTGTAACTCGTATTTATATGCAAGCAACGAGCCGAAAACTTGCCAGTGTGTGATCACCTCTCGCCCGAGCAGACAACATGTCACAAAAGGTCGCCGTCGTCACCGGCTCCAACAAGGGGATCGGATTCTGCATCGTCAAAGGACTCCTACAAAGGTTCGACGGAGCGGTATACCTTACGTCCAGAGACGATGCCCGAGGCAAGGAGGCTGTCGCCAAACTCAACGCACTCGGACTCAAACCTGAGTACCACCAGCTAAACGTCGCCAGCAAAAGCAGCGTCGAAAAATTCCGAGATCATCTCAAACAGAAACACGGAGGAATCGACATATTGATTAACAACGCCGCGATCGGCGAACCAGAAGACCTCCCTTACGAGGGTTGCAAGGAAGTCATCGACATAAACTACTACTCGGTCGTCACGGTGCAAGAAGTGCTATTCCCGTTGGTCAGAAATGGCGGGCGGATACTGAACATCTCAAGTGATTGCGGACATCTCTCCAACATTAGAAACAAGTACTGGATCGAGAGGTTGTCGAAAAAAGATCTCACCATTAACGATGTCAATGAATTCGTTCAATGGTATCTCGATTCTAAAAAGAATGGGACTTTTAATCCTGATGATATAGCAGATCACGGAGCGGTATCATATCGCGTGGCGAAGGTAAAGTTCATATGACATTTTGAACTTACAGCATTTAGTTCTTTTTCTTTAAATCGGTTTTCATCGCAGGTGGCGGTGAGCGCACTGACTATGATACAGCAGAAGGAATTAGCAGCCAGAGATATTTCCGTGAACTCCATGCACCCGGGACTGGTGCGCACCCAGATGACGGACCACGTCGGGTTTTACAGGTATGTGAGTTACACTTAAATAAGATATAAATATTTTAATGACGTACGAGAACAGAGACTCAGCAGTGAGCGATTACGCGCTGATGATGAAAATGATTTGAGGATGATCAGGAAACTAAAATTTATCTAGGTTATGCTGATTTTGCCACTGTTACAAATGGTGGGTTATAAATACTATCTAGTCTTCTTTTTTTACTATAGTCCTTAAAAACTGCACGTGAATCGTTTTAATTTTTTTAACCACATAATTGCTTGTGTAGTCTTTTCTATCTTCGGGTTTACAAATGGGTGATGGGTTGAACAGTTTAGGTATTGATAGAGGGTGGTGTAACGTGTGAGTGTGCCCCTCCCCAGCCCGGAGCAGGCGGCCGAGACGCCGCTGTACCTGGTGCTGGAGGCGCCGAGCTCGCTGCGCGGCGCCTACGTGTGGCACGACCGGCGCGTGCTCGACTGGTACGACCACACCGCGGACTGGTACTTCAAGTTCGACACCTTGCTTGGATAGTTTATTAATTCACTTTTTGTTGTTATTTTTTTACAATTTAATGAAGATGTTAAACAAAGCAGTGTTGTTTTATGGAGTGTTATCCTCTTGTCGAAACCACTATCCAATCCTGACGATCCAGAAATGCCCCACGGTAAGGCTCAGTGTTTTTGCACTGTTTAGTAAGTAATTCAAAGTTAGGAAACTATTTCGACTAAAACTTTGGGCAAGCACCAATGTACGGGGTTTTAGATTACCGCTGATTTTCCTTATTACAGAATCTAACAGTCGGAGCCCCCCTCCCTCCGCGAGGGCACCCCCTCTGTCCCCCCTGTCTCCTGGTGAGGACAGTCGCGGGTGAATCGTCGTTCTCCATCCATTCGGATGAATTATTCATGTGCCATTAACGCGAGCCGAGTGTGTCGGGTTAGTGATATGTCCGCTATCATACGAGTTCAAGTGTGAAGGATTTCGCAGCGCCTGGAAATATGTTATTCTGTCAATATTGGAAACGATCAATTTCAATTCGATTTCGATTCGCGAAGAACGGTTAGGTATTATCAGGTTTCAGAAAATGTGTTCTCTCGTACTCGTATGTGCCGCCCACCAGCTTTATTCCAGTTTACTCTTTGCAGTAGCTAAGCTAAGCTAAGCTAAAGCGGTTTGTGGATACAACATTTCACCAAAAATTCCCCGTTTTTGTGAGAATAAGTTACATAACTTTTTTAAACCAATTTCTCGCGCATGCTTTTAAAATGTACGTACTGATATTTTATTGGTAGAAGCGTTACGAATGCAGCTCCGAGAACCGAACTCGATAGCGCACCTCGCTTTGTTTTGCAGAGTATATAAATTAGGTATGAGCTCGCGAGACGCATTGTTTATTTGATCAGATGCCGGCAGTGGCTGCGGCGTGGCGTGGGTGGCGTCGGGTGTCGGATGTGGGAAGATATGGATGCGGTGCACTGCCCGGGCGGTGCATCATTTATGGCGAATGTTACCAGCCATTGCAAATCCGAAGATAAATATTCAATGACTCGATTGTTATTTACTCACTGCTACCTAACTACTTTATTTTTTAATATTGTACTATTCAGGCGGAAACCAATTAATCTCTCTGAAATAAAATTCTATGAACGCAATGACGTACATCGCGGGTATACATTGTCATGTACATAAAGGTTTATGTAGCCTCAGCATATAAATAACATCACTTCGTAGTGTTCCTACTTAGAAATATTTGACAGATTCTGTTATTTCATCAACGCAGCCCTGCTGGTTACCAGCTTCTCAACAACAATGACAAATAACTTACCTACTGTGGTTACTTATCTTTGTCTATGTTACGAGTATGTTGTTGATATGATTATTCAATAAAAAGCCAAGGTTCAACTTTTATTTATATCGTTATCATACTATAACAGCACTCATTTGGACGTATACTCTTACCTACCTTTTTTTTTGGACATTGTTTATTATTGATAAGTTAAGTTAAACTAAAAAGAAAGATGTAGTTTAAAGTAATTTTAAAGTAATTTTATTGAAACTGTGCCATGTGTTGCTTTGCACACACAGGAACCCAATGGATGTCGCGTATGCGCTGATAAAATATTTCTAAATATACTCGGGTATTTATTCTTCAGCTCCTCGTATTAAGTCCGTTGAGCAAAGAAGGTACAAGGAAGCACTAATTCCCACCACCCTCCCCAACACCCTTTTCTTAGTGCATACGCAGGAAGAAAAGGAGACCCTTGAAAGACAAGGTTATGGGGGAGGCGCAGGGTCACGCATCCTAACCATCCAAGAAGCTATTCAGGGGCTATCGTACGAGTCGGCTGACGCCATAAAGACCAAGCCCAAAATGAAGCTGCATGAGAGCGTGTCGCACGCAGTCATCGCATCAAGAAATACAACCTGCAGATGTCCATCAGAGATCGGAACGCGTTGGTGATGGAGGCTCTGGGACGGAAGGAGGCCACGATTATTATGATAGTATACATTGTAATCATTTCGCACCTTCTTGCGGCGGTGTCGTGGATCGGGTCGTTCTTTTCCCTCAAATATGGTTGAGAAGAGCGATGGCTGGCACATGCGTCATACTCGTGATCGTGTGCTGCTTGAGAGTTGCTGGTCTGCTCGTGGAGTACTCACAATGTAATAAGTAAATCTGACCTTTAACCTAACCTTAGATTAAGACTAAATAACTAACCCCCTCTACCTGTATTCTCCTTAAATAATAATCAAAATTAATATTAACAAAGATCACGGTCCCCGGAGTCCGTGGAGTGTAATTTTTAAATAAAAAATAAAAACTGTACCATGTGAAATTGATTTAATGGGCTTTCTATAAGAACCTAGTGGCTTGTAAGTAATGCATAATCGATATACTTGGAATGCTGAAGTTAGTTCGGAGCAGAGAACACAGCCATGAGATACGGATAGTAGCGCCGTCGAGCGGCACGAGCTGCGTTGCATCCGCCATGCAAGGAGAGGCGGCTTCCGATCGAGCAATTTATACTTAAGGGGCTTACACCTTGCAATCTATCGTATGCGATTGATAGACTGACTGTCTGACCCCCACGCGCTTCTATAATGACTGTCTTTCACTTATTATACTATACCTAGTTAGACACTAGTGTAAGAGCCCCTTTAGGAGCATTGAGGAATATTTTGCATCACCAGAGTCGATGTTTGCTCGAATCATTTCGATTGCATAACAGAACATAATCGTCACGCCTTTCCCGCGATGCGACTGGCAGAGGTGTATTACAACACCCACACTTCGCCTGACGATATTCAGTCCCAAATATGACAGGGGGGCGAGCCTATCGCCATTGACCGGGCTCCAGTTATGTAGCATAGGTGACATGTTTTCTTATATTTTATCATAAAATGAACTCCATGCATGTATGGGGAATTTGTTCATCGTATTGGTTTACTTGCTTCATAACCCAGAAAAACGTTACGTCATACCTTTATCTTTAATGTACTTTCATAGCGAGCGTGCTTATTAATTTTTTAAACAAGTACATAACTACTCATAACTAATTAGCTTATGGCCCTTGGCTTTGCTCGTATTTCATAGCCTATGGGATGGTAAAAATACATTGCGCTAGGTATTAGAATTCCGGTCACGTGGGCAACACGTCATATAGTGACATCAAGGATGCTTAAGCAAGACCTAAATAATTTACAAATAGTTCGAAAGAGACGGATGACGATGAAGAGTGACGTCATTACGTGTCTGCTCCTGGAATGCTAGACCTATGGTACTCAGGGATAATTTAGCTTTTTAGTAGAGAAATAATGTTTTAGAATGAGTTCAGTAGTTTCGGACATTACCCGCGACAAACAAACTTACGAACTCACAAATGTTTTATAACCCTTTATAATTTTAGTACAGAGTATAGTAGATACTATATAGTTGTTTAGTTTTAAGTGTCAATGTCAAGTTGTCAGTTATTATTTCATATAATTCTTATTTGCCCTGAGCATTTTTTTGTTTTTTATATAGCCACACTTCTAAAACTTACGGCATCTGGCCTCTTTGCATTTTACGCATTAAAAAACTTATAAAAATGGAAAAGCCGTGTTTAAATGGTTGAAGACCAAGACAAAGAAGCATCATCAGGCGTCACCATTCCATTCCCCAACATAGTGGTCATCTTCGAACCGGATTATGAAAAATGGAGTGAATTGGAGAACCGGCCGGGTTTCTTGTTAAACTAACCTCCAAATTACAATGAAAAAGACTAACATTTTGCCTCTAAAATCGTTTCAAAACCCAGTAGTCCTGTGCCCAGCATTTAGAATCACATCTAACGTTGCTTTATATACATTTCAGGCCGACTACAGTGTCCCACAAACCGCAAAATGACGGAAGAAAAGGATTACATTAAAAAACGTGCAAGCTATAAAGGGCGTCTTACAGCCTTTTCAAACATTTTAGATCAAGTAAAAGACGAAACATTAAGCGAACAACAGGTTAAGGAATTGCAGTTAAGGATATCTCGGTTAGAAAGTATGTATCAACAATATGATGATGTGCAGCTTCGTTTGGAATGTATAGTTTCCAACATGGATACACAACTGGAGGAGCGTGCTGAGTTCGAATCATTCTACTACCAAACTCTTTCTAAAGCGTACGTACTATTGTCTGAAAGTAAACAAAAAATTCAAACTTCTCAAGATGAAGTTAGTAGTGAACAAGGTTCACGGAATCACAAGCTTGTCAAGTTACCTATAATTTCGCTTCCAAAATACCGCGGGTCACATGAAAATTGGTTAGAGTTTCGTGACACTTTTACTAGCCTTATACATTCAAACAATGACATCGATGACATTAATAAGTTTCACTATTTGCGTTCATCACTTGAAGGTTCTGCTGCCCTTGTCATCCAGTCTCTCGAGTTTTCTGCAAAGAATTATCTTGTAGCCTGGAAGTTAGTATGTGAGCGTTTTGATAACAAACAGTTACTTATACACAGTCATGTCTCTGCATTGTTTAACATGGATGCGATTAAGTCTGAATCGTGTGCTAATCTAAAATCTTTAATTGATCAAACAAATAAAAACCTGCGTGCATTGGAAACATTGGGTGAGCCCACCACACATTGGGACACACTAGTTATTCACATTGTTTCTCAGAAACTTGATCAGAAAACATTGCGTGATTGGGAGGAGTATAAAAGTAAAACTGATAAAAAGACAAAAATAACTTTAAGTTACTTTCTTGAGTGCATTCGAAACCATGCTGCTTTACTTGAAACGCTAGAAATGTCACGCAACACCAAAGGTAACCAAGCTGTTAATTCTAACATTAAGCTAAAAACTATGGTCTCAGTAGCCAATACACAGTCAGAAACAGTTTCAGGTAGTCAGCAAGCTGGTAAATCATGCCCTAAATGCACTGGCCTACATGCTTTATATCACTGCCCACAGTTTCTCAATCTTACCAACGAACAAAGGTTAGAAGAAATGCCCAAGTATAAAGTCTGCTATAACTGTTTACAAACGAATCATTATTCAAACCAGTGCAAAAAGGGTGGTTGCCGGTTTTGTAAAAGAAAACACAATTCATTAATACATGTTTTAGAACCCAAAAAGCCTGCAAATGATCAACTATCAACAGCTACTATTTCTAAAAACATTCAGCCCTCAGTGGCTCAAGGTGAAACACCTGTAAATGTGACATTGACCACATGTATGTATGCGCCTCTGGAAACAGAGCAGGACGTATTACTTTCAACGGCTTTAGTTAAAGTTTTAGACAAACATGGTCAAGCACATACTGTTCGTGCATTACTTGATTGTGCAAGTTCTTCATGCATCATAACGGAACGCTTAAGTCAACAATTAGACTTACCTTTTAATGAGGTTGACAAACCTATATATGGCATAAACAAGATTCAGACGCATACATCACGTGTTTATTATGTGCAACTGCAATCAATGACTGAAAATTATGAGCGCAATCTTTCATGCTATGCTTTACCTACCATAACAGACGAAATCCCTTGTAGGCGAATAAACGTTCATACACTTAACATACCTACAGACTTACACCTTGCCGATCCGATGTTTTATGAACCATCTGGTGTTGATTTGGTCATAGGTAGCAATGTATTTTGGGATCTGTTAGGACCACAGAAAATCACACTGGGAGAAGGTAAACCAATACTCTGGGAAACCAGATTAGGGTGGCTAGTATCCGGCCCTATTAACAGTGGTAATGTCTCGTCTCCAATCTTATGCAATTTTACAAAAGTTGATTCTGTGCCTAATGAGATATATAAAGATGATGATTGTCAAAAGCTTTTAACTCGTTTCTGGGAAGTCGAGGAGGTGTGTCAAAAACCATTGTTTTCAAAGGAAGAGCAACTATGTGAAGATCATTTTGTGAAAAATACAACTCGGCTTGAAGACGGTCGCTTTTGTGTTAAAATACCTCTAAAGCAATCTCCTGTGGTGTTAGGTGAATCGTTAACTCGTGCTAAACAATGTCTGATTTCATTGGAGCGTAAATTTAAAAGAGAACCTGAGTTTCATAAAATGTATGTTGACTTTATGGCGGAATACATTTCTTTAGGCGACATGTCTGAATGTTCGTTTGAGACAAATCCAGCGTCGTACTACATCCCTCATCATGGGGTATTAAGAGAAAGCAGTACTACTACAAAATTAAGGACGGTTTTTAATGCCAGCAGTCCTACCACTTCGGGAATCTCTTTAAATAACATCCAAATGGTAGGACCTACTGTTCAAGACGACCTTTTGTCCATATTGATTCGATTTAGGCAACATAAATTTGTTTTGGCTGCTGACATAGAAAAACAGTATCGTAGGGTTGTTGTGCACCCTGCGAACAGGCACTTACAGAATATTGTTTGGCGCCAAGATCCCACAAAACCCATTAGGTCGTATCAACTAAATACAGTGACATATGGGACAGCTAGTGCTCCATTTCTCGCAACGAGATGTATCAAGCAAATAGGCCTCGATTGTACTGATGCTGGAGTCTCAGAAATTATTCTACACGATATGTACGTTGATGATTTGTTGTCGGGTTCAGACTGCCATTCTGAAGCGTTAGCCATTAAACATAAGATTACAGAAGCATTTGCGTCAGCTGGTATGATTTTGCGTAAATGGAAGTCCAATTGCTCAGATCTGATTTCACCTGAATTGCAAACCCCAATCAGCAATCAGTCAGTTGACTTAGACATTGGAAATGACCAGACTAAAACTCTAGGGCTAGGTTGGTTAACTTTATCCGATGAACTAAACTTTGCTATAGATTGTTCGTTTAAAACGGAACCAACAAAGCGTGGGATCCTTTCTGTTATTGGCAAAATCTATGACCCATTAGGCTTGTTAGCTCCCTGTGTAATCGTTTTAAAGATTCTTATGCAGAAACTATGGCTTCACAAATTGTCGTGGGATGACAATTTGCCGTCTGACATCATCAAAACTTGGTGCGATATAATAAAGCATCTCCCACAATTAAACAATTTGCGAATTCCACGGTTAGTTGTGTGTGACAAATACAAAAATTTAGAATTTCATATATTTACGGACGCGTCTCAAAGCGCATACGGCGCGTGTTTATATGTTCGAAGCATCAATGAACGGGGTGAAGTTCTGGTCCGTTTGTTAATGGCAAAGGGCAGAGTCGCGCCGATTAAGTCAATGACCATTCCTAGACTTGAGTTATGTGGGGCGTTAGTCGGCGCACGTCTTTACAAAAAGGCTTTGAGTTCTATACGCGCACACGTCAAGGAAACTACGTTCTGGACCGATTCGACAATTGTTCTTGGATGGATTCAAATGCTCCCAAGTAAATTGCAACCTTTCGTTAGGAACAGGGTTGGAGATATCATAGAAAAAACACAGGATTCAACATGGAGGCATGTTCCAACAAAATTGAATGCCGCCGATCTTGTTTCGCGGGGAGTTGATTTCCGAGATATACAGACACTTGATTTGTGGTGGTCGGGCCCTGAGTTTCTTAGTCAAGACAAATCACTGTGGCCTTCTAGCCCTGTTGCTACCGATATCGAATCGTTACCAGAAATCCGAACAGAAGTCGTCTTACATGCTAGCCCAAAAGTAAATAATAATTTAATAGAATTTGAGCGTTTCTCAAACCTTTTGAGACTCAAACGCACTGTAGCCTACATGTTCCGATTCATCAAAAATTGCAGAAAACAGCGTTCTATAACTGTGATTCTAACCCACGACGAACTCCTACATGCGTTAACCTTTATCATTAGACTCTCACAACGGGAATCATTCCCCGAATACAATCTTCTTAAAGAGGGAAAGAGGATTCCAAATAAAAGCAAACTAAGCAAATTTAACACTTTCTTAGATGATCAGCAATTGATTCGTGTTGGTGGTCGTTTAGGCAACTCAAAGTTTCCGTACGAAAAGAAGTACCCCATAATTATACAGTCCACTCATCGCTTTGCGAAACTCTTGTTTCAGGCCGAGCATATTCGATTAATGCATGCAGGCCCTCAACTATTGTTGGCAACAATCAGAGACAGCTATTGGCCATTAGGAGGCCGCAATCTATCGAAAATTACTTACCATAAATGTGTACTTTGTACACGCATGAAAGGAAAGGTTCTTGAACCTATAATGGGCAACCTACCTCAGTCGCGCACCCAACCTGGCGGCTATCCGTTTGAATGTGCGGTTGGGGTAGACTATGCAGGCCCTATGTCCTGTGCTAGTCGCCAAGGGCGTGGTTGTCGAATGGTCAAAGTTTGGATCGCAATTTTTGTTTGTTTCACTACCAAAGCCACGCATACCGAACTTGTAGGAGACTTGACAAGCAATAATTTCATGTCAGCGCTACGGAGATTTATCTCACGCAGGGGAAAACCCCGTGATTTGTACTCAGACAACGGTACCTCATTTGTTGGTGCATACAACGAATTAGGAAAGTTTTTGAAAGCTAACTGCAATTCTTTGACTGAAGGTCTAGCTAATGAAAGCATTAGATTCCATTTTTTGCCGCCATTTTCTCCAAATTTTGGTGGTTTGTGGGAAGCTGGTGTCCGCTCTATTAAATTTCACTTAAATAGGGTACTGGGCAATTGTAAATTTACATACGAGGAGTTAAACACAGTCTTAGTTCAAATCGAAGCCATATTGAATTCAAGGCCAATATCTCCATTATCGTCGGATCCAAATGACCTGTTGCCGCTCACACCAGGACATTTCCTCATTGGAAGACCTCTCGTCGCTCTGCCTGTCCCGAACCTTCTTGATCCTGCCACTTTGACTCTGACTAACCGCTTCCAGAAAATTGAACAATTCAGACAGCATTTTTGGACGAGGTGGAGCAAGGAATATATTGGAGAGTTGCAACAGCGCACGAAATGGAGACTTAACCATGACACCCTGAAGCTTGACACCCTTGTTGTCATCAAAGAAGACAACCTTCCACCCTTGAAATGGAAATTGGGTCGCATTATCGCCATTTATCCTGGATCAGATGGAATCAGCCGAGTAGCCGACATCAAGACTCACACCGGAGTTCTGAAAAGATCTTTCAGCAAGATATGCCCATTATTCGAACCTGATGAAAGGCAAGCTTCCATCGCCGGGGGGCATGTTTAGTTTTAAGTGTCAATGTCAAGTTGTCAGTTATTATTTCATATAATTCTTATTTGCCCTGAGCATTTTTTTGTTTTTTATATAGCCACACTTCTAAAACTTACGGCATCTGGCCTCTTTGCATTTTACGCATTAAAAAACTTATAAAAATGGAAAAGCCGTGTTTAAATGGTTGAAGACCAAGACAAAGAAGCATCATCAGGCGTCACCATTCCATTCCCCAACAATAGTGTATTCATGTAAGCTAACAATGTTCGTTAATTTTTACTCTGAAATGCTAACAAAGCATAGTCGCTTCTTTTATTTCCAATCAGTTTCTGTCTCTCCATTATCGTCGGTAGTTTATTGTCGCTATTACATTATTTTTTCGCAATATTTTCCGTATAACTGCTGCCATAAATATAATATCCCCAACACAGTTTCTAGCTCACAATATTTCTGTCTATTTATTGAACGTCTACTTTTTTTGTAGGCTTTTACTATATGTTAGTACAACCAACAAAAAAGAAATAAGGTTTAGGTAGCGTTAAAAAGAAATAAAATAAATATTCGGGACAATTAATTATTCGGGGCACCACAGACCTAATTTTTTTCTGTGATTTTCACCCACGGACATCTGACCCCAAATTAAGCAAAACTTGTACCTACATAAATTTTGAATTACATAGGTACTTAGATAGATATAAACAAGCAGACAGAACAAACACAAATGTTAATCACATGAATGTTTGCCATAAGTAGCCCTTCATCAAATCCACGCCCCAAGCTCAGAAGGCAGGCTCACTACCAACTGAGGCAGTAAGAAATATTATGCTGATATTTAACTGACTCACCTACTATTGATAGACTAAGTTTATATGACATCTCTATTTGAATTTTCTCATTCATTTATTCATTATAGTAGACTCCACTTTCACTCACTTTTTTCACTTTCACTTTTGTCACGTTTTTCTACTTGGAACTAAGAGTTTGCAAAGAGCATCAGTAGAGGCGTTCCAGAGTCCTAACGACGCCGCCATCGAGCCAGCACGCTTCTTCGCGTAGGTCACTAGTCGCTGCTCTTGATTCCAATCAGTTGTTTGCTTCCTCTTTCCTACCGTTTCGATAGATATTTTAAGATGGATGCACTACTATAAAAATTTCTTTACGAGATTTATTTACTATATTATTTTAATCAAAGTATTAAAAAGTAAGTAAGCATCATTGAAAGCCCCAGGAGGAAGTCCCGGGTTCGATTCCCAGCCGGGCAAATGTTTGAATTATGAAATGAAATCTCTATTTTGGGTCTGAGTGTTAGGTTGTCTATGTCTTTCTGGATGGTCCATGGCATCCCCAACACAGGAAATTCTATTTGAGAGCCAAATTACAAGGTCATATTTTTTTTTTGCAATCCTAGTACCTAGTTTAAAGTGTACCAATCCACTGGTTTAATTTATTGATTTAAATTCTTATTTTGCCCATTTTTTCATCAACATACTCGACAACATCTTTTACACCACCACTTAAATTTAAGCTTGAACAGGTTAATATAAAATTATGTACACTAATGATAACAATGGTATGGTAAATGTTACGTCCTCTTCTCAATCTTACACAATTCACAAAGAGATCATTTACAATTATCTTGAATGTAACTTTACTGGCGCAGCGATCACACACTTTCCATCAAATCAAAGAGATTTTTAATCTCTGGTTATCCTGATAATCATTATATTCTAACTAATATTATAAAAGGCAAAGTGAGTTTGTTTGTTGCGCTACCACGCCTTAACTAGATCCTTCTTCTTCTCGGTTAAGAAATGCGACCTGTAGACGAAGATAGAGATCCGGACATATGAAAGCATTTTTGTCGAAGCTGAGGCAGAGACGCTTCGCTCGCTATCGCTCGCTCAGTAGACCATCAGTACGGGTCAAGTCGTTAATTTGCTTTATAAATTCACATATAAAGGTCTTAAATTATTGTAGTATGATGTCATTGTATTTTCTGCCTGCATGCAGACGGGCAAATGTTTAATGTCATAAAATATTTCTTCATATAATTTTATTATCATCACGTTACTGCTTGCAGCTACTAAAATATATCCAGGTGAGTCAGTGAGTAGCGCCCCTGTATTGTTGGCCGCCGCCCGCCCCGGCCCGCGCGCGCGGAGATCGGCGCCGCCCGCGCCCAGGAGCAAACAGAAGCGAGCAATCGACTCGCTGTTTGCTAAAGAAATCAGGAAATTATTTGATTACTTCGTTTTTCAATTTGTCACTTTCTTGTTTGCTTTTTGCGTTATCACGTTTGCAGTGAAAAATGATTTCTACGATTAGGCAACGACTTGAAATTAATCTCATTATTCTACTGTATTTGAAAGAGAAACGACACTAGAGTAACTGTGGCTAGCCAATGTAATCAAACAATAGTATAAATTTGTACTTATAAGTTGATCAACGAAATAATAGTTATATTCAATAACGTGCATATCGCTCATTATTTTAGAAAACAAAATAATTTATTTACCTACCTCGTAAATTAAACGTACCTTCAACGTATTGTTTTGCATTCCTGCAGAATTTGTAGAAGTAGTTATACTCCTCTAGTAGAGCACGAATAAACAATGGGGCAACCTTGAAATCGAGAAAAAAACAGCTGTTCCATACAAAAAATTCGTTAATCGTCGACAAAATGTATTGAACAGCTGCTTTTTTTTCGATTTCAAGGTTGCCCCATAGTTTTATATCTCTTCGACAAATTCCATGGGAATTTAAAACAACACATGATATTAGTCCTATCAAGTAAAACTTACCCCTTAAATGAGACGTCGCTAGACATCTCACTATACTTTAACTATGGGGCCAAGTTTTACTTTACTGGTAATAAGTACATTATTTTAATCCAAACCTCATTTGATCCAAAAAGTCTTACAAATGCAGGTGGAATAAATAATTTTATAGTAGACGTCATCATTAACAGAAGTTATGAAATCAAGTATGACCTAACAGAAGAGAATGTCGATCAAATAAAACAGTGATACTCGCAGCAGGATCAATCTTGGCAACTGTATTCATCGTCGAGTCGATCTTCCGACCATAAAACAAACATTATATACAACAATTAAAGGCCCATTCAAACTCTCAACTTGTGTAATAACAATCGTTCAAAGTTTTCCTTCTTCATAAGCAATTTCCGATTTCACATATCTTCCCCAAACTTTTACCGAACCAAAATATACTCTGCGTGTATTGTGGTAGAGTTCAAAATGTTTTCTTTGCGGGAACGTAGGTTTGAAATGATAATATTCAAGTGAATATTAACGCAAGGACTAATGGAGTAATGGCTCTCTGCGTATGAATAATTTTCTTATCGAATTAAAGCGAGTTGAATTTCGTTTTGTTTACATTTGAATTAAAAGTTTTCGAGTGCGCGGGAGATGGAATTGTGAAAACGGCTCGCATAGAAATACAAGCAGAGCCGAAATTATCGTTTCGATTGTATTGTAATGTAAGCCAGGGAATTAGCATAAAATATTATTATGAGTATACTTACCTAATGACTGGCGAAATCTTGAATTAACTTAAAATTAAAAAATTACAAAAAAAAAATATTTTGTTATATACATGTCAGCGCGATGCTCAGAAAATAATTGAAAATAATAACTTCAAATCTAGCAGTTAAATTTTACCGGACAGATTGAAATTACTTTGGTCCTCGATTATTGTAAGCAGTTTGCTCTTTTTCAATGTAAAAAGCCGTGTTATGATTTACGGTCGCCTTAACTGCAAAACACAATTGAAGGTTTGTTCAAACTTCAGTTTAAAAAACAGTTATCTATTGATGATTTCTTGATTAATAAGCGTTAGCTTAAAATTATTATTGAAGTGTTGTGTAACTGAAACAGTTGATTGAAAAACTACTGTTAATCGAGCGGAAAACATGCCTCGCGTTTTAAATGTTTACCAAAATGATTTAAGCTTTAGAGAATTAGCTCGATGTTAAAACGGAGCACTAAAAATAGTTAAAAGAATTACCAAATCATAGTTTGTCCTATAATCAATGTAACTAGCAGATTGTGATAAATAATCACCTTATACCCACTCGTACTAAGCGACGACCACGCCACCTTGTTAAAGTTTATAACGGCGGGCCCGGGGCCGTGGCAAGACGACATTACATTTGCTTGCAGAGTTTTGCTGGGGCATCTTGTAAATAGCGTTTCAATTATTGGTCAAGATTTTGAGGCTGTTATAATTTATTGTGGTTCGCAAATTTGAATAAAAGTGAGGTAACATGATGAGTGTTTTGAGCAGTAGCGCACTTGTACCGCCTCAGTGCAGCTGCCGTCTTTGTACTTCTTCACTCTACAAAACTTCAAGGCTAGAGTGAATAAGTACCATATAGGTCGTTGATTCAAACGCCGACCTATTCTACATAAATATTATATATATAAATATATGTGCACAATCAAAAAAAGAACCAAAAACATTTATGTTTTTTTTTAAATATTATTAATATTTAATAAACTATCAATTATTGTTACGTAAATACTATAATATATAATAATAAAAAAGTTATAATTATATAAATTATGAATTTTTGTGACAGTAAACAATAACATTTTCCAGGTTTTCTGTAGCAAGCTTGTGACGTTTGTCTCTTAATATTAATCGATGGGCTGAAAATAACCTTTCAACGTCTACTGACGTTACCAAACGGAACTTAAAATTTGGCGCTATTTCTGCAGAGACCTCTTCAGGCAGAGTTAGTCCGGTGCTGTTGATGAACTCGTCAATTTTCTTTATGCTTTCAAAACCGTGGTATTTATACAAAACTACATTTAATTTGCTACGAACCTTCTGCGATAGTGAACTCGGAAGGACGTTACTCTGTTTAATTATTTTTTCTACAAGGACTGGCACAGAGAAAGGTTTTTAGTTTCTAGTTTCTCAATTGCATCGGGTATATTGCTGAAATATGTTGCAATAATAGCAATATTTTTTTATTTTCCGACAACTTTTTTTTAGCTTCGAAATTTTCAGCATAAAACAATACGGCTTTCAACCAAGTTCCCCACCGTGTTAAAATTGGTTCTGGGGGTATAACATGCCAAAAATATATTTCGAACTATTGAAATAAGCACTATCAATGAAAAATGACCAAAATATGCAATAACCCCAGAAAAATAGAATTATATGCAACATCCGATGTTTAATACTGAGTCTTCCATGAGTCTTAATCGAAGTAGAAGAAGCAAAATATGTGTACCAGGATCGTAGCAAGTGGAGAGAAGTGGTATCTGCCTACCCTTCCGGAAAAAAGGCGTGATTGAATGTATGTATGTGTAATTATAGAGTACTGAAAGTAGTTTCTAGAGTATAATATTTTGATTAGTAATATTGTAATCCACAAGTTGTCCAGTCTAGTGACGAGCAACAATATTTGAAGGAGCTTTCTAAATACTTATCTACATATACGTAGATACGTATAGATAAGTAAAGATAAACGTATACGTATAGACAAACTCGTTCTCCGTAAAAACAAGCACAACACGTGCAGCGTCCGCGCGAGTAGTTCTAAACAGGGCGGAACTATGTACAATGTTCCGGAGTAAACCGCGGCTATTCGCTATTTCCTTTATAACAAGGGTTTGCAGTTCGGATGCTTCAGGAGTCAGGTTAGCAGCGACCTAAAACTATGTAGCTGTACCATCTCGTGGCTAACTTTGATCCAATTTACTTTCACGTGTAATCGTCGCCTATACGCGTTACTTAACTGCCGTCCACTTGCAACAGCAATGTTCTGAATACTTAAAAACCTAACTGCACATGTTGCACTTAGAACACAAACGAGATGTTGCAGTAACAAGCACGCTCACGGACCAGATCACAATGACATGCGAGCAAACATGCATAGCTCTATTCTCGTTGAGAAGTGTACTTATAACGTAGCACGTAGTGGACGGGTGCGAGTCGCTTGCCGCCGGATGTCGGTCGGCGAATGTTCAGCGCTCGGCACGACAATAGACGTGGAGTTCACTTGTAGCTTGATTCAGTGCCAGACACAAATTACAAACCCCTGTATTTAGCGATTAGTAAGCCATGGATGGCAGGACAGGACATGGACAGGAAAATCCACGTTAACTTGCGACGTAAATATCCGTTTATAGCAGAGTACTCTTTAGTGCCTACTATATACTCATTTCATATCGCTATTCAAAAATAAGAAGTAGAATAAAATGACCAACCTAATTAACAGGACATTAAATGTAAATACATAGAAGCCGTTTCCTATTAATTCTGCTGCTTCCAGCAATCGTTTCCAAATGTAAAAGTAACTAAACCATCTTTCTACTCAAGTTTGAATCATTATTAAGTATTTTTTGAAGCAAGCTCATTAAAACGTAAACCCAACACAGTTGCGACAGAAGTGACTCCACCAAACACACAGAGCTCTGAATGCAAATGAGCTTCAATTTTAATTTCGCCGAGTTCCGACCATGTTTCATAAAAAACAGCTTATTTTGCTTAATGGGAAGTTGCATTTGTGCTATAATTGCAGCGGGCTGCGAAGGGCGCCCGTCTCACCCCGCCGCGCCGCCCGCCCTCGCGCCATCGCGCGCTCCGCTCAGTGCTTCATGATCGACTTCGCTGGATCACTACACAGTACATCATTTAAGTACAATATCTTATTTTATTTGCATTCTATCTTGTTAAAATGCCTTCGTTTTCATTTGTATCGTAATAATCGTTTTTTTTTTACATACATACATAACATATCGTCACGCCTTACCCCGAAGAGGCTGACAAAGGTGTATTGCACCCACACTTCGCCGAACGATATTCAGTGCCGAATGTGACAGGGGGCGAGCCTGTCGCCATCATATTTTTTATTATTATTGATGATTATATGCTGTTGGCCACTGAGGCCTCGACAGCGTACCGGGCATTGGGCAAGCGCAGGTGGCGCAGGGCCTCAAAAATGCTTAAAACTATGTGCGACGATCGCAAGGGCACCTCTGAGGTACGGCCTCGGCTTGGGCTGTCGTCGAGGGAGGGGCGTCGAATTGCCCTGGCAGCCCAGAAGGGGCTTGCTCTAGGGCCCTAACTGGGACGGTTGAAGTAACGGTTAAAAACAAATAAGTTATTATTAACAATGACTCGACCGCCTCGTTCGGAATGGGAGCCTCACCTCAGAAGAACAGGCAAAAAACTGTGGGGCGATAATTGTGAATCATAAACGCATTACTTTTAAGGCATGATTTTAGATTTGTGTTTAAGGTTGTGGTCACCGACAGATGCTCCTCCTAATTTACCATTATTCTAATTATGCAATTTAGGGTTCATAGAATAACTAATAATTATAATCAGGGCATTTTTGCACAAACGGTTGTCTGACCCCAAACTAAACAAAGCTACCATAGACTGATTTACACACTTTACATTTATTGAAATACATATTCAACTAGATGTTAACACCAGACACAGAACAAACATAAAATTGTTTGTCACATGAATGTTTGCCCTAGGCGGAAATCGAACCCAAGCTCAGAAAGCAGGTTCACTCCCACCTGAGCCACCGAGGCAGTCAAATAACATGATTCCTCAATGCGCTCCGCTCCTGACACAACTCTGGGAGTGGACTGTCGTCAAAGCTTGTGGAAGTTCGTTAGCTAAGCTCAGCTACACCTCTGTCCCAGTGTACAGAACCCTGCGGCTGTCAGTAGGTATAGTGCAGCCTCGAGGCGTCATGTGCGCGCATAAATTCGTCGGCGCGTGAGCTCGCGGTAAATATGGGATTTCGGCGTCAAGTGAAGCGGGTTTGAATTTAATGCACACGACGATAAATTTGTTTGCACGCAAATTATGCGCAAAAAAGACTGTTTGTATTAATTATTTCGTAGATCTAACAATTGGCTTCACCAGCAAATACCAGCAACATAACCAGCATTTCGAATCATGTCATAGGCTTGGATAGGCACCGTGCCCTTAGATCTATCTAGGTACTTAAAAGCTGTGTATGCCAATAACTGGCGCAAGTATCAGCCACAGAACACGCCCTATTACATAGGTCCAGAAGGATAGTCTTCATCCAAAACACGATTTTCAAACATGTCAAGTTATTTGGGTCATGTCTGGGTCATATGTATTTAAGTATGTATTTAAAAATATCTAAGTATGTATATCAGTCTCTGGCAGCCATAGTACAAGCTTTGCTTAGTTTGGGGTCAGGCGACCGTGTGTGGAAGTGTCCCGAATTTATTTATTTATTTTATTTATTTATTTTTATACCATAGACACCTTTTTTTTATACGTGATGAACTTGTTATTAAAAAGTGGTTCCCCGATTTAGTGGGGTAAATTACATAACGATCAAAGAAATCACTAGACCGGAAACAAAGTATTAGGCCAGCTTAGGTCAGAGCTAAACTAAACACAAAGTTTTACCTTAGTTTAGTTTAAAATCGGAGAAGGTGAAGGGTACTAATTTGAGTGAAAATAAAGAGTACGAATTTGAGTTAAAATCAATAGTAATCCCTTTAATCTTATTTACACATGTATTAATTTTATTTTTACACATTATTAATTTTTATATCACACATTTAAGTTATTTTTCGGAAATAAAATAACAAAGTGCGCAGAGCAAATTGTTGAAAGGCGATGAGGTTTCCACTAATGTTCATTTTTACTTTGGCGAATTATTTTTGTCCACTGATTGGCTAAAACTGGATCCTTAAGAAACCTAAAGATAAGTTATTGGGAAAATATACAAATAATACCCTGTGGCAACACTTTTTTCAGCAACTTATCGCTATGTTGACATCAATAATTAATTAAAATGTTTAGCTTTCTAGAAAATATATTTAACACTTACGAGTGATATGACGTGACGTTGCCTTTTTTTACTGTTTTGGATATTCTGAAATTTCGGCATGAATTGACTACATAGTTCACCACATTTATTGGTTAGTAGGGAGACGTAACCGCTACTGGATGACATCGAAGACTGACTACTGAACTAGCTGACTTTCAATGGTTTGGCCATGAACGTAGAAAAAAAGTCGGACGGAACTTCACCTTTGTCAAAACTGTGCTACCTAAAGTCAGCCAGCTCGTTGTACGTACAGGCCGATGCACACATTCACAGATTACTTAAGCCATTTGAGCGTAACGTCTACACTAACAACACGTCTGTGCGGGGAAAACAATTTTACAAAACAGCGTGTCTTGTGCGGTAAAACGGTGTAAAAACCGTAGTGATCGCAAGAATAAAAATCATGGAATCACGTTTCATAGGTAAATGAATAATTCAATCACATATTCCCGAATTTTTATATTTTTATTCACCAGAAGAAAATAATTCATTAATTCATCAGAGCCAACGTCACTCGTCATCGTCTCTTTCAGCCTTGTCGTAAATTGCTTATTTCGGTCTTGCTCTTATGAATTGATTGACATAACCTAGGTGACCGTTTTTTGTTTTGGAACGCTCTACACCTGGCAGACAGGCCAGTGTCAAGACCAGTGTTACCAATGTTCACATGTGGAAATTTCCCTAAACATGGTAAAATGTTTTTTTACGAAACTCAATTTATTAAAGTTACAAAGTATTTTCTTATTACAAGATTTTCTAAAAAAAACAATCATGGAGACATGACTGGATCCAAATAATAATGACTTAAATACAACTAAAGGAGGACTCCGGCGTGTTGTTACATATGCAGTCCCTTGAAAACAAAATTTTGTAACTTTGAAACTTTTCCATACTTAACTTTAGCTTACTTCAGGTTTTTAAAGCGATGATAGCCTAGCTGGAGAAGGCTCTCCTCTCAAGCAAGAGGGAGCGGGTTCGATCCCGCTTAAGGCACGAATCAATCTGCTAATTGTGTGAACTGTGAACACATGTGGGTATTTAAAACATTAATAGAAACATATTATATATTTCTTTATAAACATACTAACATAACATAACCATATCGTCACGCCTTTCCCCCGAAGGAGCTGGTAGAAGTATAATACAATACCCACACTTCGCCGGATCATATTCAGTTCCAAATATGCCAGGAGGCGAGCTTGTTGCCATACAGCGTTTTCCAGAGAAATATTAACAGATGACATTAAATATGCATAGAAATGTTTACAAATGAACATATTGGTGCGTGCCTTTGGCTGGGATCGGATCCGCTCTCTCAGCTTGATAGCCGATTCTTCTCCCACTAGGTTATCATCGCTCAAAAATAAAACCATAAAAAATGGGTAAATTTGGTTAACATGGCCACCCGAAATTCACTCACATTTAGAAAGTCACCGCCATGACAGAATTCAGTTCTGTCTTAGCTGAAGTTCCGTCCGACTTTTTTTCTACGTCCATGTATTTTTAGTATAACTATGCGCTGTTGGCTTGTCCTAAGAAATAAATATACACGACAGCAAATACGGACACAAAATAAGAGACATCATTTTCAACAAAATGCACTGGCCGCCAGTCCCGACACGCCTCTCTGAACGATGTCATTCGGAGGGCTCTTACCACCGTCAACGTGCCGGCCATACTTGAGCCGAACGGTATCGCACGCGACGATGGTAAGAGACCTGACGGAATGACATTGATTCCCTGGAGTCATGGTAGACCACTGGTGTGGGATGCCACATGCGTCGACACACTGGCGGCATCCCATGTATCATCTACCTCCAGGACGGCGGGAGCGGCGGCAACATCGGCGGAAACCCTCAAGAGGCGGAAATATGAATCCCTCGGTGATGGATACATATTTCTGCCTTTTGGGGTAGAAACTTTGGGCCCTTGGGGTCCAAGCGCATGGTTGCTCTTCAGTGAGCTGAATCAAAGCGGCTGATAGAGAGAACAAACGACCAAAGGGCTGGTGCTTACCTCGGTCAGCGAATTAGCATTGCTATTCAGCGAGGTAACGTTGCCAGCCTTTTGGGTACTTTACCCGCGGATACTGACTTGAGCTCTGTTTATTATTTGTAATTTGTTATTTTTGTTTGGTTTATTTTAGGCTTATATTGTTAGTAGCTAGTTATTTTATTAAACAAAATGCAATCATATCATTTTATTTCATCTCATTTAGCACGTAGTGCTTTTAAAGGACGGAGGCTTAGCCTGGTCGTAAATGAACAGTAAAACGTTAGTGAGCCCGACTAGCACCAACACGAGAGTAGTAGAGTACAGGATGCGGTCCATGACGCCTGACTTCAAGTAGATGGGGCGTCCGTCTTCGCACTGGTAGTCTCCCTGGAGCTTCTTCAGGCGCTCCAACTTTCTTGGAGAGTTCAATTTGGAAGTATTTGAGAAACTGCGAGAAACGTGCAGGTGGAGATACTTTGCTCGTCTCGATGGGCTTAATAACAATCTTGGGATTCCCAACATGTCTTTTGGGAATACTTGATTTGAATAATATAATTTAATAGTCTTGTTTGATTGACTGGTTCACCGATGACCTGATTTTCTTTTTTACAGTACTACTGTATGGAGCTGATGATTGCTGATGATAATAAAAAATGCTAATAACAAGAATTCATGGAAATTGTACTGTCAATTCAAAAAAAAAGTGTCAAGATGACTTTTTACGTTTTTATGTAAGAGGCCAGGATTTGATTTTGATTTATCTACAGCGCGACCAACTTACATTTAGAATTGACTGAGGGAGCCACGTCCAGTATTTCCTGAACAAACCTGTCAGCCATCGCAGCCATCCGTCGAAATCGTTTTGTTTTCTCATTCCTCCACCTTTAAAAATAAACGTAGGCGTATTGTAAAAAAGTATTTACTCTTAACACAACTTCAAAAAATATAAATATAAACCTGTATTGGAAGGCTGTGATATAAACACGAGTACTACAATGCTCATCCAGAGTATAAATCTTAGTTCCATATTCTCTGTGAAGATTCGATGAAAACGCAACAATAACAGTGAGACAGTGTCCGAGTTGTGCGCTGAACGTGTAAAACTCGAAACTCAAACCTCTAGACCACTTGCCGTGGGGTCGGAGTCTAGGTGGTGCTGTGAGCGGCCGGCGTCTGCTTTCCTCTACAGGTCGCACTCAATTTCTTAACTGATTCTCGTAGAAGAAATAGAGGAACTTAGCCGGACAGAATCCGGACAGACGCTGGACAAACGAAAGCATTTTGCCGAAGTTGAAGCATCGATGCTACGCTTGCTAACGCTTGTTCGATCGATTATGAAGGGGGCTCACAGATGTGTATTACAACGTCCACACTTCGCCGAACGGTATTCAGTCACAAAATGTGGCGGGGGGTGAGCCTGTCGCCATACACCGGGCTCCAGTAATGTATAGCAGATGACGTTATATACGCCCATACGTATTTGATGTGATCATATTATTATACCTACCTAATTAACGAGTTCATTAAATTGTATTTAAAGTATGCTTAGTATTGTGACGCCTAAGCGCAGCAGCTCCGCCCGTATTTATGCAAGCGCTCGCATAATTATGAACATTTTTCGTGTTTAAATTTACATTTTGGTGCGACGTGAGTTAAGATCTGCACTAACTCCGGCGGGAATTTATTATTTTAAGTTTGCGCAGTGTTTTCTAATTTACTTTTGGTGCTGAGTTATAAAGGAAAGCTTTTTATGTTATATAAAAGTGTGACACTTTCTATTTGCTCCTGTTTTCCTTTAGTTATTTTTTATTTTTGTGTGGGTTCTAACTGTATTGCACACTGTGCGGGTGCGATATGATTTTGACAGAAAAACTGACCATAGCGCTAAAAGCAATCTCGTACAGAGAAACTGACCATAGCGCTAAAAGCAATCTCTCCAGACAGCAGCCTACTGTGTATTGGCGACCTATTTACATTTTGATAACAATTTTTCAATGTTTGTCTCGATACTATTGACGAACACTGTCTCTGTCGAATGGAAATATTATTATTACCTAATATATGTAGTTCGGTTCAAATGAATTTAAGAAAAATTACCTATTTTGGAAATAATATTATTGCGAATAAAAATGATTTGTGTGATTTAAATGTTTATAGGCCTTGATATGTATGGAGTCGAGGGGCCAATTAATTTAATCTCGATCCACAATTAGGCCCGAAATTGGCCCTGATAAGGTGGAATAGGATAATAATATAAATGAATTCTTCTTCCCTCAATCCATCTGTACCAAACTTTAACACTAAGAATTTATGTAAAGCCGATATGTTTCATTCTGCAAGTAAGTAAGTAAGTACTACTTGAAATGTCTTCTGTGTGTCTCTTTAGATATCATGTCGTGTATTGATATCAACAGGCTGTAGTCGCTGAGAAGCCGATTGCCGAGTCCAAATATGGTTTCAACGAATTTATTCTTTTTTGCACTCGCTTAATTTCATAATTGAACAAAAACATTTCTGAGGTATAATAATAATAATATAATAATAATCCATTTATTTCAGGCAATATAACTTGCATACAATGCAAGTTACAGAGGCCCATAGGCCTCTACTACTACTCTATATACTTTTAAAAATATTAGCGTAGTTCTGATGAAAAATATCCGTGTCGGAAATGGCGTTTCTCAAAAACTGACGTTCTTAGATTTTTTGTATTGATATAAAAAATTAATTAAATAAACGGAAATCATTATAAATCCTGATTAAAGAGCCGCCAAGCCAGGAAGAGGAAATAACGTGGGTTTTTGGTGTCGTCAAGTAGAATTAATAGGGTACTGCAGCCGTCAGGCGTCGAGGAGGACGCTCTGATGCCCGATACCTCATCAAACACTGATTTGCTTGAAGATTGACGATAAACAACGAGTATTTTGATTTCCGTACTGGAGAAAATGCTCTCAATTATTATTATTTTATTAAAATAAAAAAATGTCAATAGCAAATATGAATAATTTAAAAAAAAATACTTACACACAATCATTTGGTCCCAATAGTAGAAAGTTTACTGTTTGTCTGCATATAGTATTAACCACAAATCAACAATGATTCAGAGCGACTTGGAAACCAATATTCAATAGCAATCAATAAGTTGGACCCCTCGGGACTCCGCGAGCCTGAAGCCTCAAAACTATCGGATTCCATCAGCTATTGCCTCATTAATTACAACTTGCTCCGTCACCAGGTACACCGCAAACTGAGCTCTCGCACCTTTGACTTACAACTTAAAACAGGAACTGTTCGACAATCAAATTACATCAATTTTAATAAAGTCTATCGTTCTTATCTTCTAGAACGTAAGGTCCAGTATGGTGTAACTTTTATTCCACGAGGTACCAGTGGAATCTATAAAGTATAAAGTTCATGGCGATAGACTTGAGACGCGAAAGAAAATGATTAATGAGACAATTCTGGCGAGTCATCTAAAGCAGCGTTTTGGCCTCATTGGCATTTTGTATGCAAGATGATCTTCCATTCTTTATCTCACACAATGGCGAAAACGCCTTAAAATCTTTTAACTAGCCATTCACGTGGTTTTGTTTGCGCCAATGAGAGTTATAGAAACGTTTAAAAGTAAAATAAAATACCTACCTTAGAAATAAATTCATCTATTACGTCTTATGCCAACTGTTATTTTTTAACCCCCGACGAAAAAACGACGAGGTGTTAAAAGTTTGACTTGTCTGTGTGTGTGTGTGTGTGTGTGTGTGTGTGTGGCAGCTGTGGCATCGTAGCTGCCAAAAGGATGAACCGATTTTAACTTTTTTTTTTGTCTGAAAAGTGAATTAGTCGGGAGTGTTCTTATCTAAGTTTGACAAAAATCGGTGGCGAGGGTTTTTAAAACTTATAATTGAACTAGCGACCCGCCCCGGCTTCGCACGGGTGCAATGCTGATACTAAATACACTACAGAAAAACTGTGAACGTTGTATATAAAAACATAGCGGCCCGCTCTGGCTTCGCACGGGTATAAACAAAAAAAATGTTATTGTGGGATTTCCGGAAGAGATAGACATATACCATCGCAGAGTTTTCTGTAGACCTTTTCAATGTGTACAAATAATAAAATTAGTCTATTATTTTGATAAATCTCGTAGGGTTCAGCCTGCGTTTGCAATGTAAGCGGAAAAAATTGATAATTAACGACATCACATTAGAAACGTTAAAAACAACAGTATTTCTCCACGATTTATTGGATGTTATAATACATAATAAACCTTCCTCTTAAATCACTCTATCTATTAAAAAAAACCGCATCAAAATCCGTTGCGTAGTTTTAAGGCGAGCCTGGCCAGAAAACGTCTAGCGAGAATCAACTTTCCTCTAAGATAAACCATGGTTTTTACTGTGTAAAAAAAAATATGTTATTCTTAAGCATGTTTTTAAGTGGAATCATAAATCTGATACATGTAATGAATAACTTCACTCGATAGAAAAAAAATCCAAAGTCACCTCTATTTGGTATTTTAAACACGATTTGCGACTTAATTTTTACAAATCATATTGCTTTTTTATTTTTTTTACGAATTACAACGCAATAAAAAAATGGAATCATAAATAAAAATGCTAAAAAGTTAACATGGTAATTTTATATGATTTTTTTATCACGAATTCATGGTAAAAAGGCGCGTTTGCGTGACCGCCAGTCCGCCCGCAGACCCCGTCGACGCCGGACGTGTGCCAAATTTTTGTGATCTCCGCAGTGCCGCACACACCAACACCAACCAAGCATTTAGTTTTGCCATAATGGGTAACAAACATAATAAACGAAAAAAATGCTCAAGTCTGGCTTTTAGAAAATCGTACGAGTCAAGGAGCAAACGTCGGTAAGTAGATAAACTTCTACTAGATTAAATTGGTAATCATTGTTTTTATTTACTAGAATCGACATTTCTTGCATTGCTTTTTGTAGTCACATGATGTATCAACAAATCTATTACCTACTTATATTCGTTTTAGTGTTTTCAAATATTATACTCATCATCATAGATACTTTTTTGTCTCTTTACGTGTATTCACGATGTAAATACCCGGCCTAGTGGTATACCTAGTGATATTTATGTAGTTATACCTACCTACAGTTACAGTTTTTTTTTGCAGAAGACTACTACGTAACAAACTCCAATGACTTTGGAATTGACGAAACGTAAGTACCTATCTACCTTTTGTATCACGCAGGGAGGCGGGTGTTCTGCGAAGTTTTGACTATGTCGGTCACCATTTATTATTTCACCCAGACAACTTGTGAGACTTGTGAGATACGGAGCGACGTTCATACTTTCATTTTTCCTGAGCATTCTAAACTGCACAACGAGTAAATACCCGCCCTAGTGGCATACCAGTGATATTTATATTAATATAGTTATACCTACTTACACGATTACCTATCTTACAGTTTTGTTTTTTTTTTCAGAAGAGTACTACAACCAAATTTAATAAACTCCGATGACATTGGAATTGACGAAACGTAAGTACCTACCTACCTTTTGTAACGTGCAGGGCGGCGGATCTTCGCTAAGTTTTAACTATACAGGATGTTAGGTAAGATACGGGACGACGTTCATATTTTCATTTTTACTGAGCAATCTGAACTGCACAACGAGTAAATACCCAACCTAGTGGCATACCAGTGATATTTATATTTATATAGTTATACCTACTTACACGAATACCTATCTTACAGTTTTGTTTTTTTTTCAGAAGAGTACTACAACCAAATGTAATAAACTCCGATGACATTGGAATTGACGAAACGTAAGTACCTACCTACCTTTTGTAACATGCAGGGCGGCGGATCTTCGCTAAGTTTTAACTATACAGGATGTTAGGTAAGATACGGGACGACGTTCATATTTTTATTTTTACTGAGCAATCTGAACTGCACAACGAGTAAATACCCGACCTAGTGGCATACCAGTGATATTTATATTTATATAGTTATACCTACTTACACGAATACCTATCTTACAGTTTTTTTTTTTTTCAGAAGAGTACTACAACCAAATGTAATAAACTCCGATGACATTGGAATTGACGAAACGTAAGTACCTACCTACCTTTTGTAACATGCAGGGCGGCGGATCTTCGCTAAGTTTTAACTATACAGGATGTTAGGTAAGATACGGGACGACGTTCATACTTTCATTTTTACTGAGCAATCTGAACTGCACAACGAGCAAATACCCGGCCTAGTGGTATATCTAGTAGTGATATTTACGTAGTTATACTTACCTACATGAATACTTATCTTCGTTTTTTTTTTTGCAGGAGAGTACTTCAAGAGAATGTAATAAACTCTGATGACATTGCAATTGACGAAACGTAAGTACCTACCTTCTTTTTGTAACATGCAAGGTGGCGGATCTTCGTGTACTGTATGTTTGTAAATTATATAGGGTGTTAGGTGAGATAGGGGACGTCGTTCATACTTTCATTTTTTACTGAGTAATCTGTACTACACGAGTGTTTGGTAGCGTTTGAGTTATAGCCGTATGATTTGAACACATCTAGGCCTGATTAGTACTGCAACGTGATTTTGGCTGTTTTGACGAAAACTCGTAAAGTTGTATAATCGTTTTTAACGATTAGCGAAAATCGAGCATTTCGGTAAATGTTGTAAGTACGGCTTTTATAAACCTACGACTGGTATGGATGTGTTCGTCGTTGCCTTTGAAATTCGAAACTGCCGGTTGTAAGAAGCGCTAGCGGGGACACGCGAAGCTATGTATATACGTCACAAAGATGGCCGCCGACCGTTGTAGATTATTGCTTATATCTCGAGTTCTATCTCATCAAATCAGTTGTTTGAGGTGTCATTTGAAAGCTCATTTATTTATAATGTAGTTGTTATATAATTATGTACATACATACCAACAAGCTTGAACGACAGCTTCCGTGCGCGAGTCCGACTCGAACTTGGTCGGTTTTTTAGAATTTTTATATTTTGAACTTTTGGACATCATACTTATAAATATTTATTTTTATTTTGTTTTAGGTACGTGGATGACATTGACCCTGTTTCACTCAGCGTGGTCATCATCCTGCGTCAGTCATGGTTTGGTGGGGGGTATCCTATCACGGCGTCACAAAGCTTAGTTTTTGTGAAAAGGGGGTTAAAACTTCTGCCAAAGTGTATCAAGAGACCGTCTTATATGGTGTTGTACAACCCCTTAGCAATACACTTTTTAAAAATCTACCGTGGAGTTTCCAACTAGACTCTGCACATGGTCACAAGGCGCGAACTACCCAAGCCTGGCTGGAAGCCAATGTTCCGGACTTTATAAGGGCTGAAGACTGACCCTCCTCTAGCCCAGATAAAAACCCCCTGGACTACAAATTATGGTCAGGTTTAGAGGGCATGGCCTGCTCTAAACGACACGCCGACATAGAGTCACTTAAGAAATCTTTGAAGCAAGCAGTGGCTAAATTTCCCATGGAAACAGTCCGTAAATCCATAGATTCTTGGCCAGACCGACTAAAGGCCTCTATCAAGGCCAAATGTGGTAATTTTGAATAAAATAATAGTTATATTTTTGTTAAGACTTCAATACATATGTAAATATAACTTTTATTAACATTACATTACTGTATAAAAAAATAAATGCATTTTCATTTGTAACAGAACTTATGGCTAGACATGCATACATATCGTCACGCTTTTCCCCGAGGGGGCTGGCAGAGGTGTAATACAACACCCACATTTCGCCGGACGATATTCAGTCCCAAATGTGACAGGGGGCGAGCCTGTCGCCATACACCGGGCTCCAGTTATGTAGCAGATGACACACAATACGCACATATGTGCACATAATGAACAAATTGGTGCGTGCCGTCGGCTGGGTTCGAACCCAGCAGAGCAAAATTGCCACTCCCAACTAGGCTGCCATCGATTCTACAACTATATCACAGAACAAATAATAATACTACGTACCTATAGCTCAATTGTATATATAAGTGTAAATATTGTGAATGTATATTTTTGTATTGGATGTTTTGTTAGTACTAGCAGAATGTCCGCCACTTCGTACCCAGGGTATGTATATATCCGGTATAAGTTTACTCGATTCTTTCATAATTATTGTTCAAAATTATATCTGAATCGTGTAGTTTTTTAACTTTGTAACATTTAACAAACCATACAATATTATTAGTACGCACCTAATGGTAAATTAAGGTAATTAAAATTGTTATTACCATTGTTATACGATATACCCAAAAATAATGAAATTTACTCTGTTGTATTATTTAATGAAAACCGGTAGTTACACAATCATTCCAACACCCTGTATAAATATTTGTCCTAATAAGGATAACAAGTAGCTTATGTGTCAATCCAGGGCATAAGCTAACTCCGTTCTAAATATGATCCTCATCCGTCTAGCCGTTTAGGTGTGAATAAGTGAAATACGAGTAAGTACCTAACTTCCACACACAATCGCAATTTTTAGATTTTTTTTTGGTTGGCATCAAATAAAAAATGTTCATAAAATGGATGAGTACAATGACGGACGGATTATTTTATCGATTTCCTAAAAATGGGTGTTTAGGTACTCGATACCATAGCGTGACTGACGGGTGTTAGACGTGCGCGCGGCGCATCGCACACAACTTTTGTGTCGCGTGAATGAATACGTCGCGCTCCCAAAAAGTGCGGCCTGAGTAGAGTAAAATACCTAAAGTTCTGGGAAAGCCTCGCCTTAAAGATTTAAGCATACAAAGGGACATAGGGACAGAGAAAGCGACTTTGTTTTGTACTAGGTATGTAGTCATGATCAATGATCAATACTATAGTAAAGTCGGAATGGGGATATCTAGTTGACCGAGTGAGCATTGGCAAGCCGAGCGTCTCTGACAAATTGTTTTCCCACGGGTTTGGTCCGAGATGAACAATGTGGAAAGTCAATTTTTCCACTGCTCATGCTAGCCCTGCTGCTTTAGCTTTCTGTAAAAATGCTTTCATATCTCTGACGTCTGTCCGGCTGCCCTCCTCGCACACTACAGGTCGCATTTCTCAACCGATTCCCATAAAAGACTCAACGAGTTCTTCAGCTCACAGAGCCTCTAAATAATAGATGTAGGTAACTATAAGTTTCTAATCCCTATTATTTTCTTTAAAACTCGTGATAAAACTTGCGAGCTGGAACTCCACGCTCGTGGCTCGGAGAGTGAAACTGAAAACTCTGAACTTGTCACCTTGCACACGCTGTCACATGTCCCATTGTCCCACGACGCTGGCTATAGATAACGATGCTTAAGCACGAGGTTTAAAATTATACAGGGTCATCAGGAAAGGGTGAACTAAGCTACAGGAATCATTGTACCTACTCATTATAATGAATAACTTTCACTATAGAGCCAACCCTGAAATCGAGAACATCTGTTTCATACATTTTGTTGACGAACTTTCTAAATGGAACAGCTGATTTTTTTCGCTTTTGTAAGATAACGAGTAAAACCATAGGAGCCAGTTGTATCGTCCTACCTACCGCAGGTCGAGAGCTTATCGTGGGCCCTTCGCTTCGCTGATTGATTTACAGCGCTTGTAACTGGACACCACCGATATTCGCATAAACTCAAAACTCTCATAAACTCAATACTCGCATAAGCTCAATACTCGTACTCGCGGGTACTCGTGTACACTTGCACAGGTAATACTTGTGCACTCGTATCTGAACACACGCAGTCAATAAGGCTATTTCAGATTCTGTCGCGTTCTCTCGTGCTCATCTCAATGGGAGTGACGGAGACAAAAATAAATACATTGGTCTTTAATGGACCATTCATAACTACATTTAAATGGTTGGTATCTGATCGAACATGCTTAAATGTTAGAAATAAGTATTTTTTTGAAAAATGAATTTTTCAAATATGTCAGCTTATGAAAATACGTCCAACTTGGCCACCTTCACACTTCATCATCAGACCAGCTCCATCGTATCATATTATAGCATTTTACCCAAGATAAGCAAATGTACCACATTTGAGTCCAATCGAACATCAGGAAGTGCTTTAGTACTTTAGCTTTCAAATTTTGACCCTTGAACACATACGTAAACCTACGAGTACTAACTAACACGGCAAGTTAAAGGTGCATTAAGTGTACTACGCGAAATAAAAACTTTTAAAAATCAATATGTGGCCTTGATAAGATTCTTTTTAAAAGTGCAATAAAGTTAACATAACACTTCTTCATCCGAATATTAGGGCTACAATATATAGACCAAAATATTCCCACTATTTATGGAATACAATTTCATCGATGGCGCTGCCTGCTGGCTTGGTAGGAGCGCAGGATGCGCTCCTATCAGCCCGATTTTGTAAGACTTTGTTGATGGTTTCGGTCTCTATGTGACGAATAGCTCGGTCAATGTGCGACTAAAGGGTGTGAATAGTTTGTGGATTTTATTTGCATAATATCGATCTTTCATAGTAATCCACAAAATGAAATCCTTAATGAATGAAATTCGCTGTATTAATTTCATTTCGCACAAAAATCGGAAAGCAAAAAATCGCAGCTCCGACCCAATCCAACAGCTGTCAATTGACATCAACAAGATGGCTGATTATGCGGTTACCAAACTAATTTTTTACTTAATGCGCACTGTTTCGGCTAAATACAGCAGTCACTTTGGTAATATTTCAGTTCAGTACCTATTTCCCAACGTTCATCAAGAGTAAATCGATTCATGTTGTTCCGTGTAAATATGATACTGATTTTTAGACAATATAACGAGCGGGAAAGTTGTCAGTGTTAAAATAACTTATGGTTTAAAAATAAACCACTAAAATTTAATGACCCACCCCATAGCTAGTAGTGACTTATAAGTATCTAATTTTTAACCATACTATAATAAAACGAACTTACAAAGTGAAGTTCGATCATTAGTAAATGTTGAGTCACTTCATTTGAAGATACTCTTTTAATTCTTTTTTGTGCAATGTTGCCTGTAGGTTAAAGAAATTACCTAGTTAAAACAAAAATTAATTAATACTAGGTATATCTGAAAAATGAAGTGACGTAATTGAATTATACTTCATCTTAGCTTCCAAGAAAACTAGGTATCTTAGTATCCACATCCTAACTAACATTCACTTGAGATGCACTCCGGGACTACACGTACACGTCGAGTACCTCAGCTAAGCGCCCCGTGTGTACGTTGCGGATGCCGGGGGAGGGCTCGGGCGCGCGGGGGAGAAAGTAATTAATACTCGCAGGATATTAAACTGTTACGTTATTAGCTGCAGCTCCCGCCCGCGGTGCTGCCATGGTAAGCCGTAAACTTTTCCTTTAAATGCGTTTTATAGAAACACAATAGGGTAAAAATGTCTAATAACAAATTCTTTAACTTATATCCTTAAAAGAATACCACCACTGTGGTATAGAATACCACAAAAGGGTAACCATTTGAAGATTGTTACTGTAATAATCGTAAAACTTACAAGTTTCAATCTTCATGACTCGCTTTTCATTATTACGTATTTTTTTTTAGAAACGTGCGAATAAACAGATTAAGTAAAGGATTCATAGTTTACTTAAATAGTCTAATCTCGTCAGCCGATTAAATTTTTGAACGTTAAAAAATTTATGGCGCCATAGAACTATTTAAATTGTGGCATTGATTACCATCCAACGTTAACAATAACAACGTTAAAAACAGCAAACAAATTCATACAAATCGGGATAAGAGTATTTTATCTCCTGCAACTTCGGGTGAACACTAAATCTGGCAACATTATAAAATGTACAAGCGGTACCTAAGTAGGTAGGTGGGTAATGAATACGGTAACGAGTATAGTTCGCAAGTCAAACAGCGCCGGCGCCGGAACACGGCAACTGCATTAACTACACTCATTAGGCGCCTAGTGCGGGACTATCATACGGGGAAGATGTTTCCAAGAAAATTTACGCTAAATAGGACTATAGTTCTTCTAGATACGATTTAATAAATTATGCTAAAAGCCAATCTTCTATTCTTATATTGAAGGCCAGCTGGTATAGAGTACTCGTAACCAACGAGTGTCTATGAGAAGACTCATGGAAGTGGAAGAAGCGAAAAATGTGTACCAGGATCGTAGCAAGTGGAGAGAAGTGGTATTTGCCCACCTGTGTGGAAAAAAGGCGTGATTATATGTTTCTATGTATGTTAAGCGTCTCTAATTTCGTTTGTGATTTTGATCTCAAATAATGGAAGCTATTATCTTCACTGATTTTAAATCAATTTAAGCGGTGATACTAAAGACGCTGTTTAGTTTTACCCGAAGCGTTTCGGCGTATTTATTGACCTCAAATTTAGCTTCAACACTTATTACCAATAAAAACTACCTATACCTAGATTTCGAGATCTCCTAAGTTTCAAAGAACAATCTTTGTCGTTTTGAAAACAAAGATATTTAAATGGAATTCGTTAACCGCCATTCAACTCCACACAAAAGATTGTTCCGGCTAAAATTCCAATATTTGTTTCTGACATTTCTATTCAATATCTAGTTTAAGTTCGAGTCGATTAAAGCCGGCTGTTGTTCGGAAGCAATTATAAAGGTGTCAAGGCAATGAGCAAGCTTAACTAAGCTTGTTCCTATATCATTTTCAGAGCTCCAATTGTTAGATGTAACTTAATACTCATTGCAGTTGTTGTTGCGCGGTGAAGCGATGACAGCTCGGTGGCTGGCGCGGCCGGGTCACACGCTCAGGTTCAAGGCAAGTCGCACAGTTCAGGCATCGCTCCGCAAGGTTTCCTGCAGGTCGTCCCTCCACCGCACGCAACTGCAGCATGTTCGGCGATAAAATGTACGTTTGCCTAATCGCCGTACGGTTGATGATAGCCTAGTCGGAGAAGACTCGCCTATCAAGCCAGAGGGAGCGGCTTCGGAGCCAGCCGAAGGCACGCACCAATTTGTTAATTTTGGTGTATGGCAACAGGCTCGCCCCCTGTCACATTTGGGACTGAATATCGTCCGGCGAAGTGTGGTTATTGTACACATCTGCCAGCCCCTTCGGAGGAAAGGCGTGACGATATGTTTGTTATGTTGCCTAATCGTGTAGTATTAACCTCAGAATAATAACTAAAGCAAGTTAGTAAGCAAGCTGCTTTAGTTAATATTCTGAGGTATTAAGTATCGGACTCTTCAAATTATAATGCTGCTGTAAACCATTTTCAACATCACTATCAATACCACGGAGTTATTGTAGTTCAGAACAATTTGATGGAAATATAATCAACTAGCTGCGCCCCGCGGTTTTACCCGCGGTTAAATTAGCCATTATTTGTCGTAAAAAGTAAATGACAAAAAAATGTTATTGTGGGATATCCATGAGAGATAGACATATACCATCGCGGAGTTTTCTGTTGACAAAATAATGTATTAATGTGTACAAATAATTAGTACGTTATTTTGATAAATCTCGTAGGGTTCAGCCTGCGTTTGCAATGTTAGCGGAAAAAAAATTATAATTAAAGATATCACATTAGAAACCTCAAAAATAACAGTATTTCTCCACTATTTCATGAATGTTATTATACATATAAACCTTCCTCTTGAATCACTCTATCTATTAAAGAAAATCGCATCAAAATCCGTTGCGTAGAACGTCACGTTTAACGAACGTTACGAACAAAATACGTTTTAAAGATTTAAGCATACAAAGGGACATAGAGAAAGCGACTTTGTTTTATACTATGTAGTGATGTAGTCATAACAAATGCAAAAAGAAATACAAGAGAAACATAGAGCCACAAACACAAAGAGAATTTCCATATCGGAAATTTCCATAAAAATTCGTCCTCGCTGATCCCATTGAAACACCATTACAGCTGCACAGATCAAACTGTGCTTGCGGCATGACACCTGCTGCTCGTGAATATCCAGTGAATAAATAACGCATTTCATGACACTCGTGGGACACAGCGCCCTCCAGAGGGACTCCTGAGCACGACGCCGCGCCGTTCACTGCGCTACACCAATAAGGTTCAATAAGTATCGAGCATAAGACTAACCTGACCAATCCGACAAAGCTATTAACCCTATTTGTTTTTTATTCGATCTCTATATAATAACCAGTGGCTCTGGGAGCCGGGGGCCTCGCGGCCGACGTCTGTCTCTTCTGCAGGTCGCAACTCAACGATTCAACGATCTCAACCGATTCTCGTGAAATTTTGTGAGCAGGTTTGATAAGTAGATTGATTTTTTTTTGTCGAAGCATTTTTTTGATTTTTTCATATCTTTTTTTTTTAATTACCGGGCAGAATTCGGACATAATATTTTATTTGTGAAAGCTGCGCAGCACATGCGCTTTGCTTGCTAACGCTCGCTCGGCTGCCAATGAATGGTTGAATCACTTGAATCGATACAAAGATGTTTGTTGACAGACACGCTACAGTGGCTGAACGGATCTAGATGAAATTGGACAAAGAATAGACTATAGTCTAGAGTAGCACTTACCAGATAGACTTACTTAGTAGACCATACTTTTAGGATTTTATTGTCTTATAGCCTACAAACAAACAGAAAGAAGGATGTCATAAAATGGGCTCTTTAGCATTATTCGTGCCGGGTCTTACGAAGAACAGTCGGATAAGATAAAGATAAAAAAGATAAAAATGTTTTATTACCAATACCGAAATCCAAAAATACAATGAGTGAAAAACTTAGGAGTTATGACATTAATATAGCATAAGTAAAAAGAAAAGCAGACATAGTTTTTCGAGCGATTCCTGCGGCGCCACACTAGGCCCAAGGCCCGTATCACGGAGACCAAGAATACATCAAGTACAATAACCTTGAGATATGGATTGATAACCTCTTTTGTTTTGTAGTCGGTTGAAAATAAAGTAGTAATGTTGAGTTCAGTGCGCTACGTCGAGTGACATATTGATGTAAGTGCCTGTAGTGTGTCGAATTTGTCGATCCATCGCCGCGCCGCCCGGAGCGCTAAATAAACATGGAAACGCGACACAGCGCACACGTGCGCCGGTAGTACGACTCTAATTAATATACACTACCTACCACAACTAGTGTTGCTTGCTTTTATTGTCAAAAATTGTCGTCCTTTACTGACGTAATTACTGATTACGTCACAGTGACATAAAATAATAATCTAAATAAGACCTCAACCAAAAATTAAAAACGTTTCTACTTTTACAAACTTCCTTTTCCGATTTCAGATTTTCCTATTTAAAAAATTTGAATATCGAAATCTTTTGAACGCATATTCACGTCTTAACTTTAGCTTTTTTTATTTAAGAAAAATCTGAAAAATTAAAAACAAAACCATACCAAACTAAAAAATAACTTTTAAAAACTTTATCTTGATTGTTATTTAATCATAATTAGTATCCTTGTTCGAGCGACTACCCGCATCGATATTCGATCAAGTTAAAAAAAAATTAAGGAAAGTAAAAGACGCAGCTCACTGTACAACTATTTCGAAGCTATAACGTTTATTAGAAAAAAAGAATAGCCGCTAGTAGCTAGGTATCCTTCACGAAAATAAATATAAGTACTTTTGCGTAGAATTCATTGTCGGAAACCAACTTGAACGACTCAACAACGATTTTTTGTTCTCGACGACAAAAGAAGACGTCCTGCGACACACTCGACTGCGAGCCGCGTTTCAAGCGAAAGGAAAAACTGTCGAAAGTGATATCTGTGAATAATTCATAGAGTAATAGAGCCGACAATAAGGGAGCGCGAGCTCTCGAGCCCGACTATAGATACGGGACGATCATTGGACTCCTGCCACTTACTGGAGGCACGTGTACACAACCACTAGCGCATTAAATATAGATCGAGCTTCGAACGAGCACTGATCTATTCTGTTATGTGAGAAGCTTAAAAAAACTACAAATACTTGATTGAAAAGAATACTTAATACATGGGACGAAATGTATGTGAAGCTGATTAAATAAACCAGCCCCATGCGAAATCCTGTGTGAGTTCCTGACGCCAGCTGAGTCAGCAGAGTGACCAGTCATGAAGTAGATTTTTTTAGTTTTTTGCTGACATGGCCTAAAACGGCCAACATTAACGGTATCAATGAATGTCACACAAACCGTGGTATCTGAGTACAACCGAGCTTTACTAAGATACTATCAACATAATAATCATTTAAGATGTTCCTAGTACGGCGCTGAGTGGCGCCGGCGACGCGACGCTCATCCAGTGCAGGTATCGGGCTCACGGCGGCTTCGTTTCAATAGACCCGACCTGACGCCATAAATCTATTTCTAAATCTCGAATCTGCGGCGGCTTCGGCCAAAATTGATTTTAAATTTATTCCCCTCTCGAGCCGTAAATTACGATACTCGCCAGACGAGGGCGACAGGCGCCGGCTTCCGGTGCACTTCTTCACAGACCGGCTTACGAGCGGCACTCCGGCGGACCAGCGCCCCACTAACTGTACTGAGAATAGAGCTGGTGTATACTCGGAAAGAAGGAGAAAACATTATTTTCATGCTTCTTACAGTTTCCACTTACGATTAGTAATATACGCATACTTATTTCTGCCGTTGTTCTGTATTACCAGCGAGAAACATTTTGCTGGCATAGGTGAAGCGATATAAATTTGCAGCGCTTATTTAAACTTTTTGTATTATGTTATTTAATCTGTTCTGCCAATCAAAGTTCAGCAGAGAGAGCATCAATCTTCTGTTATCTTATCATGAATATAATAATATTGTACCTGTGTCAGGTGAAATATGAAAATAAAGTGAGCAACGTTATGAAAATAACAGTTTCAGTCGCGCTGGAATACCTACTACTGGCGGAATGTTATATGAATTTTTATTAAAATATGTCAGACGAAAACATCATAAAAGCCTTTTTATATCGTGATAATAAAGTAAGTTTGTATACGACGAGTGACTGGCCCTGGTGTTAGAACTTCTGAGCCGTCAGAATTCTGGATATCGTGAGATCATAATCGTAGCTTTACTACTAAGCAAGTACCTAGATATTTTTTAAACGATACCGAATAAAAATCCTAACTTCACCATTCAATCCACAACTATATCATAAAACCTGCTAACAAACATTTTTAGATGTTGAGTATGAGTAGTGCGTTTTGTTTGTTTTCCAATAAATAAACAAACATTCCACAATCAATATAACATTTTGCAATTTCTAAATCACGGTACGTGTTCGTTTAGTCGTCATTTTGCAATTAGTGTTAATGTCTTCGGAGGGTCTACGCGGCTACGACGTTGCTACGCCGCTACGTATCGCTAAACTCGTTTCACCTTTTAACGGCTAGCTTTAATTAAGAACTGAATTATGGAAGCTTTAAATAAAAAACAAATTCATTAATGTTCTGAATAAATTTATTTTACGGCATCGTTCAAGAGTTCGTCCTTTTTAAGTAATATTTTAGCGAATGTTTTCAAATCAAAACAAGGGTTTTAAAAGCAGAAATCATTTTGATCATTCATTAAATGTAATAACCAAGACCGGAAACACCATCGAATAGATATTTCAAAGGTTTGCCTTTATGGTAGAAACAGATGACAAGCATTGACAGACCATTGTTCAATTCTCGTAATTAAAACAGTATTTAATGAACCATTACAATAATAACAAAAGTGACGATGGCTCCGGCTGCCAATTCGCTTTGTCTGTGGGCCGGCGGCCGCGTCCGGCGAGCGGCGGCGAGTTCCGGCTCGGGCCGGTTTAATTGGCCGCCCAGTGGTGGACTACAAACGTCATTAATAACCGAGACTTGTTTACGTTACAGCTGTCTGTCGGTCATAGAGGTATAGAAACAATGGGCACTGCCAATCCACCAACAATTCTCCGTCCTCAATAAATTACGGAAAACAATGCTTTTTGAAAAATCAATCAAAATATCGAACGTAGCAGAAAACTACGCGTAAGCTAAACAAGTTGTGATTTTGAACCCATTTTGCACAGAACCGGCAAGCTCGTGAATTAACCTCTACCAAAGTACGTCCTATCCAGTTAGCAGCAACACGGCGCGGCGCGACAAAGTTCCAGATCGCCATTATTGGCCGCAGCGCTCCGGTGAAGCATTGCCGGGTACCTTCTATTACCGAGTTCAGTAAAATACTAAGGTAAAGCCGAATGCAAAGTAAACTTCCACTATAAATTGGATCGCGTTGAGAGTTGGCCGTCTGATAGCGAGCCACCCACGCGAGCGCCCGCAGAGTGCGGCCGCAGACTTGCCGACGACAGACGGCGCACGTTGTGTCTCGGAACGTGCCCCACTAGTTGACAAGACGTTTATAAAGCTGATGTGTCGTTCTTAAAGGTATTGTAAGCACTTCAAAACAATAGACAAACAAAAGTATTTTTTTTTGGAAATCTTCTTCTAGCAATATATGTAGGGTTAAGCAATGGCATGCATCGAAACTAGCCTACGCACAGTTAAAATATAGGTTGATTCGATTATATCTTCACTTTCGCACTATTCTTGTCTTTGTTACACTAATGATAAAGTACGAATCACATATTAAAGAATGTCTGTAGGTCCTCACAGCCTCACTAGCGTTGTCTTTGTTACAGAGCAGTTCAACTCTGTGAGCATTGCACTAAAAGTTTAGTTAAACACGCCCCTGAACGGCTGGCTAGTTTGCCGATATACAAATTAATACCATTTACAATATCGGCAGCAGCGTTCAAAAGTAATTCCGAGCTCGATCAGCAAAATATACAACAGTGCAAACTCGAACTAACTGAATTGAGAACATCAACAAGTAATTCGAGCAGATGAAACGAGTGCCAAATCTGCGAAATTGGCTGTTCTGCATTTTGCGGTCATGAATTTAGAAACGAATAACGAAATGAAATAGAGTGTGGCACAAACAACGCAGTCGTGCAGTCGGGCCGTGTGTGGGCGGCGGGCATGGGTGTACCCACGTCGGGGCAATCTGGGGCGGCTGCCCCACCCTGGTCTCTAAGGTCTCGTAGACTCTGGACTCCAAGGTCAAAATTAAAACCTAATTTTGCCCTTCGAGTTAGAGTCCAGGGTGGGGTTAAGTAAAAAAAGTAAAAAAGTAGATACATTTACACTTCCGCCTCATCCATGAGATTTTTTTTTACTACATCATACAACTCATATTAAACCAAAGATTTTGCATTTCGCAAATCTGTTTGTCCGCAGAGCCACGGCGGGCACCGGTTTCCTGCCAAGCTGTTTATTTTGAAGAATAGTAGGAATTTGGCGCAAGAAACTCATTCACCCCGAGTGCACGAACCAAGTACGAATGAATGAATGGGAGCGAGTTTTGGTGGAATTAGTGCGTTCTTGAGCCGGAAAGGTGGTTTAACAGGAGCAGCTGTAATTAAGCCCGCGCCGGACGGCAGCGCACGCCCAGTCGCTAGGCTCTGGGGTTTTCGTTTTTACAAACTTATATGTACTTTTGCATTATGAGAATCTTTAAAACATAACATTTCTCACAATCTGATGCAGATGACTTTATGTGGGCATCCCGCGGGCATCGCCAAAATGCATAGGCAGATGTAAGCAAATATCATTTTGGATGCGGAATTCTATCAATCAGATATCTGTCAATCAATTGTAGGTATGTCTGAAATATTGCGAAAGGGACGGATGATATGTGACATATTTGACGAAATGATAATTTTTATATTTTGTACGTTACTTAATTATTTGTTTTGTTTTTGATTTTATTTTATTTTTGATTTTATTTTTTTTCTTTTGACTTGTTTATGTTTGACAATTATAATTATGACCAAATGGAATTTGAATTTGTAATTATTGTTGTTATTATTATTTTTTGTTATTATTTAATGTTAAATTTGAAATTTGTAATGTGAAAATGAATAATGTAGATACATATAATTTGTAATCAATTAATATAATTGGCATGTGCCGTTTTAATTAAAAAATAAATAAATAAATAAAATCTTGCTATTTACCAATGTAGAAAGAAGGCATTCAATTTGACGATTGGTACATTTTTGTTCTACATTTTGTTGATGAATCCAAAGCATCTTTAAATGGAGTAACTCCACTCAAAGATCCTTTTAATGCGCTTTCTGGTATGTCTTTTCAGTGTAACCATTAATTTACAATCACTTTATTTCCTACAAACAGCCGCATTCTGGAAAAAATAACTCGATATCATAAAAAAAAACGACAATATAAAATTAACAATGGGAGCTCACTACTGCTGAAGATCAAGTACTGTCTAGATGTACAGATCACTAGCCTGCGATCAAATTATGAATCATAGAGGGGACCGTGCTATGCCGTGTAATGAGCTTTTATACCTCGAGCGAGCTTTGAGATATTTCAACAATTTGAGTAGAGTGCGCTAGTCATGGTGCAATGCTTATTATACCTCGATCACCACGCCTCAACACCGTAAAAGAATGCAAATAATAAGCAAAATGTAAAATAACTCTACCTCACTCAGCGTCGTTTGTTTTAGAACAGCAGTTACAGGCCCGTGTAATGCCGAATTAATTTCTAATTACCTAGTTTTTAGAACAGCAGTCATCAGATACTGTACTGGCCCGTGTAATGCCGAATTAATTTCTAATTACCTAGTTTTTAGAACAGCAGTCATCAGACACTGTACTGGCCCGTGTAATGCCGAATTAATTTCTAATTACCTAGTTTTTAGAACAGCAGTCATCAGACACTGTACTGGCCCGTGTAATGCCGAATTAATTTCTAATTACCTAGTTTTTAGAACAGCAGTCATCAGATACTGTACTGGCCCGTGTAATGCCGAATTAATTTCTAATTACCTAGTTTTTAACCCCCGACGCAAAAACAACGGGGTGTAACAAGTTTGACGTGTGTGTTTGTGTGAGTGTGTGTGTATGTCTGTGGAATTGTAGCTCCCGAACGTATGAACCGACTTTGGTTTTTTTGATTGTAAGGTGAATTAGGTAGTCGGGAGTATTCCTAAGCTATGTTTGATGAAAATCGGTGTAGATGAAAAATGAAAATCAGTGTCAAGGGATTTTTAAATTTTTAATTAATACTTTTAAAAAAGTTAAAGTTGTCATTGCAATTATTGGTGCGCAATAGGGCGATATTGTATTGTACATCCAAATCCTTCGAGGTGCTCACTCAATCCAGTTATTTAGACAATACAACACTTGATAACAAGAAACACACAATCCAAACCATCTGATCTAACCTATGTAACAAGAAACAAACATTGTAGTTACAGAATCATAAAAAGAGTGATGACGTTGCGTAAAATATTAGTTAGTGAAAGTCACAAAGTGATATTTAACGAGAGAAACTTTCCTGAATGGCTGTAAAGAGAGTTTGCGGAAAGCCTAGGGTCGACGTGGGTGCTCTTCAGCTCTTTACGAAATTCAATTAAAATACCGGCCATAATCTTTTTTGACGAAATTCATTAGTAGCCGGCGAACGTTACAAAAGGGTTCATTTTGTGATTTTTACAGCGGACTAATAATGTTTGAGAGGGATTACAGCGGCCGCCGGTCGAGAGGGCCTGTTGCGGCGCGCTTGCCTCGCCTCGCCTCGCCTCGCCTCGCCTCGCCTCGCCTCGCCCTCTGTCTCGTCTTAATGAACCGCTTACTTACTGTTTTCATTTACTTAATGGACTCTCCATTTTCACATTTGATACCTCAATGTGAAAATGTGAGGTAAATAATGAATGAATGAAACTAAAATTATTCAATAAGACATAGGAAGTATTGTGAAATATTAAATACTAAAGCTAAAAGGAACATTAACTAATATATCCTAATCACAATATAACGCGATGCCCAACAGTGCAACAACTGTAACATTGCAGGTTTATCTTGTACAACGTCAGACATGAATTTATGAAATTGACTTTTATGAAAGTTGTAAATTTTCTCAGTAATTAATAGCTGTACAACATTATCAAATAGATGGACGCTCTCGGCGAAGCAATTAGAAGTTTTTGTGTAGTGGATTAAAGTTGATGTTGCGGTTGAAGCACTTAATGTTACTCAGTACCTATCTTATTACAAACGCTAGTATTTGTGTGTAAAAGAACCGAATAGTCAAGGCTTTTGAAAAATATGTTTTCTGTCTGACAAAAACAAATTTACAACACAAAGTACGAAATATCCAAATTGTCCAGTCAACAAAATAAATAAGTAATAAGGAGTAAGTTCTTGTTTTCGTTTTTCGTCTCGAGGCCGGAACAAAGTAGCGCCGGTGATATTTTCGTAGCGTTTTTTTGATACTTCAGTGGTCGGAGCCGAGTTTAGTTTGCACTAACCGTCTGTTTGTTCTCTCGATGCAAACTGCGCTTCTTGCGCCGCGCCGTTACATAACGCGCTCAGTGTGATTTCACTAGCAAATTTTAATGGCTTTCTTTTTCGTGTTCTATAATAACGTTTTTGTTGATGAAGTAGTCGCGAACAAAACACATACAGACAAACTTTCGCCTTTATAATAAAAGTAGGATTCCACGAAATAAAATACTGTGAATAGTTTGTTGACTATCAATGTAACGTATTCATGGAAGCGCCACACTGCCCCGGCCAAGCGTCGTCGCCTGCAGCGGGCTAATCCACGCCGCTTACACACGCGCGTAATCCTATCAAAAACGGCTCAGCCTAATGCACTGAAAGCTATTTAACATATTGCACTATCACATGTTGAATGATAGAGTACAACTCAGCCACAAATCGAAAGACTAGTTTAATATGGCGTGGTCTAGCGTTGTTTGTGTTTTTGGGGTAAAACTAAAACAGGTAAACTCTTGGCCGTCTATGTCATAACCGTTCTTCGAAACCCTAAACTCCATAATATTGTATGCAAATGCGACTCCGGCGTAGCGTCTCGTAGCAGTCTCGGTGTGCCTCGTAGTAGTTTCGTAGTGGGTCGTAGCAGTTATCGCACTGGCACGTTTCGTAGCCGATATTGGTGATTTCCGACTTGTGGCGGCGCACGGCGGAGCGCTGGGACTTTAGTATGTAAGTTGAAACTTTGCCCACTTTGGCACTAAGTTTTCGCCTTTAGTCAATGTCGGTTACTAGGTTCAACTTCAGCGACTACAATGCTAAGTTTTTGGTAATTTGTTGATACGGTAGTCTTTTGTTTATTGAAGGAACGGTTATTAAAACAGGCCGCTGCCATACAGCATTAAACTCGAACTTACTGAAGTTCGATAGTTCTGTGAATGACTTTTAACGCCGTCACCTATTTAATTACGAATTCACGAATTTAATTAATTATTATGAATCAACATAAAACTAAAAGAGGACTTATTTGCATCATTATTTCCAGTTCAAGTATGTATGACAAACAAACACAAAATGTTTGTCGACAAAATCGTGAAATACAAATAAGCTAAAAATAGTTGTCAGCGGATAGCGCGAGTGTTGTATGACGAGCTGTCCTTACTTTTGAGATCGAATTTCATCGTGGAGGAGAGTGGGCTCGAGTGTCGCGCGACACATTCGAAGCCACTCTACCAAATAACTTACAGACATCTAATGCGGTAGTGGTGTGGAGTCACAGCGCAAACACTGCAGCAGCAAAACTGAAGCTTGTACCGTCGAACAATATTTGGACCAAATAGCCATGACAATACAACGACCAATACAATAGACTTTATTCGTGACGTTTAATGCGACATTTTCCGTTTACTGTTTGCTGTCACACATCGACGTGCACCGTGGCGCTGTTATCGCGGGTATTTTTCTCATCGTTTTTGAGTTCCTGCTGTCATTGTTCGTTAGTAATTATATGACAGTTTTAAACGTCACGTACAAAACTAAAACAGAAAAACTGTGAGTGTAATTACCATTTTTTTTAATAAACTCTAACAGCCTTAGAAATAAAAAAATTATGTATTTTTTTATTTCTAAGGCTGTTAGTAGTCCGTAAATAGCGCTACACAAACGTGTAACTATTGTTTGAGCAATAAAGTGTGAATCGGCATTGGGTATTTACACACATGCTTAAAATTTTTTCTTTTTCGTCTGGCAACTTTTGGTAAATTCGTTTAGAAACTTTTTCGTTCAAATAGTTTTTTAGTAATAATTTTTAAGAAAGCTCCCTAATTTTTAATATTGCACGTACAATTTACGTTTTAGGAAAGAAATATTAATAAACTATGTTGGTTTTTGAATCTCTTGTCCAAAATTCGTCGATAGGTATAAACTATTTTAGAGGAAAACATTTTCTTTTGGTTATAGTAGGAGACTAACAACAAATTTCTGAACGGAACAATCAATGTCAACACTACAATTTTTGTGTCTAATGTCACACCACCAACAAACGTTTTTATTTTGACACTAAAAAAACATTACACAGTTTCTATCATAGTTACTGAGTCTAGATCAGCTGTTATAGTGAAATCCGCCATCTTGACCCCGTACACACCCGCTAAACAAGGGTACCCGGCCGTGTAACGAATGTTTATTTTCCTTTGATTTTGTTACATCTGTACACGAACTGTACACAACGTTTAAGTCAAAAATATTTTTATTCTTCAGCTTTTGTGTTACACAATGTGTGTACACATGTTTTAAAACTTTATTTCTAAGGCTGTAAACATTTTTGTGTTATTTTGAATAATTCACTTTTCTCATTAAAAAAAATAAGATTTTTATGAAAAACTTACGCAAGAGTTATTCATCTCATTATGTAGGACTAAAATAATTCATGATTTCTTTGATGACTAACCGAACAATATTGTTGATGTATTAAAAACAGCTATCTATAACTGATATAATATCGATTCCAACTCGAACAACAATCGTTGTTGTGTTTAAATCAGCCGATCCGATACTCACAGCTCGCGGCAACGTTATTGATTGTCTCGCGAGTCGTCTTTTCGTCACCAGCCGTTAATGACCCCTCGGGGCTGCTTAACAGTTTTATAGGCCCCTGTCTCGCCCCGTAACCACGATTACCTCCCTTCCCGTTCTCCACTGAAACTGGGGCGAATTTAACGACACAGATTGAATTAATGACCGCCATAACGATGTCTGCTGGCCTGGCTGACCTGACGCGAGCGACTCCGTATGAGCACTCAATGGGTGTGATGTAAATAAACCCAATAATTTGTAAATAAACCCCACACAAAAATAATACAATTGTCTTCATCGTTTAGTTTTTTATTTGTTTTTTATTATAGTTTTGAGTATTTACAAACTAAAATGGTTGATAATTAATTTTACACCAATTCGCAAAGATATGAAAGGAGAAGAACAACAAAAACAAACAAAACGGTTAAAACTACAACCGAAGTGTAAAACTCCTCTCCTAACATTTATCAGCACGTCGAATACTAAAAGTTCATAAGTAAGTAAATCTAAAAACTTTTTGTAGAAGCGAAGCTGAAAAAGTTTTTCGTAACATTATTAAATATGTAAAGGTATATAAAGTAAGCAAGAAAACAGAAGCTTCGTTCAGGATTACTTTGGGTTCGATTTATATTCATAGAATCAATAAAAAGCTAATATACTGTTACAAACTATCACCTCGTAAATACAATGGCATCACAATTTAAGAGCATCTCAAGCAATTTATTCCATCCGAAGTGTCGTCTGTTTTATGTAGCTGAAAGTGTTGTGTTATTTATGAAATCAATTTGTACGACACGCCGTTAACTGTATTTATGACACGTTGCGGCGAGCCTCCGTGCCGGCTCGAGAACTAGCCTCAATAGGCGAGAATTTGCGAGAACACGCGAGAACTAGCGAGAATGGGCTCAACTGTTAGTGGACAATTTACGACGGAGGTTAACGAGGCTCGACAAAAATTTTATGTGGCAGCCCTTAACCAAACGAGAGCGGTTTATGATGACGGCTCCGACCGGAGCTGACGACTCATATTGTTACGAGTACCTTATGATTGTACGCGGTATCCACCACAGCTTCTGGCGCACTTTCTAGACATTTTTCTACGTACCAAGCGGAATGCCAATCAGTAAAAGTCAATAGTTTCCGCAGTGACTGCAAGTACAGTGTCTCATTGGATAAATCGTTTGAAGTGTAAAAACAACAGCGGCGGCGGCGCGAGGCTCGAGGCCCGGGAGTGAACATCTCGTGCGTCATCGGCGATGGCTAGTCGTTGACAGAACTATTTACACTCGGTCATTTTATTATTGTTTGAACGTTGTTTGCTGGTTAAAAGAGAATAGCTTGTGTTTGAGTGCAGCACGAGTATCTTATTGTTGATGAAATCGAGGATATAGCGTATTATTATAATGAGTGGAAAGTAACTTCTAGTAACTCTAACAGTAGGTATACATTTGTGTACAGGGAACCTATGAAACTTGTCTATGGATTCTTAACTAGAACATAGTTTGGTTGAAAATGCCTAAGTTACTAACTTAATTTAATGGTTTCAGAACGCAAAAGTTATAATAGCTATAAATATTATTATTCGATAAACTACGCTCAGTGTAATAGGCACGCGTAGGTACGCGTAAGTCAGTACATATATACACAAACATAGCTAAATCTCTCCCGGGTGTTGAATGAATACAGGTGAAATGGAACCCTCGGCGGGAACTGAATCTGCTCATCTGTATGCATAGCCTGTTAGCTATAGCTTGTTGTGATAATACGCGCCGCGTCACGCCTCGCCAGCGCTTCACGCCGACGCCGCGTCGCGTCACGCCGCCGCCGCACCGCGTCACGCCGCCGCCGCGCCGCGTCACGCCTCGCCAGCGCGTCACGCCGCCGCCACGCCGCGTCACGTCGCAGCCACGCCGTCTTCACAAAACCACGTCATCTTAGATGCGAAATTTTTCGCTCTGGGAGATATTTCGGATGAACTCTAATTTACGAGTATGTATTGTAATGTGTTATTTGTGACGTCATCGAAATAATTCTAGTGTATGTCGTTTCCAGCGGAAGGTGTAATGAATGTTCTGTGGTCAAAATGTCAATGGTTAATGTTTCAGTGTCCAAATGTACAAAAGTCTTTATGTAAATTAATGTGCAATTAGTTACATTACAGTGCACGCTTTTTCCTTCATCCTCATTTTTCGGTCTAAGTAGTCACTAGCTGTTGTTTAGATAACAGCTAGTGATTATTTAGACAGAAAAATGAGGTATGATTGTATGTAAGTAGTTTCCATTGCTCAAACTACTTAACAGTTAAACTGTAAAGTTAAAAAATCTACACAAACGTTAATTTTAACCAGCGTCAACGTCCAGTAATACAAAAGTATTTTAATCTAAAGTTTAGTTAGAGTGAAATCCGAGGTACACAGCGCTGCGCTGCGTGCCTCCGGACAGACGACCGCAGGCGGTCGCGCCCGCGGGCGGGGGCCTCCACAGCCAAACTAGCTCGTTCTCACGTGTACCAGGCTGCAAATCTAGCTCGTTCTCACGTGTACCAGGCTGCAAATCTAGCTCGTTCTCACGTGTACCAGGCTGCAAATCGAGCTCGTTCTCACGTGTACCAGGCTGCAAAACTAGCTCGTTCTCACGTGTACCAGGCTGCAAATCGAGCTCGTTCTCACGTGTACCAGGCTGCAAAACTAGCTCGTTCTCACGTGTACCAGGCTGCAAATCTAGCTCGTTTTCACGTGTATACTAGGCTGCAAATCTAGCTCGTTCCCTAACGAAATGCCCTACTCTTACACAATAACATACTCGTACTTAATTTCAACAATTAACTCAAATGAAATATGTATTTTAAACAAAGCTTTCTATCTCAAAATGATTCTATTTCGTTTACACATTTACTCGACTAAAGAAAATAATTTTCTAATATTGTCCAGTAATCGCGTAGTCCTAGCTAACATCATAAGAACGAGTGGGTCTTGGCAGTAAACCAACGCTTTAATTTGTAGTTCAACCTAAATGAAATGGAACGCGACGACAACAGCGAGCAAATTATTCTTCTAAAAAATACATCTTATAAGTATAAATTTAAAATTTACAAAACCGACTCCGTTTTTCATCAACACCGATTTTTATCAAACATAGCTGAGAACACCCGACTAAATCACTTTTAAAACAAAAAAAAAAAAAAAAATTACAATCGGTTGATCCGTTCCGGAGCTACGATGCCACAGACAGACAGACACATACACACACACACACACACACACACACACACACAGACAGAGACACGTCAAATTTAAAACACCCCATCATTTTTGCGTCAGGGGTTAAAAACTGGTGGTTAGTCTTGTAACACACAATAGACTACCTGGCTGCACGCACCCGACGACTCAACAGAGAGCTCTAAATAATGATTACAGAAATAGCTCCAACCGCAACTGATTGTTAAATAAACGGCCAGTTTCCCGAACGATGTGAGATCGGTCGCTGAACAATGGTGGAACTATCGAGCCCTTCGCCGCCTGCGGGCCTTCAACAATGGCCACAAGCGGACGGCTCATTCGACTGAATCGCACCTAAGGCGGAAGCTACACCACCAAACCCACAAACTCATTCTTGCATAACATCGCAACGCACAGCGTAACTATTAACTATAAAGAAAAGCTGTAAACACACGTAAACTACCTCGATGCAAAAGTTTCACCGAGATCGCTCACTTGCCAAAATTACAAAAAACAAACTTGAGCAGCGTCACAGAATAGAGTCGAGTCCAGACTACGCAACCTAAAACGCATCAGTAATAATTATACTCGTCTGTCCTCAGCCTAATCCGTCTCGACCGGCCCCTTCCGTACCCGGCACGCTAGATCCAACCCAATACAATGCTTAAACATACGAGCACGAATAAAAGTAATGTGAAAATACATTGAATGAGAGGATACGCACAACACGCAGTGACCAGGAAAACTGATTTAAAGTAGCTTCAGGGAAGCTTTTACTTATTTGGTAGAGTAAAATAAGTTCCACGTCGGTTATACGAGTAGTTAATTTTCAGAGTAGTTTGGTTTTATGAACATCAACACTCAAGTTGGCTCCGGAGAGCAGTTGTACGGTACGAGGGTTGTATCGCGGGTGGATCGTTGTTGTAGTTTGTTCGCCAATTGGAGAATCAATTGGAGGTCGGATCGCGCAGATTAGAGCCTAATTGTCCTCTTTGTCGGCACTCCGAGACCGCGGCCCTTCGCTATTAGATAACAAATTAAACAGGACAAACTAAAGCAAGTGGCACGACTACGAAATTAGACCTTATAGGTATTGAACAAAAAAATGTGTATCGTTTTGCAAATGTCTCGCGATTGTTGATGGCCAATTTTTGTAACAGGCTTCTAATGTTTTGTTTGTGGTGGTAAATATTCGCAGGCGAGTAGTTTGCTTAGGTGTGTCTCTGCACGAGTGAACATTGAAGTTCAGGAGGCTGTCGACACTATCAATACATCCAACATAACGCGGCGCCGATACCAGCGCAGTGAGAAAGGAGCAGTAAGCGATACAATTTTGTTGTAAATTTTGTGACATTATTTCCGCTAAATTCCTTATTGAATTAGCTTCACATATCAAATTGTATAACGTTTAAATTAGATTCAAATATCAATTTGTATAAAGTTTTTTAGTAAATTTCGTTAAATTAAATATAAAAAAATTAAAAATAAAGATAGAACAAAAAAATCATAATCATTGATGTACTTAATGCGACGTTAAAGCGGAATTAGATATTAGTTCAAGTAACAATTTGAAGATGAACTTCCGCAAAGCAACGCCTGATTCAATCAACTTTATAATATTAGTTAGAATTTCTTTATATTAATAATAATATTCGGGACACTTGCACACATGTTCGTCTGACCCCAAACTACTATATTATCTTTACCACAGAACATATCTGTTTCAATCACAGTCCGTTAGAAGGCAGAGAGGTTTCAATACCCCGCGATGGGTATCGTCCTATAAGAGTCGCTGCACTCGACTCCACATAGAAGGCAATTTCTTTAACTCTGATCGAATTGACTTCCATTGTGCTCTTAGTTCGAGAGAGCCAATATGAAGCTGGATCAGAAGGTGCTTTCATTCTATCAGATTGATTGAACAGTTTCGATTTTTGTTCACTTCGAAAATGATGACACCAGCTCAACCCAGCAAATGCTAGAAGGAATTTTTTCTAAAAAAATCTCAAACTAATCAGACTATCGTGTATCACGCTGGTAAATTGCTATAATTGGCGGGATTAATATTGAGCTATCGACATTGCCTAAGTACGACAAACAAGATAGTACATTTTCTAGAAAATAAAGCTCATGGCAATAGTATGTGCTAAATGAAGAAGGAAAACACAGCTACGCGATGATTGTCGAGGAGTCCAGCGCCCGGTATCTGGTGGACTGGTGTGAGCTGCTGACGAGAACGACCAGGACGGTCCCGGGTGGATGCGACGTCTTCGTCTCATTACTTTCACGTTTGTTCCGAATTAGCCCCTCCCACACCCTCGAGATACACGCGCGGATAATATAAAACCTTTTAAGGCTAACGTAAACCCTTCTCAGCTCGAAATTACAAATTAAGTAGATATAGGTAGAGTTTTTACAATAATCCGGGTGGTTTTCATTTAAACGCGCAATCATCGCGCCTTCGCCGCAAACTTATAGCTGCTACCACATGAGATGTATTCCATCCGCATAAGATTTAGATTCGCATCGCAACGGATCGGGGAGAAAGGAAGTTTTTGCAAATGAGATGGGCAAAAGCATCGTTACAGGATCAAATTAAAATTCTCTCTTCTCGTGTGTGCACGGTGTGTTTTATCTATTTTAATATCGTTTCTTCGCATGCGAAGGGTAAATGAAGGGCTGTGTGTGACGGTTGTTTGCGATGAAAGGCAAAGAGACCCGAGGCTCTCCCACGCGAAGCTCTGTCATAACATTTCGGAACAGTACTCACTTGATTAGCGAATCGGAACGTAGTCCTGTCCATAAAATTAAGTTCCAGAAACCCAACCGACCAGTCTGCTTATTATTCGACGACAAGCGTTTTCAAGCGAGTTAATTTTGAATCTTCAAACAGTTAAGGTTCTGAAACGGAAACGCGATGCAAGTGGAAAGCCATTAGCGAACTCGAAACTCAGCAAAGCTATTACAAAACAAGCAGTTCTCTTGGCTCTTTAACCAGTTTCGTTTAATGCATCTGTGAAGCAGCGCCACGCCACGCCACGCCACGCCACATCGCTGCGGGCGCGAGACGTGATCTAATTAACGCAAATGTCGTTGCAATACTAATGCTTCCCAATATACGGGGGCGACTGTGCCGCTGTACTGATGACCCGGAGGGGCATTTTTGAAGAACAATAAAAAAACTTGTGCTCAAAACGTACGGATTATCCATAAATTATCTCCTAAACGTATTATGTACGTATATTGCGTTTTATCAACATTTATTTGTTAGTGCTGATTGAGTGCTCTCTGACCCACCTAAATACGCACACTCCGCAAATTATATGTAAATGGGCCCTAAATGGTTTTTTCCCGTATCTCGTGAATGCGCCGCCGGACCACATTTCCATTTTAATTTGGTGTCTTTTGCGCTCTTTTCTAATTCCGACGTCGCGGAAAAATGTAATTGATTCTCGGAGTCCAGCTCCCAACTCCCCGCTCCATGACCTCGCTAGCTCGTTTGTCGCAACTCGCTTTTGACGCAACATGGAAAAAATAATAACACGTAGCGTTAAACTAAAAACAAGTCATATGTCGCTCATGTATCTAATACGTGTGTACATGGTACATAATAAGTGACTAAGTCTTTTAAGCGTTTGTTTTGAACATAGAACCATCAAAGTAGGTAACAGTAAAAAAAAATATAAGCGACACAGCGCAACCAAGCCCGACCCGAGCGGTTGTGAACTGCACCCAAGCGAGTGTTTATCGGAGGCCTGAGCCCGTCGAATGAAGACATTCCCTCGTTCCACTAAAAGCTTGTTCCACCGCGCAGCAGTGGGTGATTGTACAGGAACTCATTACGGCGGCGGCGGCGGCGGTGCGACCACAAATCTATCGCCATTTGCGCCCCGCGCTTAACGACCGCCCTTTTAAGCCTACAGTTTATTGCGCAGCCCTATTGTTGGGCAGGTCTGCCTGTTTAATGTTCTGTTAATTTTGCCACCTTAAATAATTCCGTCAACGAAAACGTATCCGATACTCGAAGCTATTTCGTATTTTTTAAATGCGAAAATACTTACCTACTTACCTGTTTATTTAGTTTATTATATATGTCGGGGAAACATAGAGAAATAGGAAGCCGAGCCTTCACATCTCACTCCTGATATCGGGGTAATGTAGGAAAGAGGAGCCACGCCGTCGCATCTGATCCCATTGATGTCGGAGAAACATAGGAAAGGCCGCCGCGCTGTAACCTTCCACTTTTGGTGACGGAGAAAATCTAGTAGGCCGAGGTGTTGTGTCTGATTTCTCATCCGTGAACTCGCTATCATTTATGGTCGGCGTCAAACTTCAGGAACGTTGAAATAAGGGGACAGCATTGAAGGCTTTTCACTATTTTAATTATACAGTCACTTAGACTACTTATTTAGTGAATGATCACAAAGATAGTTGGCGATTTAGAGTAATGGGTTTACGAATGACCATTGCGTGCGACCGCTTTCAGCCCAGTCCTGTCAAACACTGACTGACAGACATGACGTTCGCCCGAAATCCCAAACGCAACTCCATTCGGTGTTAACCGCTCTAAATGACCATAAACAAATCAATTAATCGTCAAAAATAACAGAACAATAATACTATCGATTAACAACTCTCAAAATAAACTGATTTTCTTTATCCAATGATATCTCGCGCCGTCACGGCCATCCTGCATTTTCACACGTCCTCGGGTGAATAGTTCATCTCATCATCTGTGGACAATCATAAAAGTGCTCAAGTAACCACTTAACGCTCGGTCATTCTGACCGTCTCAAATCTACCTCCACAATTTCACAGAAAGCGAACACAGTTATGGGATAACACAAAACACAGTTAAACCCAATTCTACCAACCATAAACATCGTACCAGAGTATAATCGACTCTTCCAACAGTAACTTCATATTCGTTACCTATCCCCATAAATTGTCATGATAATTGAATTAAGCAACTTGACTTTTAGTGAAATAAATTGTATTGGGACCAATCGAATAATCGAGGCTAAAACTAAATTATTAATCATACATCCAATATTCCAAGAATTTAATCAAGCCACATTGAAAATCCAATGACGATACACATACGCGGTTTGGACTTATGAAAACTGCTGTGTCCAATTTCAAACGAATAACATGCCATTAAAGTTGTCACTTAGACTTGCCACACAGGCTAGGTCCCTCAGGGTGACAACGACAACTTCCCAGGGTGAAACTTCCCAGATTGACAACTTCCGAAACGACAACTTTCGAAAGTGACAACATCCTAAATCGTCATCTACCTAAATTGACAACCGCCAAAATTGAGATCTTCCTGAAACGACAACGCGTATTATCGACCCTTTTTTTAAATAACTGCTGCAGACTGTACTTTCATTCGTTTTTGTCCTTTGTACCACTTCATTAGTGTGTAGTATATCAACAAACTAACAAACAATTCATATCACATCACACATGTAGTGCACTTTACTTTTCTCGAATGCTACTTTCTCAATTGCCTCATTGAAACTCTATGATAAAGGTGCTATTGCGTTCTTAAACTCTTTGGTCTTACTGGCATATTCAAAGTATGTCAGCTTGACAATCCTAAAATGCAAATAGTGTTGATTTCTTTTTTCATTAAATAATAATGAATTTCATAAAATCACAAAAAGGGAAAGACTGTTTGTTATGTAATGGGTACAAATACAATTTCATGAAATTTAACAATAACAACACAACTGTATGGAGATGTGCTAATAGGGATTTGTGTAGTGCAACCATAACTTTAAATAGTACGAAAGTCAACATTTTACGAGATTCTTAATTTTACTCGTACTTTAATGTTACACCGGGAGGAGCTTACTACATAGGCTGACCACACAGGCTAGGTCGTCACTCAGACTATAATGCAACAAAAGTAAGGTTGTAACAAAGACTTGCCACACAGACTTGCCACACAGGCTTGCCACACAGGCTTGCCACACAAGCTTGCCACACAGGCTGGAGCCACATAAGACAGTACCATGTAGATTAGTGCCACACAGGCTATTGCCACACAGGCGAGTGCCACACAGGCTATTGCCACACAGGCTATTGCCACACAGGCTGTTGCCACACAGGCTGTTGCCACACAGGCTATTGCCACACAGGCGAGTGCCACACAGAGTATTGCCACACAGGCTGTTGCCACACAGGCGAGTGCCACACAGGCTATTATTACACAGGCTACTGTCCTACCGGCTACTGCCCCTCAGGCTTAGTTTTATCAAAAGCATTGACACCAAATAAGTTATCTATTGACTGCATGACTCGTCTGTGTGTGCCGTAATCGGCACATTCTGACCAAACTGTTTGTGGGTATTTTCAAACTTTAAACAACTCCAATAGAAAATAACACTCTGACATACATCGTTTACGAATATCAAATAAAATGAAAACTTCTCACCGGATTCAATTGCTACTCGTAGGTGATCAATGGCTGCTTCATAGTGCAGGGGCCCAATTCGGAGATAGGAGATTTTCATCTCATCTCGATCTCGATTCACTACTACCCTATTCGGAGATTTGAGATTCTCATCTCACTTTTTTTTCGTCCTTGTTGCTCTCGTTTGAAACGTCATAGGTGCGAGAGTGACCAAGATAAAATCTCATCTCATCTCACGCGCAGGAATAGCCCCCCTGGAAGTCTCCACTGCTTCCGACTACTCGAGACATCTCGCGCCCAAGCCATCGAGATTATCTCGATCTCGAGCGACTAGAATAAGGCATCTCGAATTCAGCCATTTTTTTTCGAGGTATGATGGAATCTCGAGTTGTAAGAATAGCCCTCCAGGCATTGACCGGATCTCGCACGTTGCTGCTGCTAATTTTGGTGTCCTTCTTCAATCAACGAGTGGCAATGTAACCTCGTTGCAGTAGTAACACGTAGGCGTCGACGTTTTGTTCGGTACACTGCTATCCTTCGTCTCTCGTTGTTTGTTAGTTGCGTCACATAGCATAGACTAGGTGTAATCAAACGCCGTCGAGATAATGCAGACGTCTACTCGATGCTCACTCTCTCATTGCCGCTCTGCTGCACTTTATGCACCACGAAAAAACAGTCCGCACACTCCACAATAATAGCACGTACACAGTTTTCTAAGTGTAGGGGCGACCCTATCAGCCATCTGTTGCTATGCCACTTCGCTTCCAGATCATTGTAGAATTGTAGCCAAAGACGGAGCCATATCTTGTTGCTGTGGACGTTATTCTTATCCCAATTTTGATATCGGGGAAAGAGAGCGGTGGTCCTCGTCATCATCTTCAGCACTCATCTTGTTAACTGTGGGCATTAGTCTTATCCCAATTCTGATGTCGGGGAAACATAGAGAAATAGGAAGCCGAGCCTTCACATCTCACTCCTGATATCGGGGTAATGTAGGAAAGAGGAGCCACGCCGTCGCATCTGATCCCATTGATGTCGGAGAAACATAGGAAAGGCCGCCGCGCTGTAACCTTCCACTTTTGGTGACGGAGAAAATCTAGTAGGCCGAGGTGTTGTGTCTGATTTCTCATCCGTGAACTCGCTATCATTTATGGTCGGCGTCAAACTTCAGGAACGTTGAAATAAGGGGACAGCATTGAAGGCTTTTCACTATTTTAATTATACAGTCACTTAGACTACTTATTTAGTGAATGATCACAAAGATAGTTGGCGATTTAGAGTAATGGGTTTACGAATGACCATTGCGTGCGACCGCTTTCAGCCCAGTCCTGTCAAACACTGACTGACAGACATGACGTTCGCCCGAAATCCCAAACGCAACTCCATTCGGTGTTAACCGCTCTAAATGACCATAAACAAATCAATTAATCGTCAAAAATAACAGAACAATAATACTATCGATTAACAACTCTCAAAATAAACTGATTTTCTTTATCCAATGATATCTCGCGCCGTCATATACATAATAAGATTCAGACTCTATAACGAAACAAAATCTCCTTTTTTGTTGGTAGAGGCATGCAGTCATGCCACAGATCACAGAAACTAAAGTCATACTGTCCATCAGCTAAAAAGCAAGCCGAACTTAAAAAAAATTAATATTCTTAAAAGCTGCAGCAGGTTTGCCTCCGCTCCGCTCACCGTGCTCGCGCTCTCCCGCCGCTCCGCTCACCGTGCTCGCGCTCTCCCGCCGCTCCGCTCGCCGTGCTCGCACTCTCCCGCCGCTCCGCCACCGGCTGGCCCGCGACTCGCCCGAAATGCAATTTCGTTCACGCAAACAACGTTGAAACAGTTTCTAAAGGAAAATAGAAGCTGTTTTTTTTAAGCCTACCTGAGCACTTTGTGACTGCTTCATTGGGTTCCACGAAATAATGTGCTCTCTGCTGTGACGCAATAAAGGGCACCCAATGGAGGAAGTCAAGGTATGCAAATAGAGTCGAACGAAGTTGAAAGAACTGCTTTTTGGCTTGAATATTATCTTTTTATTATTTAACTACTATTACTATTTAGTACTATTTTGGATATGACCTTCCTACATGGTCTATGTAATGGATATGTTGATAGCCCCGACCTCACCAATAAAATTTTACATTTTTGTACTCCAAGAACTCGTACAAGACATACTAAATTATTTGCAATTACATGTTTGAGTACAAATTACGCGCAAAATTCCATAGTTAGTCGCCTGCAGAGAGCTTATAACAAAAGGTTTAGTAAGACAGACATCTTTCATAGTACAAAGGGAGTCTTTAAAAGTGAGGTACACAAGGTTATACACGATGAGGATTCTACTTAGAAGTCATCCATTGATTATATTATTGGTTTAACCCTCTTAAATTATATGCTATACTATTCTATCATTATTATTATTATGTGTTATCAGTTTTAATATTATACAACATTCAGCAATATCGTAGAAATTATACATTGATTTATTTATTTTATTTTATATCTGTCCAATACTCATACACATACAATAAGGCACACACACACACACACACACACACACACACACACACACATTTTTACACACAGTTTTATTTGGATACAAGGACATTAACAACAGTTGTGCATGAGTTGTCATGAAACAGTTTATTTTCTGTCCGTCGCTGACTCGCGGGTATTTAGCTGCAAATAAACTGAAAGCCGCGTAAAACGTTGTGCATGAATCAGCATGCACTTAAAAGTGCCGCGGGTTTGGGTGTCCCCCTTCCTGCGCCCGAGTGCCGAGTGCCCTCTAATATTCATAAAGTGAGGCAAGCACGCTGAGCCCGCCTCAGCCGAGAATGGAGTCACCGCAGAGTCGCGCGCTGCGTTCACTCGGCTGCTGCGAGCCCGGCTCGCTCAGTAGTCACGCGTATTACGCGACCCTCTGCAATCGATCATCGGATTTTGCTTATATTTGAGTTTTACAAACGCCCAGCTCACGCACTCTACGAACCCTTTACTGACTGTACTACTGCCTCTCTTTTCGTCTAGCTGTTCCCACCGTCTAGATTGTAGGTTTTTATATTACGCAATACCTACCTAACGATTACAAAGAACTATATTCAAATCCAAATACTTTATTTGCACAAAATTAGTTACTAAACAGCTAAAACCAAAATTTAATTTGATCCTTAAACTAACTAGTATCTATTCTATTCAATTAAATATAATTTAGGTAATGTCATTATGTTACTCCGATCCTTGTTTCACAGATAGCCTTAATTTCTTTACCAGTGACGATGTAACGAAGCAAAATAGTACTCAGTGTATAGATTAGGCAAGTTAGCCTAGAAGCCTTCTCGCAGTTAATCTAATAGTTAGTCCATTAGTTCGCGTCGCGCACACACTACTGAAGGTCGTACGTCGTGTAATCAGATAACAATGTGTCAGAGAAGACTCTTATTTCACCTTTTGTAGCAAAAAGGAAAGTTTATCATCGTACTTACACGGTATTGCACCCTAACGAATTTGAGGAATAGCATTATGATACAAGAATAATTTAACGAGTTTTAGCATTAATTGTACTAAGACTTCGTATGTGTGCGTGATTTGATAATCCCAACACCAACATATAAATTAACACCATATTATAATAACACCAAATAACTGGTTACCACGATGCATAGTGCACACATATGCACTACCATCACGGGTAGCGTTAGCTCCTGTGTTGCCTTTGTGTGTTGCCTGTGTTACCTTTGTTGCCTGTGTGAGCTTTGTACTCACATACTTACATTATTTACATGTTACAAATAGTCCCCAGTAGCTACGCTAAGTGAAGCCCTACTTCGAGCCACCATGCACCATTCACTCAGCGGCCCCAGCTCTCGTCAAGTTAGTTGCTCCTCGATCGGCGAGCGAGTAGCCCGGGCGCCGTTAACTCCGCCCACAGCCATTACACAAAGACCTACCTTTAAAAGGTCACGTCCAAGTATCGTTAAAGTTGTACAATTGAAAACAGAGATGGCGTCGTTACTCGTTAGGTGTAATGTCCCATAAAGTTTCATACGCGCTCGTATTGGGAAATTTACATAAATATACCGTAACGGCGCTAAGTAGGCTGTTATTTTGGAGACTTTTATCCGCCTGAAACATTGTACGCGAATTAATATTTCTATTGACTGCCTGGGTGGCTCAGTTAATAGCAAATCCGCTTTCTGTGCTTGGAGACGTGGGTTCGATACCCACCATGGACAAATATTCATGTGATGAACGTTTGTTTGTTCTATGTTCATATCATGTTAAAATATATTATGGAAGTATATCAGTCTCTAACAGCCACAGCTTTGCTTAATTTGAGGTCAGACGACCGTGTGTGCAAAAATGTCCTCGAATTTATTTTTCATAGACATATAAGACGACAAGATGGATGCTGGCACCAGCGACACTATACCACCACTATAACATCACGTAGTCTGTCAACCAGATAGCGTATTCAACCATATGAAAGTCTGCACCAACCCACTTCGTACTTTAAGTCCGTCCGACCACAGAATACTTCCTAATACATGATCCGACACGAGTTTTTGCTCTCTCAACGTAGACTTGTCGTTTACTTACCTATATCAAAGAAAAATGCCAATTACTTACTTCTTCAATTTTAAATTTAAAACTTAAGTAGAAAATGGTCTCGCCAGGTTATGGCCTGCGCTCGGCTCGTAAAGAGGTAAAATGGTAATAAAACTCTACTCAGAACATTAATTTCTAAACGTTAGATTTTATATGCTCAATGCATTTACCGCGGTCGTTGGACGCATAACAGCGAAAAATAAACGTTAGGCCGAGCACGTACTCGTACTTACATCAGTAAGGTTACGAATGAAAACGACTTCGAGCCAAAGTGAGTGTGTGTAATTATACTATAGAGTTTATTGCAAGATTTGGACCTGGTATGGTCTCGAGGACATGCTAGTATGACCAAGAGGAAACGTCCTACTCACTTAGTGTACCCACTTAATATTGAGCGAACCCTGTCCTTATTGCCCTTGTATCTAGAGCTTTGCAAAGCGAAACAATTATTTTGCATTAATATCTGCTGCTTTAAAAATATTTACTTATCTAGATCAAAAAAAATTTTTTTTTTTGCTCAATTATAAGAAATGGCAAGTTACTTAAAAAACAATGTATTGGCGCACTTAACAGGCTATAATGAAGTTGGTATGTTTGCCGCAAACAGCAGTACAGGGATAATGCAAATGAAATGAGCCGTATCTGATCAGCGAGCTAGTTAATGCGGTCCATATTAATGCTGACTCGCCTCGCTTCGTTGTTTACAGTTCACTCCGAACTTTGTGACCCCTCAGCATTATGATTGATTAATTTTGAAAAGCGTTGCTGATGCTATTGGCATAAGCAACGCTCAGCAACGCGAGAGACGTAAATCTTTAGAAACACTTAACCATTATTTTTAACCTTTATCTTCTTCAGTTGGCTCTGCTGCGCACATTCATTTTCCGCTAAGTTCAATACCGTTCAATAGGTTTATTCCCAACGAGTAACACCCTCAACAGTAACACTGGTACAGATAATATCCGCTGCGTATTCGCAGCACATCGCTTACACCACCAGCTCTGTTCGTCACGATAACAAAACACTTTTTTTATATTAAAAAGTATGCTTGCTCTTAACCGCCATCTCCTCAGACATTAAGCAATGAAACGGCCTACGAAAGCTTGCTATGGCGCACGGCGGCGGCGCAATCTGTGGCTGTGATTTAGAGCTGTCATAAAATGTGACGCGAATTGTACGTGCCGATTAATGACGCGCGCGCCATATTAATTGCTGATCAAATATGTACCTAATTAAACTTCCCACGAATTACTACATTTTACTGAGTTAGTTTACAATTACCGCAAGCCTACTAAACTTCAGAAATCATGGCAACCATTTCAATACCAATTGTAAATAAAATCTCACCCTATTTTGGCGATGTTTGATCTCAATTCAATTTAGTTACGTGTAAATACACATTGCGACAACACATCCAAATTATTATATTTAAAAATAAAATGATTGAACTATTGAATTAATGAATACAAGTAGGTACCATCTACTGTCAACTGCCATCTAAGTCCCATTCTAATTTTATAAATTCTAAAGTGAGTTTGTTAGTTTATTTAGTTTGTTTGTTACGCTTTTACGCCCTAACTACTCAACCGGTCATCATGAGACTTTGCGGACATGCTTTCAAGGGTACAGCGAAGATACAACGCGGGGCGTAGCTAGTAAGAATATACATACTTAAATACTTGAGAAGCCCATTAAAAAAAACTGTAGTTAATGGTGCTGGAGCCAGTATATCTGACCTAATCATAAATTACAGCTTTGCTTAATTACTTTTCATTGTGACACTGTTCGTCTGCCACAATAAATAAATAAAATAAAAATAAAAACACCATTCTATAATATTCTAATCCTTGTTTAAACGTTTCTTAAGTAACAAAAAATGAGCTATAGACTGAAAACTCTAACAAACACTACGTAACATTGTAACGAAGCGGTTCGTTGTTATCAAAGTAGTTCATGAACAACTATTGCGAAACTGAACCGTGCCTGGGGGCCTACCGTGACATCTTATTACCATGATGGTTACGTTTTGTTTTGGACGCTGCGCGACCGTGGACCTTATTGCGCGGCGATACGACTCGCGGTCGCGCAGCGTCGGAAACAAAACGTAACCATCATGGCTATAAGATCTCATGGTAGGCCCCCCGGTACTGTACTGACAACACACTACTTGGTGGAAGTAGTTGGTCACCTGCGGGGTGGTGCTCGGCGACTGTTTTGTCTTTTTCGTTCTTTTAATTTTTTTACTCAATTGAAAAAGACAAAATAGTTACACAGCGCTTTGTCTTTTTCAATTATTATTGATTGAACGTTTCATTGCCTTGTGCAATAAAACGTTTATCAGTTATATGTTTAGGAGGATAGATTCTATTGCGACTAGCGGTTGTAGGTAATAATTGAATCCTCACCTTGAGCTGAATCAGACACCGTTGCACTCTCCCATCTCCTGAATTACGTCATGTACGTGCTTATTTAGAGTAAGTAGGTTAGTCGGTTTAAACTACAAAAATGAGTAATCAAGGAAAACCAGAAGTTAGATTTATAGAACGAAAAGTAGGACGATGCTCGTCTGTAACTCAGGCGTGCGGCGCCATCTTACATTATTCGCTGGAAGCTTGTCGTGCCCGACCTTACCAGGCGCATAAAGGAAGACTGTTCAGTTTGACTACGAGAAAGAACCCAAGTTTTCATATAACGGAGGCCTGGGGGTTGACTCTTATAAAACGTTGCCCAACTATTACGAAAAAAAGAAAAGGAATTCAGATAGAAACTATTGTCTGAATTAATTATTTTATCCATTACTACTTTGTACCAAACCACACAGTTTGGTACAAAGTAGCCAAGTAGTTTACTGTTCAAATTGCGCTGTGTAGCGCCCGCTGGCCACACGCGGGGCACGTGTGACCTGCTGACTACTCTGTAAACAACTTCCATACTATTTAATTGTTTTTTAATTTACAAATGACTCTTAACTTTGTCTTTTATTATGATTATTAATTAGGTACTTTCGTTATGTAGTAAGGCCCCTGCAGAGAGAAGAGAGAAGTAAGTAATTTAACCCTTGACGCAAAAGACAAGTGGTTCAGTCGGTCTGTCAGTTACCGATGGGGTGGGCAGATGGCTCCTAGCTGTCACTTACGAGTACAGTTACTAGGCCCGCTCTGTGAATTCCCTTCAGCTTCGACAAAAATGCTTTCGGATGTCAGAATTCTCCGTCTTCTTTGACATGAATTGTGGATGTATTTTTTTCTTCCAAAAAAATTGTCTCCGTCATTTTGAAAAATTTAAATAAACTAACTCGGCAAAAAAACCTGCTCACTAAATTTAACGACAATCAGTTAAAGTATGCGACCTGTCGAGGAGAACAGACGTCGGCTGCAAGGTCTGCTCACAGAGCCACTAGTTGTATCAATATTTGGACATTTGAGAAGGAATAGAAGACAAGATACAATGAATAGATACAAACTTGATGCTCCATTTAAATATCAGGGCGGGGTTAAGTTGAGCCTTTTTGTGCATTGTCAGTTGTACCGCAGCTGTGTTGATTACAGGCCCGAGGCGCGGCCGCCGCCTCCGGGACAGAACAATGGCGGCGGCGCGAGAGGGTGCGTGTACTGATGAACGCACGCGCTATCTACGTGGAAGTAGTACGTTCGAGTATAGGTAGAGGCGAAAATTAAAGCATCGTGGAACTAAAGTGCGAAGCGAAGTGATATTTCTTGTGCATGTTCTATGATTTTTACTTTGCTGACGATATTGTAAAAGCTTAAAATATCAATAAAAAGCTTTTTAAATTCCTACTATGCGCTTATCCAGTAAGTATATTTACTTCTGCCCCACCCCTAAAATAATTCTGGGCACACCCATGTTTGGTAGAAAAGTTAAGAGGTTGTGGTTTGGTTGTTGATCGGGTCGCAGTAGAGCGAGACGTGCAGCCGGAGCGGGCGCAGGCGCGGCGCGAGGCGGCGCACGCGCACCTCCGCCAGCGACGCCTCCACCTCCACGTCCGGCCCGAACAGGTCGCACACCTTCGCGGACACGCCGTTCAGCGCACACCCCTGCAACGTCCACCCAGCTACAGGATACAATATGTTTTAACCGGCTCTATTCACACCGTTCACGCGATTCTTGCGCGCTCATACATCATGGACTATGAAGTTATAATTTGATATTTTCCACGACATAAACAAACAAACGATCAACTCCGGCTATGACAACTAATTTCGTAGGTTACGTGCGATACTTTTTTTAAATTAGGTAATATTTAAATGTAAAATAATGTGTAAAGTAAATAATTCAGCATGGTACGAGTAACTTACAGGTTGCTTCTTAATGGGATAGCGGAACTGTCGCCGAGCGAGCGGCGCCAGCGTGCTCGGGGCCAGGTAGATCTCGTGCCCCACCAGGTCTCCTGGAATAATTGTAATACATGGATGATATCACGACATGGGCGCTGTGGCCGCATAGTTGATCAACACAGACGGCTGCATCCGTCACTACTGACTCTGATTGATCTTTACGGCGTTTCTTTTCTACTTTAGAGACACTGTTTCTTTATGCTGTTCCTGACTGTGGATAGTTGCATAGAAAAGAAGTACTATTTACAGTATCTGTTTCTTCATAGTTGTGTGTTTTTAATAGAGAGGTCATCTCTCTATAATAGTAAACAAACCTGCAGCGCCGTACGTGCAGCTTTTTTCTTCAGCACTGACTAGCAGAACTACAAGCGCGCACAGCATGAGAAGACACCCGGTGGACATGGTGGGCTGGCAGCACTAGCGCTCGGGTGAACTTGGGCCACTCGAGTGGATTGAACTTGGTTCAACAGACTCGACAGCGCTGGAGCTGAGGAGAGTGAGAGAGTGGCCGGCGCGGCGCTCGCGCGGCCCGTTATGTAGCCTCGAGTAATGCACCGTGGACAGCGAGTTATGACCGGCTCACTAGATAACCTAAGTCATTGAACTGTAACCGAATTCGCAAAGACCGTGCGTGACTTAGCACGCTAAAGAGCCCAAAGCTTATGTCTGCTAATTCAGTGATTAAAGAGCATTAAAGAGAGAAACAAACACAACTAATAAACCACGCTTAATAAGTCTACTTCTATTACCTTGCCCCATAACTTCATCAATTAATATTTTTAGTAAACTACAGTGTGCATACCTTTTTGTTATCAGGCTCACAAATGCACCGTAAAATTGTTGAACTAAAGCATTGCTAATGCTATTTCATTTGTCACAGTTTTGGTATCAAGTGTCCGCGTGTTTCTTATCAGCCTCATTAACGTGTTTTTATTTGTCCTTGATTTGGTAACAATATCAATAAAATCGCATTCGTGCAGTTTTACTGATTTTCTTTTTCCGCACTAAAGTTTTAAATGTTATTTCTATAAAATATTATGGTAACCGTATAATCCACCCTATTGTATTTACTTATTCATTGAGATCGATCAGTGTGTGTCGGAACATGCAGGTTCATGGAACATGCGTATGACAAGCGTCCGCAGTATGTTTATTTTCCACAATGTCTACCTTTTGTGATGTTGTTAGCTAGAAAACTACTTTGAAAACATAGTTTGTTAATATAAATCCAATTTCATCGTCATGCTTTTCCCCTGCAGGAGTCGAGCAAAAATCAGAGTTGAATTACAACACCCATACTTGTTCAGACGATATTCTGTCTAAAATGTGACAGGGGGTGAGCCTGTCACCATACACAAGGGCTCCAGTTATACATGCCATCAAGTACGCCCATAATGTTCTACCCAAGGAACAAATTGGTGCGTGCCTTCGGCTGAGATCGAACCCGCACTCACTGGCTTGAGAAGCGAACCTTCTTCCAATTAGACTATCATCGCTCTTAGTGCTTGCTATTCCAATGTCAATGAACAATAAAACTATTCAGTGGGGACATCTAAAATCCAATATCCCTAAAATCAGAAAAAAAGACTTTTGTTTGAAAATTTAAACTTGAATAATAAAAAGATTATCTATTTATCTACTAACGCCAAGTTTCGTGTACTTTGGTGTATTTTCCTATGTTATAATGCACTGGAGGCGCCCCGCCGTGCAACCCGCGGTTAAAATATAACGTATTCGCTATTTCAGATTATAATCTATCTCTATGCCATTCATCCATATCCGTTCAGGCGTTCTAGCTGGTGTGGTTAAGTAACAAACTTCATTGAGCAATAATAATAATTGAGCAAGTGTTATTTTGAGCTTGATTTCGGTAACTTAAGCGTAACCTTGGACAAGTTCTAGAACTTGGTAGTCGAGTATTCCGCGTGGGTACATGCTTTAAAAGCGAAACTTATTTAGGTGGTAAATACGACGGTATGCAGAAATAGAGTCAACTAAAAAGACCTTTATCAGAACAGTACGGTATGGTAGAGCCGAAAAATCTGCATAATAAAAATAGGTGATTTCTAAATTATATCTTACTAATGACATAATCAATTACAGTACTTAAATATACAGAGTGGGTAGGTAGATAATTTACGGGCTTGGAGTTTACTGAGCCGAAAACACAAAACACGTAAATTGAAGTCAAATTTCTAAATAACTTTTACTATAAGGCTAACTCTGAATTTGTAAAAAAAAACATAAGTTAAATGTACATACATGTACTCATACATTTTGTTGATAATATGTAATATGTTAATTTTTGATCCATATTTTTGTATGAAACAGCTGGTTTTTTTCACTGTTTTATTGTTGGTTCGACCATCCATTCAAACTTTCGCAATTAAAACACCAATGTGAAGTGTGATGTGATGTTATGAAGAACGGACAGGCATACAGACAAACACAACGATTTTATAAGAGTTTCTTGTTTTATACCATACTCGCCTGCCTACATACGAGCGACACTTTGGCAACGGCCGACTCGAGGTGACTGCTGTAACCGACATCACTTTTTGTTGGCGACTGGCTTAAAAAAATGAGACTAGCGACGGGTGGCTCGCAGTAATAGCGCGCTGCGTCAATGAACGGCAGCCGTCCACAACTGTTGCTGCAAGCCACGACACCTATCGACGGCAGTCGGCAGCAGCCGCGTGTGCGCTGACGACTACCGCTAACAGGTGGCGATGGCTGCAGTCGCCTCTGCCGTCGGCAAAGTGCCGCATGCCGCTCGTCTGTGAGCAGCCTAAAAGGAAGGAATACACGAAAGAATAGTCTGATTATTTTTTATATTAGATTTGACCATATGCAATGTCCATCCGATAGGTAAGTATGTGATTTCATTTTTAGACTATTTAACACAAATCGAAATATTTGTTTTTATTACGTTATTACGTTATTACGTTATTGTGTTGTTGTTTTATTCATACAGTATTTCCGAGCATTGTATTGTAATTACTTATGTCAATATTTTTTCCTAATATGTTTATTTTTAAGCACATCTATGAAGTAACATCGTCATTCGTAAGAGCTCATCTTGAACCGATTCATTTAATTTATAGAAACCTAGTTATAACGGAAGCAGGTGATATGGTTAGATCCAAAATTAATACAAATAATTAAAATAGTGTAAATTTGAAGCCTTGCCTAGCCTCTTAATTGTTCAAAATCTTGTATCAGTAATAATTTAATACTTGTCACTATTTTAATGTCATATACAACAAACAATATCGCTGCTTCTTCTAATTACTATATACTAGACAATAACATTTTTTTAATTTATAAATATTATAGACCTCTTGCTTGCACAACCAACGCAACATTTAATTAAAAGTAACACAGTTTAATAACAAAGGGTGGGCCGCGACAATTTCGATAGACCGGATGTGATTGGGACCCGAGCACGGAGCGTGTGAAGCTGGTTCCGGACAAGGGCCGTAGCCGCGCGCTGTCTGTGGCGGGTCTAGCGCACAGAAACCATCGGGACGGGCCCGGGGGGCTGTCTGCGTGTGGTGGACGAGGGGGTGCTGGAGGTTGTGGTGGAGCTGATGGTTGAGAGTGTGGTGGAGCTGGTGGTGGAGGGTGTGGTGGAGGATGTGGGGGAGCTAGTGATAGAGCGAGGCGTAGAGCTGGGGGTGGAAGTGGGGACGGTGGGGGTGGCTGTTGTTGGAGAGGTGGTGGCCTCGCAGAACAGTGTCAAATGTACGAGCAGCGTCGGCCAGGTAGGGCCGAGGCGCAGCACGCGCACCCCTGCCCACTCGTGGCCGCCCTCGTCCAGCACCTCCACCTGGGGCGGCACCGCGTCGCACGCCGTCACCACCAGCCCGCTGGCGCCGCCCGCGCCGCACGTCTGCCCGACAGAGATAACACCATTACATTTATAAAACTCATCTTATTAAAAGCCTGTTCTGTATTATTTCTACATTTTGCTAGCTCCTGTTTATTTTTCATCCTTTCTCTTAACTAAATCAAGAATAATATCAAATTTGGTATTTTCTAATCTATTACTTATTGTATTACATTCGAGAGGTCTATAGGGATAATGACAATAGGTAACATAATGTGAGACTACAGAGTGATAAAAACTAGTGAATTCTAAATGAGAACACAGCTGGTGAAAGCTGGTAGTTGAGTCGTTACCTGGTTGATCGGTATGCTGACCGTGAGCCGGCGCTCACCGGCCGGCGGGGGCGGAGTCGGCTCCAGCGCCACTGGCTCGCCCTCTAGCCGCCCTGTCATATAAACCGCTCACAGTTAGCGAAGTGTCGTCCAGAGCCTACTACATCACGCGATTTGTCGGACCCTGTCTTTCGTGCACCCTGTCTGAAGCAAAGAGATCGTAACAGTACAGTCATCGAATTGAGGGACCCTGACTCCCTGTTTATGAACCTGACCCTGCGGGCAGGGTCCGCTACGAAGTTGCGTCATCGACCGAGCGAGCGTTAGCGACCGAAGTGTCTCTGCTTCAGCTTCGACAAAAATGCTTTTGCATGTCCGATTTCTGTCCGGATCTTTATCTTCCTCTACAGGTCGCATTTCTTAACCGATTCTCTTAAAATGTTCTGTAATACGTTTTTTTAAAAAAAATTGTATAATTATCGAGCCTGCTCACAAAAATGTCACGAGAATCGGTTGAGGAATGCGACCTGTACAGGAAGACAGACGCCGGCCGCGAGATGTCCAGCTCACAGAGCCACTAGTCTACCGTGCACAATAAGATACATCACCCTCGATAGCTTCAGTGCAGCGATGTTGCACCGCAGCGTCGGCCGCGAGCAGTGCGCTGCACAGCAGCAGCGGCAGCGAGGCGGTCGCTTGCATGTCCAGTGTCGCTCGGCCGCGCGGCGCTCGCGCTATATGCTGCGCTGTAACGCAGCGTGATGCGAGACTTATTCTCTGGAAAATTACACGTTCAAAAGTGGTTTATTTGTAATGCTTCATAATTCATTATCTGCAACGGTTGCTGTATATATAATAGTTGTTGGTATATACAACGTCCTGGTTTTGGGTGTAGTAATACTGAAACGGCACATGCCGAGACTGATTTAGAATTAAGCCTGCAAGGTCTCCTTATCCTAAACACGATAGATTTTTAACTATCACAACTTAAACTTTTACGTAAATTTGACTCGGAGCAACCCTAATAAGCTCACAAACAGCTGTTCGGTTGATGACCGGTCTTGCCGACAAAGACTACTAAGTGCGCAGAAAGAATATTATCTTTACCTACAAAACACAGAACGGAGTAAATGTCCCTTCATACATTTTAAAAACTATTTTGAACAGAAACAAAAGCAAGATATTTTTAGATACTTAAATGGTTTCATATCTAGTCAACGACATGAATAAAGTGAACGTAAACTCGCCGAAAACGAAACGAAAACCCTGGGTGTAGCAGCCATATCATGATGGAGTTTAGAACAGGCTATTACAATTAAATGCATTTACAAAATTTTGAGTCCGTGCTGTTCCCCGTTGAAGAGTTCCCTTGCCGGAGTTCATCCCTGGGTGTAGCAGCTGTGTCATGATGGAGTTGAGAACAGGCTATCACGATTAAATACATTTACAAAATTTCGAGTCTGTGCTGTTCGCCGTTGAAGAGTTCCTCTACCCACCTCCTGACTCCATCATCAGATCATCTCGGTGGCACCAGGTTGTTGCATAGTCACTCAACTTACATAAGTTAATCGGAAACCAAAGAGTAAGCATTTACGTGAAAGATTTGATTACAGACAGACACCACAGGTACATGCGAAATCTTATACCTTTAAATGAGCAATTCTTGTATATATATATATATATAATTGGAATCTCGGAATCGGCTCCAACGATTTTCATACAAATTAGTATATAGGGGGTTTCGGGGGCGATAAATCGATCTAGCTAGGAATCATTTTTAGAAAATATCATTTTATTCGTGTTTTATCGATAATCAATCTCAACTGAAAAATATGACTCTTCCTGACATCTATTGGCGAATAATAATACTACTATTTTTTGTGAGCAACTAATTGCTTTAACGACACAACAGCAGATGGCGTTATTAAGTAACACGAAGTCAATGAGTGTTTGCTTTGAGGTTAGACTAAAATCAATTGTTTATTATCCAAAAAACACAATTAAAAAATAAAAAAAAATACCGAGCAAAGCTCGGCCATCCAGGTACTTAAAAATAAAAGCTCGTCAAAAGATAAATTGTGCATACTGCATAATTATTTTTTGCCATTTCGCAAAATAATCAAAACATTTGCCGGCAAAAGACAAAGAGCTCACAGAGAGCCGCTGCAACGCTATTGGTTCACAAATTGTGCCAAAAAATACCGCGAGCCAATTGGCAACAAGCGATACTCTACACAAAATAGGCAACGAACTACCATGAGTTCAGTATTAAAGTGTATTTTTGCAAGTGCGACAAAATTCTTCTCGTCACTTTTTGTCAATCGAGAACGTGAGAAGACTATGTGTAAACATAATATGTCTGTCTCGATAATAAGAGTGGACAAACCTTTGTCGCATTGCGCATGGTAGGCCAGCAAGAGACTAAACTTGTTGTATTACGGGTTTTTGGAACTCTTTAACCAGAGAGATTTGATTTTAAGAACCAAGACTTTTGATACTTTCCTTCGACGATCGAAAATGAAACGAAAATGAGACAAGGTTTCGTTACTATGTAAACTCATGGTAGGGGTAAGCCGCATAAAGTAATTTTTGAAAAATTTTAAAGTTTCGTCTAGTTGCTCTCTATCCATCCCGGTGTGAAGTCATAAAATTATTTCTTTATTGTTTCATTGCGTAAATTATAATACGATGTCTCAGACTTATTCAAATGCTGAATATTACGAGATGATAATTTTTATGTGTTGGTGCTGCGAACGGAAACTGCTTTGCGGCGCGTGAGATCTACCGTAAACGTTTTGTGGACGGAAGGTCGCCTCTGCAAGCGAGCTTCTTAGTTTAGTGATATGAGTGCTATACTGGCTCTGTATAACGCCTTAGTTCGTAGCAAGCTAGAATTTAACGCGCTGGTCTGGGACCCTCACGAGAAAAAATATACTTTGACGCTTGAGAGAATCCAAAGAAAGTTTGCAAGATTCTTATATAAGAAAATCTATGGGAAAATCAATCTATCTCTCGTTGTTCATTACCACCTACCACTTTTTTTTTTTTTTTTTTTTTTTTGTTGGGAAATCATTAGATGACTTCTCCCGCTCTGGGCTGAGCGGGAGGGCATGTCAGACTTCTACTGACTAAAACCCAACCGTGTTTCTTCCATTACCTGTGTGCCAGGGCCGCGATATCCCTTTCGAAAAACTCGCAACCCTGGCAAGCATTGGCCCTAACGGACCCCGTCAGTTGGTGCTGACATCTCTTTGAGGCGCGCGTGAAACACAACGCGCCGTCGACCCGGGCCTGGTCCTTGTCGGACGGCGAGCTACCCATCGCTCACCGTCCGCAGGCCCGCGCCTACGGTGGCCGGAAATCACTTCGTGACTCCCGACGCCCGGGGCGTCTCCTGCCGCGACTAAGGGCGTGAGGGCGAGAACCCTGTTTCACCCTCACACGTTCCGCCTCCTCCTTAGCGAGCAATTTTGCTACGCAGAAGGAGGTGACGGCCTCCCATGCACTCTCGCTCCGAACCATGGCCTGAACCAGGGCCGGACGCGAGAGGTCGCTGCCGATCGCCTCCGTGAGGACACGGCGGTGCTCCGCCCAAGCCGGGCAGACCTCCACCGTATGTTCCACCGTGTCCTCCGGGCGATCCACGCAGTGGTGACACCCGGGCGTTTCCTCCCGCTTTATCCTGAACAGGAACCTCCCGAAACAACCATGTCCGGTGAGGACCTGCGTCAGGCGGAAGGTGAGGACGCCGTGGCGCCTCTCTAGCCACTCCTCAAAGAGGGGTCTTATCGCCACAATTGTAGCGTGCCCAGCGCTGGGTTGCGACAATCGCACTCTCCATGCCGCCATAAGATCCTGCCGGAGCTCCGTCCGCTGTGTCGTAATTTCTCGCGGCAGCGGAGTTTCACCCCGGCGTTTCACCTCCTCGCGCCACTCCCAGAGATGCGCAAGGACTTTTGCCTCCAGATCCCACGGCGGCAGTCCGGCAAGGAGGCTCGCCGCCTCACGGGAAACCGTGCGGTAACCCCTTACCAGCCTGATAGCCATGACCCTTTGAGACGCGTTCAACCGCTGGACTGGTCGCAGCCTCACAGAACGCGCCCACACCGGTGCCCCGTAAAGGGCCATGGACCGCACGATCCCCGCGTAGAGCCTCCGGCAGGAGGCGTTAGGACCCCCTAGATTGGGCAGAAGCCGCTTCAAAGAAGTGCTCCACGAAGTTCCACCGGCTGTCGAGGACGAGTCCCAGGTACTTCATCGTCGACTCGACGCCAATGTGAACCCCTCCCGCCGTTATTTGGGAACCCGCCAGTGGCGCGTTCCGACGACCATAAAAACACATGGCCTCGGACTTGTGCAAAGCCACCTCGAGTCCCAATTGCCGGATCCTATCGACGATTGTCGCAACCCCACGTGCCGCCAGTTCGGCCGCCGCCTCATGCGACCTTCCCTGCGCCAGGACCAGCGTGTCATCAGCGTAGCAGACTACGCTGACGCCGTTAGGGAGGTTGGCGCGCAGCACCCAGTCGTAGCCGATGTCCCACAGATGCGGCCCCAGAACCGAACCTTGTGGGACACCGCACGACATCTCTCGCCGGTTCCACACTCCTTGATGACCTGGGTAGATGACGGCCCTGTCCGTCAAATACGCCTCGACCACGCGACAGTGGTAGGTCGGCATCCGGTGATACCGAAGTGCCTCCCTAATGCAACTCCAGGGCAGGGGGTATAGACAACCCTACCGCGTTATCTAGGTGTGGGTTGTATATTTCTACGGTGGAGGAGCGAGAGCGCGCGGCGGCGAGGAGCTGCCGGCGGCGGCGCGTGCCGCTGCTCGCGCCGCTCGTCGCCCCGCGCACGGACACCGCGCGACACGCGCCTACTAACCACGCACTCACACTACTCAATGACCTGCTCGCCCGCCAGCCTGGGGGCTTACCATGAACTTTTACAAAAACATCATTGCGCAGGAACGGTTTGTTACATTCCTTAATAAGTATTGTTTTGTTTCATACCACAAGCATTGAAAACAATAATGTTTTAAAACGTTTTTACTCCTGCTACAGTGATGTCAAAAGAATGTACGATACAAGTGCCTTTAAACACTCTGTGGTACTTTTGCGTATTTTGGAGTATGGTGTTGCCAGATGTACGATGTCAATCGTAATTATACGATTTTTGCCATGTAAAAATCGTACAATCGGGGTCGTACAATAGTACGACCGCATAGCGAAATCGTGCCTACAATATCCTAATATTGTAGGCACGGAAACAGGGAAATTACACTAACGGTTTTTACAAGTTGCAAGTAAAAACACTATGATTTCTTATTATTTTCTTCCCTAAGAATTTTTATTTTCCTCACCCGCGTACAATCGCTCCTAAGAAACATCTGGCGACACTTGGTTGTATGAACAATGCCAAAAACGTTTTTTTTTTGTTTTGTCCCATAGGGTAGGCTAGAGGCAACATAGCCATACCACCTAGTCATCTGTATGTTTGTCATTACATTTTTCATTAAATCTCTGATGAAGATGATGATAAATGAGATAAATCTCGCTCCTCTTTCCCTCTTTCAGTAAAGGCGAGTTTTCGTTTTAGAAAATAATACAAAATCATGACACCATCTTTTCGGTTCCCCTCGAAAACGTAAATTAAATCTACCTATGATCATGAAGGTAAATTAAAATTCAATTGCTGTATACAATTAAAGTTTGTGAAAATTATTTTGGTGATATCTAGAATTTAATGCTTAGAATAATTTGTCACAGCGGCCGCAGAGTCTCAGCGAAGCAGTTCGATATCATGGGAGACTTTTTAAAAACCCACAGTGAAATCGCTGCGGGCTTAAAATAGGAGTCTGCAAGCGAAGGCTCATCACTCTAAGAAGTAACAAGTTCATCAAAAGGAGCGGACTTAGCCAAAAAAAAATCTATGTGAAAAAGGGTTGAAGTTTATTCTGGAGCCCGTCCGAAGGCGTCCTTCGTTGTACGGAGCTTCTATTATCTGCTTCGAGAAACTCGAAAGTTTCCAAATCATCGGCCATCTTGCTAAATATTACAAATAGAACCTCAGAAACACAGCAAAAACTCACTTATTAATAGAAAAAGTTACACGGAGAGCAACTTTTTAACAATCGTTGTAATTTGTATCATTCCTGCTATTTTGACAGCTCGGCAGGAATACTTTAGAGGTCATGATACGGTTTTTAGACAAATGTTCCTTGGATTGAATGAACGAAATCGAGTGACGTCATCAAAACTGCTAAGCGAAATCAAAACGTAACAGGAATACTTTTAGGGTGGTCATGGTACGAAATTACGAAGTAAGGCTTAATTAATGATGTTTTAAGAGGTTGTAGTAAGCCCCCTGATCTCGATTTGTTCTTCTCGGGAAACCGTATTATGTTGCTCAATTGCGTTAGACACTTACCAGATGTGTGTTTTTATTCATAAGTTTGACACAAAATCGATTTGGTGCAAACTGTTAGTTTTTGTAAGTTAATAATAAATAAATAAATAAATAAATAAATAAATAAATAAATAAATAAATAAATAAATAAATAAATAAATAAATAAATAAATAAATAAATAAATAAATAAATAAATAAATAAATAAATAAATAAATAAATAAATAAATAAATAAATAAATAAATAAATAAATAAATAAATAAATCAATCAATCAATCAATCAATCAATCAATCAAGCCAACGAACGCCAACGCACGGCCACGTCATCGCCCACACACGACACACGAGCACTCAGGCGCGCTAGGCTCTCGCTCGCTCGTGTGAATGAAGGGCTATCATGTGCGTCCGACATGCTCTTGGCATTTTCGTCGCGTTGTTTGACTCCCCTAGATGCCTAGCCTGTCGTTGAATTGAGAATCTCCTCCTTTTGGAAGTCAGTTACATATTAGTTTCTAATAAAAGTAACGTTACATAGAAGCAGACAGATGATGTCCAAACGATAAGAACCTGTAAGCTACATCAGAGGCGGCGCGGCGGGGGCTCCCCCTCCCGGCGGGCGTGCTCCCGCTCGCGCGCGACGTGGTCGAGCGCGCTGCGCATGCGCTGCAAGTCCTGCTCCTGGCGCGCCAGCTCCTCCACCAGCTCCTCCAGCTGCAGCCGCACTGCCAGCCGCTGAGACACCTTGTTCAGCTTCTGCGCAACACACGCGCTCTCGCTGGTCACTACATCACATCACCGACTAACATTTGATTATGTATACTGTACACGCGAGGGTACAAATAATAGTCGACGTCAATTGAACCAAATATTTATTCAGTTTCTAACGAAGACAACAAATCAACAAACGGTCAAAAACCACCCAATGCTCCGGGCGAATGTCGCTTGCGAGTTTTAAAATTTTACCTGCCAAAAACACTCGCCATCTAGCGGAACATTGCAGAACTACAAACTAACTTTAACATACCGCCCACCAAGGACGAATACTAAATTTGTCATTAACAACAAAAAAATGTTGGCATCCGCCCACCGTGAAACTAACTACCAGTACAACAACTGCCCTTGGTGGGGGTTTACAATTTATGATGAATGATTATTATAAACATAGAAAAGACCAATCAAAACATAGAAAAATATAATCAGTCGGCCAATGGTAAAATACAAATTTTAGAGATTGGCCGTTTTATTTTATAATTATTTTTTGTGCGCAATGAAACGACCCGAGTAATGTCATCAGTCCCAGTATGCTTATCAACCACTCGACCAAGAAGCCATCTACAAGGTGGAACGTTATCCTCCTTTACTAATACTACATCCCCGATTTCAGGTTCCGGGGTTTGATAAGCCCATTTATAGCGATGCAGAAATTTCGTAAGATACTCTTGCGACCATCTTTTCCAAAAGTTCTGCAACATTTTTTGAGTTAACTGCCATCTTCGTAAACTAGTCGCGTTTGCGCTTTCAAAGTTATGATCCGGGGCAGTGATCAGGGGTTCACCAACTAAAAAATGTCCTGGCGTCAGCGCTCCTATTGCCTCTGATTCTGTATCCAGCCTCGCCAAAGGCCTGGAGTTTAAGCACGCCTCTATCTGCGCCAAGACGGTAGACAGCTCCTCGTAAGTAAGAGTAGTGTCTCCGATTACTCTTTTTAGATGGAATTTTGCCGATTTTATTCCAGCCTCCCATAATCCGCCGAAATTTGGAGAAAGTGGGGGAATAAAGTGCCACGTAGTACCGTTGTTGGCTAGAGTTTCAACTATTTCCTGAATAAGACCCGATTTCTCTGAAGCTAACAATGTTTGTAACTCCCGAGATGCTCCAACGAAATTTGTACCATTGTCGCTCCAGAGGTCCGTGCATTGGCCGCGGCGAGCGACAAACCGTTTGAAGGCAGACATAAACCCTTGAGACGTTAGGTCACTAACGACCTCAATATGTACCGCCCGTGTGACTCTAGGCCTCTACCCTTTGATGTCCTTATAAATATTGGCCCAGCATAATCCACACCACTAGTTTTGAAGGCTCTTGAGGGGGTCATCCTTGCCGCTGGTAACTGTCCCATCAATGGATTTGGAGTGGTCGCGTTGTGTCTTAGACATGTAACACATTTGCGAACGAAAGACTTGACAGTTGCCTTTGCTCCCAAAACAAAGAATTTTCGGCATAAATATGTCAACATGAGTTGAATACCTCCATGAAGTGTTTTTGAGTGTGCATCAGCTATTATTAGATCCGTAAGAGGAGACTTCTTTGGCAGCAGAATCGGATGCTTTACATCTTCACCGATCGATGAGTTATCCAATCGACCTCCAACTCGCAACAAACCTTTATCGTCAATAAACGGTGTCAATGATTTGAGAGGACCCTTTAGCTTACACCATTTCCCATCTTTTCGCATAAGTTTCAACTCTTCTTCAAAATGCTCTTCTTGACATTGTTTCACACATGTCTCCAAAGACTGCGTCAACTCTAGTGATGTGAGATACTCGTGACGATTTCTTTCAGTAGCTGGTTTTCTCAGATCAAGAAATCGTCTACAGTAAGCTACTACTCTCACCAATTTCGTAATTGACGAATATCGGTTCCAAATAGACCTGTCTGTAACTGCGACATGAACCTTTATCTCTTCCAATTGAGTCTCAACGTTTTGAGGTTTGCTGTACTTTACTTCCGGACCCCGCAAGAATTCCGGACCACCAAACCACATTGTATTGTCTAGTAGTTCCGTAGGAGTTATGCCCCTGGAAGCACAATCAACAGGATTCAAACTGGTTTTCACGTGTGACCATTGGTTTGAATCTAAAGTCGTCAATATTTCGGACACCCGATTAGCGACAAACGTTTGCCAACGACTGGGGTGACTGTTGATCCAAGCTAGGACCACAGTTGAATCCGTCCACGCCCGAATATGAGACTTTTTCACCTTTAAAATCTCCGACACTTCCACTAGCAGTCTAGTAACTAGAACTGCTCCGCACAATTCTAATCGAGGGATAGAGACTTGCTTGATGGGTGCTACCTTTGTCTTGGCTGTAACTAACGAAACATGAACGTTTCCTGCCACATCGATTCTTCTTAAATATACCGCCGCTGCATACGCCACCTTCGACGCATCGCAGAATCCATGCAGCTCTACAACGGAGTCGTCTATATTTGTGCCAAGCCATCTAGGTATGTTTATTTGCGTCAAAACGGATAATCCTTCTCGGTAAGTATCCCATTCATCTAGTACTTTGCCTGTAACTTCGCTATCCCAATCTATTCCAGATATCCACAGCTTTTGAATGATTATTTTTGCTACAATCACGCAAGGCGCTGCCCATCCCAGCGGGTCATATAACCGTGCAATATGAGATATAACCTTTCTTTTTGTTACAGGTCCAGGTTCCGGCGGCTGTGTCACCGAGTAATGGAATTCATCGGTTCTACGATTCCAGGTAAGTCCTAAGAGTTTCACTACTTCATCCGTTTTTAATTTTAATTCTTCGCGATCCTCTACCTTGCTTTCTGTCGTCTGCGTGATTGCTTGCAATAGTTCGGTACTATTGCTCATCCATTTTTGTAGTTCGAATCCACCCTTTTTGAGCAAGTCATTCATTTCCTGATAAATAATAATTCCTTCCTTTACAGAATTGCATCCGGTAAGTAAATCATCCATATAATAATCGTTTATTACTCTTTCAGCCGCTGCAGGATATTGACCACCTTCATCGTGAGCTGTTTGCTGCAAACTCTTCACCGCCAAATACGGAGCCGCCGCCGTCCCGAATGTCACTCTTAGCAAACGATAGTCCTCAGCTTCCGCGTTCTCATCGTTCTTCCACAGCAGTCTTTGAAAGTCCGTGTCCTTTTCAGATACTCTCACCTGACAATACATTTTAACTACATCAGCAGCTAGGCAAATGGGATGTTGTCTCCACCGCATCAGTAAGTGTCTCAGTTCCGGTTGTAGGGTAGGTCCCACCATTAATGTATCATTTAGAGATACTCCGTTTTTGTATTTACAGGACGCATCATACACGACCCTGACCTTTGTCGTGTCTTTGTCGTCTCTGACAACCGCGTGATGAGGTAAGTATACCGCTCCAGGATTATTTCTTTCATTTTCAGGAATCTTCTCCATAAAACCTAAGCGTAAGTATTCTTCTATCACCTTCTTATATTTCTCTTTTAGCTCTTCGCTTTTCTTAAATCGTATTAGCAATCCATCCAATCTTTTTGCCGCTATCATTCTAGAGTCAACGCATTCAGGTCTTTCCATCTTAAATGGGAGCCTCACTATGTACCTTCCCTCCGAATCACGTGTTGTTGTTTTTTCGTAAAAGTCTTCGCAGCGAGTTTCTTCTTCCGACATCATCTTCTTGCTAGATTTTGGCTCCGCTTCAATTTCCCAAAATTTCTTCAACATCTCGTTATCTTCAACGCACACATGCATCGCAACTACCTTTGCCGAGGCGGCTGGAACACTCTTGCATGTGCCAGACAAGATCCATCCTAGTGATGTTGCTTGAGCCAAAGGATAGCCATTTGGGCCTTTTCTTATACCTTCTTGTATCACTTGTCCGTAAATATCTGCCCCTAACAAAACGTCAATTTTATTAGGCGTATGATATTGCGGATCTGCTAGACACAAGTCCTGGTCTAGCCAGTCTAGTTCTTCAACCTTGTAATTTGGAAGGGATGTAGTGACTGACTTCAGCACATAAGCCTGTACGTTGATTACGACACTGGTATCAATCCTAGACTGAATTTTCAGTTCTACCATGTACTTTGACACAGTCGTGCTATTTCCCTCCAATCCCGATATTACTCCCTTTACTGGGTGCTTCTTAATACCCAAGTATTGCACTGTCGATTCTGACACAAATGAGGCCTGAGAGCCCTGATCGAGCAATGCTCTGATATAACGTCTTTGTCCTGTCTTAGATTCTGCCCAAACGACAGCCGTCGCCAAAAACACCTGCTTTTTGAAAGATACCTGACCAAAGCACGTGACTACTGGTGCCGCTTCACCCGAACCCGAAGGAGCCGCTGACGTTCCAGCGGATGAACTGACTGAACCTACCTCGGATACCGATTTACCAGTGTTAACTTGATATGACCTACCATCGCCCGAACCGTTGGGATGGAGTATCGAATGATGTTTCCCATGGCATACACGACAAGAAGACTTACTTGGACAAAACCTAGCCGAGTGGTTGCTTCCCATACAGTTAAAACACAACCGCTTGTTTATGACAAACTCCCGCCGCTTCTCAACATCTTTTTTTAAAAATTCTTTGCATGAATACACCCTGTGATTTTCTGCACAGAACTCGCATACAACATTGGCCACATGTAGGACCTTATACGGTTTGCCAGTGAGAGTCGACGGCCGAGATTTGAGTTCCGGCTCAATGAATTCGAGGGCTCTAAATCTGCTCTGTATAAATTCCCGAAACTGAGCAAATTTAGGTAGCTCCCTTGCATTCCCATCTGCGACCTTCAATTCCCACTGTTTGCGGGTTTCCGCATCTAACTTATTTGATACTATATAAATTACAATTATATCCCATGACTTGACATCTATTCCGATGTTGTTCAGAGCGTGTAAACAATCTGTGGTAGTGTCTATTAATGCCTTGAGTTGCACTGACGACTCTTTCGTTGCAATTTTTTGATTAATTAAGCGCTTTAAAATGCAATTAGAGAGATAATTAATATTGTTATATCTTGCCTCCAGCTGGCTCCAGCATTCTGTATAATTAGCAGCAGTGATTGGCAACTGCCGTATCAACTGCTCAGCCTCACCGGTTAAGTATCCCTTGAGGTAATGCAGGCGTTGCACATCATCTAGCGAAGCATTCGAATGAATCAATGACACAAACATGTCCCGAAAAGTGATCCACTCTTCATAACTTCCCGAAAAAGTGGGAATTGTTATTTTAGGAAGCTTTATATTTGACGTGCTGCCACTACTACTTTCAGTGCCCTGGCTCTTTGAAAGCGGAGCAACCTTAGGCTTATATCTCAACATTTCTGTCTTGCAATTTATGTAAGAGTCCTCGGCGCTCTCGTACAATTCGTTTTTAACATAGTCACTCGATTCTAATTCTGACCAACTTTTAACGCTATTTATGATATTTTCGTGTCCCTTTGTAAATCGGGTCCACAGCTCTTCTAAGATTTCTAATCTAGTTATAATATACTGTTCTGAACTTAACCGCTCTTTAGAAGATTTTTTAAAATTTACATAAGTTTTTGAAATTTTGTCATGAGTATCTTTTTGTACATTAATTAATTTATCCATGGTTGATAATATTACACTTGCCAACTTATTCAATAATTTTTTCAAGTTTTTAACCAAACAATTTTAACGAAATTTTTACAAGTCCTAAAAAGTCACGAAAATTTTACAAGTGTTTTAAAATTATGAACACCAAAGAAAAATCGGGCATGGATTCCCCGTCTCAACCGAATTATTCTAAGTCCCTAATGCAAGAAATTATTCTAAGTTTATTTACTCTAATGCTTAAAGTCCAAATTAGCTTGATTTTACTTCAACTTCACTATTAAATTTTTTTATTTATTTTTATTTTAACTTTATTTTTCAAAAAATTAGAGCTAAAAATTACAATATTAAAAGTACCTACTTACATTTATTTGATTAGCAACTCAAAACTGAAAATTAATACAAGTAAGTACACTAATATATTAACCCTGCCCTCGGAACTAGTAAAAACTGTATCTCAGAGGGCAGTTGTTCGTTTACATAAATAGTTCGTTACAAAAAATAATACATATATCATAGAGTGCTAAACGGCAATTATACAATTTATAAAAGTAATGATGTAAAATTAAAATTTAAGTAAGTGTAGAATAAATGAATATCAAAAACAAAAAGAACAAAAGAAAGTGCAACTAGTCATATACAATAATACTATACCCCTTATTCGTGTCAGAGAAAGAAATATAGACAAAGGGAAAAATTACTATACAACTGTCAACAATTTTTCAGTTTTTTCATAATCTAGTGTTTTGAGATATCCAAATACTGCTTTTTTGAACTTAAAATTAGATAGTTTTGGAAGTTGTGAGATCATTTTAACTAATTTATTATAAATAAGTGGACCTAAAAAAATACTACATCTTCTAGCGAATGAGGTTCTACAATGTGGAATTTCAAAAATTTTATCTTTACGTCGCTTGTTATCAACATTTAGCTTGGAGAGTTTATGTTGATCTAGCAACATGGACATAATAAATAATTGTCTGACAGTAAGGACAACAGAGTCTTTATATAACTGATTTGTTGGGAATAAGTAGGGCTTGAAAGATAAAACTTTAAGTATAGCACGTTGTGCTCTTTCCAGAAATAATAAAATATATTTAGAAGAACCACCCCAACAGGTGATACAATATGATAATATTGATTGACAGAGAGCAAAATACGCATTCATAATTTGTTTACTATCACAAATGTGGCGAATAGTTTTAAATACATAAATTAATTTACGGACTCGATTTGCAATAGCAGTAACATGATTTTTAAAGTTTAAGTTAGAGTCTATGACTATACCGAGGTACTTTATGGCGGTCGTTGGAGCAACTGTAGGGCAGTTACAAGATACACAAAGGATATTATTATTGCAATTATGTGCTTTAATTTTTAGTAAATCGAGTGGTGGTTGACCATTTGTTTTTAAGCTGAAGGCTATATATTTCGTCTTATCAAGATTAAGAGTTAGTAAATTATTATCTAGCCATTTCGTAACTATACTTAAACCATTATTCGCGTTAATATTCACTTCCTCCCACGTCCTACCTTTAAAAAATAGAACTGTGTCGTCTGCGTAAGTAATAATGTTACCATTAGGAATGTTTAAGTTGCACATATCGTTTATATATGTCGTGAACAATGTGGGACCAAGAACGCTACCTTGCGGAACGCCAAAAGTAACCAACTCTGGAAATGAACTCTGAAATTCTCCAATTTGTATAGTTTGATATCGATTAGTCAGATAATTAGAGAAAAGTTTAAGCTGGTTTCCACGAATTCCAAGGCTCTCTAACTTATTTATGAGAATGGGAACTGAAACTGTATCAAATGCTTTTGATAAATCTAGGAATATTGCAATGCATTTTTCATTAGAATCTAAGCTTTTTGTGACCAGAGTAATGAAAGAATGAACAGCATTTTTTGTTGAAATCTTGTTACGAAAGCCAAATTGATTAATTGAGAGAAGCTCTTTCTTTTCAAGATATCTTTTTAATCTAATGTTAATAACTTTTTCTATAATTTTCGACATGGTTGTGAGAAGAGAAATAGGTCGGTAATTTATAACTATGTTCTTATCCCCACTCTTATAAATAGGTATAATTTTAGATTTTTTCAATGCGTCAGGGAAAATACCCTCTTCAAAGCATTTGTTACAAATAGTTGCTATAGGTGTTGCTAAAAAGGCTATTCCTTTTTTAAAAATTTTAGCTGATATCCCATCCCACCCAGTACTCGAACTGTTTTTTAAAGATGTAACAATTGTTTTTATTTCATATTCATCAGTAGGTAAAATAGCAAATGAATTTGAATCCATAGACGAATGCGTATAATTAATACTAAGAGTTATTTCATCTGTTTTGAGCCTATCAAGAATAATTTTAGCCAGATTGCTGCCTACGTTAGCATAATATTTATTTATAAAATTAAGTGACTCGGAAGGATTATTTTTAATATATAACAGCTCAGATGTATCCTGTTTATTTCTTTTAAAGTTGCAAATATCTTTTATTATACTCCATTGTTTTTTAACATTGTTTTTGTGTTTCAATAATTCATTCTTGTAATATAAGTTTTTTAAATCTTTTAATATTTTATTGCATGTATTTCGATATCTCAAGTAGCTTATTTTTAATATTACGTTATTAGGTTCACTTTTTAGTTTCATATGTAGCCTATCCCTGTGTTTAATGCAACGTAACAATCCAGTCGTGACCCAAGGTTTTATATTTCTTTCTTTACGTTTCCTGTAAATTGTATTTGTGTGGCTAATCACAAGTTCTTTAATCTTATCAATGAAAGCATTTGTTATAGCATTAGCATCTTTGCAATCAAATATATCACCCCATTTTATATTACTTAAGTCAGCAATTAGATTATTGTAATTAATTTTGGTTACTTTTTTTGTATTGTTTATCAATCTGTGTTTACCAAAATGTTTCATAGACAAGACAACACTACAATGATCCGTCACAGTAGAATCACAAACAGCTGTATTTACACTTGTGATAATTTTAGCAAAAGTGTGATCCAAGCAATTATTTTCACGAGTAGGGAGGTTATGAGTAGCAATCAAACCATGCAATGCTAACAGATTCAGATATTTTGCCGAAATATCACTTACATTACTAACTTTTATATCAATATTCATGTCCCCAAGCACAATTATTTGTGCAAAATCTTTTAAATCACTTAAGATGTCATTTAACGACGATAAGAAATTATCAATTTTTTTAGAAGAGGGAGATCTATATACACATACTAAAGCAATTGTTTTCTTATGGGTGACAACAACACAATTACAATCTGCGTTACAACCCGGTTCATGAAATTTTACGTTGTAATTTTTCCTAGCATACACCATTACTCCATCATTTTGGTTTAATATTTTGGTTGTAGAATAGCAATTGTAATCTTCCAAAATAGGAATATTCGTTACTTTGGACAACCAACATTCGGTTAAAACAATAATATCGAAACGAATGTTTAGTCTAGTAAGAAGAATCTCAAAATCATCAAAATTACGATTGACGCTACGTATGTTTTGTAGAATAATATTAAAAGAATTGTCAGTTACATTTAGAATTTGTTTACAGTTTTCTGATACATTCACTCGAGTAGTGAAACCTTCATTTACAACAGTTTCATCAATATCTGCAACTAAATTAGCAGTGAAAGCCATTAAGACAACTAACAGGCACAAATAATGTTGCATTAAGATTATAACTAAAGAATACATTCAACCATCACTTCATCAAATCAATACAGTCAAAGTTTTTTATGTAGATGGCGGGACTTTTTTCGTTTTTGCGAGTGAAAATCCTTCCATCTTTTATCCATACAAACTTGAATTCAGATTCTCTTGCTCTACGCCTTACAGAAGCAAACAATATTTTGTTTGCAGGACTGAGATGTTCCGAAATATACACAGGTGTCGGACCACCTCCATATCCCAAATGGTTCGTATTAATCTTAGGACTTTGGCGTTTATTGAATTTAACCGTAGAAGAGAGAAGATTGTCCCGAATCATTCGGTTTTTTAATTTAACAAGTATCGATCTTGGGCGGGTCTGGTCTTTAGAAATCTTAGCAATCCTGGTGATGTGTATTATGTCATCCTTAGCAATTTCACAGTCCACTGTTTTTGCTAGTTGTAGTACTACAGTATTCAAGGATTCATTTGGTGCTTCAGGTACTCCGTTGATTTCCAAATTATTTTCTCTTAGAAACTGTTCCATTAAGCTCAGTCTATTTCCCAAGTCCTTGACCGTAGTATCTAATACGTTATTACCTTTTTGTAGAGACTCTATCATTTTGTCTTTCTCTTCCATCCGCTGTTTCATTTCTTCATATGTGGAATTATAAAAGTTTAATGCTTCTTCAAACGAGGAAATTTTATCCTTGATAACTTTCAGTTGGTTGCCAAGAAGCTCCTCTAAAGTGGTTTTTAAAGTAGCTCTAAGTTCCTCTCGAATTAGAGTACGAAGTGCATCAGTCGAAATCTGAGGATTGGTTTCTAGTACATCATCAGATGATTTACGCCGGGGTCTCTGAGGGTTTCTTGTTGTAACGAAGGACACCTCTGGCATATTCTGGGTTAATGAGCGCACTGGAGTGTTGGTGTTGCCCATTTTGGGTTCTGAACACTTGCATTTGGGACATTTCCAACTAGAGGATTCTTTAATCAATGAATGAAAGCGCTTTGGTGCAATGTTTGCACATTGTAAGTCGTATGTTAGACTGCAGGCTGAACATTTCACCACTTCCCGGATATTTGCCAGATTTTTGTTACAGCCTGCGCAGTTTATATTAGACATTTTATACTGCAGAAAAACCAAAATAGCAACTAAAGATAGTTAACGCCTACCAGAATTTTTATAGCAAGGCTCCAGTCTTGTTATAGGCAGCGGCTAATTTGCAGGTCGACGTAACTGATATGTTGGTCTAGCCGTCGAACACTCAGTCGTCGATCCGGGCAACCAGGTTCAAATCCCACCTGTCACCACAGTGTGTTTTTCCACGTACAAACCTCCGTAGGTATTCTCTCCTCTTCAAACCGCGAAACACGCGATCCTTGCCCCCTCCGCAGCGCCACACCAACAGCCAACTTCTGTCCGAATCGGCCAGACAGAGAATTCCGACACAAACCAATATGGCCGCGGCCAGGCACGAGTGCAAGCACAAGAAAGAGCAGGAGGGACCGACAAAAATCAAAATTCCGCAATCTTAAGCAACTTCAAATAGGTAAACAAAGCCATTCAACACGTCCACACTCTATGATAGTCAACGACGAACGATGAAAATAATTTAAAGTACTCACAGATTATTTCCACTCACACTTGACCGTTTTCCTGACGTCACCACCGTACTAGTTCCTCGCACCAAATGCCACTCCCGGTCACCGTGCTAGCTCTCCGCACCAACTGCCACTCCCGGTCACCGTGCTAGCTCCCTGCACCAACTGCCACTCCCGGTCACCGTGCTAGCTCCCTGCGCCAACTGCCACTCCCGGTCACCGTGCTAGCTCCCTGCGCCAACTGCCACTCCCGGTCACCGTGCTAGCTCCCTGCGCCAACTGCCACTCCCGGTCACCGTCCCTGCTCCGTCTGCCGGTGTTCCTCTTCTGCACCAGATGAAAGTTCCACTCTTGTCGTGGAACCTTACCGCCCCAAGCAGCGATCCACTGCCTATAGGTGCGAAGCGTAGTCCGAAAACCGCGAACTACTGAACCGGCTGATCCGTCTCTGAAGGACCAATTTGTACACGCGAGGGTACAAATAATAGTCGACGTCAATTGAACCAAATATTTATTCAGTTTCTAACGAAGACAACAAATCAACAAACGGTCAAAAACCACCCAATGCTCCGGGCGAATGTCGCTTGCGAGTTTTAAAATTTTACCTGCCAAAAACACTCGCCATCTAGCGGAACATTGCAGAACTACAAACTAACTTTAACATATACTTAGGGCCGTTACCTTAGCTTCCATATTCTTCGCCTGTCTGTTCACTTCAAAGATTATGATGCTGGCACCCAACGAGAATATTACCATTTCACCTAAAAATGTTAAACTCTTAAGGTAGGCATGAGCAAATCTGTCAAACGTGAAACCTCAATGATTTTAAATTTAGTTGAGTAGGTAGGTTATTCGAGGTGAGGGGCGATGAGTACTGCGCTGACGTTTCTCTAGAAGTGTATGGTGCATCACCTTCCCGAGCCTAGAGGTACACATTGTCCAATACATTTTTTATAAATGGTTTCACTATTTTATTGGTTGTATATATTCTGTTAGATAACTGTTAAAGTGCGTGAAATGTAAATGCGCACCGAGAATGTCTGCGCCGGAATTGAGCGCAGCGGGCTCGGAGAGCGGCGTGAGCTGGCGCGGCTGGCGCAGGCGCAGCGTCCACAGCTTGAGGCGCGTGTCGGCGGCGCGGTGCGTGCGCCCCAGGCGCACGCACACCTGGCGCCGGAACACCGGGTGCGTCCGCGCGTACGTCTGCAACACGCCGCGCGTCACTCACGGAACACCGGGTGCGTCCGCGCGTACGTCTGCAACACGCCTCGCGTCACTCACAGAACACCGGGTGCGTCCGCGCGTACGTCTGTAACACGCCGCGCGTCACTCACGGAACACCGGGTGCGTCCGCGCGTACGTCTGCAACACGCCGCGCGTCACTCACGGAACACCGGGTGCGTCCGCGCGTACGTCTGCAACACGCCGCGCGTCACTCACGGAACACCGGGTGCGTCCGCGCGTACGTCTGCAACACGCCGCGCGTCACTCACGGAACACCGGGTGCGTCCGCGCGTACGTCTGCAACACGCCGCGCGTCACTCACGGAACACCGGGTGCGTCCGCGCGTACGTCTGCAACACGCCGCGCGTCACTCACGGAACACCGGGTGCGTCCGCGCGTACGTCTGCAACATGCCGCGCGTCACCCACCGAACGCTGCGCTGCGCAGCTCCGCTCCGCGCCCGCCCACGCTTACCTTGATTCGGGCGGCGATGGGTGCGCTCAGCTGGCGAGCCAGCAACGTCGCCAGCCGGAACATCGGGAATTGTTCGCTCATGTCGCCGCCGTCACTCTCCGCCGGGACCACAAACTCTGTGCCGCCGCGCCCGCCTCCACGCGTTCCCGTCTTCTGAAACTGTTTTTTTTTTTTTATTTAAAAAAAAAACTTCTATATAAGGAAGTAGTTACTTTGTAATTTGATAATTATGGTAAATTACAGTAATACAAAAAATCGTTACAGCTAGATTTCGAATGGCTCATACTGACATTAGCATATGATTGGCATATGAAGGACAAAGACAGAAAAATGACAAAGAGATGACTGAGTGCAAGTGACATAAAATCCTTGCACATAATAAGTTGCTTTACAATTTTAGGCATGGAAAAGATGCATGCATGGAATGCATTATCTACTACTAGCAGAGGCGGCGTAAGGCGTGGGCGACGTGGGCCACCGCCTACGGCCTCGCGGTACAAGGGGCCTCGCGCCTCAAAAATTTTTAAGCATTGCTTTAAAGCGAGAATAAAATAAAAAACGATGTAAATTAATTTTTCATTAACATTAATCTTCTTTGTATTTTTATGAATAAAAACTTGGCAGTGTTTTGTTTCGTTTTAATTATTTTATAAAATCCGTCTTCAGGTCGCCATAGAACGGGGCCTCGCGAAATCCGTCTTGCCCACATCAAATGTAGGTCTTGCTCCGCCACTGACTACTAGCTGCACCCCGCGGTTTCACCCGCGGTTAAAAATTATCCTATGTGCTATTCTAGATATATCCTAGATGTCTATTTCTGTACCAGATCTATTCAGCAGTTCTGGCGTGAAAGAGTTACAAACATCCATTCATCCATCCATTCTTACAAACTTTAGCGTCCTGCGTTTGCAATCTAAGCGGAAAATATGATAATTAACGACATCACAAGAGAAACCTCAAAAATAACAGTATTGCTCCACTATTTAATGGATGTTATTATACATATAAACCTTCCTCTTGAATTACTCTATCTATAACAAAAAACCGCATCAAAATATGTTGCGTAGTTTTGAAGATTTAAGCATACAAAGGGAAATAGGCACAGATAAAACGACTTTGTTTTATACTATGTAGTGAAGTACATAAACAACTTGAAAATACATAAATAAGTTTTAGGTATATTTTTCTTCAAAATTTAGACTTTCTCAGGATCAGATAAGATAAAGATAAATTATCGATTTCTGCGCTAGATTTAGCGCTTCTTGGACATTATGTTAATAAGGGTGAGAATTCCTTGGTGGCTGTGTGAACTTGGCACCCGACTTTGAAAAAAAAATTTTTTTTATAATTTAATTAATAGATTTCGGTAAGTATAAGATAGTAGTGATGTTAACTTTTTAAGTAGTAGTGCCAAAAAAATAAAAAAATAAAAATAAAAAACGTCAGCCCCCGACATTGAAAAAAAATATTTTTTTTTACGGTTTCGTATACTAAAACGTTAGTAGTTGATTGTAGTGAATTTTTTTTGTTTGTAGTACAAAAGGAAAAAGAAATTTTTTTTTCCTAGTATATTTCCATAGAAAAAAATACTCATTTATTAGACTTATTTGATAGATTTTAATAAGTACTTGATGGTAAAAGAGCTATTTTAAAAATTAAATGTGCCCAAAGCATAAAAAAAAATATAAACAAAAAATATCTTCCCCAAAATTGCAATAACTGAAAAAAATCTTTCACTCCAAACTTTTACAAACATCTTTCAGGCAATTTTAGTGTTTTTGGAAGTTTGTAGTTATCGTATGGCACTTCGATCGGAACCAATTTAAGAAAACTAAGTGAAAATCTAGATTTTTTCACATATATCGATTTTGAACAATTTCTGTACAACTACAAACGATTTTTTTCCACTACAAACCTCTACGAAGCTCTCTCAGTCGTTTTCAACGTTTGTAGTAATTGTATGTTCCTTCAATCAGAATCAATTAACGAAAACTCCGTAAAAACCTACATTTTGTCACATTTGTCACTTTTGAACAATTTCTGTACAACTACAAACGATTTTTTTCCACTACAAACCTCTGCGAAGCTCTCTCAGTCGTTTTCAACGTTTGTAGTAATTGTATGTTCCTTCAATCAGAATCAATTAACGAAAACTCAGTAAAAACCTAGATTTTCTCACATTTATCGCTTTTGATCAATTTCTGTACAACTACATACAATTATTTTTTCACTACAAACCACTACGAAGGTCCCTTAGTCGTTTTCAACGTTTGTGTAATTGCATGTTCCTTCAATGAGAATCAATTAACGTAAACTTAGTTAAATCCTAGATTTTCTCACATTTATCGCTTTTGATCAATTTCTGTACAACTACATACAATTTTTTTTTCACTACAAACCTCTACGAAGGTCCCTTAGTCGTTTTCAACGTTTGTAGTAATTGTATGTTCCTTCAATCAGAATCAATTAACGAAAACTCCGTAAAAACCTAGATTTTCTTACATTTATCGCTTTTGATCAACTTCTGTGCAACTACAAACGATTTTTTTTTCACTACAAACCTCTACGAAGCTCTCTCAGTCGTTTTCAACGTTTGTAGTAATTGTATGTTCCTTCAATCAGAATCAATTAACGAAAACTCAATTAAAACCTAGATTTTCTCACATTTATCGCTTTTGATCAATTTCTGTACAACTACATACGATTTTTTTTTCACTACAAACCTCTACGAAGGTCTCTCAGTCGTTTTCAACGTTTGTAGTAATTCTATGTTACTCCAATCAGAATTAGTTAACGAAAACTCCGTTAAAACCTAGTTTTTCTCACATTTATCGCTTTTGATCAACTTCTGTGCAACTACAAACGATTTTTTTTCCACTACAAACCTCTACGAAGCTCTTTCAGTCGTTTTCAACGTTTGTAGTAATTCTATGTTACTTCAAACAGAATCAATTAACGAAAACTCAGTTAAAACCTAGATTTTCTTACAATTATCGCTTTTGATCAATTTCTGTACAACTACATACGATTTTTTTTTCACTACAAACCTCTACGAAGGTCTCTCAGTCGTTTTCAACGTTTGTAGTAATTGTATGTTCCTTCAATCAGAATCAATTAACGAAAACTCAGTTAAAACCTAGATTTTCTTACATTTATCGCTTTTGATCAACTTCTGTGCAACTACATACAATTTTTTTTCCACTACAAACCTCTACGAAGCTCTCTCAGTCGTTTTCAACGTTTGTAGTAATTCTATGTTCCTTCAATCAGAATCAATTAACGAAAACTCAGTTAAAACCTAGATTTTCTTACATTTATCGCTTTTGATCAACTTCTGTGCAACTACAAACAATTTTTTTTCCACTACAAACCTCTACGAAGCTCTCTCAGTCGTTTTCAACGTTTGTAGTAATTGTATATTCCTTCAATCAGAATCAATTAACGAAAACTCCGTAAAAACCTACATTTTGTCACATTTGTCACTTTTGAACAATTTCTGTACAACTACAAACGATTTTTTTCCACTACAAACCTCTGCGAAGCTCTCTCAGTCGTTTTCAACGTTTGTAGTAATTGCATGTTCCTTCAATCAGAATCAATTAACGAAAACTCAGTTAAAACCTAGATTTTGAAACCTAAATTGATCAAAAGCGATAAATGTGAGAAAATCTAGGATTTAACTGAGTTTTCGTTAATTGATTCCGATTGAAGTAACATGCAATTACTACAAACGTTGAAAACGACTAAGGGACCTTCGTAGAGGTTTGTAGTGAAAAAAAAATCGTATGTAGTTGTACAGAAATTGATCAAAAGCGATAAATGTGAGAAAATCTAGGATTTAACTGAGTTTTCGTTAATTGATTCTCATTGAAGGAACATGCAATTACTACAAACGTTGAAAACGACTGAGAGACCTTCGTAGAGGTTTGTAGTGAAAAAAAATTGTATGTAGTTGTACAGAAATTGATCAAAAGCGACAAATGTGAGAAAATCTATGATTTAACTGAAGTTTTCGTTAATTGATTCTGATTGAAGTAACATGCAATTACTACAAACGTTGAAAACGACTGAGAGAGCTTTGTAGAGGTTTGTAGTGGAAAAAAAATCGTTTGTAGTTGTACAGAAATTGATCAAAAGCGATAAATGTGAGAAAATCTAGGTTTTAATTGAGTTTTTGTTAATTGATTCTGATTGAAGGAACATACAATTACTACAAACGTTGAAAACGACTGAGAGAGCTTCGTAGAGGTTTGTAGTGGAAAAAAAATCGTTTGCAGTTGCACAGAAGTTGATCAAAAGCGATAAATGTTAGAAAATCTAGGTTTTAACTGAGTTTTCGTTAATTGATTCTGATTGAAGGAACATACAATTACTACAAACGTTGAAAACGACTGAGAGAGCTTCGCAGAGGTTTGTAGTGGAAAAAAAATCGTTTGTAGTTGTACAGAAATTGTTCAAAAGTGACAAATGTGACAAAATGTAGGTTTTTACGGAGTTTTCGTTAATTGATTCTGATTGAAGGAACATACAATTACTACAAACGTTGAAAACGAGTGAGAGACTTGCGTAAAGGTTTGTAGTGGAAAAAAAATCGTTTGTAGTTGCACAGAAGTTGATCAAAAGCGATAAATGTGAGAAAAACTAGGTTTTAACGGAGTTTTCGTTAATTGATTCTGATTGGAGTAACATAGAATTACTACAAACGATGAAAACGACTGAGAGACCTTCGTAGAGGTTTGTAGTGGAAAAAAAATCGTTTGTAGTTGTGCAGAAACTGATCAAAAGCGATAAATGTAAGAGAATCTAGGTTTTAACTGAGTTTTCGTTAATTGATTCTGATTGAAGGAACATACAATTACTACAAACGTTGAAAACGACTGAGAGACCTTCGTAGAGGTTTGTAGTGAAAAAAAAATCGTATGTAGTTGTACAGAAATTGATCAAAAGCGATAAATGTGAGAAAATCTAGGATTTAACTGAGTTTTCGTTAATTGATTCGGATTGAAGGAACATGCAATTACTACAAACGTTGAAAACGACTAAAGGACCTTCGTAGAGGTTTATAGTGAAAAAAAAATTGTATGTAGTTGTACAGAAATTGATCAAAAGCGATAAATGTGAGAAAATCTAGGTTTTTACTGAGTTTTCGTTAATTGATTCTGATTGAAGGAACATACAATTACTACAAACGTTGAAAACGACTGAGAGAGCTTCGCAGAGGTTTGTAGTGGAAAAAAAATCGTTTGTAGTTGTACAGAAATTGTTCAAAAGTGACAAATGTGACAAAATGTAGGTTTTTACGGAGTTTTCGTTAATTGATTCTGATTGAAGGAACATACAAATACTGCAAACGTTGAAAACGACTGAGAGACCTTCGTAGAGGTTTTTAGTGGAAAAAAAATCGTTTGTAGTTGCACAGAAGTTGATCAAAGGCGATAAATGTAAGAAAATCTAGGTTTTAACTGAGTTTTCGTTAATTGATTCTGATTGAAGGAACATACAATTACTACAAACGTTGAAAACGACTGAGAGGCCTTCGTAGAGGTTTGTAGTGAAAAAAAAATCGTATGTAGTTTTACAGAAATTGATCAAAAGCGATAAATGTGAGAAAATCTAGGTTTTTACTGAGTTTTCGTTAATTGATTCTGATTGAAGGAATATACAATTACTACAAACGTTGAAAACGACTGAGAGAGCTTTGTAGAGGTTTGTAGTGGAAAAAAAATCGTTTGTAGTTGTACAGAAATTGATCAAAAGCGATAAATGTGAGAAAGTCTAGGTTTTAATTGAGTTTTTGTTAATTGATTCTGATTGAAGGAACATACAATTACTACAAACGTTGAAAACGACTGAGAGAGCTTCGTAGAGGTTTGTAGTGGAAAAAAAATCGTTTGTAGTTGCACAGAAGTTGATCAAAAGCGATAAATGTAAGAAAATCTAGGTTTTTACGGAGTTTTCGTTAATTGATTCTGATTGAAGGAACATACAATTACTACAAACGTTGAAAACGACTAAGGGACCTTCGTAGAGGTTTGTAGTGAAAAAAAAATTGTATGTAGTTGTACAGAAATTGATCAAAAGCGATAAATGTGAGAAAATCTAGGATTTAACTGAGTTTACGTTAATTGATTCTCATTGAAGGAACATGCAATTACTACAAACGTTGAAAACGACTAAGGGACCTTAGTAGAGGTTTGTAGTTGAAAAAAAAAATCGAATGTAGTTGTACAGAAATTGCTCAAAGGCGATTTAAGTGACCAAATGTAGGTTTGAACGGAGTTTTCGTTAACTGATTCTGATTGAAGTAACATACAATCACTACAAACGTTGAAAACGACTGAGAGAGCTTCGTAGAGGTTTGTAGTGGAAAAAAATCGTTTGTAGTTGTACAGAAATTGTTCAAAATCGATATATGTGAAAAAATCTAGGTTTTCACTTAGTTTTCTTAAATTGGTTCCGATCGAAGTGCCATACGATAACTACAAACGTCCAAAAACACTAAAATTGCTTGAAAGATGTTTGTAAAAGTTTGTAGTGAAAGTTTTTTTTCAGTTATTGCAATTTTGGGGAAGATATTTTTTGTTTATATTTTTTTTTATGTTTTGGGCACATTTAATTTTTAAAATAGCTTCTTTACCATCAAGTACTTATTAAAATCTATCAAATAAGTCTAATAAATGAGTATTTTTTTCTATGGAAATATACTAGGAAAAAAAAATTTCTTTTTCCTTTTGTACTACAAACAAAAAAAATTCACTACAATCAACTACTAACGTTTTAGTATACGAAACCGTAAAAAAAAATATTTTTTTTCAATGTCGGGGGCTGACGTTTTTTATTTATTTATTTTTTTTTTTTGGCACTACTACTTAAAAAGTTAACATCACTACTATCTTATACTTACCGAAATCTATTAATTAAATTATAAAAAAAAATTTTTTTTCAAAGTCGGGTGCCAAGTTCACACAGCCTTCCTTGGTCGGTAAATGAAACGACTGTGCTTAAGTAGAGGAATCTGTATGTATTTTTGATCACTAGAACCTTAGCATTTAACAAAACCAAACGCATGCGCGTTTTAAGGCCGAACAGCGCCATCTAGTGAACATTTTTTGCAACACGATCTTAATCAATGAATTGACTCGACATATGCTAATTTTGAAAAATCTAGTGCTATTTGAATCGCTTTTAGCGCTTAATAGATTTTTTATTTATTTATTTTCTTATTTACTCATTCATTTATTTGTTTATTTATTTACGTTTATTCATTTATTCATTCTAGCTACTATTAATTAATTAGTAGCTTCTGTCCCTTACGGTTTTGGGGCAATTTTGCCATATTTATTTATATATTTACATACATTAAAATTTAAAATTACAGAACTAGATATATTGCGATCTCGGGACACCGCGTATATAATTTTGAACGCCGAAAGACGCGATTTTTAATCAAATCTCCATTAGTTAATCATTTTTACTCAAAAAATACCGCGATACATATCGAGCGTGTCTACTACACCCATACCTTATACATATGTATATTAGTCACAGATATAAAAAAATCATTAATTCGTTAATGCAGGTTTAAAACACACTTCAAATGCTTCAATGATTATTTATTTAATACTATTAGGCCCACTTTCAGAGTTAAATTCTTAAAAGCATGGTTAATTAATTCGCAGTTTGAATGTTATAAGTAAGTCTCTATATGCATAAAATTCTCGTGTCATAATATTAGTTACCATACTCCTCCGAAACGGCTTGACAGATTTTTATAAAATTTTAAATACATATTCAGTAAGTTTTTGAATCGGCTGCTATCTATTTTTCATACTCCTAAGTGATTAACAAATAATGTACAATATGGCAAAACAACGTTTGCGGGGTCGGCTAGTGTCAATCTAAATTGTCTTGGAATATAAAACACAGAATTAGCATACCCTTGGATTACCCGGGCTAAGACTTAGAAAAACGACACTATTCTAAGTGTTAACTATATTTTACGCTGGTAATTTTTATTGTCATTCTCTCGCATATAGTAAAAATACCCAACAAAATATGGAAGAATAAACGACAACATATTACGTGCTTCTGCGTTTGAATGACATCCGTTGAGGTCGCTTCATATTTACGTCATTCTTTCAAATCTTGAATCAGGAGCTAGCAAGTATATAGATAGACAGAAGGACAGACAGATGCTGAAAACTTCTTTGTTTTATACCTCTACTATGTAGAGAAGAGAAGAAGATGATATAGACAACTGTAGTATAAGTATATGTGCGTGCGGCTGTGTTCAGTTTCGTGTCCTATGGAAAGGCAACAAAAAAATCTAAGTTTGTGAAGTAAGTAATAAAATAAAATAAAAATAGCATTTATTCTACTGCATTGTTTCACAAATAGTTTGCCTTTTTTTACATTTTTTAATATGCAGAAGTCGCCTCTGCGGCGTAGGCCTCCCCTAATGCTCTCCACTCTTCTCTCTCTCTCTCTCTCTAGCTGCGGTCATCCAATTTGGTCCACAATTCTCCGAGAATATGTCCCTCCATCTTTTCCTCTGTCTTCCCTGGCTCCTTTTCCCGTCCCTTGGAGTCCATTCTGTGACTTTTTTTGTCCATCTGGAATTTTCGAGCCTGCAGATATGTCCTGCCCATTTCCATTTAAGTAACCTTTCTTTTCTGTTACGTCCGGTATTTTAGTTTTAGTTTTGTTTTCTTATAAAGTGGTTATTGACTTTGTCTATTTTTTTAATTCCTAATATACGCCTCTCCATCTTCCGCTGGCAGATTGCAACCTTTTCTTAATCTTTTTTCGTCATTGACCATGTCTGGCAACCATATGTTAGACATGGTAGTATTGTTGTCTCATAAACTCGTCTCTTTATATTCATATTAATGTCTTGATTTTTCATAATTTCTTTCAGGCCCCAATACTTTTTCCAGGCTAAAGTAATTCTTCTGTTTATCTCTTTTTCTGTGCAATCTTCAAAGAATACCAATTATCCAAGATAAATATACTCCTTCACATACTCGATTTTAACATTGTCTATAGTTATGTCGTGTGGCTCTCGATTAGTAAGTACTTTGGTTTTTACTGCGTTCATTTCTAATCCCACCTTTTTACTTTCTCTCGATAGTTCGCTGACCATATCTTCTAATTCTACGGAACTTTCAGAAAAAACTATAATATCGTCAGCGAATCGCAGGTGGCTCAGAAACTCTCCTTTTATTTTTACTCCTCTGCTTTCCCACTCCAGATTTCTGAAGACATACTAAAACAGCTGAAATTTTTTTCGGTGAAATTGGGTCATCTTGCCGGACTCCTTTTTTTACCGGAAACTCATCGCCCTCTCGCTCTTGACGTATTTTAGCTCTACATTTGTGGTATATTTTTCGGATTACGCTGATGTATGCATGATCGATACCTTGCTGTTCTAGAGCTGTCCAGATCTTCTCGTGATATAGAGAGTCGAATGCTTTCGTGTAATCAATGAAACACATGTATAATGCCTTTCCATATTCGTTAAACTTCTCTATCAGTTGGGTTACTACCTGTATGTGGTCAATGGTTGAGAACTTTTTACGAAATCCCGCCTGTTCTCTTGGTTGATTTTCGTCTAGAGTTACGGTTATCCGATTGAGTAAAATTTTTGAAAATATTTTATAAAAGTTTGTCATGAGACTGATTGGTCTTTTGGAAGTTTGTGAAGTAAAGAACCCCCAAATATAATATTAATAATAATCCTCTTCATCCTCATTAGAAAATACATCCATTTTATGGTAGCAAGTAGATGACATTAGTGACGGAGAGTTGGCGACGCAACCCTCCGAGTTTGTTGGGTTAAATATTTACAGGTTTAACTCAAAGTTAGCTTCTAACTCTTGGTGGCGCAAAACTATTTATCAGTTAAACCTCTCATAAGGCGTTAACTTCGAGTTAAAAAGTCTAGTAAAGAAAGTTGTAGTCCTCATGGATTGCTGGCCAGATCCTCACGTAAAACATCCACATTTTTGTTTTTTGAAAACATAAATAATTATGTCTGAATTCATTGTCACTCAGTTCGAAAGGATTGAGTGGCATGAGGTCTATCAGATCACCGCGAAGTCCCCAGCATGTTCAAAACTTCTAAATCCATCATGAGAATCGTGTTTAAATCCATGTAAAACGATTTACGTCAATAATAAAGACACCAATGCAGTTTTTAAAATTGTATAATGGAAACTAACGTGGTTTTCACACATTATAATTTTATAAGACGGGAATTTCTCACATACGATTTAGTAGATTATTCCGACTATAGTTTCAACCGCATTCTGCGGTCTTTATCAAGGCGAGTGTGTGCGCGCGGTATATTTTTTTGTATATATATTTATAATATTTATTTCGAATAATTAAATAGCTAAATTGACTTACCTATTTATATATATTTATTTTCTTTCTTTCTTATTTAAGAAAAATTGATTATTACTTGCCTAATATGTAAGGATCATTGTCATAAGGTCAATAAAGAATCTGAATCTGATGTTTTTGTTTCTCCCAAGCACCCTCTTCATTCGAATTTCGTAGATGTGAATGTGCGGTCGGTATTCACATCTACCTACGAAGAGCTTTGCTTATAAATATGGTAGTCATAACCGCAGACTGGCAATATTTTCTCACAAATTGACTGGGTTTATTCTATGTATAGTGATGTGATGTGCGTGCGCCAGTTTCCTCCGCGAACTTCACTCCGGTGCGGGGGAAACTAATAATAGCAGTGAGGATCGCGCGCCGACCGACGCGCGACGCGTCTGTCACCTCGCGACCTAGATGTGACACGGCCGAGCACTCGCGCGCGCTTACTCTCGGAGAAGAGAAGACGGCTGAGTGACACGTCCCAGCGGCGGCATGCGCGGCGAGGGCGCCTGGCAGCGGGAGGACGGCCGCACGTACACCGTGTTGCATGAGGTTAGACATAGACAGACATTTATTTGTGGCAAAAAACACACAGAATAAAAATATACACACAGAATACAGAACAAACAAAAAAAATAAAAAGAAACTAAAAACAGTGTACGTATTTTGGCTTTTTGCCACAAACCAGCCGCAACTCAGCATGGTGCTGGTTGTGTCCAACCAGCGCTGGTCTTCCGTTGCGACCGGCAGGCGACGTCACGCACGAGCAAGAGCTACTACGAGTAACAACATAAACAAAAATTTTACAAAGAAAATCACACAGAGAGATAAATAAAGAGGTAAGTAAGTATTTTAAGCGGGTGATTAAATAATAAAGTAAGTGTCGACTTCTTGATGATTATATCCGGGTAGCAAACTCTGGTGGAAGGCTTCGGCCGTGGCTAGTTACCACCCACCGGACCAAGCCATGCCGTGAAATGACCTAGTCGTGTTTCGGGATGTAGTCCGGTGTAACCGTTCCGAAGACGGGTCTGAGCAGTAGCGCACTTGTAGCGCCTCACTCAACTGCCGTCTTTGTACTTGTTCACTTTACAAAACTTCAAGGCTAGAGTGAATAAGTACCTTATAGGTCGTCGTGCTCCATCTTAGGCCACAACGTCGCTCAACATCAGGCGAGTTGGTGGTCAAACGACGACTTATTTTACATAAAAAAAAAAAAAAAAAAAAAAAAAATATGGCACTTGTATCATTTTTCATAAGTTCTTCGCCTTTTTGATGTTTGAACATAAATATTCTAAGTTTAAGCCTAAAACAGTTTATATTTGGTTACATTACCTATACTAACTTACTGTCTAACTCATAGAGTTATTTATTTAAGATTAATTAAGTAAGAATAATGAGAGCCTTGCTAACAAACTTTCTATAAAGTTTGGCATGCTAAAATGTTTGTAACTTTTTGAAAATTTTAAGGAAATAAAGCATTATTATTATTATTAAAAAAAATATTATTATTATGACTTTTGGCGCAAACGGAAAAATTCATTATCGGGTCGCATTTGAAACTATCTATTCACAGGGTTCACATCACATAGGTAATTGAGTAATAAACTTGTGTTTTTTTTTTTATTTAATTAATTATGTTAGTTTAAATTAAAAGGAGAATTATTAGGTGTGAGCGTGGGCTAATGAAGTAAGATACACTACACAAGCAAAGTTGGTTGAGTGCTGATGGTATACTTACAATTAACTAGTATTAGTTACTTTCGTGTTGTTTTTTAAAACGCCATACCTACTTACAAACGTTAGTGAATGTTTTACCATGTTTCTTGGACTGTGCTTGAGCATGATTCATGACTTCTGCACTACGGCTGAAAGCTAGTTGAACGGCGCCGTTTAGTAAAATGTTGAGGCTGTCAAATAAACGGCTGATTGAGCAAATTTGTTGCGATTCATATAGTGATCAGTAGTCGCAACAATAATATATAATAAGAAAGTATTCTGTGATGATAATAAATTTCGTGTCAGTTAAAAAGCACCGAGTGATGCAAAGAATGTAATACTGTAGGCTATTCTAGAGGGTAGCGCCTGGATACCACGACACAGAACGAGAAGTAACGACCCGTGCATGCCGCAGGTGTTCGCGTGGCTGGGCGGGCGGCAGCTGGCGGCGGCGGGCGGCACGTGCCGCACGTGGCGCCGCGCTGCCGCCGCCCCCTCGCTCTGGCGCCGCCTGCTGCTGCGCCACCACCCTGCCGCCCCCCGCAGCGTTACCGCTCTGCTGCAACAACCTTATTCCGGTATAGTGCAACATTCTAATAGAAATATAAATCAGTAATAACTTACCTATTTCAGATTCTGTGCGGTATACACAACATATATCTAGATATTTATAGCGTATAATGAGTACTGAGTACTGCATTAATAATTTGAAGAAGGTGATTCCAGTAAACTGGCGGCAGGAGTACGTGGACACGCTGGCCGGGTGGGCGCTGCGCGCGCGCGAGCCGGTCGGCGGCGGCGCGCTGCACGCCGCGCTGCACGCCGCGCTGCACGCCGCGCGCGCCGGGGACAGGCTCGCGCTCGCCGGCGAGAACGACTTGCTGCAGGTGCGGTGTGCACTAGCAGCGTCATGGTACGAGTGGACCGACCTGCGACTGGCTCGTTGCAGGTGTGGGCGAGGCAGGCGCGCGGCTGGGCGCCGGCGCCGGCGCAGCGCACTGGGCTGGCGGCGCGCGGCTGGCGCGGCGCGGTGCGCTCGCACTGGGCGCCCGCCGCCGACCGCCTGCTCGTGCTCGGCGCGCTGGCACTCGTCGACTCCTGGGAACTCCTCGTCCTCCATTTCGATGGTCACTATACAATTTTACTATTAACGAAATTAATTACCGTCGGTTTCCGTCCGTTTCAAATTTTGTCTTCGTCTAAAACTTCTGTCCATTTAAAATTATGCTAAAACTTAAGCACAGACTTGTTCATTACTTTTGCATGCTGTTCACAGTTTTTAGGATATAGGTACGTTGAAATATAAAGCAGTTTACACGTTCCATCCAATTTGTAAACCTAAAATAATTAAAAAAGATAGTGGATTATTCTATTCTTGGAAGGATGTAGCTTAAGCTACAAAAACTCTTCGATAAATTACTTGTCTAGGTGCAATGTAGCGCTTCATACGCAATTTAACTATAGGCCAGGTTTAGAGAGCTCGTGTGCGTGTTTACACACACAGATGCATATGATGATATACTGATTTCTGATTTTATAACTTTAGCTGTTTTTACACGCACGCTGAGCGTGCGGAAGATACCAGCAACTTGAATAATTCCTTTAAGGCGAGGCTTTCCCAGAACTTTAGGTATTTTGCTCTACCTCAGGCCGCACTTTTTGGGAGCGCGACGTATTCATTCACGCGACACAAAAGTTGTGTGCGATGCGCCGCGCGCACGTCTTTCACCCGTCAGTCACGTTATGGTATCGAGTACCTAAACACCCATTTTTAGGAAATCGATAAAATAATCCGTCCGTCATTGTACTCATCCATTTTATGAACATTTTTTATTTGATGCCAAACAAAAAAAAATCTAAAAAATGCCGTTCAAGCCAATATAGGTACAACCAATCTCATGTCCACGAGTTGTTGTATTTTTGATGTGTGAGCAGTCGTGGCATTAGTTTCATTTTACCGGTAGTGTCATATTTCCATTTTATCACACTTCACACTCATAAATACAAAAGATTGCGATTGTGTGTGGAAGTTAGGTACTTACTCGTATTTCACTTATTCACACCTAAACGGCTAGACGGATGAGGATCATTATTTGGAACGGAGTTAGCTTATGCCCTGGATTGACACATAGGCAACTTGTTAACCTTATTAGGACAAATATTTATACAGGGTGTTGGAATGATTGTGTAACTACCGGTATTCATTAAATAATACAACATAGTAAATTTCATTATTTTTGGGTATATTGTATAACAATGGTAATAACAATTTTAATTACCTTACTTTACCATTAGGTGCGTACTAATAATATTGTATGGTTTGTTAAATGTTACAAAGTTAAAAAACTACACGATTCAGATATAATTTTGAACAATAATTATGAAAGAATCGAGTAAACTTATACCGGATATATAGGTATACATACCCTGGGTACGAAGTGGCGGACATTCTGCTAGTACTAACAAAACATCCAATACAAAAATATACATTCACAATATTTACATTTATATATACAATTGAGCTATAGGTACGTAGTATTATTATTTGTTCTGTGATATAGTTGTAGAATCGATGGCAGCCTAGTTGGGAGTGGCAATTTTGCTCTGCTGGGTTCGAACCCAGCCGACGGCACGCACCAATTTGTTCATTGTGTGAACATATGTGCGTATTGTGTGTCATCTGCTACATAACTGGAGCCCGGTGTATGGCGACAGGCTCGCCCCCTGTCACATTTGGGACTGAATATCGTCCGGCGAAATGTGGGTGTTGTATTACACCTCTGCCAGCCCCCTCGGGGAAAAGCGTGACGATATGTATGCATGTCAAGCCATAAGTTCTGTTCCAAATGAAAATGCATTTATTTTTTTATACAGTAATGTAATGTTAATAAAAGTTATATTTACATATGTATTGAAGTCTTAACAAAAATATAACTATTATTTTATTCAAAATTACCACATTTGGCCTTGATAGAGGCCTTTAGTCGGTCTGGCCAAGAATCTATGGATTTACGGACTGTTTCCATGGGAAATTTAGCCACTGCTTGCTTCAAAGATTTTTTAAGTGACTCTATGTCGGCGTGTCGTTTAGAGCAGGCCATATGTCCTCTAAACCTGACCATAATTTGTAGTCCAGGGGGTTTTGATCTGGGCTAGAGGAGGGCCAGTCTTCAGCCCTTATAAAGTCCGGAACATTGGCTTCCAGCCAGGCTTGGGTAGTTCGCGCCTTGTGACCATGTGCAGAGTCTAGTTGGAAACTCCACGGTAGATTTTTAAAAAGTGTATTGCTAAGGGGTTGTACAACACCATATAAGACGGTCTCTTGATACACTTTGGCAGAAGTTTTAACCCCCTTTTCACAAAAACTAAGCTTTGTGACGCCGTGATAGGATACTCCCCACCAAACCATGACTGACGCAGGATGATGACCACGCTGAGTGAAACAGGGTCAATGTCATCCACGTGCCTAAAACAAAATAAAAATAAATATTTATAAGTATAATGTCCAAAAGTTAAAATATAAAAATTCTAAAAAACCGATCAAGTTCGAGTCGGACTCGCGCACGGAAGCTGTCGTTCAAGCTTGTTGATATGTATGTACATAATTATATAACAACTACATTATAAATAAATGAGCTTTCAAATGACACCTCAAACAACTGATTTGATGAGATAGAACTCGAGATATAAGCAATAATCTACAACGGTCGGCGGCCATCTTTGTGACGTATATACATAGCTTCGCCTGTCCCCGCTATCGCTTCTTAAAACCGGCAGTTTCGAATTTCAAAGGCAACGACGAACACATCCATACCAGTCGTAGGTTTATAAAAGCCGTACTTACAAGATTTACCGAAATGCTCGATTTTCGCTAATCGTTAAAAACGAATATACAACTTTACGAGTTTTCTTCAAAACAGCCAAAATCACGTTGCAGTACTAATTAGGCCTAGATGTGTTCAAATCATACGGCTATAACTCAAACTCTACCAAACACTCGTGTAGTACAGATTGTTCAGTCAAAAATGAAAGTATGAATGACGTCCCCTATCTCACCTAACACCCTATATAATTTACATACATACAGTACAGTCAAAACTTAGCGAAGATCCGCCACCTTGCATGTTACAAAAAGAAGGTAGGTACTTACGTTTCGTCAATTGCAATGTCATCAGAGTTTATTACATTCTCTTGAAGTACTCTTCTGCAAAAAAAAAACGAAGATAAGTATTCATGTAGGTAAGTATAACTACGTAAATATCACTACTAGATATACCACTAGGCTATTTACTCGTTGTGCCGTTTAGATTGCTCAGTAAAAATGAAAGTATGAACGTCGTCCCGTATCTTACCTAACATCCTGTATAGTTAAAACTTAGCGAAGATCCGCCGCCCTGCATGTTACAAAAGGTAGGTAGGTACTTACGTTTCGTCAATTCCAATGTCATCGGAGTTTATTACATTTAGTTGTAGTACTCTTCTGAAAAAAAAAACAAAACTGTAAGATAGGTATTCGTGTAAGTAGGTATAACTATATAAATATAAATATCACTGGTATGCCACTAGGTCGGGTATTTACTCGTTGTGCAGTTCAGATTGCTCAGTAAAAATGAAAGTATGAACGTCGTCCCGTATCTCACCTAACATCCTACATACCTATACATATAGTCAAAACTTAGCGAAGATCCGCAGCCCTGCATGTTACAAAAGGTAGGTAGGTACTTACGTTTCGTCAATTCCAAAGTCATTGGAGTTTGTTACGTAGTAGTCTTCTGCAAAAAAAAACTGTAACTGTAGGTAGGTATAACTACATAAATATCACTAGTAGGTATACCACGAGGCCGGGTATTTACATCGTGAATACACGTAACGAGACAAAAAAGTATCTAGGATGATGAGTATGATATTTGAAAACACTAAAACGAATATAAGTAGGTACTAATAGATTTGTTGATACATCATCTGACTACAAAAAGCAATGCAAGAAATGTCGATTCTAGTAAATAAAAACAATGATTACCAATTTAATCTAGTAGAAGTTTATCTACTTACCGACGTTTGCTCCTTGACTCGTACGATTTTCTAAAAGCCAGACTTGAGCATTTTTTTCGTTTATTATGTTTGTTACCCATTATGGCAAAACTAAATGCTTGGTTGGTGTTGGTGTGTGCCGCACTGCGGAGATCACAAAAATTTGGCACACGTCCGGCGTCGACGGGGTCTGCGGGCGGACTGGCGGTCACGCAAACGTGCCTTTTTACCATGAATTCGTGATAAAAAAATCATATAAAATTACCATGTTAACTTTTTAACATTTTTAATTATGATTCCATTTTTTTATTGCATTGTAATTCGTAAAAAAAATAAAAAAGCAATATGATTTGTAAAAATTAAGTCGCAAATCGTGTTTAAAATATCAAATAGAGGTGACTTTGGATTTTTTTTCTATCGAGTGAAGTTATTCATTACATGTATCAGATTTATGATTCCACTTAAAAACATGCTCAAGAATAACATATTTTTTTTTACACAGTAAAAACCATGGTTTATCTTAGAGGAAAGTTGATTCTTGCTAGACGATTTCTGGCCAGGCTCGCCTTAAACCCATAAAAATAGGGAAACATAATTATATTGTAAAACAAATAAAAGATGAAACCTACAATCAGTATGTGTCGACTCATAATTTAAATAAATTGCATTATTAAGTTTAATGCTATTATGTAGGCTAAACATTAAAATATTAATTTTGTAGATCTAAAAGTATGGTTGTCTTGTACCTATTCATGCACTTTTCACCCATTTAAAAATAATTAAGTCAAAAGAAGGATTTAATAAAAGCTTTTGTTGAGGGTAAAACTATCTAATTAAATTATTAACATACCTATTAATTTCTTAACACTGCTAGGCATTTTAGTGACCTCTTTGAAATTCGTTTTTTATTCAGTATACACAGGTAGAACACTTTTAAACAAACTGGCAACTCTTTTAACGTGGCGTACAAATCTCAACAAAATATTTACTAATCATAATACCTATATATATTTAATGCGTAGGATTGTAGAAGTATGCAGTGTGCTTTGATGGTAGGTAAGTGTTTTAGGAGTTTATAAACATCCTTAGTGGTTTCGGCACGTTTTTATAGTGTAAATAACTATTTTTGTTAACCAAAATACGCCTTTTAGCCGCTAGCGACTGCATTAACTAACAGTCGGTGTTATATAAGCCGTCATAGACTCGATCTAGACATGTCTAAGATCAAAGCATCAACTATTTAACTCACTCTCGACGTCTCAACTCACGCCGGCGCCGTGAACGGCGAGGTCGGTTCCCTGCAACCTGGCGCGCGACATGATGTGCGGCGACGTCTCCCACAGAGGCGGGCGAGGGGCGCGTGGCAGCGAGCGCGCGGTGCAGCGCGGGCGCGGGCGGCTGCTGGGCGGACGCCGCCGGCGAAGCCTTCCTCTCGCTCGAGCTCAGCGTTTTCGCGCCGCGAATCGCCTGCACCACGGTTTGGCTCAACGCAGCCTCCCAGGTAAAATACGCAGCTTATTTTCCGCGCCACTGGTAACACCCGTCGTTCACGATAGTGACTTTCTTTTAAGGAGACCCAATCGGAGTACACTGGAGTGAGGACGCCAGTGCTTCGCATATTCAACGAGGACGGTGCACATATAACGTGAGTGCCCGAATTTTTAGGTGTGAGAGAATACACGGAGCACTCACGGCGCGCTCCGCGTTGCAGGTTCGCGGCGGTGGCGCAAGTGCCGCTCGAGGCCGCCGACGTGGCCACGCTGGGCGTGCTGGTGACCGCGTGCGGCGCGGGCGCGGCCACCGGCGGCGCGCTGGCCGCGTGGCCGCTCCCCGCGCTGCAGCCTCCGCCCGTGCTCGCCTCCGAGCTGGGCGACTTGCGCGAGCGCGTGCGGCGGCGAGCGGCGCGTCCGCCGGCTCCCGCCGCCGACCCTCTGCCCCCCGACGAAGCGACGGTCCGTGCGCTGTGCGACCCACCCGAGGCCACGTGCGAGTTGCCGGCGCCGCCCGTCGGTTTCCTCGTTCACCCGAAGTAAGTACGGCGTCCTCTGGCCTCGGTCCGCCCCGCATACCGTAACTCTCGATGCGTGTTGTAGGGGGCACTGCGTGTGGGTGTCACTGAGCGACGGCGGCGCGTGGTGCGCGGGGCTGCCGACGTTGTGCGCACTGCGTCACCTGCTGCCCTCTGCCCCTACGCCTGCGGCCGATCCCGCTTTAATGCACTACGTGCAGTCGTCGGTCTCCGATGCGTATTTTGTGAGGTATGTTCGTGTATTTATGTATTCTCTGTATGAATAATGTAATATTGAGAGACTTCGTGCCCCAGCCCGCGCGGGTCCCGCGACGGCGGCGTGTGCGTGTGGCGCGTGCGCAGCGGCGCGGCGGCGCGCGCGCCCCCCCGCCACCCGGCGCCCGCGCTCGCGGCGCTGCTCTCCCCCGCGCCCCCCGCCGCCCCCACTGAACTGCTCGTACTAGCCGGAGAGTACCTATATGTAAGTCGCATGAGATCTCTCCTAGTCAGGTTTCGTTTTTCTTTCCCGCCCAACGAAAGTGCTTCGTGGCGTAGGTACTGGCGTACGCGGCGTAGATACTGACGTATTTTGTGCCGTAGGCAAAAACAACATATTGGAACAAAACATTACAACTTATAACATTTTAATTTCTACCTTACAATAATGTGCTGTACCTTACACAATAAGATTATCAAAGTTATTATTAAATAGCCAGATTAGTTCTCTAAAGTTTAACCGAGCAACTTATTTTTATTTGTGTCTCTGATACCATTAAAATTGCAAAAAATGTAATTTTACGCGCTCATTTTACCATCAAATATGACTTACGATTTTCAACTCTAAACGAAGCGGCTCAAGTAAACGTGTGTGTGTGTGAAATATCGGGCTGTGACGGTGCCTTAAGACTGAACATTCTCCATTGTTCCTTAGTACGTAGTCAACACGAATATACTTCACAAATTTGGAACCCCTGTTATGATAAATATATAAAAGGAAGGAGAATAATAATTCAAATCACACTTTAAAACTACATTAATGAAAAGAGGATATTATAAGGGTAAACAATTATTTAGAAGAGAAAGATGTCTGGAACCTTCCACTTCCGCCGAGTAGCCACTAGTACATAGATATTACCTAGTTGTAAGCTAAAATTTGTGAGATAGAAATTTATTATTTTTGAAAAAATAATGCCCCTCAATCTCTTGCCTGTTCTTCTGACCATTTTCCGAACAAGGTGGTCGAGTCTATTAAGAGTCTGGCGACCACTTTAGACTAACTTCGCATTGGCTTAAGGTTTTCTATAGCCATTTCATCTAGAAGAAGACTACGAGCGAAGAGAGCAAGTAACGAGCCTCTAAAGTTACCTGCAGAGTGACAAAGTTCAATTTCAATTTTTTTTTTTACTTTATAGTGACTGCGAGCGGCGGCTACAACACTCACAACACTCTTGCACTCCTTCCTGTAATCATTCTTAAATAACTAAAAATTTCCCTTGTATTGTGGATTCATTTAAAAGCTAATGATATAGACAACCTCCCTATGTAAAGGGCTTTCTGATTTGCTTTGTCTATCTATTGAATAAATCAGTCAAAAGTGACCCCTTACAAATGCGGATATTTTTCATAGCTCTATTTTCTATTGAGGACGTTTTTAAAAAAAAAAACAAGAACATAGTGGCGGAGATATAGTTCATAAATTTCATCATAATCTGACTAATGGTTTCCAAGAAATTTGACAAGCGCGTTTGTATGGAATTTTCAGAGCGTTGCGGGACTCTTAAAAAACTTTCGACGTTCTTACGTTTCGTATCTTTGATACCCAATTGAATAAAAACATTTTGACTTTGACTTTAATACAAACATCCTTGAAAGGGCCCAAAAGAAATTCCTACGTTTTATAAATTTCAAAGCTAAGAGATTTTTTTTTCACCTTGTGAAAATCATTATCATTATATAATATTATCATTATGTACTTATACCCACTTAATGTTCATGTTAATGTTAATGTTTGAACAATTCTTTTATTATATAGTTTTCTTTATTTTCGAAAATTGATCGAAAATAATTTTTACATTTAAGAGTTTACAAGAGTAATTAATTTAACTCTTGTAAAAAATCTTCGGACGAGGGCGTTGACATCTGCGACTCAGTTTTACACTTCTGCAGGTGCCATAGATACTCAGCTTTGTTATTACCTTGTGTTATTGTTACAAAATTAAACTTATTCTATTCTAATCTATTTTGCTCTTTGGTGAGGAGCCAATTGGAGTACGCGTCTCAAGTTTGGAACCCGCATTATGAAGTGTATATTGACAAAATCACTGAAATTAGAGAGAGAAAAAGGAAATACAGCTATACTCAAATATGATAAACTGATTGTTTCAAATTACCAAAATAAAAGAAAACTCCCGTCATCACCAGACAACGTCATGCTAACTAATACGGACAAGCACGCTCAAGCTAGTAAAAAAAACAAGACGCAACAGTCTGGAAAAATGGTCACTAGGTCAAACAGTATTTCAGATGGACCTATAAAACCTAGCATGCTTAACTTCTTGGTCAACAAAAATGTAACCAAAACTAATAACAACCTAGAAAGTAAAAATGAGAACATATAGCAATTACGCCGTTCCTACCACACAAACGCCACAATCGAACAAAATAACAAACAAAAACATATAAAAAAAAATCTTCCAATCCGGTTGGTCACCGTGGAAGAATATGACCAAAACCCTCCACTGAATATACAAACAGAGAAAAACAAAACCCTACATAAGCAAAAACATCAACTAAGGATTGCAACATACAACGTCCGAACTCTTTCATCATATGATCGCTTGCTTGAGCTTGAAGAGGCTATAAGAAATATAAAATATGATATAATTGGAATATCAGAAATGAGAAGACATGGAAACAAAATAGAAGAATACGAAAACTTTATAATATGTTACATAGGACAAACTCCCGGCAAATATGGGGTCGGTTTCTTAATAAATAAGTCCTTAAAAAACAACATAATAAGCTTCAATGGATTAACAGAACGAGTCGCAACACTAAATATAAATATACAAAGTCATAAGATATCTCTCATACAAGTTTATGCGCCAACGGAAACAGCAAGCGATATTGATATTGAAGAAATCTCTAATACAATCGAGAAAGCCCTGGATACAGCACACAAAACCACAATACTAATGGGAGACTTTAACGCCAAGATAGGAATTCCGAAAGCGGAAGAATATATTATTACTAAAAAGCACGGATACGGCGAAAGAAACGAAAGAGGCCAGAGACTGGTAGACTTTGCACTCCAACATAAACTAACGATAATTAACACATGCTTTAAAAAAAAACAAAATCGAAGATGGACCTGGCGATCCCCTAACGGACAATACAAAAACGAAATTGATTTTATCTTGTCAAACCAACCAGAAATATTCCAAAACATCGAGACGTTGAACCTGAACTACCATTCAGACCATAGATTAATCAGATCAACAATAACACTAACCAAACATAAAATATCAAGAGCCAAATTTACAAATAGTCAAATCAGTCAACTTAAGAGCGAAGACGAAGTAAACAATTACAATGAAAGCCTAATGTCACTGCTATCTGCAAGTCCAACTTCCAGTGAAAACACCTCGATACAATGTTGCTACGACAGGATAGAAAAGGCCATCACTTATAGTTTAAAACAAGCCCACCCAAAAAAAGAAGAAAATAAACAACACAAAATACTATCGGCAAGTACAGTCAGATTATTAAAGAGAAGAAAGGAGTTACAGAGAACTAAAAACAAATCACGTAGCGAGAAAAATGAACTGACTGCACTTTATAAAGTAGTCAACAAATATATAAACGCAGATTACGCAAAATATAGACAAGACACAATAAAAGAACATCTACAAAGCACTGGAAGTACAAAGAAGGCCTATAAGAAACTCAGAACGAATACAACATGGATAGAAGGACTGAGAAAAAAAGATACAGAACAGTGCACTAGAAGAGATATCATTACTAATGCAACAGAATTTTACAGAAATCTATACAGCAAGAGAGACACATCAACCATAAATTTCGACAAAAAAACAGATGACACACAAGAAACGAACTTCAAATCAATAGACGCAGTAGAAATAATAGATGCAATAAAGAAATTGAAGCTAGAAAAAAGCCCTGGTTCAGATAAAATTACGAACGAAGCACTGAAAAAAGCACACATAACTTTAGCTGCACCATTAGCTGAACTATTTAACATGATTCTGCAAAAATCTGAAACACCGTCCCAATGGTCCGAATCCAACATCATATTAATATATAAAAAAGGAGACCCGAAGGACATTGGAAACTATCGACCAATTAGCTTGCTACCGAGTCTATACAAATTATTTTCCGCAATTATAAATACAAGGATTAGTGATACATTGGAAAAAAAACAACCGGTGGAACAAGCAGGCTTCAGAAAAGGGTTTTCAACTATTGACCATATCCACACACTCGAATTAATTATGGAAAAGTACCAGGAAAACAGAAGAACACTTTATATAGCATTCATCGACTACCAGAAAGCTTTTGATACGGTAAGACATACAAGTATCTGGGAAAGCCTCAAGGAACAAGGAGTGGAGGAAATATATATAAAAATCATCAAATCCATATATAACAACAATAAGGGTAAAATCAAGCTAGAAACCATAGGCCCAAGTTTTCCAATAGAAAGGGGAGTTAGACAAGGCGATCCACTGTCTCCAATAATATTCATAGCTGTCCTCGAGACGATCATAAATAAGCTAGACTGGAGCAAACGAGGACTATACATAAAAGGCACCTACCTAAGCCATCTGAGATTCGCTGATGACTTAGCACTAATATCAGAGTCATTCTCCCAACTACAGCTCATGGCAGAAAACCTACATCTAGCTAGTGTAAAGGTGGGACTAGAAATGAATATTACAAAGACGAAATTAATGACAAACAGCTTAAAAAGACCAATAATAATCAATAGCAAACCATTGGAATACGTTGAGGAATATGTCTATCTGGGTAAAACTATTAGTTTCGACAGGAAAAATAAGAACATAGAAATAGATAAAAGAATCCAATTAACATGGAACAAATACTGGAGTCTCAAGGACATTTTTAAAAGTAATATGCCACAAGCTATTAAAACAAAAGTCATGATTTCGAGCCTCTTCCCATGTTTGACATATGGTTGCCAAACGTGGAAATTCACTGCTGAAACAAGAAAAAAGATCAGCGTCTGTCAGAGAGGGCTAGAACGAAGTATGCTAAAGATAAGGAAACTGGATAAAATACGACATACTAAAATAAGAAAAATAACTAAAGCAACGAACGCTCTGAGTTACGCACAAAAAATGAAATGGAATTGGGCAGGACATGTTGCGCGGCTAACTGATCTTAGATGGACCAAAAAAGTAACATTCTGGAACGGCCCAATAGGCAAAAGAACTAGAGGTAGACCTATTACAAGATGGGAAGATGATATTAAAACAATAGCTGGTCCAAACTGGAGACAAGTAGCTCAAGACAGAGTCAAATGGGCTTCACTGGAGGAGGCCTTTACCCATTCTGGGGTTCCGGTGAATTAAATAAAAAATAGTTTAAGCAAAAATAAAATTAATAGTTTAGAAACAGATAAATTTATATAAAGCAAGAAATAATTAAACAGTTACATTAGAAAAAATAAACTAACACATGCATAGATTGTAAGAAAGGTAAATTCACAGGAAATAAAAAGGCTTTTTTATTTTTATTTTATTTATTATTTTATTTATTGACAAAATTGAGAAAATTCAAAGGAAATTTCTCCGTGATGTCAATTACAGGCATAAACTAAATGTTGGAGACTATAGTTCAAGCTGCAAGCACCACCATCTGCTTCCCATGTCGCTGCGAAGAGAGGTGGCTGATCTTACTTTCTTCCATAATCTCGTTGGCAACAGGTTAGACTGCAGCGACCTTCTGTCGAAAATTAATTTTCAAGTCCCGACTCGTGCTCTTACCAGGAGAAGGTACCTTATGCTCCGTGCAGAACAGTGCGTGACCAACTATAGACATAATTCATATTTTATACGTATATGTTACAACTTCAATGTTAACTATTCCGAGAACACTGACTTATTTAATACGAGACAAAATTACTTTAAAAATTACATATTTTCCAAATATTTTGTGCAATAAATATTTGTTCTATACTTTTTATAATTGTTTCTATTTTTATTTTTTTATAAATTGATATGGTACAGCTTTATGTTACAGTCCTTTACTTAGGGTTTTATGTAGGTTTTTCTACTATTTATGTTTGTATCTAGTTTATTTCCATTCTTGTTATTTCGATATTTATGTAACACTTTCTTTCATTTTATTTATCTTACTTATTAGTGAAAACTATCTAGGCTTATTTGTTTTATTTCGTTGTGTACTTTGTTTATTGTTAACAGCTGTTTGTTTTCCTATCAATAAATAAATAAATAAAATTCTTTAAAGAGACCACCAACAGCCCCGAGTGCGGGCACAGAGTGGTTATGTGGGAATCCCGCCACTGACGGCCTACCCACTAAAAACCCAAGGATGTTCTACCTCGGCGCAATATGTCGGGGCTACGGGGACGCTTTCGGACTCTTTCGCTGCCCCGCCAGCGCCAGCCCCTTTAGGCACCTCCTCGAGCGTGCGCTCTCTCCCTCTCGATGACGATATGTCGAACACCAGACACATCGTCATCATCCACCCCTCCTCGGGGACCAATTTTGCCCGTGGGCACCAGCCAGCACCCATGTCTAGCCGCCCATGGTCCCCACGCGACGGGTCAGATGAGTGGCCCTGCCGCCTGCCACTTCGGCCGCAGAGGATAGGGAGAGCGGCAACGATACACCGACACGCATTGCAGTGTCGCCCATGCGACACTGCACCCCGCCTCAGCTGTGGGTCTGCTCATACAGACCCACACCCTTCGTCGTCTTGCAAAAACTGTACGGGTTTTATACGGCTTTCAAATTGTATGCAAAGATACAATTTGCTGCTGTGTCAAACTTAACAATTTTTTTTTTTTAATTGTACTATTTTAATTTTATTATTAATTATTATTATGAGTTACGAGTTACGAGAATTACGAGTATTAATTTTTCGAAAAAAAATATTTCTGTTAAATTCCTTACTAAATAAGCTTCATATATCAAATTGTATAAGGTTTTTAGTGGATTCCATTAAATTAGGTCTGTTAAATTCGTTAGTTGAAATATCAAATTGTATAACGTTTAAAATTAGATTCAAATATCAATTTGTATAATTTTTCTAGTAAATTTCATTAAATTCATTTTTTTTAAATTTCAAAATGAAAAATAGAATAAAAAATTCGTATTCCTTGATATACTTAATGCGACGTTAAAGCGGAATTACACTAGATATTGTCCAAGTAACAAGTTAGAATGAAGCTTGTTAAGTTTGACACAGCATCCGAAACCTTTCCAAAAACCATACCGATTTGGGCTTAGAGGCATAGAGATGAAGCTTCTGGTGCAACAAACCAATGGCGGCAGCCGAAAAAGTTTGCTACCTCCAAAGATGGTACAGAGAAATTCGACAAGGAAACTGGAACGAACAATCGCTTTAGCAGCCTCCCAGTTGATGATGTAGCCTCAGAGATATTTAAAAAGGCTGCGAAGAAGGTGCAGACAAACAAAGTTCCACCTATTTTGGTTGATATTCTGGGTGACTGGAGCCACCAGAATATCAAAGGCGCTTTAGAAAAATACGAAAAAAACTTTCATTTACACATGCACAGAGGCCGCAACAGAGTCAAAGTACAACGCTATTCAGCTAAAGGCAACCAATTAGTCAAAAAAGGTCTACTGAAGGAAAATGTAGTATTTCATACATTTAAACGCAAGGATGAAAAACTTGTCTTGATTGTCTTGATTGAAAAACTTGTGAAAAAAGATTAAACGAAAATCAGTTCGGTTTCACGAAAAGTAGATCAACAACAGATGCGGGAGTTCGATTAGTTACGCATGTGATGGAAGCTTGGGAGAGTTCACAGGATGCCATCGGTGTCTTTTGTGATCTTTCCAAAGCGTTTGATTGTGTAGAACACCGCACCTTGATCCGTAAATTACACCACTACGGAATTCGTGGAATCGCTCTAGATCTTGTCGAGTCATATTTAACTGATAGACAACAAAAAGTGGGAATTAATGGCGTCACATCTTCCGGATCTTTAGTTACAATGGGAGTACCACAAGGTTCTATCTTAGGCCCGTTCTTATTTTTGGCGTATATAAATGATTTGCCGTATATGGTTAAGGACCTTACAGACATAGTTCTATTTGCTGATGATACATCTCTTATTTTTAGAACAGATAGGAAAGATAGTGAACTTGTGCATGTGAACAACGTACTGACTATTATTTCGAGATGGTTCGCTGCGAACAATTTGTTACTAAATGCAAAAAAAAACTAAGTGTTTAAAGTTTTCCATGCCTAATGTTAGATATATAGAACCAAACGTAATGCTTGAGGGCGATAAACTTAACATAGACAAGGCGACGGTGTTCCTGGGTATAAGCATTGATTCCAAACTGCAATGGGGTCCACATATTAGTGCTCTGTCTGGGAGACTTAGTTCTGCTGCTTATGCGGTTCGCAAGATTAGGCAACTGACGGATATAGCTACAGCTCGGATGGTTTACTTTGCTTACTTCCACAGCATAATGTCATATGGCATTTTGCTGTGGGGATCAGCTGCTGAAGTGGAGGCCATTTTTATTTTGCAAAAGCGAGCGGTCCGCGCTATCTACGGAATGGGTCCCCGTGAATCATTGAGAGATTTATTTAAAGAAATAAATATTTTAACTTTACCTTCTTTATATATCTTTGAAAATATTATGCACGTTCGCAAAAATCTACATAAAATTAAATTGAACAGTGACTATCACAATTATAACACTAGAAATAAGGATAGGATAGCTGTACAGAGATTTAGACTGACTAAGTCAAGAAAGTCATTTTTAGGCAACTGCGTTAGTTTTTACAATAAAATCCCGAAAAATATAACAGGGCTCACCGAGGGAAAATTCAAATCACATGTAAAAACTACATTAATGAAAAGAGGATATTATAAGGTTAAGAATTATTTAGAAGATAAAGATGTCTGGAGCCTTCCACTTCCGCCAAGTAGCCACTAATATTTATAGATATTACCTAGTTGTAAGCCAAAATTTGTGAGACTAATTTATTTATTATTTGAAAAAATAATGCCCCTCAGTTTCTTGCCTGTTCTTCTGAGTAGAGGCTTTTTATCCGAACAAGGCGGTCGAGTCTATTTAAATAACTTTGACGTTCATAAGTGTATCTTTGATACCTAAATTGAATAAAAACATTTTGACTTTGACTTTGACTTTGACTTTGTCCCAAAGGTGTCATAAAAAGACTCCCTAAATTCCTCACAGATACGATAACCACCTAGTTAGCCTCATTTGGATTTCCTGGTGTAACTGTAACCCAGCTCAAGACATTGTACACTACCGAGTGTTCTCCACTACTTGTTCAGCTACCCAGCAAATGTGACATTAGCAAATTTAAACAGATTAAGTATCACTCAAACTGTGTAGTAGACATTTAAAGATTTAAACCTAACACTAAATTAGGTACCTACTGCTTTCGTTCTGAAACCTGAAACGATCAACCGGAATGTTTCTGCGCGACATCGAAAAAACTTTCGAAACGGTTTGGCCCGTTGCTTTGTAACACAAATTGCTTGGCTTAAACATACCACTAAAGCTGAACTTAATCAAATCTTACTTAACTAATCACTTTTTTTCAAATTTACATAAATAATTCGCATTCTTCTCTTAAACGCCAGCCGGAGTACCCCAAGGTTTTATCCTTAGGCCCCTCTTTTTCATATTATGAAAACTTCTTTGGTTTATGTGTTAATACTTTTCGTCTATTTCCACTGTATAAAATAGCAGCCGTCTGTTTCCCTGTACAATAAAATAAAATAAAACAAGCATTTGCAATGTACGCAGGTATGGTGCAGCCGCAGCACAGCGCAGCCGGCGGACGAGTCGCTGCAGCCGACGCCACTCGCGCTCCGCCAGTAGCCGGCACACAGCCGGCGCGCGACCGACTTGAGCTCGGTGTCAGTCAGCGGTTGTCAGCCACCGAGGCGCACTAGAGTACCGCGCCCAACTGGATGCGGAGCGCGGCCATCCGGATGCAGGCAGAGTAGTGCTGCCACCGACCACACACACACCCCCTATGGCTGCCTTTGCGCTGCGCCCCGTCCGGAACGTCTCACCGGTGCGTGACCCTCCTCCCTCCCCTGTTCGCCAACTGGCTTCGCCACGTCGCCATTCAGTCATACACCATGTGATCGGTTGTAGATTATGCGCCGCACGAGCGTCGCCTCCTGGCGGCAGTTGTGCCGCTCGTGCGACGGACCGCAGCCCGGAGCCGAGCCCCCCTGTCGGCCTGCGCCGCAGCCCGCATGCCGCCCGCGCCCGCCCGCCCCTCTGCAGCGCGGCGCGCGCGTCGTGTGCTGCGCGCCGCCGCAGGGCGCTCGCCCGCCTTGCGCTCCACCAGCGCCCTCGCCACCGCTCACTTGCGCTGACCACACGGTAGGTAATTGACACGCCGTCGAATGTGCCACCCGCCAACGAACGATCGACACGACGCTCAGTATAATAATAATAATTTTTTATTTCAAGAAGTACATGGTAAAGATAAAAACTATCAGATACAAACATTTTTTAGAAACAATAAAATAATTTTGCCTGAACTAGGTAGTCCTGTTTGTCAGGCGATAAATACGGCAAAAACTTAACTTAATATAATCATTGCACACTCACATATTCTAATTCACTAAAATTCTAATTAATTTTAAACTATAAAATAAACTTACTGTAAATTTAAAATTAAACATACAAATTAAACACAAACAAATAACAACTTCTCTGTATCTTCGTAGGACATATTTTGGAGAGTTTCTTTAACAGTTTGCTTACGTATATGTATAGTGTTTAGTATGATTTTGTTTTCAGGGTATGTCCCGTATCTCACGGTGCATGCCGAAGCGCAAGGAGGTGGAGGGGCCGGGGCCGTGCGGCCGGGGCCAGGACCGTGTGGCGCGCCGTCTCGAGGACGCGAAAGCCTCGCGACGCACCGACTACGAGCGCGAGGCTGCCGCGCGCAGGCCCTCGCCCCCCGCACCACTCGCGCCTTACACTCTCGGCGAGGACCGCGTGTGCACGCGAGCCACCGACGGCTGCGAGTATGCGCTTCCGTGCGCGCCCGTGCCGCTGCCTCGGTGTGGAGCCGACCGCTCGCCGCCCGCGCCGAGCTGCGTAACACTCAAACACGAGGGCACCTGCCGCAATTCCGACGGACGCCGAGACCCATGCGCGCACCAACCGCGAGTTTTTATCGAGATCGATCGTAGCGCATCACAGCCTCCCGTTTCTCCTGCGCCCTCCGCCGCCCCCTCGAGCTCGCCGGCTGCGAACCCGCCGACACAGCGCAGCCTCACCTCGCGCATCATGGATGGCCTCGGCCGCGGCCGGCGCCCAGCCGGTTCGAGCGGTTGCGCCGGTGAAACCTCTCACCGGCGCCTGCACTCGTCCACCGGGAACTTTTCCCACAAAACTACTCGGGATAAGCGAGAAGCCAGCCTGAACGGAAAAGAAACCGAAGCGAGCGGACTCGCGGCTGTGCTCGCTTCGCGAGCTCGTCTCGCGGAGGCGGGGCGCGGGCGCGTGGCAGCGAGATGTTCCGTGGACGCAGGCCCGGGCGAGTCAGCCTCGCCACCGGGTGGCCGGCTCGAGCTGCCGGTGCCGAGCGGCGCCTCGCGTGTCATCGTGTGCGTGTCGTTGGTGAACGCAACGCGCCGCCTCGAACCACCGGCGTCGGCTGCGGAGTTGACGAGCGGTGGAAGTATGGACGATGGAAGTTCCTGCGTACCCGGGGCCTCCTGGCTTTCATTGAAAACAATACAAAAACGATTCGCCGCGTGTCGACGCAGCGACACGGCGGACGGCGGAGGAGTGTGTCCTGCGCCTCGAGCTCGCCAGGAGACGCCGGCGCGGGGCGCGTGCGGCTCGCCGCCCCCCGCGCCGCCGCCTCGTCCGCCCTCCGATACAGGACCGACTGCACTTCGTGCGCGCACCAAATCATCTTGCCCTTTGCCTTGTGCCAGTGACAACACATCTCGTCCCACTCCTTGTCTAGATAAAAAACCGGCTCGCCCGCAAGATAAAAAAAATAAATTTACAGCGCCGAAACTTTTTAATGAAATAATTTAAGAAAAACATAAATGGTGAATTACTTGCTCACATCCTTTACGTAGAAATTTATGTGGGTGTGGGTGTGTTTGTGGGCCGCTACAATGTTTTTTTTTTACAGAATTGAAAAGTTATTAAAAAATATTGCTTAAAAACCTTTTCTTATTATATTTTAAGTCAGCTTTCCCAAAGCTTATCATAATTTCTAATCCTTGCTTCATACTAATATTGTAACATCGAAAGTAACTCTGTCGGTTTGTCTGTCTGTTTGTAGGCTTGTCACATCTAAACGGCTGAACGGATCTTGATGAAATTTGATAGCTAGTTACAGTATTTGATAAGAAAAGTTATAAAGACATAATTATCATTTATCAAAGGTATCTTGGCAACATTTGAAGTTTCGCCCCGCGGGGACTACCGAAGCTAAAATCTTCCATCCTGCCTATATATAGCGTCACCGGCTGAATATGCCCGGATGGACATCGATGAAATTTCCAGTACTTTCACAGCATTTATTTGACTTCTTGTACAAATTTCTTGGATGCGGGTTATGGAATAGATGTTGGTCAAATGCGTACTGAGGGTGCTATAAAAAAACAATCACTTTGACAGCCTGTAGTAAAGTAGGAGACTACTAAAAGAGACGACGAAAACGCGCACGTTGCTAAGAAGAGCAGTGTAGGCGTATGCGTCCTGCCCCGTTGAAAGGTTTTCAACTAATTCTTCTGCAGAAGGAAGAGCGCACAGGCAGACTAATTAGCGACGAGTGCTTTCTCTGGCAGTATTCACATCAGCTACTCGTGGAGTTCCATCTTTAGGTCCGTAGAATATTTTAGAGGTGTGTCCGAATCTCCAGCACAGAGATGGGAGGTCGTCTTCTTGGATCAGGACTAAGTCTCAACGCTTGGATGACTAGAGTCGGTCTTCCATTTGCGGCGGTGCTGTAGCTCAGTTAAATATTCATGTTGCCATATCTTCCAGAAATGCTGTTATACTTGTTGGACTCGCTCGTAGTGTTGAAGATAATGGTTATTGCAGTCTTTCAAATCCGGCGAAGGTAGAGCGGTGAGCGCGACCAATGATAACGTTTCCGGATAAAGGGTACAGCGGATAGCTATTAAATATTGACTCCACTTGTGCAAATAAGGTTTCTTTGTACGTTAAATAAGAATTGCCCATTACGCGTTTAATATGAAATTTGGCACTTTTAATAGCACTCTCAAAAATACCTTCAGAGTGAAGAGCCTTAACGGGAGAGTAGAAAAATTTGATCCCTTGTCCAGTTGCGAAATCAGATTTAGAGCTATCATTATTTTCAAAAACGTATTTATCTCTTTAGCACCTGATACTATGTTTGTACCGTTGTCAGAAAATACTTCCATCGGACGGCTGCAGCGTGATACGAATTTGCGAAATGTCATGAAAAAGACGTGCTTCGATAAATCGGAAACCACTTCAAGATGGACGCATTTAAAACGTAGATACACAAATATCATATTTCTAGCAGCGCTTTGTCCTCTTCTAATTATAATTTGGAATGCTCCGGAAAAATCGAGACCTACATAAGCAAGTGGGAAGTGCGGCGTGACGCGCTCGGAGGGTAGATTACCCATTTTATGTTTCATGGTTTACCTTGAAGACGTCTACATTTGAAACAATTACGATAGGTACGTCGAGCTAGCATTCTACCGTTGATAGGCCACACAAATTCAATAATCGTGCCTAATAATAATTGCGGTCCAACATGTAGATAATGTTTTAATATGTAATTTTATGATAGTTCAAAAATTTTGAAATTAACGTGTCATATCAAAATTTTTGGAAAACTTTAAAAGCACACTTTTTGTAATTTGCTGCTTTTGCTTTTTCTCCGGTCCGTTTCTGACAATAGAATTTTTTCAGTATTTTTCCTGGCTTAGGTAGGTGTGCACGCGTCCCGGCATATTTTTTGAACAGAAACATAACAGAAAATAATGAGAATTTAGATCATTATTTTCTCTTTTTTTTTTGAGACCGAGTTTACCTGGTGTACCAAGTCCCCATACAAAACCAAAAGCTAAATATAAAGCTGAAAAACTAATCGATTGCGTAATGCGACACGTCACTGTAACCGGCTCGACGAACTATCTGCGATTCTGTAAGAAAAAACATACCATTTCATACATTTTGTTTAGATCAAAAGAACCTACTTTATTAAACTTGTAAAAAATTACTTATTCAACTTACAATATTTCGGACATCCTTCAGCTGACGGTGGACTGCGATACGTCACTGCGTTCGGCTTGACGGTCTCCATAACATCATAAAACATAAAACATACATGTACTGTAACCACCGTTATGTATCCAAAAGATACATAACGTTGTCACAGCACTATTCGATTGACGATAAGAATTTCTATTTCATTTAGATATAGCGAAAGTCTAATGTCTAATGTCTAAGGGGACATTAGAAATTACAGGCCTATAAGCCTACTGTCCAGTGTATATAAGCTCTTCACATCGATTATACTCAAAAGAATCGCTAGAAAAATTGACATTTCTCAGCCAGTAAAACAAGCAGGCTTCCGCTCTGGTTTTAACACAACTGACCACATACAAACTGTCGAACAACTAATAGAAAAGTATAATGAAAATAATAAATGTCTATAAATTGCCTTTATCGACTACAGCAAAGCTTTTGACAACATTAGCCATAACTCAATCCGGAATGCACTAAAATCAACAAATATAGAAGATAAATACATAAACATAATAAAATAAATATACTCAAATAGTACTAGCAGGGTTAAACTAGAAAAAAGAGGTGATCCTATCAAAATAGAAAGAGGAGTCAGACAAGGTGACCCCCCTGTCACCTAAGCTTTTTATTGCTGTGCTAGAAAATATATTTAAAAAACTGCAATGGAAAACATATGGCATTAAAATCGATGGACGTCGATTAAATCATCAAAGGTTTGTAGATGATATAGTCATATTTGCTGAAAAATCCAAACAATTAAAAGATATGCTACACACACTAGACCAAGAAAGCTCAAAAGTAGGGTTGGAAATGAATGGAAGCAAGACCAAAATAATGACTAACAGCCTTGAAATACCCATCATCATAAAAGAAAACACCATAGAATATGTTAATAACTATACCTACTTGGGGAAACAAATATCCTTCAAAAAGACTAACAATGAAGAGGAGGTGGAGAGACGAATAAATATCACATGGAAAAAGTTTTGGTCATTAAAAGAAATTCTGAAAGGAAGATACAACATGAAAATAAAAAGAACTATAATGGATACCTGTCTCCTGCCTAGTCTACTCTATGGTTGCCAAACATGGACATATACAAACAAGGTGAAACAAAGAATTAATACAACACAGAGAGCAATGGAAAGGCATCGTGAGAGATATGTATGTTACTGTAGATGAATAATTGCAGTTTACTATTTCATGTTAGAATCTTAACTACAGTTAAATAAAGATGAAAATGCCGTAAACTTAATAAGCTAGTAGAGAGAAACAAGGCATAATTATATTGTTGGTTTTAAGAAAAGGGCCATAATTCAAAATGCTTTAATAGGTAATTTTGACTAAACATTTTACACGTACAATTTTAATGTGTCCACAGTGTTGACGAACGATCTGAACGTCGATTTAGAAGTTAATTTACTAAGGCGGTCATTAACTCTACAATCAATTTATGGGTTGTAAATATAAATATGTATGAATTTGCTGATATATAAATCAAATTTCATAAAAGTAAAGATTATAAAAAAAAAAAAATCCTTCCTACTAATATTATAAACGCGAAAGTTTGTATGTACTTATAGATGTATGGATGTTTGTTACTCTTTCACGTAAAAACTACTAAATGGATCTTAATGAAACTTTACAATACATCAGAATATACTTATACATCAGAATAACACATAGGCTACAATTTATAAAGATATTGTGTGAATTGTCCAAAATATAACGAAAAGTGTCAAGTAAAGGGCGGTCGGACGCACGGTGGGTGAGGTGGGGGGAAGAAGTCGCTCACCGCTGAGCGCGCGACCCGAACGCGGGCAGACGCGTGAGGGCAGACGCTATTGACGGTTGTGTCCGTTTTGCGAATTTACAAGGCACTAGCGATTTGTTAAAAACGCATTGTACTTAAAATAATGTAGACCCAAGGTTAAATATTGGCAGGGTATTTTTTTGTGAGGAGTTTGGGGAGGAGCACGTACAAAAATATACTTCATGTTTATTATCATAGATAGGTTAGTTACCTGTCAATTACGAGTAGGTATAACGAATTTCTTCGTTTTTACTTAAATTACATTACATAGGTTTCAGGTAGGTAAGTAACTGGTCCTTTTTTGGTTGTTTTAGTTCATTTGTAATAATGTACATAAATAACATAACATATCGCGTTCATAAATAACATAACATATCATAAATAACATAACATAAATAACATATACAGTTCGCGCCGCGCCTCTGTGTCGTAAACACGCTCGCTCGCTACTGTTTCCTTGTCCGTTACGACACGTTTAACGCGGCGTGAATATATTAATATTCTATAATGTTTAAATGTCCAGTTTGTATCAACGATTTTTCTGACGGAGTTAAGTGTTCTAAATGTTTATTATCGTACTGTTTTTCATGTGCACATATTTCCGAGTCAAACTATAGGAAGCTCGGTAATGCAAGGCAAGCCGCCCTGATGTGCACAAGCTGCAAGTCTGGCCAAGTACTCTCGCCTGCGGCAGCGGCACAGCCCTGCGCACCCTCAGCTGCCACCCTAGATATCGTCCTGCAGGAGTTGCGGAACGGCATCACCGGGATCAATGTTCGTCTGGAGCAACTGCCCTCTATAGTGCAAGAATTAAAAAATGTAAAGGAAAAATTGCAACACTTCGAAGAATGTACGGAGCTTATTAAGAAGGAAGTACAGAGTAATTCTGCAAAGATAGAGGATGTGGTCCAAAGAATCGAAACTCTGGAAAAACAGCCCAATGTTTCTTCTGACTACCCCCAATTAAAAGCCGAAATTGCGAAGTTATCGAGCGAACTTACTGTAAAAGATCAAATGTTGAGGTTAAACAATATTGAAATTAAAGGAATTCCAATGAAGAAGAACGAGAACTTGTTCGAAGTGGTGCGCAAAATTGGTGATTTATTTGGCCAACCTATTGCTAAATCTGACATAAACTTTGTTACTAGGATCCGGTCTACGTCAGAACCAAAGCCGATTATTGTGGGGTTTCTCGGAAGATATCTCAAAGAGAACGTTGTAGCTATGGCCAGGGCTCGCAAGCCGGGCCTACTTGCTGAAGACTTGGGATTCACGGGAAGCGCGACCAAGATTTATGTCAATGATCACCTTACAAGAGAAAACAAACAGCTCCTGACCAAAACCAAAAAAGCGGCCTTGGATAAGAATCACAGATATGTTTGGGTTCAAAACTGCAGAATCCTTACAAGAAAAAACGACACCTCGCCGATTATAGCAGTGTATAGTGATGACGATCTCCTAAAAATCAAGTGACTTTCCCTGCTTGTTAGTTGTGTATTTACTGATTTCCCGTTTGTTAATTTGCATCCTACCTGGTATGTACTGCTAATATTCGCTATTTGTAAACCATATCAATTTATAAGAATTAAATTTACTATAAAAACCTTTGTTCTTATTATCTATTTTACTACTTTATTCATATTATTAAGTAATACACATAAATCTATTTATTTTAACATTTACTTGAGAATAACAACTATAAAACATCGTTTAATTTTATCAATTTTGTCTCGCTCAATATTATTAAATCAGTTCGTATATATATATATCATAATAATAGGTATCTTTAAGGTTGGTCACGCATACTATTGCCTGTCCGAGTGGAATATATTTGCAACTTTATTTATTCCTACCTACATGTACTTTTTGCACGGTCAGGTGTTACTGTCTCCGTTCTCGCTGTATACCGATACTTGTCGTGTTGCACTGGCGTTGTTCTATGATGCTAGCTTCATTTTTTATCAAGATATTAACCACAAACACCGTGTATTCGTAATGGCTTATATTATTAAACCATATAGCAATTTTCACAAAATAAAAACTATGTTTACTCTCAGTTTCGATGTACTGTCTTTGAGCCGCAAACACCTAACATCACCAAATGTAAACAAACTATTTTCGACTGAAATGGCGCGTTCCGGTCAAATATTATTTTGGCCGGGCCGTGTATCATGACTTTCAATATTTATTACCAAAATGTTAGGGGTTTGCGAACAAAGACATTACTATTTAAAAGAAATGTTCAGCTATGTAATTATGACATAATAGTTCTAACTGAAACGTGGTTACTTGATGGAATTAAAAATGAGGAGCTTTTTAGCGACAAGTATACGGTGTGGCGGCGGGATCGAGACTATGCGAGTGTAGCGCAGTCGCGCGGAGGAGGAGTCCTTATCGCGACTCGGCGGGATCTAGCGGCGGGCGCGCGCCCGGAGTGGCATTCCACGGCTGAAGATATCTGGCTTTCTATAAAGTTTGATGCACGCATGGGTCATCCGCCTATTACGTTACATATTGGCTGCATTTATCTATGTCAACAAAACAACGGGTTACCTTTTTCTTCGCAGCTATCAAATTTCACGGACAAAGTACAATCAATATGTACTAATAATCCGCTCGATAAAATATTTTTAGCGGGTGATTTCAATATGAGTGAAATTTCTTGGTCTATGTCTGGTGACAGTTCTTACCTCTCTCCGTTATTTACTAGTTCTAATGTCAATCATAACATGGTTCAGGATTTAATGAACTTATGTGACCTAAACCAGTTTAATAACGTTAGGAACCACCTGGGCGGACTACTTGACTTAATTTTCTCCAATGGTGATTTAACGGTTTCCCACTGTACAGAGCTTCTAGTGGATGAAGACTCTTATCACCCAGCTCTTGTCTGCTTGCCAAATTTTATTGATTTACCTACTCTGAAAGTTATTCCTAGACTAAAATACCAATACTCAAAGGGTGATTATCCAGCCATATGTGAGGAACTTGATGATTGTGATTGGAAATCTTTATTATCTTGTAGATCAATAGATGAGGCAGTTGAGTTGTTTAACAAATTACTACTTAGCTTACGTGATAAATATGTTCCTTACAAGCGTGTGCACCCTAGCCAGTACCCTGTTTGGTATTCTCCTGCGCTGAAAAAAATATTAAAAGAAAAAAACAAGTTACACAGGAAATATAAAGTATATTTCAATAAATATGATAATCAGGCTTTTAGTGTCTTACGTCAGCGCGCCAAAAGAATCGAAATTGAATGCTACAATAACTATATACTGAATACTGAAAATTCCATTAAAAAGAATCCTAAAGCTTTTTGGTCTTATGTGCAAGTTAACAAGCTACATAATTCCTACCCATCCTCTATGACATACAACAATAACAGCTTATCATCAGGCGAAGATATATGCAATGCTTTTGCTGAGTTCTTCAACTCTACCTATCTATCGCATACCGGAGTGCCAAATCCCAGTGCAAGTGACCTTCCCACTCTTTCATCGCCGATAGCCGATATTCACTCTGTAGAGATTTTAAATGACGAAGTATGTAAAATTTTAAAATCTCTTGATTGTAACAAATCTGCAGGGCCTGACGGTTTGCATCCTCTGTTGATATCGAAATGTGCTAGTAGCTTGACCCTCCCGATTTGTTTTTTGTTTAGGCGTTCTATCGCTGAAGGGGTCATGCCCAAAATTTGGAAATCTGCAATAGTTACTCCTATTCATAAAAAAGGCCCTAGACGTGAGGTTAGCAATTATAGACCTATCTCCAAACTGTGTATTTTTGCGAAGGTATTTGAAAAACTGGTTCATAAGCAGTTATATGATGCTCTCAAGCACACTTTTCTTCCACAGCAACACGGGTTTTTGAGAGGTAGATCCACAGTTACTAATCTCTTAGCATTTACCGACGACCTAGTTGGAGGAATGGAATCTGGAGGGCAAGTCGATGCAATCTATACTGACTATAGTAAAGCGTTTGACAGGATTGATCACGTGATATTACTTCGTAAGTTACAAGCAGCCGGTATTCGTGGAGATCTTCTTCGGTGGTTTGGTTCATATGTAGATAGTCGGTGTCAAACAGTAGTTCTTAATGGCTTCTCTTCTCACTCCCCACTCTCCAATATTCCGTCTGGTGTTCCTCAAGGGTCCATTTTAGGGCCTCTGCTATTTATTTTGTTTATTAACGATATTAGTAACTGTTTTTTATACTCAAAGATTCTACTATTTGCAGATGATATGAAAGTTTACAAATCAATTAACTCGTATTCAGACTGTCTACTGTTACAACAGGATCTTGATCGTTTGCAAAAATACTGTTTTACTAACAAACTAGATCTGAATGTATCTAAATGCAACTGTATCACTTTTAGCAGATCCCGTAAACTTTTATTTTATGATTACAAGTTGAATCAGCAATCGCTCCAGCGTACCGACCAAGTCAGAGATCTTGGAGTCATTTTGGACTCTAAACTACTTTTAGACAAGCACGTTGAAAGCATTACTTGCAAAGCGATGAAGACTCTGGGTTTTATCTTCCGCATTACCAAAGAGTTTAAATCAGTTAAGACTCTTAAAATTCTATTTTGCTCTTTGGTGAGGAGCCAATTGGAGTACGCGTCTCAAGTTTGGAACCCGCGTTATGAAGTGTATATTGACAAAATTGAGAAAATTCAAAGGAAATTTCTCCGTTATGTCAATTACAGGCATAAACTAAATGTTGGAGACTATAGTTCAAGCTGCAAGCACCACCATCTGCTTCCCATGTCGCTGCGAAGAGAGGTGGCTGATCTTACTTTCTTCCATAATCTCGTTGGCAACAGGTTAGACTGCAGCGACCTTCTGTCGAAAATTAATTTTCAAGTCCCGACTCGTGCTCTTACCAGGAGAAGGTACCTTATGCTCCGTGCAGAACAGTGCGTGACCAACTATAGACATAATTCATATTTTATCCGTATATGTTACAATTTTAATGTTAACTATTCCGAGAACACTGACTTATTTAATACGAGACAAAATTACTTTAAAAATTATATAGTTTCCAAATATTTTGTGCCATAAATATTTGTTCTATACTTTTTATAATTGTTTCTATTATTATTATTATTTTTTTTTTTTTTTTTTATAAATTGATATGGTCCAAGTCTTTGTTACAGACCTTTACTTAGGGTTTTATGTAGGTTTTTCTACTATTTATGTTTGTATCTAGTCTATTTCCATTCTTGTTATTTCGATATTTATGTAACACTTTCTTTAAATTTATTTATCTTACTTATTAGTGAAAACTATCTAGGCTTATTTGTTTTATTTCTTTGTGTACTTTGTTTATTGTTAACAGCTGTTTGTTTTCCTAACAATAAATAAATAAATAAATAAATAAATAAATATCGTCACGACTTTCCCCCGAGGGGCTGGCAGAGGTGTACAACACTCACACTTCGCCGGACGATATTCAGTCCCAAATGTGACAGGGGCCGAGCCTGTCGTCATACACCGGGCTCCAGTCATGTAGCAGATGACATAATAACATAACAGCAATAATAATGTAAAATATTACTAATATTATAAACGCGAAAGTTTGTTTGTATGGATAGATGGATGTTTGTTACTCTTTCACGTAAATACTGAATGGATTTTAATGAAACTTTACAATAATATAGCTTATACATCAGAATATGGTAACACATAGGTATTGACAATTCACACATAAAAATATTGTGTGAATTGTCCAAAATATGACGATTAGTGTCAAGTAAGTAGGAAAAAATCTACCATCTGCGAGCTATTCTGGCGTGCGCTGGAAAAACCGCTAGAGTTACACGTGTGTAATATATGATGGAAATGTTCATCTTAAATAGTCCTACAAAAAAGTCCGCTGCGGTATATATCTATATCTTATGTGTAAGCCATTATAGCCAAAATAGTGCACCATCACACTAATATTAAAAAGGAGAAAGTTTGTGATCTTTGTTATTTCTTCACGCTCAAACTGCTGGACCAATTTTGACAAAATTCAGTATAGAAGTAGCTGACACCCTTGATTAGAACATAGGCTACTTTTTATCCCGGAAAATTTAACTGTTCGTGGGATAAAAAAATGCGTCTAAAACGATTAAACCACTATAGATTTACACGTTTTGGACGCATTTTTGTTTTTTTTTACACATTTTTTGATCCCTTAAAAATATAGTGTTCCCATGGGATGAGCAAGGAATTTTAAAAAAAGTATTACTCTTAAACGATTTTTTAAAGTAGATTTAATTAGACGTTTTGAACGCACTTTTTTAAAAATAGGTACCTACAATTTCTTATTATTTCCTAAAAATATAGTGTTCCCGCGGGATGAGCATGGAAACACATTAATACTATAAAGGCGAAAGTTTGTGAGTGTGTGTGTGTGTTACTTCTTCACGCTCAAACGGCTGGATCAATTTTAATGAAACTTAGTGTGGAAATAGCTGACATCCTGGATTAGTACATAGGTTATTTTTTATCCCGTAAAAATGTAGTGTTCCCGTGGCATCCCACGGGATCATCAGCTCTTCAGCAAGAAATCTAAATATATTAATTTGTTACTCTTTCAAACCCGATATAATATTATAAATGCGAAAGTTTGGATGGGTATTTGTTTTTCAATCACGCCTTAAGTTAGGTTAGGTTAGGTTAGGTTAGGTTAGGTTAGGTTAGGTTAGGTTAGGTTAGGTTCCCCCCCGAATGAGTTCCCGCCTTGCCGTGGCGGGGGGGCTCAGCGGTCGCAACAGTTGCGGCGGCCGCTGCCAAGAGGAACTCGAGGTGGAGGCTCGACCGGCGCCCTGGACATTCCGGGAAGCGGCGGTGCGAGCCCAGGCGGCCTTGATTGGCCGCGGGACCCGGTCGGCGTCTCGGCCGTATGCCGAGTAGCGGCGACGCGGGTTGGGGCTCGCTTTTTGGGAAGCAGCCCAGGGGAGCTCTCGCTCGCGCTTCTCCTCGGAGAAGCGCTAGCGATGAGCTCGAGGGGCCTTCTCCGCGCGTGCCAGAGCTTTTATCTGGAGCGCGCGTAGAAGGCGGTCCGGGATCTCGGGTATACCTCTCTTCGGAGAGGCTCTTGCTTGAGAGGCCTGGACGATGGGGGCCGTCCTCGGACGGATGGGAGGGACACCCGGTGTGTGCTTACCCCACCACCGGGTGCGGAGTAGCATATCGTAACCCCGTTAGCCATAATGGCGCGGGACCGAGGGCCTTGGCTTAGCCGCCCGGGCCGCGAGGAAGAAAACCTCTATAAAAAAAATCACCCCGAAGGTCAAGCGGCGGAGCAGCGCGAGGACCTGCATGGCCACCGGGAAGGTTGGTCGCAACTGCTACCCCCCGCGGGGGCCCAGCCGAAGCCCTGCGCGGGTTAAACCCTAGGCTTACCTCGGTACAGGGGGCACTGCCGGGGTGGACATGATACTTCCGCCATACTCGTGGGAATCGTATGGACAGTTTACTTAATAAAACTTCGTCGATTCAGAAAGGGAGGGGGCAAGGCCCCGAGGTGGATCTGAGCGAGGAGTCTGACTCCTCGCTCAGAAGTATGAAGTCGGTGATTGGATCGCCAGCTAGATCGCTGGACGGCAGTCTCCGACGAAAGCGGGAAAGATCTCGCGAGGGTGTCAACGATGCCAATCGCGGCATCGGTTCTGGTAGTGAGGAGGACGCCCCAGCTGTTAAGTTAGTCGCAGCACGGCGAGGCAGAGGCCGGCCGCCTACAACAGGCGAATACGTCGGTCTCGCCAAGGCCAAGGCGGCTCTTGTAGCGGCCGAGAGGCAAGAAATGGAGGTGAGAGCAGAGCGGGAAGTTGAGCAATTGACGGCGACTCTACGGTCCCAATCTCAGAAAGGAACGCGCCTCTCCGAATCTTCGGCAGGTGAGGAAGATGAGTCGAGTTACGACCTCAGCAAGAAGGTGCTGGACTGCGTGGCCACGATCAACAACGTGGCCGCTAAGTCCAGCAACCTCAAAGGCACTTTCCAACGTGCGCTGAAGGTAGCTGCGGCCACAATTAAGGATGTTGTCGAAGACCTACAAAAAAGGTCTTCAAGTGAGAAGACGAAGGTGCTTCAGGCTGCTAATGTGCGTCTTCGCGGTGAAGTTGCAGAACTCCGTAAGGAGATGGCAGAGCTCCGCACAGAAATGGCGAAGGCGCGAGCTTCTCCGCCTCAGCAGGTCTCGGGACGTAACGAGCCTCGTCTCGTGGAGGATTTAGAGCAGGCCATACTGCGCCAGGTGGGGGGCATGCTCACTGCGCGGTTCGAGGCGCTGGAGGAGCGCCTTCTACCAGAGAGGCGCATTCGCCCCCCTCTGGCTGCAGATCGCAGGAACGCCGCGGGGCTAAAGACTGACATCTCTAAGTCCGCGAACGAGGCGCTAGCAGCAAGGCCACCTTGCCTGTCCGCGGACTCGCACGCGATGGAGATCTCTGCTCAGACTCCTAAACCCCAAAAAAGAAAGGGGAAAGGGAAGAAGGGCTCAAATATTGTGCAAAGCAAAGCTGTGCCGGCATCGAAAGCTCTGGAACCGCTGGAGCCAACTCCGGGTCCATCGGTCCCCCGTCTGGCCCCTGTTCAAGAACAATGGACTAAGGTAGTACGACGGGGAGCCAGAAAAACCACGAAGGCGACAATAGCGACAGGGAGAGGGCCTTCACCCTCAGAGAAAGCGCAGGGTTCAAAGCCATCTCGACCCTCAAAGAGAACGAAGACGCCTAAACTCCGCCCTCCCCGCACTGCAGCAGTAGTTATAACGCTGCAACCTGGGGCAGAGGAAAAGGGTCTTTCCTACGCCAAGGTGCTCTCTGTGGCCAAGGCGAAAATAGACCTTGAGGAGCTCGGACTACCGCCAATTAGCATGAGAACAGCAGCCACAGGAGCACGAGTAATTGAAGTGCCTGGTGCCGAAAAGGTCGAGAAGGCTGACCTCCTCGCCGCAAAACTTGCAGAGGTCTTCCGGGACGCGGAACAAGAAATAAGAGTATCCAGGCCGGTAACCACAGCAGACATGCGTGTGAGTGGCCTCGATGACTCAGTGACCGTCCTGGAACTTCAGGAGGCACTGTCCAAGGCAGGAGGGTGTTCACCCACTGATTTCAAGGTTGGCAACATCAAGAAGGGTCCTGGTGGGATGGGCACTGTGTTCGTCCGATGCCCAGTAACGGCTGCAAAGAAGGTAGCGGTGGGTGGCCGACTGCTGGTAGGATGGGTGGCGGCGCAGGTCAAGATACTCGAGTCCAGACCGCGTCGCTGCTTTAAGTGCCTCGCATCGGGCCACATAAGGGCTCAATGTAAATCGGAAGTTGACCGCAGTGAGGAGTGTTATCGTTGCGGTCAAGCTGGCCACAAGGCAAGCACCTGCGCCGCCGCTCCGCACTGCACTATGTGTGCAACAGCGGGAAAAGCTGCGAATCACCTATCTGGGGGCAAGGCATGCACCAAGCCCCCAACAACGCTTAGGACGAGAAGTAAGACGACTGCATCTGAGGCCATCGCCAAGTCTCAGTCGACAAACCCCGTGACGGGGCCAGATGGTATGGAGATAAATTAATTTTATGGCCCTTAATTTCCTCCAGGCCAACATTAACCACTCTCACGGGGCCCATGACCTTCTGCTGCAGACCATGGCAGAGCGGTCTGTACACGTGGGAGTGGTTGCTGAACCATACTGGGTCCCATCTAGGGCCGACTGGGTAGGAGACAGTGATGGCGTGGTGGCCATTACGACACAGTCGCCCACCCTCTCCCCGCCCCTTAGTGCAGTGGCCAAGGGTAGAGGCTATGTAGCAGTTCGGGTCGGCCAACTGTTGGTTGTGGGCGTCTATCACTCCCGCAACAGCGACAGGGCCGATCTTGAAGCTCTTCTGGAGGAGGTGACCGAAGTGGTCCGGCGGAGGCAGTCTCAATCTGTCCTTGTCCTTGGAGATCTCAATGCCAAGTCACCGGCGTGGGGATCTCCAACGACTGATCCACGGGGGTCAACAGTGATTGAGTGGCTCGTTGAATGCGGACTATGCGTTCTGAATAAGGGAAGGGAGCAAACTTGTGTCCGGCAGTCGGGGGGGTCCGTTATTGACGTGACCTTTGCCTCTCCCGACCTTGCGCGCCGAGTTCGAGACTGGAGGGTGCTGGTGGATGACGAGACGCTCTCAGACCACCGATATATTTCGTTCAGCGTCTCGTCGACCACATTGCAGCAGAGAGCCACTTTCGAATCCGGTCCGCGCTGGGTGCTGAAGCGCCTCAACTCTGAGGTCCTTTTAGAGGCGGCCATTGTACAGGCTTGGAATGCACCGTCTTCTGAGCCCACGGACGTTAATGGGGAGGCCGACAACCTGTGTGTGGCCATGGCACGTATCTGTGACGCAGCAATGCCTCGGGCGAGGGCTCCCCAGTCGAAACAGGTATATTGGTGGACGGAAGAGATCGCAGACCTCCGTCGCAGGAGTATGACCAAACGTCGGGCGTACCAAAGGTACCGCAGAAAAAGAACGCAGGAGCCGGATGAGCTAGACGCTCTGTATATGACATACAGAGAGGCAACCAAGGCACTTCGACGTGCCATTTGGGAATCCAAGGCGAGGTCGTGGCGAGAGCTGCTTGAGACGCTGGAGCGGGACCCATGGGGGCGGCCGTACAGGCTGGTTAGGCAGAAGCTACGCCCATGGGCTCCCCCTATCACCAGCACTCTGGACCTGACGGTGCTCCGGCGGGTGGTCGAAGGACTGTTTCCTGGCGCTCCGGGAAACGAATTCACTCCTCCCACGATGGCAATTGGAGCTACCGAAGAGAGTTCCCATGACACTCCCGAGGAGGTCTCGGCGGGGGAACTATTGGCAGCCGTCCTAAGAATGAGGGCCAAGAACACGGCACCGGGGCCTGATGGCATACCCGGTCGTGCTTGGGCCCTCGTTCAGGACGCTCTGGAACCCCGAACAAGGGACCTTTTTACCCGCTGCCTTCGCGAGGGGCTATTCCCGAAGCGATGGAAGAGCGGAAGGCTGGTCCTATTACGGAAGGAGGGACGTCCGGCGGATGCTCCTGCAGGATACCGGCCAATCGTACTTCTCGATGAAGCCGGGAAGCTACTGGAGCGGATCATTGCCTCTCGCCTGGTAAGGCATCTGGAGAGAGTCGGCCCCGATTTAGCGGCCACTCAGTTTGGGTTCCGGAGAGGCCGCTCAACCGTGGACGCAATCGCGTACGTGCGCGACCTCTCCGAGGAGGTCTGCTCCACGGGCGGCGTGATGATTGCAGTGTCGCTAGACATTGCAAATGCGTTTAACACGCTGCCGTGGAGCACAATCCTGGAGGGACTACGGTACCATCGAGCGCCCCAATACCTCCAACGCCTTGTTGGGGACTACCTCTCTGATAGAGAGGTAGTCTTCCCCACAATGCTGGGTGGGGAGCAGATGAAAAGGCCTATGACGAGAGGAGTTCCACAGGGGTCAGCTTTGGGCCCGTTACTGTGGAACATTGGATTTGACTACGTCCTCCGGGGCGCTACCCTGCGTGGCGTCGGCATCGTTTGTTATGCCGACGACACGCTGGTTACTGCCCGGGGGAAGGACTATCGGGAGGCGTCAGTCCTAGCAACAGCCGCGGTTGCGGTGGTGGTAGGAAAGATTCGGAGGCTGGGCCTGGAGGTGGCGCTCCACAAATCCGAAGCAATATGCTTTCACGGACCGCGACGGGCGCCACCTGCAGGGTCACACATAGTAGTGGGTGGAACCGACATCCCCGTCGGTACAACGCTCAAGTACCTCGGCGTTGTACTCGACGGCAGATGGCGGTTCACGGAACACCTCCGAATGTTGTCCCCAAAACTCCTTGGAGCGTCTGGGGCACTGGGCCGGCTGTTGCCCAATCTGGGAGGAGGCGGAGCTAACTGCCGCCACCTTTACATGGCGGTAGTACGCTCGATGGCCTTATACGGTGCTCCGATCTGGGCTGACACCCTATCAACGCAAGAGACGGCCTTGCTTCGTAGACCACAAAGGTCTATGGCAATTAGGGTTTGCAGGGGGTATAGAACCCTCTCGTACGAGGTGGCGTGCGTCCTCGCCGGGTCGTTGCCGTGGGACCTCGAGGCGAAAGTTCTGGCTCAGGTATACTGGCGCCGGGCTCGGGCGCGAGAACAAGACCTGCGCCCGCTGCCTGAAGAGGTCCTACGGTGGAGGAGAAGCGCTAGAAGAGAGGCCATGGTCACCTGGCAGGATCGTCTTCTGACGGGGCCTGTGACACAAGGCACGGGGGCCACACGCATTCTCGAGGCGGTCAAACCCGTTCTGCGAGATTGGGTGGAGCGCAGGCACGGGGAGCTTACCTTCCGGCTGACGCAGATTCTGACGGGGCACGGCTGTCTCGGCAGATATCTGCACAACGTTGCCGGAAGGGAGCCAACACCAGAATGCCATAGTTGCGGCTGTGCTGAAGAAACAGCACAGCACGTCCTGGAAACATGTCCCGGTGATAGCGGGCTACGCCAGACCCTAGTTACGATTGTGGGGAATGACCTCTCCTTGCCGACCGTCATCGGAAAGATGCTCGGTGACGAGAGGTCGTGGGACGCAGTTGCGTCCTTTTGTGAGGTCGCCATCTTGCGGCGAGAGGACGAAGAGCGAGAGCGAGAGATCGCCCCCCTCGCTCACCCAAATAGAAGAAGGCGGACACGGAGGCGAGCTAACAGGGCTAGGACTCCGTCTCCGCTAGGAGGCCCTAGGGCGTCGGATGCGGGGGTGTCCGACGCTCCCAATTAGGGATTAGGCCTCCGAGGAGATGATGCCTGGGTGTCCCTGGGCATCACTCGAGTGATATGGAGGTGCATCAGATTCTGCCCTCCGAGTATGGGTCCGGACGCGGACAGCGGCTTAGGCTGGGTCGTTTGTGAATGCGGGAAGTGGTCCTGCGACCCAGACTTTATCGGCGACGAGGGACACCGTGGGGTTTTAGTCGGTATGGGTGCCCTTCTGGCATCGAGTCCGACATACCCCGCACTGCCTCCCCCCGGGGGTGGAGCGGGAATGCGTAAGTGCATTTCCCCACGAAAAAAAAAAAAAAAAAAAAAGGTTAGGTTAGGTTAGGTTAGGTTAGGTTTTTTTTTTTTTTTTTTTTTTATTATTTAAACTACTTCTCCACAGACTCTGTGGTCCGTGATTTTTGTTACAATGGTTTCTTATATTATTAACTAATTTAAATATATTTATACAGTTGCAGTACTTAAAGAGAATAATTTAAAGATAAACTTTGAACTTAGCTGTACATTTATGCGTATGACGCAAGCAGACCAGCGACCCGCAAGCAGCACCCGATCACGAGTATGACGCATGTGCCAGCCATCGCCCTCCTCAACCATATTTGAGGGAAGAGAACGACCCGACACACGACGCCGCCGCAAGAAGGTGCCTCCGATGGTGAGCATGAGTGCTCAAGGCATACGCACAAACCTATATACAAGTATAACGCTTTTACATATTTGATTTTATACACACTATTTAACATTTTTCATAACAATTTTCTGTGGAAGCGATCACTAATAAAGTGTTTCATTAGTGATCACTTTCACATCGTCTTTCATTCGTCAACTGCCTCCTCCCGACTCAGGGCCTCCATCACCGCCTCGTTACGATCTTTTATGGCCATCTGAAGGTTGTATTCTTTGATGGCCGTCGGCGACGCAGCCGATGCTCGCCGGACGAACTTGCTGATGGCGTCGTCTTCGATGTCGTCTGCGTAGTAGACGAAGGTCCCTGTGTGCCGAGATACCGCCACGACCGCGTGTGGAACGCTCTTGTGCAGCTTCATCCTGGCCTTAGTCTTTAGTGCGATTACCGACTCGTATGTTAGTCCCTGAGCTTCATGGATGGTAAGAGTGCGTGACCCCGCACCTCCACCATAACCCTGGCTGATGAGGGTCTCCTTTTCTTCTTGCGTGTGTACCAAGAAAAGGGTGTTGGGGAGGGTACTGGGTATTTGCGCTCCCTTGAACCTTCTCTGCTCGAGGGACCTAACACGGGAAGCTGAGGAGTATATACCGGAGTATATTTCCCTCAGAGCATACGCGACGTCCATGGGGCTCCGATGAGTGCACAACAACTCCTGGCTGATGTTCGTAACCAGGTTCGGGCGATGATACCTCATTCCGAAAAGGTTTTCCCTGTCGATATAAGGTAGTTGATTGAGGTCTCCGATGAGGACAATTTCACTGGCACCAGACAGCCGTGCAACCATTACGACGGCTCCAAAATGGTTCATGAGAGCCTCGTCCACCAAGAGGCGGTTAAAGCTCTTCCTTCGGAAACCGTTTACAAGAGAAGAGGCCATGGTTCGCACTCTGGTTTTAACCAGATTTCCGATGCGGTGCGATAGCATCTCCCTCAACTCTTTTGCTGCTTCTTTTGTCGTAGTGATGATTGCGTCTTTGTCCACATCGAAGTGCCTAGTCACCCAAGTTGTCTTGCCACTTCCTGGAACCCCGTTGACCCAATGCATTTTCGGCACCGCCCAGTTCTCCCAACTTGCTTCAACGTCTGAGCTTCCTTCGATGGTTTTAGCCATCTCGAGAATCCTGTCTTCCAGCAGTATTTTGGTACACTTTGCGGTGACTACTATCGGGTCATTCGATGGTATCGCGTATTTTGGTCTTCCTATTCGCCTCGTCTCTGTCTCGTCCAGCGCCACAAAACCACTTTCTGCGTTGTAAGCAGCCATATATCGTTCTTTCATGGTTCCCTTGATGATCTGGGAAGTTATGTTGTTGTATATGGCTGCTTCCGCCTCCTCAAGCTGTTCTGCTAACAATTTGTCACTTCCTAGTCTATAGGACTGCAGGATGTTATCGCAGTTCCTAAGATTGACTTGTTTTGTAGCTATCACTGTTGCTTGGAATTCGAGGAAGGCGTTTCTCGCGTGGCCCTGTGGCCCCGATGCCGAGATGTAACGGGGCGAATCGACCTGTCCCCTGTCGGCTCTCGTCCGGGCTACTTTTGGGTTTGGAGCTGCTCTTGGGGTCTCTGCTGTTTGAGGTGATGGTACTTTAGGTGTGATTCGGAATAAGCTCTGTGCCGCCGCGCCGAATGCTGTTACAAAAGTCGCTATGTGGCCTTCCCCTCTGTCTCGGCTACCACTGGGCTGGGCTGCGGCTTTTTCCTCGGCTGCTTTTTGTTGAGCTCTCTCGGAACCAGATTGAGTGGTCGAGTTTGGAACGGGGTGTCCCCAGCTGTCTGTTGCATTGCTTTGGCCGTGTGTCGGGGCCTTGAGATAATTCAAGTTTTCACCCCTGTCTTCATACACTACAACCTCATGGTATTCTGAGGCTTTTGTGCAACCGAGCCGGTCTGCGACTTCCGCTTTCGAGTACTCAATCATCATGGCATCTACGCTAATCACACGGGGCGCGAAGTCTTCTTTACCACTCAGGTGTTCGAGCAGCGAGCTACCCTGTACGAAAGGCGACTTTGCCGCCCATTCGAACAGTGCGATCGTTTTGTTTTTCGATCGCACTATTCGAAAACGGTGGCCGTCTACCTCACACACGGGCATAGCATCGTAGGTTTTCCGCTTCATGGTGACTTTGGCGGTACTCCCATTGATCAGACACGCTAGTCCGGGTGACAAGCGAACGCGTTTTTGGTTCCAAGCAAGGCAAAAGCTTATCCCGAATCTTTCCCTGTTGCTGTCCATAAAGAGAGCCACACCGCGAATCCTGATTCCCGGCACTCCTCTTTCTGCACTATCCAAAAGTTGTTCGAAGGATACGCTCTTTGGAGAAGTTTCTCGGACGGGAATCATTTTCTGAGTGGCGTCAGTGGACGGTGAGTTTGTCGTGTGTGATGGGGATACTGGGAGTTGTACTAGGGTGGAATTTCTCTTGGCCGCAATACGGAAGGACCTCTCTGCGAAAGACAAAAAGTGTGGCCTACTATCTGGATCTGCCAAGATGTTGTGGATATCCGAGGCCACTAGCTTTCTGTCTATTTGTGTTTCGAGGTCCTGTCGAGCAGCTATGAAGCGGGGGCATTCGAGGAGCACGTGCCAGACCGTCTCGGGCTCTTCTGGGTCGCACTCGCAGCCAGGGCTGGTCTTGAGCTTGAACCTATACAAATATTCAGCTATCGCTCCGTGTCCCGTCAAAGCTTGTATCTGGAAGGGAGTCCATTTTGTTGTTCGCGATGCCCGATATGCTTTTGCGATATCGGGGAAAAACGTCTGAGTGACTCTACCGGTACTCGAGGTTTCGTACCGGTCTTGCCATTTTTGGACTGATTCCTCCCGGATCTTCCTTTTGACGTAGGACAGGGGGATCTCTCCGTAGTCTCTGGAAGTGCCAGTAAGTGCCGCCGATTTTGCGAGTTCATCAGCTCTCTCGTTACCGGCGGTGCCCACGTGAGCTCTCAACCAGAAAAGGCGGAGGGATCTCCCTTCTGCGGCTAGCATTCCAATGTTTTCCTTTATACTCTTCACCAGGGGGTGACCCGTTTTGGGATTCCGCAGCAGTTCGAGTGAGGATCGTGAGTCACTCAGAATGTTGACCTCAGGGTCCTTGCTCGCAATCACCAGTTGAGTCGCCCGGTAGAGGACATAAAGTTCCGATTGGAAGACTGTGCATTCGGAGTGTAGCTTGAATGTGGAGTGCTTCACCTCTCTTCCGTTCTCCCACCAGGTTAGGGCAGCGCCGACTTGACCCTCTATCTTGCTGCCGTCGGTGTATATTTCGGGTCCTACCAGTTGGTTACTGGTGTTTTCTAGAAGCTCGAAGTCTACAGACGTCTGGGTGGACGGGTGTGGCTGGTCCAGGTAACTGATGCATTGTTCGAGCTCCGATTCTGGTGGGAGATGTTCTTGGGAGAGGTTTTTCTTCGCTTTGTATAGGCTTGCTGCCTCCTGTATTCTCAGGTCGAGGGGGAGCAGACCTGAGAGGGCGAGTGCTGACTTGAGGGAAACAGTACGGTACGACTTGCATATTTTCTGGGCAAAACCTCTTTGGATCGCGTTGATGTGCGATTTGTTTTCTTCGAGGTCTGCCGCGTGCGCCCATGCGCTTGAAGCATACATGATGATGGGCTCCACCACTGCGACGTATATAGTTCTCGTAATTTCGCCGTTTAGGCCCCAGGTCACTTTCGCTGCGCACGCTAGCTGTTTGTAAATATCCGCCACCTTTTTACACTGGGCGTTTACGTGCGCTTTGAAATTGAGCCTACGGTCGATCAGCAGGCCAAGCAGTTTGACTTCTTCGACGAGACAAAGCTGGACGCCGGACATGACCAGGTTTGGGGGATCGTACTTCAACTTTTTGGTGAAGAGCACAGCGTTGGTCTTCTGCGCGGCAAAGTTGAGCTTGTTACGTTTTCCCCATTCCACGATCACGTCCAGAGTACTGTTGGCCTGTTGTTCGATGACGCTTGACTGACCTGTGAACACGAGAACTACATCGTCGGCGAAGGCTTGACAGTAAACTCCCTTAGCCTCTAGCAGTCGCAGCAGCGAGTCTAGGATTACGTTCCAAAAGGTCGGTCCCCCGATGGATCCTTGGACACATCCTTTGGTTGTTTCCTTCTCGTATGCTGCTCTTGCATAGTTGACCTTGATTTTCCGGTCATTTAGGTATGAGTTTACCATCTCGTAGAGGTTTGTTGGGCACCTCTTCTTCGCTAGGTTGTACTTGAGGGCGGGCCACCATGCATTGTCGAAGGCACCTTCTATATCCAGAGAGACTAGGAGTACGATGTTTTTGCTGTTTACTCCTTGTTTGATGTGCTCTATCAGGTCATAGAGGGCGTCCTCGGTTCCGCGTTGGGGCATGAAACCGTACTGTTTCTGGCTGATTTTTGGGAGGATATACCATTGGATTCGGTTCACCATTAGCTTTTCGACGATTTTTCCGGGAACGGACAGGAGACCAATGGGGCGATAGGATTTTGGGTGTGTGTAATCCGTCTTTCCGGGTTTTCGTAGGATGACCACATGCGCCGCTTTCCACTGCTTGGGGAAATATCTCAGCGACAAGCACTTGTTGGCTATTGCTAAGAAAATTTCTCGTTCGCATCGAATGGCTGCGGTGCAGATGTCGGCTGTTAGCCCGTCCATTCCAGGGGCTTTTTTCGGATTTAGTGTTCGTAACACTGACTCCAGCTCAGCTGACGTGAAAGGTGGATCATCTTCCGGTAAGTCCATTGGTGTTTCCTTGGTTCGTTCCCGCATCTCTGTATGGCACGGCTGGTCTGTACTAACAGAGTCGTCGGGATAGAAAGTCCTGGCTAGAAGTTCTGCAGATTGCTGTGGGGATAGAGTGTTGCCTTCGGTGTCTCGCAGAAGCAGGTCTTCCTGTCGTACCGAAGATTTCCTGATCACTCTGTAGATCTTATCCCACATGCTCTCTCTTTCCTGATTCGTGCAGAACTCCTTCCAGCTTTCCGTTTTAGCTTTCTCGACTTTGTCCTTGTAGTCTTGCCGGGCAATTTGATAGTGCTCGACTACGGACTGGACTCTGTCGGGGGCGGCATTCCGTATCCTTCTCTTCCTTCTGAGTACTTCCTTCTTCAGATCATCAAGCTTTTTCGTGTACCATGGGGGGATCGGATCCCCATTACGAGAGCCTGCTGGTGGTATGGTATGTTCGCAGGCTTCATGGATACTTTCGGAGTAGCTCGAGATCATCGATTCCAGCACTTCTGGGCTTTCACATTCATTCACTGACTCCGGCGATATGTTTCTTTCCTCGAGAGAAGTTTTCAGACGCGACATGAAGTCCGACCACTTTGCCTTCTTGGTGTTGTACCTGCGCGTAGTTATGGGCCTCAGACGTTCTAGGGCTTTAACCAGGCTCAGGGTGAAGGTAATTGCATTGTGGTCCGACGTCGTAAGACTTCTGTCTACCTGCCAACCCTCTATTCTCCCCAGAAGTGGCGTGCTGCATACAGTAACGTCTACTGTGCTTGTGCAGAGTTTGCCTCCTCTGACGATTTCGAAGGTTGGTGTATCGCCAGTGTTGAGAATGTGCAAGCCCATCTCGCAGAAGAACGAGTGAATGGCTTCTCCTCTGTTGTTTTCTGATGCGCTTCCCCACCAGTGAGACCAGGCGTTTGCGTCGCCAGCGACTATCAGGTCTTTTGTCGCCAGTTTTTCGCTAAACGCCTTGATTCTGTTCAGATATGGATCGACGTGTTGGTCCCCTTTCAAGTAAATAGAGATCACTCCCAGTCTCAAGCCTTCGCTGGCCAGTAAGACAGCCGCTTCCGTCTCGGTGACAAGCTGAGGGTCGTGGATAACCTCCAACTTGTCACCAAAGATAATCACAGCAGCCTTGACTGGCTTCTGCCTGTTTAGACTGCACTGAATGACGCGAGTTCCAGGGTATTGTTTCATTACGCCTTTGTTGCCTACGTAAGGTTCTTGAACAAGGGCGACCGAAACTCCCCTTTCTTTTGCGACCTTCAGGAGTTCTGTCGTTGCGTTCTGGGAGCGTTGCAGGTTCGCCTGGATGAAACGTAAACCTGCTTCTCTTGTGTTGGAGGGGACTGAGCGTGTTACTACTTCGGTGCCTTTAGCAGTATGATATCCGGGACCGCGCTATACCATCCCATTTCGCCTTTTCAGGACACTCGCTGCTGAACGCGTTGTGTGCGAGTTCCCTGCTAGAGCTATTGGGATGAGCGGCTGCGCAATTTCTACACTTCGGTGGCAGGTCTTCTTTTCTTGCCTTACATTGAGCCCAGGAGTGGGGTCTTCCGCAATGACTGCAGAGGTCATCCCTTTCCCGGCAGATTGCCTTTGTGTGGCCGAAACCCAGGCATTTGGTGCACTGCACTAAAGGTGAATGGTCTGACACCGGCCTCCTTTGGAGTCCAATGTAGACCTTGCCTGCGTCTACGAGCAATCTGTGAATGCGAGGCGAGACCTCCAACACTGGATGGCATTCGTGTGGATTGCGCGCCTTTTTTCTATACCTCACCCTGATTGTGCTCTCTTTTAGGTCCTCCTCCTGCAGCAGGTGTTTATTCTGCGCCAGGAGGTTCTCTACTATCTCCGGATCCTTGTGGTAGGACAGGACGTCTCTTATAATTATGAGTGGGTTTCCCGCTTTTGCGGTCTCCACTTTGAGAGACGAGTCTTGTTGGACACGAGTTCGCACTAAGCTCAAGTCTTCCTCTGTACCGCAGCTCAGGATGACTTTCCTGTTCCTGGCTTTTCGTACTCGGTCGACTTTAGCTCCGGTCGTCTTCGTGTCCAGCGCCACTCTTATCCTGTCAATAAGGTTCTCGGCAGTTGTAGGCTCGGCCGTGTTTAAAGTGGACACAATAAGTGTGTGGTTTGGTTTTAGCGCGGGCGGTTTTGCGGCTACCTTGGCGTACGAGGGCTTAGGTGGTCTGCTCTCATCCGCCTGTAAAATCTCTTCGCCGATGCTGGGAACTGGTGGGGGCTGATTTAATTTTTCTTGCCGCATCGTCCGGAGCTCTGATGACACGGCTTCGAGTCGCTCTGTAATGGGTTGGACGTGCTCCTCTATGTTAATTTTAACAGGGGGTGGTGCGGGGGCTACTTGTTCTTTTTTGTTTATGAGTTTAATGAGCGCTTTTTCCAGTTCTTTAAGGGAGTCCGGATATTGTGGGGGGGGAGGAGGTGGAGTCGAGAGGATTCGCCCTAATGCTTCCGCATTCGCTTGGAGGATCTCAGCGGTTCTTGTTCTGGCCAAGTCGGATTCCCTTCTGAGCTCGTCGAACTGCCTCTGAAGATTATCCACTCCAGTTTTTAGGCCAAAGCAGTCTCTCCTCAGAGGCTCTAAATCGACTTCTTGAGTAGTCGAAGGGGTTTCCTTAACCTGGCTGCTGAGACTCCTGACAGCGTCTGCGGTGTTTTTTATGAGCTGGTGTGGCTCTCTCGCCTCATAGCTCTGCCAGTCTCGGATGGCCTTCGTTTCTTTCTTTATTTCTGCCATCTCTTCTCTGGCTTGAGCTACCTCTTTGAGCAGTGTTTGTTGTAACCTAGATACTTCTTTAATGTGCGCCCTTTCCGCCGCTAGCAGCTCTGACGCGTGCCTGGTTCTTTCGCGTTCTAAGGATGTGATGTGTCTATTTCTGGAATCGGCGAGGGAAAGAATAATTTCGTAGAGCGCCTGGAGACTTTCAATTGCGGTCGATTTAATCTCCCGTTTGATATTTCCAGACGCCTCGAGAGCGTCCTTCCCTCGCTGCAGCGCGTCATTTGCAACTTTCGTTGCCAGGTCCATCTCCACCCCCGTTCGTTTCGGGCCGTGAGCAATGAGCATGCTCACTCTCTTGTTATGAACGGGGGGGGTCAGGTTTGACAACTCTGACACGCTGTCCATTTCCTCTTCATCGAGCCTTAGTGCTTTAGGCGGGGAAATTCCACACTGTTCCCAGCCCTCGACCTTATCCACCGCCGCCACAAACGCCAAGCTTGACTCGGGGACCGAAGTCGAGGGGGCAGAGCTTACGCTGGCTGTTTGTGTCGGCTGTGGGATAATGTCAAGGGACTGGGAAAGGCGAAGCTCCATCGCGGGCTGGACGGACGACGTACTGGGACCTTTGTCGCTGGGCTGCATCGGCTGGGTTGCCTCCGACCTGCTGGTTTTAGTGGTCTTCTTTAGGATTCGCCTGTGAAGCGAGGCTGCCACTGTACGGACGGAAAGTATCTTTGCTTTCGCTTTCGGGGCGGTGGTGTTGACGGTGGTGGAGGGGGCAGTTTTCCTACTGTCGGACATTTTTTTTTTTTTTTTTTTTTTTGATGAGTGGGCAATAAATCAGCTAAGTCTTAAGTACTAACTTATTCTATTCGCTGGTGGTCTGCGATCCTCTTCACGTACTGCCTGCGCGCCAGAAACCGGCTTGATGGTGGAAGCGGCTCTGAGGTGTTCTGCAGCGTGCGGAGTTGAAAACCTGCGACTCTGCCAGGGCCAGATGGGCAGATGACACGGAGACAGAAGATCCGCCGGGGCCAAGTTGTTGCTCTCCTCCCGACGATTGCAGCGACACCAAACACGGGTGGTCTGTGATGCCTGGTGCCGATTTTACGGTGCGGGGGGGTGAGGGTTGGCGAGATTGGAAATCCTTCGGGGCCAAAATGTAGCTCTGGTCCTGCTGATTCTTAGGATACCAATCACGGGGTGTCTATCTCGTCTGGGTCCGGAGATGCGCTGCGGGGGGGTGAGGTCGAACTTTGGGGGGGGGGGGGGGGGGATCAAAGGGCGTCAGTAAGGGGAGGTGGGGGCGGGGAATGAGAGGCGGAGGGGTGGGTGAGAGGTGGGGGGAGAGGGGCGGAAGGGTGAGAGGTGGGGGAGGGGGTGAGAGGTGCGGGGACTACTGGGATGAAGTGGGCGGGGTAGGAGTATGAGGTTAGGCGTTTGAGTTAGGTGTTGATGTGGGGGGGGAGGGATAATCGGAGGGAGGGGGGTGGGGATGGCGGGGGGAGGATGGTCTCTCTATCCTGGTTTCAGAGATACCAAACACGGGTAGTCTAAGACCAAGGGTATGGGAGTTCCCTCAAAGTTACCTTTTCGCTGGTGATGGTCTGCGGCGGATGCTCAGCTGGTGTCTTGCAGCCTGCAGTTCTTAATGGGCGAAGTCCTCGTGCCAGCTTCGAAGGCACCACGTTGTGATGGTGGTCGGTCGCCTCGTGCTCGATACGAGGTTAAGTATGGCCGACCGCGTGGTTACCGCGTGGTCACAGAGGTTATTAGTTAAATGTTCTGAGCCTTATAACTTCTGAGCCCTTGGGTGTATTACGACGGCAAGCACGTCATCTGATAGGGCTTGTCAAGGGCAACGCGTTGCTTACTTCAGAACTGACTTTTGACTAACCTCTGCGGCGGTATTTTTCTCCAAAGTCTGGACCTTCTGGCTCCCAAACCCGTGGGAACTGGCAGCTACAAACACTTTTTCCGGGTGAGTCGCACTTTGCTTCAACTTTTGCCACTGGTTTTTGTTGCGTAGCTCAAAAATTTCCTATTTTTAGGAATTTTTTTAACGGAGCTTATGTGTTGTGTTGCGATTTTCGGCGTGTGTGGGTTAGGTTAGGTTAGGTTAGGTTAGGTTAGGTTAGGTTAGGTTAGGTTAGGTTAGGTTAGGTTAGGTTAGGTTAGGTTAGGTTAGGTTCCCCCCCGAATGAGTTCCCGCCTTGCCGTGGCGGGGGGGCTCAGCGGTCGCAACAGTTGCGGCGGCCGCTGCCAAGAGGAACTCGAGGAGGAGGCTCGGCCGGCGCCCTGGACAGTCCGGGAAGCGGCGGTGCGAGCCGGTGGAGGGACCCGCTCGGCGTCTCGGCCATACGCCGAGTAGCGGCGATGCGGGTCGGGGTGGCCTTTTTCAAGGTAGCCCGAGGGAGCACACGCGTGTACCTTTCCCCGGAGAGGCGACGTAGATGTGCTCGGGCAGCCGGTGTGTGCTCACCCCACCACCAGATGCGGAGGAAGCAGATCGTAACCCCGTTAGCTGTAATGGCGCGGGACCGAGGGCCTTGGCTTAACCGCCCGGGCCGCGAGGAAGAAAACCTCTATAAAAAATCACCCCGAAGGTTAAGCGGCGGAACAGCGCGAGAACCTGCATGGCCACCGGGTATGGTTGGTCGCTACTGCTACCCCCCGCGGGGGCCCAGCCGAAGCCCTGCGCGGGTTACACCCTAGGCTTACCCGGGTACAGGGGGCACTGCCCGGGTGGACCACTTATATCCCCCATACTCGTGGGAACTTTTATGGATACTAATAAACATAAAACTTCTTCGGATCGGAGGGGGAGGGGGCAAGGCCCCGAGGAGGAGAGGGGTGGGGAGTCGGACTCCTCATACAGGAGTTTGAGGTCGCCATTGGTGTCGCCAGCGTCATCGCGAAGCGGCAGCCTTCGGCGGAAGCGGGAGCGATCCCGCGAGAGAGTCGCCGATGCCAGTCGTGGCATGGGCTCTGGGAGTGAGGAGGTGGACGCGCCGCTTCCGAAGGTGACCGCGGCCCGGAGAGGCAGAGGCCGACCGCCCACCACGGGCGAGTATGTCGGCCTCGCCAAGGCCAAAGCGGCCCTGGTAGCGGCTGAGCGCCAGGAAATGCAGCTGAGAGCTGAGCGAGAGGTAGCGGAGATGACGTCGACCTTGCGGTCCCAGTCATCGACTGACGCTCGGCTCTCTGAGTCCTCCGCCAGGAGTGAAGAGGAGCTAGCCTCTGATTTGACCCGGAAGGTGCTGGCGAACGTGGCTTTAATCAACGATGTGGCCACCAAGTCAGGCAACCTGAAGGGAACATTTCAGAAGGCACTGAAAGAGGCGGCTGTCGCCATAAAGGGGGCAGTGGAAGACCTGTCGAGGCGCTCCTCTACGGAGGAGACGCGTAAGCTCCAGGTCGCCAACACGCGCCTGAAAGAGGAGGTAGCCGACCTCCGAAAGGAGATGGCTGAGCTTCGGACGGAGATGGCCACAATGAGAGCCTTTGCCCCAGCGCAGGCCCCAGGGTCTCAGACCCGAGACGGGCCTCATCAGAGGGAAGACCTGGAGCAGGCCATCCTGCGGCAGGTCGGGGGCATGTTGAGTGCGCGGCTTGAGGCGCTCGAAGAGCGTCTCCTACCGGAGAAGCGCATCCGCCCTCCCCTGGCTGCTGACCGCAGGCCCGCACCGGCCCAGAAGGGTACTGTGCGTAAGTCTGCGGGAGGAGAACCGACACCGGGACCATCTGGTGTCTCTGCGGGCTCATCTGCCATGGAGCTCTCTGCCCCAGCCCCTAGACCCAGAGGGAAGGGGAAGGGCAAGAAGACCAAAGCAGCGTCGGGTAAGGCCGAGCCTACCCCAGCCGAGGCGGACCCGGTTCCGGGTACATCTGCTGCCCGTCCGACCCCTGTTCAGGAACAGTGGTCCAAAGTTGTGCGACGGGGAGCAAAGAGGGACAGGAAGACACGCGCGGCATCAGGGACGCAAGGCCCCAAGCCTGCCGGACCAACGAAGCCACCGAAGGCGGCCAAGCTCCGTCCTCCCCGCACTGCAGCGGTAATTGTTACCCTTCGAACCGGGGCGGTGGAACAAGGCCTGTCTTACGCCACGGTGTTGGCTGAGGCAAAGGCGAAGATCAACTTGCAGGAGCTCGGTCTGCCTCCTATTAGCATGCGGAAGGCAGCCACAGGAGCTCGAGTCATCGAGATCCCTGGCGCAGAAAAGTCAGCGAAGGCCGATGTCCTTGCTGCAAAGCTGAAAGAGGTGCTCCAGGGAGTGGAACAACTAGTCAGTGTCACGAGGCCGGTAACCACAGCAGACATGCGTGTGAGTGGCCTCGACGACACGGTGACAGCCCTGGAACTCAAGGAGGCACTCGCCAAGGCAGGAGACTGTCCGCTAGGCGACATCAAGACTGGCGAAATCAGGACGGGTCCCGGTGGCATGGGCACTGCGTTTGTTCGGTGCCCAGTCACGGCCGCGAAGAAAATCGCCGCGAACGGCCGTCTACTGGTGGGATGGGTGGCGGCGCAGGTCAAGATTCTCGAGTCAAGACCGCGCCGCTGCTTCAAGTGCCTCGCACCGGGCCACGTAAGGGCCCAGTGCAAAGCAGAAGTTGACCGCAGCGAAGAATGCTATCGCTGCGGTCAAATTGGGCATAAAGCCAGTGGATGTGCCGCGGCCCCGCATTGCACTAGATGTGCAACTGCGGGCAGGCCTGCGACACACCTTACTGGGGGCAAGGCATGCGCCAAGCCCCCAGCCAAGCCAAGGAAGAGAGGAGGTTCGACTGTGACTGAGGCTGCGGCCAAGTCACAGCCGACCGGCCCAAGGACGGGACAGGAGGGCATGGAGGTAACCGAATAATGGCCCTAAGTTTCCTCCAGGCCAATATAAACCACTCCCACGGGGCCCAAGACCTGCTCCTGCACACCATGGCGGAGCGGTCTATACACGTGGGAGTGGTGGCGGAACCATACCGCATCCCATTGAGGGCTGACTGGGTGGGAGACACTGAGGGTTTGGTGGCTATAACCACCCAGTCACCCATCCGTTCACCGCCTCTTGGCATTGTATCTCGAGGCAAAGGGTATGTGGCGGCTCGTGTCGGGGAGTTGCTGGTCGTGGGAGTATACCACTCCCCTAACAGCAGCAGAGCCGACCTCGAAGCCCTCTTGGGGGAGATAGGGGAGGTGATTCTCCGGACTCAGCCTCGACCCGTCCTGGTCCTCGGGGATCTCAACGCCAAGTCATTGGCGTGGGGCTCCCCGATGACCGACCCACGGGGCACGACGGTGACAGAGTGGGTCGTGGAGACCGGACTGACCATCCTGAACACAGGGACGGAGCAGACCTGTGTGCGTCGGCAAGGGGGGTCCATCGTGGATGTGACGTTTGCCACTCCCGACCTCGCGCGCCGAGTTCGAGACTGGAAGGTGCTGGTGGATGATGAGACCTTATCGGACCACCGATATATTCGGTTCAGTGTCTTGTCATCCACACCGCACGGCGAGCATGGACGCGGTCTCGAGCTCGGCCCGCGATGGGTCCTGAAACGATTGGACCCCGAAGTCCTTCTGGAGGCGGCCATTGTCCAGTCTTGGAACGCGCCGCCTTCCGAACAGACCGACGTGGATAGGGATGCCAAGCTCCTGTGTAAGGCCCTGGTACGCGTCTGCGACGCGGCCATGCCTCGCGCGAGGGCTCCTCCTTCCAGACGCCAAGCTTATTGGTGGACGGAGGAGATAGCCCAGCTCCGCCGAGTGTGCGTGGCCAAGCGTCGGGCGTACCAGAGGTACCACCGGAGGAGGAGCCAAGACCCTGATGAGCTGGATGCGCTTTATCTGGCCTACAGGGAGGCACATAAGGCCCTCCGACGCTCCATATGCGAGTCGAAGATGAGGTCCTGGCGGGAGCTCTTAGAGTTGCTGGAGCGAGATCCCTGGGGCAGGCCGTATAGGCTGGTAAGACAGCTTCTGCGCCCCTGGACTCCTCCCATTACCAGCACTCTAGAGCCAGCAGTGCTACGCCGAGTGGTAGAGGGACTGTTTCCCGACGCCCCGGGAAACGGGTTTGTTCCTCCCACAATGGCGCTCAGACCCATCGACGACGGATCCCCAGACATCCCTGAGGAAGTCTCACCCGGAGAATTGGCAGCAGCGGTCCTGAGAATGAGGGCCAAAAACACGGCGCCGGGGCCGGATGGCATACCCGGCCGTGCGTGGGCCCTCGCTCAGGACGCGTTGGAGGACCGCACGAGGGACCTGTTCACTCGCTGCCTTCGGGAAGGGCGTTTCCCGAGGCGGTGGAAGAGCGGGAAACTCGTGCTCCTTAGGAAGGAGGGACGACCGGCAGACTCACCAGCTGGATACCGGCCGATTGTTTTGCTCGACGAGGCGGGCAAGCTGTTGGAGCGGGTGATCGCTGCCCGCCTCGTCAGGCACTTAGAGAGGGTTGGCCCAGACCTGGCACCCACTCAGTTTGGGTTTCGCCGAGGCCGGTCAACGGTCGACGCGATCGCCCACGTGCGTGAAGAGTCAGAGAAGGCGTGCTCCACTGGCGGCGTGTTGATTGCGGTGTCTCTTGACATTGCAAATGCATTTAACACGCTGCCGATGAGCACGATTATGGAGGGGATGAGGTACCACGAGGTCCCTCAGTACCTACAAAGCCTTGTCGGGGACTACCTCTCTGATCGAGAGGTAGTCGTCCCGACGATGCGGGGTGTGGAGAGGTACCCAATGACACGAGGTGTCCCCCAGGGATCGGCGCTGGGTCCCCTCCTATGGGACATAGGGTATGACTGGGTCCTCCGGGGCGCTACCCTGCGTGGCGTTGGCATCGTTTGTTATGCTGACGACACGCTGGTTACCGCCCCGGGACGGGACTATCGGGAGGCGTCGGTGCTCGCGACAGCCGCGGTTTCAACGGTGGTGGGGAAGATCCGGAGGCTGGGCCTGGAGGTGGCGCTCCACAAGACGGAGGCCATCTGTTTTCATGGCCCGAGACGAGCGCCACCTGCAGGCTCACAGATCATAGTGGGTGGAACTGCCATCCCCGTCAGCGCTACGCTAAAGTATCTCGGCATAGTGCTCGACGGTCGGTGGCGGTTCCAGGAGCACCTCAAAAGGCTGTCGCCGAAGCTCCTCGGAGCGGCTGGGGCACTGGCCCGTTTGCTGCCAAACCTGGGAGGAGGCGGAGCGCACTGCCGCCACCTTTACATGGCGGTGGTGCGCTCAATGGCGCTTTACGGTGCCCCTATCTGGGCAGATTCCCTGTCTCCACAGGAAATCGCCATACTCCGTGGCCCACAGCGGATTCTGGCGATCAGGGTGTGCAGGGGGTATAGAACCCTCTCGCATGAGGTGGCGTGTGCGCTGGCAGGGTCGCTGCCGTGGGACCTCGAGGGGAAAGTCCTGGCCCAGGTTTACTGGCGCCGGGCACAGGCGCGGGAGCAAGACATGCGCCCCCTCCCCCAAGAGGTCCAACAGTGGAGGAGAAGCGCCCGGAACGACGCCATACGCACATGGCAGGACCGACTCCTGTCGGGTCCCGCAGTTCGGGGCATGGGGGCCACCCGACTCCTTGGAGCTCTCAAGCCCCTACTAAAGGAGTGGGTGGACCGTAAGCATGGCACGCTCACCTTCCGGCTGACGCAGATGCTTACCGGGCATGGCTGCTTCGGTAGGTATCTGTGTAACGTCGCTGGAAGAGAGCCGACCCCGGCATGCCACAGCTGTGGCTGCGCAGAGGAAACTGCGCAGCACGTGCTAGAGGCATGTCCGGGGGACATTGGACTGCGCCAAGCTTTGGTCGCGGTGGTGGGACGGGACCTGTCCTTGCCGACCCTAATCCCAGTCAGCGGAGGAGCTAGAGCAGGCCTTACTGCGCCAAATTGGGGGCATGCTCAATGCTCGGTTTGAGGCGCTGGAGGGGCGCCTCTTGCCTGAGCAGCGTAGCCGCCCCCCCCTGGCTGCAGACCGGATTGACAAAATCTCCCGGAAAGCCCCATCGGTTCCGATCCCGGACTCGGGGCTTCCGGGGACATCGGAGGTGACACAGCCCTCCTCCAATGCCCAAAAGGGCAAGAAGAGGATGGCCAAGAAGGTGGCGAAGGACGGACGCTCCGGTGTCGTCCCAGACTTGCAGACCCCTCAATCGGCACCCGCAGCCCCTGGCAAGGAGTCTTGGGCCACGGTCACCAAGAAGGGGAAAAAGAAGGGTGGCTCGACGGCTTCTGCACCGCCGCAGCGACAGTCGCAGGCGCAAGCCGGTTCGCGACAGTCGCAGACTGGTGGTGGGAAAAGCCGTCGCAAAGCCAAAAAAGAGGTGGCCAAGCCCAAGCTCCAAGTCCCCCGCTCCGCAGCTGTCATCATGACGTTGCAGCCTGGAGCGGCGGAGAGGGGTGCAACGTATGCCAAGGCGTTGCTTGAGGCAAGGCGAAGGGTGGACCTGACGAAGTTGGGCATCACCGTCAACTTCCGGATAGCGGCCACTGGTGGCCGCATGCTGGAAGTGTCCGGTGATCCCAGCGGCGAGAAGGCGGACTCCCTGGCTGCGAAGCTCAGGGAGATCTTTGACGAGGGCGACGTCCGAATCTCCAGGCCGATAAAGTGCGCAGACCTGCGTGTCACCGGCCTGGACGATTCGGTCACCACGGAGGAGGTCGCCGCCGCCATCGCGGGGGTCGGCGAGTGCGATGTTGGCCACATTAAGGCCAACGACATCCGCCGCAACGCCGCCGGCATCGGTACGACTTTCGTCCGATGTCCGGTGGCCGCGGCTCAGAAAGTTGCCAGCAATGGCCGCTTAAAGGTGGGATGGGTTTCGGCCCAAGTTAAGGTGTTGCCAGCTCGGCCGTTGCGCTGCTTCCGGTGCCTCGAATTGGGGCACTTCCGGGAGCAGTGCGGGGCGGACAAAACAGACCGCAGCGGTGAGTGCTACCGCTGCGGTCAAAACGGCCACAAAGCCAGTGGGTGCTCTAGCGAGCCCCACTGCTCGGTGTGCGCAGCAGCGGGCAAACCAGCCAACCACCGATTGGGAGGCAGGGCCTGCGCTGCGCCCCAAAAGAAGGGCAGGAAGGTCGCGTCCGGGGCCAATTCCCGGCAGCCGCCATCCCGCAACCCGCCAGCAGGGCCTGAGGAGTCGCGGATGGACGCCAGCTAAGGCCGCCCATCTGCGACTGGGAACTTGGGCGTCGGTTCGGGGGAACCGGCGTCCACCACAAGGTTCCCGAGATGGCACGATGTGGGAGGTGTTCCCCACATCGTGACAAGGTGGGTGGAGCAGAAGCTCCCCGAGGAGGGGTCCTAGGGGACCAGCGCTGGCCGGGGTTGCAGCAGAGTGCGAGAAGTGCCCCTGAGCCCCGGTACAATGCGCCAAGGAGGAACACCCCAGGGTTTTTAGTGGGTATGCCGCCACTAGGGCGGAGACTCCCACATCACCACACTGCTCCCCCCGGGGTAGGGTGGTACCTATAAAAGGTTTTCCCTGGTAAAAAAAAAAAAAAAAAAAAAAAAGGTTAGGTTAGGTTAGGTTAGGTTTTTTTTTTTTTTTTTTTTTACTCCCGTCCTCCTCCACCAATTTTCCCCGGAAGATTCTCCAGGCCCTTTGTTAGGGATGGTTTGATTTTATCGTATATTTATTCGTACTTAAGGTACTTCTCAATATTCTCTTTTTTTAATTTAAAATTTACTTTGCTAAAATCTATGCAACGTCCGAAGCTTCTAACGATACTTAGACGGACATACTTATGGTTCGATAGAACCATACGTTGTTCGTCTCTTTTCCTATCCACCTTTGTCCTTGTTTGTTCAATTCTATTCTTCCTCGTATTTGTTTTATTTTGCGTTGTGTGTTTCCAAATCTTTATTTTCAGTCCATGTTCTTTTTTAAATTTATATAACTATATTTCAATATAGCCATTCAATATTTCTTTATTTATCTAATTTATTTGTTTCTTTTTATAACTTTACTTGCAATTTTAACACAGTATTCCAAAAAATTATTTCTTGTTTTTACGTTTGTTAATAGTTCCCAGAAGTTATTTACACTTATTTTAGTTCCTATTTTTGTTTCTATTTCGAACCGTTCAGTTCCGTAGGCAGGGCATTCTACGAGTATGTGCGGTACTGTCTCTTCTTTTGTGGGCTCACAGATACACGATGGGTTCTCCTTGCACTTGAATCGATACAAGTACTCGGAGAACCCACCGTGTCCCGTCAGGATCTGCGTCAGGATGCTTGAGGTCTCCATCCTTCTAACTATTCCAAAGGCCGATACGGCGACAGGCAGGAATAATTTCGTAGTCGACGCGGTGTTCTCCGATGCGTACCTCTGATTCCATTTCTCCAGTGTGTCCTTGCGGATCTGGAGTTTTATGAACGAAATCGGGCATTGGTCGTAGTGCGGCCTCGTCTTTATCTTTTGTGCTGCATCCTTGGCCAGCTGATCCGCTCTTTCGTTGCCCTCGAGTCCAGCGTGCGCTTTAATCCAGAAGAGTTCAACTCGCTTGTTCAGCCTTTTGCACTCTCTTAGGTTATTGCGCACGCTGACTGCGAGGGGATTCAGAGAGCGGTTGTTAATCACTGTTTCCAAGGATGATCTGGAGTCACTGTAGATACCGAAGCTCATTTCGGGTCCTTTGAGCGCCTCCTCGGTGGCTTTGCATATGGCCAGCAATTCCGCTTGGTAGACCGTGCAGTAGGACGACAGCTTCAATTTTCGGCTCTTGGTTTCGGCGGCATCACTCCAAAGAGACAGTGCCGCACCAACCTTGCCCTCAATTTTGCTGCCGTCCGTAAATATTTGTACTGCTTGACCCCTGTTCCTATCAACGTCTTCTTGGTCTGCCAGGCACACGAATTGCAGGCTCATATGTTCCGCCGGGTGGGGGGTGTCGGTAAACGCTGTACGTCGCTCGATCTCCCCGTCTCCGAGTGCTGTCTGGGGCACTCCCCTCTTTGCCTCGTACAGGGCGGCTGCCTCCTGTATCCTGAGGTCGAGGGGTAGTATCCCAGCCAGCACCAGTGCTGAGTTAAGGGAGACCGTGCGATAGGCTCTGCACAGTTTTTGTGCAAAGCCTCTTTGGACAGCGTTTAGCTGCCTTTGGATACCCAGCTTCTTTGTTGCAGGACCCCAGACGCTAGACGCGTACATGAGTACCGGCTCTACGACGGCGGTGTAAATGATGCGTACGACTTCAGGGTGGAGACCCCAACTGACCCTAGCCGCAGTGGACAGCTGTTTATAAATATTAGCGGCTTTTTTGCACTGGTTGGACACGTGGCTATTCCAGGTCAACTTCTCGTCGATCGTCACCCCCAGAAGCTTGATTTCATTCGACATGCCAATGTCGACCCCGCCCATCCTCAGGAGTGGGGTGTCATGTTTCAACTTTCGCGTAATCACCATTGCTTTGGTTTTATGCGGCGCGAATTTCAGTTTATTTTTGACACCCCACTCCCGAACATACTCGAGGGCGGCATTGGCTTGTCTCTGAACATCCAGTGCCGTGTCACCATCAAATACCAGGACTATGTCGTCGGCGAATGCTTGGGCGTAGTCTCCCCTGTGTTCGAGGCCTTTCAGGAGTGGGTCCAAGAGGAGGTTCCACAGGATTGGTCCCCCTATGGAACCTTGCACGCAGCCCTTGTTTGTGGCCTTGGAGTACTGCTCGCCTGCGTACCTCACGCTGATGCTACGGTCCTGGAGATAGCTGTCGATTAGCTTTCTGATGTTTACCGGACATTCCGCCTCTGCCAGTCGTACTTTGATGGCGGGCCACCAAGCGCTATCGAAGGCTCCCTCTATGTCCAGCGAGACCATGGTGAGCAGCTTCTTTTGGCTCAATTTGCCATTTATGTGCTGCATCAGGTCATAGAGAGAGTCTTCGGTGCTTCTTTGTGGCATAAAGCCGTACTGGCGAGGGCTCATTCCTTTTATCAGATGCCATTTTAGTCTTCCCACTATCATTTTTTCCAGTATCTTCCCCATCACTGGAAGGAGCCCAATGGGTCTGTATGACTTTGGGTTGGTGTAGTCCTCTTTTCCGGGTTTCCGAAGGACTACTACTGTGGCCTCCTTCCAGATGACGGGGAAGTGACCGAGCTCCAGGCATTTGTTGGCCATTGCCAAGTATAGCTGGGGGTTCCTCGTGATGGCGTGGCGGCAAATGTCAGCGGTGAGACCATCCGCTCCCGGGGCTTTCTTGGGATTAAAGCTTTCCACCGATGCTCTCAGTTCTTCCAGAGTAAACAGCAGGTCATGTTCTTCATCATGATTGCTGTTTACTTGGGCAGCCGAGTTTCTGGTTTGTCGGTGGTCTGCATTATCCTCGCTCTCTAAGTCCTCCGGGTAGAAGGTCTCAGCTAAGACTCTGACCGACTCTTTTGAGTCCATCGTCCTCCCGTCCTTGACTAGTGGTAGGTCTTCTTGCCGCTTTGCAGTCCTTCCTATCACCCTGTAGATGCCCTCCCATACTCCTTCCCGATCCTGCGTCCCACAAAACTCCTTCCAACTCCTAATTTGTGCCATTTTTGCTTCCTTTTCATAATTTTCTTTTGCGTGCAGGTACTCAGCGACGACCATCTCTCTGCGGACTGGCGCTGCCCACCGGACTCTGCGCTTCTTCGTGGCAACATCCTTCTTCAGCTTGGCGAGCTCGTCGGACCACCAAGGTAAGTTCACAATATTTTTAGATTTTAATTTTGGTATTGCTTCGTTACATGCTTCTACTATTAATTTGATATATGCTTCTACTTTATTTTCTAGGTCTATTATGTTTTCTATTTCATCAATTTCTTCTTTATTTAGGTTATTATCGTTTAGCAACTGGGTCACTTTCTCATGAAAGTGACTCCAGTTTGCTTTTCTGCTGTTAAAAATTCGTGTTGTTCTTTCTATACTAATTCCTTTTGCTCTGATGTGCCGAATGTTAAAGATGATGGTGTTGTGGTCCGAGCTCGTTACGCCCTCGTCGATGTGCCAATCCTCGACTAGGTTCAAGAGTTCCGGTGTGCACGCCGTCACATCCACAAAGCTGCTGTACACTTTTCCTCCCCTGGTAGTGAAAAAGGTAGGGGTGGTGTGGTCGTTGTTGAGTATCTGCATGTCCCAATCTTCAAGTGCTCCGGCCAGATCTTCCCCCCTGTCGTTCGTGACTGGACTGCCCCACCAGGGATTTTTGGCGTTTGCGTCCCCTCCTATGAGCACGTTCTGGCGGAAGTGCGTTCTGATCCTGCCCAACTGCTCCAGGTATGGCTCTATCGGTTCCGGGTATGGTTCGAGATAAAAAGACGCTACGAGGATCTCCCACGCTCTGGTCCTGATCTTCACCACAATGATGTTGGGCGTGGTGAAGTCCGGATACTGGATGACGTCCAAGTCGGGATCGAAGACAGCTATAGCTGCTTTGATTGGGCCGTCACCAGGTTTCGTGCTTTGGAAGATCCTCGCGCCTCCGTAGTTTTTAACTCGACCTATCCCACCGATGTAGGGCTCCTGGAGCATTGCGAAGGCCATCTTTTTGTTGTAGGCCTCAAGCATGAGCTCATCTGTTGCGTGTGTCTTTCTTTGCAAGTTTGCTTGTGCTACTACGTATGGCCTCGTGTTAGTTTGAGCAGGATTTCCGCCTGGGACAACTTTAGCAGTACGCCACCGCAGCTCTAGCCAGTGCGTCCCACTTTCGCCTGATTGCGCATTCCGGGCTGAAAGCATTGTGCTCAATCTTTTCAAGCCCGGCGTGCGAGCAGTTACAGCAAGAAGGGGTCGCACCGGCAAGCCAATCCGCGCACTGCGCCTTTAGATGTGGGCCTCCGCAGTGGCTGCACTTTTCCAAGGTTTCTGTGCAGAAACGCCGGCCGTGTCCATATCCGAGGCAGAGCGAGCACTGAACCAGCGGCGATTGGTCTGCTACACGTACTCGCTGTAGGTCTATGTGAACTGCCTCGGCTTGGGTTAAGTGCTGCCACAGTTTCGGAGAGACCCTCACCACTATGTGGCTAGTGTGCGGATTTCTGGTGCGTCTTTTGTACGCTATTTCCGCTCTATCGTCATCCTTCCTGATGTCTCTGAAAATGCCCTTATTTTGAGACCTTAGGGCTTTTAGTATGTCCTCGTCGGTGTTGTGTGAGAGGACGTCTTTGAGGATGATGAGGGGGTCTTTATTTTTGATTTCCTCGACGTTTAGTTCCTTAGCCTTTTCCAGTCTTTCTTTAACTTTACTTCTTTCCTCTTCGGTCCTGCATCCCACTATTACTTTCCTATCTTTCGCTTTTCTTATCCTCTCTACTTCAATTCCTCCTTCTTTAGCGTTGACAGCTTTTCTGATTCTTTCTAATACTTCCTCTCCTGTTTCTCTCTCATTTTTGGCGGTGACAACCACCGAGTGCAGCGCCGTGTGTTGCGGTGGTTGCACTGTGGTGTGTGTTGGTGGTGGTTAGGTTAGGTTAGGTTAGGTTAGGTTTTTTTTTTTTTTTTTTTTTTTTTTTTTTTTTTTTTTTTTTTAGCCGACCTCCTCCTCTTATTTCCCCGGACGTTACCCGGGACCTTTTTTAGGGTTTTTCATGTGACCATTTCAATCTTATGTCAATTTAGAAGAATAAAGTTTACATGTTTAATGTTTCTCGAGTGTTATTTATTTTAGAATATATATTTGGTCACTAATTTAAAAATAAATGAATACAAAATGTATTTGTCGTATCATATGTCGTATATATGTAAAATGTGATTAACGTTATTTAAATATTGTTCACTTGTACAGTGTTATAATATTTACTTTGTAAAAATTGTCATGTTTTAAGAATACTAAATATAATTATATATAAATAATAAATGTAATAATTATGTAAAATGTGCGTTTAAGAATTTTATATTTTTCATCTTTGCTCTATGATTGACATATCTATATTATCAAATATAGTTATTCAATTTTGTTTTATTTATCTATTTGTTCCTATGAATTACTTTATTGGCTATTATTATACAATATTCTAAAAATCTTTTTCTCATGTTTTTATCCACCATAATGTTACAAATATTATCTACATTTATCTTTTGCCCTATGAGTAGCTCTGTATTGAGTCTTTCCAGGGAGTATGCGGGGCACTCCGCCAGGATATGGACAATAGACTCTTCCTTACCGGGTTCGCAGATGCACGATGGATTCTCCTTACACTTAAAACGATGTAAGTATTCGGAGAACCCACCGTGCCCCGTCATTATTTGGGTGAGAACGCCGGTCGGCATCAATTGCTTGCATATTTTAAAGGCAAATATCGCATCTGGCCAAAACATTTTAGTTACCCTTCCAGTGTCCTCGGTCTTGTATCTCCGATTCCATCTGTCAAGCGTCACCAATCGGATCTGGCGCTTGGCAAATGAAATCGGACATAGTTCATATTGCGGCCTCGACTTGGTCTTTAGGGCTGCGTCCTTGGCCAGCTGATCCGCTCTCTCATTCCCCTCGAGCCCGGCGTGCGCTTTAATCCAATAGAGTTCAACTCGCTTATTTTGCTTGTTGCACTCCATTAGATTATCGCGGATTTTGACTGCGAGGGGATTGAGTGATCGGTAATTAACCACTGTCGCCAAGGACGATCTAGAATCGCTATAGATGCCATAGCTCATTTCGGGTCTATTGAGCGCCTCATCTGTGGCCTTCCATATTGCCAATAGTTCTGCCTGGAAGACGGTGCAGTGGGACGACAGCTTCATCTTCAGGCATTTGGTTTCGGCGGCACTGCTCCATAAGGACAATGCCGCTCCAACCTTGCCTTCGATTTTGCTGCCGTCCGTGAAAATTCTGACTGCCTGCGTATTGTGAGTGTTCACGTCTCGCTCGTCTTCCAGACAGATGAAGTTCAGGCTTATATGGTGCGCCGGGTGTGGTGTATCGACGAACGCCGTCTGCCTCTCGATCTCCCTGTCTCCCAGTGTTGACTGTGATACTCCCCTCTTGGCCTCATACAGGGCTGCTGCCTCCTGTATTCTGAGGTCGAGAGGAAGCATCCCAGTCAACACTAGTGCCGAGTTTAGGGAGACCGTGCGATAGGCTTTGCACAGCTTCTGTGCGAAGCCCCTTTGGACAGCGTTCAGTTGCTTTTTGATCCCGATCTTTTGCGTAGCGTCCGCCCAAATACTCGCAGCATACATCACGACCGGCTCTATCACCGCCGTGTAGATGGTCCGGATCACTTCTGGGTGGAGGCCCCAGCTGATCCTGGCAGCTCTGGATAGCTGTTTGTAAATGTTCAAAGCTTTTCTGCACACGTTAGCAGCGTGGCCATTGAACGTCAGCTTATCATCTATCCAGAGCCCCAGGAGTTTGATCTCCTTTGACATGTTAATGTCGACCCCTCCCATCCTCAGCAGTGGGGTGTCAAATTTAAGTTTTCTGGTCATGACCATAGCGTTGGTTTTATGCGGTGCGAACTTTAACTTATTTTTGACTCCCCACTGCCGAACATAGTCGAGGGCGGCATTTGCACGTCTTTGGACCTCGAGCCCTGTATCCCCATCAAACACCAGCACCACATCGTCCGCAAAGGCTTGGCAGTAGTCTCCGCGTGTTTGAAGGCCCTGCAGTAGAGGGTCAAGGAGGAGATTCCAGAGAATCGGGCCGCCAATGGATCCCTGTACGCAGCCCTTTGTGGTCTCTTTCGTCACCTCCTCACCCGCGTACCTTAATTTCACCCTTCTATTTTCGAGGTAGCTGTCCACAACCCTTCGCACATTTATCGGGCACATTTCCTCGGCCAGTCTCACCCTTATGGCCGGCCACCATGCGCTATCGAAGGCTCCCTCGATGTCTAATGATACTAGCGTGATGAGCTTTTTCTGTTTTAGCTTTTCGCGTATGTGTTGGATCAGGACATAGAGGGAGTCTTCGGTGCTCCTTTGGGGCATGAAGCCGTACTGGTGAGGACTGAGCCGTGGTACAATGTGCCATTTTATTCGGGCCACCACCATTTTCTCCAGGATCTTTCCCATCACTGGCAACAAACCGATAGGTCTGTATGATTTTGGATCTGTGTAACTTCCCTTCCCCGGCTTACGTAGGATTATAACTGTTGCTACTTTCCATGAGTCCGGGAAGTGACCCAGATCCAAACATTTATTTGCCAGTGATAGGAAAGTGCCTGGGGCCTGGTATATGGCGCGCTTACAAATGTCCGCTGTCAGGCCATCTGAACCTGGGGCCTTTTTGGGGTTGAAGGTCTCGACGGCAGACACGAGCTCCGCAGGGGTAAATGGTGGGTCATGGGTTTCATCATGACCCGCAACATTTACTTGTTCAGCTTCGGTTCTGATGCGCTCGTGCTCTGTATTGTCAGCCTCTTTTGCGTCTTCGGGATAAAATGTTTCCGCGAGCAGCTTCGCGGATTCCCTAGCGTCCAATACTCTACCTCCTTTAACAAGAGGCAGATCTTCGTGCCTTTTGCTCGTTCCTGTCATAACCCGGTATATACCTTCCCACACTCCTTCTCTATCCTGCTTCTCACAAAATTCCTTCCAGCTCCTCACTTGTGCACTCTTTACTTCTTCCTCATACTTTTCTTTTGCTTGCAGGTAATCATCAACGACCATAGCTCTACGGACCGGCGCTGCACAACGGATTCTGCGCTTCTTAGTGGCGACTTCCTTCTTCAGTTTGGCGAGCTCTTCAGACCACCATGGTAAGTTTCCTTGTTTGTTACTTTTAATTTTAGGGATACTATTATTTGTTGCTTCAATTATTAAGTTTATGTATATATTTACTTTATTTTCTAACTCTAATTTATTATCTATTTTATCAAATTCAAAACTATTTATATTATTATCTTCTAGCAACTGGGCCATTTTCGCATGAAACTGGTCCCAGTTTGCTTTTTTACTGTTAAATATCCTAGTCGTTCTGCATATATTTATACCTTTAGCTCTATGTAGTCTGATTTTGAAAACTATGGTGTTGTGGTCTGAGCTCGTCATTCCTTCGTCTAGGTCCCAGTCTTCCACTAAGTCCAGCAGATCCGCCGTACATGCCGTTACGTCCACGAAACTGCTATATACTTGTCCACCTCTGACGGTAAAGTATGTAGGGACTGTGCCGACGTTGAGTACCTGCAAGCCCATTTCTTCTAGTGCTCCAGCCATTTCTTCACCCCGGTCGTTCACGGTCGGGCTGCCCCACCAGGTGCTTTTTGCGTTGCTATCGCCTCCTATTAGGATGCCCTGGCCGTAATGTTGTTTGATCCTGCTCAGCTGCTCCAGGTATGGCTCGATTGGTTTGGGCTTGGGTTCGAAGTAGAAGGAGACGACGAGAATCTCCCAAGCGCTGGTCCTGATCTTTACTACTGCGATGTTGGCCGTGGTAAAGTCAGGACACTGGATGACGTCCATGTCTTGGTCGAAAACGGCAATTGCCGCTTTTATTGGTTCGTCACCAGATGTTGCGCTTTGAAAGATCCTCGCTCCCCTGTAGTCCTTCATTCTGCCCAACCCGCCAATATAAGGCTCCTGGAGTAGTGCGAAGGCCATCCCCTTGGTTCTGGCCTCAAGCATAAGCTCGTTTGTTGCCGTTTCGCTTCTCTGGAGATTTGCTTGGGCTATGGAGTATGGCCTCGCATTGGCTGCAGCAGGATTTACACCAGGGACCACCTTAGCAATACGCGACTGTTGCTCTGGCAAGCGCGTCCCACCTGCGTCTGATGGCACAATCCGTGCTGAACGCGTTGTGCTCCGTCTTTTCCAGCTTGGCGTGCACACAATTGCAGCAAGATGGAGTCGCGCCGGCGAGCCAGTCTGCGCACTGTGTCTTCATGTGAGGACCCCCACAATGGCTGCACTTTTCTACAGTCTCCGTACAAAAGCGGCGGCCGTGCCCATAGCCAAGGCAGAGTGAACACTGAACCAGCGGGGATTGATCCTCTACTCTCACCCGCTGCAGATCAATGTGCACTGCCCCAGCTCCCAACATTCGCTGCCAGACCTTTGCTGAGACTCTCAGTACCACATGGCATATGTGTGGGTTCCTAGTGCGTTTTCTGAAGGCAATATCAACTCTTTCTTTCTCTTCCAGGTCTTTAAATATATTTTTGTTCTGAGTTTTCAGAGCTTTCAGGACATCTTCGTCGCTATTGTGCTGCAGCACGCCTCTGAGTATGACCAGAGGGTCTTTATTTTGAATATCCTCTACATTGAGTTCAGGAGCCTTGCTTATTCTTTCCTTAATTTTCCTTCTTTCTTCCTCTGTTTTACATCCCACAATGACCTTCCTATCCTTAGCTTTCCTAACACTTTCCACCGATACCCCTCCATCCCTTGCGTTAACCACTTTTCTAATCCTGTTTAGTATTCCTTCTCCTGTCTCCTTTTCGTCCTTGGCAGTAACGACCACCGAGTGCAGTGCCGTGCGTACCGGTGTTTGCACTTTAGTGGTCGCCGCCGCCACGCTCGCATACGTCTTTCTCTCCAGGCTCTCTTTCAGGTCGTCTATCTTCTGATTGCTCTCTTTTATGAGCACTGCGTGTCGCCCCAGCAGGGTTTCCAGTTCTGTCAGACTGACGCTACGTGGAGACAAAGCCGAGACGCTCTCCGTCATAACCCTTTCCTTCTCCCCGGGCTGTTGCTGTGTGAAGGAGGCCTGATTCTTTTCAGAATAAGCCTCTTTCACCAGTTGGAAGAGACGATCAACGGCCTCCGTTACGGCGGCCTTAATATCTGCTCGCAAGTTCCGGGAGTTGGAAAGGTTGAGCTTGGCTTTTACGAGGCACGCTTTAGCTTCTGCCATTTTATCGGTATACTTCCCTTTTGTGGTTGGCTTGGGAGGGCTGTGCACTGTTTCAACCGACAGCTTTCTCATTGCTGCCGGTTTCGTTTTAGCGGGAGACATCGTCACGGACGTGCTCGGAGGGGTTTTGGGGGGTGTCATACTTTTCCGTTCCAGTCTAAGAGTACCTAGCTCCCACTCCCCAACGCTCCTTCGGACGCTTGGGGCGGTGGGTCCCGCGAGTTTTGTAATAGTTCCGGGTCCAGCCGGTACTGTTAACGTGCACTCATCAGACTTGGCGGGTGTCCTGAACATCTTTGTCAGATGTCTAGTCGCGTGTCAAAATGTCAGTTTAAAATTCAGAGTGTATAAAATATAAAAGTTGTCAAGCCTTGCTTGGTCCAAATATAAAACGTAGGTATCTATTGATACGGCTGTCAAGTGTGTCGAAGTGTATAACTTGACACGCAAGTCAATGCAACAAGAAAATACAATAACAAATTTTTGTCAACGAATTCCCCGAACCGAAAGTGAGGAATTCTTCATACCCAATGACTCAAATGGGTGGGCGGGCGGGCCAAAATTTGGAAAAAATGTGCAAATTTCGTTGTTTAAAGGGTGGGGCGCGATGCGCTATCACCCTCTGAACTCTGTAAAAATAATTAAAAAAATTTAGTATGCCAAATATAGAAGTTATTCAATGCCAAAGGTGTGGGTTATGTTAGGTTAGTGAAATTTAGAATGTTTTTCAGTTTTTCTCTAAAGTGCTGCGTTAATTTCAGTTTTTTGTTTCAGATCCTGGTGCAGTTCGTCGAGCCGAATCCAGCGACGTGTCACACGGTAAGATAAGTAAAGTTTTTAAACACTCTAAAAATCGGGTTAGGTTAGGTTAGGTTAGGTTAGGTTAGGTTAGGTTAGGTTAGGTTAGGTTAGGTTAGGTTAGGTTAGGTTAGGTTAGGTTTTTTTTTTTTTTTTTTTTTTTTTTTTTTATTATTTAAACTACTTCTCCACAGACTCTGTGGTCCGTGATTTTTGTTACAATGGTTTCTTATATTATTAACTAATTTAAATATATTTATACAGTTGCAGTACTTAAAGAGAATAATTTAAAGATAAACTTTGAACTTAGCTGTACATTTATGCGTATGACGCAAGCAGACCAGCGACCCGCAAGCAGCACCCGATCACGAGTATGACGCATGTGCCAGCCATCGCCCTCCTCAACCATATTTGAGGGAAGAGAACGACCCGACACACGACGCCGCCGCAAGAAGGTGCCTCCGATGGTGAGCATGAGTGCTCAAGGCATACGCACAAACCTATATACAATTATAACGCTTTTACATATTTGATTTTATACACACTATTTAACATTATTCATAACAATTTTCTGTGGAACCGATCACTAATAAAGTGTTTCATTAGTGATCACTTTCACATCGTCTTTCATTCGTCAATTGCCTCCTCCCGACTCAGGGCCTCCATCACCGCCTCGTTACGATCTTTTATGGCCATCTGAAGGTTGTATTCTTTGATGGCCGTCGGCGACGCAGCCGATGCTCGCCGGACGAACTTGCTGATGGCGTCGTCTTCGATGTCGTCTGCGTAGTAGACGAAGGTCCCTGTGTGCCGAGATACCGCCACGACCGCGTGTGGAACGCTCTTGTGCAGCTTCATCCTGGCCTTAGTCTTTAGTGCGATTACCGACTCGTATGTTAGTCCCTGAGCTTCATGGATGGTAAGAGTGCGTGACCCCGCACCTCCACCATAACCCTGGCTGATGAGGGTCTCCTTTTCTTCTTGCGTGTGTACCAAGAAAAGGGTGTTGGGGAGGGTACTGGGTATTTGCGCTCCCTTGAACCTTCTCTGCTCGAGGGACCTAACACGGGAAGCTGAGGAGTATATACCGGAGTATATTTCCCTCAGAGCATACGCGACGTCCATGGGGCTCCGATGAGTGCACAACAACTCCTGGCTGATGTTCGTAACCAGGTTCGGGCGATGATACCTCATTCCGAAAAGGTTTTCCCTGTCGATATAAGGTAGTTGATTGAGGTCTCCGATGAGGACAATTTCACTGGCACCAGACAGCCGTGCAACCATTACGACGGCTCCAAAATGGTTCATGAGAGCCTCGTCCACCAAGAGGCGGTTAAAGCTCTTCCTTCGGAAACCGTTTACAAGAGAAGAGGCCATGGTTCGCACTCTGGTTTTAACCAGATTTCCGATGCGGTGCGATAGCATCTCCCTCAACTCTTTTGCTGCTTCTTTTGTCGTAGTGATGATTGCGTCTTTGTCCACATCGAAGTGCCTAGTCACCCAAGTTGTCTTGCCACTTCCTGGAACCCCGTTGACCCAATGCATTTTCGGCACCGCCCAGTTCTCCCAACTTGCTTCAACGTCTGAGCTTCCTTCGATGGTTTTAGCCATCTCGAGAATCCTGTCTTCCAGCAGTATTTTGGTACACTTTGCGGTGACTACTATCGGGTCATTCGATGGTATCGCGTATTTTGGTCTTCCTATTCGCCTCGTCTCTGTCTCGTCCAGCGCCACAAAACCACTTTCTGCGTTGTAAGCAGCCATATATCGTTCTTTCATGGTTCCCTTGATGATCTGGGAAGTTATGTTGTTGTATATGGCTGCTTCCGCCTCCTCAAGCTGTTCTGCTAACAATTTGTCACTTCCTAGTCTATAGGACTGCAGGATGTTATCGCAGTTCCTAAGATTGACTTGTTTTGTAGCTATCACTGTTGCTTGGAATTCGAGGAAGGCGTTTCTCGCGTGGCCCTGTGGCCCCGATGCCGAGATGTAACGGGGCGAATCGACCTGTCCCCTGTCGGCTCTCGTCCGGGCTACTTTTGGGTTTGGAGCTGCTCTTGGGGTCTCTGCTGTTTGAGGTGATGGTACTTTAGGTGTGATTCGGAATAAGCTCTGTGCCGCCGCGCCGAATGCTGTAACAAAAGCCGCTATGTGGCCTTCCCCTCTGTCTCGGCTACCACTGGGCTGAGCTGCGGCTTTTTCATCGGCTGCTTTTTGTTGAGCTCTCTCGGAACCAGATTGAGTGGTCGAGTTTGGAACGGGGTGTCCCCAGCTGTCTGTTGCATTGCTTTGGCCGTGTGTCGGGGCCTTGAGATAACTCAAGTTTTCACCCCTGTCTTCATACACTACAACCTCATGGTATTCTGAGGCTTTTGTGCAACCGAGCCGGTCTGCGACTTCCGCTTTCGAGTACTCAATCATCATGGCATCTACGCTAATCACACGGGGCGCGAAGTCTTCTTTACCACTCAGGTGTTCGAGCAGCGAGCTACCCTGTACGAAAGGCGACTTTGCCGCCCATTCGAACAGTGCGATCGTTTTGTTTTTCGATCGCACTATTCGAAAACGGTGGCCGTCTACCTCACACACGGGCATAGCATCGTAGGTTTTCCGCTTCATGGTGACTTTGGCGGTACTCCCATTGATCAGACACGCTAGTCCGGGTGACAAGCGAACGCGTTTTTGGTTCCAAGCAAGGCAAAAGCTTATCCCGAATCTTTCCCTGTTGCTGTCCATAAAGAGAGCCACACCGCGAATCCGAATTCCCGGCACTCCTCTTTCTGCACTATCCAAAAGTTGTTCGAAGGATACGCTCTTTGGAGAAGTTTCTCGGACGCGAATCATTTTCTGAGTGGCGTCAGTGGACGGTGAGTTTGTCGTGTGTGATGGGGATACTGGGAGTTGTACTAGGGTGGAATTTCTCTTGGCCGCAATACGGAAGGACCTCTCTGCGAAAGACAAAAAGTGTGGCCTACTATCTGGATCTGCCAAGATGTTGTGGATATCCGAGGCCACTAGCTTTCTGTCTATTTGTGTTTCGAGGTCCTGTCGAGCAGCTATGAAGCGGGGGCATTCGAGGAGCACGTGCCAGACCGTCTCGGGCTCTTCTGGGTCGCACTCGCAGCCAGGGCTGGTCTTGAGCTTGAACCTATACAAATATTCAGCTATCGCTCCGTGTCCCGTCAAAGCTTGTATCTGGAAGGGAGTCCATTTTGTTGTTCGCGATGCCCGATATGCTTTTGCGATATCGGGGAAAAACGTCTGAGTGACTCTACCGGTACTCGAGGTTTCGTACCGGTCTTGCCATTTTTGGACTGATTCCTCCCGGATCTTCCTTTTGACGTAGGACAGGGGGATCTCTCCGTAGTCTCTGGAAGTGCCAGTAAGTGCCGCTGATTTTGCGAGTTCATCAGCTCTCTCGTTACCGGCGGTGCCCACGTGAGCTCTCAACCAGAAAAGGCGGAGGGATCTCCCTTCTGCGGCTAGCATTCCAATGTTTTCCTTTATACTCTTCACCAGGGGGTGACCCGTTTTGGGATTCCGCAGCAGTTCGAGTGAGGATCGTGAGTCACTCAGAATGTTGACCTCAGGGTCCTTGCTCGCAATCACCAGTTGAGTCGCCCGGTAGAGGGCATAAAGTTCCGATTGGAAGACTGTGCATTCGGAGTGTAGCTTGAATGTGGAGTGCTTCACCTCTCTTCCGTTCTCCCACCAGGTTAGGGCAGCGCCGACTTGACCCTCTATCTTGCTGCCGTCGGTGTATATTTCGGGTCCTACCAGTTGGTTACTGGTGTTCTCTAGAAGCTCGAAGTCTACAGACGTCTGGGTGGACGGGTGTGGCTGGTCCAGGTAACTGATGCATTGTTCGAGCTCCGATTCTGGTGGGAGATGTTCTTGGGAGAGGTTTTTCTTCGCTTTGTATAGGCTTGCTGCCTCCTGTATTCTCAGGTCGAGGGGGAGCAGACCTGAGAGGGCGAGTGCTGACTTGAGGGAAACAGTAAGGTACGACTTGCATATTTTCTGGGCAAAGCCTCTTTGGATCGCGTTCATGTGCGATTTGTTTTCTTCGAGGTCTGCCGCGTGCGCCCATGCGCTTGAAGCATACATGATGATGGGCTCCACCACTGCGACGTATATAGTTCTCGTAATTTCGCCGTTTAGGCCCCAGGTCACTTTCGCTGCGCACGCTAGCTGTTTGTAAATATCCGCCACCTTTTTACACTGGGCGTTTACGTGCGCTTTGAAATTGAGTCTACGGTCGATCAGCAGGCCAAGCAGTTTGACTTCTTCTACGAGACAAAGCTGGACGCCGGACATGACCAGGTTTGGGGGATCGTACTTCAACTTTTTGGTGAAGAGCACAGCGTTGGTCTTCTGCGCGGCAAAGTTGAGCTTGTTACGTTTTCCCCATTCCACGATCACGTCCAGAGTACTGTTGGCCTGTTGTTCTATGACGCTTGACTGACCTGTGAACACGAGAACTACATCGTCGGCGAAGGCTTGACAGTAAACTCCCTTAGCCTCTAGCAGTCGCAGCAGCGAGTCTAGGATTACGTTCCAAAAGGTCGGTCCCCCGATGGATCCTTGGACACATCCTTTGGTTGTTTCCTTCTCGTATGCTGCTCTTGCATAGTTGACCTTGATTTTCCGGTCATTTAGGTATGAGTTTACCATCTCGTAGAGGTTTGTTGGGCACCTCTTCTTCGCTAGGTTGTACTTGAGGGCGGGCCACCATGCATTGTCGAAGGCACCTTCTATATCCAGAGAGACTAGGAGTACGATGTTTTTGCTGTTTACTCCTTGTTTGATGTGCTCTATCAGGTCATAGAGGGCGTCCTCGGTTCCGCGTTGGGGCATGAAACCGTACTGTTTCTGGCTGATTTTTGGGAGGATATACCATTGGATTCGGTTCACCATTAGCTTTTCGACGATTTTTCCGGGAACGGACAGGAGACCAATGGGGCGGTAGGATTTTGGGTGTGTGTAATCCGTCTTTCCGGGTTTTCGTAGGATGACCACATGCGCCGCTTTCCACTGCTTGGGGAAATATCTCAGCGACAAGCACTTGTTGGCTATTGCTAAGAAAATTTCTCGTTCGCATCGGATGGCTGCGGTGCAGATGTCGGCTGTTAGCCCGTCCATTCCAGGGGCTTTTTTCGGATTTAGTGTTCGTAACACTGACTCCAGCTCAGCTGACGTGAAAGGTGGATCATCTTCCGGTAAGTCCATTGGTGTTTCCTTGGTTCGTTCCCGCATCTCTGTGTGGCACGGCTGGTCTGTACTAACAGAGTCGTCGGGATAGAAAGTCCTGGCTAGAAGTTCTGCAGATTGCTGTGGGGATAGAGTGTTGCCTTCGGTGTCGCGCAGAAGCAGGTCTTCCTGTCGTACCGAAGATTTCCTGATCACTCTGTAGATCTTATCCCACATGCTCTCTCTTTCCTGATTCGTGCAGAACTCCTTCCAGCTTTCCGTTTTAGCTTTCTCGACTTTGTCCTTGTAGTCTTGCCGGGCAATTTGATAGTGCTCGACTACGGACTGGACTCTGTCGGGGGCGGCATTCCGTATCCTTCTCTTTCTTCTGAGTACTTCCTTCTTCAGATCATCAAGCTTTTTCGTGTACCATGGAGGGATCGGATCCCCATTACGAGAGCCTGCTGGTGGTATGGTATGTTCGCAGGCTTCATGGATACTTTCGGAGTAGCTCGAGATCATCGATTCCAGCACTTCTGGGCTTTCACATTCATTCACTGACTCCGGCGATATGTTTCTTTCCTCGAGAGAAGTTTTCAGACGTGACATGAAGTCCGACCACTTTGCCTTCTTGGTGTTGTACCTGCGCGTAGTTATGGGCCTCAGACGTTCTAGGGCTTTAACCAGGCTCAGGGTGAAGGTAATTGCATTGTGGTCCGACGTCGTAAGACTTCTGTCTACCTGCCAACCCTCTATTCTCCCCAGAAGTGGCGTGCTGCATACAGTAACGTCTACTGTGCTTGTGCAGAGTTTGCCTCCTCTGACGATTTCGAAGGTTGGTGTATCGCCAGTGTTGAGGATGTGCAAGCCCATCTCGCAGAAGAACGAGTGAATGGCTTCTCCTCTGTTGTTTTCTGATGCGCTTCCCCACCAGTGAGACCAGGCGTTTGCGTCGCCAGCGACTATCAGGTCTTTTGTCGCCAGTTTTTCGCTAAACGCCTTGATTCTGTTCAGATATGGATCGACGTGTTGGTCCCCTTCCAAGTAAATAGAGATCACTCCCAGTCTCAGGCCTTCGCTGGCCAGTAAGACAGCCGCTTCCGTCTCGGTGACAAGCTGAGGGTCGTGGATAACCTCCAACTTGTCACCAAAGATAATCACAGCAGCCTTGACTGGCTTCTGCCTGTTTAGACTGCACTGAATGACGCGAGTTCCAGGGTATTGTTTCATTACGCCTTTGTTGCCTACGTAAGGTTCTTGAACAAGGGCGACCGAAACTCCCCTTTCTTTTGCGACCTTCAGGAGTTCTGTCGTTGCGTTCTGGGAGCGTTGCAGGTTCGCCTGGATGAAACGCAAACCTGCTTCTCTTGTGTTGGAGGGGACTGGGCGTATTACTACTTCGGTGCCTTTAGCAGTATGATATCCGGGACCGCGCTATACCATCCCATTTCGCCTTTTCAGGACACTCGCTGCTGAACGCGTTGTGTGCGAGTTCCCTGCTAGAGCTATTGGGATGAGCGGCTGCGCAATTTCTACACTTCGGTGGCAGGTCTTCTTTTCTTGCCTTACATTGAGCCCAGGAGTGGGGTCTTCCGCAATGACTGCAGAGGTCATCCCTTTCCCGGCAGATTGCCTTTGTGTGGCCGAAACCCAGGCATTTGGTGCACTGCACCAAAGGTGAATGGTCTGACACCGGCCTCCTTTGGAGTCCAATGTAGACCTTGCCTGCGTCTACGAGCAATCTGTGAATGCGAGGCGAGACCTCCAACACTGGATGGCATTCGTGTGGATTGCGCGCCTTTTTTCTATACCTCACCCTGATTGTGCTCTCTTTTAGGTCCTCCTCCTGCAGCAGGTGTTTATTCTGCGCCAGGAGGTTCTCCACTATCTCCGGATCCTTGTGGTAGGACAGGACGTCTCTTATAATTATGAGTGGGTTTCCCGCTTTTGCGGTCTCCACTTTGAGAGACGAGTCTTGTTGGACACGAGTTCGCACTAAACTCAAGTCTTCCTCTGTACCGCAGCTCAGGATGACTTTCCTGTTCCTGGCTTTCCGTACTCGGTCGACTTTAGCTCCGGTCGTCTTCGTGTCCAGCGCCACTCTTATCCTGTCAATAAGGTTCTCGGCAGTTGTAGGCTCGGCCGTGTTTAAAGTGGACACAATAAGTGTGTGGTTTGGTTTTAGCGCGGGCGGTTTTGCGGCTACCTTGGCGTACGAGGGCTTAGGTGGTCTGCTCTCATCCGCCTGTAAAATCTCTTCGCCGATGCTGGGAACTGGTGGGGGCTGATTTAATTTTTCTTGCCGCATCGTCCGGAGCTCTGACGACACGGCTTCGAGTCGCTCTGTAATGGGTTGGACGTGCTCCTCTATGTTAATTTTAACAGGGGGTGGTGCGGGGGCTACTTGTTCTTTTTTGTTTATGAGTTTAATGAGCGCTTTTTCCAGTTCTTTAAGGGAGTCCGGATATTGTGGGGGGGGAGGAGGTGGAGTCGAGAGGATTCGCCCTAATGCTTCCGCATTCGCTTGGAGGATCTCAGCGGTTCTTGTTCTGGCCAAGTCGGATTCCCTTCTGAGCTCGTCGAACTGCCTCTGAAGATTATCCACTCCAGTTTTTAGGCCAAAGCAGTCTCTCCTCAGAGGCTCTAAATCGACTTCTTGAGCAGTCGAAGGGGTTTCCTTAACCTGGCTGCTGAGACTCCTGACAGCGTCTGCGGTGTTTTTTATGAGCTGGTGTGGCTCTCTCGCCTCATAGCTCTGCCAGTCTCGGATGGCCTTCGTTTCTTTCTTTATTTCTGCCATCTCTTCTCTGGCTTGAGCTACCTCTTTGAGCAGTGTTTGTTGTAACCTAGATACTTCTTTAATGTGCGCCCTTTCCGCCGCTAGCAGCTCTGACGCGTGCCTGGTTCTTTCGCGTTCTAAGGATGTGATGTGTCTATTTCTGGAATCGGCGAGGGAAAGAATAATTTCGTACAGCGCCTGGAGACTTTCAATTGCGGTCGATTTAATCTCCCGTTTGATATTTCCAGACGCCTCGAGAGCGTCCTTCCCTCGCTGCAGCGCGTCATTTGCAACTTTCGTTGCCAGGTCCATCTCCACCCCCGTTCGTTTCGGGCCGTGAGCAATGAGCATGCTCACTCTCTTGTTATGAACGGGGGGGGTCAGGTTTGACAACTCTGACACGCTGTCCATTTCCTCTTCATCGAGCCTTAGTGCTTTAGGCGGGGAAATTCCACACTGTTCCCAGCCCTCGACCTTATCCACCGCCGCCACAAACGCCAAGCTTGACTCGGGGACCGAAGTCGAGGGGGCAGAGCTTACGCTGGCTGTTTGTGTCGGCTGTGGGATAATGTCAAGGGACTGGGAAAGGCGAAGCTCCATCGCGGGCTGGACGGACGACGTACTGGGACCTTTGTCGCTGGGCTGCATCGGCTGGGTTGCCTCCGACCTGCTGGTCTTAGTGGTCTTCTTTAGGATTCGCCTGTGAAGCGAGGCTGCCACTGTACGGACGGAAAGTATCTTTGCTTTCGCTTTCGGGGCGGTGGTGTTGACGGTGGTGGAGGGGGCAGTTTTCCTACTGTCGGACATTTTTTTTTTTTTTTTTTTTTTGATGAGTGGGCAATAAATCAGCTAAGTCTTAAGTACTAACTTATTCTATTCGCTGGTGGTCTGCGATCCTCTTCACGTACTGCCTGCGCGCCAGAAACCGGCTTGATGGTGGAAGCGGCTCTGAGGTGTTCTGCAGCGTGCGGAGTTGAAAACCTGCGACTCTGCCAGGGCCAGATGGGCAGATGACACGGAGACAGAAGATCCGCTGGGGCCAAGTTGTTGCTCTCCTCCCGACGATTGCAGCGACACCAAACACGGGTGGTCTGTGATGCCTGGTGCCGATTTTACGGTGCGGGGGGGTGAGGGTTGGCGAGATTGGAAATCCTTCGGGGCCAAAATGTAGCTCTGGTCCTGCTGGTTCTTAGGATACCAATCACGGTGTGTCTATCTCGTCTGGGTCCGGAGATGCGCTGCGGGGGGGTGAGGTCGAACTTTGAGGGGGGGGGGTCAAAGGGCGTCAGTAAGGGGAGGTGGGGGCGGGGAATGAGAGGCGGAGGGGTGGGTGAGAGGTGGGGGGAGGGGGGGAGAGGGGCGGAAGGGTGAGAGGTGGGGGAGGGGGTGAGAGGTGCGGGGACTACTGGGATGAAGTGGGCGGGGTAGGAGTATGAGGTTAGGCGTTGGAGTTAGGTGTTGATGTGGGGGGAGGGATAATCGGAGGGAGGGGGGTGGGGATGGCGGGGGGAGGATGGTCTCTCTATCCCGGTTTCAGAGATACCAAACACGGGTAGTCTAAGACCAAGGGTATGGGAGTTCCCTCAAAGTTACCTTTTCGCTGGTGATGATCTGCGGCGGATGCTCAGCTGGTGTCTCGCAGCCTGCAGTTCTTAATGGGCGAAGTCCTCGTGCCAGCTTCGAAGGCACCACGTTGTGATGGTGGTCGGTCGCCTCGTGCTCGATTCGAGGTTAAGTATGGCCGACCGCGTGGTTACCGCGTGGTCACAGAGGTTATTAGTTAAATGTTCTGAGCCTTATAACTTCTGAGCCCTTGGGTGTATTACGACGACAAGCACGTCATCTGATAGGGCTTGTCAAGGGCAACGCATTGCTGACTTCAGAACTGACTTTTGACTAACCTCTGCGGCGGTATTTTTCTCCAAAGTCTGGACCTTCTGGCTCCCAAACCCGTGGGAACTGGCAGCTACAAACACTTTTTTTTTTTTTCCGGGTGAGTCGCACTTTGCTTCAACTTTTGCCACTGGTTTTTGTTGCGTAGCTCAAAAATTTCCTATTTTTAGGAATTTTTTTTTTTTTTTTAACGGAGCTTATGTGTTGTGTTGCGATTTTCGGCGTGTACGTCGGGTTCGGTTAGGTTAGGTTAGGTTAGGTTAGGTTAGGTTATGGGCGGGGTTACGAAAGCGTGCAATCAACGGTCGCGTGGCCACGCCCTTGTCGATGAAGAGGGACACCGTGGGGTTTTAGTCGGTATGGGGGCCACTAGGGCCTCGAGTCCGACATACCCCGCACTGCCTCCCCCCGGAGGTGGAGCGGGAATGCGTAAGTGCATTTCCCCACGTAAAAAAAAAAAAAAAAAAAAAAAAAAAAAAAAAAAAAGGTTAGGTTAGGTTAGGTTAGGTTAGGTTAGGTTAGGTTTTTTTATTATTTTTTTTTATTATAAATATCCTACCTCCGACTAAACCGGAGACTTGATTTGCACTTAACCATTCATTCATTCATTATTATATATTTCTCTCTTTAACTCTATCTTTGTATTACAGGAACTACGAGGACACAGGATTTTGCGGGTAAGTCATTTTGAGGCGCACATATTTTTAAATTCATCTTACAATATCTTACATTTATCTTTCTTATTCTATTAATTTACAATGTTTTATGTTTACAGTTTAATTCTTATTCTATTTTACAGTATTTGGGCACTATCTGATGCAAACTTAATTGTACAGTAGTGCACCTATTTTATGTCTTATTTCTATGTATTACTTTTATTATTATCTGCTTACAGTATTCTATAAACTTAAATCTAATTTCTTTATTTTCTAATATTTCATACAAGTATTCTGCTTTGATTTCTTTTTCAATTGCATTTTCAGTCTCAAGTCTTAACCTACCAAATACGGGACACTCAGTGACGACATGCAGTACGCTTTCCTCAGCATCAGGTTCACAGATACACGCTGGACTCTCCTTGCACTTGAACCTGTGCAGGTACGAAGAGAATCCACCGTGTCCTGTGAGTAATTGTACCAAGATGTGATCCAGGTCAAGGCTTTTAACTAATCGGTATGCTCTTATCACGTCCGGAAAAAACACTTTTGTTACGGAGCCTTGTGCAGCGTTCTGGTATCGCTGGTTCCATTCGACAAGTGAGCCACACCGGATGGCTCTTTTGGCGAATGAAACTGGTACGCTGTCGTATTTTGGCCTGACTTTTAGGGTCAATGCGGCCGCCTTTGCCAGCTCGTCCGCTCTCTCGTTTCCCTCCATCCCCACGTGTGCCTTTATCCAGAAAAGCTTTACTAGTTTGTTTTGACGTTCAAGTTTGTAGATGTTGTTTCTGGTTTCGGCTGCGAGGGGGTGGAGGGAGTCGATGTTGACTACTGATTCTAGTGCGGAACGAGAGTCGCAAAAGATGCCGCATGTGGAGTAAGACCTCTTGGTAACTTCCTTTGTCGCCTCGACAAGCGCCAGCAGCTCTGCTTGGTAGACGGAGCAGCGCTCGTCAAGCCTCAGCTTACGGGTGCTGGTCTCCGCGGCACCAATCCATATGGAAAGCGCCGCACCAACTTTCCCTTCTATTTTACTACCATCAGTAAAGATATTCAGGCCGTCGCTGAGGTGTTGTTCGAGCGCTGCTCCGTCCGCCACGCAGGTAAATTCTAGCTGTTTTTGCAGCGCTGGATGTGGCCTGGTTTCGTACAGCATGGGCGTCTCTATCTCTCGGTCTCCTATTATTCGCCGAGTGTAACCTTTCTTCAGCTCATAAAGCAAGGCTGCTTCCCGGATCCTGATGTCCAGCGGAAGCAACCCGGCGAGTAATAGGGCCGAATTGAGAGATACTGTTTTGTACCCCTTTATGATTTTCTGTACGAAACCACGCTGCACAGAGTCCAGTTCTTTCCTGACCTTGATTTTGTTCGTTGCCGGGGCCCAAACACTAGCCGCGTACATTATTGTCGGCTCTACTACTGCCGTGTATAATGTGCGTAAGATTTCGGGCTGCAGACCCCAGTGAATTTTAGCCGCCCGCGAAAGTTGCTTGTAAAAGCTAAGCGCCTTGCGACAGACGTTCGTGGCATGAGCGTTGAAGGTCAACTTGTGGTCGATGGTGAGACCGAGTACTTTGATTTCATTGGACATGCCAATGTCAGTCCCTCCCATTTTCAGGCGCGGGGAGTCATACTTAAGTTTACGCGTTATGACCATTGCCATGGTTTTTTGTGGTGCAAACTTAAGCTTATTCCGGACTCCCCACGCTCGAACATGCTCGAGAGTGGCATTGGCCCGCTCCTCTATCTGCAGTGCGGTCTCACCATCGAATACAAGGACTACATCGTCCGCGAACGCCTGGACATAATCTCTTCTTTTTTCCAGGTCCTTGAGGAGTGGGTCCAGGAGCAAATTCCACAGGAGTGGGCCTCCTACCGATCCCTGCACACACCCCTTTTCGGTTTCTTTGGCATGCTCTTCTCCGGAGTATCGTACTCTGACTCTCCGATTGCGAAGATAACTGTCGATCAGCCTCCTTAGGTTTATGGGGCACTCTTCCTCAGCCAGTCGGACTCTGATGGCCGGCCACCATGCGCTGTCGAAGGCTCCCTCAATGTCCAGTGACACCATAGTTACGATACGTTTTTGATCTAACTTCTCGTAAATATGGCGCATGAGGACATAAAGGGAGTCTTCGGTGCTCTTCTGGGGCATGAATCCGAATTGGCGAGTACTCATCCTCGGAACTAGGTGAAACTTCATTCGGCTGATCAACATCTTCTCGAAGATTTTTCCCATTACTGGGAGGAGTCCGATTGGCCTGTATGATTTAGGGGCTGTGTATGTGTCTTTGCCGGGTTTTCGCAGCACGATGACCGTTGCTTCCTTCCACGGATCAGGAAAATGTCCATATTCCAAGCATTTATTCAGGCACGCCAGGAACCATTCCGGGTCGTGCTTGATTGCCTCTCGACATATGTCAGCCGTGAAGCCATCGGCTCCGGGAGCCTTCTTCGGATTGAAAGCGTTCACTGCATTATAGAGCTCGGTCAGTGTGAAGGGTGGGTCGCAAGGACCACCTTGTTGCCCATCGTTCACTCGCTCAGCTTTTTCTCTTATTTTGCAGTGTTCGTCATTATCCTGTTCCGTGAGATCTCTCGGGTAGAAAGTATCCGCCAAGACCTCGACGGATTCTTTTGCGTCTAACACCTTGCCATCAATCCGAAGCGGTAGATCCTCCTCCCTGCTCCTCGTCCTGCCTATCACCCTGTATATCCCATCCCATACCCCCTCCCTGTCCTGTCTACTGCAAAAGTCCTTCCAACTCCTAATCCTTGCTTCCTCTGCCTTTAATTCATATTCTGCTTTCTTTTCCAGGTACTCAGCGAGAACCTTCGGCCTTCTGATCGGGGCGGCACAGCGGAGTCTTCTCTTCCTGGTGGTGAATTCTCGTTTTAACTGCGCGAGCTCTTCGGACCACCATGGCAAGGTAAGTGTTTGTGTACGTTTTTTAGTAGGTATAGTGTGTGTGCATGTCTGTGTGATTACTTGCGTGTAGGTGTGTAGTGTCTTTTCTATTTCGTCTGTGTTATGTATGTGCTCTACTTCTTCAATTGTGAGGTGGTTTTCTGCTTTGAATTCGGCCAGTTTCTCATGAAACTGGTCCCAATTAGCCTTTTTTGTGTTGTAGAGCCGTGTTGTGCGTGTGATATGTGTACCGTGTGATTTGTGCAGTCGTATGTTAAATGTAATACCATTGTGATCCGAGCTCGTCAGTTTTTCCACTACAGTCCAGTCCTCCACCAGGGGTATCATGTCGTCGGAGCAGATTGTGATGTCAACATGACTGGCGTACCGCTTGCCTCCTCTTATATCATCGAAGGTCGGTATGGAGTCGTTTGAGTTGAGTACCTGGAGTCCCCATTCGCCGATAGCGTCTATCATCTCCTCGCCTCTGGAGTTGGTCTTCACACTTCCCCACCAAGTGCTCCAGGCGTTGGCGTCCCCTCCTATGACAAGCCTTCTTGGCCCTAGCTCCAGGATTATTTTGGACAGGTGATCCAGGTATGGTGTTAAAGGTTTGTCTCCTTCGAGGTATATGGAGACGAGTGTTATCTGCCAGGCACTGGTCCGGATTCCCACCACAGCGATGTTGTTGGTGGTGAGTTGCGGATACTGGATAACGTCTAGCGTAGGGTCCAAGATCGCTATCGCGGCTTTCACCATCCCTTCTCCTTGTTCAGTGCTCTGATATACTCTCACCCCTGGATACGTTTTTAACCTTTTAGGAGCTCCCACGTAAGGCTCCTGTAGGAGTACGGCAGCGGCTTTGCGTTGGACGGCTTCTATAAAGACTTCGTCAGTCGCTAACCGCTTCTTTTTCAGGTTGGCTTGGATGACTTTATATTGAACGCCTTCGACGCCCTCAGCAGTACGCCACGGTGGATCTCGCAAGTGTATCCCACTTGCGCCTCACCGGGCAGTCATTGCTGAAAGCGTTGTGGTCCGTTCTTGTCGTCTTTGCCTTGACGCAGTTCGTGCAGGTCGGGGGGACGTCGGTAAGGAAGTCCGGGCACTCTGTTTTTAAGTGAGCTCCGCCGCAGTGGCTGCACACATCGACTGCGTCGGGACAGAACCGCTTTCCGTGTCCATACCCTAAGCAGCGGGAACACTGCACTAAGGGTGACTGGTCGGCAGCTCTGATCCTCTGCATGTCTATGTGTACAGCCCCTGCGGTGGTAATGCACTGCCACATCCGGGGTGACACTTTGGCTACAACATGGGATGTAAGCGGGTTTCGTGCCCTGCGTCGGAATCTGATCTCTATGCGGTCGTCTCCCTCTTTCACATCTCGCAATATGTTTTTGTTTTGTCCCCGGATTGCTCTCACTATATCCTCGTCCGTATTGCAGTTCAGGACGCCATACAGGATGATAAGAGGATCCTTATTCTTAATGTCTTCTACACTAACTACACTGTCCCTCTTTCTCTGCTATCTTTAATTTTACTCTCTTGATTTCTTCCTCGCTCCTGCATCCCACTATGATTTTTCTGTCCCTTGCTCTTCTTATCCTATCAATCCTTGCTCCTTCCTCCTTTGCATTTACCACCTTCCGTAGTCTCTCATACACCTGTTCCCCTGTCTCGTTCTCGTCCCTAGAGGCCACGATGATAGAGTGCATAGCAGTAGCTTCTAGAGGTTGTTTCTTTGGAGAGCCTGCCACTACGCTTGCATATGTACCTCTTTTCTCGTGCCATTCCTGTTGCCTCCTTAACGTGTCTGTCAGCTTTTCCATTTCTAATCTATTTTCGTTGAGCAGTTTACTATGCTCTTCCATTTTCTTTAAGATTTCTTCCGATTTTTGTGGCCTTTCTTCTTTTTCTTCCTCTTTTCCTTTTACCTTCTCCGTTTTCCTCTTTCCCGCCGTTTCTTCTTCTGCTTCTTTCACCAATGCATATAGCCTTTGGATCGCTTCTGACACTTCATTTTTTATTTCACTTTTCAGGTTTCGGCTGTTACCCAGGTGAAGTTTGGCACGCATGAGGCAAGCTTTCGCCTCTGCTGTCCTGTTCTGGTACTTGGTCGTCTTGATTGTCGGGGATTTGTCAGCCCCGGTCGTCGTGGCTGCCGCCGCGGCGCCCCGCGAGCCCACCCTGTTAGCGAGGCGAGTCGGAGACGTTATCATTTTCGAGACGCCCGCAGCTGGCTGGCTCGCGGCGAGCCGCGGCGGGGCGAAAATTTTGAAAAATGTGCGAAATTCGATGTTTAAAGGGTGGGGCGCGATGCGCTATCACCCTCTGAACTCTGTAAAAATAAATAAAAAATTCTAGTATGCCAAATATAGAAGTTATACAACTCCAAAGGTGTGGGTTATGTTAGGATGGTGAAATTTTGAATGTTTTTCAGTTTTTCTCTAAAGTGCTGCGTTAATTTCAGTTTTTTCTTTCAGATCCTGGTGCAGTTCGTCGAGCCGAATCCAGCGACGTGTCACACGATAAGGTAAGTAAAATTTTTAAACAGTCTAAAAATCGAATGTATGAAAAATGAGCACCGCTAAGGTAAACTCGGTTTGAAAAATTTTGAAAAATGTGCGAAATTCGATGTTTAAAGGGTGGGGCGCGATGCGCTATCACCCTCTGAACTCTGTAAAAATAAATAAAAAATTCTAGTATGCCAAATATAGAAGTTATACAACTCCAAAGGTGTGGGTTATGTTAGGATGGTGAAATTTTGAATGTTTTTCAGTTTTTCTCTAAAGTGCTGCGTTAATTTCAGTTTTTTCTTTCAGATCCTGGTGCAGTTCGTCGAGCCGAATCCAGGTTAGGTTAGGTTAGGTTAGGTTAGGTTAGGTTAGGTTAGGTTAGGTTAGGTTAGGTTAGGTTAGGTTAGGTTAGGTTAGGTTAGGTTAGGTTAGGTTAGGTTAGGTTAGGTTAGGTTAGGTTAGGTTAGGTTAGGTTAGGTTAGGTTAGGTTAGGTTAGGTTAGGTTAGGTTAGGTTAGGTTAGGTTAGGTTAGGTTAGGTTAGGTTAGGTTAGGTTAGGTTAGGTTAGGTTAGGTTAGGTTAGGTTAGGTTAGGTTAGGTTAGGTTAGGTTAGGTTAGGTTAGGTTAGGTTAGGTTAGGTTAGGTTAGGTTAGGTTAGGTTAGGTTAGGTTAGGTTAGGTTAGGTTAGGTTAGGTTAGGTTAGGTTAGGTTAGGTTAGGTTAGGTTAGGTTAGGTTAGGTTAGGTTAGGTTAGGTTAGGTTAGGTTAGGTTAGGTTAGGTTAGGTTAGGTTAGGTTAGGTTAGGTTAGGTTAGGTTAGGTTAGGTTAGGTTAGGTTAGGTTAGGTTAGGTTAGGTTAGGTTAGGTTAGGTTAGGTTAGGTTAGGTTAGGTTAGGTTAGGTTAGGTTAGGTTAGGTTAGGTTAGGTTAGGTTAGGTTAGGTTAGGTTAGGTTAGGTTAGGTTAGGTTAGGTTAGGTTAGGTTAGGTTAGGTTAGGTTAGGTTAGGTTAGGTTAGGTTAGGTTAGGTTAGGTTAGGTTAGGTTAGGTTAGGTTAGGTTAGGTTAGGTTAGGTTAGGTTAGGTTAGGTTAGGTTAGGTTAGGTTAGGTTAGGTTAGGTTAGGTTAGGTTAGGTTAGGTTAGGTTAGGTTAGGTTAGGTTAGGTTAGGTTAGGTTAGGTTAGGTTAGGTTAGGTTAGGTTAGGTTAGGTTAGGTTAGGTTAGGTTAGGTTAGGTTAGGTTAGGTTAGGTTAGGTTAGGTTAGGTTAGGTTAGGTTAGGTTAGGTTAGGTTAGGTTAGGTTAGGTTAGGTTAGGTTAGGTTAGGTTAGGTTAGGTTAGGTTAGGTTAGGTTAGGTTAGGTTAGGTTAGGTTAGGTTAGGTTAGGTTAGGTTAGGTTAGGTTAGGTTAGGTTAGGTTAGGTTAGGTTAGGTTAGGTTAGGTTAGGTTAGGTTAGGTTAGGTTAGGTTAGGTTAGGTTAGGTTAGGTTAGGTTAGGTTAGGTTAGGTTCCCCCCCGAATGAGTTCCCGCCTTGCCGTGGCGGGGGGGCTCAGCGGTCGCAACAGTTGCGGCGGCCGCTGCCAAGAGGAACTCGAGGTGGAGGCTCGACCGGCGCCCTGGACATTCCGGGAAGCGGCGGTGCGAGCCTAGGCGGCCTTGGTTGGCCGCGGGACCCGGTCGGCGTCTCGGCCGTATGCCGAGTAGCGGCGACGCGGGTTGGGGCTCGCCTTTTTGGAGGCAGCCCAGGGGAGCCCTCGCTCGCATTTCTCTTCGGAGAAGCGCTAGCGATGAGCTCGAAGGGGCCTTCTCCGCGCGCCCCAGAGCTTTTATCTGGAGCGCGCGTAGAGGGCGGTCCGGGATCTCGCGTGTACCTCTCCTCGGAGAGGATCTTGCTGAGAGGCCCGGACGAGGGGACCGTCCTCGGACGGACGGGAGGGACACCCGGTGCGTGGCTAACCCCACCACCGGACGAGGTGTCGCAGATCGGAACCCCGTTAGCCGCGAGGCGCGGGACCGAGGGCCTTGGCTTAACCGCCCGGGCCGCGAGGAAGAAAACCTCTATAAAAAATCACCCCGAAGGTCAAGCGGCGGAGCAGCGCGAGGACCTGCATGGCCACCGGGAAGGTTGGTCGCAACTGCTACCCCCGCGGGGGCCCAGCCGAAGCCCTGCGCGGGAGACGCCTAGGCTTACCCGGGTACAGGGGGCACTGCCCGGGTGGACCATTTATATCCCCCATACTCGTGGGAACTGTATGGATTTGAAACTTAAATTTACATCGGTTCGAAGGGAGGAGAGGGGGCTTCAGAGCCCCGAGGTGGACCTGGGCGGGGAGTCAGACTCCTCGGTCGGGAGTATGCTGTCGGTGACGGAGTCGCCGGACAGGTCGGGTGGAAAAGGCCACCTAAAGCGGGTGAGGTCCCGCGAGGTGCTGAGTCGCGCTGTTAGCAGCGTTGACTCTGATGACGACGAGGACGCTCCAGCCACAAAATTGGTTGCAGTGCCGAGAAGGGGCAGAGGCCGGCCGCCTACCACAGGCGAGTATGTCGGTCTCGCTAAGGCGAAGGCGGCACTTGTGGCTGCAGAGCGCCAGGAGATGGAGTTACGGGCTGAGCGAGAGGTCGAAGGGTTGACAGCTAAATTGCGGTCGCAAAAGTCAACGAGCGCTCGGCTCTCAGAATCATCGGCGGTAAATTCGGAGGTGCTGGCTGCTGACCTTAACAAGAAGGTCTTGGACTGTGTGGCTACGATCAATAACGTGGCCGCTAAGTCCACGAACTTAAAGGGCACATTCCAGCGCGCATTGAAGGAGGCGGCGTCCACTATCAAGGAGGTAGTGGACGACCTGCAGTCAAGGTCCTCGACAGAGGAGACCAAAATCCTGCAGGCCGCCAATGCGCGACTGCGCGAAGAGGTGGCGGAGCTCCGCAAGGAGATGGTTGAGCTCCGCAGGGACATGGCTTTGGCTTCTGCTTCGGCTACTTCGCAGGTCTCGGGATATGAGATCCGACGCGAGACCCGATCAGCGGAGGAGCTGGAGCAGGCCATACTGCGGCAAATCGGGGGCATGCTGAACGCTCGGTTCGAGGCGCTAGAAGGGCGTCTCCTGCCTGAGCAGCGCACTCGTCCCCCGCTTGCCGCAGACCAGAGAGACAAGGTTCCCCGAAAAGCCCCAACGGTTCTGATACCGGAATCAGGGCTTCCGGGGACATCGGACGTGACCCAGCCTTCCTCCAATGCCCGAAAAAGCAAGAAGGGGAAGGCTAAGAAGGTGGTGAAGGATGGAGTCTCTGGTGCCGCCACAGACTCTCAGTCCCTTCAACCAGCGCCCGCAGCCCCTGGGACGGAGTCCTGGGCCACGGTCGCTAAAAAGAGAAGAAAGAAGGGTGGCTCGACGGCTACGGCACCGCCGCAGCGACAGGCGCAGGCGCAAGCCAGTCCGCGTCAACCGCAAGCTGGTGGTGGATCAAGCCGTCGCCCAAAGAAGGCGAAGCCGGCCGCTCCACAACTTCGTGTCCCCAGCTCTGCAGCTGTCGTCCTGACACTGCAGCCTGGGGCGGTGGAGAGGGGCGCGACCTACGCCGCCGCATTATTGGAGGCGAGGAGGAGGTTCGATATGCGAGAATTAGGCATTCAAACCATAAACTTCCGCGTAGCCGCCAGTGGCGGCCGGATGTTGGAGGTGCCAGGTGCGACAAGCGGCGACAAGGCGGACGCCCTTGCGGCGAAATTGCGGGAGGTCTTCGATCCAGATGACGTCCGTGTCTCCAGGCCCATGAAGTGCGTAGACCTGCGCGTCACCGGCCTGGATGACTCGGCCACTGAGACGGAGGTCGCCGCCGCCATTGCGCGAGTAGGCGAATGCGAGGCTGACCTCGTAAAGGCGAACGCTATCCGCCGCAACGCTGCCGGCATCGGGACGACCTTCGTTCGATGCCCGGTGGCTGCGGCGAAAAAAGTGGCTAGCTCTGGACGTATAAAGGTGGGCTGGGTCTCGGCCCAGATAAAGGTCCTAGCGGCTAGGCCGCTGCGGTGCTACCGGTGCCTCCAACTGGGGCATCTCCGGGGGCAATGCGCAGAGGAAAACAAGGACCGCAGCGGTGAATGCTACCGTTGTGGTCAAGAAGGCCATAAGGCGAGTGAGTGCTCGTCTGAGCCTCATTGCTCGGTGTGCGCGGCAGCGGGCAGACCAGCCACCCACCGGTTGGGTGGCAGGGCCTGCGCCGTGCCCAAAAAGAAGGGCGGGAAGGTTGCAGTCGTGGCCAAGGCCAAGAAGCCGCCAACCCGCACCCCGCCAGCACGGGAAGAGGAGTCGCGGATGGACGCCGGTTAAGGCGCCCATCTGTGACTGGGAACTTGGGCGTCGGTTCGGGGGAACCGGCGTCCACCACAAAGTTCCCGAGATGGCACGATGTGGGAGGTGTTCCCCACATCGTGACAAGGAGGGTGGAGCAAAAGCTCCCCGAGGAGGGGTCCCAGGGGACCAGCGCCCAGGCCGGGGCTGCGGAAGAGTACGAGAAATGCTCCCGGGCCCCGGCACATAGCGCAAAGGAGGAACACCCCAGGGTTTTTAGTGGGTATGCCGCCACTAGGGCGGAGACTCCCACATCACCACACTGCTCCCCCCGGGGTAGGGTGGTACCTATAAAAGGTTTTCCCTGGTAAAAAAAAAAAATAAAAAAAAAAAAAAAAAAGGTTAGGTTAGGTTAGGTTAGGTTAGGTTAGGTTAGGTTAGGTTAGGTTAGGTTAGGTTAGGTTAGGTTAGGTTAGGTTAGGTTAGGTTAGGTTAGGTTAGGTTAGGTTAGGTTAGGTTAGGTTAGGTTAGGTTAGGTTAGGTTAGGTTAGGTTAGGTTAGGTTAGGTTAGGTTAGGTTAGGTTAGGTTAGGTTAGGTTAGGTTAGGTTAGGTTAGGTTAGGTTAGGTTAGGTTAGGTTAGGTTAGGTTAGGTTAGGTTAGGTTAGGTTAGGTTAGGTTAGGTTAGGTTAGGTTAGGTTAGGTTAGGTTAGGTTAGGTTAGGTTAGGTTAGGTTAGGTTAGGTTAGGTTAGGTTAGGTTAGGTTAGGTTAGGTTAGGTTAGGTTAGGTTAGGTTAGGTTAGGTTAGGTTAGGTTAGGTTAGGTTAGGTTAGGTTAGGTTAGGTTAGGTTAGGTTAGGTTAGGTTAGGTTAGGTTAGGTTAGGTTAGGTTAGGTTAGGTTAGGTTAGGTTAGGTTAGGTTAGGTTAGGTTAGGTTAGGTTAGGTTAGGTTAGGTTAGGTTAGGTTAGGTTAGGTTAGGTTAGGTTAGGTTAGGTTAGGTTAGGTTAGGTTAGGTTAGGTTAGGTTAGGTTAGGTTAGGTTAGGTTAGGTTAGGTTAGGTTAGGTTAGGTTAGGTTAGGTTAGGTTAGGTTAGGTTAGGTTAGGTTAGGTTAGGTTAGGTTAGGTTAGGTTAGGTTAGGTTAGGTTAGGTTAGGTTAGGTTAGGTTAGGTTAGGTTAGGTTAGGTTAGGTTAGGTTAGGTTAGGTTAGGTTAGGTTAGGTTAGGTTAGGTTAGGTTAGGTTAGGTTAGGTTAGGTTAGGTTAGGTTAGGTTAGGTTAGGTTAGGTTAGGTTAGGTTAGGTTAGGTTAGGTTAGGTTAGGTTAGGTTAGGTTAGGTTAGGTTAGGTTAGGTTAGGTTAGGTTAGGTTAGGTTAGGTTAGGTTAGGTTAGGTTAGGTTAGGTTAGGTTAGGTTAGGTTAGGTTAGGTTAGGTTAGGTTAGGTTAGGTTAGGTTAGGTTAGGTTAGGTTAGGTTAGGTTAGGTTAGGTTAGGTTAGGTTAGGTTAGGTTAGGTTAGGTTAGGTTAGGTTAGGTTAGGTTAGGTTAGGTTAGGTTAGGTTAGGTTAGGTTAGGTTAGGTTAGGTTAGGTTAGGTTAGGTTAGGTTAGGTTAGGTTAGGTTAGGTTAGGTTAGGTTAGGTTAGGTTAGGTTAGGTTAGGTTAGGTTAGGTTAGGTTAGGTTAGGTTAGGTTAGGTTAGGTTAGGTTAGGTTAGGTTAGGTTAGGTTAGGTTAGGTTAGGTTAGGTTAGGTTAGGTTAGGTTAGGTTAGGTTAGGTTAGGTTAGGTTAGGTTAGGTTAGGTTAGGTTAGGTTAGGTTAGGTTAGGTTAGGTTAGGTTAGGTTAGGTTAGGTTAGGTTAGGTTAGGTTAGGTTAGGTTAGGTTAGGTTAGGTTAGGTTAGGTTAGGTTAGGTTAGGTTAGGTTAGGTTAGGTTAGGTTAGGTTAGGTTAGGTTAGGTTAGGTTAGGTTAGGTTAGGTTAGGTTAGGTTAGGTTAGGTTAGGTTAGGTTAGGTTAGGTTAGGTTAGGTTAGGTTAGGTTAGGTTAGGTTAGGTTAGGTTAGGTTAGGTTAGGTTAGGTTAGGTTAGGTTAGGTTAGGTTAGGTTAGGTTAGGTTAGGTTAGGTTAGGTTAGGTTAGGTTAGGTTAGGTTAGGTTAGGTTAGGTTAGGTTAGGTTAGGTTAGGTTAGGTTAGGTTAGGTTAGGTTAGGTTAGGTTAGGTTAGGTTAGGTTAGGTTAGGTTAGGTTAGGTTAGGTTAGGTTAGGTTAGGTTAGGTTAGGTTAGGTTAGGTTAGGTTAGGTTAGGTTAGGTTAGGTTAGGTTAGGTTAGGTTAGGTTAGGTTAGGTTAGGTTAGGTTAGGTTAGGTTAGGTTAGGTTAGGTTAGGTTAGGTTAGGTTAGGTTAGGTTAGGTTAGGTTAGGTTAGGTTAGGTTAGGTTAGGTTAGGTTAGGTTAGGTTAGGTTAGGTTAGGTTAGGTTAGGTTAGGTTAGGTTAGGTTAGGTTAGGTTAGGTTAGGTTAGGTTAGGTTAGGTTAGGTTAGGTTAGGTTAGGTTAGGTTAGGTTAGGTTAGGTTAGGTTAGGTTAGGTTAGGTTAGGTTAGGTTAGGTTAGGTTAGGTTAGGTTAGGTTAGGTTAGGTTAGGTTAGGTTAGGTTAGGTTAGGTTAGGTTAGGTTAGGTTAGGTTAGGTTAGGTTAGGTTAGGTTAGGTTAGGTTAGGTTAGGTTAGGTTAGGTTAGGTTAGGTTAGGTTAGGTTAGGTTAGGTTAGGTTAGGTTAGGTTAGGTTAGGTTAGGTTAGGTTAGGTTAGGTTAGGTTAGGTTAGGTTAGGTTAGGTTAGGTTAGGTTAGGTTAGGTTAGGTTAGGTTAGGTTAGGTTAGGTTAGGTTAGGTTAGGTTAGGTTAGGTTAGGTTAGGTTAGGTTAGGTTAGGTTAGGTTAGGTTAGGTTAGGTTAGGTTAGGTTAGGTTAGGTTAGGTTAGGTTAGGTTAGGTTAGGTTAGGTTAGGTTAGGTTAGGTTAGGTTAGGTTAGGTTAGGTTAGGTTAGGTTAGGTTAGGTTAGGTTAGGTTAGGTTAGGTTAGGTTAGGTTAGGTTAGGTTAGGTTAGGTTAGGTTAGGTTAGGTTAGGTTAGGTTAGGTTAGGTTAGGTTAGGTTAGGTTAGGTTAGGTTAGGTTAGGTTAGGTTAGGTTAGGTTAGGTTAGGTTAGGTTAGGTTAGGTTAGGTTAGGTTAGGTTAGGTTAGGTTAGGTTAGGTTAGGTTAGGTTAGGTTAGGTTAGGTTAGGTTAGGTTAGGTTAGGTTAGGTTAGGTTAGGTTAGGTTAGGTTAGGTTAGGTTAGGTTAGGTTAGGTTAGGTTAGGTTAGGTTAGGTTAGGTTAGGTTAGGTTAGGTTAGGTTAGGTTAGGTTAGGTTAGGTTAGGTTAGGTTAGGTTAGGTTAGGTTAGGTTAGGTTAGGTTAGGTTAGGTTAGGTTAGGTTAGGTTAGGTTAGGTTAGGTTAGGTTAGGTTAGGTTAGGTTAGGTTAGGTTAGGTTAGGTTAGGTTAGGTTAGGTTAGGTTAGGTTAGGTTAGGTTAGGTTAGGTTAGGTTAGGTTAGGTTAGGTTAGGTTAGGTTAGGTTAGGTTAGGTTAGGTTAGGTTAGGTTAGGTTAGGTTAGGTTAGGTTAGGTTAGGTTAGGTTAGGTTAGGTTAGGTTAGGTTAGGTTAGGTTAGGTTAGGTTAGGTTAGGTTAGGTTAGGTTAGGTTAGGTTAGGTTAGGTTAGGTTAGGTTAGGTTAGGTTAGGTTAGGTTAGGTTAGGTTAGGTTAGGTTAGGTTAGGTTAGGTTAGGTTAGGTTAGGTTAGGTTAGGTTAGGTTAGGTTAGGTTAGGTTAGGTTAGGTTAGGTTAGGTTAGGTTAGGTTAGGTTAGGTTAGGTTAGGTTAGGTTAGGTTAGGTTAGGTTAGGTTAGGTTAGGTTAGGTTAGGTTAGGTTAGGTTAGGTTAGGTTAGGTTAGGTTAGGTTAGGTTAGGTTAGGTTAGGTTAGGTTAGGTTAGGTTAGGTTAGGTTAGGTTAGGTTAGGTTAGGTTAGGTTAGGTTAGGTTAGGTTAGGTTAGGTTAGGTTAGGTTAGGTTAGGTTAGGTTAGGTTAGGTTAGGTTAGGTTAGGTTAGGTTAGGTTAGGTTAGGTTAGGTTAGGTTAGGTTAGGTTAGGTTAGGTTAGGTTAGGTTAGGTTAGGTTAGGTTAGGTTAGGTTAGGTTAGGTTAGGTTAGGTTAGGTTAGGTTAGGTTAGGTTAGGTTAGGTTAGGTTAGGTTAGGTTAGGTTAGGTTAGGTTAGGTTAGGTTAGGTTAGGTTAGGTTAGGTTAGGTTAGGTTAGGTTAGGTTAGGTTAGGTTAGGTTAGGTTAGGTTAGGTTAGGTTAGGTTAGGTTAGGTTAGGTTAGGTTAGGTTAGGTTAGGTTAGGTTAGGTTAGGTTAGGTTAGGTTAGGTTAGGTTAGGTTAGGTTAGGTTAGGTTAGGTTAGGTTAGGTTAGGTTAGGTTAGGTTAGGTTAGGTTAGGTTAGGTTAGGTTAGGTTAGGTTAGGTTAGGTTAGGTTAGGTTAGGTTAGGTTAGGTTAGGTTAGGTTAGGTTAGGTTAGGTTAGGTTAGGTTAGGTTAGGTTAGGTTAGGTTAGGTTAGGTTAGGTTAGGTTAGGTTAGGTTAGGTTAGGTTAGGTTAGGTTAGGTTAGGTTAGGTTAGGTTAGGTTAGGTTAGGTTAGGTTAGGTTAGGTTAGGTTAGGTTAGGTTAGGTTAGGTTAGGTTAGGTTAGGTTAGGTTAGGTTAGGTTAGGTTAGGTTAGGTTAGGTTAGGTTAGGTTAGGTTAGGTTAGGTTAGGTTAGGTTAGGTTAGGTTAGGTTAGGTTAGGTTAGGTTAGGTTAGGTTAGGTTAGGTTAGGTTAGGTTAGGTTAGGTTAGGTTAGGTTAGGTTAGGTTAGGTTAGGTTAGGTTAGGTTAGGTTAGGTTAGGTTAGGTTAGGTTAGGTTAGGTTAGGTTAGGTTAGGTTAGGTTAGGTTAGGTTAGGTTAGGTTAGGTTAGGTTAGGTTAGGTTAGGTTAGGTTAGGTTAGGTTAGGTTAGGTTAGGTTAGGTTAGGTTAGGTTAGGTTAGGTTAGGTTAGGTTAGGTTAGGTTAGGTTAGGTTAGGTTAGGTTAGGTTAGGTTAGGTTAGGTTAGGTTAGGTTAGGTTAGGTTAGGTTAGGTTAGGTTAGGTTAGGTTAGGTTAGGTTAGGTTAGGTTAGGTTAGGTTAGGTTAGGTTAGGTTAGGTTAGGTTAGGTTAGGTTAGGTTAGGTTAGGTTAGGTTAGGTTAGGTTAGGTTAGGTTAGGTTAGGTTAGGTTAGGTTAGGTTAGGTTAGGTTAGGTTAGGTTAGGTTAGGTTAGGTTAGGTTAGGTTAGGTTAGGTTAGGTTAGGTTAGGTTAGGTTAGGTTAGGTTAGGTTAGGTTAGGTTAGGTTAGGTTAGGTTAGGTTAGGTTAGGTTAGGTTAGGTTAGGTTAGGTTAGGTTAGGTTAGGTTAGGTTAGGTTAGGTTAGGTTAGGTTAGGTTAGGTTAGGTTAGGTTAGGTTAGGTTAGGTTAGGTTAGGTTAGGTTAGGTTAGGTTAGGTTAGGTTAGGTTAGGTTAGGTTAGGTTAGGTTAGGTTAGGTTAGGTTAGGTTAGGTTAGGTTAGGTTAGGTTAGGTTAGGTTAGGTTAGGTTAGGTTAGGTTAGGTTAGGTTAGGTTAGGTTAGGTTAGGTTAGGTTAGGTTAGGTTAGGTTAGGTTAGGTTAGGTTAGGTTAGGTTAGGTTAGGTTAGGTTAGGTTAGGTTAGGTTAGGTTAGGTTAGGTTAGGTTAGGTTAGGTTAGGTTAGGTTAGGTTAGGTTAGGTTAGGTTAGGTTAGGTTAGGTTAGGTTAGGTTAGGTTAGGTTAGGTTAGGTTAGGTTAGGTTAGGTTAGGTTAGGTTAGGTTAGGTTAGGTTAGGTTAGGTTAGGTTAGGTTAGGTTAGGTTAGGTTAGGTTAGGTTAGGTTAGGTTAGGTTAGGTTAGGTTAGGTTAGGTTAGGTTAGGTTAGGTTAGGTTAGGTTAGGTTAGGTTAGGTTAGGTTAGGTTAGGTTAGGTTAGGTTAGGTTAGGTTAGGTTAGGTTAGGTTAGGTTAGGTTAGGTTAGGTTAGGTTAGGTTAGGTTAGGTTAGGTTAGGTTAGGTTAGGTTAGGTTAGGTTAGGTTAGGTTAGGTTAGGTTAGGTTAGGTTAGGTTAGGTTAGGTTAGGTTAGGTTAGGTTAGGTTAGGTTAGGTTAGGTTAGGTTAGGTTAGGTTAGGTTAGGTTAGGTTAGGTTAGGTTAGGTTAGGTTAGGTTAGGTTAGGTTAGGTTAGGTTAGGTTAGGTTAGGTTAGGTTAGGTTAGGTTAGGTTAGGTTAGGTTAGGTTAGGTTA